>OY730192.1:23614017-24892076 GCA_963422505.1 Pseudognaphalium luteoalbum
TATAGACACGTACCTTCATTTTCAAGTCACGATTAAGGTGACTGTAGGGTAACTTAGTTACTCCTACCCACCGAAGGATCGATAGACGGAGGTTAGCTACCTACGTGTCGCACCCTCAAATTATGATGCGGAAGCGATTCGGGTCGGGGTGCGAATCAGTTAATCACAGCACAAAGATATATAATGAACGACCATTACATGCGTCGTTTAAACAATTACATTGATATAATAAAACGTTTACAAAATATTGAGTTCACATGATTATCCCTAAGAGATTCTATTACATATCTAATTATACAAAATATAGAAATGCAGAAAAAATCTCTTTGATGTTTCGTGTTTGCATGCGACTCGAGCTAAGCTAATCCAAAGTGAGCAGACCTACTGTTGCTGGGAACCTGAAAATACACACTAAGAGGTCAGCTAAAAGCTGGTGAGCTCACATGTGTAATGATGAAATAGTAATGTATAAACCACAATATTTAATCATGTTTGAAATCAATCAAATAAATATGTATATTACTGCCATGAGCTCATAGTTTGAGCTTAACCGAGGTGTCAGGATCACAATCAAGTGCCTGATCTAGGTTGCCTCCTGCATGTGCCTAATCAAACACACATATGAACAAATGATAATGCGTCCGTTCGACCGTAGTCGTGGTAGCGCGACTACCCTCGACGTGGATTGTCAATCCCATATGGTACCATACACTAACATTCACGCTAAATCCATATCAACAAACTATGAGGTGGATGGCTTCATGATTGGGTAAAACAACTCATGCAGTCAATATATCGAGTTTTGTACTTGTGTTCACATGTAAATAAAAACTGAGCATGTATCCTCATCCCGAGGTAAAAATAGTAAAAGCGGGGCTATGAAACTCACCTGAGTCTGGTGTGTTTGCAAAGTAAGCAAATATGATGTTGTACCAAATGATGTATCCGAAGACTGTAACCTGCAAGACATCCTAAACGCGTAAGGTTATATGAATCAATAGATGTCTCAATAGACCATCTATGCTAGTTGTCCATCAACTATTTATGTCCAAATACTTTGGTTAGTTGTTTGTATATTTTTGAAAACATGTACGTCCCGTTGGTGACAGTTGTAATAATAATTCGAAAATATTATTATTATACATTTCGTTGTATACTTATATAAATATATGTGTTTTCGTGTACAAGTGGTGTTGTATATGTTTATTGTAAGTGTTCAACACTTAGTGTGAAAAATATTTTCAAACTTTTGGATGACGGGGGTCCGGGGGCAGCGCCCCTGGTAGCGGGGTCAAAGGGGTGGTAACCCCTGGCGGGGTCCAAGGGGTGGTAACCCCTGGCGGGGTCCAAGGGGCAAAGCCCTCGACTGGGGTCGATATATATTGCTTTAATAAGAACGCATCGGGGATTTAAATTTGGGAATATTGCGACACTGCGATTTGTGTCGCATTCTGCGACATCTGATGAGTTAACGACACAAGGGTTTGTGTCGCACCATGCGACATTCGCAATTTAATGCGACATAAAGGTGTTGTGTCGCAGGTCATGTTAGCGAGATAAGTCATTGTGTCACTACGTTCGACGTTCGAAATTTTGTGCGACATAGATGTCAACGTCTCTATATGCGACATTCGGGTATTTGCGACATAGTGTGTTGTGTCGCTAAATGCGACACTGGTAATTTTTGCAACATAACAGCTTGTGTCGCACTAGGCCTGGGCCTTATGTGACATAATAGGCTGATCAAAAGTTTAAGTGTCGGGAACGTGGTCAAACGACCTCGGTTTGACCTGAAACTTTTACCCAACCCTCAGATTAGTTTATAGAGCTCGTGAAAATTATCGGTTCGCGTCGGGGTTAACCCGTAGTGTCTGTTTTTATAAAATGGCCAAAACCGCAACTTTTCGATAACGTTTTGAAAATGAGTTTCAACACTTTATTTGGACATAATCTTACTAGATGAACAACAACACATGAGAATAAGCATAATATAAGTATTTTCAAAAGTGACGGGATCTTACAAATCGTCGTATGAAGAAACCGAAAAGGTAGAAATGTAGCTCTCGTCGTGGTGGTTGTTTTTGCTTCAAACCGTCTTGTAATCCAATGTGTTTTGTGGTGGTTTAATGGTGAAATATGACGGTGGTGGTGGAACCGATTTGTAGAGAGAGGAAGGGAAAGAAGAGAGAAGGTGGAGAGGGTGGTGGAGATTAAGTGAAAAAGTGAGGGTGTGGCTTTGGAAAATCAAACAAGAAAAGAGGAGGTAAGGTGGGAGGGGGTCCCCGGTTTTGGTGGGGTCCACCAAGTGTGGGCTTCACCAATATTTGTCGCCCGAATTCGTGTTCCGCGCGGTGTTCGTTTTCTCTTCCGTTTCGGTATTTATTTAGACGTTAAACATTTTTATATGCGTGTTTTAAATAAAATAAATAATATTTCGATATTTTTGATTGAAGTATTTACTAAAAGTACTCGGAAACATTTTATAAAAATGTTTGATTAAGGTGTCGGTCCCGATTTGCGTGTTCGTTTTACGGATGTTAAATCGCGTGACGTTTTAATCAAACGTTTTTGTTATCGATGTAAGATACGATATTTTAAACGAAAGTCTTATTGAAAACAATTCATTTTGAGTTATGAAATTATAATTTGGGTCACGTTGGTCATGGGGCGCGTTTTGCGCGTTTTCTTCGTGTTTGTGCGATTTTATACGATACGAGTGATTTGTTAAATATTATAGACATAATATTTATAAGCTTATGAGTTTATTAAATAATTTAACGTTCGTATTTATATGTCAGAATCCGTCTAATAGTAAAATGAACGATTTAACCAAATCGCGTACGTGTGTATATATATAACACATATATCAATACACAAAATGATACACATATTTAGCCCTAAACACAACTAATTACATGTATTAACACATTGATTAGGAATTAATAAGTAGCCCAAATTTTTCGGGTGTCACACTACGTATTGTATTGACTCGCCGAATGCGGTATCTTTATAATATCTCATTCCCTAATGACGATTGTGGACTGTATTCTCCGTACCTTCCACTATGTCGAGACTAGTAGGTTTCACCACCTATTCACCCATTTAGTTCTTGGACGATTGTGGACTAACTCAGAATTGACGATAATGACGATAAGACGATGAGACGATAAGATGAGTGTTGAAAAATAGCCGCATTTGATTGAAACGCCCATAAAAAAATTATTTATATATATAGATATCCTATTTAATTTAGTCCCATTATTCGTTACAACATTTGTTACCCTCATATATAAATTAAAAAAGGAAGTCACAAAGACATACGCAATCCCAAACTATAAGTTGGATCGCTTACCAAAGAGTTAAAACTCCACTATGACAGAATTTCACTAACTTACGCGATCCTGACTTGAGGTGGGATCGCGTATATAAAAACAAACCCGACTGTGACCAAAATACACTAACTTACGAGATCCTGAAATTTAGATGGGATCGCGTAAGTATGAACAAATTCGACTGTGATCAATTTACAAAGGGATACGCGATCCTAGGAACCATTTAGGATCGTGTAACTAAGACCAATTTTAACAACATGCAAAACTCAACTTTTTGACCAATTTCAATCACGCATAACTTTTAACTCGTTGCGAGTTATGACCTGAAATTTGGTACACACATCCACTATAACAATATAAAACTTTCGCTTTCGACATTCAAATTTCACAAAGACATGAAGTTTGGACGTATGACCACTTTTCGACCAATCTGGACACTTTTTGAGCAATATTCAAATCACAAACCATACACGTGTTAAACATCCACTTTTGACCATTTTATCTAATAACATAAAACAAACTTAACACCAATGCCAAATTGTCCGTCTCACCAATCTATCACTAATTACTCAACTTTCATATAAATAGTCCATTTGGGCACCTTTTGACCAGTTCACTAACAAAGACCTGTGTTGATCCATTCATTGATCGACTTTGACTCATAATTGACCAACAAGAATATTATAATACCCATTATCATTCAAGTTTGACTGAAACATGATTTGACCATTTACCATGTTTACAATTTAACAAAACTACAATAATATCAACATTTACATCTACCATACATCATTTTATCCATATTATACCATATTTCACTGGATTAGATTTTCAAAGGTGAAACCATTACAAAACAACAAGTTTGACCATTTAACATAACTTAGTTTCAAAACATGTGGCTTGAGCGGTTTACACAAGTAAAATATAAGTAAAGAGAAAGAGTTTCCACTCACATTAAAGCAAGCTATCCACACTACTCCTTCTATATCTCCTTTCCCTCACCATGAACACTTATACCTACATATTTAAACATTTAAGAGTAAGCAAGTATGCTCAGTGAGCGTATGAGCAATTAACTAAGCAATCCATATCATGACACATTAATCAATAACTACTAACAACATTCCTCAATTTACCCTAAACAAATAACTACTTGGAACAATGAGTAGAGATGAAACACTATGTAGATTCACGGCTAATGACTACATAATAACTTAATACAATACTACGTCGGTATGGATATCAAGTTCAACATCATAAGGCTAGTAAAACCAACAATCTCTACATAATTGTCCAATTCACATAATTTACATCAATAATCAATAATTGAAAATCACAACAAGTTACCGACATATAACTATTTGATTGTGCAAACCTCTTGCTCGGAAGCAATCCGAAATACACAAGTAACATTTAGTTAATTCACATACACTCACCTTGATATTTATTGGAAGATTACAACAAATGATCAACAATTTGATGTCGCCTCCTCAACACCTAATCACATAACACATATCCATACAACAACATATTTAGAACTAGCTAATTATAAAATCAACTAGAATTCACAATTATTCTCCCCCACTTTGAGTTTGGCTTAATTTGACCTTAATCAAACTAACACACCCAATTCCTTTTATAAGTATAATCATCACTATATTTTAATTATTCAATTTCTCTACTTACAACATTGTTCACTTATCATATTAATACTCTAATACACTTGTAAACACATCTTTAGTGTAATAATATCAATTTACACAAGTTGTAGCAAAACTCTTAAAATCACCTCAAGAACATAACTAATGATTTATTCACTTTCAATATGTATTATAGCTACTAACAATCTTAATAACACTTACTAGCATCAATTAACTCAATTCCTAACCCTAATTTCGGGTTAAATTCACTAATTATACCAAAACCCATCAAACCCCAATTTCTAGGCTAAGTTCATAAGAGAATCACTTACAATAGATTGGAGGTGAAGAAGGGGATGATGAATTGGAGATAAAAGCTTGATTTAAGAATTGAATATGAAGATTCAAGGATGATGATAATCTCCCGCGTATTTCTCTTCACGATTTTGTGTCTAGAAATATTTAGAACCGAGTTCTAGAATGAGTACGTATGTGTGTATATAAATCCTAATGCTTTTAATTTCTCACGGTCTGGAACTGAGGAACCATTTACGTTTTCTATTATATCTTATGATTTATAAAATAATATTTCATAATAATTATATTTTCGCGTACTAAAATAATACCTTAAAACTTTGGGGTGTTACATTGATAAACTTCCGTTTGGTCTTTGATGTTTACACGTCAGGCTACCCGGTAATTAAAGTTCTAGTTGATCAGATAAATCGATGATATGATTTTAAATTTAGAATACTGATTTCGCAAATGTTGTTTTCAACCGAGTTATCTAGAGTATGGGTATGTTTGGCACAACTAGCTGGTAGCTGGAGTTGGTAGATTGTGGCTGGAGCTGGTAGCTGGTAGCTTTTTGTAATATTTGTGTTTAGTAGAGTAGTTGTAGCTTGTAGCTTACGAATGTAAAATGACATAAAAGGGCAAATATATTAATTTTAAAAGATGATATATAATTACATGGAGGGTATTTATGTAATTTTATTTTTCCATAAGCTACGAGCTACTTCCATAAGCTACTTCAAGTAGCTTATGGTTTTGGAGTTTATGGAAACCATAAACTACTTAAAATTTTGGTAGTCAAATAGCGCTTATGAAAACTATAAGCTACAAGTTCCCATAAACTCTTAAAAGGAGTGCGCTAAACATAGCCCCCTATATCTACTAAGATAATCATCTGATTAAAATTAGGCTAATGTGTGTCGATGAATTATGCTCATAATCATCATAATGTATATTTTCAAGAATCAATTGATTTACCTCTTTTCAGGTTTTTAGTGGTGTTATTTATTGTTATATTACGACTCGTAAATTATTTTTTACTAAAAAGCAAGGGACGGAAATGGCAATAAATGGCCGACATATATCATTTAATTTGAATAAAATGATTTAACCACTCTTTTAATTTGATGTTGGAAGTGACACTCAACACAAGCACCACAAAGTTGTTCGTTCACTAACTAGCAGTTTCATTCGGTATTGGTATTGTTATGATTAGCATTTTACCCGAGGTATGCAGCAGTATATAAATTTACTTTAATTTTTTTTTTTCCAATTATAGGGTGCCGTATAATGAAAATTTAAAAACATAAAGGTATATCATTTTCCGACTTTATTGTATACATTATTATAGGTTAAAGGTGGAAATCTAACCGATCAATCTACTAAGTTAAAACGCATCACCCAATTTTGTTTTTTGGACCAGATTGAGTTTATGTTTGTGTAAACAGGGTGTCGATCAACCCATAAAAATAATTTTATATTCTCTCGGTCCTAAAATAAGTGTCCAAAATCAATTTTCACGAAGTTTAATAATTTTCATTGTTTAGTAGTGATAATGAAACTTTACCCTTATTTTTCAAAGACTCCCATGTCAGTTTTGTAAAAAAGTATATTGAGGGTTAAATGATAAAATTAATATGTCACTTTTGGAACTTAAGTCTTATCAACTTTGAACCTCAACATTTATACTTGCAAACTTGACTCCAATCGATTGTAACCCCAACTTATAATAAATTAAACTTTTAAAAAACAAATCATGAACTTTTAATTCTGGCTATTAACTTTGATAATAAAATAAATAATATTTACAAAAAGAAAATAATTGCTTCAAATGTTTATTCCTTTTACATTAGACGTTGTACAAACTAAGATGGTAAGATAGTAAATTAAATTATTTTTATTAGACTATCAAATGGTCAAACTATTAGTCAAAGATTTAATAGATTATTTTTTACGAGTAATTGAATGTAACTGGCTAAAAGGGTTCAAATATCAAAATATTAAAAGGGTATTCAAAGATTTATATTATCTTTCTATCGAAAGTTTAATATAAGCTTTCAACTTTTTATATATGGATAATTGTAATATGTAAGAATACATTATACTTTTGTAGCAATAATTTTATTAGAGCAATTGTAACAGGGGTGTTGTTAACGTGTACCATCTTGGCACACGTTAACGTACATTTAATGAACTCGTAATTTCCTTAAATATTTTCATTTGCATTTAATAGTCATTAATTCAATCTAATATTTATTTTTTTATACATATATTAATTACAAATTATGTTATTAAATAAATTACATGTTCATTAAATGCATGTTAACGTGTCTCACTGGCGCACACGTCAGCAAAACCCTTGTAAAAGAAACTTTAATATACTTTAGTAAGTTATGTCAGTTAAATTAATTATATTTTAAGTTATATATTTTTAAAACTAAAATTAATTATAATATTCTGAAGTTTATAATTAATTGTATTGATTTAATATTTAATTGTGCATTGTTGTAGACATATTAATGAAGTGGAGGGTAAATTAGTAAACTACTATTTCTTTTTTAAGACATTATATCGAATATTTTGTGGAAAATGCTATACATAGCCCTAAGGGCTATGAATAAGAAATACAGACATGCATCAAATGTTTGTACTTTAATTATAACTACCCACCTTCTGAATATAACTTACCTCAACCAACTTGATGTACCACATTTTTATGCATGAATCTAACTCTTAAATATAACCTTGACTATCAGCAATGGGAGTGTTTTTGGGCGTTTTGGCGATGGAGAACGCCCAGAACGCCCGCAGCGTGGCGTTCACGGGCGGCGTCCTGGGGGTGTTTGTGGTGGGAGAACGGGGCAAGAACGGAGACAACCGGGTCCCACTAAAATATTTAAATATTTTATTCGGTTTTTTTCTTGTTTTTGCGTTTATATCGTTTCCTTTTTTCTTTTCTATGTATATAAAAGAAAAATATATTGGTTTTAAAGAAGAATAAGAATAGTTGCAGGTGGTGAAGATTGAAGAAGAAGAGTGTTGAAGAAGAAGAAGAAGAGTGGGCCACATCATATATTAGTTTTAAATTTAAATTGTGGACCCATGTATATTTAAATAGTTTTTGTTTTTATATAAAAGAAAAAATGTGTAATTTTTTTTAGTTAAACAATTTTAGTTTTTTATTTGTTAAATCTGTGTATTTTATTTAAAAATATATTATGTTAATTAATTAATTAAATTGTATTTGTATTATTGAATAAATGAATATTATGTGAAAAATAGTGGGGCCCAGGGGGAAAAAGGGACGTTCTGGTGTTATGATTGTGTGTGATGAAATGGTGTTGTGGTGTTATGCTAATGTGGCGACTGAATAATGAGCGTTTTGGTGTTACGACTGCGGATAGTCTAAGAACTACAAATAGCAAAATCCATATTTTATATAATAGCATAAATAATTGATCATTTAAGTAAGCAAATAATTACTAGTAGTATGTTTATAATATTGGAAATTGCAAAACATATACGGTTGTACTAACCTTGGATTTAGATCACCTGCAATGGTGATGGGCGTTATGAGACGTCACGTAAACAAACACGTCGTATTAGCGACCCAATTAATTTGTCCCCTAGCTAGGCCCCACTATTTTAATTTATTTATTTTTAAATATGTTTTATTTATTTATTTTGATTTAAAACTTTGAAAGAAAAGAAAAGGCATATACCGCTCGTTTTTTGTCCGTGTTGGGCTTCATAACGCCCTACCCAGAACGTCCCATTGCGAGCGTTCTTGGCGTTCCGAGGCTTAAGAATGCCGCCGATGTATTGCAAGTGCTGGTTTATTTTTTTATGAAAATGTGTGTGTAGCGTTTTGATGTAGAATGTTATTAGAAATTTACTACCTTTAATGGCTATATCTTTTGAATAAATTTATTTTTATTACTATCTAAAGTTAATATTATCGTAGCTCAGAGAGTGCAAAGTTGGAATTCAACTTCTTTGCAGCTAGAGAACTTTCAATTTTTGTCCAGCCATCATATATAACTCGAAACTGATTCCATACATCCAAGCAGCCCATTAAACGATATATTTTGTAGATCGATTTGATATCCAAAACACGAGTTCATAAATAGCATTATGGTGTTAAAACTTAAAAGTATCTGTATCCGAATCTGTAATACGAAAACTCAAAAATCCAATATGAAAATTTAGAAACTCTGATATCCGAAATTTTATATTCAAATATTTAATTTTAGATATTTGATGTATTTTTTTCTTCTATCTAATAGTTAAACTTTGCCACCGCATTAGACAAATTATGTGCAAACACGTTAATAAATGATTCAGATTCTTCTTAAGTTGAAGAGCTATACATTGTTTTGACTGGTTGTACGTAGTTAACAACCGTTTCTATTGCGAATCTCAATATAAAGGTTTCACGGTAACAAATGATATCCGAATATCTGAGTTCAAGTATCAAAAGTTTTAGATATTCGAGATTTCCGCTTCGGATAGTAAAATCAGATATTCTAATTTTAGATATTCAGATTTTCGGATATTTGACTGTAAGTGTAAATGTGTGTTCTCTAATACAATTATGCATTTTCAAAAACATATATAATAATAACTAGCAGGGTACCCGCGCATTGCAGCGGTACCCTTTACACAAAAACAGTCGTGATCTTCAACAATATGCAAAATTTATCAAGATCGAATGAGTGAGGAGGCGATGATGATCGAGAAATTAAGAATAATGTGACGTGGAACTTGATGCTACATAAGTAGGGATGGACATTTAGACCGAAGTCTGGTACCGAACCGGAACCGAACCGGTATCGACCGATACAAATGGTACCGGTATTCGGTATTTGATTAGTGGACAAAAAAAAACCAGTATCAACCGGTCGGTACCGGTTCGGTACTGGTATGGTACAATGCACACAAAATACCTAAACCGAACCGGAACCGACCGGTACCGGACCGAACCGGTACCGACCGATACAAGTGGTACCGGTATTCGGTATTTGATTTGTCGACAAAAACAATCCGATACCAACCGGTCAGTACCGGTATGGTAACAAGCTCACCCCTATACATAAGTATTATCAATAACTATAAGTGTGAGAATTACATATATCCCCTACATAACCCCCTAGATATCATATATATCATGACTCTCTAAAATAATATATATACTAAAATCTCTGAATTAACGATAATAATTTAAATTGTAAAATCAGTAATAATTATTCAATAATCCTCTAATGACTTTTATACCCTTGAACTGTTATTGTTATCTCTCTTAATAATCTTGTAGCTTTACAAGCGTAACTTACAGTTTGATATTTTCTCATAAATAAAACTAGCTTAAGACCCGCGGTTTCGCGGGATGCATCATGAATATTTGTAATAAATATACGTGATGATTAGTAAGGAATGTAATCGAATACATTGGTGTATGAAAAGTATAGTTATTTAGTAAATTATAACATAAAGGTACACAAAAGAGCAAAAATATATAAGAAGTATCTATATATAACTATAAAAAAAAATTACACACCACAAATCGAAATTCCATGTATCTTAATAAAATTACTTCAATACGACATCTTGAGAAACACAATACTAACATTAAAATAATAAAATATGTTTAATACTAAGATTAAAGAACTTTATAAGCAAAATATAATACCATACACAAATTTAGATTGTATAATGGTGTGATAGTCTTCTAAATGTCCATGTTATTATTTACACTCTCGTTAATTTCTGGTACGTTTTTCCTAAAAAGATATAAGTTAGAACTTAATCAATATCGTTACTTACGCAAATATATAACTGAACAAACCTCGATGCAAACTCGTTCACATCTGGAATATCCTCATTAGTAAACATTCTTGTGACTATTAAATAATTTTATATAATAAGTCTTTGTGTATAAGAATAAACATGTATTATTTATAAAATAATAAAATGTATTTTATTGATATTGCAAATATTGGGTAAGAAAATAGTTTATAAGTTAGTAAGTAAATGTAAATCTTCATATAAGCGAACTTTGGCAAATTGAAATATTAGATGGCTCCCATCGCAAGGCGTCGATTTGAGTTGGTTTATACCGACGAGGCCGACGGCGATGTTACAACGGTGTTGGTTTGGCCCGTAGCTTTTCTTAGTCGGATATTTGACACATATTTTTTTTTTGTTTTTTTGTGTGTATAATTGTAATATCCCCAAATTGGACCTAGGAGAAACAGGTATTTCCTTAATTTTATATGTAATTTATATTGTTATATGTGTTTCATTGTAAAATTAATAAGAAAATAAGTTTCAGGAAATATTGTGACTAGTGAAATATTGTATGTTTTAGATAAACTTAGGTGACGGTAAAATAAAATAATTTTCTCGCATTTGAAATTTAGGTTCCAGACAATAGATCAAAAAGATGGTATAATATTATACTGTGAGTTAAATGAGTCGGTATAATAAAAAATAGGGACCGACTTATGTTTTTTCCCCAATTTCTCGTGTTCTTCATTTTGTATCTCAAAATCTCTCAAACAAAGTTACTAACTCAAATTGCAAGTGAAGATTATACAAAAATTGGTGATTAAATCCTTAAGCTCATCACCATCCTAAGCTTCTTCTTGCTCTTCATCTTTGTAAGTAAGTTCTTATTGCCTAAATGATGAAATTAGGTTAATTTATTGTGTGGGTTGAATTAAAGCTTGAATTGTAACACCCCCAAATTTAATGAATCGCGGAAGCATACTTTGGGTGTTACTAATCAAGAAGCAAATCACACAGATATATAGCAAACGACTCTATATGCGTCGTTTTAACAAAATATATTAATATTAAAAGGTTTACAACAGTTTGAACTCATACATAGCTCGTGTTCGTAATATGAGAGATTTAAGTACATAATTAGTTATACAAAATCTAATAATGCAATGAAATCTCTGAAGTTTGCATGAAGACTCGAGCTAAGATGCATCCTGATGGGCAATCCAAATCTACTGCTGAGTACCTGTGATACATGCTAAAATGGGTCAGCTAACGCTGGTGAGCTCACAGGTTTGAGTATCAAATAATATTCTATGAACCGAAAGATTTAAGTATTGATTTGCATCAAGCAAATAAAGTTATGGATAATGTATACAACCATGAGCGCATAGTCTGAGCTTAACTCGAGGGTCGGGTCCCATATAGAGAATTCCGAGCGAGGTGCCTCCACGAGTGCCTAATCTACACTCGTCTTCCCAAATATTAGTACGTCCGTTTACCCGGTTAGTGCTTGCTAACCCGGACGAGGAGGGTCAATCATATATGGTACCATATACTAATATTCACGCTACTTTCGTATTACCAGACTATACTGACGGAGGACTTTGATTTGATTAGTTGAAAACAACTCATGTAGTATATTGAAATATGTACTCGCGTTCATGCGTTAAAAACAGAGCAATGTATCACACCCCTAGTAAAATAGTAAAAAGAGGGGCCATGAGACTCACCTGAGCCTGAAGAGTTTATCTTATTAAACTTAGATTGATTAGCCAAGAGTTGAAGTCCAACGACTTGTAACCTGAGGGTGTCCACGACACGCGATGGTTATGACATGATTGAGTATCTCAAAGATCACCCTTGTAGTTGTTTGTTCAACTAGAATGTCCAAATTACCATGATTTGGTTGTTTGTTTAAGTGTTTGAAAATGTGTATGGCCCGTTGGTGATTGTTTGTAATAATAATCCAACATTACTATTTCGATGATTTTGAAGTGTTATACCTAAAAGTAAGTTCCAATGTGTTTTAGAAGTTGTGTCGCATTCGTGTTTGATGTTATACAAGTTTAACACTTTGTGTGCAAGTTTAGATGTAACACCGTTACTCGTGAACCTAGGGTAAGGGCGAAGCCCGTTAATGACGGGGGTCCGGGGGCAGCGCCCCTGGTAGCGGGGTCCAAGGGGCAGAGCCCCTGGCTGGTGAAAAACGCACCTGGACTTGAATTTGGGTGAAATGGGGCGTCAAATTTGGGCCTCAATACTTAGTGTAAAATTAGTTTGAAACCTTCTGTTTATGCGTCACTTATAGCGTCACTTAGGGCTTGGGCGTCACTTAGGAAGTGACGCATGAAAAGGCAGAATCTGAGTGAGGGCGTCACTTACGGAAGTGACGCATACTGAGGCGTCACTAAGGTAGCTTGGGCTTCACTTAGGAAGTGACGCATGAAATTGGAAATTCTGAGTTTAGGGCGTCACTTAGGTAAGTGACGCATAAGGTGGCGTCACTCCATTAGTGTCGGGTATGAGTGTCGGTTAAGGCTTCTAGGCGTCACTAAACAAGTGACGGAGGTAAGTGTCGGAAAAAAGGGGTTTTATGCGGCACTTATGTAAGTGACGCATGATTAAGGCTTTTAGCGACACTCAATGCGTCACTTAAGTGACGCATGAAGTGACGCTATACTGCACCTTCGTTGCGACACTTAAGGCTCTTAACGAATTTTTGAGCCAAAAATGAGTTTTTGGGTTTCCGTTTGGTCTGATTCTTTTACCCAACCCTTATAAGGACATTCTAAGCTTAAAGAAACAACTAAAACTTAAAAACACTTAAAATCGAGAGGTTTTGAGTTTTCGTCGGAAACTTACAAGTTAATGAATCAAGATTCCGGAAAGGTAGGAGTGTAGATCGTGACGCGGTGGTTCTTTTCTTCCAAACGAGCTCAACGATTTAATGAAACTTGGTGGTGTGTTTTAGTGATTTTTGGTGTGGGTGGTGTGGATGGTTTTTGAGAGAAAAATGGGAGGGAGAGAGAGAAATGAAAATGAAAAGAAAATGGGAAATGAGGGGAGTGCCTTTTGGGGCAGATTTTGGGTAGGGGAGGGGAGAGTTTCTCCCAACTTTTTAATCCCCGTGGTTGCGCTCCGTCTGGTGTTCGTTTCCCCGATCGTTTAAAACGTTAATTAATTATCTTGTACGTTTAATTATAAGTTTTTAAAAATACAATTGTTTATTTAATATTTTTGTTGAAGGATTTTACCCAATACTTAATGACTTAAATGGTTTCGTTTGTCTGTGTGTTAAATGTATAAGTCGTGTAGATGTTTATTATACGGTACAAAATGTAATTGAAATATTATTAACATAATATTTTTGGATATAATAGCATTATTAAATAAAGTTATATTATTTAATAAAATTGTTCACCAGCGTCCGTATTAATTGAACCGAATCACATTCGATTGAAATGCATACGATTTAGCCAAATCGCGTAATTGTACATATTCAACAATATATTATTTGATACATTAATTAGCCTAACACAGAACTAATTACATGCATTAACAGGGGATTAGGCACTAATTACTAGTCCTAACTTGGCGGGTGTTACATGAATGATTTAGTTAATAGTTGTATGATGATTGAATGATGATTCTTGATCTTTATTAAGTTGATTACATGATGATTACATGATGAAATTGTTAGATTTCTTGATTTATAAGTTTGAATGTGAAATTTTTAGATTTTTAGTGATTTGAATGAATTGTGATGATTTGATGATTGAAACTATGTTATATGATGTTACTAGGTGTTATGGTAACTAAATGTTGGTAAAAATTCGAGTCTATAACTCAATTTGGGTGATTTTGTGGTTTGTGGTTCGTATGTGAAGTTGCAGAAAATTGGTTAAGTGCAGGTCTGGAAGATGGTGAGAATCCGGCGGATTCCTTAAGAATCCGGCGGATTCCTGGTAAATTCGGACGGATTCATCAACCGGATTCCTTATTTTAGTTCTGTCCCAGTTATGAATCTGAAAATGACTGGAATCCGGCGGATTCTATCTGAATCCGGCGGATTCATACTGTTTGAATGAATGTTTTGATTTAAACTTCATACTGTGATTTAGCTTGTACATTGTGGTTATATAACTTAATACATGCTTGATTGTTAATATTAAGTTATGAACAATATGATATGAAGTTTGACTCGAAATTTCTTGTGTGTTTCAGATCCAACGAAGACTCAATAAAATTAGATCTTTGAGTTTGGAGTTTGAAACGTGACAGGTGAGTGGACTGATTCTCACAATTTAATTTTAGTGTTAACAGTTAGTTACATCAATCTTAAGTTGATAGTATTGATTGATTTATTGATAAGTTGATGATAGAATTATTGATTGACTTGTTGATTGATGGATTAATTGATTGCTAGTGAATGATTCCATGATAGGTTGGAATAATAGAGGTCAATTATATTGGGTTCAGTTGCTATAGGTTAATTTTTATGGGTTGGATGAACATTCGTTGTGAATTAGCCCATATTAATTAAAGATAGCAATAAACTATCGGTAAAATCTCTGTATTGGCCTGCAGTTGATTATTAAGTGTTCTTGGAGGGTCACCGCGGACTGAGGATACCTCAAGAACCACCGATCCTCTGTTTTGATTGTTTCTTATAGTTTATTGTTGTGAATTGATTGTTATGCTAAGTTAGATTGTTAGACTTAGTTTACTCACTTAGCTTTGTGCTAATCCCCCACAATACTCTTGCAGGTTAAACTTTTGGGATAGTTGGGCAAGTTATGGATATTTGAAGAAATGTTTGACAGCTAGATACTCTGATCATTTTGATACTATTAATAGATTTTGTTTAAATAACACATAGATAACACTTTAACGTTGTAACTATACTTAAGACTTTTAAACTGTGATATTTTGATATGGTTTGATATCATGTATGTATATAATATATGAATGGGATTTACGCTTCCGAATTATAAAAAAAATAACTTAAATTGTGGGGTGTTATAATAATATTAAAGGTAAATTGGTAAATGTAGGACCCAAAAAATAAAGTGACGGGTCACTGCTGGCGTGGCGCTGACGTGACTCAATCGGTTTTAGTCAGTTTTAGTCACGGATGGGAGGAGTCTTAGGATAGTCCCAATTGTGGTTGAACCACTTCCAAACCACTTCCCTTCCGCCACCTCAACGTCATGCCAAATTTTCACAATTGATTCACAACCGATTATCCAATACCATCAATGACTAACCACTTCATTTTTTTGGGTCCAACATTTACCAATATACCACCATTTCTATATATTGAACAAAAAAAGCACACGGACCCCACAGAGATTCAACCAATTTGCATGCTCGGTTAACCGGTTTGGATTGAAAGTGGTTGGCAAATGATTCAACCAATGGCACCGCGGAGTAACCGATGATTTTCCCGCTGGGAAGTGCCCTTAGTATAAGGTTAGATGGTTGATAGAATGACGCAATGAAGAAACTAAGTTGATTTGCATATTCTCCCCATAAGATACACTTTATTTCATCTCCACTTACGAAACATTCAATAAAAAAACAGATATTTAAATGATTTTATAACCGACAATTGAATAACATAGGCATGAGTATCTTACTTGTTATTATTATAAAGATTAACATCTGACCTTTGTGTTTCTTTCCCATACTTCACAGTATTCCTCATAAAAAACAATTATGTTCAATCTAGGTTACAAACCAAATAACATGCAATATATAATAAATCATTTACATGTAAATAATATAACCATCAATTATTAAGCTTCGGTTGACCCCAACTGAAAATATGTCTTCGAAAGGAACAAAAATGGAAACCATACTTAGAACTCAAAAACATCTTAGTAGGTTTAACACGTGTTCGGCCATATAAGTAGATTTTACACTACCGATCTTGGTTATATGTTATGTCATCTACATACGGGACCTGGAATTTTGTAATATAAAGACTTTTCACTCTTGAAGTACGCTATCAAATTCGGTCAGCACCAGTTTTCTTATTGTAGTTTGGATCCTATTTTCCTATAATCAACTCATAAGTGATTAAAATGCTCTAGTATATGTAACAAAATATTGAAGTAAGAAAAATAAAATAAAAATTACCATCTCATCTAGCAATATCATTCCAATTCGAAGTATCGTTTATGAGGGATTCAATTTTTATGTATGCTTAAAAGTAGGATGGTTATTTAAATTTGAATTCTTTTATGAGAGTTAATGAAATGAAATTTGGATTAGTTTTGTATCTAACTTTTTATGATCTAATAATTGAAACAAAAAAATATACTATTGTTGGGTGATAAGGATCACAATTTTTAACTCAAAAATTTACATGGGGATTATTATCTCCCTTACTATTATTAATATGTGGAATTTTTTAAACTATGCTTATTGTATAAATGATGTAGATTAGTCTTAGAAAGATAAACCCATATATATTGAAAAGTTATTTATATATGTTATATTCATGTGTCTCATAATACATGAGTTATCAATTGAATAGGGTATAATAAGTTTGTCTACCGGATCTAAATAATTTATCATTTTAATTTTATTATATGTTTTCATTTAGTCTCATCCTCAATTGAAAAAAAATAGACTCATATTTATGTATTTAAGTGTCGACACTACATATATGATTATGTAGTATAATCCAATTGACTTATTATCGTTATGATAATGATAATATACCATTAATGTATAAGTAATAATAAGTCTGCTTAAAGTTATTGTTATATACTTATATGTAATATTATTTTATATTATTACATTTGTTATTTATTTAACTAATATTAAATCTCTTTTATTAATTCAAATAGTAGTAGTAATTCAAATTCAAATTCAAATTGGTTTATGAGGGTTAATTATGTACTTTTAAGTAGATTAAAGGATTATGACATCAGCAAATAAACGAATGGATAGATCTTCATGTTGACTTCCTAATTGGATGGTTAGGATTTCTTCATTTGAAAATTAGTCAAAGATTCTTTTTAATTTAAACTTTCTTATTATAATAATAAGAGTAGATACAAATAATTAAACCTACATAATCTCAAATGAATTAAAATTGTTGAAGTGTCTCTATTGTAATTACCTTTTGTTACTGAAAGTAATGTGCCATGTTTTGAAAATGTTGTGTATTGTAATTACCTTTTGTTACTGAAAGTAATGTGCCATGTTTTGAAAATGTTGTGTATGACAGATTGACAGAAACTGATACATGATATAAACTAATGTAGTTTATCATTAGCACATAATATTGTCAACTAATGTAGTTTAGCATTAGCACATAATATTATCGTTTTTCGAATTAAAAACAAAAAAGTACACACTCTTTCATAAATCATTAATACTATTAGTACTGATCCTACTCATGTATATTTATCTTCAAAAATCAAGATTATATGCCAAACAATAGTAGTTTTATTTGAAATGAGGTATCATAAATACCGAAAACTGGTGCCCAAACCATTGGTCTAATGTCGTCGGCTCTTTTGAAGTGTTCAAATTCACTGCCAAAATTGATGATGAGGCTTGCAAGATTGAATCTTTATATCTTTTTCATCATCAGTACACGCAAAAATTTTCATCATCAGTACGATGCATGAAATGGGTGAGAGACCAAAGATTCATGTTTTCTCAGCTTTTTAAGAAAAAGGCAAAACTCTTACTTACTTAAACCCAAAATGATTACATCAGAAGCATACATGAATGAATGAACGAATTTACACTCCGTGATACACTCTTGACTCTTCCATGTATGCATTAGACCCATATATATTTATATGCAGCCAACCCAGGAAACTCCAAAACTACATAATATATACTTCACTTTAATTGTATTACTCCACCAATTGTTTAAACCTGCTAGCCATTCGATACCATCACAAAATTACCCAAAACCGTTGGATCATTCACCACGTCTGACCATTGCAAATTCACCTTTGGACCATTCCCTTTTCTATAGTTTGTATTAGTTATTTGTTTGAGTCTAGATATGTATTTGCTTGGATAGTAATATGGTGGGCTTTAAATGAGGTTGGTGGGATTTAAAAACGTTTTAGCATTTAGTGATATTTATATGGTATTTAAATTAGAAGTTATTCCTATTTCAATGGTATATGGATCACTATGTGTAACTTGTTGGAAAATTTAGTTTTGAGTGAGAGTAATATAGTCAATTGTATTGTCCCTTGTTTTAAGGACAATAGATGGATTAAGATTTTGAGGTCAAATAAATTATAAAGTAGTATAGATAATAATAGTAATAATAATAACAATAACAATAATAATCCAGATCTTAACTCCACTTTAACTAGTGACACGTGATCATTAACTAAATTTATTATTGTAGCGATCTTCTCAAGCTTAATGGAACTGATTCAAAATATACATCATTGGTGACATCGAACTTATGATGTCGAAAGCCTCAACCATTGTAACCACATATGGTAATTGATGTGATGAGCATATATATATTTTTTTGAAAGGCAGCATTGGAATCACTGACGAACCCCCATTATGGTCCACCAGATCATCTCCAATGAGTTCGAAGCCAAGACGACGCCCTAAAAGGTATGTTCTCCCATATATTGACTTAATTGGGGATTGCAATCGTCTAACAGGAAAATAATTCTCTTATATATTCAAAAATGGTGAAATAACTCACCAATTTATCACCATATATCAAGTGACGTATCATGATAATATTTAGAGAGATAAAAACCTAAGATCTCATGAGAATATGAGACTTATTATCACTTGCAACGTGCCTTACATGGGGTATTCTCAAGCCTCAGAATGCTCAGAGCGCTCGTAATGGGGCGTTCTGGAACCCAACACTGGCAAAAAATGAGCGTTTACCGCCTTTTCTTTTCTTTCCAATTTTAATTTAAAATAAAGAGAAAAGAAAAATAAATTAAATTGGTTGGACCTACGGGGAAAATTGGGGTTGCTAATGTGGCGTGGTTGCTTACATGACATCTCAGAACGTCCAAAATGCCCATCAGACCATCACCATTGTATATGGTCTAAATGTACTAATTATTCTACTTTCTACTCCACCAACTTATAATTTATACTTAAATGTATAAGACCTTCTACACTTTACTTAAAGTTATTTTCTTAAGTATAATTCCATCTCTAATTTCAATTATCTCTAAACATTTTATACGTATCAACAAACACATTGAAAAAAGTATTTTGGACTTAAATTTATACAGTCAACGATTTATTCATATACCAAATTAATATTAGTGTTTAAACTAATAAGTAACTTATATATAACTATTGAACATTTTTTTTGTCTGATAAAAGAAGAGGAAGATGCATAAATTAACAATTTAGTTGTTGTGAGTTAGTGATTGTTAAGTCCTTACCGTCAAACTATTAATACGTAAGATCAAAGTTTAAAGAAAACCGTTCATCAAATTATCAAAATACAAAAACTATTGGTATACGCATCATATTTCTTAACAAATTGAAAGAAAAATGATTGGTAGGCCTAAAGTTTTAGGACTAAATATAGGCCTAAAGTTTTAGGACTAAATATAGGCCTAGAGATTTGATTGGTGGATGTAAAAAATTGATTGAATGAGATTCTATAACACCCAAGTTTTCGAGGTATTATTTTAGTGTATGCGAAAATATACATTTTATAAAGTAATATTATTTTAATAATAAGATAGGATATAAAATGTAATCGACTTCCTCAGTTCCAGACTGTAAATATTAAAAGAATGTGATTTTAATACATGTGTATACGTATTTATTCTAGTGCATTCTAAAACCCCCTGGAGACTGAAAAACGCGACTGAGGAGAAGCAGGAAGAAATCACCATCATCAATTCATCTAATTCACTTGCAAATTAAAGCTTCAAATTCTCTTATTCAATTCCTCTATTATCATCTTTATCATTGTAAGTTGAAATTCTTCTATTGTTTAACCTAGAAACTAGGGTTCTTGATGATTTTGGGTGTTCTTGTCAAAAGTTAGAGAAGTTGAAAAAGTCACTAACAATTGTAACTAAAATGATTATTATGATGTTAATAAGTATTACTATGATGCTTCATAATGAATTAAGTGGAACCATTCATGATATACATATAAATATATATGTATGTATGTAATTAAATGAATTAGGGAGTAAGTGGTTAGAAACTAAAGACCTCTCTAGTTTAGTTTAAGTGGGGGAGGATTTAAAAGTGATTACTAATAGAGGTTTAATCAATTGTTGTGTTCATCAAGCACATATCAAGGTGAGTGTTATGAGAATTAATTAAGTGATGGTTATGCATACCGGATTGTTTACGAGCAAGAGGTTTGCATAATCAAGTGTTGTTTATGGTAATTTATTCTTATCTTTGTTTTAATATGTTGTGTTTATGTGGATTGGACATAATGTAGAGATTTGCTAGTTTTACTAGCTTTATGTAGTTATGCTTAATATGCATATCGTCGTGGTATGGTATTGAGCCTTTATGTAGTTTGACCCTGGATCCACATAGAGTTAAATCTCTAGTGTCGTCTCATTAGTTATGTGATTAAGATTATGTGGTTTTATATGATGATGTGAATTGCTTAATTAGTTGCTCGTAAGCTTACTACGCGTTGTGCTTATTCTTTTATATTTTATATGTTGTAGGTACAAGTGATCATAGAGAGGGAAAGGATATAGCAAGGTGTTAGCTTGGATTACACTTGCTCGGATGTATGGTAGCAAGTTCCTCTCTTAGATTGTTGTTATGATAATGACTTGTATAATGCGCCCCAAATGATTTTTTGAAACAATGGTTGTAGAAGTCTAACTTAGTAGTTGTTGGAAGTTTGACTTTGAAAGTCAAACCGTTTTCATGTAAATAAGTGTGAACCATGTATGCAAATTTTTAATGTATAATAATAACATACATGTTTATGATCCATATATAGATGAATATGGCCAATGGTTGAAACTTGAAGTTGATTGGTAGTCAAACCATTTGAATAAGTCAAACATGTCCTAGATAGTTGACTTTAAGTGCCACTGGGTGAATTGGGTGTCAAATGGGTCATAAGTGTCCAAATGGGTCACTTAAATACCCAATAGTCTAGCACAACGTGGGTTGATGCTATTGTATGTTTGTCACCTCCCGCAAGTTTGTTTTATGGTACTAATGAAGTATGCAAAAGGTCTAGACTTAGTTGTGAGTCATTTAAAATTTGGGTGGTTCACCAAAAGTGGTCCAAACGACCTATTTTTGGTGGGACGTCCAATTCTCGCGTTTTTTTGAAATTTGAAAAATTGTAAAAATGAAAACTTTCATTTTGATGATATAAACGTGCTTGCAAAATTTCATGATCAAATTCCTTACCGTTTAAAAGTTAAGCGTGTGCAAAGTTCGTATTTAAAATGGTAACAGCAGGCCTGATTCCCGGGGAATGGAAGTCATTCCTGGGGAATCCGAATCAATATGTTGACAGCATACCTGATCCCTGGGGAATGGGAGTCATTCCTGGGGAATCTCGTATAATTTCATTATTTTCTTATTTGAGTCCTTATTTGATTGAGGGAATGATACAATAAGTCTATAATGTCATATTTTAGATGTGGGACCTTACTAAATGAGTTTTAAGAACCGAAAAAAAAAATCTGAGCGTTTCAGATTGAAAGAGAAAAAAATTAACCAATTACATTTGCATGTTCATATTTAGATCCATATAGCATTGCTCATTGAAATGACCTTATATAGCAACATAGCTAAATATTCTTACTTTGTGAACGTGTAAGATAATTATACAAATCTTTTAGATTTATTGAATCAAGTTTTTCCATTCATATATGGAAAAGAAATACAACTATTTTGAAGAAAACATGCATAGTAATAAAATTGCATCTAAGTTAAAATTATCATCATATCGTACGCTCAATTATAATGAGTTATCTATGAGCTATATCGCGAGGCAATTTAACCCAGGGGCGGACTCATATTATAGTCAGCGATGACACGTGACATCAGTTAAATAAGTCGACTTAGTATAAATTTAGTTGAAAAATATTTATTTTTTAAGAGTTCCATTACCCATACTTAGGCGATGCACCTCATGTTTAAATAAACTTAATAAACTACCCAGTCAAGGAAGTTCAAATTTTTTGTGACACCGGTGATTAAATTTTCTGAATCCACCTCTGATTTAACACTCGTTTGAAAATCTAACCAAACAAATTGATTGAAGTTGCAAAATGTGTAGGTTCTCGACTCAAAACTGTTTGAAATAGAAAAATGACATTTTGAGATCTTAAAAGATTCCAAATGGCTAAAATCACTACACAGTTCTAGTGAAATGAGAATTTTATATTGTTAGGTTGTTTTCCACCAAGATTACAAACGTCATCAAATTACAAGACCAAAACTCAACTCGGCACTTTGAATGATGATGTTATTTCTTGATTACATTATCAAAATTTTCAAGTTCGTTCGATTTGATCACTCGTAACGCGGTGAGGTGGCGCACGTTCTCGGGGCCCAGAAAGCCATAACGTTGGTAACGGGGCGTTCTGGCTGGGCGTTCTCGGGGCGTCATCGGGGCAAAAACGGGGCTTAAACGAACGTTTTCGGTGGAGCTCACTCCTTTTTTATTTTTTATTCCTTTTCCAACCGTTAACCTTTTTTAAAAAAAAAAAAAACTTTTTTTTTAATTATATCCATTGGAACCTCCAACGGTTAAAAAAAAAATATTTTTTCCCTAAACTCCCCTCAATAAATACTATACATACATCCACCATTTTCTTCAAAAGTTAAACACTTTTACCTCTTTCATCATACACCTTCACCATTTCTATCAAACACTTTCACCACCATTCTTTTTCCTAAAAATTGATTCGATAAATTTGATTTGCGAATCTTCTTCAAAAGATGAACTTGATGTTGAACTTTTGCAACAATACACGGCTCAACAAAATATGGACGTCGGTCAAAGTTCAAGACCACCACGCAGTCGTGGTTACATTCCTAGAGATCGTGAAGGTGCCCAACAACATTTGTGGGATGACTACTTTTCTGAGCACCCAAAGTATCCTCCAAACTTGTTTAAACGACGCTTTCGTATGCGTCGAGAATTATATGTTCGAATCGTACAAGGTATATCCGACTACTCTATGGAACCTATTCCCGAGCACTTCCAATATTTTAAACAAAATCAGATGCACTTGGTCGACTTGGTTTTACCACGATACAAAAGTGTACGTCCGCCATGCGCCAATTGGCGTATGGCACGTCCGCTGATATGTTCGATGAATACTTACAAATGGGTGAAAAATGTCAACCAAATGTCTAAACAACTTTTGTAAGTGTGTCTTCGATTTATACTCGGCGGAATATTTGAGAAAGCCGATGGCTACAGATATTGCTCGGTTATACGTAGCACACGAGCAGAAACATGGTTTAAAGGAATGCTATGGAGCATTGACTGTATGCATTGGCAATGGAAGAATTGCCCGAATGCATGGAAATGGCAGTACACTAGAGGTGATCACGGACACCCGACCATTATGCTTGAAGTTGTTGCTTCATACGACATGTGGATATGGCATGCTTTTTTTGGCATGGCGGGTTCGAACAACGACATCAACGTCTTGAACCACTCTCCGTTGTTCGATTCCATCAAAAATGACACTGGTCCACCCGCAGCTTTCGATGTCAATGGACATCACTACACAAAAGGATATTATCTTGCCGATGGTATTTATCCAGATCGGTGTACACTTGTCAAAGTCTTTCACTCCCCTACTGATGATAAACGAGTCAAGTTCAAGAGATTTCAAGAAAGTGCACGAAAAGATGTCGAAAGGGCTTTTGGTGTACATCAAGAAAGGTTTGCAATTTTAAAGATTGCGGGGAGATCGATGAGTGTCAACAAGATGCGAAGACAGTTGTATACTTGTGTCATATTACATAACATGATCCAAGAGGATAACGGTTTCGCAATATCATCTATCGTGCAGGAAATGATCGACGACCATGCTAACCGACCTCACCGTGATTTTAGGACTCGTGTTCAAGATCGAGCAACTAGAATAAAGGAAATACGTGACAAACATGTGCACGACCAACTACGGGACGATCTAACCGAGCACATTTGTACGTTTCCACCAAACTTTCGCAGCTTAAATCGATCAACGACTTAATTATTTTATTAGATATTATTGTATTGTATTTTATTTTAGTTATTGTATTGTAATTTATTTTAGTTATTGTATTGTATTGTATTTTAATTATTGTATTGTATTGTATTTTATTTAAATTGTATCTATTTTGTTAAATAAATGAAAATTAAATCTAGTTAGTGGGTCCCACAGTGGGAAAAATGGGCGTTCTGGTTTATGGGTTAGGAAGGTGAAAGGGGCGTTCTGGTGTAAATACTGACGTAGCACCTGAAAAATGGGCGTTCTTGTGTTATGGGTTACGAGTGGTGTTAGAGTTTAGAGTTTGCTTGTTTCTTAAGGCGTTTATCATACTCTATCTAAAAAAAATTCCTAGCTAATTAATTGCGTCCTGTCAATGGAATTATAGTAAAAAACAACTAATCATTGACATTGACATATTATGAAAACGAGCAAAGATGTTTTGTCCATCATATCACATAAATGACTTCGAACACCAATTTATACACTATATATCAGATATATCAGCAAAAAATGGAGTATAATACCACGCGCTTATATTAAACTACTTGATATTGTATACATAAATAATGCACGATTATGATATTTGTGGCAGAAATATCTATAACGTCCTTACAAAGCTTAAAACAACAGACTAATTGGATACCTTTAAATTTCTACTGAAAATCATAGTAAAAGGTATTGATTAGCCACAACTCTAATCTTATAAGAGACTCGAATTTCTTATATTCTATCGATGTGAGAGGGAGTTTGTTAGAAATATCATTATCATGACCCTACATACAATCTAGAAGGCGATCCATTGATTGTTGGGCAATTTTGATATGAACGTGGACTCATGGAGTCTCATCATGTTTGTTAATTGTCTTTATTTGCTCGGTGGTGACATTAAAAAATGCCATAAATTGTCATTGCACCCGGACCCTCATACATGAATGCCACATTAGCAATGAACAAAGAGTATACTATATTGTTTTGTATTAATAATTTGATATTTAATTTAAAAAACCAGCTAACATATCACGAGAAATACAAATCTTAGATCATGTTGCATCACCTTATAAATATGCACTTGACAAGTTGCTATTTAATTAATTAATATATCAATATCATGATGACATGAACAATTAATGATTATGAATTTATAATTATTGATGATGGTTGGTTTGAGGGAAACTATATTCATATATGATCCACTAGTGTATAGCCCAGACGATGCATGGGTACCAGATTGACAAACATTATAGATATACGTATGTAATTATCAGAACATAAAGCGGATAAAACATCAAAAATGCATAACAATATTAAATGATAATAATTATTTTTTGAATTTTTAGTGTGTTTTTCGATTTGAATTATGCGTTTTACATTTATCCAAACATTATTAACAATATTCTTGTGTGTTTTGGAATAGTAGTCCAAGATGACCAACAAAGCATAATAGCATATGCTTGTTGCACATATTAAAAAGGGTTTTGCTAAACAAAGCTCTTAAGACTCTTATTAATACAATTATACATGTATATTTTATTTGTACATTTAAATTAAAAATTAGAAGTCAAAGGAGAGAGAAAGTTAGTTACCATTTTAGTACAATTATTTAAGCATGTCTAAAAGGTTTATCAAGAGCCCTAAGGGCTTTGTTTAGCAAAATCCTATTAAAAATTACCTATTCAAGTGAAAACCTTTTTAACATTGAAATTCATGATGCTTAAGCATTTATCTTTTCACATTTAAACATATTATCCACCTCCAAAGCGGCCACAGAAAAATATAAGAAAGTTCGTAGTGCACATTGAGAATCTTGGAGTTTAGTGATGAAGCCTAGGCTAATAAAAAGGTGAGAAACTCAAACAATGTATATTCCAACTCCCTTTTTAGTACTCTTACTAACACCGGTTAAATGAGAAAAATAACACAAAATTAGGCCAATCAATTACCTCAACATCATACCGCAATATTGTTAGTTGTAACGCCCCTAAATTTGTAAGTTCTAAAACAATATAACATATGTATTTTATTATCTAAGTTATAAAAATATATGTACATTAAAAATGCAATGTGTAATTACTATTGTATGTCAAAAGAAAAGTTAGTGGGATTTGATATTTCTTAAATTCTAGTTAAGAGGGTGTAAAGGGTCAATTAAGTAAAGTGAAGGGGAAAGTATAGAAAATACCAAATCAAAACTCCAGGCTTCTTGTTTTTTCTACTGTAATTCCCAAAATCAGTAAAAATAGAGAGGGAGGAGAAAAGTGGCGATAGGAAGGGAATCAAGGGAGGAAGAAATCTCAATTCAAGCTAGAGTTTATCAATTCATTGGTTGTAGCTACTAATTCATCTTCTTTAAGGTATGAGCAAACCCTAGTAATGATTTAATTGATGTTAGGGCTTAATTAATATAAACCCTAAGTTGAAGAAATATTTAATTGATGATTTAATTAGTGTATTAAGGTTTTATATGTCTTAATAAATTGCTTCCTAAACTTATTGTACTAAAGTTCTATATAAATGATTACATATATGTGGGTGTTTATAAATTGGTAAGTTATTGTAAGTAATTATAAATAAACACCCATGTTATGTGAATACTAATTAAAAGAGAAAGTTTATGAATTGTAATGAAAAGTGAAGTCATGTACTTATAAATACTAGATGGTTTCATAAGTATATAAGAAGTTTATATTAATGAAAGGTGTTATGTGGGAAAGTGGTGTTGGAAAAACTAACGCCTAAATTATGATTAAGAGTTAAGTTTGTATGGTTAAGTAATTTATACGTGTATTATGTGAATTATGTGTTTAGGTGGTCAAAGTACTCAAGTTGTTTCAAGCGTTCCTCATAACCAAAGACAAGGTAAGTAATGGGATTTTGTTTAAGTAAGTGATTACTATGTCATTTGCTTGATGCTAGCCAAGGAATGACATTGGTATCACTTGCGGAAGTAGTTAATCATATGTGATTAACTTTTTAAAGTAGTTAATTCTTTGTGATTAACTTGGTGAAGTGATTAAGGATCCTTAATACGTTGAAGTGTTAAAGTTAATTGTTAAAGTGTCCATTACTTACTAAGCAATGTGCTTATTGTGTTAAGTTTTACATGTTTTAGGTGAATCAAGTGGAAAGAAAGACGATTAAGGAAAAAGGCCCATGTGAAAGCTAATGGTGGCTTGTTGCTATTCGGTAACAAGTTTTAATCCTTTTTAAATCATGCTCTATATCGAAGTTACACCCCATTTTTGTAAAAGTTTGAAATCATATTTTGACACTTTTATCTCACTCATGAATACATATAGTTATGTTTATATGTAAGAAAAAGAGATAGTCATGTAGTGAGGTTAAAAGCGTAATGAAGTTATAATGTATGATCTATTAGTGTATAGAAGTTAAAGACAGGGTGAATGTGTTAGTCTTGAAGTATTATTAATGAATGTGTTTGACTTTGACTTTATTAAGTCAATTGGGTAAGAAATGGGTGAAGGTAAAGTGATGAAGCGGGTTATAAACCTAAACGGGTTGCTTGGTGTCCAAATGGGTCACCAAGTGGTTGAAGAGTCAACTTGGGTTAAAGTAGTGATATGTGAAGTTTAAATAGTAAAATAGTCTCAAATTGTATTTGAAACGCCCTGATTTCGTAACCATTATATTTTTTATTTATTTATTTTTTTTACACAACCTTGAATATATACATATATATATTACTCATATAATTGTGAATGAAACACAAAATAAAAACTGATTTGAACCAGTTGTGGACCAAAGCCGATCTGCTATGCCATAGCCGATCTGCTTCTTTAGTTAATTTCAAGCTTTTTCGAGCAAAACAAGTTATGTCGTGTTTTTACACTAACTTAGCCGATCTGCTAAGCATAGCAGATCTGCTATCAATCTAAAGCCGATCAGCTCAGTAACCATAGCCGATCTGCTCAGCTTCTAAGCCAATACTATGTGCAGTTTTTCGATTTTCAAACGCGCATATCTCCAAAACCGTAAAGAGTTAGACTCTGAAATTTTGCAGGCACTTTCATCTAACCAAAATGAAACTTTCCCTTTTTGTACTTTTCCAAAATTCACAACTACACGGGATTTTGACGTATGACTCTTTTTGACCCAAAATCGACCATTTTGTGAGCATACCAAGTCTTAAACCATGAAGGCTAAGATATTGTGCTTTTAACCACACTTCATATACATCAAAACAAAATGGTAAGACACTTCACCACACCCTTAACCCTTCTCTAACTCGGTTTAGTCCGTAAGTGCATTTAATGACCCATATTGACCCTTTTTTGACCCGCTGACCCACAAAGACTATTTTGACCCATTGACTAGCCAATCACAACCCATAATCGACTAATGGAAGGTTTGACTACATGTCAACACTCCATAACCAATGAAAACACATTCTAACTATTTTTAACTATCCTTTCATTTCATAAATACCAAACATATTCAACCATTAACTTTAAAACTTAAAAACCATAATTTACATCATGTACAATCGTTATTGACTTTCAAAGTCAATCTATTTCAAAAATGCTTAAGTCATGGCTCACCATGACTTAATTTTTAAAACATGTCTTGAAGGGCGATTTACACAAGTCTTATCCAAACGACATAAAAGAGAAACTTGCCATACACTATACTCAAGCAATCCACGCTAATTCTCTTTAACCGCTTTCCCCTTCCCTTGTCCACTTCCACCTAAAACATGAAACACTTAAACAATAAGCACTCTTGCTTAGTGAGCATATAAGCACTTAACCAAATAATGCATAACATGGCTACATAAACACTATGCTAGTAAAACTAGCAACTCTGTATCATAAACTTCATAAGCTTCATATCACTAACTCATGATTGTACCCACCTCTAGCTCGGAAGCTATCCGGTAGCATGTACAATCATAATTCATATCACTATAATCATATACAAGTAATACACTTAATCTTCACTTGATTAAATCCTTATATTACTCACCTTAGCTTTTGATTGAAGATTCACAATACAATACCAAATATAACACTTCCAACTTCTTATCACCTATACACATATCAAATAACAACATGTTTAAATTCAAGGAATTCATAACTCTAAACCATTAATCACTTTTAAACCCTCCCCCACTTTGGTTAACCTAAGTGATTCATTAACACTTTTACTTAAATCATGTTCTAACATAGTTCTCATACTCTAATTGCATCATAGATCACACTTTTAACTAATTAACACTAATTCATACATATTTAACCAAAACCCCATGTTTACTCAAGAACACCCATAATCAATGAATCATTTTCAAGATGTAATATAGCTAGAATCGATCACTAATCCACTTACTAACAATGATCTTAACAATTCCTAACCCTAATTTCAGATTAATTTCACTAATTCCCTAAACCCCATGGAAACCCCCATAAACTAGGTTAAAAGATAGAGAAATCACTTACAAAGATTAGAGGATTGAAAAAGATGATGAAAGGAATTGATTCTTCAAGGATTAAAGCTTAATTTGATGTTTGATCAAAGATTAGATGAAGGAACTTAGCTTCTGCGATTTTTCTCTTCTTACTATGTGTTTTCAGGAACTAACAGGAAGGAAATGGAATATACACGACACTATGTACGTGTTTTTCTATTAATCCTTTCTTTTTTTTTTAACTACATAGTCTGGAACTGAGAAACCATTTTACGTTTTTCACTATATCTTATTATTTACCCAATATTACTTCGTAATAAAATTACATTCACGTACGAAATTAAATTCCAGATAAAATTGGGGTGTTACAGTATTGTTTAAAATGTGGGTAAAAGCTTGAAGTCAGACTTCGTATGATTTAAAACTTGATATGTCATGAAAAGAACCGAAAGTGGCAATAAATTGATTAACCATCTAAATTGTTATAAAATGTAAATTTTGAAAAAGTGTGAAAAGGGAATTGTTCATATTGTCATACTGGAGGTGTCTACCAAATTTGGAGGTCTAACCATAATCGATTCAAGAGTTATGTTGAATTTAAATTTGTATTTTGGTATCGAAGTTGTGCAGAATTTTTATGCAGACTTAAGGTTTGCTACAATGTAAACTAGAACAGACTTGTTTTAGTAGCAGTACTAGAACATTCTTGTTTTAGTACTAGAACAAACTTGTTCTAGTATACCCATCTGTTTCATATATGTTCTAAGACTAATTTTTAGTACCAATTATTTTGGCAAAGTTAATAAGTTAATAAATTGTATTACACTTATGGGACATTATAATATGTAAAAAAAAATGGTTGAAATTTTCGGGTTGTTGCATTAGTATTAACTATAATGTACACCAACAAATGTTAGGGTCTGTTTATTACTGTACCTTATTGGGATTAATGGTTTACACAACTTATTCGGTCAACATTTTTCTATGTTTACTAACGACTTTCTCGGTAAGCAATACCTTCTGAGGAGATTATTGGGACATTCAAGAAACCCATGTGATCCCCATGTAGACAACTTAATATAATTTTTTTACCAAAAATGCCCTCATCTTCCACCCCTCTTATTTATTATCTTCCATACAACAAAATTCAATCTCTAAAACCTGCTCATGAAGTCTGACAATCTTCAACACCTACTCCACCATCGAACATTGTCGTTGACGCTACACCATCATCCACCACCATCGAGCATCGATGTTGACTGCTGCCATCAACGGCCACCGTAACCGCCACCGTCCCTTCACCTTCGCTGCCGCTATCCCCTTTAACGATGACTGCCGTCCTCAACCATTGTTGTCATCTCTGTTACCGTAAAAGTTTCTCGAACCACCATTATAGAAAATGAAAAATTAATTGGATTTTATTGTCTTTGCTCTTTTCATTATCTGTTTTCAATTTTGACATTATATATTTTTTATACGTTTTCCAGTAATTTTTTCGATGGGGCTTTAAAAGAAAAAAATCGACACTGCTTGTTTGTTGCTTATAAAATGTGTGTTAATCAGATGTTTTCAGATGATCTATGATTTGTAAACCAGTATACAATTCCATTAATACAAAAAAAGCAAATAATTATTTGCCCTAGGGGTAAAATTGTCAATTTAATCATTCATAGGGTTTATTCAGCATTAAAAGTAAACAACATTATTCATTTACTGATTACTATATATAGTCACTCTATATCTATATAACCATTTATACCCATTCAAAACTTAATGGGAAAATAAAGTAACAGCCCCTTATTTAGTATACTTAATGTACTATACCACGAAGAGAGAATTTTTTATATTAATTTTTTTTCTTAAATTCCTGAAAATGTAAATAATTATTAGTTGATTTTCATTGTATGTACGTAAAAAAATTGACCGCCATTGTTTGTATAAAACTATTTATTTTTGTACATTGTGTGTATTTTGGAGACTTGTCAGCTTATATAAAGATGTCATGCATCACCTTACTTAATAACACGTCATCAGGATACACACAAATGTACAATTGTACAAAAATAAATAGTTTCGTACATACAATGGAGGTCATTTTTTTTACTTGCACACAATGAAGTTTAACGAATAGTTATATGTATTTCCAAGTTGACAAGTCACTAAAATTCACACAATGTACAAAAATAAATAGTTTCGTACATACGATGGAGATTATTTTTATTATGTAAACACAATGAAGGTCAAAGCATAGACGTATAGTTGTATACATTTCCAAGCATTTAACCCTTATCTTGCAATGAAATGAAAACTAAAAAACATAGAATTTGATGCTGTCTTAGAACTTATTATTGACAAGCTTAGAAAGATCAAAGGATATAACCGACAATAGGAATACATGAGGTCACAAGTGTAAATGACACTAATTAGACATTTATACATACATGATTAGATGTTAAATAACATGCATTAATTATTTTTTATGATGCATATTTGATTAAATAAGACGACATTAATATTTTAAGACGAAATTATGAGTTGCCACATCAATAGTTAGCTCATTTGTGTATAAAGAAAAATGCAACATAGGCAAAAGGAGAATTATATTGATGCCATATAAGTTAGGGGCTAGTCTTTTAGTAATATAGAGAAGAGATAGAGAGATTACAACATATCTATAGAGTCATTTGACTTTTTTCCGAAGATATAAGGTCACAACTCCTAATTATATAAAAGGGAGAATTACAAGAGAAAATCACGTAAATAATTCTTTAACTTTATCCTAAATAATACTAGCAGCCTTTTACAACTATTAATTACATCGATTATCATTTATTTTAAAACAAAATCACATAAATAATTCTTTAACTTTATCCTAAATAATACTAGCAGCCTTTTACAACTATTAATTACACCGATCATCATTTATTTTAAAACTTGTTAAGGAAAACATCCATTTACACTAACAACGGATAACTATCCATTAAAAAGGATTATCCATGATAATTTTTATTTTTAATTTATTTTTCTTTGAGTATAATATAAATGATATATTATAAAATGTCAAATTTGGTCTCTTTCCGTACTGAAACATTAAATTTTATAGTTCACCATTCAAATTCATCAACATCTTTCACTACCTAAACATGCATATGTGTCTTTAAGATTATGAGTCACAAATTTGATTAGGGTTTTTCGTTTGAGATGTTTTTCAAGTATTTAATAAATGCTAAAGATAATAGGTGACGGTTACTAAATTCATGATCAGATAGGATGATTGGGCGATGGAAGATCGCCTGGTGGTGAAAAATGGTAATGAATTTGGGTGGTAGACTTTAAATTATTATTGTCAAAGTGGAGAATGAACCAAATTTGAAGATGAATATATTAGATTAAAAGAGGAAGATGAAAATGATGTTCAGTGCACTTAATAATCTATATATACATATTTTAAATTTTATAATTTGCTTAAAAGAAAAAATTTCAAAAACCATCACACATGGTTCTTTTTAATGAATAGTTAACATTCATTAGTCTAAATGACTATTTGCGTAACTTCTAGCTTTACAAAAAAGATAAGCTCAAGCTTATAGCTTTAAATATAAGCTCAGCTACCCACTCCAGTTATAAGTTTTCAGCTCCAACTATCAACTACTTTTACCAAACACATCCTACATAGATTATCTTTTCTTTTAAAACTTATTACGTAAATAATCCTTTGCACTAACGACTGTCAAAATCTCCGTTAAAAAGGACCACGTGTGTAGTTTTTTCTATTTTTAAATTTTATAATTTTTGAGTAGACTACTCGATTAGTTTCTAGAGCCGAGCTTCAAAACAATAAATTCGACTCGACTCGTTAGGATGGGATGAGTACACTATAAATATCAACTAATTAAATACTTACTTATTATTAGTGTTCGATGATAACTAATTAAACTTACACATTTTAAGTTTAATTAAGTGTAAATGTAATTTACAAACTTTATTTCAAGTTTCAATAGTTAGTGTACTTTTTAATGAGCTTGTTTAAGCTTATAAACGATTTTATCGAGCTTGAATTTCTAAACAAATATTTTGAGCTCAAATAGCTTATTATTTTTTTTTTTATTATTATTTTTGTAAATTGTCATAAACTTAAACGAGTATAGAGCTCAAGCTCGAACACTAACTTATTATCCGAGCCCGAACTCGAATATGGTTTTACAAAGTTAATCGAGTTTGAGTCGAACTCGTACATACTTATTTTTTAAATGAGTCGAGTCGAGCATCAGGATATTTGAATTGACTCGGTTCGTCAACAACCCTAGTTATAGTAGAGAATATGATCAAATTTGATAATGAATAAAATGAGTGAAATGAAAATAATGTTATGTGCACCATATAATGTATCTATACATATGCTAGATTTTATTATTTATATTTTACTAAAAAAAGTTAAAGAATTAAATTTTTTACATGCATGATCATTTTTAAAGGAGATTTAACAATTGTTAATGTAAATGACTATTTACGTCATAAGTTTTAAAAGAAAAGATCATCTATGTAATTAAATTAATAAATGCACTGAATGTACAATTCAAGTCAAATCATAACGATGGTTTTTATGTTGTGAAATAATTGCAGACATGCAGTGGCCCAAGTGGATTGATTGTTGTAGAAGTCGACTGATTGCAGCTGTCACCGGCTAGATAAGTTAGCCACCGTCGCCGCCACACGGTCGTCATGCCGTTATTGGCCCACAATGTTTTTGTTTAATAACCCGTGTTTTATTTTTATACTCTTAACTAAAATTGACAGCAAACTTAATTAACACTATCGCCTCGTCGATCGGTATATCCAGATTTAATTTCCTATGTCCCACGTGAGCGCCCCCCCCCCCCCCCCCAAACAAATGCAAATCAGTGAAAATCTATTCTCTAAACTTTATATTCACTTATTGCTTTGTATTTTTGCTAAACTTATATTTGTTTATTTGTTTTGTAATTATATGCATATTCATGTATATAACGATTATGTTCAATCATACATTCACTACAAACAAATATATATCATTTTATTACACATTTTCTTCACACCTCTAGAAGATGTGTAATTTCTTTTTATTTTTAAGATAAGACTTTTTACATCTATATATGTGACACTTGTAAGTGTTAAAAAATTACAACTTATCAACAATTAAAAGTGTAGAATTAATTTGTGACATATTTTTTCATGTAAGAGGAAGTGTGGATAATTGAAGTGTTAAATTGAAGTTCACAACTATAAATGTGGATAAGTTTAAGTTTATCCGATGTAAACACTTTTTTTCCTTACACTTATATATATGAAAATTGTGATGATTTTACACTTATTTATTTAACAATTTTGTATATAATTATAACTGTGAATAATTTAACATAATTTCATTTATCAATTAAAGTGTGAAAAAGTGTAAATAAATGGTATCGATCTTTATTGTAGTAATAATTGTATAGTTTATAGCATCTTGTTCTAAGTTAATTAAATTAAATACTTAGATTTTGAATTTACAATCTTAACTTTTAGATAATTATAACATGTTTCCTCAAATGTGCCCTTAAATCAATGGACTTTTGATCCGGTGAGGAAGACAAAAATAACTGCAGAGATTTCAGTCCCTTCAAGAGATCAAACAGTTCAACCTATCTAGCTAATTAAGATGACTCATACACTCATACTTCAAATTATTTCATCATTTGCATGTCACCCTATCCCTCTCAATTGTCCGTTGATTCGTAATTTCATTAACATGTCGTTATTACAAAGTCGCTTAATTGCTGGTTGCATAGGACTCATTGACCCATTAAAAGATTAGTCTTCATTGTTTAATTTCTTAAGATTATTTATTAGACTATACGACTTTTGATGATTTGTAAATGAGAAAATCACAAAAAACACTCTCCTCAAATTTACCAAACACTCTTTCTTTCTCCTATATTATCAAAACATTCACCTGACTAGCAAAATCAAAATCGTTGGTACAATATATTTCGATGGCTATCACTTTTTTACTTTTTGTTTATATAAAGGTCCAACCTAGCTAGTGGCACCCAATTACACTCATCAACGGTTATTTATGTATTCGTGGACCTCATTCGATGGTTGAAATAAAGCTTATGATTGGAAAGATGTCATCTCACAATAGAAACATATTCCCAAAAGACTTGTCATCAATGGTTAAATCTGTTCTAATGAAAAAGGGACCTCCATCGAATTGTTTGTTTGTTTCGATGGAAGACACCATCGAGTAGTCGTTGCACTATAGAAAAATCTTTCGATGAAATGGTTGCTAGTACTTGTCACTATTTGGTTGGACATTTATCTAAACAAAAAGCAAAAAGTGAACGCCATCAAAATATATTGCACCATCAATTTTTATTTCGCTGATTAGAGGAGTATTTGGGTAATATAGGAGAGAGAAAGTGTGTTTTGGTAATGTGAGAAGAGAAAAATCCTTTTTGTGATTTTCTCTTTGTAAACACATGTTCACGTGTATTGGGATGTCAATGGATTAATGATGTCATATCTAAATCCATATCCATTTAAATATTTTCGTCCATATCCATTTCAATTTAATTTCAATTCATCCATCCATATCTATATTCGATTGATTAAGTGAGTTAATGGATGTCCGTTGGATAGTCAAAAAATGCTTAAAATCTTTCCTAATATGAAATGAAATCAACAAATATTGTAACAAAAAATAAATAAATATAATTAACGTAACATACATAAATCTATTTACTAAAGCATGTAACTATTGTCGTCAATAAAGCATAATTTGTTACAATTACAACTAAACATATATTTTGACAAATGTAATCGTGTTCTCTATATTTATCGGTTAATCACACATATTTTGATTGTAATCTATCGTGGATTGTGACTTCACTATATAATTGAAAACAAAACTTGACTCAGAGTAATAGAATTATGCATTTTTATTTGCTATTAACTTTAAAAGACAAAAAACCGTCAAATATACATTATATAAATAAAATTTATGATTTTATATATTCAAAAATACATTAATACTTTATAGTTTATATATGTAATTTATATGTGTACACATGCATTTTGGGGTGAAACATGTGAATAAATGAATAATAAAATATAATTAATATTCGTATTCATATACTCTATTCATACATTTAGATTCTCTATATCCGTCACAAATGAATATAGATGCATATCCATTCACTAGGATGTGAGATGCCCACCCGAATTGTCATGCCTACACGTGCCTCTATATTTAGTTTACTTTCTTATCTTTTTAGTTGTACTTATTATGGTATACAAGATAAGAATCCCTGTCGTTTACTCGTCTCAGCTATCCCCAACCACGAAAAGAAGTTTGGTGTCACATGCGTAGGGTAAGACATCCCACATATTGAATTTAATTGAATTGAATTAGAAGAGTGAGAGATGAGACTAATTTAAAAAATGCAATGTCAAATAATTATACTTAAGAAAAATGATATGTATATCTATATTTGTAAGCTTGATTATTTCTTAAAATATGATTGATAGTTGTGGAAAATTGAATAGCTATATGAGGTTCAAAAACTTCTAATAAAAATAACTTAAATGTAATATGTATATTATCGTAAACAATTAAAGGTTATCAAAATCGCAATTTTAATAATTGAAATGTACAATCATACGATCGCATTACATATAAACTTGATGGATTGTTGTTTGATCATATATTTCATAGGATCGTAAATAGGATCGATCATCAATATTTTGAGTGTAAGCTAACAAGATCATAAATTCGGATCTAAAAGCGTAACTAAGATTGTAAGATCGTTTATTATTATAGTAAGTATTCATGTAAATTATTTTATTATATAAACATTATATTAAAGTAGAACGTTACAATCAATCTTATTTTACGATTAAAGAAACACCCTTCCAAGGCTCCTACTCTTCATACAATTTCTTTATTTTTAAATTATATTTTTTGTACTTTTTCAGTACCTTTTAAAATCATTCTTTCTTACATTCTGTACATTCCTATACATTTTCTATACTTTTTATGTACTTTTAAATGATTAGTGGTATAATGAGTAAATTTAAATGGTATAAAAAGAAACACCCTTCCAATTTTACCAAGATAAAAATAATTTGAGTAGAATCACCTTAACACCATTACAATTTACTACCCTGAGTATTTTAATTAATATATATTCTCCAACTGATGATATATACTATTGCGCGCATTATTGTGGAGACAACTAGACAAGTTCTGTAAAAAACTAAAAACCAAATTGACAACTTCAAAAATATCCAAAACCATCAAACCACTAAAACTAAAATAAGCACGTGGGTATCCAAAAGATATGTTCGCAAATTGCAATACGTTCACTCCGTGTTAGCCACGTGTACCCCTCCAATGTCCGCATGCCTTACTCATGTCCAAATCCCACCCCTCATCTTTCTCCGACTACCCATTTCAACCCCTCGTACTTATTTCACCTTATAAATAGCACACTCACACACACCACAATCCATCTTCACTTAACAATCACAAAGAAAAAAACAATGGAACTCCAAGCTTCAATTTGCTTCATATTCTTCTCCTTCACCGTCGTATTCTCTCTCTTCTCTTTCTCTCTTTTCATCCTTCGGCTAAAGCCGTATTGTGACTGCGATGTCTGCACCGCGTTCATTACGCGGAGCTGGATGTCGCAGTTTGTAAATCTTTCTGATTGGTACACTCACCTTCTTCGTAAATCACCAACGGGAACAATTCATCTTCACGTACTCAACAATATCATAACTGCAAATCCAGATAACGTTGAGCACATGCTCAAAACAAATTTCGATAATTACCCGAAAGGAAAAGCCTTTTCTACTATCCTTGGAGACCTTCTCGGAAGAGGGATATTCAACGTGGATGGTAAAAATTGGCATTTTCAAAGAAAAATTGCAAGTTTGGAACTTGGTAGTTTGTCAATCAGATCACACGCTTTGAATATCGTTGGAGAGGAGATAGAAAATAGATTAATTCCTTTCTTTTCTACCGTTTCTAACCAAAAAGACGCAGTTTTGGATTTGCAAGATGTTTTTAGAAGGTTTTCTTTTGATAGTATATGTAAATTTTCATTCGGGCTAGACCCGGGTAGTTTAAAACCCTCGCTACCTGTTTCTGAGCTCGAGTCAGCTTTTGACTTGAGCTCAAAACTTTGTGCCGAACGAGGTACGGCACCGTGTCCATTAGTATGGAAAATGAAGAGGCTTTTCAATATAGGGAGTGAAAAAAGGCTAAAAGAATCAATCAAGATTGTGAAAAAACTTGCGGATCAAGTAATCAAACAAAGAAGAGAATTGGGTTCTTCTTCCAAAAATGATTTGCTTTCAAGATTCATGGGTTCAATTAGTGATGATGATTACCTTAGAGATATTGTAATTAGTTTTCTATTAGCCGGAAGAGACACGGTGGCATCCGCGTTGACTAGTTTCTTTTTACTACTTTCACAAAACCCTAAAGTTCTGGAAAAGATTCGGGAAGAATCGGATCGGGTCATGGGTCCGACCCGGGAAACACTACCCAACTTTGTGCACTTACAAAACTCACATTATTTACAAGCTGCATTGCATGAAAGTATGAGGCTTTATCCACCAGTTCAATTCGATTCAAAGTTTACAAAACAAGATGATGTCTTACCGGATGGGAGTTATGTAAGAAGGGGTAGTCGGGTCACGTACCATCCGTACGCGATGGGTCGGATGGAGCGAATATGGGGACCCGATTCGTTGGAGTTTAAACCGGAGAGATGGCTCCGAGATGGGGAGTTTAAGCCAGAAAGTGCTTATAAGTATCCGGTTTATCAAGGTGGTGTTAGGGTTTGTTTAGGGAAAGAAATGTCATTAGTTGAAATGAAAAGTGTTGCATTGTGTTTGATTAGGAGGTTTGATGTTAGTGTGGTGGACCCGACCCAAATATTACGGTTCGCTCCGGGACTTACTGCCACCGTGAGTGGTGGACTTCCGGCGGTTGTCCGGCTAAGAGACGACTTGTCTGAGTAATTGTAATGTACATGACACTACCCTAGCTAATGTACATTGTAACTTGTACATATAAATTAATATTATTATGTTTTTAGTAAAGTACGTACTCTGTTTGTTAATTTGATTATAATGTTTAGAAAGAATTACGGAGTATAAATTAATCTAGCACGTACTTGTATATTTATCATGATTTATTTGCTAGCTTAATTCTAATGAGAAATACTAAACTCACATAAATTTTACAAATAAATACCTACCGAATGATGTGAGCATATACATGAACCAAACAAAGTTGTTGTTTTTTTTTTTTTTTTTTTCATTCTTTTGCTTTTTTCTCATCAAATAATTAGTAAATATCATTGTTTAGATATTTTTTTATAATTTTTTTTGTGACCATAACATGCCTCTATTCTAATATCTAAAAGGATAATATGGAGTAAATAACACATAAATAAAGCAGAGTAAAAGAAAGAATTATAAATTTAGTCATATAATTCAGGTATTATTAATATTAATACCTAAACCAAAAAACCAACCCAATCAAGTAGTGATGCATGTGGGCTCATTCAATTTTTCGTACAAAGGATTCCGAGTTGATGATGTATTTAAATACGTAAATGGAAAAAATAAAATAAGATTGAATAACAACTAGCTGTTAGTATTATTTACTACGGAGTAACTGGTATTTGGGACCATTGCTTCCATGGCCATATTACGTTACAAGTGAAACACAAACAATGACAATAAAAAAAAAAAGGTCCACATAACTTGTATGGTACTAGTTAAACCGATAGTACGTATGATCAACCTCAAAATAGCATTTTCGAATATATAATACGGAGTAATTTAATAAACAATAACATTCCTCGCTGATTTGGAGGAATGATGCATGTGTGATACAAACCTATTTTTTTTATAATTAAAATTTCATACTCCGCATTATCTATCTAATTAATATCATCCTACATCTTTCACCTACACGTAGCACGCCTTAGCATTGAATTCTTTTTAATAAAAAAGAAAAATAAAAAAAATAATAAGAACGTATTAATGTACAATGTATGTATATACCATATAATATCGTATGATCACATTTTTATAAGGACTAATCATTATTAGGTGTTTTTAATTAATAGCATATGATTCCAAAATAGATCTACGTGTATACATATAACTTTATATCAACAATGTTAGGTCATTTATAGACTTTCGACCTTATATATAAAGTGTGACTCTCAACCCCATTGGTCGATCGTTTCAGTTTTGATATAAGACATCGAATATATAATCATTTTTATGGTGAACGTACTTTTTTACTTTTACATGTCTTGGCTGACTAGGGTGATATATATTTCTGGGAGTTTGATTAATTATACAACACACAAATTATTTTAAACATCAAAATTATGCTATGTTATACTTGTACCGAAAACTTCACCTCTTTATATTTTACCATGTGCATATACTTTTCGTCTATACATATACACATCTTATAATGGGAAGAAACTAGATCCCCACGAAAACCCTTTATTTTCTCATGGCTAAATACGGCTTGGATAATTTGTATACCATAAAAGGTGATGTATAGTACATACTATATATAAATATACATATAAAATGTTGTACTTTGTGCTTTAGCTAGAAAGGATGGTGCACTTGTTCGTTGTGTACGTATACCTCACTTTTTATGGTGTATAAATGACTACGTACACATGCATACCATTATGCTTATAAACAAATACGCACAAATTTATAGGTTTTGAAAATGAGGATTTGACCTATCAATATTGAAGTGACCCACAAAGATTATAAATTCTAGTCGCACTTAGGAGCAAATCGCCATATAAGTGATATATTGTGCAAGTAGCTTGTCTTAAAAAAACTTGGTGTACATGTGAGGCAAGATAAGTAATGAAAAGAAAAGGAAAACGATAAAATAGAAAACAAGAATTGCACCAACTCAAATAATGAGGTTTTAAAAGACATGTCAATTAATATAGATCGATCTTTACATACCTTCGTCTTCTTCATTTTTTTTTAAACATCTTATAATATATGTGTGTTTTGATTGGTTTGGTCACTACATAACTTTGTGAACTTAATTGTTTACGCTACATATATTAGAAAATAGTTGTTTAGCTTTTACAACCAAAGCAACATGCATGTAATTATTAAAGAAGTCAATAATGTTAAAGCGTATAAAAGAAATGTCTATAGATTCATTGAATAGTACAAGTGTTGCCAAGGCATTCGAATCTAGTGTGAGTTGAAACAAAAATTTAATTATTATTCTACTTGCGTACATGATTGGAGATGATAACTATTATTTAACGTAATTATATAATTACTCTTCTTAATTCAAGAAAACTCATTAACATATATTGTATAGACTCATAGACGTTCACCATTTTATTTTATATTTTTGCTTCTTTCATGGGTAAATGTTAATTTTTAAAATGAATCACCAAATTTTTATAATATAGAACTTTATATCATCATCCCACAAAGTTTTATATTTGGGGCATAAGATAAAATTGACATTTTTCAATTTAAAGACATTGATCATTACACATGTTTATTAGAACCTTAATTATACCTTTATAATTAATTACGTTGTGTATATTGATACTCCCTCTGTCCCACCTAAAGTGTCATGTTTTGACTTTTCAGAGTCAATTTTTTGCAACTTTGACCTTAAATATCTTTGTTTGTGTTATATAATATCCGATGAAAACTATACTTACATATAAAACCCAACTCATTCATATATTTTGCATCAAGTATTATATAACACAAACAAAGATATTTAAAGTCAAAGTTGAAAAAAATTAACTCTGAAAAGTCAAAACAGGACACTTTGAGTGGGACGGAGGGAGTATTTTTTTGAGACGAATAAAGTATAAAAAGCTAGTCATCTTATATCAGGAGCAATGTGACCAAGGTAGGAGATCGAAAACGTAGCATATGGATTATTATGAGACGACATATTTTGTTTCCCCATAGTAAACAGTCGCACATCGCCACTTTGAAAGATCGCCGTGTATCCAACTATTGTTGTCGGATCATGGCCCGTGCAAAATTTGACACATACAACAACGTACATGTAATGGTGATACATCGTTATTGTTTTTTATACATTAAACTTGACGTAAATGAGATAATCTTGATTGTTTTTATATATGAGCCCCCCCGATTGTTACGTTTAGACAATAGATTAGAATAATCTTTTAGAATAATGGGAAATGTTTGGAGATGTATATATTGTGGTATTTTGTGGAGTATTAGTCTATTAATTACCAAGAGTAGTTGTTGCTTTTTGTTTCCTTCACATTCGAAGGGCTGCCCGGCTGCCCCCTGTTTTTACTTGGCTATTGTCATGCCACATTAATCTAAAACCCACTTTACATCACGGACGGATCTCATTGCTTATATTATCCGTTTATTAATTTAATCTAAGCTTGATAAGTGCAACGATAAAAAAATTTATCCGGAGTAATATTTAAGTTTAAAATGTTCACAAAAATTTTAGTTAGCGTCGCAGTTTATAAAAGTTTTGTAAGAAAATGTCCAAAATTTATTGTGTCTTACAATAGAAAAATTAAGATTTAAAATGAATATTGAAAAATATAAGTTGATCGAGTTTTCCGTGCATTTAACTGTCAGATTTATATTCGCATACAATGTGTAGATTAGAAGATAGGTTCATTATATCGCTAATATCACCTACTTTACACATATAATATATAGTATTTGCGGCTAACCATCTTCATGTATCATCATAATTATAACAATAATATCAAATATACATATTAATACCTCATCAGTCATCACACATACTCACATACACCATTAAAATAAATTCTTAATTAATTAATCAAGAAAAGTTGTTTCATAGTGAAAAAGCTAATCATTGCATACACTAAAAATGCAATATTCAACCTATAATTAACTTAGTTACAATTTATATTTCATTTATTTATTACTTCAAATCTCAAAACTTTTTTATTATTTTTTAGGGTGGACAATGACTGATGTCAAAAGTACACAGAATCAAAGTGTTTCTGCCAATTTACACATTTTTTACTGCAAAAGTTATATATAGGATCGATAGTAGATAGATATATTATTATTATTATTATTATTATTATTATTATTATTATTCATTTATTGCAATTATTTACTCCGTATTATTTTTCAAAACTAAAAAACTATAGGATAGTGGATGAGAAACAAACATGTTTGATAGTTCCCTAACTAATTCAGCTAATATAACTACGTTCTAAACCTTAATCTGATTTTTAGTAAATTAGTACGCATAAATGTGTATTGTATTAGTACATTATATTTACATAATAGAGACGCTATTTAATATCCCTAATCCCTAAAAGATTCAAAGGAAATTAAGCATATTAAATATTCAATTAAAATGCATATATTTTCTGAAAATTAATAAAGAGCAAATTAACATACATATAGTTGTAGACATAGGATTTAGATCATCCAAAAAAAAAAATGTAATTAAAAGAATAGCTATAAAAATGTGTCCGTCAAGGTAATTTATTAGGTACATCTAATAAACTCATATATCTGCTATTTAGTCAATATGGTGAGGACTCAATAAACCATAAAATAGTTCGCATACTGAGTCTATTACTTTATTACTTCGAAGAATGATCGAGTTACTACATTTAATTTGTACATACTTTTATTTAGCATTTTGGTTCGTTCTTATTGGTTAATCATTTGTCCGATTACACTCTTATAGAAAGATCCCGTCTAATAGCCAAATACTCAAATACGAAGTAAATGAATTATTACTTAATATAGAAGCTATTCCAATAATTTTACGGAATCCAACAAATTTAACTACGAATGGTTGCAATGCCACATGGCTCAGTGTTAAAATATATATTTTTTAAAAAATAATATAACTAAATTAAAGAAATCGAGTAAATAATGGTAATAGGGAAGCCCATAGTAAAAAATGTAGGTGAACTGTTTTGTGTATGGTGTATTCCCAACATCACAGAAACTCGATCCACACGGAGTCTTTCCCCACGAAACAAGATAAGATATTTAGATCCCACATTTATATCTTATTCCAAAAATAATCGTCACACTTTATTTAGCGTCTCTTTGAGTTGTTAATTTAATACAGCTTTAATGTTATAAATATATAGTTTTACTCTTAAGCCTTTGTAACACACAATTATTCTGTTAAACGGACCACCCCACGTATCATTGATATAGATGTGTTGCCGTTTCTTAATCGTGATCACATATCAAACGCCTATCGGTGTCTAAATCCTACCACATTACGTTTATTAATCCGATCGATGAATATCCTCAACGTTTGATGTTGAATTAGATCGATGAATATCCTCAACGTTTGATGTTGAATTTAGTTGGTATCATTTTGTTTCATTGAACCGCTTCAAGCCTTCAAGTGCGAAGATATTGGACACAAGCCCAAGTATTCCGTGTACATGAGTGAAAAGAACCATCAAAATGGCCTTCTCTAGACCCACTTACGATATGAAAGCCCGTTAATATTTTTGTTGATTCCTTAAACACATTTTGTTAATTTCTAGGCCTATGGCATATCAATCATCTCTTTTGTTAATTTGAGCAATCCAATACACGTAGGGGTTAACAGTTAAGACCTGTTTTAAGATCAATCATCAGTTTTTAGGCATGGTCCATGGAGTGTCAGCTGAATCCAATAAATTATAATCTGCCCCCTGTTGAAATTAGAATTTTGGGTGTTACATCGATATTACGTAGTATTACTTTTTCTGCGTACAACTGGATTAGGATCCTCTCATGTTATCTGTTAACATGATAGATTATGTCCTTTTCTTTTCTTTTCTTTTCTTTTGAAGATTCAGAAACAATAGCGGAGGTGACCATGGTCAAAATTAGGCTTTAATGATTAGGGTTTGAATTTCTGGGAGATAGAGATCTTTAATTATTGTGCGCTGGTAATTGGTGTAGATCTTGATCCGAAAGAAGATAACCATAAGCGAACAATTGGAATGACACGGTTTAAAATTTCTCTGTTGCAACAAATTATATCAAAGAGCGGCTGGAATCTGAATCACTATGCAATTCTTATATTGGTGAATCGTGTTGCGATGGTTGTTAGTCGCAATGACACAGCAGGAAGCTGGTCGCCTTGAGGTTGTGTTCGGTCACGGTAGGACATATTCGTTGATTAGAGTCGATTGTGATTTAGTTGCGGTTGAGAGTTTTTGAATCCAAGGTCTGGGATTCGGGTTCAACATTCTTTGCCATCCCGCGCAGAGAAGACATGAATGTATTTGTTTAATCTCTTTTTCTCGAGATGTTGATGAGAGGGTGTTTGATGTTACGAATGTGGAATGTGATTCTCGAAATTAGATGTGAGGTTTGTTACAGAGCTCTAGAGGATGGTTTGTTTTTCTTAGTTGGGTGGTTGGGTAATAAACGGTACTATATTCATTTGGTAATCGACCGTTGGCGGGATAATTAAGTGAATTCTTGAACATCGCTTTGGGTCATGTCGAGATGAGTTTTGGTCTAGGCGGGATCAAGTGAGTGAGGCACGATCTCAACGGGATAGTCTGGGATCCCGTATGTCGGCCAAAATCCGAATCTTCCTAGTTTCTTTTTATATCTCCGTTATATAATATAATTCTTTTGGAACCTCTTGTACGAAAATTAAACACTCTCTGGTTTGACCCCTGTACTAAACCAATCTCCATATTAGAGATCAGACATAACCGCGTTAAACCCTCGTGTTCATTAATCTTGTTTACTTTATTTTAATTATATTAGGGTATATATTGTTTGTGAGTATAACCTCAATTACATGAGTGTTGCTTGGGTTTTTTTTTTGCTAACGGCGTTATATACTGATTGCTATTAAGTTGAATGTTTTCGATGCAATTTCTAACATTTACGACGATGCATGTTAACTTTAATAGTGGTGAAGAAAGTTCCAGAGGTAGCCCAAATGAAGTGATGGATGGACAAATTAATGATATAAGAACCACATAAAATTTGTACAATGTATTTGCTTGTTTTGTCATACTCATTCAACTTTTAGTAAAAAGTTGTGGCTGCAAGTTTCAGATGGGGTCACTCATGCAACTTTAACTCTTTTCACAGAATTCATAAAAACACATCAGTTACTGGATATCAGGTGATCGAGCTCAAATAATTGATGAAACAACCACTGCTTTGGAGCTGCATGCCCACATCAACTTTTGGTGATGTTGGCCATTAGAGCACGAGGAGTGCTTGATGAAGTTTCAGTGTTAAGTTCAGTGTTATTGATAACACTGAATAATAACACTGAAGCAGAAAAATGGGGTAATGGTTATTCTTGAGGTTCAGTGTTAAGTTCAGTGTTATTGTGATTATTTTATTGTTTTTTTCTTTTAAAAACAAATTAAATAGATGAAAATAATACAAAATAAAAATAAATTACATTAAATTAAAAAGTACTTTCATGCAATAATTAAAAATCCTAAAATTACATTATTCAAATACGATAATTTAAAGTTCCTAAAAATACATAATTAAAGTTTCTAAAAATACATAATTAAAGTTCCTAAAATTATATTATTCAAATACGATAAGTTCAAAATACATAATCATTCGCTACCACCCGAACCCGATCCACCACCCGAACCCGATCCACCACCCCAACCCGGTCGCTTCCAACCGAACTTCTCGCGAATCTTCTCCTTTTCCATGTTAAGAAACCATGCGTCATCTTCGGATAAACCATTCGTTGTCATTTTCAGAACCCGCATTGCTTCGGCGATATCTCGGGTACGATAAACACTAGCTTTGGTTTCAGTCAATTGTTGAAAGTTTGCTGTGATCGACTCATCAAAAGAAGGCGTGCTACTTTTAGCTGAAGAGTCGGAAGATGTTTTGGCTCTTTTAGCCCGTCTTGATTTTCCAGGAGGCCGCGGGTGTACATCATCACCAAAAAGGGCAGCGTTCGGGTTTTCTTCATTCTCCATGTCATTCTCCAAATCCACCGCTACATCTTTCAAGTCAACCGTCTCCCTTCGCTTGTTCCTACGGCCGACTAGAACCGCGTCGGGTACCAATCATTTTTGCTTGTCTTTCAAAAAATTCCAAGCGACCTCGTGGTGGAAAGGCGCATTCGCCTCATCCCGGTAAGTCTCCAAACACCGCAACCTAAAATCTTCATCTTTTTCACCGCTATGTCTTTGTCTTCCCAACCTCTCAACGATTCCTCCATACTTGTTACAACGATTGTTCAAAAAAGTCCACTTAGACGACAATGCGTCTTTTCCCCGTCGGACTACTTTTTCAACATCCGCACGCTTGTTGTACTCGTCCAACACCAAGTACCAAAATGAATCGTGTTTTTGATCGATGCCGCGGTTCTTATCTTCGGAAATGCATATCCAACATTTAGCTAAAAGTAGCTCTTCTTTGGACGTCCAAAGATTGCGGACCGTAAAATTTTTCTTTTTCTTCGGCGAGTCAACCACTTTTTCTTTTGATTTTTTGGGCCGAGATGAGGTGGGTGTTTCGGCCTCAACCGAATGCTCCAATGGCGGCACCACTTGACTTTTCTTCCATAACAAAAACTCTTGGTAACTATCGGATGCTATTGGCGGTAATTGGTTGGGTGAAACGTGTGTTTGCGGGTTGTAAGATGATTGTGGCGTTTGTGGGTTGTTTGGGGTGTAAGATGATTGTGTTTGCGGGTTGTAGTTTGGTGGAAAAGGATTCTATTGTGATTGGAGGTTGAATGGGTTGTTTGGGTTTTGAGATATTTTTTTTTGTTAGTTTGAAGAAGTAGATAGAATATAAGTTTTGAGGTATGAAAAATGGTTGTAGTTTGAGTGGGTATTTAAAGAGTGAAAGTGTAAAATTTGAAAAAAAATAATATAAAAAATGCTAAAAAAACGGCTACTTCCAACATCCCTTTTTTTTTACTTTTTTTTATATGTCCGTTGCTTGCCTCGAAGAAACAAAAAAAAAATAAAAAAAAAAGAAAAACGCAGCTTGCTTCAACGTTTGGGGTATAATTTTGGTGAAAAACGCCGGTCAAAAACGCCGGCCCGAAGCGGAAAACGCCAGACTCCGGCGTTTTTGAACCAAAAACATTGAGAATAATGAGGGCGCTCCTCGTGCTCTTATACTCATAATACTTTAACAGGGGTATCTTCTTTAGCTTTAAACTATGAGTAAATAAAGAGAAATTGAAAATATGTTTGAACATCAACGGACTTCCTTTTTCTCTCTATTATTACCTTCTTCAGCACGAATCTCTCCCAGACCATATTTGTCTTAAATCATCATTTCATTTTCTCTGAGAGGAACTTAATTAACATAAATATGGGTTCAGATTCGATAGCTGAGTATCTACAAATTTTGCACTATCTGGGGACTAACAATAGCATTCCACAAGATATGATCGATACTTTATGGAATTACACCAAGTCAATATTCCATTCGGATCAGCAGCAAAAATATAGCAAGCCTATGCCATGGATCTGGATCTATATAGCATTAGAGATTTGCCAACGGCAATCACTTTCCTCAATCGGTTTGTAACTGGTTGGTGGAAATGACGCCAATGCTAACCGGTTGCTAATCACTTTGTAATCGGTAGTGGTTCAAACCGGTAATCCGGTTTGAATCACTTGTATAATCATTTGAAACAGTGGGTCCTGTATGCTTTTTTGTGAGTGTGTTTTTGTATTAAATAATTAAAGTGTAAATAAAGTGGTTTAAAAGTGGTTAAACGGGTGGCATCCACGAATTAGTTTTGAATTAATTGGTGGAAAACTGATGTGGCGCTGATGTGGCGGAAGTGGTTTGGAAGTGGTTCAACCACGGTTGGGAATGATCTTAGCTTCTCTTGTTTGTGTGCTTGTCATGGTGGCAGATTTAATACACGGTTTGAAAAACAGAAAACCATGGTTTCCGTGTAAATACTTCACACTAAATGCTGCTTCTCTCTCTGTAATAGCTGTTGCAATCAAGCTACCGATGGATCTAAATAATTCAATTCTAGGTGATGCGGATCAAGGTGCAAAACTAGGAAGTATGGCATTTATGTCCACCGTGATGGCTAATGCATTGCCTTCTTTAGCAACCATGGACAACAAGGAACTTGTCACAAACATCATAGCTTTGAGTATTTTGGTTGTCACTTTGCTTGTGAATGTTTGCATTCAAATAAGAATAGGTGTACGGTTTCCTATACCAAAACTGAGCACTGGTTTCAGGTTCTTTTCGAGGCGAAACTATTATCTAAAGCATATATGTGTTGGGTGCAAACCCAATCCCACATCGGAAAATAAAAGAAAATAATGTCTGCATATAAGCTCATGGGCTACTCCCTCTATCACCAATTGGTTTTAAAGTGGAACCTCTGTGAACTTATATGTTGGACATGTTGTTGGGTTAAAGTATGATCCTAACAAGTGGTATCAGAGCTACGGTTGTAGTCCAGATGTGGACGACGCATCGTGATGTGCGACACGCAGTGGCACGTGCCCCCTCGGTTGACCTCAGCGAGCGATGAGTTGATCCTGAAGCCTTGTACCAAAAGTCTCCCTGATGTGGACCCAGTCAAGTCGAGTGCCGAGTTTGCGGCGGTACCGAATAAGGTTGGATCGGGACTATCGTTGGAGGGGAGGCCCAAATGGACTTGGGTTTGAGGGGAGGATTGTTGGGTGCAAACCCAATCCCACATCGGAAAATAAAAGAAAGTAATGTCTGCATATAAGCTCATGGGCTACTCCCTCTATCACCAATTGGTTTTAAAGTGGAATCTCAGTGGGCTTATATGTTGGACATGTTGTTGGGCTAAAGTATGATCTTAACAATATGCATCGTCATAAGTGTATATCATTCATTTATGTTGCTATGTTACTTGTCCTGATGATAATACATATATGTTCAGCCTTGGCAATTCTAAAGTCTAAAGATATATTAGAATTGAAATACCAAGTAGGTCATGAAATAGCTTCAAAGGACCTAGAGGAGCTACAAGAAAGGAAATTGAATTTGAAAGACTAAAGCAGCATGTGCGCAACTATTGGATCATGGCTAAAACCGGAAGCCCCCAATTCATGACCGTTTGCTCAGCTACAACCTCCGCATCCAGGGTAATATGTGCTCTTAGTACTATCTACTCATTATTGTTTGGAATTTCACATCATTTTTAAACGAGCATTATTCGGATAATAAGTGGTCAATTCCCATGATTTTCATAACACAATCTATTGGAGCAGGTTAAATTGTTTAAAGTAGATATATATTGGGCTCACGAGTTGTGTGGTTGGAGATACAGTAGTTTACCGTTCCAATTTCATAGCTGAAGATGCAAAGTTATCATTGAAATATTGAAAAATTTATATCTCAACTTTTACATAGGATTTTAGAAGACAGTTGTGGTAGCATGCAAGATGATAGCGGTGATCCCAGTTTTCTTGATGGCGTGTGTCTTATGTTGTTTATATTGTTGGAAGTGGTAGAAGGTCATGTTTAGTGCCTGTGGTTTTGTTTCGGTTAAAAAGCCTGAAAAGATCAACTAAAAGGAAGATCTTAGACAATATGTTTTGAACATTCAAGATAATATGGAGCCTGCTAAGAGAATGTTGAAATGTATTTTAAAATCTATGAACCTTTTGATCCAAAAGGCTGAAAAGCAACAGCCCAAAAATATCATGAAGCTTTAGAAATTTAAAGGTTTTGAAGGAGTGGAAATGTTTGACAGTGATCACGTTCCATGTTTACTTTCTGAACAATATCTCAATTGTTGGAGCCTACCGTTGATAACCTTGACAACCATCGCCATTTCTCTTCCTAACATCCAAAACGATTATCTGGTAGCTTGATAAGAAGTGTGTGTGAAGGTCTAGTATATGTCACGGTTGTGGAGAAAAGCCTTAATGCTACCGATGAATATGTAAGTATTCAGAATGCAACTAAAATGTTGTGCTAGAAGTTGACCTCTACCACAAATGGTTAGGAAACAAGCTAATAGAGTCTGTTCATAAATTGAATACGACAAGGCAGGTTCTTGAGTTGTTATGAGATACGGCTACAAACATGGTCACTGAGGTGAAAGGTATGAAGATTGAAGACACAAATGAAAATTCGGTTAGCACTACCATTTGTGCCAAGGGTTAAGTATCTGGGAATGCACCCAACTTGTCCCAAATGTCTATTGTATGTACATACTTACGGGTGGTGTATTTAATGCACCCAACTTTCAAAAACAGTTATCTAATTTATTTTGCTGAAATGTTTGGTTGTTATTGTTGGACTTTAATAACAAAGTGGATTGTATAGGTACTAGTTATATTATATCTAATATATAAAGGGTGCAGTCTGTAAATATTATTGCTGCAGATCGGTTAATAAACAAACCGATGTAACCCTACCAAATAGACATGTCTTTTAGGAACAGATGCAATGGTTCATCCAAACCGTGTGGCTGTGTATATATATATGATAGGTCTGTAACAGAAACATGTAATCCATTCGTGTATAATTACTCTCTATATATCAGTTATTATCGTTGTGTATATTGTGTTCTTTCTGATCATTCGTTAACATCAGTAAGTACATATAAGAATGATTCGTCCAACATCAGAGTTATAGCAGGTTAGAAGGGGTCTGCGAAGCCCTGCAACTTCGCTACATTGGTATCAGAGCGCCAAGCACAATCTTGGAAGAATAAGAAAAGAGCGGGAAGGTTCAAGAGAAAAGATTTTGGCGCGAAAGATGAAGTGGGCAAGATGTTATATATGCAAGATGAAAGGGCACGCTTTCTAGAATTGCCAAAACCGAACCAACACTTATCACAAAAAATGATCAGAGATGGCTAACCATACAAGGGCTGTTCGGAATAACCATACAGATTCGAGTAATCATAAAATAAACGCAACATCTGTTGAGAAGAAGGTTGCGTCTTTTGTCCATATCAGAAGCAAGGCTGACTCGATGATAGTGGGAACCGATTCCAACAATTGGAATCTAATTTGGTGTGTAACTAAAACCTTTACTAAACACATAGCATCATCTATGGACGTATTTGTTAATTTATGACATTAGATGATGCAAACATGAAAAAGGGTTACTTTTATCAAGTAAAGGAATCGGGGAAGCCTTAGTTACATGTAATGATTCTGAATTCGTTGTCCCAAGTGTGAAATATGTGCCGGATTTAGGAATCAATAGGCTTAGCCATACACAATTGGATGCACAAGGTTTCGTTGTTGAATTTTTAGAAAATCATTGTGTGATAAGGAAGATGTTTGAGAAATCACAAATTGGTGAGTCAAGAAATAGAGGTTATTACGATGATACTTATGGAGAGGAGATGGTTGTTCCCACTGATCTAAACCATGTAGTTGAATTTTTAGATCAGATTATTGTTGGGAAGTTTAATGAGGATGTGAAAAAAACGTGCACGAGAAACTTTGACAAGATGGTTGTATGGTTCTCTAAGGAATATTTGGATTGCCCACATACGAATCAAACACCATTTTTGATTGGAAATAAGCAAGTTAGTCTGATGGATGTATTTAGGACAATCAAAGAGATGGGTGGGGCAAGGAACATATACATCAAAGGAAAATGGGAAAGTGTTGCAAAAGGGCTTGGTTATCCGGATGAGTATGCAACAAGGATAGAGGATTGTTATGTTAAGAATTTGCAAATTAGATTTGTACTATGATGTGGCGAAGAGGTTGCTGGAATTAGCCAAGGAGGATGATGTGGTGTGGGATGGCATGAAGAAAAAACTCAAGGTTGATACATTTGATGGGTTTATGACATTTATGGGAATAATGAAACACATGCCCACAGCCATGAAGTACAAAGATTTACTCAAAAGGAGGATTCAAGATTTAGTTAATTGGTTTCAAAAGGAATACTTAAACTATGAGTTTGATGCACCAATGCCACCGAAAATAGAAGGTATTGAGGTATGTTTATTCGATTTATTCGAATTGGTTGATGACATGGGTGGAAGTGAACAAGTTACTCAAAAGAATCAGTGGGATATAGTAGCTTTGAGTTTTGGTTTTCAAAACGATGTCAAGAACAAACTTCGAGGAATATACGAGAGGTACTTGGAGTTGTTAGACTCGTTTTACAGAACCATGTTGAATGAGAGGACTGCTCAGGAAGGCAGGAATGATCACGCAGACACTCTCACTGCGGAACACATTAGCCATGATGACGATCAAGGTGATGGAAACAACAACATGGCACTGGATGAAGATGGAAATGAGGAAATGGAAGATAAAGCTCAACAAGAACTGATGAATGAGGAAACTGATGTGGGAAATCAGGTGAACATAGTTTATGACGATGGCGAGAGACTTGTGATAACCCTTGAAGAAGGAACGGACAACAGCACAGAGCCAAGCATTGTTGAATATGCAACACAGATGATGATATGGACTCACCGTGAGGAAAACACTTTGTTATTGAGGGGGAGATTGTTGGACTTTAATAACAAAGTTAATTATATAGGTACTAGCAGTGGCGGATCCAGAAAAATGGATCGTAGGGGGCATATATATATATATATATATATATATATATATATATATATATATATATATTTGTCGTGACATTAAAGTGGTTATTGCTTAATATAATAAATCGATTCGAAACATCTTTAACATAGTAAAAATAACTCAAATGTCCAATTTGAAAACTTAAAACACTTGCCAAAAGCAACTAATTCGTATAAGATAGCTCTAAACGATTTCGTTAAATAACCAAACGTCAAAAAAAAGCCGCAAACTTAGAGGTGTCAAACATTAATAATCTAAAAACGAAAATGTGTATACTATTACAAACAGATATATCTAATCTAGAACTTATTATAAAGAAAACTTATTGACATCTATAATCACAAAACCATAAACTTATATAGAGATTACGAATATATCGATGATAAAATATATGATTAGATTAGATATCTAAATCATAAAAGAGCCGGAAAAAAGGTTTAGACAATAGGTAATTTTGTAATTCGGCTATATTGAAAATCTACAAAATTACTACATGAGAATTTAATATATAACTATACAACTACTCGATTATAATTACAAAATTACTACTGTCAATCATTTTTTAGGTATATCATTGGAGAATCTTAAATATCATAAGTATACGGATTTTTTTTAAAAATAAAGTTTTAGTTGGTATATAATTGATCATAAAACAAAGAGGAAAAAGGTTAAAAGCAGAGTAAAGAAAACTTGTTATTCTTGTTTACTTGAAAAAGGTTGGATGTTCCCACATCGTTTGATGGCAAAACATTGCTTGGTTATAATATACAACTTTAGAGTTCAAAATGTTTCTACTTGAACGAGGCTTGGTTAAAGATGGGCCATGGACTAGGGGCTTATTTAGTTTTTAGCCGAGGGCATAATTGAAATATTATTGAGAATTCCACTAGAAATTGCAAATAATTAATGGGTCACTGGGGTCAGCGGCCCCCACTCCTATGTGAAGAGATCCGCCCCTGGGTACTACTTATATTATGTCTAATATATAAAGGGTGCAGTCTGTAAATATTATTGCTGCAGATCGGTTAATAAACAAATCGATGTAACCCTACCAAATAGACATGTCTTTTAGGAACAGATGCAACGGTTCATCCAAACCGTTTTGCTGTGTATATATATGATAGGTTTGTAACAGAAACATGTAATCCATTCGTGTATTCTATATATCAGTTATTATCGTTGTGTATATTGTGTTCTTTCTGATCATTCGTTAACATCAGTAAGTACATATAAGAATGGTTCGTCCAACATCAGAATTACAGCAGGCTAGAAGGGGTCTGCGAAGCCCTGCAACTTTGCTACAGTTATGTGGTCGTATATTTTAATTTGTACATTAAGATCGATGATAGATATTTGGTTTTTGGTGTAAGTTTTTTGAAGGCTACAACGTTACAACCTAAAAAAATCATTATCTTACTCCTGTCCTGTGCCCTTACGTACAATGATGTTATTTGATAACTATAATTTCATACGTTGTTGTCCAAAGTCGTACACTTACGAAGATAAGCCACTCTAGTATTGATATGGTAAGCTTCGAAGTGTTGTGATTGTTCCAAGTGAAACAAGCATGAAGGTGTCAGGTATATATACTACATACCTCAAGTAAATTATGGTGTTAGATAGTACTTCAAGTAAAGTTGGTATTATCCTCATTTACCTAAATATTTTAAAATTTCATAAAACCATTTGTCTTAGATTTTTTGGTAGTGGAATGAAAGGTTAAGAAAGATAAGTCAATGGTGTTGTTGGAACGTCACATATACCAGAGTTATGCTGGTAAATTAAACTTTTCATATGACTAAAATTAAACAATCTGACACATAAAACTTTTCAGAGAAACATCCTACATTATGTTTGCAGTTTACACACACACATATATATCACTAGCATTATACAGCGCAATGCACCGGTGAAAGTGGTAACAGTAGGTGAATGTGCGAATAAATATTTTAAAATAAAAACATATAGTACTTCGTCCGTCAAATTTAAAATGTTCACATTACTATTTGGGATGTCCCGTTGTAAGTATCCACTTTAGGATGTCCCATTATAAGTGTCCACTTTGATATTTAACCAATAAAAAAAGACTGTATTTGGTAAATTTAATATTTGGTTGATGAAAAGTGTAGTTAAGAGAAAAAAATAGTAAGTAGGACCCACTTTACTTAATCTTAAAATTTTTTGAGGAGGGAGTGGGTAAAATATAAGTAGTGAATATATATATATATATATATATATATCATTATCATTTCATTAACTTTTTATATAAGAAGCACCATGTTACTTCAAATTGTGACACATAGGATCCTCAAATAATGACACATCATCATCATTTATTTTTTAATTAAAATTTCATTTTAACTATTATTTAACATTTTTATTTTCATTTTCTACAAAGCAATAGCATCATAAATAAAATAATTTTTCTTGTTAACTAAATAACATTAACTAATTAATTTTCTTTTATGCAAGTTAACATAAACAACATAAATTTTTGTTATTAGCTATTATCACTTTCTTATTTTATTTTATAACTTATCTTATTCAATGAAAATGAAATATCATTTAGAGCTTGCAAAACTACGAGTTTTTATTCAAAAGTTTTATTCATGAGGATGAGAGGGCAAAAATTGTGATATTGCAAACTTTTTGACGAATTCTAGCTTCTATGAAGTTTCTAATGATCAATAACTAATTGAATCGATCATGAAATCTAATGTATACATAACACACTGGCGACATCAAAAGATTCTTGGTAGTGATTTAAAAGTAATATATAATGAGAGGGCAAAAATTGTGATATTGCAAACTTTTTGACGAATTCTAGCTTCTATGAAGTTTCACATGATCAATAACTAATTGAATCCATCATGCAATCTAATATTTACATAACACACTGGCGACATCAAAAGATTCTTGGTAGTGATTTAAAAGTAATATATAGTCGTCTGTTATTTGTTAAATGTGTCATATAATTCAACTTACAAGATAGAAAGTTTTGTTTATGGTATTTTGTTAGGGGAGTATGCTATTCTTATAATCTAACACATTAAAATCTAACATTTAGACATAAAATTTTAACACACCATCAATTTAACTCGATTAACTTATCTCATTGTAATACATTAAATCTTTTAAGATTTGAACACATAGGCACACACCTTTTGTCATGTGTCCTTAATCAAAAAAATAATCATCTTATTTGTTTGAAAAAGAAAATATATGTATACACGCATATACATTATTACATAGATAAGTAATGGTTGTTTCCTAATTTTTTTTTTAAATAGATGATCTATTGTTACATATCCGATTATGTAGGTCAAATCACATTCTTTAGAATGTGGTGACTTCATGCTAGAAGAACTAACATCTACGGAGTATCATGAAAGAACAATTTATAACTAAATTTATAGATTGTTAAGAACGTGAGTTTTCATCGTTAATCATTTAATTTTTGTGTGTAAACTTTTATTGGGTAGTACAACTAACTTTCTTTCCACACAAACTATGATTCAAGGGGCATCTGACGACGCTCTAATTGAAGTTCTCATGTTTGACGATAGTTGATGATAAGAAATAAAAATGTATTTTTTTTCGTTTTTAATTAACGATTCCCCTTTAAAATAATATATAAGTAACATTGCAAAATCTAATATTAACTTTTATAAGCGTAGACTGTGTATCGCACGGCCTATATATACCAACTAGTATATATATATATATATATATATATATATATATATATATATATATATATATATATTCAATCAATTAAGGTAAATGGTAGTAATATATTTGTTTTTTGGCGCCAATAATTTGAAGGCCACAATTTAGTATATAGTACAAGCTAAAAAGCATTATCTTACTCCCATCTTATACCCTTACAATGATATCATTTCGAAAAAATCTAAAATTTTGTTGTAGTCCAAATAGTATCAAGCACGTAGTTTTAATTTTAATTAGTAATGATTTGGTAAACTTTTAATTGTTTTATTGTTTCAAGTGAAACGTGATGGTGTTAGCTAGCTAGGTGCTTCAAGTAAATTATGGTGTTATATATATAGATATACTACCTACTCCACCCAACTCATGTTGCTCTTCTGTATTTAATCCTATGTAAAGTTTTCTAGCTTTTGTTGTTGGAGCATTTATTTATTAGCTTAAAAAAATAAAAAATAAAAACCGACTTAAAGGTAAACCTTTAATTTTCATTGTTATCCTTCGTGTAACATTTGCATCATACTTGTACTTTTTTGTATTTGAAATCAAAAAATATAAATAATTGAATGGAAAATCACAAGAATAAAATCGACAAAAGTGTCAACCAGAGGGACGAAAAATGCAATTTTACTCTACTATCAAATATGGGGTATCAAACGCTTTTAGCAGGTTTATTGTAGTGTCTGCTCAATCAATGGTATGACTGTTTTTCAAGGTGGCATATGGGTTGTTTGATTTCCCTTTTATTTAGGTCAATTCAAGGAGAGGTTTGGTGGTGGTTAAGTTGACTTTTTATTTCTAGATTCGGAGGGATTGATCGAGTTAGTGTTGGTGTAGTGCATATGTTTTGTTTATTTGAAAAAGGGAAGAAGATGAGTCCCACTTATGAAGTTGCCTGCCGCTCGGCAAGGTTTTCAAATAAGAGACGTTGGTTAGGTGCCGCCCACATCATGAGACGTACGTGTCCATCTTCATCTTCTGGGTAATACGTGCCCACATCATTTTATGCTTCATTCTAACTATTTGGCAAGACAAATCCTGCACTTTGCTCAATCTTATTTCATTAGTTTCTTTTTTCTGAGAGGAACGTAATTATGAGTGAAAACACGTACGGAACGTATATAAAACTTTTGAAAGAACTGTTGGATTACAAAGACATTCCATCATCATTGAGATTGAGAGAATCCTTCTCGGCTTTCAGCTTAACAATACTCCGGTCAGAGCAGCAGGAAAAGTATAGCAAACCTATGCCGTGGATAGGGATCTATATCGCATTAGCTTCCCTGTTGTGCATGCTTGCAATGGTGGGTGATTTATTGCATGGTTTGAAAAACAAAAAACTATGGTTTCCCTGTAAACATTTCACTATGAATGCTGCTTCACTCTCAGTGATAGCTGTTGCAATGAAGCTACCTGTGGATCTAACTAATTCAATGCCAGGTAAAGTGGACCAGATGGCAAAGCTCGGAAGCATGGCGTTTATGTGCACCATTATGGCTAATTTATTGCCTTCTCTAGCCACCATGGACAACAATGAACTTGTCACAAACATCATAGCTTTGGGTATTCTAGTAATCACCATGGTTGTAAATGTTTGCATTCAAATAAAAACAGGTGTCATTTCCTATCCCGAAGATATTGTGATTTTTGTGGAATATCATAAATTTGAAGTTTATCCTGTATATACTAGTCTCATTAAGATATTAGCAATCATTTATGTGGTTATGTTACTCATGTTGCTGATAATACACACATCTTCAGCTTTAAGGATTATAGAGTTCAAACAACTATTAGAATCAAAATACCAGAAAGGTCATGAGACAGCTCTCAAGGACCTGGGGACGCAACAACAAGGAATATTAAGTGTTGAGAAGCTAAAGCAGCATGTTAAAAAATATTGGATCATGGCAGGAACTGGCAGCCCTCAATTTATGACAGTTTGCTCTGCTACAACTTCTGCTTCCGGGGTAATATGTGCTTTAAGTACCGTCATACACATCTACATTATGCTTTCCACTATTAGATATCCAAGGGACTATGACTCAGATTATAAGTGGTCAATATTAGTCATTTTCATAACACAATTTATCGCGGTCCTACTTGGTACAATTGCACCAGTTTCAAGATGTTTTGCAAACTTGAGCTTTAAGTTATCCATAAAATGGATATGGAACCATATTAAGGTTTTTAAAGTAGAGAGTTACTGGACTCAAAAGTTACGTGATTGGAAACCAAGTAGCATACCATTCTCTGTTAGTAACCGCAATATCAAAATTATCGTTCAGAACTTCAAAATCCTAATTCTGAACTTTTTTATAATATTTCAGAAGACAGTTGTGGTAACATGCAAAACGATAGCACTGATACCAATTTTATATGTGATTTGTGTCTTGTATTGTATCCGTTTTTGGAAGTGGTTGAAGGCCATGTTTAGTGATTCATGTATTGCTGTAGTTAATAGGCCTAGTGAACACGATACGAGCATGGATCTTAGCCATTTTGTTTTGAAATATCAAGATGATATGCAGCTTAATGTGAGAACATTGAAAAAGATTTTGAACTCCATGGACAGCTTGATCAAGAAGGCTGAAAAGCAACAACCGTATAACTTTATGAAGCTACTAGAGGTATCTAGAGGATTTCAGGGAGTCGGAAGTTTTGTTAGCCAGGATCTTACGCATTTACTTTCAGCCGAACGCCTTGATTGCTGGAGCTTGCCTGTGGTAACCTTGAAATGCATTGCACTTTCTCTTCCTAACATCCAAAAAAACAGAGTTAATAGCTTGTTGAGAAGTGTAAGTGAAGGTCTTGTATACGTCACGCTTGTGGAAGAAGTCCTCAATGATACAGATGAATATGTATGCATTCAAAAGGCAGCTAAAATGTTGTGGCAAGAAGTTGAATATTCCCATAAGTGGTTAGGATACAACCTGCGAAACCTTACTCCTCAAATGAATACAGCCGGACAAGTTTTGCAATGGTTCAAAGATACAGCCACAAAGGTGGTCGCTGAGGTGGAAAGTACGGATATCGAAAGCCCCAATGCTAATTCCATCCAAAGGTCTATTTGTGCCAATTCTATGTATCGAATCACTGAAGCAATGCTGCTTTCCTACCACACCAACACTGACCAGGTTTGTGAAGAGGAACTATTTGTGCAAATATCATCTACGATTGCTGACATATTGGCCGCTTGTCTCACCAACTTAGCTCAAGTCATATTAATAAAATGCCATGAAAGTGCTATAGAGAAGAGGGAGGAGAGTGTCAATGCTGTAGCGCAACTCCTTGGTGAGACTACACAGATAATCAACATCCTTCAAAAGCGCGAACTTCCAAGCTTAAATCCAGATGAGTTCCCGTTTATTGACAAGTGGCGTGCTTACTTAAAGCATACCTCTCCTTAATGACCAAATATGTGCAACCAATGAGGTAATTTTATTAGGATTTTATGTAAAAAAATGGTGTAAGTTATGTGATTTGTTGTCTACATTATTCTCTTGATATATATCATTCTTGCTCAACTAGTTCAACATGAAATGTAGAATCATGCTGATTTAATTGGCAAAGGCAACAACCTCGTGAAAGTATTCCAGAATTAGAGGCTCAGCTCAAGCAATCTGCAGCACGAGCATTCATAATTTAAAAAGTTCTTGTTTCTCATCATATGTGCTCGTCTATTATAATATTTTTCATTGTTTCTCGTTACATGTATACTTGTTGATGTGTCCCCAATGCATTTAATTTACTTGTAGACTGGGTATGTATTACCATTGCGATAAAAAATCTAGATTTACCCTATTTTTAAAATAGGTAAAATTACCCAAGCTGCTGGAAAATTCATTCGGTATAACTCATATTCAAATGAATCATCATAACAATAAGGCCTTAGTGTCTACAAATGTATCCAACTTTGACAAAATCTCTATTGTATGTATCGTCCTTTAAACGTCTATATTAAATGTATTTAACTCGTAATAACACCTAATTGATGTAATGAGTGACCCACTTAACCCTTAACCAGTCATGATCATCATCTTAACTGAATTTCCGGCGACCTGAAACTTTTTCCGGCCACCAAAAACTTTTTCGACGATCTTTCATATTCTTCGGGTGACCTCTATTCCTTTCCACCTACATCTTCCACCACCATATTAAAAACCGAAATTCAAGATCTATAAATAACAAACCAACAAATGGAAATTCAAGATCGGAAAATGAAGCTCGCCGGAATAAATGGAGCTCGCCGGAATAAATGATGTTTGCCGGAGAAGATGACCGGAAAATTATAAGCAGTTAACCCATCGCGACAGACCACTAAAGTTTCTAGAACCAAGCCAAGAAAACGAACATGAAAGACATACGAACCACACTACTACCAAACGGTATAAACATTAACCCATCGGGCCTTGATCAATCTTCCACTTTTATCACTCAATGTAAAAACACTTACTTGTGCTGCACAACCTGGGCGTCTAGCAACATGATCCATTCGCTTGGTGTCTTTAAACCAGTCAACAGCAACAAGATCCATAAAATGTTTGCCTCCGGGATCTCCATTCATAGTTGGAAAGAGAAAAGTTAGAGGAAACTCGATCTCGATGGAGAAGATGACTGAAAACTCAATCTCACCGGAGAAGATGACCGGAACAATGTGGTAATCGGCTAAAAATTCAAAATTACCTGCTATATCCGGTTGCATACACTGATTATGTGTTTTTACGAGTTAAATACATTTCATAGGGATGTGTAAAGGACGATACATACAATAGAGATTTTGTCAAAATTGAATACATTTGTAGACACTAAACCCTAACAATAAATAAGAGAGAACATGTCTGGGAAAAACATTACATTATCTATATCTAGATTTCTGACCTGTTCTTCTCGATACATATTCTGCATAATATACATTCTCGTTAATTTATCACTTCCGTTTCCATTTCCTGAGCAGAAACTAATTATGGATTCGAATTCCCTACCAGAGTTTGTAAAACCTTTGAACCAAATGGAGCTAAAATGCAACTTTTCAACAGACTTGACAAATTCCTTGTGCTGATTTTACGCCATATATGTCATAAAACCGCTCAGATCACAAAAACAAAAACAGATACATCGAACCTATACGATGGATTGGCTTGTATAGGGATTAGTGCGTGGAAATGTATTCAACTTTTTCTCAAACTCTATAGTGTACGTGTATCCAATTTCATTTTGGTCAATTGTATGTATCTAACCTTCAATTAAAGACTATTGTGTGTATCGTGTTATAACTTTGATGATGTGGCATCTGGTATGGATGCCAAGTGGCACCTTACACGGATGACACGTTTATTAAATACATACAATAAACCATAATTGAAAGTTGGATATATACAATATATCAAAATGAAGTTGGATACATACTATAGAGTTTAGGTTAAAGTTGAGTACATTTACACACACTAATCCCCTTGTAGATCATGTTTGCTTCTACGGTTTGCATCCTTTCAACTCATTTATTACATGGTTTCCTCAACAGAAAATTGTATTTCTCTAACTATGATATGTATACCAATCTCAAATCTAATACCAACACATTTCCCCCCTTACAACTACATACCCATGTTTAATCTCCTATTAGAACCGCAGTGTAAATAACCTAATACAGAATATGCTAGCATTAGCATTGTACCATATATTATAATATATTGTGTATATATATATACACAATATATAATAATATATGGTACAATGCTAATGCTAACAGAATACATGTAACAGTTCATCATTATCATCCATTTTGAAGTCTGACGTCTAAAATTGAACCATTATAAGGAAGAATATAATAACTAGCTCTTGCCTATTTTTTTAGCAAACAATATGATCTTCATTTTAATTAACATCCTATAAGATCATAAAAATAAGTAAATGACCATGACACGCGATACTATTAAAGATAAACCTAAAGTTTTGGACATTATATATACACAATTATATTTGAATACGAGACAAAAAGAACATATCCTCCATTTGAAGTAATCTCTGTATACTATATCTCTGAGCACAAATTTCATCAAACCGAGTTTTATTAACTGTTAAAAACGTATCTCTCACAGGAATTTCATCAAAAAGTTGGCATCCATATCTAAATCCCAACAAAAACTCACAATCACCAGTGAAATGTATGATTGTATCGTGAATTTGGAGTCCTTACAACAAAAGATGATCAAGTCAACGATGGTCTGCCGTTGTTTAGGGGTAGGTTTTGTGATCTCATTGGAAAAAATTAGTAGAAAAGAATAAACAATAAGAAAACATATAATACTAGTTGTAAACTAGAATAATAATTACCAGGGGTGTTCGTGTGAATGAAACGATTTATTTAAATGAATCTATTTAGATTTTGATACTCAAAATGTGAATCCGATCAATTCAAACATATATCGAATCCGAACCGAATCAAATTATTATTTGGATGGATCGGTTCTAATAGTTTGGTTGTTCGTGGACTGCATGAGGTATTGTTTTGAATCGTAAAAGGGTAATACTTATAGCAATATCAACAACTACGTATTGTCATGCTATATTTACTTACAGAATTTTTTTCAAATGCACTACTATATTTACTTAAAGAAAATTGTTAAGAATCCGTATTTTGGAAATCAGGGTGTAATTCTGATGTTGGACGAACCATTCTTATATGTACTTACTGATGTTAACGAATGATAAGAAAGAACACAATATACACAACGATAATAACTGATAGATATATAGAGAGTAATTATAACGATGGATTACATGTTTATGTTGTTACAGACCTATCATATATATACACAACAAAACGGTTTGGATGAACTGTTGCATCTGTTCCTAAAAGACATGTCTATTTGGTAGGGTTACATCGGTTTGTTTATTAACCGATCTGCAGCAAAAATATTTACAGATTGCACCCTTTATATATTAGACATAATATAACTAGTACCTATACAATTAACTTTGTTATTAAAGTCCAACAATCTCCCCCTTAATAACAAAGTGTTTCCTTACGGTGAGTCCATATCATCATCTGTGTTGCATATTCAACGATGCTTGGCTTCGTGCTGCTGTCCGTTCCTTCTTCAAGGGTTATCACAAGTCTCTCGCCATCGTCATAAACTATGTTCACCTGATTTCCCACATCAGTTTCCTCATTCATCAGTTCTTGTTGAGCTTTGTCTTCCATTTCCTCATTTCCATCTTCATCCAGTGCCATGTTGTTGTTTCCATCACCTTGATCGTCATCCTGGCCAATGTGTTCCGCAGTGGGAGTGTCTGCGTGATCATTCCTGCCTTCCTGAGCAGTCCTCTCATTCAACATGGTTCTGTAAAACGAGTCTAACAACTCCAAGTACCTCTCGTATATTCCTCGAAGTTTGTTCTTCACATCGGTTTGAAAACCAAAACTCAAAGCCAGTATATCCCACTGATTCTTTTGAGTAACTTGTTCACTTCCACCCATGCTATCAACCAATTCGAATAAATCGAATAAACATACCTCAATACCTTCTATTTTCGGTGGCATTGGTTCATCAAACTCATAGTTTAAGTATTCCTTGTGAAACCAATTTACTAAATCTTCTAATTTATTCTAATATATAGTTTACTATTTGTTTACATCTTCCTCCACTATATATACTCATCTCCTCCCAAATTTTACACAATCTTTGCATTTTTTCAACACCCATTCAATGAATCCCTACGGTGAAAAATAAACACCATTTGAGAAACCTACTCCTACTCATGTGGACAATTGTAACAATGAAACTAAAAGTTTGTTTACCATCAATCCTAATAGTTCCTCACGATCCTTTCGCTTCTTTATTTGTTGTATGATTTTTTAACACTTGTTCTTTGTAGATCAATCTCATAGTTTTCAAAAACATGAACACCCTACTCATTTACAAGGTATTTATTTTTTGGTAGAACTTTGTAGATCCTTAGATTTGTTGTTCCTTTTTAAGCATTCCAAGTGCTTCATTTGTAGATCGACAACAACGTTCAAATCTTTCAAAAGGTATATTAAAATTTTTAATTATTCTAAAGATTGATATTGATATAAGTTTACATTCATTCCTTCCTTATGTCCCTTGTTTAATATGTATAAATATATTCATATATAATCGAATTTAACGCCTTTTTTTGTTTAGTTTGTTAATAATATATTATTTGTTTCTTTTATTAGATCCCTTTAATGTTGAAGACTTTTACGAATAACTCGAGATGAACTTTGCGAAAGATGAATTAAGTGAAGATTTGTTGCAAAGTATTATAAAAAAGATTGTTATAAAAAGTTCTTTTTTAATAAATAAAAAATAGAAAAAAGCATAAATTTACATAAACTAACAATCCTAGACGAATAAATATATTCCCTCCGTCCTAATTTTATTGTCCACATACAAAAAATACGCAGTTTAAGAAAAGTGTACTGGTCGTACTATACAACCAATAAGACTTAACCTCTCATCACATTCAAATGTTATGATTGATTGAAAGTACAATATGAACAATAAAATCTGGACATTCCAAAATGGAAAGATGGACAATAAATTTGGGACGGATGTAGTATTTGAATATAAATAACAAAAACACTAAACAATCGCCTGCGTTGTCACGGGTCTTTGTAGGTCCCGAAATATATGAATGTGTTGTAGAGGAGGGGGGGTGAATACAACTTCTTTTGATCAAACCCAAACACAAGTAAATGAAATAGTAACACAAAGATGTAATTTTCAACTTAATTCTTTTATTTCAATAGAATCAAAGAATTACAAAGTTAACTTAAAGCGGAATAGTTAACTTGTTGAACAGATTACACTTTCACTGCTACAACTCTAGAACACACTAAGAGCTGGCTAAACACTGTTCTATTACTCTGTCTATATCAAATTGATTGATCGAAATTCACACTTAGTCAATTTTGCTAAGTCTTCTATTTATAGGCGAGCTTGAACACATTGAGTAGTTCTTCAACCAATTAGAACACTTGACGCGTCTTCAGCTCCATGGGCGAATGTCAGACATGCCCAATAACAAAAAGAATTGTACCGCAGACACAGTCTGCACTGTGCAGAGCTTGTCGAGCGTGCACTACACGCGCCGCCGTATTGGCTAAGAATAGCAGGGGATACACCATTCCACAAACGTCCACAATTAATAGCTGTAATACTTCGTACACTATCTCAAGAGTTGTCTGGACACACACATGTTGCACCCAATTGTTTGCATAAATGTTAAGATTGAATCTGTACAATCATGACATTCTTCATTCTCTGAGCTGGCTGCAAGCATTCTTCATTCCCACCGCTGGATCTTCAGAATCTATCTTCAACTTGTCTTCGACTTGTTGAAAGCAAGACATGAGTAGTCAGCTCAGGAAACAACCTTCATTATATGAAAGTTGATCAAACAGAATTCTCTGTGCTGGTTGAGCATAGCCGGCACACAGACATTCTTTTGAACCCAGCACCCAGACTAACTTATGCGCTGTTTGAACTATTGAGATGAAACTTTATGCTGGCTGTTCATGATTCATACCTAGTGCTATTTTCAAGTTGTTGTCATCATAAAATCAATTATAAGGGATCATGCCTCAACAATCTCCCCCTATTTGATGATGACTAAACTTTAACACTTATCACAGCATAAGAGTATACATCTTTGAAAATTCTAACTTTGTCCCCATATGATAACCTTTTTATATATATAGGGATCTTTTCAATTTATCAATGCCTTAGATATAACAATACATAACTTGTAGAAATACTAGCTTATCATTTACATATGATGAAATGTTAAGATATTACAATGATAAACTTTAAACAAGGTTACATAAACTGATAGTTCAAAGTGAATTCAATTCTATAACTACTGAGAGCACATCATCAGTAATTTGCTAGATGTCTTCTCCTTTGAAGGGCTTCAACATCTCTTGGGAATTAGGATCATACCCTCTCCTTCTCATCTCACTGCCTATGATAACAGAGTATTCTCCTGACTGCTTGTTCATTAGAGCCATTGCTCTAAGGTTGATCAGATGTTCAATACATTCTTTCTCTAAGTCATCAGTTCTCTGAAATCTGAGATGATCACCATCCAAGTAGTAGATGCCATCCACTTGAAATTCAATGTGCATTCCATGCCTTCCTTGAACTCCAATTGGTAAAGATGAATCACCACGGATTGGATAGGTGATACTGGGTAGATCTTTCTCTGCATGAGGAATCAACAGTTGATCAATGGTAATCTTCTTAGCTGGTTACCTTAGTTGCCTTGGTTGTTTGACAGCAGGATTTCTTCCTTGAATTCTGAGCTGCCTGGACATCTGAGGAGAAAGGTAAGCATTCCTCTTAGGAGCACCTGTAACCTTTGATGCCTTGTCAAACATTTCCTAAAGCCTAACCATTACCATGTCCCTCATTTCTTCCTTCCTTCTGATGTAATAACTTTGAAGCTCTTCCCATTCACTGAAGCCTAGATTGAACAGATTAACCAACCTCATATTTTCTGAGTGGTTATCTTCCCTTGTAATATTTATCACATCTTGAGCACCAACAACCTTCACCACTTTCACAATCTTGGAAACATGCTTTATTCTGTGCAAACAGTCCTTGTATCTTTCAGCTTCCTTCTTGGCAAAGAATACATCCATCTTCTCTGCTGTTCTTGGACTGACAGGGGTGGTAGGTTGAATGCTTTGGACATCATGTTCAATCTCTTTCTCTTTCTTTTCACTAGAATCACCAGTTAGTCTGCTTAGGGCAATAGATTGGAATTCTTGTGGAGTCATAACTTTAGAAACAAATTTGTTGCTCTTTTTATCTTTGGTAGCTTCAATCTTTTTTTCTTCTGCTACTTTGATTGTCAGGGCTTGATCTTCATCAACACTTTTTTGAGCAGCAAGAGCATCTTCATAGTCTTCCACAGATTTAAAACCAAGCTTCTAAGCTTCTTCTATCATTCTTTCTGCATCTGACTTCTGAGCTGGTTGCTCATCATATGCAGTGAGCTCCAGATATTTCTCAAGTGTCATTCCTGTAACACCCCCAAATTTTACTGTTTGGCGGAAGCTTAATTTGGGTGTCACTAATCAATAATCAGAGCACACAGATATATAGCAAACGGCTCTATATGCGTTGTTTTAACAAAATATATTAATATTAAAATGTTTATAATAGTTGAATCTGTACATAGCTCGTGTTCGATTAAATGAGAGATTCCAATACATAATTACTTGTACAAAATATACTAATGCAAGGAAATCTCTATTGTCTGCATGTTGACTCGAGCTAAAGTGATCCTGAGGGCAGTCCAAATCTACTGTTGAGTACCTGTGATACATGCTAAAATGGGTCAGCTAACGCTGGTGAGCTCACATGTTTGAGTATCAAATAATATCGTGTGAACCGCAAGATTTAAATACATATTTGCATCCAGCAAATAAAGATAATGATAATGTGTACAGCCATGAGCACATAATCTGAGCTTAACTCGAGGGGTCAGGATCACAATCAGTGCCTGAGTGAGGTGCCTCCACGAGTGCCTAATCAACACTCATCTGAACAAATATTAGTATGTCCGTTTACCCAGTTAGTGCATGCTAACCCGGACGAGGAGGGTCAATCCTATATGGTACCATATACTAATATTCACGCTACAACGTATTACCAAACTATGCTGACGGAGGACTTTGAAATGATTAGTTGTGTGAAACTCATGTAGTATATGAAAATGTTTGTACTTGCGTTAATAATAAGCAATGAATCACACCCCTTAGTAAAAACTGTAAAAGAGGGGCCAAGAGACTCACCTGAGTCTTGAAGCGTTTAATCAATAAACGTGAGTTGATTAGCCGATTAGTGATTGTCCAAAGACTCATAACCTGAGGGTGTCCAAGACACGCGATTGTTATAAACATGATTGGGTATCTCAAAAGATCACCCTTGTAGTTGTTCATCCAACTAGAATGTCCAAATTACTACGATTTGGTTGTTTATATTGTCCAAGTTACTACGACTTGGTTGACTGGATTATGTTTAGAAAACGTGTACGGCCCATTGGTGATTGGTTGTAATACTAATCTCATTTTTATTATTATGATTTTGAGTGTTCATGTTTATAACGTATTCCGATGTGTTTCAAAAGTCGTATCGTATATGTGTTTGAAATTACATAAGTTTGACACTTAGTAAAAATCCATGTTTACAAGGTTCTGTCTTATGCGACATTAGGTGCGACATAGGGCTTTGTGTCGCTAAGTGTGACATAGTCTGTTGTGTCGTAGGTCATGACTGCGACATAAGTCGTTGTGTCGCTACATGCGACATCCACAATTTAATGCGACGTAAGGTGTTATGTCGCTATGTGCGACGGGAATGAGTTCTGCGATATAGTGTTTTGTGTCGCTATATGCGACATAAGTGGAGGTTTTGCGACATAAGGGCTTGTGTCGCAGGTGGCCTGGAGCCTCTACGACATAACGAGCTGTTGGCCGGAATTTGAGCCAAAAACATGTTTTCCGGTGACCATTTGGTCTGATTCTTTTACCCAACCCATATTTGGACATTTCAAGCTTAAATAAACAACAATATGTTAAAAACACTTGAAATTGAGGAGTTTCGAGATTTTGTCAGAAACTTACAATTTAGTGCCGGAGAATTTTGAAAATATAGGAATGTAGATCGTGACGAGGTGAACGTTTTTATTCAAACAAGCGGGATGATCCGAGGTGTTTTGGTGGTGTTATTTTGTGATGAGGTCGTGGTAATATGGTGGTGGAGATGGAGAGAAAGAAAGAGAAAAGAGAAAAGAGAGGGTGAGAGTGTGAGAAATGAGAGATGAGGGAAAAGGGGAGGGGGGTGATGTCCCCTCCTTTGGTCGGTTGGGTGGGGGCCCACCGGAGTGTGGGTCTCCAACTTTTAATCCCGTACTTTCGCGTTCCGTGTGGTGTTCGTTTTCCGATCTTTTAAACGTTTAATTATTTACTTTACACTTTTAAATATACATTTTAAAATATAAATATTTATCTAATATTTTTCTCGAAGTATTTCATCGAATACTTAATAATGGGGTTTAAAATATAATCTTTGATTTGTTTGTGCGTTTAGTATTTTGATCGCGTGGAAGTTATCTGTACGATACGAAATAGGTTTGAAATATTATTAAAATAACACCTTGAATCTGATATCGTTATTAAATAATGTCACGTTATTTAATATATCTGGTCACCAACGTCCGTATTTATTTGATTCGAATTACATTCGATTTGAATTGTGTACGGTTTAATCAAATCGCATAAACGAACTAATTAGCCTAAAACCGAACTAATTACATGTATTAACAGAGCATTAGGCACTAATCACTAGTCCTAATTTGGCAGGTGTTACATTCTCTCCCTGTTAGGAGAATTTCATCCCGAAATTTAGCTCGAGGTCACGTTTGATGTAGAGTCGGTGAATAATTAAGGATACTTGAGTCGCATTTGGTCTTCCCGTTCTCAAGTGAATTCCGGACCGCGTCGCAAATTCCACCTGACCTTAACGATGGGAATACGACTTTGTTTGAGTTGTTTGACCTCACGGTCTATGATTTCAGCGGGTTCCTCAACAAAATGGATTCTGTTATCGACGCGAATCTCATCGAGTGGGATGATAAGTGTCTCATCAGACAAGCATTTCTTCAGCTTAGAAATGTGGAAGGTGGGGTGCACGCTGCTGAGTTTAGATGGCAGCTGCAGTCGATATGCCACGGGGCCAATCCTTTCGAGGATCTCAAAGAGCCCAATGTACCTGGGATTTAACTTCCCGCATTTTCCGAATCGGATTACGCCCTTCCAAGGCAATACTTTCAAGAGTACTCGGTCCCCGATCTGGAACTCGAGTGGTTTGCGTCTCACGTCAGCGTAACTTTTCTGATGATCACGTGCAACTTTGAGTCTATTTTGAATTTCGAAGAATTTTTCTGTGGTTTCATGAATAAGTTCAGGACCAGTGATCTGACTGTCTCCCACTTCGGTCCAACAGATCGGTGATCGGTACTTACGACCGTACAGTGCCTCGAACGGTGCAACCTTAATGCTGGCGTGATAGTTGTTATTGTAGGAAAACTCGCACAATGGTAGGTGTCTTTTCCAGTTTTCACCGAAGTCAACTACGCAATCTCGTAGCATGTCCTCCAGTGTCTAAATAGTTCATTCACTTTGGCCATCGGTCTGAGGATGGTATGCGGTACTCATATCAAGACGGGTACCCAACGATTTTTGAAGTGATTGCCAAAAGTGAGATGTGAAACGAGCTTCCCTGTCGGTGATAACCGAGGTTGGAACACCGTGTCGAGAAACAATTTCTTTGATGTATATTTGTGAGAGGCATTCCATTTTATCGGTTTCCTTGATCACCAGGAAATGAGCTGATTTTGTGAGACGATCGACGATCACCCAAACGGTATCGCAACTGCTCGTTGATTTTGGTAGTTTGGTTATGAAATCCATGGCGATTTGTTCCCATTTCCATTCAGGAATGCTGGGCTGTTGGAGTAAACCAGAAGGTTTTTGATGTTCAATTTCTACTTTCGAGCAAGTAAGACACTTGCTGACATATGAGGCGATTTCGGCTTTCATATTCGGCCACCAATAGAATTCCTTGATGCCGTGATACATTTTGTCGGATCCCGAATGGATAGAATATTTAGACTTGTGAGCTTCATCCATCACCAAGCCTTGCAGGTTCCTAAAACTAGGCAACCAGATTCGATTTGAGAAGTACCTAACGCCATTAGGTTTGATTTCGAATTGTTTATCAATGCCTCGTAAGGCTTCGCTTTTGACATTTTAGGGTTTCAAAGCTTCAAGTTGAGTGGCGTGAATATGAATGGTGAGATCATTATGAATGGTCATACTGAGGGCTCGGACTCGAAGTGGTTTCGGTCGTTCCTTTCGACTGAGGGCATTGGCAACAACATTTGCCTTGCCTAGGTGGTATTTGATTTCGCAGTCATAATCGGTGAGCAGCTCGACCCAACGACGTTGTCGCATATTAAGATCCTTTTGGTCGAAGATGTGTTGGAGACTTTTGTGATCGTTGAATACGGTACTTTGGGTACCATAGAGGTAGTGTCTCCAGATTTTGAGGGCGAACACCACGGCCCCTAGCTCGAGGTCGTGAGTCGTGTAGTTCTTCTCATGAACTTTGAGTTATCGGGAAGTGTAAGCAATGACCTTGTCCCGTTGCATCAACACGCAACCGAGACCTTGATGGGAAGCATCGCAGTATACCATGAAGTCGTCGGTGCCTTCGGGTAAGGATAGAATAGGAGCACTGCAAAGCTTGAGTTTTAATAGCTGAAATGCTGACTCTTGTTTATCAGTGCAATTGAACTTCTTTTCCTTTTGAGTCAGTGTCGTGAGTGGCTGGGCTATTTTGGAGAAATTTTCGATGAACCGACGATAATACCCAGCCAATCCCAAGAATTGGCGTACCTCGGTTGGAGTGGTTGGCGCTTGCCAGTCTTTAATAGCCTCGATTTTCGTTGGATCGACGTGAATTCCTTGACTGTCAATCACGTATCTGAGGAATTGAACGGTTTGCACCTAGAACTCACACTTAGAGAATTTAGCGTAAGCTCTTCGTGCTTAAGTAGTTCTAGGATGGTTTTGAGGTGTTGCGCATGCTGTTGCTCGTTGCGCGAATAGATGAGGATGTCATCAATAAAGACAATGACAAACTTGTCGAGATAAGGCTTGCACACCCGATTCATGAGATCTATGAATACAGCCGGTGCGTTGGTTAGACCGAATGACATCACTTGGAATTCGTAATGCCCATAACGGGTCCTGAAGGCGGTTTTTTTGGGATGTCGGTGTCACGAACACGTAATTGATGATAACCTGATCGAAGATCAATCTTTGAATAACAACCCGATCCTTGAAGTTGGTCAAATAGGTCATCGATGCGAGGAAGTGGATACCGATTCTTAATGGTCAACTTATTCAACTCTCAGTAGTTGATACACATTCGGAAAGAACCGTCTTTCTTTTTCACAAATAAGACCGGAGCTCCCCAAGGTGAAGAACTCGGTCTAATGAATCCTCTATCTAGGAGTTCCTGTAACTGGGTGGACAGTTCTTGAAGTTCGGAGGGGGCTAGGCGGTATGGTGCTCGGGCTACCGGTGCGGCACCCGGCACGAGATTGATCGAGAACTCAACCTGTCTAGGTGGAGGTAGACTAGGTAGTTCTTCCGGAAAGACTTCGGGAAAGTCTCTAACGATTGGCACATCCTCAAGTCGCTTCTCCTTCGAATTTTTCTCTGTGACCTATGCGAGGATTGCAGGATAACCCTTTCTCAGAAATTTCCGGGTTTTCAGGAAAGAGATGATATTTAGTCTCGTCCCACCGGTCTCCCCCTGTATGATCAAGGTTTTACCGGCGGCGAGAGGGATGCGGACGATTTTGTCATAAAAAACGATTTATCGGTGTTTGGACAACCAGTCCATACCAATGATGACGTCGAAACTTCTAATTTCAACAGGCGTAAGATCTATTGAGAAGGTTTCGTTGGCTAAGTTTAAAGTGCAATTAGGTATCACACTCTCGATTTCTATGAGTTTACCGTTTGCTAGTTCTACAGTGTACTTAACATCTAGAGCAACAGGGGTGATGTCAAGTAGGGGACAAAACTCATTAGAAATAAAGCTTATATCGGCACCAGTATCAAAGAACAGAAGCAGTTAAGTAGTTGAGGAGGAACATATCCGTGACCACATTCGGATCCTGACGGGCGTCCCTATAGTTTAGCACGAAGGCTCTACCTTTAGCATTGTTGTTGTTGTTGTTGTTTTTGCCCTTGTTCTTCAGTTTCGGGCACTCATTCCTAAAGTGCCCGGGATTTCCACATTCAAAGCAGGCTCGGTGTGGTCTAGTGTTGTTGCTGGAGTTGTTGTTGGTATTGTTGTTGTTGTTAGTGGGAGATCTACAGTCCTTGGTGAGGTAGTTGTACCTCTTGCAGTTGTTGCAATAGGGACCGCAAGGACCTTCATGGTGGCGGTTGCACTTGGAACAGTAGGGCTTGTTCCCGGTGTAACCCCGTCTAGTTTCGGTGGTTGAGTTGTAGGCTTTGATGGTGTCGGGTTTCCTGTTTTGGGAGTTGTTGTAGTTGTCGGACCACTTTCTTTTAAGGTGGTTGGAGGAAGAAGTGGGTGGTTCAGAGTCTTCGTTCATGGCTAGAAGTTCATGGGCCAGCCGGATGGCGCCATGAAGAGTGGTTTGGTTTGATGATACGACGTTTCCCCGGACAGGTTCCAGAAGTCCGCGGATGTATTTCTTGATTTTCTCGGGTTCGGTACTCACCATAGCTGGGCGAAGGATGGCGAGTTGTTGATATCTGGTGGTGTATCCAACAATATCAGTCCCCTGCACCTTCAAGTGCCAGAATTCCTCATCCAGCTTATGGAGTTGTTCATTAGGGCAGTACTCATCGGTGAGCATTTTCTTCAAGTCCTCCCAAGGGAGTAGGTAGGCGGTATCAATACCCGATGGACTGAGCATATGAATTCCACCATGAGAGGGCACCATCTTCGAGGGTGTAGGTGGAGTATTTGACTTTATCCTCTTCCGCACATTTGTTGATGTGGAAGACGGATTCCATTTTCTCGAACCATCTTATCAGTCCGATGGCTCCTTCGGTTCCCTTAAAGCTCAAGGGTTTGCAGTTCTGGAAATCCTTTTACGAGCAAGGTTTGGATTGAGGCCCGTTGGCAGCTGTATCTGCGCTGCCCGAACTGGGATGTCGGGTAGCCATAGCTTGGGCCACACTTTGGGCGATGAGTTGAGCGATTTCAGTTTCGCTGAAGGTGAATCGCTTCGGTGGCATCTTGCTGAACAAGATCAAGAAAAGACAATGAGATACTTGAGTGAAATTCTGATATATCACGGGTGTATATGATGAAATATACGATGATAGTACAAAGTGATAATTATATTTCATTTAGATAATCAAGTTGGATACATGGTACGGGCTTTCAAAAGATTACATAATATGAAAAGCACAAAAAGGCACCGGGAATTGTTACATCCGGTTCGAATTGTAAGAGTCCTACATAGATAGATATAGATTACAAGATGACGGTCACATTAGTTCTAACGCAAGTTTATCCTTTCCATTAGTGTGACAAGTCGATCCACGGTGATGGCGAGTCTGCTGGTTTGTCGGGCGTTGTCTTCTGCCAAGGCTAATCGTTGTACCAGCATTCTTGAGTATTCTTCGGTCTCTTGCAGGCGCTGTTCGCATTGTTCCAACCTAAGTCGCAAGAGCTCGACTTTTGCCCCTGATTCCACTACTTGGTCATGGAGAATGTTCATGTTGCTAACGGTGTTTTCGTGATGTTCGGAGACTTGGTTGATACACTCTAGCGCTGCGAGTCTCCAATTTTCATTTGTTTCTTGCAATGCGACATCCATGGTGCGAAGTCGTTGCTCGTGACGGTTCAGCCTAGCGGCTAAGGCCGGCAAAGTGAAGTGAGTGGGATACGGGCCAGCTCGAGGCAACCTGGCGTTCCTCCTAGCTACCCTCGGGTTCTGCGATCCGGATTGAGAGTTTGATGGATTGGGTGATGTGTTTGCCATTCTGAGACAAAGCGTTAGAAAGAATGAGGCCTATATTCACATAATACATATATAATATAGCCTAAGATATTGAGCGAGAGCGAGGCCTATCTATGTATATATATATATATATATATCACATAATAGCCTGGGGTGTCTAACACAGACATGTTTGAGTCCCGATTTCTCTCGTGGTCAGAGTCAACTAGTGTATCCTGTTCAGTCATGACTCCTTTCAGCCTACACTGTGGACCCCACCAAGCCGGCCCAAAGGAGAAAGAAGGGGGGGAAAACCCCACCTCCTGTTCTCATTTTCATCCTCATCACCCTCACTTCTCTCTCTTTCTTCCATTTTCTTTCAAAATCACCACCACCCTACAACCACCTAAATCTACCAAAAACCACCACTAAACGACCTTAAATGTCGGAGTGTATTTGGAGAAAAAGAACCACCGTGTCACGATCTACGTTTCCATCCTTTTAAAATTCTCCGGCGCTAAGTGTGTTACAGTCTTCGGACACCCCATTTTACATCACCACATTTTCTTCATTGCAACTCTTCAGGCTCAGGTGAGTCTCGTAGCCTCGACTTTTTACTGTTTTTACTCCCCGGGTGGGAATACATGCTCTAACTGTTTTACACATGAACACGAGTACAAAACTCGCTATATTATGCATGAGCTGTTTTCTAATCACTTTTAAGTCCTCTATGATCATAGTTCTGGTAATACTTTATGTAGCGTGAATGTTAGTGTATGGTACCATATAGGACTGACCATCCTCGTCCGGGTCAGCAAGCACTGACTGGTTAAATGGACGCATTAACTTTTGTTCATACGAGTGTGGATTAGACACTCGCCCGGAGGCACCCACGATCAGGCACTTTATTGTGATCCTGACACCCACGTTAAGCGCAGACTATGACCTCATGGCAGACATATACATCATTTGATTCATTTTAAACGGTTATCATTAAATCTTGTGGTTCACACTTACATAATTATTATGCAAACCTGTGAGCTCACCAACGTCAGCTGACCTTTTTAGCATGTGTTCTCAGGTAGCCAACAACAGTAGGACCTGTTCACTCAGGAGGCCCATAGCTCGAGTCGGCATACACATCAGGAGATTATTTTGCATTACTACATTTTGTAACTAAGTTATGCCGATTAATCTTTAAACATTGTAATTATTGGGCTTTTGTAAACCTTTATACTTTGTAAAACTTTATATTATCAATGTATCTGTAAAACGATGCATATAGAGTCGTTCATTATATGTCTTGTGTGTTTTGATTATTGATTAGTAGCACCCCAAAGCTTGCTTCCGCTAAACAATAAATTTGGGGGTGTTACAGAGACTCGCCTGAGTCTTGAAGCGTTTAATAAATAAACGTGAGTTGATTAGCCGATTAGTGATTGTTCGAAGACTCGTAACCTGAGGGTGTCCACGACACGCGATGGTTATAAACATGATTGGGTATCTCAAAAGATCACCCTTGTAGTTGTTCATCCAACTAGAATGTCCAAATTACTACAATTTGGTTGTTTAAATTGTCCAAGTTACTACGACTTGGTTGATTGAATTGTGTTTAGAAAATGTGTACGGCCCGTTGGTAATTGGTTGTAATACTAATCTCATTTTTATTATTATGATTTCGAGTGTTCATGTTTATAATGTATTCCGATGTGTTTCAAAAGTCGTATCGTATATGTGTTTGAAATTACATAAGTTTGACACTTAGTAAAAATCTATGTTTTCAAGGTTCTGTCTTATGCGACATAGGGCTTTGTGTCGCTAAGTGCGACATAGTCTGTTGCATCGCAGGTCATGACTGCGACATAAGTCGTTATGTCGCTACATGCGACATCCGCAATTTAATGCGACGTAAGGTGTTATGTCGCTATGTGCGACGGGAATGAGTTCTGCGACATAGTGTTTTGTGTCGCTATATGCGACATAAGTGGGGGTTTTGCGACATAAGGGCTTGTGTCGCAGGTGGCCTGGAGCCTCTAAGACATAACGAGCTATTGGCCGGAATTTGAGCCAAAAACATGTTTTCCGACGACCATTTGGTCCAATTCTTTTACCCAACCCATATTTGGACATTTCAAGCTTAAATAAATAACAATATGTTAAAAACACTTGAAATCGAGGAGTCTCGAGATTTTGTCGGAAACTTACAAGTTAGCGCCGGAGAATTTTGAAAAGATAGGAATGTAGATCGTGACGAGGTGAACGTTTTTCTTCAAACAAGCGGGGTGATCCGAGGTGTTTTGGTGGTGTTATTTTGTGATGAGGTGGTGGTAATATGGTGGTGGAGATGGAGAGAAAGAAAGAGAAAAGGGAAGAGAAAGGGTGAGAGTGAGAAATGAGAGATGAGGGAAAAGAGGAGGGGGGGTGATGTCCCCTCCTTGGGTTGGTTGGGTGGGGGCCCACCGGAGTGTGGGTCTCCAACTTTTAATCTCGTGCTTTCGCGTTCCATGTGGTGTTCATTTTCCGATCGTTTAAACGTTTAATTATTTACTTTACACTTTTAAATATACATTTTAAATTATAAATATTTATCTAATATTTTCCTCGAAGTATTTCATTGAATACTTAATAATCGGGTTTAAAATATAATCTTTGATTTGTTTGTGCGTTTAATATTTTGGTCGCGTGGAAGTTATCTGTACGATACGAAATAGGTTTGTAATATTATTAAAATAACATCTTGAATATGATATCGTTATTAAATAATGTCACGTTATTTAATATATCTGGTCACCAACGTCCGTATTTATTTGATTCGAATTACATTCAATTTGAATTGCGTATGATTTAATCAAATCGCATAGTCGTATATATTCATCAATATATATTTCGATACATTAATTAGCCTAAAACCGAACTAATTACATGTATTAACAGAGGATTAGGCACTAATCACTAGTCCTAATTTGGCGGGTGTTACAATTCCACATTTGAATGCATTGATTGCAGCTTGCTAAAATTTTGGTTCAATTGATGATTCAATATTGAGAATGGTCATCCTTTCCTTTTCTTGATGCTCTGCCATAACCATCTCAACAGGATTGCCTCTCATGAATGATTCCCTAACAATGGGTCTTTGCTCATCAGTTATTCCTTCTGGATACTCAAACACATTGCTCTTCTTCACTTTCTTTGGAGCATCTTCCTCTTCAACAATGGCTTTGCCTTTAGCTTTTCTTTTCTCTTGATCATCTTGCTCAGATTGTTGAGAAGAAGGCATCTGAACATCTGTAGTTGAAACAGGTTCAGGTTCAGTACTGACTGGTGTATCAATTGTTGTTTGAGCTGGTTCTGCTTGAGGTGCAGAACTTGAACTTCCTTCTTTTAGCTTAGCCAGTTGACTTGCTTTCTTGCCACCACTGTCAACTACAATCTCATCATCACTATCATCAGCAACATACTTTGGCTTGGCCTTTGTGGCAATAGTCTTGACTCTTTTGGATCTTGGCTTTGTGGGAACAGGGGAAACTGAAGTGGTTTCTATCTGTGCTGGCTGATCATCATCTTGAATAGTTTGAGCTGGTTCTTCATGGACTTCTTCTTTATGCTCCCCTCAGCAGATGAACTTGATTCTTTCTCAGACAGACTTCTGATCTTTTCTTCCCTATTTTCATACCTTCTTTTCTTTGACTATTCCAACTCAACATTAAATTTAGCCTATCTGACAGCTTGTTTTTCAGCAAACCTTTTCCTCTTCTTCTGAATGCTGGCTTCAATGGTCTTTGATACTTCTGGATGTTTTAAACTTGCACTACCACCAGCACCAGAATCAGGTATGCTATCATCATCAGATTTACCTTCTCTGGCATCACTATCATCATGCTCCCCCTCAGATTGATACTTTCTTTTCTTCTCCCCCTTTTTCTCATCATCAGGGTTAAAAGTTTGTAGAGGAGTAGCATAAAAGGCCAGAATATCATCCATCTTCTTTTGAAGATCATCAAGCTTGTTGGACTGATTATCTTTATAGAATGCAATGAATCCCAACTTGTTCCTGAATTCACTGAATTCTTTGATTGAATCTGCTTGAGCTTTTCGTAAGTTGGCCAGCTCAGAAAATAATGTAGACTTCTCCTCAGGTGAAATAGCATTGGCTCGAAAGGCTTCATTCTCAGCTCTAAGTCTTTCATTTTCTTGTCTCAAAGCAGCCATCTCAGCCCTTAATTCCTCCTCCTTCTGATAAATGATAAGTTGTTGTTGATTGGTTTCCATCGATTGATGAAGAGCTTTAAGCTCTAAACTGACAGAATCAATGAGTGCAAATAATTTCTTCTTTTCTTCAGCAGACATAACTGCTGACTCCATAACCTCCAAAGCTTTGGCAAACTTGCCATGAGCTTGTTCATCACCAGCAATAATGAAATTAAAACGTTCAGTGAACTCCTAGATGGCTTTGACATAATCATTGACCAACTGCTCAACATCACCCATAGAGTCAAGAATGGGCTTGAGCTGGTCCTTAAGCACTGGAGAGAGTGCTTCAAGAACATTGGAGATGATATCATGCAGAGAAAAGACTTCATTCTGTTGTTTTGTTGCTGTTGATCATAGTCATGATCAGAATCATGATCTGATGGTGGAGTAAAAGATTCACCATTGCTGGGTTGCAGATGAATGTATTCATCATTCTTTGACTTCTGAGCTGCCTCCACATGCTTAGCAGCATCATCATCACCAGAATCAACATTTTCTTTTATGCTTCTATCACCAGCAGAAGCATCAACCTCCATATCAGCACTTTCATTCACTTCATACACACAGACACCACCCTGGTCCTCCAGATCACTAAACACATCATCAACCAGTTCATCCTTTTCTTCAATAGGTAGCAAATCTTGAATGTCAACATCATCCTCCATCATTGACACAACCTTATCAACATCTTCTAAGCTCAACCTTGGATAACAGGTGAGAGCTAAAGGTTGTTCAACAAGTGTAGCAACAGAAGCCAACATATCAATGGCTCTATAAGTGGATCTTTGAAGTATAGATGCTGCCTCTGGAGAAATGGTTTGAAACTGTTGAGCACAAGAGTAAACAAGTTGGGTGGTTAATGATGTTGGTTCCTCTGAGATGATTTGTTGTCTAATCACCTCTTCATTGGAAACAGAAGTTGATGCCTGTGAGACCAGCTGTTTCTCTGCTAGCTCATTGACAGCATGTGCAGACTCGGAATGTGTAAGAGACATTGTTGGGGTATGTGGATCTGTGAGACTCATTCCAACCTGGGATGGGTTGTCAACACTTAACTCCGAAGAGTCAGCATTGGTAGATGTGGTTGCCCCTTTTAAGATGTTATCATTTCGGGATGATAACAAATGTTCAGATTGAATGGGTTGACTTACTGACTCAGTATGAGGTGAGATGTTCCTCTATCTTTCAATGACTTTCTCCTTTCGAGAGGATATATCAGATTGCGGCTTATCTCTTTTCTTGGATACATCTTTTCAAGAAGATGTATCTGAGCTGGCTAAGGGTTGTGCAGGAGCATGAGTTGACTTCTCACGAATAGAAGACAACCCAGCCCTGAGCGCTTTAGGCATGGCTGATTGTGCCTTTACCCTGGATTGCTTGATGTCAGCTTTCCTTTTTGAGCGCTTCTCAAATATTTATGGTTTGGATTTTCACACCTGAGCTGGCTGTTCTGTCAGCTCAGGGTTGGTTTCAGAGTGATGTTTTGAAAATGAGGTGGATGTTGGTTCAGAAGAGGTGGGTTTACTCTTCTTGGCATCCTCTTTAGAAACTTGGGAGGAAGAAAGTAGATTAGAATCCATACCTGAAGTCTTCTTGTTGGACTACAATTGTTTGGCATCCTTCTTCTGAGTTGGTTTGTCACCAGACTTCTTCTTTGATGGTTGGGCTTTGGATTTGATCCTTTGATCTTATTGAACTGGAGGTTGGTCTGGCCCTTCATCATCATCACCAGATGATTCAGTTGCTTCAGGGTCATTGGATACATCTGGGTCGAAATCCAACTCCAGTTCATCAGGAATCAAGGCCAGCATAGCAGGTGACAGACCTTGATGGGGTTTTTCTATCTTCTTGTGAAATATTCTCTTCTAGAAAAATATCTCCTTCATCATTAACACCAAGATTAACATAATCATCTGCTAACATCTCCTCCAAAATCATACTCAGAAATCTAGGAAATGGCACATTCCTTTCTCTCTTTGCCTTCTCAATCATCATCCTCCAATGAGTATATAACAACTCAGCATAATCAATATTTCTTCCAAAAATAAGAGCATGACCTATCTGCAGTTCATAGTCATTACACTGATTTTTACTCCCTACCTTATGACCCATACAACTAATGATCACACTAAAGAAGTAACTCCAAAATGCATTCATCAGAAACCTAGTTGGACTGTTGGTAAATGGGGGTGGATACCTAATGAACCTCAACACTTCTTCCCTACAATCTGAAGCAGTGGGACTTTCTACATATGGGTTTTGTTTTGTAGCAGGGGGAAACTTAAGGTATCTTTGAATGTGGTGCTTGGTGATATGTACCCTTCTACCATTTCCAACAGAGGCAGCGATAAAGGAATTACCATGATTGTTGACAACTATATGACAAGTATACCAAAATTCTGCTAGTGCAACAGTAATGGTGCAAGAAGGTGTGTTTGTTAGGGCATAAACAATAGGTGAGTGTTTGAGAAAGGCAACAATGTTTCTGTAACCTGCGTTTTGATAATTTCATGGAATAACAAGGTGTGTGACACAATTATTGTTGTTGAAGGTGATCTCTTAGGCATTTGGCGCATTTGGGCTTTAATCATCTGATTAGTTGCTTGTAATTGATATGCCATGGTTATGCCTTAGAGAATTTTGAGATGAATTTGTGAGATTGTGAATTTGGGGGAAAACAGAGTGTGGTATTTATAGATAAATTATTCGTGCTTGGAGTAGTTACTTAAGGAAAAGGAAACGTATATGTGGTCTGAGCGCCAAGAAAATGTTTTGATATTTTAGGAAATGGCAAACCACGCGTTGTAGACGTTAAACAGGGACAGGTGAACAATGACAGTTACTTTTACAGTTACAATGATGGGATGCTACAGTAACCGTGGGTGAGCAACTTGTGTAGCCGCAAAAATCATAACAGCAACTTATAATGATTATACCACGTTCAACACATTAAATATGTTTTTAATATAACATTAAAAATAATTTAATTTCGAATATTTCAGTTAATGAGATAAAATTTTGAAAATTTATTAACCTAAATAACCTGCTTGAGCTAGTTGTGAAGGAAATGTCTATGCTGGTTGGTCTGTATGCTGGTAAGCCTTTACACAGCACACCCAGCTCAGACATTACAAAAACTTCACAATCATTTTTAGTTTAGAGAAGACTCAAGCTCAAGCATACCAAGCTCAGAGATGAGATAGTTAAAACGTTTTTCATCTAAGGGTGAACTTGTAAATATTGTGTATTGTATGTATTATTTCCTTTTTGGGTAAGACCAAAAAAGGAAACTTCCCTTTTTGGGTCAGACCAAAAAAGGAAACTTCCCTTTTTGGGTCTTACCCAAAAAGGAAATTCTTCATACAAAAAGGAAAGTCCCTCGAAATGCAATGAACTTTGCCCAAAAGTCTATTATATGCGACCAACTTTCGATGAGGCATAAGAATGCAACCAACTTTCAAAAATGGTGTTTTAATGTAATTTGTTCACGTGTCGATGAGTTGTCAAACTCTCCGGAAGCCACGTGGCACATCCGTACGCCAAGTGTCACCTTCAACGAGCGACACATCAGCAAATTACATTAAAAGACCCATTTTTTAAAGTTGGTTGCATTCTTATGCCTCCTCGAAAGTTGGTCGCATACAATAGACTTTTGGGCAAAGTTCGTTGCATTTCGAGGGACTTAGCCCAAAATTATACATAAAGTAAGTAGTTTTAGTACTCTAATTTGGTAAACTATGTACTGTTTTAATTTGTTCCTAGTAAAACATGATTTCATATATTAGCCTGTTAGGTACTTCAAGTAAAGTTGGACTGGTTGGTACTATCATCGTTTACGCAAGTATCTTTGATTCAGTAAATCACATGTCTTTTAAGTTTCCGTAGTAGTATGGAAAATGTTAAGAAAGATGGTGTTGTTGGAACGTACGTCTCATACATATATTTATAACACTTCAGTTATACTTACACTTTTTTGTATATCAACCAAACAATAAAAATAATTGAATGGATCCACTAAAGGACCAACTTTGTGAAGAAAATAGACCACGGAGCCGTTGATAATTACATAGTAGTAAGGTAAAATCTACTAAGAGTAAAATATCAAATTTTGAACTTGGCGTATTAGACTTGACTCTGAACACACGCAAGATTGAAACCTGGCGTAGTAGGTGAGCTTCTATGCTATTCTGGCGTTATAAACTTGCTTAGACAAAAACTGGCATATTAGATTGGTTTTAGTGTAATACAGTTCGATCAACTCATCATAATATGAACTAGGCCACTAAAACCACATATACGATCGAAAAATTGAATCAGAATCAACCTCAACAAAAATCTATGATATTGATATCAAAATATTCGCGATATTGTGGAAATCCATCTCTACGGACGAAATTTCCAAACACTTATTCAATCGAGAGTAATCGCTTGAAAACTTCAAAACCCTAATAACTCAAAAATTCAGATAATTGATGTGGGTGTTTTTCAAGATCGCTTGATTGAGTCACATCAATAGTCAAAACTTAGCTCTGATACCAATTGAAATCGATCTAATTGAGCTATTGATGAATCACAATTAAGAACAAAGATGAAAAACTTGATGATATGGCTTTGGATATGAAAATACGTGCAGAAGAATTACAGCCAAAGATTGTGATGGTTAGGGTTTAACACACTAATTTATACCCTAACCATCTTACATGATAAATTACCAAATCACCCTTAGACAAGTTTATGTAACACTCAAATTTTGGGCCTAGAATAATATACTATTTTCTTAAAGTTTTCAAATGATTATTTAAATTATTTAAATGTGATAGGGAATAATTGTAATTGGTTATTTGAAAATAATTGGGAAAAGGGTTAAATAAGTAATTGTGACTGATAAAATATTAATTGTTTTAAATTAATAAAGATGTCTGTGAAATAAAAGTTATTGTTTTCGCAAATGGTTTCTAGGTTTCAGACAAGAGTTACAAGGGGATAAAAATTTCACTTATTAAAATAAGGGGGCGATGGTGGTGACTGACTTATTTTATTCACCTAACTTCTCGATCTTCTTCAACATTCTCATTTGTTCTAAATTCTCTAAAAAAACTTTCACTAAATAACTTTTAGGAAATCAAATGAATTGGGTAAACAACTTGTATCTTGGAGTCAAGTTTGTAGAAATCATATTATCATCATCTTAGTTCTTACTTCTATCTCTTTCAAGTGGTAAGTGTTCTTGTTTATTATACTTAAATGGGTTTTAATTGAAATCTTAGGGTTATTAAAGTTAAGTGAAATTGAAGTTTATAGACGTACAAAATCGTTATAGCATCTGGTTATATTGTTTTGGGAATTGGAATTGGGTTTGGGAAACAGCACCAGCGAAGCTCGCAGGATGAACACAGTTCATGATGAGAGCTAAGTTATTCCTGCGAAGCGAGTTGAATCTTGCGAACTGAGTTGAGTTCTGCGAGCCGAGTTAAGCTCTGCGAGCCGAGTTGCGAATTGCGTTGACTGTGCGAACTGAGACATTGCGAACTAAAATTTTAAAATTTTATTTTGCAAATTTTAAAAATGCATAAGTGTTTTCAGGGTAGCGAATAAGTGAAAAATTCATTAACTTTGATTGGGTTGAAATTCGCATGGTCACTCGAAAACGGCCCAATGACCAAGGTTCTAAGAATAGAGCCTAGGCAGTTTTTGACCTTTCGGGGTCATCTAGGGGTCGAAAATGGCATTTTTCAATTTTAAAACGTCATTTCGGGACTTTCTGATTTCTTATCTGATTGAACTTTTGTTTGCCTAGACTTTAGGGATTACCTGATTTAATAAATATGCTAAAATGATGATTATGGAATGAGTTACTAATTTATTATTATTTGTGTACTCAGATAAGCAGAAGGAAACTCAGTGATATAAGACTACTGAGTTCCGAGGTTGGGAATATCGGTGAGTGTTAATTGTAATTTTCAGTTCAACCCAGTTATAACAAGTTTGGTTACAACGGGTGAACATGTTGTTGGTTATTGACTGTTTAGTTGTCTGGGTTATTATTATTGTTGATTGGTTATTATATTATGTAATGGCATGACTATTATGCATTATGTGATACTTGGCCATTGGGCATTGGTGATTATTCAGAGGTCAACACTGGTTAGGCTTGTTTGCTATTGTTTGGCCGGTAGGGTTTCCGATACACATAGTTGATGGATGAACCTGTGTCGGTGAAGATAGCTTCAAGCTATCGGTAAATCACTGTTTTGACTGGCAGTGGTTTAAGGGTTCTTTGATTGGCTAATTAGGACCGCCGATCGTCTTTGACGTTATGTGTTTATGTTTATTTGTTGTAGATTTGTTATAACTAGGTTGAACTGTCATTTACAATTCCATTCACTTAGTTGTGAGCTAATCCCACCATGTTTAACATTTTGCATATTATAGTTAGCTTTTAGATCGGGCATGTGAATACAGATGGGATGTTTGACTACTACTGTATCTACTCTGATATTTTGTGATAATTAAATGTTATGTTTTGAAAAACTTATATAACACCCAGTATTTATTACATAGTTTTTGTAATTATATATCTATAAGTGTGATGTTTTGAAACTTTTAATATCATGGTAGATATGTATGTACATATGATATATATTTATAAATATAATAATATATGTTTGGGACTTGCTTCCCCAATAATATAATATGATACTAAATATGGGGTGTTATAACTTACAAATATTAAAGCATAAATTAATAATAAATTAATATATGCAAAATCCATTTATATAATAATATAAGCTCATTACCCATGCGATGCATAATTATAGTAAAAAAGATGTATTAGTTTTGTAAAGTATTACTACATACTTCTCAACAAAACCACAATCCAAGATGTATTATTGATTTATTTCTAAAGAGTACGAAAAAGACATATTAATATCACAACTTTTAATTTATTTTTCATCAAGCTCATGATCTGAAGATTTCAGGTTCGGGAAAGTATAACATCCTCCTTACTGGTCTAGTAAAATCCTATTTTAAATTGATTTTTTAATTGTGTTAGAAATTATTTAATATTAATTGTTTACTTGTGAAACTTAAGTAAATAAGTCTCATGACTAATTGTGAATAGTAAATTATTAATTGTTTTAAATTGATATAGTTGGAGGTAAAATAAAGTAATAGTTCTCGCAAATGGTTTTAGGTTCCAGACAATAGGTTTAGAAGGGGATAAAAAATTAAACAATTAGACAGTAAGTCGATTTGGGAGCCGACCTTAATACCCCTTTTGGGTGTGTTTGGTACGAGCTTATAGAAGCTTGTAACTTGTAGAAACTTATATAGGTTGTAACTTGTAGGAGTTTATGGCAATAAGCTTTGTTTTGCTACCAAAATTTTGAGTAGCTTATGATTTCCATAAGCTCCAAAATCATAAGCTACTTGAAGTAGTTTTTCAAAGTAGTTTGTAACTTATGTAAATGCAATTACACAAGTACCCTCCAAGTAATTATATATTATCTTTTAAAATTAATATATTTATCATTTTATATCATTTTACATTCTTAAGCTACAAGTTACAATTACTCTATCAAACACAAATAATAACCAAAAATTATAGCTACCAGCTTCAGCCACAAGCTATAAGCTTTAACCTTCAACCACAAGCTACCAGCTTCAGTTATCAACTGCCAGAGGCGAATCTATGTGAAAGTAAAGGGGGTCAAGGACCCACGTTAGATCTCAACTTAAGTAATTGAATATGGGGTTTTTTCTGGAAGGACCCACTTGATTATCATCCTTGGACCCATGTTAGCCATTGAATAGATGAAAATTTGCATGCTAATGACTTAAATTTGGGTATGTAGATTAAACACGGGTATTAGGAGGTCTGTAATAGTTGTTCATGGCAGGTGTAATGGCATGTAGTTGACCTAACGAAGAAGATGAAGTTTTAATTTGGGTTTAGCAAACAAATAAGAAAATAGACCTTGGGCTGTTATATTTAGGCCCAACTCAAGTCTTTTACTAGTATTACACAAATTTTTAATACTAATACTCAATTGTATTATCCCTTGAATTTTTAGCATTTTATTGGACATGTATATTTAATTGTTCAAGAATGTTTTGGTAAAATGAATATATTATGTTAAGTTAAAATGCGAGGAGATTAAAAGTTGAGTTGTTATTTAGTAAAAGTCTAAAAATACGGAGTATCAATCAACTAGCTATTTTGAAAATATATAATATTATGGATTTGTACAAAATTTTAGTAGAATTTTGATGTGTGGATGTGTCAATCTTACTGAGTTATAATAATACTTGTTTCTATAGGTCTTAAAATTCAAACGTCTAAAAAATAAGTTGGTAAATTAATGAAAATTGTAGAGCCAGGAAATCTGGATAGTAGGGTATAATAAATTTATTTTTTATTTCTTTAATAATTTCGGGGGTGAAATTTTTAAAAAATAATTAATACCTTTCCTTTTTACGTAATTTAAAAATTCTTGTGGGGGCGACTGCTTACGCTGCCTCCGTCCATGACTAACATTCAACCCGACTTGACCCGTTATCCAACCCATGTCATATGTCAAAGAGAAATGGACCCACGTTAATTTCTATCCTAGATTCGCCACTGTCACTTACAAACTACTAGCTCCAGCTACAAGCTTCAACTATCAGCTAGTTGTGCCAAATATACCCATTATTCATCCTGTAACATTTAAGTTATACCGGTACTTTTTTGTATATGAAACCAAAAAAAAATATGAATGCATCTACTGAAGACCAACTTTCGAGGGAAAAAAAACAGACCAAGTATCTGCTGAGAAGTTTCAAATTGTATGGCAATGCATTGGTGAATGACGACTCCACTGTATGAGGTTTTTGGCTCTTGATTTGACCTTAATTTACAAGTGGGAGGGTTGATGGTTCATATTCCAGAGAAGGGAAAAAAAAGATGAAAACAGTGGGTGAAAAACTAAGGGTGGTTTTTGCAAGTTGTTTGCTTTATTATGTTTTACATTATATATATATATATATATTTGGGGGATCTAAAAAGAAAGAAAGTTAAGTGGAGAAGAGGGAAAAATCATCTTAGCCATTCACATATTTAAAACAAATAAGGGCATGATGGTAACTTTGCTAAAACAATTAATTAACATGTTGACCAACTCTTTCCTTAAATTTTGAATTCAAGGACGGTTAGTTACCATTACGAAATTTAATAACCGTTTGCAATCCTGTAAATAATTAAAGCACCATTCATCCTCTATTAAATATTTTATATCTACTACATGCAATAGGAATAAATACGAAAATGGTGCTGACTAATATGGATGAAAATAAACAAATGAGCATATCTAATTTGCTGCTTCATGTTAACCAATTTAATTAAAAAAAATAAAAATTAAACGATGGTTATATGTAGATGATGATGTGTACTTTTTTTAACCCAATCATTATGATTAGGCTTGTTCATTTTTTTTATCCATGGTAATCGATTTTTTTATACGTTCATTACAGAAATCCTATAAAAATTATATAACGATTCATAAAATTATAACCTTTATTCACAAAATATATACCTTGATACACAAAATATATACCATGATTCAGTAAACATGTGATCGAAATTCCATTAATCATCTTTATATATAATTGATTCAGATTTTTATACCAATGATTCAAATTATATATCACATGATTCATCAGTTTAACATATGCATGATTCATTGTCTATTACGGAAACCAATGATTCAAAACGCGTACCACTGATTCACAATATCGTGTTTATGATCTCGAAAAGTCTCTCATATTATATTGATTCACAAACTATATACCATATTGTGATCGAAATTTCAATTAAAAATCTTCTATAATAGAATTACATTTTTATAACAAGATTCAAATTTTATATTGCATGATATCACTAGTTTTTACGTATATAACAACACATGATTAGGTTGCTGTAATTTAGATTGCTTTCTTATATGGACGATTCACTAATTTCTAACTAAAATAGTTTTCATATCTTAGAATGTTTCATTAACAAGTATATTATAGTTCATCATATTGCTAAATATGAATTAACTAAGTTACTAATTTAAATAATAATTGAATTTCTGAACCATTGTGTATTTAAATAATAAGATATTATTACTATGATTCGGGCTTTAAGAAGATACCACTTCAAAAGTTGTTAATACTGTTATAACCTTTTGATTTACACATCACAAACATTGATTCACTAATTAACTAGATGGTTTATCACATTTGGAAATCATTGATTAAGTTATATATACATATGATATAATTCAAAATTAACAACAATGATTCAGAAAATTATGTTTCAAACTAATGGTGATTCACAATAATAAAAATAGATTAAGTGAAAACAACGAAAATAAAGATATTAACAAAGAGAAAGAAAATGAAAATCTTATTTTGAGAACAAAGAATCAACCTATGTCATTCAAATTTAGAGATAAAAAAGTCAAAATGATTCCTACATTTTAGCACAACTACGTAACCTAATCATCAGTTACTACAAAATGGGTTTTTACCTAATTGCCCCTTTAATTATATTAATAAGGCTATAAATTTTATTTAATATTACATAATTGACATTTTTAATTTTAATCGTTGATTAGAAATTTGGATAGACAAGATCATTTCTCTCCTTTCTCCACTTTAAAATCCTTCTTCATGGATCCCAATCCTATATATATATATATATATATATATATATATATCTTTTAAAATAAAATAATCTTTTATGACTTTCTCTGTCCCAAAATTATTGTCACCCAACAAAAAACACGCAGTTTAATAAAAATATTATTATTACCGCTTTCTCTTTCTTACTTTTTGCAGAATGACAAATTTACCCTTAACTAATTAATTACTGCTTTGTGAAAAGTAAATAATAATAAATTCAATTAAGGGTAATATGGTAATCACGATCAAACTTCATTATCCATTTTTGGAAGTGGAAAATTAATTTGGTACGTTCGAAAATAGAAACATAGACAATAATATTGAGACCGGGGGAGTATTTATTTAAGGATATTATTTTTTCGGTAAGTACACCAAGTCGATTACTTAAAAATGGAGTTCTGGACTGCTGCAACCTATCTGTCCTTTTCATTACTCCATCCGTCTCAAAATTATTATCCACAAAAAAAAACACACAGTTTAATAAAAGTGGAACCACAACACCTTTCAACCAATCAAATAAGATCTTCACCCACTAAAGTCTCCTTCTATTAGTTGAATGAGAAGTGAACAATTATTTTAGGACATCCCAAAAAGGAAAGTTTTATAATTTTGAGACAGAAAAAGTATAATTTTGATATTAGTTAGTTTGTATAATAAAAATCTTAATTAATTTTAATTAAACGTATGCATGTACAGAGAATCTTTATTTTTATGGTAAATTGCACTTTTTCTCCTTGTGGTTATCTCAATTCGCTAATTATGTCCTTATACTTTTTTCACAATGATTGTCCCTGAACTTTTCAATTTTCACATTAACGAATGAGTCGTTAAGTCTGTGTAAAGTGACCAGGATAACCTTCCTTCTCAAAAGAGGACTTAACCTTTCCCTAAAATTTCAAAGTACAAAATCTAAGGGTGTCAAAAAAACCCAAACCCGAATAGATAACCCGAACCCGACCCAAATTCGAAGCTTATTTGGCCACCCGAAACCGAATAACCCGAAACCGAATAACCCGAACCCGAATACCAGCTTCTTATTTGAGTCAGGTTTCAGATAAATATTTTTCAATTCGAGTAACCTGAATAACCTAATAAATTATTTAATTTACAAATATAACTATATATATAAGTTATTTATGGTTTATCCATATATAATATACATATATAAGTTACTCATGATGATTTATATAAACTATTAGTGTCATTTTATATAGTTCAAGTTTTATCAAAATAAGAAAATTTGAAATATCACCTTATTCGAGTTTAAATGAATAACCCGAACCCGAATAACCCGAACCCAACCCGAACCCGAATAACCCTACCTTATTTGAATTGAGTTTCAGGTTAGATTATAAACTTAAAAAATCGAATAACCAGACCCGAAACCCGAATAACCCGAAACCCGAATAACCCGACCCGTTGACACCCCTAACAAAATCCTCACCAAACACCAACTTATTAATTTCATAGCAAGAATCTTATTAAAAATCCTATTAATATTATCTTATTATATACATGCATATATTATATGTGACTTATATGTGATCTAAAAACCATTACACTACATATGAACATATCTACATGCATGAACACCAATCTAGAAAAATAAACACAAATAAAAATTTGAAATCAATTCGGTACGAACTCACTAAATTTAACACAACACAAAATCAACTATCTTTTTATCCGAAAAAGGAACCCAAAATTTCACAAAACCACAAACACCACCGCCACGATCTCGTACCATCTGGTGGAAATCCGATGACCGTAGTTCGAGTGTTGCGTTTAGGGTTTGGAGGTTAGGGTTTAAGGTTGGGTGTTTGGGGACCCAACCCCAAACACCCAACCCTAAACCATAAACCCTAACATATAAACCCTAAACGCTTTACAAAATTTTAAACCCTCTATCATACTAAACCCTAAACCCTGCTAAACCTTATACCCTAAACCCTGCTAAATCCTAACCCAACCCTGCTAAACCCTAAACCCTGCTAAACCCTAACCCTAGATCCTAAACTCTAAACCCTTAACCCTAGCCCTAAACGCTAACCCTAACCACAAATCAAATGTACAACTAATCACTAATACATGTGTTACTAAGTTTGTAAAACCCACCAAAAAGATGAAGAAAAAAAAAGTTGTCAAAAGTATGCCTTGAGGGACGACATATCGAAGAGGAAAAAACGCTGAATTTAATGGTGCAATTTTCATAATTTTTGATTTGTCATTTGTGAGATAATTTATGTTGGGGGTAAATGAATTTTGTACATGTGGAACATTCTCTTTGTACACATGACACAATATCATTGGTTCTCTCATTCTCACTCAAAATTGATGTACTCATTTGAACTCTACTCTATATATCAGTTCGTGATGTGTGTTCATATTTGATTTTGCTCCAATCTAGGTATTTGTTTGATTTTTAGAGGGTGTTTGGCGTGGCTTTTGCATTCGGCTTTTGGCTTTTAACTTTTTAGATGATGCATTAACATAATGCAGTTTTAGAGATAGTGTTTGGATTAGCTTATGCTGTAACATAAGGCATAAGGGTGTGAGAAGCTAAAAAGCTAGTATTTCGTGACTTTTCAAGAAGAGCTTTTTAAGGTTGTGAGAAGCTAAAAAGTAAACTGTGTTTGAATTGAGTAAACTAGCAAAATGGATTTTTAGTGGTAGCTAAACTCTAAAAAACTAAAAAACATTTTCTAAACGCCAAGCCAAACACCCTGTTAATGATTTGGATGTTTGTTTGGATCTTGATTATTTAAAGATGATAAGTGTAAAATTAGGTCTATGGAGGAAGAAAGGATTAAAGAGGTACTTCACGTTTATAGAAGAAAGAAAGTAGGGTATATTTGTCATTTTAAATTGACTTAACATAATAACCAACTGAATTTGGACGGAAGTATAAAAATAGCAAAAATTGAAAAGTTTAGGGATGATCTTTGCGAAAAGAAAAGTTAAAGGACGAAATCAACGAATTAGAAGACCACAAGAACAAAAAGTACAATTTACCCTTATTTTTAATACTTTTGCAAATGTCAGATACGATTAAAAAAAGAGTTGCTTTTCAAAAATCCTATTCTATTAACTTTATTATTTTTTTACTTTTTCCAGCATTTTCCAAGTATCCGCTGAGAAGTTTCAAAGTGTATGGCAATGCATTGGTCAATGACGACTCAATGTGTTGAAAGTCCAAGTCAATGGCAGCTAGTATGAAGTTTTTGACTGTTGATTGAGAAGTGATCTATACACTACCTCAATTTATTCAGCACTAAATATGTTTTACAGTGTTGTACATTACAACACTGTAAAGCAGGTTAAGTGGTATATAGATAAATTTTGGTGGTGTACGAATATTACCCATTTTGATTTGGACTTAATTCACAAGTGAGCATGTATTACCGTTAGCGCCATCTCAGAGGTTCCGAGAAAAACAACGTTATCTCTAAAATATGAGGCCCTATAACAGTATAACACAAGCTAAATTATTGTTACAAAATGTAGTAGCAAAATTAATTTAAGGTATTTTTTATGACTCAATCATCTTGTAAATGATTAGGTGCATTTTCAGCTTTGAATTAATTAACCCAATAAAGCTATTTATCAAATAGTATACGTAATATATACACGTAGGCACCTTTTTAGGCCCATATTAGCCGGAGGTCTCGGACGGGCGACAATCGAAATCATAATCTGCATACTTATATAACTCTTTTTTATTCGGGAAAATCACCCAAGTAGTTTGGTATCTCGTACTACTTTAAGACCAGGAATTTCAAATGGTTCATTGTAATTCATCATAATTCATACATGAACTGGAAATTACATTACCTTATATACAAGCACTTTTCTTTAAATTCTCATACTCCGTATTTTACTCTTACATTCTTTTTCTATCAAATACAATATGGAGCAACTTAAAACTATTACTCCGTACAAGCTAGTGACGTCGATAAATTAATAAGCTTGAAATTGATTAGAATTATTTTCAACTCTAAGTAGTGAATTAATTATGGTTTTTTTCTACGTCGACATTCATTGTATGTATGTAACAAAATTGACCGGCATCGTATGTGTGATACCATTTATTTTGTACATCGTGTTTATATTAATGACTTGTCCTATAACTCATAACACATCACCAAACTACATACAATGTACAAAAATAAAAAGTTTGATACATACAAATATACAATGGCAGTCAATTTTGTTATATAACTACAATGAAAATCAACACATAGTTATACACATTAAAAAAAAATTAATTAACCGAATTTATTATAACGATCGAGGAGTTTTGGAATAGATTATCGGGAGATACGAACAAAAAGGAATAAAAGATGAGTCCCACTTATGAACTTGCCTGCTGCTCGACAAGGTTTGCAAGAAATCGTTGATGAGACGTAGGTACCTTTGTAAGCATTTAATACTTCACTCTAAAGTCTAAGTCTTTGGCGAGACAAATACTACTGCTGCACTTTGCCTAGTTTACACCATCTTTAGTTTTCCTTAATCTCATTTTACCATTTTCTTACTTTCTCTGAGAGGAACGTAATTATGGGCGAAAACACCTTTAAAAAGTATATACAACTTTTAAGGCAACTGCAGATGTACAATTACACAACATTGTTTGCATCTTTTAAGGATTTCAGCTTAACAATATACCGTTCAGATCAGCAAGACAAGTACGCCAAACCAATGCCATGGATCGGACTCTATATCGCATCAGCTTCTCTGGTGTGCATGCTTGCAATGGTGGCTGATTTAGTACATGGTTTAAAAACCAAAAAACTATGGTTTCCGTGTAAATATTTTACACTGAATGCTGCTTCTCTCACATTGATAGCTGTTGCAATGAAGCTACCTGTGGATCTAACTACTCTAATGCCAGGTGTGGTAGACCAAACTGTAAAGCTCGGAAGCATGTCTTTTATGTGCACCATGATGGCTAACTCGTTGCCTTCTCTAGCAGCCATGGACAACAATGAACTTTTCACAAACATCCTAGCCATGGGTATTCTGGTTATCACCGTCGTTGTGAATGTTTGCATTCAAATAAAAACAGGTGTTGTGGACTTCCCCGAAAATAAGTTTCTCATTGATTCTTCTTGGTCTTATCAACCAAATTATATCCAGCCTGTGTATATTAATCAGAACAAGATAGTAGCAGTCATTTATGTGGTTATGTTACTCATGTTGCTGATAATACAAACATCTTCAGCTTTAACGATTGTAAAGTCCAAACAACTATTAGAATCGAAATACAAAACAGGTCATGAAACAGCTCTTAAGGACCTAGAGACACAACAAGAAGGAATATTAACTGTTGAGAAGCTAAAGCAGCATGTTAAAAAATATTGGATTATGGCAGGAACTGGTAGCCCTCAATTCATGACAGTTTGCTCTGCTACAACTTCTGCTTCCGGAGTAATATGTGCTTTAAGCACCATCTTACATATTCTTAATATGATTTTGATTAATGGAAAGCAAAGGGACTACAACTCGGATTATAAGTGGTCAATGTTAGTAATCCTCATAACACAATTTATTGCAGTTCTACTTGGTACAATTGCACCAGTTGCTAGATGCTTTGCAGACTTGAGCTTTAAGTTGTCAATAAAAAGGATATGGAACCATATTAAGGTCATTAGAATAGAGAGCTACTGGACTCAGAAGTTGTGTGATTGGAAACAGAGTAGAATACCTTTCTCGGTTAGTAACCGCAAAATCAAAATTATCATTCAGAATTCTAAAATCCTAACTCTGAACTTTTGTATAATACTTCAGAAGACAGTCGTGGTAACATGCAAAACGATAGCACTAATACCGATTTTCTTTGTGATTTCTGTCTTCTATTGTAAATGGTGTTGGAAGTGGCTAAAGGCTATGTTTAGTGATTCAAGTATTGTGTTGGGTAATACACCTAGTCAACAGGATACGAGCATAGATCTTAGCCATTTTGTTTTAAAATATCAAGACGACATGGAGCTTACTGTGAAAACATTGGAAAAGATATTGAAGTCAATGGACATTTTAATCAAGAAGGCTGAAAATAAACAACCTAATAACCTTATGAAGCTACTAGAGGGATCTAGAGGATTTCAGGGAGTCGAAAGTTTTGATAGCCAAGACGTTTGGCATTTACTTTCAGACGAACCCCTTGATTGCTGGAGCTTGCCTGTGGTAACCTTGACATGCATCGCAATATCCCTTCCAAACATCCAAAAGAATAGACTTGATAGGTTGTTGAGAAGTGTAAGTGAAGGTCTTGTATATGTCACACTTGTGGAAGAAAGCCTCAATTATAAGGATGACTACATAGACATTAAAAAGGCGGCTGAAATGTTGTGGCTAGAAGTTGAAGTCTCCCATAAGTGGTTAGGAAACAACCTGCGAAACCTTGATCCCAAAGTGAATACAACAAGAAAAATCTTGGAATGGTTCAAAGATACATCTAAAAAATTGGTTGCTGAGGTAAAAAGTACGGATATTGAAAGCCCAAATGCTAATTCCATCCAAAGGTCCGTTTGCGCCAATTCTATGTATCGAGTCACTGAAACAATGCTGCTTTCCTACCAAACCAACACTGAGCAGGTTTATGAAGAGGACCTATATGTGCAGATATCATCAATGATTGCTGACATATTGGCTGCTTGTATGACCAACTTACCTCAAGTCATATTAATGAAATGCCATGAGAGTGAAATAGAGAAGAGGGAGGCAAGTGTTAACGATGTAGTTCTACTACTTGGTAAGACTCAGCAGATAATCAACAGCCTTCAAGATCGCAAACTTCCAAGCTTGAAACCAGACGAGTTTCCGTTTATTGAAAAGTGGCGTGCTAACTTAAGGCATACCTCTCCTTGATAACCAAATCTGTTGTACCCATGAGGTAAGTTAATTAAGACTTTCTGTAATTTTTATTTTTTGTATTTTTAATGTAAAATTATGTCGTTTGTTATCTATACTCTTCTCTTGATTTTATTTCATACTTAGGTAAACTGCAGAATAAAGCTGATTCAACTATCAAGGCAACAAGTAAAAACCTCCTGAAAGTATTCCCGAATGGGAGGTTCAGCTCAAGAAATCTGCACCACTAGCATTCAGGAAGTACATTAAGTTCGGGTGTCTAGTTAATTTGTAAACTTAAAAAAGTCCTTGTCGCCATCCTCGTTTCTCATTATATGTACTGCTGTCTATTTTATTTTAAAAAAGTTTCTCATTGCGTGGTTGATTATTTATGAAATAAGACAATATATGGTGTTTAAGTGTGATTCAATTAGAATTTGAGGCGTGTTTCAATGCCAGTTACTTGTATACTTGTTGTCTTGTTGATGTGACCCCCAGGGGCAGTACCAGAAATATTTAATAATGGGGGCAAATTGTAAGATGTTCCTCATATCTGATTTTGGGCTACGAATTGAGGCTTATTTCTTCAATTAATACGTTATACCGAATCAACCAAAACTTAAGTCATCATGTATCCAACAGTAGTTTAATAATTTTCAATACGAAAAACTGAAAACAAGGTTAATCAATTAAGAAATTTGAATAATCTTTGTGATTATTTGTGTTTTTGCTCACAGGTTATCTTGTTTGACATTTCTAATTTGTATTTATTCTACATGTGTGAGGTATATTTTATTGTCAAATGCTTATATACATATCATTGATAGACTTAAATGATGGGAAGAAATTAAGAAAAACAATCACCATTTAATATATATAGTGTTTAGTTTGATAGTGAAAAAAGATAGAGGAGAGGAAAAGAAGAAACAAGGAAAGAAGTGGGAAGTAGAATAAAGATTAAAGAAATAAGGGAAGAAAAAAAAGGTACATGGAGGAGTAGACGGAGACTCGAACTAATGACTATCCGATCAAAACCAAAAGGGTTGACCACTGCTATATGGGCTAATATTTAAATTCTATAGCTTATTATGTATATAACCGAACTTATGAAAATCATGGTGTGGGCGGGTGCCCACATAGCCCACACCCTGCTACCGCCAGTGACCCCCATGCTATGAAAATTTAGATATATATCATCTTTACACTGTTCTTTTTATTTGGCAAAATCACCCAAGTAACAGGAAAATGCGTTTCGTATCTCATACAACTCACACATTTTTTAAATGATTCATAGCAAATAATGAATCACCAAGACCAGAAATTTTTAAATGATTTATAGCAAATAATGAAGGAGAGCATGTATGGAAAAGAGGTTACCTTAAATATATCCAGATTAATGTCACGTCCTTCTTGATACAAATTCTGCATAATTTACATCCTCTTCAATTTATCACTTTCGTTTCCATTTCCTGAGCAGAACTAATTATGGGTCCAAAGTCGCTACCAGAGTTTGTACAACATTGAACCAAATGAAGCTTAAATGCAGCATTCAACAGATTTGAGCATTCCTTGTGCAGCCGTTACACCATGTGTTTGCTTCGCTGGTTTGCATCCTTGCAATGGCGGCTAGTTTATGACATGGTTTGCACAGCACAAGATTGTGGTTTTCATGTGAAAGTTTTACCCAGCTTCTGTAACTGTAATATGTATACCAATATGAATCCTAATACCAACACATTTTATCTTACAAATGCATACCCATTTTCTAATCTCTTTATGTTAAAACTGTAGTGTAGATAACAGAAAATGGAATATAAAAACAGTTTCACAACTAATAATTGCATCATGTTAAGGAAGATCGCATAGAGCTAGCTCTTGCTTCTTTGTCGAGCAAAACAATATGATCATTTTAACATTCCTTACGTATACTATAACACTTCTAAATGAGACAAAAAGAGCATATTAACAAATTCAGAAACCATACCTCTCCCAGAAATTTCATCAGACTGACTTTTAATAACTATTAAAACCTATCTCTCGCGGGAATTTCATCGAACACTTGGTGTGCACAGTCAACTATATAAAAGATACAATCGCTGGAATCTTCGATCAAATAGATTAAATCATCTGTATGATCGTAATTTTGTACCCTAGTGGTAACGTGAATTAGGAGTCCTTAGACAATAACAATGATCAAATCAACGGTGGTCTGCCATGGCTTGTTTAGAGGCGGGTTTTGTAGTCCGAGTGGAAAAATAAATGTTTTAAAAGAAACGAATGAGTAAATAAAATTTAAATACTTGGGTTGGGATTATGAATTGTAGTTTTGCAAAAGAGAATATATCAAAATTATTAAATTTTTATCATCTTTAATATTAATAAAAAATATATGATATACAATATAAAGTTGTGTAGCACAACTATTATGTGTGATATTGTGATACACATTATATTGTATGATGTGTATCACATATTTTTATAAAAACTTATCTCAAATTAAAGACCATAGAATTCTAGTAATTTTGATATAAATTTATATCAAAAAAGTTATTTAATCTTGAAGTTAAAAATAAAAATATTCATTCCTAGCATTCCTACTAGGCCTGTAAATAAACCGAACAATATCTGTTCGTGTTCGTTCATTAAGGTTTTGACGAACAAACACGAACGCATAAGTGAACGTATTTTGTTGTTCATGTTCGTTCACTAAGAAAATTTGTTTGTTCACGAACACAAACGAACGTACACGAACAAACATATAATTTAATGCATTTCTCATTAATACCTTAAACGAGCCTCAACAAATATAAACGAACATATATATACACATTCACACATATATATTATAGAACTTAAAACTTTGCAATGCATATTCAACATTACAAAACGATTACAATATGAAGATAAACGCTTTTACTTGGTCCGATCGTAGGTAAGAGCAATAGATGTGGAACTAGTGAAGGGAGAGAGTGGAGGTGTGTTTGAAGAGTAGGGAAATGTGAGATAAAAATATCTAGATGTTTAAATTTTTAAATGAAAATATCATAATATTTAATAATATTATACTTAGAATTGAACTTAAATCAAAATAAGATACACAAATATGTATTAATTTAATTAAAAAATTAGTTAATAAATGAACATTTAACCGAACGTTCACGAACAGGTTATCGAACGTTGTCGAATATAAATGAACGAACGAGAGCTGTGTTCATGTTCGTTCATATAAATAAACGAACGTAAAAATTTGTTCATGTTCGTTCATATAACGAAACGAACGAACATAAACGAATTTCCCGTCGAACGGTTCGCGAATAGTTCACCGAACGTTCAATTCGCTTACAGGCCTAGTTCCTACCCTAACAAGTGTTTCTATTTTAGCCTTTCCAATAGTTTTAGAATGGGCTTAATGTCTGAAAATGCATTGAACTTGTCACAAAATCCTATTGTATGCATCCAACTTTAAAATATCCTACTGTATGCGTCAAACTTACTAATCACTCCTATTGTATGTATTCATTAACCATAAACCAAGATATTACTTATGTGGCACCGATTAAACCACATTCCTCCATGTCATATGCCACCTAAGTGTCACAATGGATTATGAAAATGTACCGAACTTTTGTAAATATATTAAACTTCCCAACAGATTTTATTTATAATTTAAACTTCACAACTTTTGTAAATATATTAAACTTCACTATTGGTCCCAACTCTTTAACTCTAAATCAATTATACTTATATACTTTGGAAATCCTACAAGGAGTGGCGGAAATACACATGTAGAATTTGGAAGAAATTATATTTTACAGTGATTGTATAATGATCTTGACAAACAGAATCATAAACAAACTCTCAATATTATTTCATTGATGAAAATAATACAAATACACTTTTTTCTTGCATTTGGATTTCCGTAGAAACCTTGAGAGAAAAACTAAAACATACACTTGATGATGCATACATTCACACTCTTGCAGACCCATGCTTGTTTCCTTTTTAAGTTAAAAGTTGCATTTAATGATTATGGAATACTCTATTTTATAACATCAATAGAGTACCATTTACAAGTGAGCATTTAATGCATTACTACAAAGTTTTCTAAGTATTGACAACTACAGTTGATCACACATGCTTTACAAGTTGACATGTACACAAGTTGTTGTAGTCGGGCCCACAGATTTATGCAGAATGATCCAGCTTTGGAAACTTTGTTAGATGATGCAGCGGTGTTAACTTCTTAATAGACTGACGGTAGAAATAATAAGAACGGTATTAACTGATTGACTGGTGGTATTAATTTCAGCGATAGAAACAATACTTATAGAATTTTTTCAAACTCTGCACTAGTAGTTATTCTGACCCAACAATCTTCCCCTAAACTTGTGCTTCTTCTGGAAGAATCACAAGTTTCATTTCTTCAAACCCTTTTCAATCAGTTTTCTCATTTTCTCCTCTGACCTTTTCTTCCTTTCTGCATCTTCCTTTCTATTTTCTGATTCTCTTCTTTTTACAGACATTTCAATATGTGAACGAGACTGGCAGCAAGATCAACATCCCTACACTTTACCTTCAACTGCAGCATATGCTTCATCACAGAGAGATTGAGTAGATATTCTTTATCAGTTAGAAAGTATCCAACAGTCGAATCATCTTGGTTTATAAAGTGCACTCCATTATGATCAAAACAATACCAGAAGGTTACTTGTGAGAATGATTTCTTGAAGTATTCCATTTGAGCATTTAGCTCATACATTTTCTGAAGATATCCAAACAGTATCATATTCATGTTTAGTTCATTCCCATTTGAATATTTCCTTTTTCCCACATCCCACGTCTGATCCACATCAGTTCTACTGAATTTCCTTAACATTTTAAGAAAAGAATCATATACCTCAAATTGGTTCCCTGCTCTAACAATTTTGTACACAAGCTGTAGTTTCAAATTATGAATGATATACCAGTCAATGATAGGATATTCTACTGCTAGAGGAGTTGCAGTATTTATCTCAGTGTCATGAATGACCATTGATCTTAGTCTTCCCATGTCCATTTCATCTTCTGAATCATTCACATTAGAATTTTCTTGTTCAGCAGCAGAGAGCATATCAGAATTTTCTACCTTTTTCTTTTCAGCCTGCTTTTCACTACATCTTCTTTTCATCTTATCATATGCACCTGTTTCTGTCCTTTTTCCACTTCTCTCAAATGCAATCAAGTGAGGATCCCTTTTGTCTTCCTTTTCTTGATTAGGAGGAAGGACTTGATGATCAGCCTCATATCTTCTCTTCAAAACATCAAAGTCCCATCGTTTCACTTTGTATAGAGGTAGACCAGTCAACCCTCTAACATATAGCTTTGGTTTTGGGCTTTGCTTTCAGCTTTGCTTATCTTTGAGCTGCTTCAAAAGCTCTTCTCTCTCTTAGCAGCCTTTCCAGTTCAGCTTGTCTCTCTTCTGCAGACATTGTCATCCATTGATATTCATAAACTCTTTTTTGTAGGAGTTCATCAAAGTGAATTTGTTCCTCTTTGGTCAACATTAGTTCAACATTATCACCATATGTAACTTTGACCAAATTCTCTTGTTCTGCCTCAGCATCAAGTTCATCTTGAAGTTCTTGAGCAAACCTTTCACTCATCTCTTCCAACTCCTTTTTCCTTTTAGGTTTTTCAGGCTCCACATGTATACCTTTACCTTTCTCCTTTGCTTTCAGCATCTCCTTTTCTTTGAGAGCCTTTCTCACAGCTTCTGGCATCACCTTTTCTGATCCAGGTTCTCTAAACAATATTCCCAAGTTTCTAGAGGTTGCAGAATAAGTAGAAGATGGTTCTTTTGCCACTTCAACCAGTGCTTCTGCTGCTGTGAGCTCATCATTAATGACTGGAGTTGTGAGGTTTTCAATATGAGGAGTTTCCTGATTTTCATGCACCACCTTTTCTTGGATATTACCAGTTTCATCTGATGCAATATCCTCAAACAATCATGTTCCCAAAATTGGTCTTTCCTCATAAACCTCCTCTTGAGTACCTATTTCCATATCTTCATTTATAGGTGAACAGATTATCTCAGGCTCAAGTGGATCTTCATACTCCTTTTCATTTTCTTTTCTCAGATCATCTTCTGCAATCAATGAATTTGCTTCAGTTTCACTAAACTTCATTGATCCTACACCCCTTTTACCAGCTCCTGTGAACTCATTAGGATTTTCTTTGTTGTTGACATCATCATCAGTGGAAGAGCTTGAAGAGCTTGTTTCTAAGACTATCTTTGACCTTTTAGACTTTTCCAATCTTTTCTGTCCTTCAAACTTACTCTTAGCCTTGGAGTTTCTTTTCTTTAAATCATTTATCTCCTCTGTCATTTTCTCCATCTCACAAATTTCCTTCCCTTGCTTTTCTATGATTTCACACAAATTGGTACAGATATCCGTTAAATCCTTTAGTTTAGAATTGTCCTCACCACTTTTGGAAGTGTTAACCTCCTTTAGTGGATCACTGAAAACACCTTCTGTACCATGCCTGGCATGAGTAGCAGAGGCCCCTTTGTTCTTGGTACTGGGACCACTAGACTTGTTGATTTCCACTAAATCCTCTGCAATAGAGAAATCCAATGGTATCTCCAAATCTGGTGTTGCCATGGATTGGGTCCCATTGCCATTACCACTGTCCTGTACTCCTTCTGAGGTAGATACAGTAATGGTAGCCCTTTCCATATGGTCATGATCTTGATCATTGACCACCTCATTTTGTTCAATGGGCTGAGACATCTGAGAAAGAGGAGTCTCATATGTCTGTTTTCTTGCCTTTTGGCATTTGGATTGGTTCGTTTGGGGTCTCTTGTTCTTCTTTTCTTAGAACCTGTAGCTCTGGGCTGAGAAGAAGTGGGAGTGGTTTCTTCCTTCACTACAGGTGCAGAAGTGGTTGATGGACCAGCTTCTGCAGTAGAGGGTGCACTGATCATATGATCAGTTAAAGGAGTCACCTTCTCATAAAATTGTTTTTGTTTGACCATCCTTCTCTCTTCATATTTGAGAAAACCTTTCTGGAATGAGAAGAGAGATTGAGTTGATTACCATCAGTTGGTAATTCCTTTAATTCTTTGTAAAATATGCGTTGCAAGAATCTTGGATACATTAAAAACATGTCATTGGGATGATCAAGATTGTATAACATTCCATCAAAGATCGGTTTTGAAAAATTAAATTATAAACCGTTTGCTAAGCAGATTATTGCAGATGCAATATTACTACTAAACTGATCAAAAGAGGTTCTTTTTTGTGAAATACATTGTTGTAGGGTATGAATTAAGTATTTCCAATGAGGGCAAAACATTGCTTTGAAAAATGTTAATTTATCATTATTCTCCCCCTCATACCCTAACAACTGCAACTTTTTAAAAATTTGAGAAGGAAGAAAATAATTCATACCATTTGCATCTTGTAGGAGCAAATGAGTGCGGATCACCTCCTCAGACACTTTGATTTCCTTGCCAGCAACCTTTCCAGTAATAATAGTTACCCCATCATCCTCTGTTTTCTTCGTGGAGGTCCAAAAATCATTAATTTGGGAAATATAGATAACAGGGTTTACAGTTAACGCTTCATTAAGATTGCTTCGGAGCATAAAATCAATCATTCCATGATAAGCATCAGAACCTTTAGTTTTCTTTAGAAAAGCAACTAAATTGTGTTTTTCTGCTACGGGAAGAGTAGTTGAGGATGAAGATGAAGCCATTTGACAGATGTTGATGACAAACGATTGAAAGAAAATGAATGATAATGATGAACTTTGAGAGTTTGAGAGAGCGAATGATTTGAAAAGATGGATAATTTTAAAGTTTAAACTAGACACTACTAATGGTATATACAAGCTCTAGTTTTAAACAGTGATAATGTACCAACGGTATTAACAGAGGAAGACATGAGAACGGTGTTAAAAACACTAACGGTATTATGTTAGCAGTAGTAGTGGAGAAAATTGCTAGACGGTGTTAAACGACTAGCGGTGCTAACATTACCTTGTTCCTGCAGTGTTAAAATGCCAACAGTATTAACTTCACCTCAGGTTACCATTACCGGTACTAAATACTTCATACATTGTGTCAGCGGTGTAACTGACACGACCGGTACTAATTTACAACTAGCAGTGACAGTGTTAAAAATATAAGCGTTACTAAGTTTTTTTTTTAAACAAACTTAAGTCAACCTAAAACAACTCAGGATCATTAAGATCAGGAAACTCCATATCTTGTGCATAGTAACGATCCATAAGAAGATTACTATGACTAGAATAAGGATGAATGTAATCAAACCGTGCTTCATTTGATGGATCAACCTTTCTTTTGATCCACAATTTTGCCTTTGTTTTTGTTCTTTTTACCAAGTACTTCCAGTGAGCCAACCTATCTTTGATGCGATGAGAGGTGGATCTTTTTGCAATCCTTATTCTAGTTTCTGTTTCTCTGCATTGATTCATGATTGCCCAGTTATAATTGTCCAGTTGTTGCACTTGGTCCTGAAGAGTTTCTACCACATGGTCATGGTCCTGTTCTGCAATAATTTCCATTTGATGATGCTGATCCAAGCTGATCAGCTCAGGTTCTGGCTCTTCATCAAGAATCTCAATATCTGAAGTTGTGTAACCAGAGGTGGAAGACAGATACTCTCTTGGAGTGTAGAAGTTGTTAAAAATGTAGGAGCTATCAATTTGGTTAAAATCCACAGTTTGTTCGGGTTGTTCCATTTCTGATGAAAAAGAGTGGATTTTTATTGGAGATTTCCTTTTGAGCAAAAATATTGATAAACACTTAGATGAAAATTTCATTACGAAGAAGAGATGATTTAAGCAAGAAAGAGTGATTAAGAGAATCTTGAAAAATTTTAAAAAATGTAAAAAATATTACTATTTCTCTAGTAAAGAGTGAGTAAAGAAAACTTAAATATAATATACTATAAATGTGTGGTAAACAGCAAGGTAGACAAGAGAATCTTATGTCAATATATAGCTGAAACCTGCACACAGTCAAACATAGAGATATATACAGACAAAAGTCCAACAGTGTTAATCTGATACCGGTGAAAATTGATACCAGCGGTACAAATCAAACTATCGGTGTTAATATTAACATTGTATATTAGCAGTACTAACAGTAGTATCATAATGCACCAACAGTAAAGATTTTACAAAAGAAGAGTGAGAGAGGTTTAATCTGAATTTATCATACCAATACTGGTTACCAAAAATGTAAATCTGCCAATATCAAATGATTTGGAAAACAGATCTGCAAATTGATTATCAGTATATACCTTGAAAATTTCAATTAACCTCTTTTCATTGCAATCTCTTATAAAATGGTATCTGATTTTAATGTGTTTGGTCTTGGAATGTTTCACTAGGATGCATATGATACTAATTTCAGAATTATTATCAATAAACATAGGAGTTTTTAAGAAAGTCGAACCATAGTCAAGCATTTGATTTTGAATCCATAGAATCTGTGTGCAACAGCTTGCAGTTGCGACATATTCTGCTTCTTCTGTTGATGTGGATACAGTGGTCTGCTTCTTACATTGCCATAACACAAGTCTTTCTCCCAGAGATTAACATCCTCCTGATGTTGACTTCCTATCCATGTTGGCACCTCCATAGTCACTATCAGTGTATGCAGTTAAATCAAATGAAGAATCATTTGGATACCAAAGGCCCAATTTTGGTTGACCTTTAAGATATCTAAAGATTCTTTTCACTGCATGAATGTGAGATATCTTAGGATTTGCCTGAATCTAGCACAAACACAAACAGCAAACATTATATCTGGCCTACTAGAGGTCAGATACATTAGTGAACCAATCATAGACCTATATAAATGTTCATCAACATTCTCCCCCTCAAGGTCTGCTTGTAGTTTCTGATGTGTTTCCATTGGAGTGCTAGCAATTTTCACATATGTGTAATTAAATCTCTCCAGAATGTCACAAACATACTTTCCTTGATGAATAAAAATCCCATCAGGCTTCTGATTAACTTGTAACCCCAAAAAGAAGTTTAACTCTCCCATTGAACTCATTTTGAATCTATTGTGCATGAGAAATTCAAATTCTTTGCAAAGAGCATCCCTTGTTGATCCAAAATTAATGTCATCAACATAAATCTGGACCAGTAGGATGTCATCATAAACTTTCTTGATGAACAGAGTCTTATCAATTGCACCTCTTTTGAATCCATTCCTAACTAGATAAGTAGATAGAACATCATACCATGCTCTAGGAGCTTGGTGCAGACCATATAATGCCTTTTCTAACCTACACACTTTATCAGGATACATGGGATCTTCAAATCCTGGAGGTTGGCAAACATATGCTTCTTCATCAATAGTGTCATACAGAAATGCACTTTTCACATCCATCTGGTATACCTTAAATTTCTTAAAAGAGGCATAGGCTAAGAACAATCTAATTGCCTCAATCCTAGCTACTGGAGCAAACACTTCATCATAATCAATTCCCTCTTCTTGAGTGTAACCCTGTGCAACCAGTCTAGCTTTGTTCTTAATTACAATACCTCTTTCATCCTTTTTATTTTTGTATACCCATTTAGTTCTAATTGCCCTTTTTCCTTTTGGAAGATCCATTAATGTCCATACTTTCTGAATTTTGAATTGAAGAAGCTCTTCTTGCATAGCTTCTATCCAACTTGGATCTCTTAAAGCTTCACTAATCTTCTTGGGTTCTACCTGTGACAAGAAACAAGCAAACAAATAAACATTTGTGTTATCAGCACTTGACTTTTCCTGACTTCTGGTTTGCATCCCACTTCCAATATCCCCAATCACATTTTCCAATGGAAGATAGCTTTTGTGAGCTTGATAATTTGAGGTTGAAGATAGTGAAGGATCAAAGTCCAGATTTGTTTCATTTAGATCCAATATGTTGAGTGGATCATGATCTTCATCTTCATTTACAGTTTCATATGTATCTTCAGTTGCATTGTGAACTGCATCATTTGATTCCATTTGAACAGATTCATCTTCTGGAGGTATTGCAGTCTCTGATGATGTACTTCCATCAATGGGAGTGGGTGTAATCTGTTCTGAGCTTTGTGACAGATCTTAAGGAATAGACTGCATACTTTCAGGTGGATCTAGAGACCAAAAAGGAAGAAATACATATTCATATGATTTCTTATTAGTTTGACCACCTGCAATTTCATGTGATGTTCCTGCACTTTCATTTTCATTCATGAATCTGAAAGATTTGGTTAGTGCATCAATATCAAACAGAGATTCGGGACCTTTTCCTTCAACACAAGTTGTGTTTTCATTGAATGTTACATTCATGGTTTCTTCCACTACCCTAGACCTATGATTGAAAACCCTGTAAGCTTTGCTTTGAATTACATATCCTACAAAAACACCTTCATCTGCTTTTCTATTGAACTTTCCTAAATGATCTTTGGTATTTAGGATAATAACAGGACATCCAAATGGTTTGAGAAAACTGACTAAAGGTAGTTTATTAAAGAACAGTCCATAAGGTGTCTTATTGTGTGGTTTTACAATTAGAGCTCTGTTTTGAACATAGCAAGCAGTGCTGATTGCTTCTGCCCAGAAGGTCATGGGCAATTTAGCATCAACTAACATGGTTCTAGCTGCCTCAATTAGTGTCTTATTCTTTCTTTCAGCTATTCCATTTTGTTGAGGGGTTCTAGGAGCACTAAATTGTCTTTCAATACCTTTGAGTTCACAGAATTTATCATCAGATGATTTTTAAACTTTGTGCCATTGTCACTTCTTATGATTTTAACCCTTTTATCCATTTGATTTTTTATCTTAGTGATGAATGATCTAAGTTGCTCACCTATTTCATCCTTACTTCTAAGAAAGAATACCCAACTAAAACGGCTATAATCATCAATTATCACCAGACAATATACTTTTCCTCCTAAACTTCTCACATTTGTAGGACCAAATAGATCCATATGCTATAAATGTAAAGGAGTACAGATTGTGTTGAGGATTTTGGATTTATAGGAGGATTTGTGTTGCTTGCCTTTCTGACATGCAACACAATGGTCATTACATGAATAGTTCTTTTCAGGTAAACCATTTACAAGTTTTCCTTTAACTAATTTATTTATTGTTTTAAAATTCATGTGACCCATCCTTCTATGCCAGAGATTTGATTCACTCACAGATGCTCTGGAGAAAAGACAGTTTAAGCTTTCTTGAGGTATCATATTTGCTAAGTCACATCAATACATATCATTCTTTCTAGGAGTTCTCATTAAAATCATGCTTTCATCAATTTTAAACTTGTCAGAAAGAATAAAACATTATGTGTCAGTGAAATGAACTGGATTCTTTTTCTCAGTAATCTGACTGACACTTAGCAAATTATACCTCAATTGTTCAACATAGTACACATCATTAAACCTCATTTTCTCACTGTTGATGACACCTTTTCCAGAAATTCTTCCTCCTTTGGGATTGCTTCCAAAAGCTACAAATCCTCTATCAAAACTTTTAAAATCTTGAAGCTTGCTTCTATTTCCTGTCATATGCCTTGAGCAGCCACTGTCAATATGCCATAAATCTCTTGGCTTGCCCTGCACATAAAATTATATAAAGATTAGTTTCCCTTGGGAACCCAAACCAATTTGGCTTTTGGGTTCCCTTTTGCATCCAAAAAATCAATTCTCTCAAAGATCATTGATTTTGGATCAGCATTGGTTTTGAAACCAATTTGAGTGTTATCAGTTTTTCTACTCCAGCTTATTTTAGGTTTAGCAGCATAAATGGATCTAGCGGTGTTAGTAGCTGATCCATTTGAATTTTGTCCGACGGTGTTAAATCTGTTATTCATAGAAAAGTGCTTAACAGTGTTAACTCCCCTGGCGATGTTAAATTTTGTAATTGCTTCTTTACCTTTAATTCCACTGTTGGCTAATTTTTGATTTACAACTGCTGTATTGTATTTTATACCAGCAGTGTTAGTCAGTTTAGCCTTTCTCTTCTTGACTGCATTTACAGAATCAATTTTTGTTTTGAAATTTTGATGATTGATTCTGTCAATTGTTGTCCATGATGTTCTCACATCCCTTTGAAAATTCTTGGGATTGTGATAGCATTCATTTTGAAGGTGATTAAATCTTCCACAGATAAAGCATGCTCTTTCTTTTCTCATGATGAAATTGTTTCCCGGTTTTGTGAAACCATCTGATTCCAATTGATTTGATTTCCTCTGGGTCTTTTGTTTGGATACTTTTGAGGCTTTTGAGATGAAGAAGAGGTGCTTGCTTTGCATTTGCACACAGAACAATTTGCATTAATGATAGGATTATCTACAGATATTCTTACTGATTTGTTAATGTGTTTATCTGTCGATTTAACATATCCTAGATCTGATTTAGACTGATTGTATGTGCAGTGTTTGTTGAGTATATTCATTTTGCTCAGTTAAGCAAACATCCTTTTTCCCTGTTCTAGCTTTTCATTAGTTATTTCTGAGGACAGTTTCCCTATTACTTGTGTTCTTTTCATTACCAAACCTTCTTCTATATTAGGGACATTTACTTTACTCTCATCCTCAGAACACTAAGATTCAAGTCCATCTATCAATTTATCTTTTATACTTCCTACTGATTTTTTTTTCTTCAATTGATTTCTCACTTTGGATCAATACAGGATCAGCTTGTTTTTCTTCCTTAGACACAATCTCTTTGATGCTTCTTATGTCTATGTCACGTTTGGTTGGGATATAGTTTTGATTATAAGGTGGAGGTGCTTCATGATAACCTAGGCCAGCTTTAAGTCTACCATGTATTTGAGTTTGAATCATGTTTTCTACTCCTTTTGAAGCATGTTCTAGCTTATTAACAGTCAGCTTAATACACTCCCTTTCACTTATGGTTTCAGCTGGCTTTAAGCTTAATTCTTCCACCCTATCCTCCAGATTTTTCTTTTTCCATTTGGCATATTCAATATCATACTTGAATTGAGTTTCATTTTCCTGATATGCCTTAATTTGTTTTTCTAAATCCTCTATTGATGCAACATAGAGTTTACTTCTAGAGTCCCATTGATCAAGTTCCCTAATAACCTTTGCATTATGATCTCTATATTGTTTAACAGTTTTCTTACAAATAGATGAACATAATTTGGATTGTACCTCATAAGGAACTTCATCTGATGTTTCCATTTGAGCCTGTGCCATAAGAGCATGATTTTTTACTTCAAATTCCACCTGATCAGACCAATCCCTTTATGTTTCACCCTGTGATACCAATGCACTTTCTGAAGTACTTTGATTTTGATCCTGCACATGAACATTTCTTTTTTGATTTCCAGTAAAACCTCCTGCCCTTGGAAAATTTACAGTTATCTGCAGATTTCCTTCTTGACTTCCTGTTCTGCATTCTCTTGCAAAGTGTCCCCTTTTGTGACAGTTATAGCATTCCACTTTACTCTTATCAAAATCAGCAGCATCATCCTTCTTAAGAGCAAAGTTATTTCTTCCAGTTCTTTAAATGTATCTTTTTACTCTCATGGTAATCATAACCATCTGCCATTTTAGATTCATTTCCTCCAAATCTTCAGGATCTATTTGTTCAAGTTCTTCATTAGTCAGTGAAGAGTTCACATGACTGGTAAAGAAAGATTCCATGACTGGATCAACCGATTTATCTTGTGATTTTGAAACACCTACTGATGGAGACGATCCATATGCATGTGATGTAGATCCATATGAGCTGGCATCTACATTTCCTTTGCTCATTGACACAAAAGTAGCATTTTGAGTAACATGAGTATACCCACTGGATTGCTTCTTTCTTTCCACTTCTGGCTCAAAAGATTTGAGATCATTGTACAAATCATCTAACTTCTTTTCATCCAAATCTTGCCTTTGTCTTAACCCAACTGTATACATTGTCCACTCATCTCCCAAAGACCTTAAAAATTTTCTGTTAAGATCATCTCTGTCAATTTTTACATTATGGTTTTCAAGTTCACTCATCAACTTTGAATATCTTTCAAAAGTTTGTGACATTTTCTCTGTTTTGACATAAACAAAGTTTTCAAACTGTTGTAGTTTGAGTAAACATCTTTTAGCCCTTTTTGTGTTCTCATTACCACCAAACCTTTTTTCAATTGCTTCCATAAGTTCCTTTGCATCATCAAACTTGCAGAACTTCTTTTGATACTCATTTGGTAACCCTACCAGCAGAGTACTTTGAGCTTTAATCTCTATACTTCTCTCCTTTCTTTCTGCTTCTGTTGTTGGAGGAGTTAAAGGTAACCTTATGCCGTTAGCATCAGTCTTGTATTTTCTACCATTTTCAACAATATCCCACATCTGATAATCAGTGAGCAACATATGTTGCTTGATTCTGTGTTTCCAGTCCTCAAACTCATCTGGTCTGAGAATGGGTATTTTTGACATTTGAATGTCATCTATTACTTCAGAAGACATGACTAAGAACACTTACAACCACCTTATACCAAGAGTATGATTATACTTTCTTTCTGCCTAACCCTTCTTGTATCTTCCTGCTTCCAAAGCACCACAATGCTCTAATACCACTTGTTGGTCCCAACTCTTTAACTCTAAATCAATTATACTTATATACTTTGGAAATCCTACAAGGAGTGGCGGAAACACACTTGTAGAATTTGGAAGAAATTATATTTTACAGTGATTGTATAATGATCTTGACAAACAGAATCATAAACAAACTCTCAATATTATTTCATTGATGAAAATAATACAAATACACTTTTTTCTTGCATTTGGATTTCCGTAGAAACCTTGAGAGAAAAACTAAAACCTACACTTGATGATGCATACATTCACACTCTTGCAGACCCATGCTTGTTTTTTTTTTAAGTCAAAAGTTGCATTTAATGATTATGGAAAACTCTATTTTATAACATCAATAGAGTACCATTTACAAGTGAGCATTTAATGCATTACTACAAAGTTTTCTAAGTATTGACAACTAAAGTTGATCACCCATGCTTTACAAGTTGACATGTACACAAGTTGTTGTAGTCGGGCCCACAGATTTGTGCAGAATGATCCAGCTTTGGAAACTTTGTTAGATGATGCAGCGGTGTTAACTTCTTAATAGACTGGCGGTAGAAACAATGAGAACGGTATTAACCGATTGACTAGCGGTATTAATTTCAGCGATAGAAACAATACTTATAGAATTTTTTCAAACTCTGCACTGGTGGTTATTCTGACCCAACATTCACAACGGATTTAACTTTTATAAATTATTTCGATTGACTTTTATAATTTTCTTTAAACTTTTCATAGTTACTGTATCATATTACTACACAATTTTTCATAGTGTTAGTGTATCATATTAATGAGTATAAACAAATTTAACTATAATACATTTCGATTGACTTCTATTTTAATTTACATATTTTATTACACTTTTTTTGTTCTTGGTGTTCATAAGTATTCTTCATCTCTCATATCCAATCACCATACACACCATCGTCCACCACCACAAACTGCCACGAACTGCCTTTGCCTTCAACCACCACATATCACCACCGCACATCATGATCTTTCAATATTAAAACCCTACAAATAAAATCTAGTAAATAAACAAACATCAAGCCCCAAGAACAAAATCAGATCTCGATCAAGCGAACATACAAATCGGAAATCAAAACTATCGTAGATCTGAACACAAAACGTACATACGAATCGAAACATTTCAGGTATGATCTAACCATCTCATATCTGATCCAAACAAAGTTATGAATAGAAATATTTAAGATGGAATGAAGAAAATGGATGAACATCAATCCATCGAAAACCAATCAGTTATCCATCAATCAAAACCAAAACGTCATCCACCAACTAAAAAACGATTCGGATTTCTTGTGGGTTAGATGAAAATTAAAGGGATTAGTACTCGAAAATGCAATTAACTTGTACCTGATATCTATTGTGTGTACCCAACTTAGGTATGCTATTTTTAATGCATCAAACTTTCAAAAAAAATTGTTTTAATGTAATTTGTTGAGGTGTCAAACTATCTGGATTCCACGTGTCACCATAAATGAGCGACACATCAACAAATTACATTAAAACACCCTTTTTGAAAGTTTGATGCATTAAAAATAGCATACATAAGTTGGGTACACACAATAGATATCGGATACAAGTTAGTTGCATTTCCAGGTACTAATCCCAAAATTAAAAGAAGGCTCGCGATTGGTGCGAGAAACATTGTCTTAGATCTAGATCTTGACCGATGTTGGAAGCTACGGTTCGGTTGGTGGTGGTTCTGTGGTCGTGGGTGAGGGTGAGAGTGGGGGAGAGCTAGCGTCGGAGAAGGAGGTCTGACCGTTTAAAACGGTGGTGGTGAGCGACTTTCAAAGACGGGATCTTTAAATTTGACGGTGCTAATTAAGATGGTGGTTGGTGGCGGAATCGGGTGGGTGGTTACGGTGGGTTGTGTTTAAGAGATAGTAAAAAAAAATTCTAAAAATTAGAAATCATATCTGATATTGTGAGGAGGGTATCTTGAAGAAAAGAGAAAACAAATTAGGTTAAGGGTTTAAAAATAGGAAAGATAAAAGGGCCAAGGTGCAATTTTCTCTATTTTAAATTATAAATAAAATCTGTTGGGGAGTTTAATATATTTACAAAAGTTCGGTACAGTTTCGTAATCCATCGTGACACTTAGGTGGCATATGACATGGACGAATGTGGATTAATCGGTGCCACATAAGTAATATTTTAGTTTATGGTTAATGAATACATACAATAGGAGTGATTAGTAAGTTCGACGCATACAATAGGATATTTTAAAGTTGGATGCATACAATAAGATTTCGTGACAAGTTCAATGCATTTTCAGACATTAAGCCCGTTTTAGAATAAGGTAAAGAGTTTTGATCGGATAATAGCTTTGATTTGGAGATGATAGGATTACAATTAGGATCAATATTAATATGGTTTTATTATTGTTTTATACGAGTAAAGTACTTAATGGTCAACTATCAAAGTATAATAATATTGTTTGAGGAATGTTATGGTTAGAAACATATTAATTTTCCAAAATTTACAAACCGAGGTGTCAATGTTTCATTAATTTCTTTTTTCCCACTCATCTTTTTCTCTTTTATTTTTATTGGAGATACGTCATTTTATATCCCAAAGTTCATAAACTATTTATACCTAAATCATTTCTCTGTTTGTTTTGATGTGTCCCAAGTTTATAAGATCTTGTTTGTTTTGATGTGTCCCAAGTTCATAAGATCTTGTTGTCAGTTTGTCACTATGTGTTACCATGTTAAAAATTTAATTGAGTCACTTAAATTACATAAAAGTTACAGATATAAAATATAAAATAATATAATAATAATAACACTTCTTTCAAATTTGTTCACGAATATTAAAAAGATACGCACAGTTTAAAAAATATAATCATTACATTATAGTTTTTGATAGTGGGCACTATTACTCTTAACTTTCTTCACATATTTCTATGTTATTATGTGTATACATGAGGGGCAATAAAGTGAATTTTATTTAATTATACTCGCCCATTATTTTTGAAAGTGAGGAATACAATTGGGATATCTCATGAAGAGTACTAATAGCAATCATCATATCATATAATAATAATTATTATAATTATCATAGTAACAGATAACGATAACGATGACTATGAGAATGACGAGAGATTTTCTAGTATTATTGTAGTATTTACTGAGTAGTTTCAAAGTAGTTTCAAAGTGTGTATTATTGTAGTAGTGTGGGTGGGGTTTAAATGAGAATAGGATTTTGTGTGAGAATGAGGGAACCAATGATATGATGCTATGCGTAAAGAGAATGTTTCACATGTACAAAACTCATTTACCCTCAACATCAATTATCTCACAAACGATAAATCGAAAAATTATGAAAATTGAACCATTAAATTTAGCCTTTTCTCCTCTTCGATTTGCCGTTCATCAAGACATACTTTCGATGAGTTTTTTTTTTTCATTTTTTTGGTGGGTTTCACATTTACTAACACATGTGTTAGAGTATTGTGTTTAGGCCTTTAGGGTTTAGGGTTTAGGGTTTGGGGTTTATGGGTTAGGGTTTGGGGTTTATGGGTTAGGGTTTGAGGTTTGAGGTTTCTCCCGAAACCTCAAACCTCAAACCCTAAACCCTAACCCCTAAACCCCAAACCATAAACCATAAACTCTTAATAAAACTCTAAACCCTAAATCCTACTAAACCCTAACCCTTAAACCCTACTAAACCCTAAACCCTTCTAAACCCTAAACTCTGCTAAACCCTAACCCTAAACTCTAACTTTAACCTCAAATTAAATGTATAACCAATCACTAACACATGTGTTAACCCACCAAAAAATGGAAGGAAAAAAAAAGTTGTCAAAAGTATGCCTTGAGGGACGGCAAATCGAAGAGGAAAAAACGTTGAATTTTATGGTGCAATTTTCATGATTTTTCGACTTATCGTTTGTGAGATATTTAATTTTTAAAAATGTAGAGGAGAGAGAATAAAGTGACACATGACAACAATCTATAGGTTCCCTCATTCTGACGTACTCATTTGAACCTTAGTCTAGTGCAGTAAATGAGATGTAGCTTTCTAGGTGCCCACATCATCAGACCTTAAGTCCATCTTGTGGAAATAAAGAAGTGGCTAATAATTTTACGCGTCATTCTGAGAATTAATTAAATAATTCATAGCATTAAATACTTAGCTCTAAGTCTGTCTTTAGCATGACAAATCCTACATTTTGCCTAATACAACGAACCAATGTTTCATGGGTTTCAGCAAAATTATATGCTGTTGGGAGGAGGTGGTAATTACACGTTGGAAAGGTATATAGAACTCTTGCATGAACTGCGGGGTTACAGCGACAATCCAACAGAATTGTACAAATCCTTCTTGGGATTCAGCTTAACAATATACCGTTCAGATGAGCAAAACAAGTACAGCGAACCAATGCCATGGATCGGAATCTACATCGCATTAGCTTCTTTGTTCTGCATCCTTGCAGTTGTGGCAGATCTATTACATGGTTTGAAAAGCAAAAAACTATGGTTCCCGTGTAAATATTTTACTTTGAATGCTGCCTCTCTGTCAGTGATAGCTGTTGCAATGAAGCTACCTGTGGATCTAACTACTCTAATGCCGGGTTATGTGGACCAGGCTGCAAAGCTCGGAAGCATGTCATTTATGTGCACCATGATGGCTAATGTACTGCCTTCTCAAGCCACCATGGACAATAATGAACTCGTCACAAACATAGTAGCTTTGGGTATTCTAGTTATCACCTTGGTTGTGAATGTTTGCATTCAATTAAAAACAGGTGTTGTTTCCTATCCCGAAAATAAGTTCATCATTGAAACTTATTCTGAATACGGAATTAAATTTTATCCTGCAAATATTAATCTCAGCAAGATAGGAGCAATCATTTATGTGTTTATGTTACTCATGTTACTGATCATTCACGCATCTTCAGCTTTAACGATTTTAACGACAAAACGGCTATCAGAATCAAAATATCAAACATGTCATGAAACAGCTATCAAGGACCTAGAGACGCAACAGCAAGCAATATTAACTGTAGAGAAGCTAAAGCAGCATGTTAGAAAGTATTGGATCATGGCAGGAACCGGCAGTCCACAATTTATGACAGTTTGCTCTGTTACAACTTCTGCTTCGGGGGTAATATGTGCTTCAAGCACCCTCTTACACATTATTATTATGCTTTATACTAGTGGAAATCTAAGGGACTATGACTCAGATTATAAGTGGTCAATATTACTAATTTTTATAACACAATTTATAGCTGTCCTAATTGGTACAATTGCACCAGTTTCAAGATGCTTCGCAGAATTGAGCTTTAAGTTTTCCATAAAATGGATATGGAACCATATAAAGGTTTTTAAGATAGAGAGCTACTGGACTCAGAAGTTGTGTGATTGGAAACAGAGTAGCTTACCGCTCTCTGTTAGTAACCGCAACATCAAGATTACAATTAAAAATTTAGAAATCCTAATTCTGAACTTTTGTATAATATGTCAGAAGACAGTTGTCGTAACATGCAAAATGATAGCTCTGATACCAATCTTCATTGTAATTTGTGTATTGTATTGTATACGTTGTTGGGAGTGGTTAAAGTCTTATTTTAGTGATTCATGTATTGTGTTAGTTAATAGGCCTAGTCAACACGATGCGAGCATAGACCTTAACCAATTTGTTATAAAATATCAAGACGATATGGAGCTTAATGTGAGAACACTGAAAAAGATGTTGAACTTGATGGACAACTTGATCATGAAGGCTAAAAAGAAACAACCTTATAACCTTATGAAGCTACTAGAGGGATCTAGAGGTTTTGAAGGAGTTGAAAGTTTTGATCGCCAGCATGTTTCGCATTTACTATCAGAAGAACCCCTTGATTGCTGGAGCTTGCCTGTGGTAACCATGACATGCATTGCGATTTCTCTTCCTAACATCCAAAAGAACAGAGTTGATAGCTTGTTGAGAAGTGTAGGTGAAGGTCTTGTATACGTCTCACTCGTGCAAGAAGTCCTCAATGGTACTGATGAATACATATGTAGTGAAAATGCAGCTAAAATGTTGTGGCTAGAAGTAGAATATTCCCAAAAGTGGTTAGGAAAAAAGCTGAAAAACCTAGCTACTCAAGTGAAAACAGCAGGACAAATATTGCACTGGTTCAAAGATACAGCCAAAAAAGTGGTGGCTGAGAAGGATAGTACAGATATTGAAAGCCCAAATGCTAATTCCATGGCAAGGTCAATTTGCGCTAATTCTATGTATCGAATCACTGAAACGTTCTTGATTTCCTACCACGCTAACAATGGCCAGGTTAGCCAAGAGGAACTATTTGTGCAAATATCATCTATGATTGCTGACATATTGGCCGCTTGTCTCACCAACTTACCTCAAGTCATATTAATGAAATGCCATGAAAGTGCAATAGAGAAGAGGGAGGCGAGTGTTAACGATGTTGTTCTACTACTTGGTAAGACTCAACAGATAATCAACAGCCTTCAAGGTTGCAAACTTCCAAATTTGAAGCCAGATGAGTTTCCTTTTATTGACAAGTGGCGTGCTAACTTAAGGCATACCTCTCCTTAGTAACCAAATCTGTGTGGCCTATGAGATAATTTCAGTAAGATTCTCTTTTCGTTACTTTTTTAGCCTAAAATGATCTCATTTTTTATCTAGCTTCTTCTCTATATCTTATTTCATACTAGTTGAAATACTCAGCATGAACTGCAGAATCAAGCTGATTTAATCATCAATGGCAACGCCCTCCTGAAAGTATTCCCGAATGAGAGGCTCAGCTCAAGAAATCTGCAACATCGAAAAGTATGTTTTGGTGTTTCTAGTTAATTGTAAACTTAAAAAGTTCTCAAGCAAGCTCTTTACCCTCAAATTCAAACATGTGGGTGCAAAAGGCTATCCTACTCTATTGTTATGTGGTGGATTATTTTTATGATAATACAATATATGGTTTTTACTGTTATTCAATTGAGGCGTGTTCAGTGCATAAGATCTTACATTCCCTCTCTGTTTATAATGTTAAAAATCTACTCAGTCACTTGAAAGTACATAGAGTTATAAAATATAAAGAGTGCATGTCCGGAAAATGCAATACCTCAATTCTATCCAGATTTTTGGCATGTCCTTCTCGATACAAATTCTGCATAAGTTACATGTTCTTCAATATATCACTTTCGTTTCCATTTCCTGAGCAGCAAAAACTAATAACGGGTTCAAACTTGCTACCAGACTTTGTAAAACTTTGAAATGGAGCTTAAATGTAGCATATCAACATGATTTGATGCACTCCTTGTGCAGCCATTGCACCATGTTATTACAGAAACATATATAGCAAACTGCAAACCTAAATATATGCTCTGAATTGGAATGCATCCCGTGTTCGCATCCTTTTTTTCATGATTTGCACCAAAGAAAATTGTGGTTTCTATGTGAATAATTTACTCTAAATGGTGCTCCTCTAATACATTTCTTTTTAAAAATAAATACCCATTTTTAATCTCATTCTGCTAGAACAGCAGGGTCAATAAAAGAAAACGGAATACAGAAAACGGTTCATCAACATCATCATCATCATCATCATCATCATCATGTACTTCAAAGTCCTACATCTAAAATTGCACTATTTTAAAGAAGATCGCACATAGCTAGCTCTTGCCTCTTTGTTGACCAAACAATCATATGATCTTCAGTATAACATCCTATAAGATCATTCCAGGAAATAAGTAAATGACCCCATCAGGCATGATGGTACTATTAAAGATGATACTATATCACAATTAAATGTCTCCCTGAGAAAATATGAGCAGATTAACAAAGTTGGAAACCTACATCTCTAGTAGGAATTTCATCAAACAGTTGGCATGCATAGTCAAATATGTTCCAAAAAAAGTAAAACTCACAATCACTGGAATCTTTAATCAAACTGACAAAATCATCTGAAAAAGGTATGTATGATCGTATTCTTGTACCCTAGTGGGCACCGTGAAGATGAGTCCTTACACAAGAAGAACGATCAAATCAACGGTAGTCCGCAATGGCCGGTTTAGAGGTGAGGTTTTTTATCTGAGTGGAAAAAATTAGAAGGGAAATACTTCATGTAGCAAAATAGCAGATGGTGTAGTTAGCTATAGTAGAGGGACTGTATATGTATATTTACAAGAGTTGATAGATTGAATATGTAAATAATAAATATATTTCTTATTTTTGTTGGCAACGATACAAAAACTTGGTGTTGATAGCATAAATCATACATTCAATTTTTAGTTGTGAGATTTCTTCTTCCGAATCTACGTTCTGATACCCAATGATGACGTGAAGATTATGACTAGAAGAAACCGCACAGATAAACAAGATCAGAAATTCGACAAACCCTAAAACGAGAATTCCGAAGAATCACTCTCTCTTCAACTATTCTTATTCAACTTTAACTAAAATTATAATACAATTCAAAAGTTTATATAATAGTCCTAAACCTAAACGAAACTTGAAGGAAAAGAAACAATCTTTTTCAAATTATAAAAAATATCCTAATTAAAACATAATAACTACTAAATATAGAAAGATAGATTGTGACAATTATAATTGTCATATTTAACCCTTCATTTATTTCGAATCGTTGTAAACATTTGACTTTACATGTTAATGAAAGAACCGACGGCTAAACCAGAGGAGCTGGAGGTCAAAAGCATTATGTGCATCAAATTATACATAAAGTAAGTAGTCTTAGTACTCTAATTTGGTAAACTGTGAACTTTTTAAATTTTTTCCTCGTAAAACATGATGGTGTTAGAGCACACGGTGTGCGACTACGTGGCGTCACTATTCACCTTCGAGAACGCCGACATACGGTGTTCCCCCATCCCGCCTCGCCGTTCTCGACGGCGTTCATCTCAGCGTTCAAGGCCCGACGTCCAACTTCGGACGCTGTTTCGTGCAACGTTTTCGACTTTTTTCCTTCTTTTTTTTGGAGCTGTTCTTTTTTTGCTGTGCTAGTGCATGAAGCCAAAGTGGATCAAAGAAGAAGAAGATAGAGATGATAAGATCTTTTTTGTTTTTTTATTGTTTGCTTTTTAAATTGGTGTATTGGGCTTTTAAACTTTTTTGTTTTTGTTTTTTTCTTTCTTTTTTGGGCCACGTTCAGATGGTAAAAAAATAAATGTTTCTTTTAACTAGCCTTTTATGGTTGTTATTTTTAAAAGAATTAAATGTTATTTTATTTTTTATTTATTTTTTAAATATTAATTTATACAATTATCAATATTAAAAAAAACAAATAATAAAAAACTCCAGAACACTATGAATTTAGTTTCACCACACCACAAAATCCTCAATTTCAACATTCTCCAGAACATCGTGTATCACACCTTATGCTCTTAGGTACTTCAAGTAAAGTTGGACCAGTTGGTACTATCGTCGTTTACGCAAGTATCTTAGATTCATTAAAAATTAGGGATAAGTCTCTACGAATGTACCCAACTTGGACCAAAAGTCTATTGTGTGTATCCTACTTACGGGTAGGGTTTTTAATGTATTCAACTTTCAAAAACCGGTGTTTTAGTATATTTTGCTTACGTGTCATTGACGTGTCAAACCATCTGCAAGCCACATGGCATCTTAACCGAGCGACACATCAGCAAAATACATTAAAACACCTGTTTTTGAAAGTTGAATGCATTAAAAACCCTACCCGTAAGTAGGATACACACAATAGACTTTTGGTCCAAGTTGGGTGCATTCGCAGAGACTTATCCCTAATAAAAAAAATGAAATGCAACTTATTTTTCAAGTATATAGCGTTTTGCCCTCCGAAAAAAAATTAGCGATATACCACATGAAATCGCAAAAGCAAATTTACATTTGCCATTCCCTTTTTGCGATTTGCGACCCGTTCACATGACTGAGCCAGATCTCGAGAAAAACATGTCATAGCAAATCGCAAAACTAAGTTTTGCGATTTGCATTTTACCTATGCACGAGGTCGTTTTGCAATGGCACCACCTAACCGAGTCGTTTTGCACGTCACCGAGTGCACAGGTAAATGGCAAATCGCAAAAAATTATTTTCCATTTGCGATGACATGGTTTTCTCGAGCACAGATAGGAACCTGCCATCGCAAATTTGTCTCGTGAATAGGTAAATGGCAAATCGCAAAACATTATTTGCCATTTGCGATTACATGGTTTTCTCAAGCACGGGTTTTCTCGAGCACGGACAGGAACCACGTGCCATCGCAAATTTGTCTCGTGCATAGGTAAATGGCAAATCGCTAAAAATTATTTGCCATTTGCGATGACATGGTTTTCTCGAGAACGGAGTCGGTCAAATGAATGGATCACAAAGGTAAATTTTGGATCGCAAAAACAAATTTACTTTTGCGATTTCAGGGGGTATATCGTCAAAAAAAAATTCGAAGGATAAAACGATATATACTTGAAAAAAGGTCTTTTTTTAATTTTCCTTCATTAAATTATATGTCTTTATGTTTTGGTAGTAGTATGAAAAAGTTAAGAAATATAGTGTTGTTGGAACGTACGTCTCATACATATAGAGGATATTTTTTGAGTGAACTTTTTAACCGAAATTATTGTTACAATATTTATAACATTTCAGTTATTGTCACACCCTCAAATTTGGGTTGCGGAAGCTAATCGGATCGGAACTCGACTAATACGGAAATCAACAGCACAATAGTACAAGCAAATGACATCTAAATGAGACGTTTGAAAATAGTAGTTATATAACCAAAATAAAGTGTTTACAAAGTTGCCAGTTCGCAAAATGATTTCATTACATATCTAGTAATACAAAAGCAATGCAATGAATTCCCATGTATTGAAAGCATGCGACTCGAGCTAGGATTCTGTTGGTCAATCCTACTATCTTCTTGTACCTGAGAATGCATGCTAAAACAATCAGCTATAAAGCTGGTGAGTTCATAGGTTTACATAGTTATAAATTGTAGTTAAAATCATAGTTTAGTTTAGTTTAGTAGGGAGGTTACCCAAAATATCATTTTGTGGGAAGGTAGTATTCTATATTTGTAGGAAAACATTATCTTATGTTGTTAGAAGCAGTATCCTACGCAAGTTTAGTTGGAATGTTATCCATACTATATCACTGGTTCGTTCTCCAGTCAATAATTTGCGTACTGGTATGTTCTCCAGTATCAAACATCAAACAATACTAAACCACAACACAATTTATAAAACACATAAATAACAAAACACATAAAGTCCTTGCATTCCTGAGTTCTTGACCTTGTAATCTTGAGTTCTTGACCTTGCACATAATCATAAGTTTCTTGATCTTGCATATAGTTTCCTTGATTTTGATTTATAGTTTTCTTGAGTTATTGTAATCTAACTTTTGAGTTCGTGTTATTTAGTTCTTGAGTTCTTGTTAACTAGTTCTTGAGTTCTTGTTTACCATTTTCCTTGTATTCTAGTTTCTTGTGCTCTAGTTTCTTGTATTCTAACCTCGAATATTCGTATATTCTTGTTTAGTAATCTATTGTTTTCTTGTATCCTTGTATTATAGTCTAAAGAAATCTAGTGTTCTTGCATTCCTATGTAGAAGCTTATTAGGCTCCCTAGACCTCCGAAAGTCCTTGTATGTGAAACTTATCCAAGTGTGAGTTTTGTAAAGATTCCTAGTTTTAGAATCTAACGCACATGTAATGAACATTTATAAATCATTTGTACAATTATTTTCATAAGCAAGGTTTTATGAAAATAGTTTGCATGCATTCTCCCCCAAAAACAGTAAAACAGTTTAAAAAGTGGGGCTATGAAACTCACATGTGGGTGCTAGAGATCCTAAGATACGCGTGTTGTCCCAATAGCAACCTCCTAATATCCTAAACACGAGAGGTTATGTAAGTAAGTGACTAATCGGTCTGTCTAAATGAGTCGTTCAAGTATTCGGTTGTTGTTCAAATTTGAAAATTCGTGTATGGCCCGTTGGTGACGGTTGGTGATAATATTTATCAAAATATTCTTATTATCTTTGTTGAAAGTAAGTCTCATACGTGTGCGTATTGTTGCTCAAATTTAAAAAATCGTGTATGGCCCGTTGGTGACCGTTGGTGATAATATTTATCAAAATATTAGTATTATGTTTGTTGAAAGTAAGTCTCATACGTTTGCGTATTGTATCGTGTATATATATATTTGTGGTTGCATAAGTTCGATACTTGGTGAAAAAGCATTTATAAAAATCTCTATTATTAGTGACACTTGATGCGGTATTTAGTATGGGTTGGGACACTTAGGTTAGTGTCACAAAATATGTAAATTTTGTATTTTTAGCGAAATTTAAGGTTAATGTCGCAAGTGGCGACACTCGTTACCCGGCTGATTCAGTGTTACCAGCCGACTTGTGTTGTTTTGTGTTTACCCACCGGATTCATCTTTACCAGCCGGGTAACCCGGTTTTTGACACCATACACTATCGGCTAAGCTCCAATACGCGATCGGGTGAGCTATGATACGCGATCGGGTGAGCTCTAATACGCGATCGGGTGAGCACCGATACGCGATCGGGTGAGCACCGATACGCGATCGGGTGAGCACCGATACGCAATCGGGTGGGCTCCGATACACAATCAGGTGGGCTTCGATACGCGATCAGGTGAGCTTCGTTTTTCAGATCTGTTTGTGCGATTTTCAGTATAAACAAGTTTTGATTCGGTTTTTCGGTGAAATCCCGTGGTTATAACACTAAAGTATGATGAAATAAGTATTTCCAAACACAATGATTTAAGGAAAAGGTACGAGTTCTTACGGATGATGATTGAGCCGAGATGATGATGATGAAACCCGATGATGATGATGTTGTTAAAGATGATGATGATGATGATGATGATGATGATGATGATGATGATGATGATGAAGGTGGTGTCTTGTTGTTGTTGATGTTGATTTTGTTGTTCTTGAGAATGGTTGGTGGTGGCGGTATGAACCGAGAGAGAGATGAGAGTGTTGGTGATGATGATTGATTGATGAGAATGAATTATTGGAGTTGGTTGATATAACTGACCCCAATAATTGGTTTGTGGTATTAAAGCCCGTGTCCCACTCAATTATTCATTCGTTTTATAATTAGTTTTAAACGTTATATTCTAGAAAATTTTATTGAAGTATTTAATAAAATATTTTGTAACATTATTTAAAATGTTTGTCGGCTACAGTTCGTGTGTTTGGTACGTTTATTCCTAAAACGTATAAATGTATATTATAAAAATAGGGGTAAGGACATAAAAATGCAATTAACTATGACCTGACATTCATAGTATGTACTCACCTATTCGGGCTTCCATTGTATGTAACAAACTAGTTATTTTTTTCATTGTATGTAATTTTCGACATTTTTTCACGTGTCATCTAAATAAGGTGCCACGTGTCATCTAAATAAGGTGCCACGTGTCATCTTTACAAGTTGATATGTCACCAAATTGCATACAATGGAAAGAAATAACTAATTTGTTACACACAATGGAAGCCTGAATAGTTAAATACACACTATGAATGTCAGGTCATAGTTAATTACATTTTTATGTACTTATCCCATAGAAATAATATAAAGTAAATAATATTCGTAATTAATAATTTCATATTATTAATTAATTGTTTCACCAACGTCCGTATTTTATGTCGAAATCCATTCAATAATTTGCGTAATTATAACTAACGTACTTGTATATATATATATATATAAAATCCTTTATACATACACACACACACACACACACATATATATATAGTGGAAGGTTCAAATGAGAACCACTCTAAATTTGAGAATTTTGAGAACCACAAAGAATACATGTTTTTTCACATGTGATTAACTTCAATCATATGTGAACATTGTTGTACGTCTAATTGAAAATAAAAAAAAGTCAAAAAAATCATAAATTTACGTCTTAAAACACATTTTAACCGATTTGTTCACATTATCATTCACAAGTGAACATATATTTGTTTTTTTTGCGTTTTTCGATATAATTTAAGGCGTTTTTTTTACTTTTTTCTTTTTCAATTAAACTTACATCAATATTCACATATTATTGAAGTTAATCACATGTGAAGGTTCTCAAAGTTCTTAACTTTAGAGTGGTTCTCATTTGAACCTTATATATATATATATATATATATATATATATATATATATATATATATATATTAGGTTCAATAGAGAAGGATTTTATTAGAGAGAAAGAAGAGAAATGATCTTGAGCTTTAATTTTGTGATCCAACGATTTAAAATCTTAGATGGCAATGTTGTAATTTTGTTATAAATATGGTAAACTATTTCGGAGATTGAGGGGCAAAACCGTAAAATTGGAGACATATATTAAATGTAAACCGTTGCTACCCAACCAAAGTAAAAGTCGGTTACTAAAAAAGTAAAAATGCGTAATTTTAATATCTCATCTCATTTACAAATTTTGTTGATTATAATACTTTACGGAGATCCAAAATTATTTGTATCTTGCTTTTTATTTATTTATTTATAATATGAATGTTAGTTGTTAGTAGGTTAGAGCGCATATAATGGAATCACATTTTTGCATGCGTGCTAATGATGCATTAATTTTAAACTTTATATAAAATTTGAATCATTGTCGTATTTGATATGTGAATCAATGTGATACATTTTGTGAATCAGTGTCATAAAATATATGTATGTATGTATATAAAGTTGTGGTTATTTAGTCTAATATAAAACTAAATACTTGTAATTATTTCGTAGTTAGGTATAAATAATTGTCCTAATTTGGCGGTTGTCAGTGTATCACAGTTATATACTCGTACATTTTTTATATGAAACCAAAAAATAAATATAATTTAATGGATTCCCTGAAGGACCAACTTTGAAGAGAGAAAAAAAAAGACCACGGGGCCGTTGATAATTACAGGTACAGTTATATATGGTGGTGGTGGAGTGACTAATTTTCCAGCATTTACCAAGTATCTGCTGAGAATTGAAGTTTCAAATTGTATATCAATGCATTGGTCAATGACTCAATGTGTTGAAAGTCCAAGTCAATGGCAGCTTGTGTATGTAGTATTCTATCTTGTTTTTGGCTTCTGATTTGGACTTAATTCACACAGGTGACCATGTATTACCGTTGAGGACTTCCATGAATTTTTGAAGGCACCGAGGAAAACAATGTTATTCTCTATAATGAGGCCCTATAACACAAGCCAAATTATTGTTACGAAATGTAGTAGAAGAATTAATTAAAGCTTTTTTATGGCTCAATCATCTTGTAAATAATTAGGTGCATTTTCAGCTTTGGATTGATAAACAATCAAATTACTAATCAAATAGTATACATAATATATATACATACACACATTTTTAGGACCCTATAAAAAATCAGATGCCCCGAACGGTCGACCACCTTATCCCCTCAAAGATGCCCCTGATTTACCATTGCAATCTAAATCTAAATACTTATATAACACTTTTTTATTTGGGAAAATCACCAATAGCTTGGTTATCGATCTCATACTACCAGGAATTGCAAATGGTACATAGCAATTCATCATACATGAACTTGCTTCCGGGTGGGGTAAATCTTCAATCATTTTTGAAAGGGCAAATCATTATATTCGGTTTTTTAGGGGGTAAAATCCATCTATTTCCCACTTTTCTTTAGATTCTCATACTCCGTGTTTTTCTCTTACATTTCTTTTTCTTTCAAATGCAATACGGAGTAAGTTAAAACTATCACAAGCTAGTGACTTCGACTAATTGATAAGCTTGAAATTGATTAGAATTCTTGCCAACTCTAAGTAGTGAGTTGATAACGAATAACTGTTTTTTAATGTATATAATTGTAACTATTGATCGATGAGTTTTGGAATAAATTACCGGAAGAAACAAACAAAAATTAAAGATGAGTCCCACTTATGAAGTTGCCGGCCTGCTGGTCGACAAGGTTTTCGAAAAAAAATGGTTGATGAGACGTAGGTACCTTTGTAGGTCCCCACATCATCAAACCTTAAGTCCAACTTCCGGAAATTAGATGTGGGTAACATCCATAGAAATAAAAAATAATTCATAGCATTTAATACTGCACTTTGCCTAGTTTACAACATCTTTAATTTTCCTTAATCTGATCATTTCATCATTTTCTTCGTCTGAGAGGAACCTGCTTATGGGTGAAATCACGTTTCAAAGGTATTCACAGCTTTTGCGTGAACTGCAAGGGTACAATAACACATCACTGTTCACATCTTTTACGGAATTCGGCTTAACAATATACCGTTCAGATGAGCAAAGCAGGTACAGCGAACCAATGCCATGGATCGGAATCTATATCGCATTAGCTTCTCTTTTGTGCATGCTTGCAATGGTGGCTGATTTAGTACATGGTTTTAGAACCAAAAAACTATGGTTTCCGTGTAAATATTTTACACTCAATGCTGCTTCTCTCACAGTGATAGCTGTAGCAATGAAGCTACCTGTGGATCTAACTACTCTAATGCCAGGTTGGATGGACCAAACTGTAAAGCTCGGAAGCATGTCTTTTATGTGCACCATGATGGCTAATTCGTTGCCTTCTCTAGCAACCATGGACAACAATGAACTTGTCACAAACATCATAGCTTTGGGTATTCTCGTTATCACCATGGTTGTGAATGTTTGCATTCAAATAAAAACAGGAGTTGTTTCCTATGCCGAAAGTAAGTTCATCACTGAAAATCGGTTTGAATATGGATATCCATATTATTATTATGCAAATATTAGTTCAATAGCAATCATTTATGTGGTTATGTTACTCATGTTGCTGATAATACACACATCTTCAGCTTTAACGATTGTAAAGTCCAAACGGCTATTAGAATCAAAATACAAAACAGGTCATGAGATAGCTCTGAAGGACCTAGATACGCAACAACAAGCAATCTCAACTGTTGAGAAGCTAAAGCAGCATGTTAAAAAATACTGGATTATGGCAGGAACTGGCAGTCCTCAATTCATGACAGTTTGCTCTGCTACAACTTCTGCTTCTGGGGTAATATGTGCTTTAAGCACTATGATACACATCTACATTATGATTTGGATTTCGACTATTGGAGAACTAAGGAACTGTAACTCAGATTATAAGTGGTCAATATTAGTAATTTTCATAACACAATTTCTCGCGGTCCTACTTGGTGCAATTGCACCACTTTCAAGATGTTTTGCAAACTTGAGCTTTAAGCTGTCCATAAAATGGATATGGAACCATATTAAGATCCTTAAAGTAGAGAGTTACTGGACTCAAAAGTTGTGTGATTGGAAACAGAGTAGCATACCGTTCTCTGTTAGTAACCACAAAATCAAGATTATCATTCAGGACTTTAAAATCCTAATTCTGAACATTTGTATATTATGTCAGAAGACAGTTGTGGCAACATGCAAAACGATAGCAGTGATACCAATTTTATTTGTGATTTGTGTCTGGTATTGTATACGTTGTTGGAAGTGGTTAAAGGCCAAGTTTGTCGATTCACGTATTGTGTTACTTAATACGCCTACTGACACAAGCATAGATCTTAGCCATTTTGTTTTGAAATATCAAGATGATATGGAGCTTACTGTGACAACATTGAAAAAGATTTTGAACTCCATGGACAACTTGATCAAGAAGGCTGAAAAGCAACAACCTTCTAACCTTTTGAAGCTACTAGAGGGGTCAAGAGGTTTTGAAGGAGTTGTAAGTTTTGATAGCCAGGATGGTTCACATTTACTTTCAGAGGAACCCCTTGATTGCTGGAGCTTGCCTGTGGTAACCATGACATGCATTGTGATTTCTCTTCCTAACATCCAAAAGAACAGAGTTGATAGCTTGTTGAGAAGTGTAGGTGAAGGTCTTGTATACGTCACACTTGTGGAAGAAGTCCTCAATGGAACTGGCGAATATGCATGCAGTGAAAAGGCAGCTAAAATGTTGTGGCTAGAAGTTGAATATTCCCAAAAGTGGGTAGGATTCAAATTGCAAAGCCTAGCTACTCAAGTAATAACAGCAGGACAAATATTGCACTGGTTCAAAGATACAGCCAAAAAAGTGGTGGCTGAGGTGGATAGTACAGATATTGAAAGCCCAAATGCTAATTCCATGGCAAGGTCAATCTGCGCTAATTCTATGTATCGAATCACCGAAACGTTCTTGATTTCCTACCATCCCAACAATGGCCAGGTTAGCCAAGAGGAACTATTTGTGCAAATATCATCTATGATTGCTGACATATTGGCCGCTTGTCTCACCAACTTACCTCAAGTCATATTAATGAAATGCCATGAAAGTGCAATAGAGAAGAGGGAGGCGAGTGTTAACGATGTTGATCTATTACTTGGTAAGACTCAACGGATACTCAACAGCCTTCAAGGTCGTGAACTTCCAAATTTGAATCCAGATGAGTTTCCGTTTATTGACAAGTGGCGTGCTAACTTAAGGCATGCCTCTCCTTAATAACAGAATCTGTGTGGCCAATGAGGTCATTTCATTAAGATTTCTTTTCTTTTCTTTTTTGGCGTAAAATGATCTCATTTGTTATCTAGCTTCTTCTCTATATTTTATTTCACACTAGTTTAAATACTCAGCATGAACTGCAGAATTAAGCTGTTTTAATCATCGATGGCAACGCCCTCCTGAAAGTATTCCAGATTGAGAGGCTCAGCTCAAGAAATCTGCACCATCAAAAAGTACGTTTTGGTGTTTCTAGTAAATTGTAAACGTAAAAAGTTCTTGTGGCATAGTCCTTGTTTCTCATCACATCTACTCTCGTCTATTTCAGTTTCAAATAACTTATTTCTCGCTATGTGGTGGATTAATTTTATGATAATACAATATATGGTTCTTACTGTTATTCATTTGAGGCGAGTTTCAATGCATAAGATCTTACTTTCCCTCTCTGTTTATAATGTTATAAATTTACTTGAGTCACTTGAAAGTACATAGAGTTATAAAATATATAGAGTACATGTCCGGAATATACAGTACCTCAAATCTATCCAGATTTTTGGCATGTCCTTCTCGATACAAATTCTGCATAAGTTACATGTTCTTCGATTTATCACCTTCATTTCCATTTCCTGTGCAGCAAAAACTAATAATGGGCTCAAACTTGCTACCAGACTTTATAAAACTTCGAATCAAATGGAGCATATCAACAAGATTTGACGCACTCCTTGTGCAGCCGTTGCACCATGTAATTACAGAAACAGATATAGCAAACCTATATATGCTCTGAATTGGAATGCATCTCGTGTTTGCATCGTTGCAAAGGCGGCTAATTTATTACATGGTTTGCACCAAAGAAAATTGTGGTTTCTCTGTGAATAATATTCTCTAAATGGTGCTCCTCTAATACATTTCTTTTTACAAATAAATACCCATTTTTAATCTCATTCTGCTAGAACAGCAGTGTCAATAAAAGGAAACGAAATACAGAAAACGGTTCGTCATCATCATCATGTACTTCAAAGTCCTACATCTAAAATTGCACTATTTTAAAGAAGATCGCAGATAGCTAGCTCTTGCCTCTTTGTTGACCAAACAATCATATGATCTTCAATATAACATCCTATAAGATCATTCCAGGAAATAAGTAAATGACCCCATCAGGCAGGATGGTATTATTAAAGATGAGACTATATCACAATTAAAGTTCTCCCTGAGACAACATGAGCAGATTAACAAAGTTGGAAACCTACATCTCTAGTAGGAATTTCATCAAACAGATGGCATGCATAGTCAAATATGTTCCAAAAAAATAAAACTCACAATCACTGGAATCTTTAATCAAACTGACGAAATCATCTGAAAAAGGTATGTATGATCGTATTCTTGTACCCTAGTGGGCTGGGCACCGTGAATTATGAGTCCTTACACAAGAACGATCAAATCAACGGTGATTCACAATGGCCGGTTTAGAGGTGAGTTTTTTTATATGAGTGGAAAAAATTAAAAGGGAAATACTTCATGTAGCAAATTAGCAGATAGTAGAAGGACTGAATATGTATATTTACAAGAGTTGATAGATTGAATATGTAAATAATAATTATATTTCTTATTTTTGTTGGTCAACAACACAGAAGAACTTGTGTCGATAGCATATATCTTACATTCAATTGTATCATTGCCATATACTAGAATTATATGTGAGTGTAATTTATTTTAGTACATGTATTTTGTTTAAGTTCTTACAGATAAAATGCAATCGCCTAAACAACTTACAGGTAAACAGCTTGTTTACATTGGTATCATTCCCAAGCATTTCATATTGCAATGTATAGTACGTACCTCAAAACCTTTGAAGACTTAACAACCTTTTGTATTCAAAAATAAAGAAAACAATGGATCCCACTTACAGAACGCATCATGTGCAGAACAACCTTATTTGCAAAAGTGCTTAATTTCATGAAACTTTAAAAAAAAAAACCTTTAAGGTCTGTCTAGGTGAACTGATGGATGGAATTGTAGAAGAACCATATAAAGTTATATACTATTTTCATGAAACTTTAATAATGTTACAGAAAGTATTAAGGGTTGTCACACTCACGCATCTTTACTGGAAAGTGGTGGCTTGTAAGTTTCATACACTTAAATTGCTCCATGTTAATTTCCGTATCTTTTGAACTTTGAAATACAGTTGAATATACTATGCTATGCATATTTAAACCATCTTGTTACACCCAAGTCTAATTGACAAACATCCTACTTGGGAACATATAACATTCGTTAGATAAATTCGATCATTACATGAGTGGAATCGAGATTTAAATTGATGTTGATTCACAAACTAGGACGGGTAATGATCAAGGATGTTCATATATATACACATGCTTTCTTTTTAATTTAGCTTGATAGGTTGCGTTAGTCCGCCATAAGCATTAATTAATCTCATTCAATTCAACCCAATGTCATGATTGCGATGGGCATATGGAATATGGGAATCACATCGTCTTCATATGTCTTGCATATGGTTGAAAATTGTAATTACTTGGTGGAAGATGAACTACATGACTCTGAAGCCTCCAATATAAACATGATTTTTAACTTTAAAGAATCTCACCCATGCGGCGTATCAAATTTTTCTTGCATCCATTTGTTCTTTGTGTTGCCGTAGTCTTTTCATCTACTCTTTCCTAGCATCATGCTAGTTTATCAATAAAATTGTCATTTTTGCTGTTAAAAAAATATACGTATAATTATCACAGACCTTGTGTTTTTGTATTGTGCACAAGGTTGTATTCAATAATTTGGAAGAGTTGATTAAAAGAACAACATAATAGTAAACAAGCCAGTGAGTCTATTAAAAACTCAATATTTATTAGAACTGTTGTCAACTGTTTATTTCCAAAAACTCTAATAGTAAAATAAAATTGACGATTTTTCGGATTAAAGTGAGAAAAATAATGACGAGTTCCACTTATGAAGGTGCCCGACAACGTTATCACAAAGTGATCGATGAGACGTAGCTTTGTAAGTGCAACTTTTGGAAAGAAATGGCTAGTAATTCATAGAATCATGAGGCTAGCTTTTCCTCATTTTATTATAGCTAATAATTCTTAAGCATTCCTCAATACAAATTGTGCACACTGCCTACTTGACACCATCTTTAGTTTTCCTCAAACTCCAATCATCATCTTCTATAATTGTCTCAGAAGAACGTAATAATGGGTGACAACACATTAAAGTATATACATCTTTTGGACGAAATGCAGAGTCAGTGCAACCCTCCTAAAGAACTGTACAATGCCTTTGTTAATTTCAGCTACCAGATTTCCCGTTCAGATCACGAAAACGTATACAGCAAACCAATGCCATGTATAGGGATCTATATCGCATTAGCTTCTCTAGTGTGCATGCTTGCAATGGTGGCTGATTTATTACATGGTTTGAAAAATAAAAAACTATAGATTCCGTGTAAATATTTTACACTAAATGCTGCTTCTCTCACCGTGATAGCTGTTGCAACGAAGCTACCTGTGGATCTGACTACTATAATGCCAGGTTATGTGGACCAGGTTGCAAAGCTCGGAAGCATGGCATTTATGTGCACCGTGATGGCTAATTCGTTGCCTTCTCTAGCAACCATGGACAACAATGAACTTCTCTCAAACATCATAGCTTTGGGTGTTCTAATAATCACTTTGATTGTGAATGTTTGCATCCAACTAAACACGGGAATCATTACCTCCGATGTTGAAGACAATTTCACTACTTATCCATATGGCGGAGTTTATTATTCTAAACCATCTAGTTATCTCAATAATATAATAGCAGTCATCTATGTAATTATGTTACTCATGTTGCTGATAATACACGTTTCTTCAGCTTTAACAATTCTGAAGTCCAAACAACTATTAGAATCTAAATACCAAACAGGTCATCAAACAGCTCTAAAGGACTTAGAGTCGCAACAAGAAGCAATACTAACTGTAGAGAAGCTAAAGCATCATATTAGAAAATATTGGATCATGGCAGGAACAGGCAGCCCTCAATTCGTGACCGTTTGCTCTGCTACAACCTCTGCTTCAGGGGTAATATGTGCTTCCAGCACCATCTTACACATTTTTATTGTTCTTTCAACTATTAGATCTCTAAAGGAATATAATTCAGATTATAAGTGGTCAACATTAGTAATTCTCATAACACAACTTATCGCAGTCCTACTTGGTACTATTGCACCAGTTTCCAGATGTTTTGTTGACTTAAGCTTTAACTTATCCATTAAGTGGTTATGGAACCATACCAAGGTCTTTAAAGTAGAGAGTTACTGGACACAGAAGTTGTGTGATTGGAAACAGAGCAACATACCTTTCTCCATTAGTAGCCACAAAAGCAGAACTGTCATCCAGAATTTTAAGATCCTAATTCTCAATTTATGTATAAGATCTCAGAAGTTAGTTGTAATAGCCTGCAAGATGATAGCACTAATCCCAATTATATTTGTGATTTGTGTTTTGTATTGTATACGTTGTTGGAAGTGGTTATCTAGGGACTCATGCACTGTGTTAGCTGATAGGCCTGGTCGAGACGATACAAGTATAGATCTTAGCCGTTATGTTTTAAAATATCAAGATGATATGGAGCTTACTGGGAGAACATTGGTAAATATTTTGAACTCCATGGACATCTTGATTAAGAAGGGTGAGAAGCAACAACCATATAATCTTACGAAGCTACTAGAGGGATCTAGAGGTTTTGAAGGAGTTGAAAGATTTGATAGCCAGGATGTTTCGCATTTACTTTCAGAAGAGCCCCTTGATTGTTGGAGCTTGCCTGTGGTAACATTGACATGCATCGCACTTTCTCTTCCTAACATCCAAAAAAACAGAGTTAATAGCTTGTTGAGAAGTGTAAGTGAAGGTCTTGTATACGTTACGCTTGTGGAAGAAGTACTCAATGGTATGGATGAATACGTAGGCATTCAAAAGGCGGCTGAAATGTTGTGGCTAGAAGTTGAATTTTCTCATAATTGGTTAGGAAACAACCTGCAAAACCTTGCTCCTCACATGAATACCGTGGGACAAATATTGCAATGGTTCAAAGATACAGCCAAAAAAGTGGTCGCTGAGGTGAAAAGTACGGATATCGAAAGCTCAAATGCTAATTCCATCCAAAGGTCTGTTTGCGCCAATTCTATGTATCGAATCACTGAAACAATGCTGCTTTCCTACCACACCCAGATTGACCAGGTTTGTGAAGAGGAACTATTTGTGCAAATATCATCTACGATTGCTGACATATTGGCCGCTTGCCTCACCAACTTACCTCAAGTCATATCAATGAAATGCCATGAAAGTGCAATAGAGAAGAGGGAGGCAAGTGTTAACGATGTTGTTCTACTACTTGGTAAGACTCAAAAGATGATCAATGTCCTTCAAGATCACAAACTTCCAAACATGACTACAAATGATTTGCCATTTATCGACAAGTGGCGTGCTAACTTAAAGCACCATGATCAACCAAATCTATTCGTCCAATGATGTGAGTTCATTACACATTTTATTTAAGCTTGCTTTTAATGACACTTTGTGTTTACTAACACACTTCTTAAACAGTAGGTAAAATTGTGTTTCACTAACACATTTATGATCATTTTAGAGACACTTTAGTTGTACTCAAACTTTTCAATGTGTCACTTGTAGTGTTTGCCGGTAATTTTTTCTTTGTTTGGTGAAGAATAGAAGATAATGTCATTTGTTAAAAGACATTCTTCTCTTGATTTCATTTATTACTTGTTAAATACTTCAACATGAATTGCAGAATCAAGCTAATTTAAATATCGAAGGCAACGGTATACTAAAAGTATATCCTGGGAGTGGCTTAGCTCAAGATCGAAGTCTGCACCATTAGCATTCGAAAAATATGTTAAGTTTTGGGTTTCGAGTTGATTTGTAAACTTAATAAAGCTCTTGTGACCCATACATTGTTTCTTATCACGTCTACTCATGTTTATTTTAATTTTTTGTTCTCTCTACCGACTATAATACATCTCCATATATCATCTTAAAAATCTTAAATATAATAATAATTATAAAAAAAAAACATTTTTACGATGTCCATTCAGATAAAGTTTCAATTTATCAATTAAGTCATTTTATTTCAGAAATTTATAAAATAAATTCCTTAACTTATTAAAAAAATATCTTTCGAATCAAGCACCGACGTACATATGAAATGAAATTCAATTCATTAATTACATACACATTATTTAAATCGATTTATGATGTTTCTAATTTTAATTCAACGTGTGAGAATAAAATTACTTGTAAAAAATCAATATAAACTTAAATATATCAAATATTTCACTAACTAGTGTTGAACCCGTCCGTTGGACGGCTAGAAATATTAAATATGAATAATACAATTTATTTAATATTAAATTGAATTGTTCATATTATTATGAAAAATAAACTACAAATCTCAAAGCACCTCCTTGAAAACAACATTTGTTGTATGATTCGTAACATTACTGTGTCGATCATACATTAATACCTTCAAACCAGCCCGACTCTCTACACGTGAAAGAGCAACATACAATTGTCTATGGCTAAAAACAGGTTTTTTCAAAAGTAAACCAACCTGTTTCAATGTTTGGCCTTGGCTCTTGTTGATAGTCATTGCGAAACACACCGATAATGGAAATTGTCTTCTATTAAATTTGAAAGGAATACGGTTATCAGAAGGATTTAATTTCATTCTTGGAATAAAGGTGACGTGGCCTATATTAGTACTTGAAATGACTCTTGCCTCTATTACACGATTACCAAGTCGAATAATTTGTACTCGAGTACCGTTACACAAACTAGCAGTTTGATCAATGTTCCTTAGAAGCATTACGGGAACATCATTTTTAAGTACTAACTTGTGTTTTGGAAGTCCTGAACCATTTATACCATTTAAAAAGTCGGGAGTGTACAACTCTTATTAACATCTGGGCTCAAATTTGTTTGACAAATGGTGTCAGAACTAAGGTACACCTTTTTCTTCTTCTTGAATAAGATCCATTATTTTATCATTGATGAAATCAACAAATTCATGCGTTGGAGCAAGAATCGCTTTGTTTTTGAAATACTCAGGAACTTTAATGTTTGTAGATATATCCGGATAGATAGAATGAATCAATGTGTGAATGGGTTGACCAATATATCAGGAACTTTAATTAAGTGCGTAATAAATTGTTTAACCTTTCTATGTAACTTTGAATCTTATCAATTTTTTCATCACAAAAGAAGTTAGTCCCATGGTAAGCATTGGAGATTGAAAATTCACCTGTGTAGAATAATAATTGAGAAGTATTGAGTCATTAATTATTCAATGTAATAAGCGTATTAAAATTTAAAAAACAGAATATAAAATTGGTTCAATATTACCAAGGTAATCGTTTATTTTGACAAATTGTATAATGAGAACGCAATGGTTTTCAGTATGTTGTTTAGATAACAACGCGTCAAGCTCATTAGCAAATTGACCAAAAACGGTGCACCTGATTTTGCAGTGGCTGTAACAATTGAGTAAAGTGATAATTTATGTGGAACATTTGGTAGCAACTTTAGTTTAACCGATGCTTGAATACAATCATTATGTAAAAGATGGAAGAAATTAGTGAAATCAATAAAAAAAATAAGTCAAATCATATTTAAATGATTTTAATAAAGTTTATATCATTAAAATTAAGATACAACCTCTTCGTACAATAGAATGTATTCCATTGTCTCTTCACTTTTAGCCCAAGGTGGTTGACGCCAATTATGCAAAACCCTAACCTTGATGGATTGATTTTGTAATCTTGAATTTATCTTCATTATGTGGGTGATACCCATAATTTGATTTTCTAATATATATAATAGACTACATTACATCGAGTGAAGCATAGATAATATTGAAGATAGTAAAATCACAAAATACATCACAATGATTGAAGTGTAGATAAACAACAATTGAAGTATAGATAATACTCAATTATAATAGTTAATAACATAATAATAAAAATTGTAAGAAAGGGTAGTTGATTTTTTTTACCTTTAGATGGTTATGCAATTGAGAGAATAGTATTGATATATATTTAATTGAAAGAAGATGAATGAGATGTATTTGGTATTTATAAAGCATGATATTTATAAAGCACATCGGTGCCGGCAATATGAAAAGGCAGAAAACCATATAAACTTTTGTATAAATTTGAGAAGATCTTCTAATCTTTACTATTTGGAAAATATTTATTTTATTTTGACTCTTTTATTGACTTTATTAAAATAATAATACTATATGATACGTTTGAAATTTTTTGTTTTTTATAATAAAGATTTATTCCTTTTTTATATAAAGATGTACTCTTTTATTGACTTCTTTATTAAAATAATAATAATACTATGATGAGGTGTATTTTTTTATTTGGAAAGTTAATGATAAGTTGACACATATGATAAAATCCTATGTGTCACAATAAGAAGCTATCCACGTAGAAAAAATTACTTGTGAATTAGAATATGTAGAGATTTGGATTAAATACAGATGTTTTATATATCGTTAAAAAGTGTTTTTGAAGTCGTAGGCTCTACGATATTTAGAATCCTATTTCACTAATATTAGTTATTATATATATTGTATTATTTAATGTGAATAGAGTTTAGTGCTAAGTTTCGTACTACACCAAAATATAGTGCATTTTGGCATTGACTTTTGGTTGCACTATAATAGTTATAATAGTGCAAAGTCTAGTGCACACATTAGAGTGCATTTTTTACACTTTTACACTATTTTAATGCTAAAAAGGTATAATTGGTACATACATTGAAGATGTTCTTAGCATTACCTTTTTTAGCAATGTGCTCTTTAAAGCTTTGCTATATAAGCTATATTATTATTATTATTATTATTTAGGAAATGGGTAAGCTTAACATTCGTCATTTTAGATTTTAACTTTATAAATATATACTTCAAAAATATGAGTAAACTACATATATAGGGTGTGTTTATGAGGTGGATATTCTAGAGCTTACGAAGGATGTTGGTGTTGGTCTTAATAATCTCTGTATTTTATAAATTAAAAGTCGCATTCAATAATATAAAACAGATGTGAATAGTTGAAAACATAATCATTAAAAATTTATGTCTTTTATTTTAAGTAGTTTCTATAGAGTGAATTCATAGTCACAATCTTAAACTTCAACCAAAAAATTTAGCTAGTTGGTTGCCAAACCTACCCATAATAATCATATACTCTCTCTGTCTCAAATAAGTGTTCAAGTTTGACTTTTTTAGCTTTTCTTTTTCAACTTTGACCTTAAATATTTTTGTTTGTGTTGTATAATACTTGATGCAAAACTAGCAACAAACCCGCACAATGCAGCGGTGTTAATAAACCGTATAATTGATGTTATTCGGCTATATTGTCTTTTGAATTTAATTTCAAAATCAACACATCAAATTCAACATTTTATTGGTCCCCATTGATTGATTTGATACATGATTTTCATGCTTGTTATTTTTTAAATTTGGTTCCATGACTTTTTTTATTAATTGTGACAATAGTATATTTGTACTTATCATTATGTCAATTGTGTATATACTAAAATCATAAATTCGTTATACATTGATAATTAACGGATGTTAAATATGAAAATGTTTAAATTCAAAAGTTTATAAATATATAAAATTATATTAAAATGCTTTTTATATAAAAATACTGATAATATTAAGTAGATCAATAACTCTTTAATATAAAATACTTTCCATAATTAATTGTGATTTGATTTGTATTTGATTGAGAACTATTATAATAAGTAGTAGTAGCAGTGGAGATGTAATTGAGAGGGGTAAATTTGTCAATTTAATTTATTTTAAGAGTTTAACATTCAACAATGAAGATGCTTTATAAGTAATTATAGATATATGAATGAATTGGGTTTAATGTATTTTCATTGGTCTAGTTTTCATAAGGTAATATATAACGCAAACAAAAATATTTAATGTCAAAGTTGAAAAAGAAATATTTTTAAATCTGATTCAGGACACTTAATTCGGGATGGAGGGAGTATATAGTTTTATATGTTTATGAATGAAGCATAAAGAAAATTTCAAGTCACGTTTTTTTATTTTCTTAGGAAAAAAACGGTAAGTAACAAAGACTTGGTAATAACAAAGTAAGACCTCTAGCATATTCAATATATATAATAGTTTAATATGACAAAGTACACTTAGTATAAATAGATAATTTTATAAGAATATGTTCAATAAAAAGAAGCTAGAATAGTGTGTTGCACTAAATCACTTTTTAATTATTTAATTTACACAATTCAACGTAATACTAATAATATAATCGATTTTGGACTACCTTTTAAATTAGAGCGGTTTATACTTAAAGCCAGTTTAATTAAATTGGCGCCTTTTGAAAGACATTTATGTAGTAGTGTTAAACGTTTATACTACCTATAGTTAAAAAATGTTTTTGAAAGACATTTATATGTGAGAAGTAAATAAAAAGAGATAATTATAATGGAATAGCTCACCGGGAGAAAAAAAACTAAAGGCAATTGTTGAACACATGAATTGAAGTATATAGAAGTCATTTGTTTTGGCTTTTCGACAGTTTGCTTATTCGAAGAAAGCAGAATTGAACGATCATATATGAATTAATTAATTTATTAATAAAAAAATAGCTACAATTGGGCTAAGCTTATAACTATAAAATATTGAGCTTCACGATTAAAATAATAGTTTTCTTCTTCTTTTCAATTTCATTTTTGTGTCAAATGGGTCCAAGCTATTTTGTAAGTGGTGTCCATCTACCTATCTATATATATAAAACAAAGATTTTTTTCTAGTTAATTAGTCATGTCACATCATCAAATTTCTTTTTTAAAAGGCTACCTAATTATGCCACATCATTAACTTAGTTTGTCCTTAAATTTTTCCTAATTTCTTAGTTATTACACATCATCAAATTTCCTTTTATAAAAAACCTACGTAATTATGCCTCACTATAAATTAGTTTTTCCTTCGAAGTCTTTAAAATTTCAAACACTCTCATCTTATAAGTTTCAAGATTTTTTAAATTTCTAATAATAAAGTACATTCTATTGTGTGTGGAGTCATAATTCAGTCTTATTATACTTTATTATAATAGTGTTTTAAATTCTTACATAACATTTAATTTAATAATTTTTTCTACGTAAAAAATAAATTCATTTTCTTACTAATATCTTATACATTGAACTTATCTACTATCATCATCATCAAACTGTCATAATATTATACTATTTATTATTCGTAGCGTGAAACTTAATAAACAAATTTTTTTTTCTTATGTGTCACCTTTTTAATCATTATATAATGACATGTCTCTAGAATATAGTTATGCTTATATTATTCTTCAAATTTTAAAGATGTCACATGGCTTTTCATTTTAAATAATTTTATTATTATTATATATCATTTTAATAAGGATTAATAATAGTTTAATTCTCACACTTTTATTTTTTTCCGTTTTAAGCCTTCTAACTTTTGTTTCTAAATGTTTAAACACCTTAACTTACAGGTTGCCCAAAATTGATTAATTTAAGTTTATTTTGAGTAGGTATGTTTTGCATTGATTACACAACAATCAAGTGCACCCTTTATCTCATTGTCATTGGCTCATTGATTTTATTTCATTAATAATCAAATTTCATTCATCATCAACTATATGTACACATTTCACGATTAAACATACTGGTAGATTGAAATGTTGAGTTAAGACAACAATATTAGAAACTATTACATATATGCTGCTTATATGAAAGTAATATAACATTTGTAATTGTAATATTTTACGTAAGCATTTGTGAATATGTTGTATTTGTTTCTCATGTTTTTACTCACAAAAACTTTGAAGTTTTTATTCGCGTATTTTTAGGTTGTTGTATACTATTTTTCTATTTTCAATGACATATTTGTAGTTTTTAATTACGATATTGACATTCATAAAAAAAATCATAATATATAATGGTTTTGCATATATTACTGTACGGTCACGGGCTCAAAGACCTACATTATTTTACGAATACATGTAATACTTATTAATTATTTATCTTTTTACAATTCATTGTGTTTTATTTGGCTCTATATATTAATTTCAACAACTAATTATAATAGTTTCATTACTTTATTATATAGTTTCGTTTATGTTATTATTTATTTTCAGTTCTCAAAGACAATTGCACATTTTAAGTTGAAAACACTAATTCATTGAACTACTATAAATAAACATATAATTGTATTTTTTAGCGACCGTGTATCGCACGGGCTAAAAACCTAGTTACATATAGGACCCCACTATTACTACTAGAGATTCGCCCTTGCTTTAGTCCGATGTCTATGGTATGTACCAAACTTAATTTTGGTATAGTGTGTGTATCAATCTTTCAACTTTGTTCTATTGTGTGTATCCAATAACTAAGTTGATTATGTTGCAACCGTATGACGTGCCACGTCACCTGACACGTCATTTACATATCATCAAAAAGGGGGACACGTTAGTCGGATACACACAATAGACCAACTTTGAAAGGTTGATACATACAATATACCATAATGAAGTTAAGTACATACTATATACATCGAACTAAATTAAGTGTATTCCCCTGCACTAATCCCAAACATAAAATTTGGTGACAAACTTGTTTTTCTTTGGCCTCCCTCTCTTGAGGGTCATCCTTATATATTTTCGTCACTTAACTTCATATGGCTCCCCTAGGAAATTCTTACATAAGTTAACAATAAATCATTGATTAATATAAATATATAAGTAAACCTGCTATTTTTGAATTAAAGCATCCTCCATTATTATTGTTGATAACCTTTTCACAAACTTTCACCCTAAAAAATGTAATTTGGCAAATATCATAAACAAAAACAAAAAATAACTCATTTAAATATCATCAAAACTTTGAAAAAGCATCAAACACATAAATAAAAATGATCATCCATACATAAATACTTAAGGAAAACATAATAATACCTGAACACATGAAGAATATTCTGGGATGAAGCATCTTCATATGAATTTAGAAGAAAGAAAAAAAAAATAGATAAATTTATCAAAATCAAACATCATATCTTAGAACAAAGGAAAACTTAAGATATATACCACCAAAACTATCAATCTAGAATTGTAGATGATCGACCTTGAATTAATTCGCCAAACACGTAAGGTCTGCTTCGTATTCCTCATCCTTCAACCATCACCATCATAGCTCAAATCTCAAAAATGTTATCTAAAACAAAATTGGTTGTAACTTGTAAGTAATCAAACTATCTGAAAGAAAATAAATTTATTGACATAAAAATGAATAAGCATGAAATAAAAATTGAAAAGAGTATCAAGGAAATTTGAAGAAACCTGGATAGAGGTTGAAGAACAATCAAATGAGGCCAACAATTTTATGATGTGATACAAAAAGCAATAGAAATAAAAATCGGTCAACATCTATCTTCTATCTATCTATTCTATACTATCTATCTATCTATCTATTCTATACTATATACTAAAAGGTAAATGAAGTTGATGTCATGTTGCTGACATGGCCCAATCTGAAGAAGAATTCATGTTGGGGTGGCTTCATGATAAACAAGAAATTTTCTCCTTTTTTGAATTATTTTAAGGAAATTTCTAACTTGTGCCATAAGGGCATATGTTAAGTGGTGAATATTCTTCTCGAAAATTGAAAAAGTTGAAAATATTCTTTTCGAAAAATGAAAAGGGTATCAAGATTCTTCGGAATATTCCTATCTTAACATATGCCCTTAGGGACACACGTTTGAAACCCTTATTTTAATTACAAAAAATGAAAAATGGTATTGGGTATCGTCTAGGGGTTTGGTGGTAATGGAGTATACATCAAGTTATTAATTGTTTGGAGTATTCTGATTGTCTGGGAAATGAAAATTTGAGTATCCAGCAAGTTTTTAATTGATTGGAGTATATACTTTAGGGTTTTTTTTTCAATTTCGAGAAAAATCACAATCAATTACTTTCATTTTGATTGGGTTTGATTTTTTTCCCATGCCAGGTGCAAGCTTTTTTTCAAATATGCCCCATATTTTTTCTTCATGCTTGCTTAGATTTATCACAAAAAAACCCTAAAATCTAAAAGGATCACAAAAAACCCTAAAATCTAAAGGGATGTAAATATTCGTTGTTCTATCAATTTCATCATAGTCATGATGTAAGTTAATATTTGAGTTTAGTTACAAAACTTTGAAAGATTCAAACAGGGAATTGTTATTATGCTCTTCAATCAATTCATTTGTATCCTTTTTATTGTCTCTTCAGTTTGAAATTGAAGCCATATTTCAAGAAGAAACTGAATCAAAGCAAGATATATATGTGTTTTCTTCCATGGATCTAAAGAAATAGGTATGTTCAATAAGCATTTATAGTTATTTTTATGCTTCAGTTTTCACAATGATTTTTCTGTGTTTATGCTTCATTATTGCTTATGTTAGGTTTGATTTGTGTTTATATGATAGTGTACATGTTCATAATGGGTTCTGAAGTGCACAACAAGTGTTTGATGAAATGCCTAAGAGAAACAACTATTCAAGGTAATTGTGTATATTTGTGGCCGCATCATTGTGTGACTGTTTATCTGCTATATTTATTAGATTTAAATATTGTAGTGTCACTGAAAGAGCTATTTCAAAGGATAGTGGTAGCTACCTTGTGGTTGCTTCAGTTTATATAACTTAACCATATGTATTGTCAGTCAATCAATATATCAATATATGGTGATATGTTTTCTTTCAATTATAAAACTATCTTGCAGGTTCCATATTTAAAGTCTATAATGGAAAATCTACTATCGTATGAATGTGTCAATACCATTATTCATGCCCTTACTTTGGTTTATTGTAAATAATGAAGGGAAAGATGTGCAAAAACTATTACTTACACTAATACTACTGTTAAACACAGGGAAAATGTTGCAATTATTGAGTGTGATAGGTTGGCTATGGAGTGAACGGTTGTAGAAAAGAAGAATACAAGCAAGTCGGTGTACAATGGCAAGCTTAAATTTTTGTAAGTGAAATTGTTCCATTTGTAGCTAATATTTGCTAGGATATACCGTTTAAATGGTATATCTGATCGTGGGTCTGATTTAAGTTTAGACAATTGCTATTTTTGCATCTCATGAGTTTGTTATGATTAAACAATTTATCTAATTAAGAAACCTCATGTGCTATTGTGCTTAGATTTTTTTTTTTTAGATTCTGATTTGTTTTTCGTTATAGTTTTATATGGTGATTCATGGTGATGGAAGTTAGAGATATATATGAAAATGGAGATTGCAACAAGTCATTATCTGAAGGTAAATGGTAGTAGTTTTTCTAATCTAAATTGTGTTTCCTAGATGTAAATTTTGGTTCCATAAGCAATGCAGCTTGTGGAGATGGCTCATGAGCCAATAGTTGTGCTTATTACTACAACACTATAGTTGATAAAAAAGTCTTTTTGCTACATAAGTGATGTCAAGTGTCATAATTTTTGTGGACTGTTATACGATATAGATGAATCATATTTCATTGCCTTTGTTTACATCAGTGCGTAGTTGTACACATGACCCAAGAGATGGCAGTTTTGTCCCTATTGTTTATAAATGTGTCAAATGGCTTATATCCTGTTCAACGTTATATATGAGATGGGTTATTTGGGCAAATAATTATACATAAGTGGCTCAATATAAGATTGTCTAAATCATATTGATATGTGTTGCTTCTCTATGCATTTCTTGCTAAAGTGCCACTATTGTGGTTGTAGATACTTGGATTAAAGTTTTCACATTTGTGACAGGAACACAGATCTCCACCCAAAGCTCTACATCCTACATATTAATATCTTCTCCTTCTCATACACTGGTAAGCAGAAAGCTTCTCGAATATCTTCTCATTCTCATTATTGAAAAAAAATCGTTAAAATCACAGGTTAATATTTCTTTTCATTTTGTAACTTCGAACCGATACTTGGTATTTTTAATGTTTTATATAGTGAGTGATATGTTGTGATAGACTGAATTTAGGTTGCATAGAGATAGAGATATTGTCAAATGAGTCATAGATTAGTGACCATATTATCACGATCTTTGAGGTTTTCTTTTGTCTGGTCACTGATCAAGTTTGATATTTTGTTGATAGCGTAAAACTGCATGTAGCATAAATTTTTTTTGTTGTGACAATCCTTATGGTGGTTTTCTAACCATGTCAGGTGTCTTATAGCAACATCATAAGAGTGGAGCATATCAAACACTTAGCAGCAAGTGTGTGCTTCTAATATTCGATTTGGTATGTGCTGGATTCTAGAAATACTTGTGTTTATGAAGTTAAAATGGAGGTGCTGCTCTTTGAAGTCGAGTTCAACTTGGTTTATTAACGGGTCAGAAGGATCAAGGAGTGGCAAAATGGGTGTTGTAGTAATGTCCATGATACATATGGGTGCAAGTGTATTTGTTGTATTTCTGGAAAAATTGTCATTTGTGCTGACATTTTAGTGTCAAGCAACAAATTCGAAATGTGAGATTAGTGGCAGATTTGGAAAAGATAATGAATAATATACGGACATATAAAATTTATCTCAATTATCTTGATAGCATGTGAAGAGTACGACATTTCCTTTTGGGGCAGATTTGTATATAGGGTCTTGCAAAAATGATGCATTTAACCTTTTATTGGTCAAAATGATCACTTTGTATGGACAAAAGTTCAAGGAATTCCAAGTCAAATTGATCGATCAAAGAGTCAAGAAATTAAGTGTAATAGTAATATCTTATATTTAATTATCATTAGATAGATGCCAGAGTAATCATAATAAAATAAAACATCTTATACTTATAACATTTATTTAATAAGTTTATGATATATGATATAGGGTAAGGTTCCAACGAGAATACTTCAAAAATAAGAACGGTAAGAACACTTGATAAATGCACAATTAGCCAACAAATTCATTAAATTCACACTCATACATCTCAAATATGTGTAGAAAAATTGATTAGAATAGATGCGGACTTTCGGAAATACACAAAAATCGAAAGAACGATTGATGCACAGTTATAGAGATAATCGTGCATCACTCGTTTTTTTCTATTTTTGTGCATTTTTAGAAGTGTGCATTTGTTTTTCTTTGCATATTTGAGATGTATGACTATGAATTTAATGATTTTTGTTGGCTAGTTGTGCATTTATGAGGTGTTCTCACCATTTTTATTTTTGAAGTGTTCTCATTTGATCAAAACTCATATGATATATATATATATATATATATATATATATATATATTGCTAAACCCGTGTTATCACGGGTCAATGATCTAGTTACTATATGTTGGAATATATGTTGAAAAATATGTGTGGTTTTACTAACTTTGGTGGATGAGATATCGAATCTCAAAGTTGAGTGTTTGGTGCAAGTTTGGAAATGAATTGCAACGTGTCCCACAGAGGAGTGGGAACAAAGTTTGCATGGGTTTATATGTGCAAGGTTCCAAGTGTGACACCCGTCAAATTAGGACTAGTAATTAATGTCTAATCAAGTGTAATACATGTAATTAGTTCTATGTTAGGCTAATTAATGTATCAATATATATATTGTTGAATATATACAAGTATGCGATTTGATTAAATCGTACAAGTTTAAATCGAATGCAATTCGATTGAATTAATACGGACGTTGGTGAACAATTTTATTAAATAATATGACATTATTTAATAACTCTATTTTATCCAAAATATTATTTAGATAATATTTCAACTCAAATTCGTATCGTATTAACAACATTTACGCGATTAAAATAATAAACTCGCGAACAAAATAAAACAAGTTAAGTTATGTTTTATAACTCAATTATTAATTATTTGATGAAATACTTCAATTAAAATATCGAATAAATATTTGTATTTCAAAACCTATAATTAAATGTACGAAAAATGATTTAAACGACCGAGAAAACGAACACCGCACGGAACGCTAAAGCACGAGATTAAAAGTTGGAGACCCACACTCCGGTGGGCCCCCACCCAACCGGCCCAAGGAGGGGACATCACCCCCCTCCCCTTTCCCCCTTCTCTCATTTCTCACCATCTCTCTCTCTCTTTCTTCTTCTTTTCTCTCTCTCTTTTCTCTCATTTCACCACCACACCACCATCACCATAATCCCACAAAAACTACCATCAAACACCCTTGAATCATCTCGCTCGTTTGAAGAAAAAGAACCACCTCGTAACGATCTACGTCTCTATCTTTCCGGATTCCCTCGCGCGAAGTTGTAAGTTTCCGACAAATCCCGAAACTCTCCGATTTTACTCATTTTCACTTGTTTGTTGTTTGTAATAGCTTATAATGTCCATCTAAGGGTTGGGTAAAAGAATCGGACCAAACGGAAACCGGAAAACTCATTTTTGGCTCAAAATCCGTCGAACAGGCGTAAGTGTCGCATAAGCCAGTCCAGTATAGCGTCACTTCATGTGTCACTTAAGTGCCGCATAAAACCCTAATTATGCGTCACTTGCCTAAGTGCCGCATAAAACCCCTTTTTCCTGACACTCCAACCGTCACTTGCCTACTGACGCCTAACACCTTTATCCGACACTTCTAGCGACACTTCCTAAGTGTCGCTTATGATCAGAAACTGACACTCGAACCCGACACTTCCTAAGTGTCGTCCAAATTTTGGAAGTGACGCATCAAGTGTCGCTAAAAACAGAAAGTTTAAAACCCATATTTCACTAAGTATTGAGGCTCAAATCTGACACCCCATTTTACCCGAATTCAAATCTCAAGTGCGTTTTTCACCAAAGCAATTTAATATAAATAAAAAATTTTCGAGCTGACTTGGCAGCTCGACCCCAACCAGGGGCCAGCCCCTTGGACCCCGCCAGGGGTTGCCACCCCTAGGACCCCGCTAACCAGGGGCGCTGCCCCGGGACCCCCGTCACTTAAAGTTTACAAATACTTTTAAGTATAACACCTTTCAAAAATCAAAATAATAATGTGAGATTATTATTACAAACAAATCACCAACGGGCCGTACACGTTTTCAAAACACAATCGAATCAACCAAGTTAATCAACTAAATCGTAGTAATTTGGATATCATAGTTGAACAAACAACTACAAAGGTAGTCTTTTAAGATACCTATGCAATTAATAACCATCGCGCGTATTGGACGCCCTCAGGTTACAAGTCTTCGGACATCGATTCGCAGCTAATCAACTCAAGTTTATTTAGTTAAACTCTCCAGACTCAGGTGAGTCTCATAGCCCCTATTTTACGGTTTTCATCAGAGGTGTGATTACATTGCTCGTATTATTTTACAATATGAACGCAAGTACTATACAAATCAAATACTACATGAGTTGTTTTCACTAATCATTTCAAAGCCCTTCACAACATAGTTTGGTAATACATCTGTAGCGTGAATGTTAGTATATGATATCATATAGGATTGACAATCCTCGTCCGGGTTAGCACGCACTAACTGGTCAAACAGACGTATTAGCATTTGGGAAGACGAGTGTAAATTAGGCACTCGTAGGAGGCAACTCAGTTAGGCTTCCTTAATTGGACCTAACGCTCAAGTTAAGCTCAGACTATGTGCTCATGGCTGTACAACTTTTATTTTGCTTAATTGCATTTTAAATTCAATTAAATCTTGCGGTTCATACAAATATGTGTTGACATACAAACCTGTGAGCTCACCAGCGTTTCGCTGACCCCTTTTAGCATGTATCACAGGTACTCAGCAGTAGGTTGGTTGCCCAAACAGGAATCATTAGCTCGAGTCTGCATTCAAGCAAATCAGAGATTTAATTGCATTATTATATTTTGTATAGATTAATTATGTAATGTAAATCTCTCAATTTCAAGTAGCTGAGCTAATGTAAACAGTATTTTGATGTAAACTTTGTTTTTTATCAATACAATGTAAAATGACGCATTTAGTGGTCGTTCATTATATCTTATGTGCTATGTATATTGATTAGTCGCGCAAAGACCCGATTCGCTTTCGCAACCCGAACTTGGGGGTGCGACACCAAGCTATGATTAAGATCTTGTGCTGTGGTTTACTCCTACGTGCGCGTAGGGGTTGGAGAAAAACGGGTTTTGAGTCAAATAGTCCATCCTCCCAATATCGTTGTCTATCCTCCCAATACATCTCTCCATCCTCCCATTTCTAATACTAAATATAGGGATCAAAGTGTAATTATTTGGTTATTGGGATCAAAATGTAATTATTTGGATAACTTCTAAAACAGATTTCAGTTACGAATCTTTTTGAATTTGTGTCCTTTTGAATTTTGTCATTAGTTGATCATTTAAAAGAATCCGTTTGAATTCTGGCACCTGTTAGATTTTTGTTTATATAAACAAAACTTGGTATTTGACAAATAGACAACACAACCATACCATATACTCCCTCCGTCCCATTACAAATGTTCACTTTGATTTTGCACGTAGTTTTAGGATTTTCCACTATCTACACTTTTCACCAATCAAATAATATATCCACCCACTAAAGTCTTTTTTGATTGGTTAAAAATCAAAGTAGACACTTATAATGGGACATCCCAAAATAGTAACGTGGACATTTCAAATGGGACGGAGGGAGTACCAGTTACACACTGCAAGCATACTTAACCCCGTTTTGATCACTTTTCAGGCAAGTGTTTCAAGTCCGGCCGTACGCGATTTTGAACCGGTGTACCCTGGGAACAGACGAAAAATTTGTTTAAGTTTGTTAGAAAATAGTAAGAAACTGTATATATATACTACTCAAAAAGATTACACCTAAGATAGATACTTAAAATAGATTATTAAATATTACCCGAAAATGTTTTACCGGAAACTTTGTGTGTTTCTTTGGAAAACGAATTGTCGGAATTGATTTGGAATACTATTTGAGAAACAGAGATTTATACTCTCGGTAACATGTTATACGAGTTAGTTGCTGAAACACGTTAATCAATATGACTAGTTAAGTTTGAAGAACAAATTGCTTCAAACCAATTTTGTTTCAAAAACTATTGGAAAATTAAAAAAAATGTCACTTTTTTTTCAAGTATATATCGTTTTGCCCTTCGAAAAAAATACGATATACCCCATGAAATTGCAAAAGCAAATTTGCGATTTGCGATCTCGTGATTTGCTTTTGCGAGTCGTTCACTGACTGAGCCGTGGCCGAGACACCCAGTGCCATCGCAAATCGCAAATTTGTGATTTGCGATTTACCTATGTCCCGAGAAATACTTGCGATCTCCGAGTCGTTTTGCACGTTCTTGAGAATTCAGTGCCATAGCAAATGGCAAATCGCAAATCGCAAATTTGCGATTTGCCATTTGCTAAGGCCTCAAACGCCGTCAGCGACTCGGTCACGTGCACGGGTCGCAAAAGCAAATGCACTGGTCGCAAAAGCAAATTTACGATTTGCGAATGGAAGGGGCATATCGTCAAAAAAAAAAATTGAGAGGCAAAATGATATATACTTGAAAAAAACGTGGTATTTTTTTTTAATTTCCCAAAACTATTTGCTGTTTTGTTCTTACAGATACATACACAGATTAATGCCTCATTTAAAAGAATTTTGTGTAGAGGAAATTTAACATGTAAGGTCTGGTTTTAATGCAAGTTCGATATTATAAATGTATTGACTTCGTTAACCTAAAAGGTTGAAACTGAATTTTAATTTAAAATCCAACAAAATGTTGGAACTTATTGAAATCACAAAGTCAAATATGGTGAGCCTATGGACCAGCGTCTGTTATGTATATTTGAGTATTCGTTCGTCGTTCAATGTGTGTAAGATTTGAATATATATAAAGATTTTATTTTGCCAACATATTATGCTCATAATTAAAATCGAAAATAGATGATTTTGGAATTTCGGGGAATTTAATTATGAAGCATATCCATATTTTATAATTCTATTATATAACTTTTGGCAATCATTATAATACTATATATTTTCTTACAAAATGAATATATGGTTGTTTTGACTAGTCAAATAATTTTAGAGCCATGCCTGATGTTTTAAGACCATTTGTGATATTATTGCTCTGTAAATAGTTTGTATATGTGAACAAAGTGTGATTGATTTTATGTTTGAATTTATTTATGATAAATAATGATGATTAATCAGGACTTTGTTGAGACATAGTTTGTGATAACAGATCTAGCTTGTAATATGACTAGTATAATTGTTATCAGGTTGATACATTGGTTTTGATTTGTAAATGAATATTTGTTATTAATAGTAGACGAAATTTTGTATTTAACAAATACGTTTTCTGCTAGTCGAGATCTCAAATCGCAAGGCATTGCGAGGCAAAATGAGATCTGAACTCGTAGTAGAATTTAAGCTGTGGTGAGTTGAGTTTATGATTGGGCTTGGGCTGCATAGCGAGTCGAGTCAACTCGCAGGCCCAGCGGCTGCGAGTTGAGACGAAGTATAAATATGTTTTCAATTCGTGAAAAACATAACTTTTGCCATTTTTTGTTTTTGACACCCTGCGAATTCAATCCAGAGAAAACGTAATTTTAAAGGCTAGGCTTTGACGTTTAATCGTTTAAAGCTAAGTAATTAGTTAACCTAAACGCGAACTTATTCGTTATAGTAAGATAACGTGTATTGAGGAATTCCGCGCCTTAATACTATAGATAACGAAATTATCGATCCTAGAACTAGGGACTTACAGACTTTGTTTGATTGTAAATGTATTACAATAATTTATATATCCTTGTTCAACTCCAACATAATATAATTAGTCAACGATAACAAACACGATACTTTTGTAGAAGAAGTATTGGTTGTTTGTTATTGGCTAGAGTTTTAAAAATATGCTAGTAGCTTACTACTCTAGAAGAAGTAGTGTTTATCATTGTTACTATAAAATATTATTGATTTCTCTAATTATATACCTTTATATGAAATGTGATATAAGTTTGTGGATGTAGAGAACTCTGGAGTACCATAGTGACGCCACAAAGCGATGAAGCTACTATGGGAACAATCTCATGGTTGTACAATCTTAATAGGATTATTGATGCTTGAGGATGGTTTGTGATGTCTGGGGAAAACTACTCATGCGTGTAGTTTTTGATCTAGTTTTGTTAACTATCAAGCCCTTCGGAAAGACATGTCACTTATAGATGGACATCGTGTTCTTGTTGTCGAAATTGGGAGTTTTGTATACAGAGATGACTTTTATCTACCGTTATCTATTGGACGAGTACTATCCATTTCTAGGACCAATAGTTGAGAACTTGAGATCTATAACTATGGTTGCGAGAGGATAGCATCAAGATAATAAGTATTCAGTGGAACTTGAAGACGAAGTTCGAGTGTCATTGAATATTAGTGATGAATGTGGTATATAATAAGATGTCTAATGTTCTTGATACGGTTGTTGTTAATTCGAAACTACAACATTCGAAACTACAACTACACGATATAGACAACGTATGCCTACAAATTGATATATTAATTATGTTGTTAAAATGTTTTGTGTATCATCACATTAACAAGTAAGATGTGGTTTGACAATTAATTCAAACACATCGATGGGATTTTTTATTTATTTATTCAAGTGGTAAGTTTTAATACCTTCTTGATTTTTTAAAGAATAGTTAATACGTATCGTAAACGGCCAACTACTTAAGATAGAAGTAGTTTGATTAACTATGAAATAAAACTTTAGAACGAGTTTGTTAACTATTCTAAGTTTTATGATGAGATGCGGATATGAGCTAGTGAATGCCGAGAGCACCAACTGAGCTGCATACCACAATAGGTCGTTATTGGAACTATATCATAGATGTAGTTCATTTATATATCATGGATGTAAAATCCTGTTATATAATTGAGTGTTGGAGATGGTCCTTGATGTCGGAGATGCCACATGCTTGTGGAAACCGATTGAATGCTTATGAAACATTCAAGAGACGATTGCCACTTATTAATGTTATCGGACATTGGTAATGGGAATTGAAATTGTAGAGCTGAGGTTATCTACAATTTAGACCATGCTCATAAGAGATATTTCATATGTTCTTGACATATCTTAAAAGGTAACATCCAATAGCAAGTTGACTATGGATTAATGTACCATAAATCTTAGTGATAAGCTCGTGCTTGAGAACGAGAAAAGCCTACTTTTGTTCCTTGCGGTCGGGACACTTGTAGGAGCATTGTCGATTATCACTCAAAAGGGATGATGATAATCATGATTGATGCAATTGACATATCTATTATTGAAAATGATGAGAACGTTAATAATGTTTTAATTTCTCTTAGATATTATCATGGTAATTTTACGAGTCCGTTAAATTATTGTGTTTGATTAAACTTGCGATAAAAATGTTCTAGTTGAATTACATTATTATATAATGTATGGTTGTAAATTAGCGGTTTAGCTAAAAGGTTTTATGGGTATAAAACTAGTACATTTCATGATAGATTTTTAAACAGTTGACTTATGTAATCAATATTATAATTATAATTTAACAGGATTTTACAAAAGGTAATTTTGGTATATAACGATCTGAGATTGTTATATTCGTGATGATAATAATTGAAACCTAAATTTGAACACATCGGGTTAGAATGTGGTATCAAATTTATGAAATTGAAAGACATGTTAGTGATAACAACATGACTTGTGGATATGTCATAATATGTGAAAATTCAAGTATGAATTTAACGTATGGCACTGATATATTGAATCTAGCAAGATTCATTTATTTATTCTTGTTGACCTCATTGTTGTTGACACATAAATGAGGTTGAATAAGTGGCAGAATTACATCCAAAATGACTTGACAATACAGAGTCAAGATTCTAAAGAGAGAATTGTATATATCTTTTGGAAAAAAAAAACATAAGGTTATGGTGTTGGAAGTAATTCTATTTATCACAAGTATGATATAAATCAAATTTTGTGGTATGAATTGGATAAATCCAAAGTAAAGCTCTTTAGGGGCGTTAGTAAAACTTCATAGATCAAAGGCATACATTATGATTATGAAGGAAATAAAAGTGAATGATTGATACGAGATATCGTATATGAGACACTCCTAAATGTCATTATTTATGATGGTATTTAAGTCTCATTAGTGATTTTTTGTCTAAAATTAAGAATGAGTATTGACAAGGGACATGCGAAATTCCTTGTAATAAGAAAGTTATTAAGAACCAGAATGATGCATCTTCTGCTCTTATGCTTAGGTCTTGAAGTCTATGGCATGCTAGACTTGGACTTGTTAATTATGATCTTCTGCAGAGATCAATTAACAACGAACATTCCATTGTATAAAATTTATGTATAGACAAAATTAAATCTTCATTCGGTAACAGAAAGATTTGGTATATCATGAAATCAAATTGATGAGATAATGATGCAAGATTGTTTCCATGTTGAATATGGAATTCAGATAGAATAAATCCTAGGAGAACTATGGACATAAAGATGCATATCTTTTGTTATATTATTTCGGGATTTGAATTGCCTAAATGGAGCTCGGATTTATGAGAGCTTATTCAAGTGTTGCATCTTATTAAGATGCATAAATTCTATGTTTCTAGGTCAAACCTAGAGTATAACTAATAATTGCTCTGAATATGAGAAAGTTTTAAACTATATTTATATAGAGTTTAGTTAACTTCCTAATGGCAATTAATTTGCATCATTTGTGAATATAAGAGAAAGATGACAATATGCAAGACATGTGGGGGAAGTCGAGATAGATAATACTTCTTGTACGAAACCCCATACTTGACATTCTTATAAGGGAAGAAATTTCCTAGAATAATATAAAAATATAGGGGTGTCTTGCATTTTGATATGGGAAGACCCGAATTCTAATTAATCTAGTGTTGCACACAATGATCATTAGAATTGATTGGATAAAGTATACAAAGGTCATAATGTAAGATGAATGTTTTTTTTATTGACCGATGGAGTATACGAGGGTCATGAAGTAAAAAGTATAAAATTTCTATGATGACCGAGTGGAGTACACAAAGAGTCATAGAAATATAAGGTAAGGTAATATTACTTTTACAGAAAAGTAAATATAAAAGAGTACTTAATTTGCTTACCTGTTGTACAAAGTGTAATGGAGATATGTTGAGATAACAAATTTATTAGATTTTACAATCAAGTGAAAATTGTAATGACTAATTAAGGTTGTCATTGATAACATAATATCACTAGAACAACTGATCTCTTTGTAGGTTATCTATGATAACATTTCAGATCCGACAATCATAGGGTTGAGAAGAGATCAAGTTGTGGAATGAAACTAAAGCCCTTGAAAGAAAAGTTTATATGAAGGAAAACCTAACCTAGTTGACTGGAGATCCCAAGATCTAGGTTCAATAGGACAACCTAATTGTATAACTAAGGGACGTCACTGTGGGGGAGTTCTTAAACCTCCAAAACATGTGAGGGAGTTATACAACTTTCTAGTCCATTCCAATAAATAACAGTAGTGATGTGAGGCTAAGCTTTTGGTTTTTAATGATTTTTGTATAACTACAAAGGTTCAAGTTATTATGAAGAATCACCTACGTGAGAGAGAAGTGGGGTCGCTTCGAAGGGAATTGTGGGGGGTACAATTCCTAAGAGCTCTTGCAGAACCAGGCTAGTGTTCATGACCATAACGAACACGACTACGAGGACTTGACCTTGTCAGGGAGAATCATGTGTGAAGTGTATTATCGTCTACACCAATGGCGGATCAATTCAAAGACATCACATTGTACTGACAGCTAGGAGACTAAGTACATTTCATAAGGGAAGGTTCAAAGGGTAATACCTACCTATCCTATGCAAGATTCAACCAATTGAGATTTCATTGAAACTTTAGTGTGTTTTCAATCGGTATTCATTCATGTGGGGGATTGTTGGAAAATTTAGTGAAATCATGTTGATTTCACTAATTTCAGACACATAATTATATATGTATATGTGGTACATATTTATACTAGTTTATGTATTTGTGTACTCCAAGATGAGAGCTTTGGAACGATATAATATGTGTTTAAATCTGAGTTGATATGAATGAGATATCGATCCTCAAAGTACGGTGTTTGATGTATAAATTGATGGGTTATTGAGTTTGTCCCACATCGGTGGGTGAAGAAAACTTAAAGGGAATAACCAAGTTATAAATATAGGCATTTAGCCTCCATTTAAGGATACACAAAAACATAACCCTTTTTCATTAAAGGAGATATAAGTATTTTCCGATGAAATCTCGGGCAATGAGTCAAGTCCGACAGTACAAGCTGCTTTGGCCGTTGTACCCTGGGAAACAGACAACGTGTAGACGGCGAATCTGTTTTAAGGGAACTGTGTCCAACACAAGCCTCGGTCTTCTTCAAATAAGTTTTCGGGGCGTGCGGATCTTCTTAAGATAAGTTTCTCTTACTTATTTCTTATGTTTTATCGTTTCTTATTATTCGTTTTCTATTATTTATTATTATTTATATATATAGTTATGGTAATTATATTAGAATTGCTATTTGTAATTCTATTATATACTTCTTGTAAATAATAATAATTAAACTATATTCGGGTTTGTATATGTTTTAATATTTAATAAATATCCAGGAAGGTCTGAAAAGAAAAACAAGGGGAAAGGTTCTAGTCTTGGACCTAAAGGCGGTGTTGGTAAAAAGAAATTCAAAGGCACGTGCTATAATTGTGACAAGCCGGGTCATCGGGCTAATGAATGTAGACAGCCCCAGAAAGAGACTCCCCGTGAAGCCAACATGGTTGATGATACTGAAAACCTTATTGCTATGATCTCTGACCTCACAGTGATGATCTCTGAAGTTAACTTGGTTGGGTCGAATACCAAGGAGTGGCGGGTTGATACCGGCGCTACCCGCCATGTCTGTGCTGACAAGAGCCTTTTCACCACCTTCAAAGATGTTACTAACGGAGAAAATCTCTTTATGGGAAACGCTGCCACTGCTAATATCAAGGGCGAGGGGAATGTGATCCTGAAAATGACATCTGGAAAGGAACTCACTCTGAGCAATGTTTTGTATGTTCCTGAGATTCGTAAGAATCTTGTATCTGGGTGGTTGTTGAACAAGTTTGGTTTCAAAATTGTAATTGAGTCTGATAAGGTCGTGTTGACCAAAGGTGGTTTGTATGTTGGAAAGGGCTATGCCGTCAATGGTATGTTCAAACTCAATGTAATGGTTGTTAACAATGAAATGAATAAGACCGGTACTAGTTCCGCTTACTTGCTTGAGTCGTCAAATGTGTGGCATGGTAGACTTGGTCATATTAACTTTAATTCAATTCATCGTTTGATTAAATTAAATTGCATACCAACATTCCATATTGACTCAAACCATAAGTGTGAAACTTGTGTTGAAGCCAAACTAACAAGATCATCATTCAAACCGGTTGAGAGGAAAACCGAACCCCTTGATTTGATCCATACGAAAGTGTGTGATTTGAAATCGATTCCAACAAGAAATGGATATAAATACTTCATCACATTCATTGATGATTGCACGAAGTATTGCTATGTTTACTTGCTTAAAAGTAAAGATAAAGCAATTGAAACTTTCATTGCATATAAAAACGAAGTTGAGAATCAACTCGAACGGAAAATCAAGGTAGTTCAAAGTGATAGAGATGGTGAATATGTCTCTCCATTTGCTGAATTTTGTTCACAAAATGGAATTAGACATGAACTCACTGCACCTTATTCACCCCAATCGAATGGGATTTCTGAACGGAAAAATCGTACCTTGAAAGAAATGGTGAGTGCCATGTTAGTAAGTTCTGGTGCAAATCAGAACCTATGGGGGGATGCCATTTTGTCGGCCAATTATCTTTTAAATAAGATACCCCAAAAGAAAAAGGATGAGACCCCATACGAATTATGGTGGAAAAGAAAACCATCCTATAAATACCTCAAAGTGTGCAGATGCCTAGCCAAGGTAGTTGTTCCATTACCTAAGGCTCAAAAGATAGGACCTAAAACTATTGATTGCATATTTATTGGATATGTTGGACTCAGTAGCGCTTATCGTTTCCTTGTGCATGACTCCAAGATTTCTGATATATACAAAGGTTCGATAATGGAATCAAGGAATGCCTCATTCTTTGAAAATGTATTTCCATGCATTACAAAAGAATATGGAAGCTCGTCTAGGATAGACGATGAAGGTGTCCAAGATGAGACACCTAATGAACTAGTTCGAGAAGAACTAGAACAACCTGAGGAAGAAGAGCTCGAGCTAAGGCGAAGCAAAAGAGCAAGGACAGAAAAGTCTTTCGGTCCTGATTTCTACACTTACATGGTAGAAATTGAACCTACAACCTACCGTGAAGCGGTAATTTTCTCAGAAGGACCTCAATGGAGGGAAGCCATCAAAAGTGAAATAGACTCTATTTTACAAAACCACACATGGGAGCTAGTGGATCTTCCTCCTGGATGCAAACCGCTTGGCTATCGATAGATCTTCAAGAAAAAGATGAAGCCAGATGGCACCATAGATAAATACAAGGCAAGATTGGTGATCAAGGGATATAGACAACGAGAAGGTCTAGATTACTTTGATATATATTCGCCGGTAACGTGAATAACCTCCATTAGGTTGGTACTTGCTATTGCCGCCATTAGAAATTTGGAAGTCCATCAAATGGATGTGAAAACTGCTTTCTTAAATGGAAATCTAGAGGAAGAGATTTGCATGGAACAACCTGAGGGTTTTATAGCCCCTGGACAAGAAAGGAAAGTATGTAAACTTGTTAAATCCTTGTATGGATTAAAACAAGCTCCAAAGCAATGGCACCAAAGGTTTGATCATGTCATGCTTGAGTCTGGGTTTCAAATCAACGAATGTGACAAATGTGTGTATGTGAAAGACACACCAATTGGATATGTCATATTGTGTCTATATGTAGATGATATGCTGATTGCTGGAAGTAATGACCAAATGATAAAATCTACAAAAGACATGTTAAAAGCAAGGTTTGACATGAAAGACATGGGTTTAGCGGGTGTGATATTAGGAGTTCAAATCACAAGAACCCAAAGTGGACTTGTTTTAAGTCAAACTCACTATGTGGACAAGAGTCTTGAAAAGTTCAATGCGAATGACTCTAACATAGCTAGAACTCCCATTGACACGAGTCAACATCTGGCTAAGAATAGAGGTGAGCATGTTGACCAGTTAGAGTACTCAAGAATTATTGGCAGCTTGATGAACCTGATGAGTTGTACCAGACCAGACTTAGCATATGCTGTAAGCAAGCTAAGTAGATACACGAGTAATCCGGGTTTAACTCATTGGAGTAGCATGATTAGGTTACTTTGGTACTTGAGGTACACTCGGGAATACGGGTTGCATTACAATAGATATTCTGCAGTTATCGAAGGACATTGTGATGCAAATTGTATATCTGATATAAATGATTCTAGGGCAACAAGTGGGTATGTATTCACACTTGGAGGTGCCTCTATATCGTGGAAATCTTCAAAACAAACGGTTATTGCTAGATCCACGATGGAATCGGAATTCTTCGCTTTAGATAAAGCTGGTGAAGAGGCAGAATGGCTACGTCAATTTATTGAGGATATACCAAGATGGCCTAAGCCGGTGTCGGCCATATGTATACATTGTGATAGCCAATCGGCAATTGGCAGAGCTCATAGCACAATGTATAATGGTAAGAATAGACATATAAGACGTACGGTACGACAACTAATCTCTACAGGAATTATCACAGTTGACTACGTGAAGTCAAAGGATAATATTGCGGATCCGCTAACCAAAGGCTTAAGCAGAGAGTTAGTTCAGAAGTCGTCCATGGGAATGGGACTGAAGCCCTTGAAGAAATAAAGTTTATATGAAGGAAAACCTAACTCAGTTGACTGGAGATCCCAAGATTTGAGTTCAATAGGACAACCTAATTGTATGAACTAGTGAGGTCACTGTGGGGGGAGTTGATACACACCCTCCATCTTTCAAAGGGAGTTTATTAAATAATTAATAAACTTCCTAGCCCATTCCTAAAAGTTACAAGTACGAGGCTAAGCTTAAGGATTTTAATGATTCAGCTCAGGCAGCCATACGTGGTGAATCACCTATGTGAGAGCGAAGTGGGGTCGCTTCGAAGGGTATTGTTGGGGGCACAATACTTAATGGCTCTTGCAGAACCAGGATAATGTTCATGACCATAACGAACATAATTATGAGGACTTGACGTTGTCAGGGAGAGTCTTGTGTGAAGCGATCATCGTCTACACAAATGGCAGAGGAGTTCAAAGACATCACCGTCTACTCAGAGCCAGTAGACTAAGTGTGTTTCATGAGCGAAGGTTCAAAGGGTAACACCTACCTATCGTATGCAAGGTTCAACTGCTGAAACTTAATCGGAATTTTGAAGTTTCTGAGATCGATCTCCATTCATGTGGGGGATTGTTGGAATATATGTTGAAAAATATGTGTGGTTTCACTAACTTTGGTGAATGAGATATCGAATCTCAAAGTTGAGTGTTTGGTGCAAGTTTGGAAATGAATTGCAACGTGTCTCACAGAGGAGTGGGAACAAAGTTTGCATGGGTTTATATGTGCAAGGTTCCAAGCTATGATTAACATCTTGTGTTGTGGTTTACTCCTACGTGCGCGTAGGGGGTGGAGAAAAACGGGTTTTGAGTCAAATAGTTCATCCTCCCATTTATAAGGCTATCCTCCTAATATTTTGTCCATCCTCCCAATATTTCTGTCCATCCTCCCATTTCTAAAACTAAATATAGGGATCAAATGTAATTATTTGGTTATTGGGATCAAAATGTAATTATTTGGATAGCTTCTAAGACAGATTTCAGTTACGAATCTTTTTGAATTCGTGTCCTTTTGAATTCAGTCATTAGTTGATCATTTAAAAGAATCCGTTTGAATTCTGGTACCTGTTACAGTTTTGTTTATATAAACAAAACTTGGTATTTGACAAATAGACAACACAACCATACCATATACCAGTTACACATTGCAATCCTTATCTGTCAGTGGCAGCATTCTTAACCCCGTTCCGATCACTTTTCAGGCAAGTGTTTCAAGTCCGGCCGTACGCGGTTTTGAACCGGTGTACCCTGGAACAGACGAAGAATCTGTTTAAGAGAACTGTGTTAAACACAAGCCCGGTTCCATGTTACTGCACATGTAACTAACCAGTTAACTACTGTCAGCATCTAAATCAGCTAAGTAAGAAACAAACAAGAAAAAAACAATGTGATGTTTCGAACTCGTGACTTCTCGAACATTTTGGCCTATTCATTCCATTAGGCTAGCAAACCTCATTTTATTTATTCTACCATTGTTATTTTTATACCACATAAATTAGGAATAGTGGCACATTATCATTTCTATTATTTAATACATTTTAAATTCAAACCTTTGAAACACCACCTTCTTGATTTCTTGGCTTCTCACGCTTTTAGATGTATCAAAGCACTGTTCTCGAGTTTAAAAATGAGTAGAATAGAAGTGAAAAGAAGAAAGGGAAACTAAGAAGAGAAAAGGAATGAATATAAATTATGTATTGCATTCTTGAGTATTCTTTTAAGAGGAAAGGAAAAGAAATCAAAAGAAAAGGAAACAATTACACATTTATGGAAATGAAATGATAGAGATGGAAAGGTTAAAGAATATTTTGTTATGAGTACTTTCTGCCCAAAATTGAACAGACCGAAAGGGAAATTATCTATCAATTTGTATGATGACTAGTTTATCCCTTATATAATACAATTAATATGTATACATCCATATCCATATTCATTATATTGGCATATCATCCATCCATATCCACTGGATGGAGCGGGTTATTGAATATTCATTGGATATTAAAAAAAAAGTTAAATGTTGAGATAATCTTGACATAATTTGTTACGAAATACATTTAAAATATCATTTCTAAAGATATGAAACCCTTATCTTTTGTTTATTGTTTATATATAAAGACACATTTTGATAATTGTTTATCACATGCTAGTGACCTCCGATATTATAATTTTAAAATTTTACCTCCGATGTGTTAACCTATTAATGGGTGGCTAGGACCCCAGTGTATGTTTTAACTATCCTAGTCGCATTAAAAATTGGATTATGAGGCGGTTTGATAAATAATTTTTTTATACGATCTCTGATCTGGTATCATACGGCATGCAGGTAAAAAATGTAAAAGCGACTTAGGCAAATTATAACATGAGCAATATAAGTGGCCTCACAGTTGGGGCTTGTATAATACTCGCATGGCTTCTCAAGCTTTTATATTGATTACACCACTATTCTCGAGTTTAAAAATTAGTGGAATTTTAAAGAAAATAAGAAAGGGGAAAAACGAAGAAGGGGAATAAATATAAATTATGTATTGCATTCTCGAGTATTCTTTTGAAAGGAAAGGAAAGGAAACCAAAAGAAAAAAGAAACGAAAACAATTACACATTTATGGAGATGAAATGATAGAGATGGAAATGTTAAAGAATATATATTGATATGAGTACGTTCTGCCCAAAATTAACGGATTGAGAGGGAAATTATTTATCAATTCATATAATGACTATTTTATCCTTTATATAATCCAATTAATATATATACACTTGTATTTTTATAAATAAATATGTATTCAACTTAATAATTTCTCAAATCGTTTCTAATTACAATATCAATTTGATTTAATATGATCATAGCGTACGTCTTAATTATGTTTAGTTTGTTATATGTACATTTACAACATTTTAATAGACTTGGTCAAGCTGTTTACAATGTCAAAACGCCTTCATAGTGCTAAAACTTAGATGCACATCACGAATATATATATATATATATATATATATATATATATATGCATCAACGTTTCTTTTATTCTTATAAAGTATGCGTTTTTAGTATTCGTTTCTATGTATTGGTTTTAATGTATTTGTTCTATATATTGTGGGCATAGGTAATTCAGTTTTTGAAAAGGTCACTGAAAGTCGTCTGAATTTTGGGTATTATTAATAAAGAACGAGTAAAGTAATGGGTTAAGAATTAAAGAACTCGTGTTCTCAACGAGGTACGATAAGACCAAATAGTTCCTAATAATAATGAAAGCTGATTTTGGCAATTAACTTTTACTTGTCACAAGAAAACATTGCATTAACCGGTTGTACTATAAGCATAAACATTTCTACTGTTTCCTTATGACAGGTAAAAACTTACTTGTCAAAATCAGCTAATCCGGAAGGAGTAAATAAGTAACCCTAGTTCAAACATATATAAACCCTTTCCCTCATTCTCCCTGCCTTTTCATCAGCCGTCAGATTCTTCCATTTCCCTTTAAACCCTAAACCCTTTTTATTCCCAAACCCCTTTTTCCTTCTCCACTTCAATCAAAACCCTAATTAATATCATTCATCAACTTAATAACATTTATAACAATGTTAGTGTTATTTGAAACCCCAGCTGGCTTTGCCCTTTTCAAAGTCCTTAATGAACAAAAACTTTCCAAAACTGATGTAAGTCTATACATATGCATATATTGTATACACATATAATCTTTCAGTATTCTAATAGAGTAATAGCTACTAATTATGATAATTATATGTTTACAGGATTTATGGAAAGAATTCTCATCATCAGATACAGCTAAACAGGTCATATATTTTTGTATTGTTTTATTTTTTGTAATTTCAACATGATGAATTAGTTCAGTTTTTACATTTTTTTAGGTTATAATGAAACTGAAGGTTTGTTGTGATGATTTTTTATTAAAAATAGGTTGTAAAGTTGAAAGCTTTTTCAAAATTTGAAAACACATCAGAAGCACTTGCAGCAGCTACATTGTTGATCGATAGCAAACCGAGCAAAGGTTTACGCAAGTTCTTGAAAGCTCATTGTGATGGTGAAATATTAGCTGTTGCTGATTCTAAATTAGGAAATGTTATTAAGGATAAGCTTGTAAGTTTTGAACTTTTATGATTGCTTACTTTTAATTTGTTACGGGTAAATGGGGCAACAAAGGTACCCAATTATACCAAATTTTAGTTCTTTACTTAGTTTTTGATTGATTTTCAATTTAAGGTATTTATGTTTTGTTTTACATATTATCTTGAAAATCATAACACTGAAAAAGTAGTCTGTTTTAACACCCAAAAACCCCTTAAATGCTGTATCTTAAATTCTCTAAATTGATTAGAAAAAGGTTCTTTTAGGTGGTGACAAAAACTCTCAAATGCTGCAATTTGACAAAAGAATAGTTGATTATCGGAAATGACAAATTGATAAAGTTGGGTGCTTTTTGTGCCGTTTACATTTTAAGTTTTAGTTAAATAATGTGTGTAATGTATGTATAATACTTGCAGCAAATTGAATGTGTGCATAACCAAGTTGTGATGGAACTTATGAGAGGTGTTAGAAGTCAATTGACTGAACTTATAACAGGTCTCGGCTCACAAGATTTAGCTCCAATGAGTTTGGGTTTATCTCACAGTTTGTCTAGATTCAAGCTTAAATTCAGTCCTGATAAGGTGAGATTTATTTACCTTATTAATTTTCATATAATAATGCTAGCATCAATGTCATTATGATGAATGTGTTGTACATTAGGTGGATACAATGATTATTCAAGCTATTGGGTTGTTAGATGATCTTGATAAAGAGCTTAACACTTATGCAATGAGGGTTCGAGAATGGTACGGCTGGCATTTCCCCGAGCTTGCAAAGATTGTTCAAGACAACATTCTTTATGCGAAGGCAGTTAAGCTCATGGGTTATCGCACAAACGCTGCTAAACTCGATTTTTCAGAGGTATAATATATGTGTATATGTGTAATTATATATATATATATATATATATATATATTTGTAGGGTACCACGCATAGGGTGTTTGATTATCATTATATAGGTGACATTTGAATCTGTAGATTTTCATCGATTCACGTTACAGGTCGCTGATTTGTGTTCATGTTATTTGGACATTCACAATACCTAAAATGAGAGCTTTATTATATCGGTGGATGTTTAAAATGTTGTCTTTAATAGGAAACCTTTTTTATTTGTTTTATTTCGTATCTGCTGTTGTATGGTGAAAAGTTATACTTACAGGGAATTGCATTTCTTAATGAATAATTTGCTAATGAAATATATTGTTATATAGGTAATTTCAAATATTTTAAAGGTACGGGATTAAGTAGTTACATCAAATGCTTTATATTATTGTACGGATATTGTTAAATGATGGTATGCTAACTAAAATATTATTTGTCAATAGATACTACCCGAGGAGGTTGAGACTGACCTGAAGGATGCAGCCGTGGTTTCCATGGGAACTGAAGTTAGCGATCTTGATTTGATTAATATTAAGGATTTATGCGATCAAGTATTGTCGTTATCCGAATACCGGGCTCAATTATTTGATTACTTAAAGAGTAGAATGAATACAATTGCCCCAAATCTTACGGCACTTGTTGGAGAACTCGTCGGTGCTCGACTTATTGCACATGGTGGCAGCTTGTTGAATCTTGCTAAACAACCTGGGAGCACGGTTCAGATACTTGGTGCAGAAAAGGCTCTTTTTAGGGCATTGAAAACAAAACATTCGACGCCTAAATACGGGCTTATTTTTCATGCAAGTTTAATTGGTCAAGCAGCACCAAAGATCAAGGGGAAAATGTCTCGTTCGCTTGCTGCTAAAACAGCATTGGCGATTCGGTGTGATGCGCTTGGAGATAATCAAGATAATTCTATGGGAATGGAGAATCGTCTTAAGGTATATTGGATACATTGGCTTGATTATTTGATGTATGTATACGCTTCTTGTTTTATACTGTATTTTTTTTTTTGTATTTTTGTTCTTTCTAAATCGCGTTTTAGCTTGAAGCGAGACTAAGGAGTCTTGAAGGGCGAGAACTTGGCCAATCCGCCGGATCAACTAAAGGCAAACCTAAGATCGAAGTTTACAACAAGGATCAAAAGAAGGGGGGTGGGGCGATGATCACACCAGCCAAGGTGTGCATTTATGATTACAACATCTCTTTGGTTTTGCCTTCATTAGCTTTAGAAGTGGTGGCTTTTTAGCCATTTACTTGTGAATGGATCGATTTGGGCTGTGTTCTATATTGAACATGCTAAAAAAGTTTATATCTAAAAGGGTTCAACTGAGTGAAAGTCTATATAGAATGCATAAATCGTATAAATTGGAAAGTTATATTCTAATTGCAATGGTAATTTTGCGTAAACCTAGCTAAACAATTACTGTAGTTAGCTATAAGTTTAAGTCAAAAAAAGAAGAATAAACTGTTATTGGGTTATCCTGACCCGGTTGTTTTTTACCCATAATCCAACCAGCCCATTTTGCCACCTTTAAATTTAGTTAAAAGTTCGTTATGAACGAACTTTTAGACATTGGTATTCATATGCCTTGCAATTGTCGGGTTTCCTTTACTCAATTGTGATTGGTTTGTTGTGCAGACTTACAATGCAGCAGCTGACTCTGTTCTTGGGCGGTTAGAAGCTGAGGCCAAGGAAGAACAGATGGCCGAGCCTGTTAATGGTGAAAAGAAAGATAAAAAGAAAAAGAAAAACATTGTAGCAGATGATGAAGTAGCAGATGAAGACAGTGATAAGAAAGAGAAAAAGAAGAAGAAAAAGAATGTAAGTGAGGAGGTGCAGAATGAAGACGAGATCGTAGAGAAGAAGAAAAAGAAGAGGAAGCATGCAGAAGAAGCTGATGAAGCGGAAACAGAACCAGCTAGTAAGAAGAAAGAGAAGAAAAAGAAGAAAAAGAAAACTAAAGTATGAGATGTGGAAGATTATGAGATGAGCAGATATATGTTTTAGCCTGGGGATGTTTTCTGCTCTCCTAAAGAGCATCCACAACAATAGCTTTTTACAAAGCTCGTTTGTTAAAGAGGTGTTTGGAAAAAAACTTTTGAAAAAGTGTGTGCTTCATTGATAAAAAGCTTTACGTGTATATAAAACTATTAAAAAGTACAAAATTAACAAGGAAAGAGAATTTAAAGCTTTAGATTTTTAAAGTCGTTGACTCTCTCAGCTTGTTAATTTAGTCATTTTTTATACTTTTATATGGATATAAAGCTTTTTATCAATGGAGCAAAAGCTTTTTCCAAAGGTTTTCTCCAAAAACATCTCCATTTTAACAAAAAAAACTTTGTTAAAAGCTATTTATGTGAAGTGGCAGAAGACATAAAATGTTGCACTGCCAATTGTGCTCATCTGGTTACCTTTAGCAATATTGCGCATCAGTATTTGATTCGAAAATTTTGATAGTAGGTAATCATGTAAGTTAACTGGTGAGAATACCTCAAGTCAGTTTTTAGAAAATGTCACTGTATTAGGAGCTTGGAATTATGCAAAGTTGAATGGTTTTTTTGGTGTAAACAGACATCTATGACTAAAGTATGTTACTATTCCAAGTTTCAATCTCAATGTGCAGTGATTGCAAAGTTTTTTCCTGACTGAATTCTTGTATCGGAAAACTTATGGCCTATTAGGGTTTTTGGATCTGGTTTTATTGGAGTTTGATTAAGCTTATTTGATTTATGAAGCTCAAGTAAATAAGATTGTAATTTGTTAAGGATTAGCTTATTAGCATTTTCAAATATCGATAAGCCTGTAAATATGAAACTTATCTCTTTATGTCTTCTTTCCGCACCATGTTTCTTGAACTGATTGCACTTGTTTCAAAATTTAATAGCATAATACCCGCGCTACGCAGCGAAAATAATACTTCATTATAATTGAAAAGGGTGAGGTTCAAATGAGACTAAAATTTGTGTGAGACTAAGGGAACCAATGATATCATGTCATATATACAAAGAGAATGTTCCATACTACACAACTCATTTACCCCAAACATCAATTATCTCACAAACGACAAATCGAAAAATCATGAAACTTGCACCATAATTTTCAGCGTTTTATCCTTTTCGATTTGCCGTCCCTCAAGGCATACTTCCGACGAATTTTTTTTAAAAATTTTTTTTGGTGGGTTTCATATGTTACTAACACATGTGTTAGAGTGTTGCATTTAGGGTTTGGGGTTTAGGGTTTGGGTTTTGGGGTTTCTCCCCGAAACCCCAACCCCTAAACCCCAAACCCTAAACGCTTTATAAAACTCTAAACCCTAAATCATACTAAACGCTAAACCCTAATAAACCCTAAACCCCACTAAAACATAAAATCTAAACCCTAAACCATGAACCCTGCTAAATCCTAACCCTAAACTCTAACCCTAGACCCTAACCATAACCGTAAATAAAATGTACAATCAATCACTAACACATGTGTTACTAATTTATAAAACCCACCAAAAAACTGAATTTTTTTTATCGAAAGTATGCCTTGAGGGACGGCAAATCGAAGAGGATAAAACGCTGAAAAATATGATGCAAGTTTCATGATTTTTCGATTTGTCGTTTGTGAGATAATTGATGTTTGGGGTAAATGGGTTTTGTAGTATGAAACATTCTCTTTGTACATGTGGCATGATATCATTAGTTCCCTTAATCTCACTCAAAAATAATGTACTCATTTAAACCTTACTCTAATTGAAAATTATGTTTATCATTCAGTGACATATTGATTAAGATAACTTAATTTGTAAAATTGTATATTCAGAATATGGAAGATGAAGTTAAGTGTGAAAAAATAATAATTATAAGTTACTACAATTTGCAAATCACACAATTTAAAATTGGAAATGTTAAATCTTACTTCATAAAAGTTACTATAAATAAAATATCAAAATGCTTTATAAGTAGTATTAGATGAACAATACAAAATCTTCATGAAATATATGACCATGTAAACACCTTGTTCTTACTATTAGATATGTGTATTGGTTGTACATATTCACTTGAACAGTAGCAATATTCTAGTTAAATTCAAAAAACCCCAACCCCCTCCTTAGACTATTAACCATCTAATCTAACTATAATACATATGTACAGAAATTAATACATAATCAGGTCAACTAAATCTTTTTTTTTTACTTCAGTTCAAGAATCCATGAAACACATTCTTCGAGTAATTTAAACTTTTGATGCACGGCAACCTTCAAGAACACTTCCATTTTGTCCCTAAAATCTTTCACATCCTCTTTGAGAGTAAAAGTTCCTGCACACCCACAATGTTCAGCCAAATGTGCAGCTTTAATTTGCTTGCATTTTGAACAAACCAAATCTTGAAGATGGTATAGTCGTTCTCTTTGGCGGACAACTTGCAGAAGACTATTTTCCATCATTTCACGGTTGTAAAGTTGACCACATTGTGGAACACCACATCTCCACTCCTGAGTTAGTAGAGCTCTATCCCGACACAAGTCTAGGTCTCTACAGTCGTTGCAGTAACTGCCAAAATAGTACATTCGAATTAGAAACACCAAACATTCAAATGCAATAACCGTAATATGACTTAAGAGAAAGATGATTGGGTAAACGATGCATGATATATCAATCTACTAGAATATATATCAATCAGTGTTGAACGATGCATGATATATCAATCTACTAGAATATGCTTATGCAAAAAAAAAATTCTCTTTTGAATGAGTAGTGTAACGATCAACACCAACAAAGGTACCTTGATAAAAACCAATAAGTAATAAGACATTAACACCTAGTACACAACGGTTGATGGATCCGCAGTTGCTATTTTTTTCTTTCTTAATTATTTCTTACTTGTTGATAAAGATGGTGAATCACATGGTTTTATTGATGACGTTTATAATGATCCACGGTAACATGAGATCATGTTTATGCTATAATATTTTTTTCATTGATCAAGGAAGCACTTGTATTGTTACCTGCAAATCACGTTTGGTAGAGTGAAGGAAAATGAACAGTTTTGAAACTGTGCCTCTGGAGCAAACTCCCTTACATGCACCAACTTTAACAGATTCTTCCTTAATATCTACATTTTTTTAGATGAAAATGAAGAAAAGAAAAAATCAGCAGGTAGCCCACTAGAGAAACATGTAAAAGAATATGGGATTAAATAGAAATAAAAGACGTAAATTCTTGAAAAGTCATTACCCGAATATCATGCTGAACATTCTGGTCAAGTATAAGCACAGCACACACATGCTTAATAAATTCTAATGCAGGATATCCTTTATTCACATTATCTTGAGATACCTGAGATTTGCCTCTTTTTCTCATGTGATGATCAGTTTCACGAACTATTTTCAATAGTTTGACGGTGAAGTTGGATCTAATCTGTAAAAAAATAACAAATATATGAATAACAGAGTAAGTACATTATTCAAAACAAAAGTTGCCAGATTCCATAATTAGACTGTTTATTCTAAATTGGACCTGCTCCCTAAGATGTTCAGTCATGCATGACTCAAATACTTCAGCAGCAGCAGCAGTGATTGATGGAGTGCATGAATCATCATCCCTTATAGTTGCTCTTTTTCTCAATTCAAGTTGAGCAAATTTCCAAGGGAGATACATGAACTCAGAGACTATAGAAATGAAACGTTCCTATACGGTAGAAAAGAAATAAGGGATATCAGACAACACAGATATGAAAGATGGACTACAATTGTAAATGCTTAAAAAAATTGTATGTTGATGCTCAAAAAAGGCCATGTACCTGAGTCTCTGTTGGCAAGTTTTCTGCAACATTCCACATGGACACAACTTCCACTTGGGGAATAGTATCTGTGATATCATTTGTTTGATCTGATATACCTTGAATTGCACCAAAGTTGTACTGTAATAGAGGAGTGAATTGTAATTTCTCAGTCAACCCAAATAAGACTGCCGACTTTAAAATATTAACAAATTAAACACGTATATGGAAATGAAGATTATTCTATAGCTGACCTGATCCATGAATAGCAGTGAGTGCCAAAAGTGCATGGGTTCAAGCTCGATCCACTCAAATAAATCTCTAGTAAAGCAAAATATAAGGAAATCAAAGATGATATAAAGGCACAATTTAACTAACTTTTGAATGACATACAAAACAACCAACCTTCCTTGTATAGTTTTCAGTAAACTATCACAGTAAGCTTGGGCAGCAAATAAGTCTGACTTTCCGGTGTCCAATATAATTCTTGAAAAATCGGCAAATATAATGGTGGCACCCAACTTTCTAAATTCAGCTAGCAGTAGTGCAAACACCTTTTGCATGACCTTGTGAAGCATTCGATGAAGAGCTGGATCATGAAGCTTTGACCACGGACTGGATCACAGAATAATACAGAAGAATATGTCAAAATTAAGCCAAAGTACAATGGATGCATTTAGCACGACAACAAGTACCTGCAAAGCCATCTGTATAGATGTTGTAACATTGCATCAGCAAATATATTTCCTGATGTAACTGCATCAGAAAGGCATCGTTGTATTAACTGCTTAAGAACACGAAACGCCTGTGTACAAGATGTGGCCTCATCATATCCTAGCTGCTCATTCGGAAGATGTGATCCAGAAGTCAAATCTTGGTCAAACCCAAATAGGGTACCTCCCTCCATTTCATTTACTTGGTTGCTCTTTAGCAGAGCATCAACAGCCAAGTGATGAATCTGCAGGGCTTAACTTTTAATCAGAAAACTATGATTCATATATATAAGAATTACAACAAGAGAGAACCTCAATATGTGAGGAAACAAGGGAACTCCCTTCTAAAATTGCACTGAATATTTGCCAATGATTAGTAAATATATGGTATATCTTCATCGATGAGTAAACCCCTATTCCTTGATGAATATTCAGTGTAATTTAGAGGGGTTTCGTGGTTCCCTCCTGATTCTCACCCATAGATAAGGTTGAAATGTGAACCATTAAATCGCTCTTAACAAGTCATGAATCACATGAATACGCGTCTGTTAACATGTGATAAAATGCCATACACGCGTAAACATTAGTGTAGGTTTGAATGAGAAAAAAATGTTAAAAACTCTAAAATTACGTATAAAAACACATTTGTTCACATGTGAACGGTTTCGACAATTCACATGTGAAGAAATAATCTAAAATGCGTTTTAACGCATATAGGATTTTCAAGGTTTCATTAATTTTCATTCATATCTTCAACAATATTTAGATATCATCGTATCGTAATTAACACATAATAATGTGGTTTTCAGCTTTTTAGTGATTCTCATATAGCTGAATGGTGACGGAAAAGGAGAAAGTAAAAACAGACCTTTAGTTCAACTGTCACTTTCCTATAAGCACCGGGATAAATAAGAACTGGTTGATTGACCTACTTTGAAATTTTTTGCAAATTAGATCACATAAAATTGATAAATAGATTCTAAAGTAAGATCATTCATAAATATTGACCTCATCAGAGTAACAAATCTCTTCTTCATTATCCCCTCCAAGGTCTGGAATTCCATTATCTGATATCCAAAGTATCTGCAAATGTAACAAGAAAAAACTCAAGATAATTAAAAAAGACGTAATTCTTAATAACAAATCATGTTCAGAGTTCAAAGAACATGAACATAGACACAATCAATATAACTTACAAAGCATAAACATATGTTTTAGCTTAATAGACTCACATAGAGTTGGCAATTTTAGACCCATTGGTTAATTATGGGTTTGTTGGGTCTCCTCATTTTTTGTATGGGTCTAAATGGGTTTTTCAATATAACCTCCAATTGTGTAACAATTAACCATCGGGTCTAGCGGGTAATTTTTTTTTTTCACCTCATTTCATTTTTCACTCAAATAAAAAAAAATCGGTGAAAACCCGATGGGTTGACCCGACCCGAGACCCATTTGACCCGGACCCGTTTAGACCCATCCTTCTAAATGACCCATTTAGATCCGGACCCATTTAGACCCAAACCCATCTAGACCCGACCCATTCATTTTGCCACTTATAGACTCACATGCATAAAGCAAGTTGACTAACGAGTGTGCATAAGAGAACATATGCTGACCAGGATACTAGCTAGAGATGGCAAAATGGGTGGATGGGGTAGGTTGGGTGACAGGCCAAAACAGGGTCGGGTTTAAACAGTAATATTTTATTTATGATCGAAACATCTCAGGTTGACACTTTTGTCCAATTATTTAATATTCAAAATATATTTGTGTCAATACAACCACAAAATTGTATTATTTCATTTTATAATTTAGGTTTAGAAGAAAATGATTAAGGAGGTTTCGTGACCTATGATTACACTATGGGAGATTTTCCACCAATTCGACCCATTTGAGTTATTTATGAGCTCATTATTTTTTATTCCCAAATCGACTACTGATAAGTAAATGGTCGTAACTGCCACGGCTAATTTAATAACAAGAACCAGAGACGACCTGTTGTTGATCACGTAATGCTCTTGAAAAGAAGATATCTGCAGTGTGCATAAGCCAATCTATTTCAAAGTTGCCTATTGGAACCTGTTGAAATAACATTATCATATATCATAAACTCATAAACGTAGAATTAAAATTGTTTGTATACACATGAATCAGAGATAATATTACATGGGAATATCTGGAAAGAGAAATTTTTTCATTTAACCAACGAGATGATGCAGCACAACGCTGCAACCCAATTTTCACCGCTGCAATCTGCCAGCTAAGGGTCTGTATAGAGAAACAAGATAGCATATTGAGTACCACAACAATGACAGCTCATCAGTGGAAGCAGCTGATACGGTTAGTCAACTACCTGATACTCACTGTCACGAGCATTTGAAGGAATGTTGACGCACGGGAAATCGTCTAAAGCCCGTATACCGGACTTCATTAAGTTAACATCTGGGCACTGGATTACAGCAATTGCAGGTCCATGATGTTCATGTCTGTCAATCATAAGAGAGTTAAAAAAACTAGCATAGCTTTGTATTATAGGATGGTGCTATTGCATGGATAATCTAATACCTGAATTCACTTATTGTTATCTGTAAGATCTTTTCAGCATCTTTGGGGTTTCCAACATAGTTCACCTGAATATTACCACATGGCGCTTAGATATAAGACTTACAAAAAATCACATCTTACATTTTTTGATTAACAAAGTCAAACCTGACCTTATAATTGGCAGTATCTCTGGACATAGAAGGTTCAATTGATAAAGTGTGGCATGCTTCACGAAACTGTTTCGCTAAAATATTTGGTGATAAATCTTCATTCTGGTAAGGATGGACCACTATCGCATGGATGGTCGAAGATGATGGAAAATATATAAGATAAATACCTCGCACTTCGCATATGCTGGATATTAAACATGATACAAAGAAAAATTTAGTTTTCACCCAATTATTCGCAAGAAATGCAATAAATTCTGCAACTTACCTTTGATATAAGTAGAAAAAGGGAATGGAAGATTCCAGATAAGAGCATTCAGTAGTGGTTTTCATGTGCAATTCACTTAAATCCCAACCATCTTTTGGATCTCGTTTCTTGGCTGATCTATCCACTTTACAAACACACCCAATCTGAAGGATAGAATTGAAATCGAGCCCTACTTTTGTTTCATATAACCCCTGAAATGTGATTAAACAAATTGGAATATAGCATGTTTTGTTGAGTTTGTTAATCTTGAGTAAGAGAGTGATCAACCATCACAACTATTGAAGTAATTCAACTGACCTCCACTTCAGGATCAGCTAAGTGAGCAACAAGTTTCCTGCTTTCTTTTCTAAATTCATTTTCATCAGTTATGACCTATACAGTGGGCTTATTGTTTAGCTTGTGTAAACTAATCACTTTTAAGTATGAATGTACGATTACCAAAAAACTAACCTCGATCAGGTTATAACAATGGCGTCCATGAGGAAGAATCTTATTGACACGTCTTCCAGGTAAATCTTCAGTTATAGGAGCTTTTGAATTAAGGTAAAATACTCTGGGAACATTGATAGGAATCTTATGCATAGTTCCATCCACAACAACCCAAGCAAAAAACTGGCCAGGTTGCAAACTTGGAACAAGTTGAATTATCTAACCAAAAAAAAACTATCAGAATCAACAGTTGTAGGGAATAATGGGTAAACATAAATCCAACATATAACGACTACACTACCTGCCAATGGCTGTGTGCTAGGGCTGCATCCCGCCTTTTAAAATATGAACCAACCCCAGTTCCCTTAGTTTGTCTCTTATTTTCCCCACCACTAGGAATTTCCGCAACTCCATTCCTTCGATTAAACTTGTCCAAATTGTCCAACCTGACAAGCCATATATCCCAAAATGGACAATCAGCATAGTTCCTCGGCACTAGAGATGGCAATTTCGATCCATAAATTTGAGAAAGGGTTAACAGGGGCGATGCATTATCTCAAATAGGCCAAATTTGAGAATTTTGCTAGAAGGGGAACAGATCAAATGGGTTAAAGGTCTCCCCATTCCATTTTAACGCATACAACTTAATCATTTTAATTCAAAGATTAAGATTATATTATTAATTATTATTACCGCTTTTAGTAATTATAACTAATGCATTAACTATATTATATATTGTTTTTTTGTAATCCCAAAGTTTATTAGATTGTTTTTGTAGTCAATCCAACAGCAGCGTGTTTCCACATGTACAAAAATTACATGTTTCGATGCCACCCGTTTTGACGCATTCCCCAGCCCGCCTGACCATTCTATCCCTCTATTCTTCACTGTGCACACCCATGATTGTACTGGGTCACTCAAGAAAACTTACTTTTGCCTCTTCCTTTTTTCACGAATCTGCTTCCACTTTCTTTTCCTCGAATCAAGCCATCCTTGGTAATCCAGATGTCTATCTATTTCCTCGTCATTGATATCGATAGGTTGTGATGACATCAGTGGATTTATGCTTTTATCCTGATCAGGTTTTTCCCTGGAACCTCCCTGGCCACTTGTCTTAGAGTTGGTTTCATAAGAACGAACGATAGGTCTAGGTCCAACAGTGGAAGCTTTTCCATTGCTCCCGAAGTCCTCCAAATCTACAACATTTTGTTCATGGGGTACATGATTTTTTCCATTTGCATCAGTCTGTGGTTCATCTTCATTACCCTTCTTCAAAGAACTAAAAATATCAACTAACTTTCTTTGGCGCATTTTGTCGTCTTTCTCACGAACCTTCTTGTGCAACCAATCAGGATGAAGTACTCTTGGAACAGGGTTTGAGACCTGAAAAAGCATATATATCAGTCACATGCCAAAAAGATATAATACTTTACCAAGTATATGAAAAATAATGTACCTTCTGCATTGCTGCAGGAATAGTAATAATTTTTTGAATTGCAGAGCTAAGCCGTTGTTTGTAATATGACCAGTCAATAATGGAACGAATGCCAATATCTGATGAGACTTTGCACCACTTTTTCACATAAAACTTCATTATTTCTGCAAATGAAACAACATAAGTCTTTGTCCTTTGATAATTTAAAATACTATAAGCATAAAAGTCTAGAGTTTTACCTGCATCAGTTTCAAATATAGCAACAGGAACAGCCCGTTCACTCACTGGAGTCCCCTTTTCTCATCAAGATACACATTTGATCGATTGAAAACTTTAGAGTCGATATTAAGTATCATATATAATGATAATTGAATATACTATACAAAATATCAGATAGCAAGTTTTTACAAAAAAATAAAGATAAATAAGTCACTTACTCGTGGTTCACATGCAACAACATATTGACAACGTAGCCCTTTGTCTTTAACCATTGAATCTCCAAGAAAATCAGCAAGACGCCTTGCTGTGGTTACTGCACACGATTTCTGATCACCATAATCTACTAAAGACTTGCTCATAGTGCTTGATTCTGATATGTAATCCAGCAATTCACTGTCTGCAATATCGTTCCCTTGATTCTGAAATATTACTTATTGGTGAACTATATGTTTTCTCATTTTCTTGTCATTATATATAAAGGGAAATAAAAAACATAATAAAAACATGATTTCTATTTGATACATACATCTAGAAGATCAAGCCAGCGGTTTGCAACAGAAGCAACTACAGAATAGCATTCTTCTAAGGTAGACCCATGAAGAAACTTGTCAAAAAGTTCAGCCTGAATACAGAAGTAGATCAATGAGAAAACTCGTCACTTACAAAAGTGATTTAGAAAACAACTAATCCAAACAGCTTTATCAGATGAAAATAGTACTTGGAAAACTTTGATGAGCTTTAGTTCACCCCTCCTCTTTATCTCAAATCCTTTAAGCTCAGCAAGAGTACCATCGTCATTAAAAACAGCATACCGCTTCTTTATCAAAATTCCTTCTTCTTTAGATGCAGGAAGAATCATTGCCTGCATTAAGAAACAGTAAATGAGAGTGAAAGGTACCTTGACTAGATAACTAATAAATTATAACTCTAAAAATTAAGGTGTCACTTTAGGGATTCATCAATCTACCTTATATGGTCCATCGACTTCAAATTCAATAGAGCATTCACTGTGTGTTGTGTAAGTTCTGTTGACTGGATCTTTGAGAGTCTGATGAAAAAATTGGACACAGGAAATTTATTATACATAATATATTAGACCAATAAGTTTACCTATTTATCAGACAGCCAGGTAAGGTAAATGGTTAAAACAAGTCATCTTTTAGTATGGTTCCAGGTTGGGTAAGAGGGATTGACCCGCGAAACCTTTTCTTGCCAGGTTCTTTTAAATTAACAAAAGGTAATCTGATTTATGACCAAGAAACAAAAACGTCACAACAAATATATAAATCTTCGAATAATTGGATTATGAAGTTGTATAGACATTGGGTCAACTTTCAAACTTCAGCCTGTTCACCCTTTTCCTCTTCTAGCTAAGAAAACTTTTTTGCTTAACCCATTTGACATAAAACACAACCTAAATCAGCCCATTGATAAGTAAATGGGCCAAAAGCGCCATCTCTATCGATCGTTGAATAAGCTATGATAAAACTTGTCACAAGTGAAATAAGTACAGAAGCACGGTGGAAGTAAGAATCCAACTAACCTGATACTGGTCATTTGTGTTATTTCTCGCCACATCAACATTGAGCATAACGCATGGATAGGAAATTATTAACTTCTTTAGGTCTCTGTGGTAATATTTTGATAAAAATGTGAAAAAGTGTATGCCAACAAACCATGACACATCAACGAATCACATTAATCATATGTCAAAAAACTACACCTTGTTTTAAAGGTAAAATTTTCAGGAAATGACCCTGGCAAAGCACACCATATACCATCTGTGTCTAGTTCAAGTGGTCTTCCAATCTTTTCAACAAGTAAACGGGCATTTTGGATAATTTTTGCTCCAGTATAAGTAACAACTCCTGCCATTTCCATTGAATACCATCTAGCACCTCTGCAACAATATAATGATATTATAAAATTACATGATAAAACGATGTGTCAAAGATAAAGCTACGTGAAGAACCTACTTGCGCATGACATATCCATAAAAGGAATTCAGAATACATTTATGTGCCAGCTGCAATGAATCATAGAGAACCACCATATCCTGTAATATGAAATTATGAATACATATCAACAATATAGTAAATTGACAGTAAAATTCTCCCTGGTAATTCAAAATACTAATCGATAAAGTCACTATAAAATTACTTGTGCTTCCTGGATCTTAATAGGATTTCCACTAGCCTTCGCTTCTGACAATTTCCCTTTCCATACTTTATTGAGTCCTTTGTATTCATATCTTCTATCACGGAAACTTTGATACACAAGATAACATGTTATGATCTCATCGTAAATGCACACACAAACAATGATGTTATGTGCATTAAGCTGACATTGATTAATTTAAAGCTTACCTTCGAACAGTATCAACATAAAATGGATTTTCACGCATGCATATGCCTGCTTCACGAACCTCGGTAACTGGCTTATCAAGCACTCGCTTATATGCCTTCTGGCAGTATTTCTTTAAACGATCTTTCAGCTTCAATTGTTGGTCCACTTTAGGCAGGTCAAGAAACGGTTTTGAATTGGGCCCATCAGCAAACTCAGATTCAATTTGCCTCTTTATATGATAGTAATCACTGATTCCCGTTTTTGAAATTAGTAAAATTGCAATATGGGTAATTAGTCAAGTAAGGGTAGAAGAGTAAACATAGGTACCTTCTCTTTGCTGTGTACGTCTCTCCACGCCAAACCCATTCGAGTTTTCTAAGACAATTTTTCCCTGGACGATTGAAATCACAAGCAGTGCAAACCTCATCTGAAACTATAGACGGTGGCTGGTATTGCACAAAAGTACAGTTTATATCAGTAAGTAGCAAGTTGTATCAAAATATACAAGTTTCTAAATGTTAACCAATGTGCAAACCTGAAGTCTGTTTGTCAAAATAATATTGGGATACATTGCAGCAACATCCAGATGATAAATAAGGGGGCACTCTTCTCGTGTTGGTTCATCTCGTAATGTTATAAGCTGCATAAGTAAGAAGCAACGAACAAGGTATAAATTTGTTACATCTTTATAGCTCCTTGCACTTTAGATAATAACGCATGAAGCAGGTAAGGAAAAATTTATTGAATTAAGATGTTAGTCAGGATTTTATTTTTAAATTAAAAAAAAAACAAGACTATGGTGAACATGTCCCTTTAATATTTATCACACACAAATACAATAAATGTTGCATAAAGACTTCAATTAACCGGTAAATTATAATATTGCCAGGTGACAGTTGAGAATCATCATGCCACTGGAAGTTCATGTTATTTCCTAACATCGTCACAGCCACATTCACATAGTCCTTACAGTACCTTTTCCATAATAGCATTCTTCACTTCATTGTAGTTTGAAACTGATTCAATGTCCATCTTACCCTCCACTCTAATAGCATATAGCAAGTCACGATCAAGATTTTCAATAAGTTGCTGGTAAAAAAGACGTAACCAAGCTACAGTTAGCCAAGATTTCAAGCAATATCATATTCCAGTCTTGTCCAACCATATTATATGTGTGTGTGTATATATATATATATATATTGGAATGATCCAGAGGGAAGTGCATTTTTTGACGGAAGGGGGGAAGCGTTAGTATTCATCAAGAAGCATATTACCTTCACTCATACAAATCTCAAAAAAAGCAAACTGAAATTTAGTAAATGTTAATCAGAATCGATGTTATGAATGTTAAGCTTCCTTGATAAATTATTTCTGCATATTATAGCACCGATTTATGAATATTAGATCCAAATCCGTTAATATTCATCGCGGTGAATATTAGTTATTATGCATTGTGATGATAATTAACAATAAAAATATTTTTCAAATAATGTGAGGTTTTAATATGCATTGTGATGCATATTAGTTAATATTCATCGCAGTGAATATTAACAATTTTTATGACTTAAAAATGAAATTCATTCGTTAAAATATTCTTTATAGCATCGATTTTGATTACTATTTACCGGTAAAAATAATTTTTTGTTGACGTTTTGATTGATAATTGTAATATGTTTCTTGATGAATACTAACGCTTCCTCCCTTCCCCCAAAAATGGCACTTCCCTCTTGATCACTACCCTATATATATATAGGGTGTGTATATGTATATATGTATATATGTATATATATATATATATATATGTGTGTGTGTGTGTGTGTATGTATGTATGTATGTACACTGAATAACCTAAACCTTCAATTTGGTTACGTTTCACGCATAACTCGTGCTACATTCTAAATGAATTTAATTAATTTTAGTAGGATCCCAGTTCCACATTTACCTTAAAGGCAGACGGATCAAGTTTAAAACTGGTTGGAAGGTCAGATCTGAATACACCAGTTTCAAGGCACTCTACATGGCCACCAATATATGTCTCACTCTCAAGAAGGTGGCTATTATGAAACTTTTCTGGTTCAGCTTGGTGCTTATTAGGACATATAACATTTGCCATGTATGCCTACATATATAGCATAAAAGCAAAATGTAAAGTTATAACTTATGTAACACGCGAATTTAGAAAATAAAAAATCGATCAGCTTTCGATATGTCCAAACCACACACCTGGACCATGAGAAGCACTTCACAAAGGGTCCCACTTCCTTTACGCAATACTTCATCAGGTGGCATTGGTATTATAGTTGCGAGGGAGAAAATAAAAGGATGAACATAAGTCATATACAAGTAGTACGTTGACACAGCATCAGATACTGAATAGGACGCCATCATCTGTAAGTAAGTATTTTTATAATAAAGAATAAGAATCATTTTTGATACTGCGTAACTTAGAAGGTCCTTAGAAATAACTTTTTATACCGTATCAACAATAACAAGACCATTTCTACAAACTGCATACCTGAGGTTTTTCCATTGCATAACGAACCATATCCTCTGGATTTACCTCCAACGGATCATAGCCCAATTTGGCTTTAGTGACAGCCTGATATCATAATTATGAAGAGGATATTAATTGTTAACAACGTGTCTCATTATTAAGATATAAACGCATGCACATACATATACCTATACATAGTGTATGTAAACCATGCAATTCTTGTTCTGTTAGTATTAGACATTATAACATTTTACTTTCCCGTTAAGATATATGACTGTCGATTTTAGTTTTGTTGTAGACTTGTTCCAGGAAGTTTTATCAACTTGATTGGTTTGGTTACTTAGGTTAAGGTCTACCAATGTTTTAATTTGATGTTCAATTATTTCTTACTATTACTTGAGTAAATCCAGATGTAATATTCAGACATCTTTATTCCTATTCAAATTCATTTCTTTCATGCACCTGCATATGAAGAGAAAGTGTATAAAAGAAGGATATAGTAGCTTTGAATCAAAAGTATTCACCTTTAAACCATGACTCCCTTGAGGTAGATAACTGTCACGTTTGACCCATGCAAAACAATCCAGATGACATGCAAACTTAGCACGGCATTCACCTTGTATTTTGTCACACTGAAATCCTAGCTCCTGCAAGGCAAAAAAACTGAGTAACTATTCATGAATCAATATACACCATCTTCAAGTTTGGGTACCATAAGTTGCAACATACATCATTCATTCTCAAGCCATGATGAGCTGCCCTACTTTCCAAAAATGGCCAATCAAAAAAGTCTCCATTGTATGTAACATAAATACCAGGCTTGACCTCTCTCATATGAGAAAACCATAATCTGAGCAGTTCGACCTGCATGGAAACAAAAAACTTAATACTTGAACTTTAAAGCATGCACCCCAACCACCAGCTAAATGAAACCTGACAGAATATTTAGCAAGCACACCTCAGTCTTCACATTTGTCACTTTAAAGTGTCCTTCAAATTCGGGTTTTGGGGTATACTCCAAATCCTCTATATCTTCACCAACACACTGAAAATAGTTACAAATGGAACCAGTTGAGACCAAATGTAGTAAAGCATGATATCGAAAAAGACCCTTCTATAGGACTAAAATAAAAAAGCAACGATCATACTTATGTGCGACAATAGAAAGTGACAAGATATTAATTATAGAGAATGAATGTCAAAGAAGACATTTTATTGTACCCACCTCTCTATTAATAATCAGATATCCTCGTCCATCAACCATGTATGAGATCATCATTACTGAATCATACTCTGCATCGGGAAATTTCAAGGGAAGCTTTGTGGTCTCTATATCAAATGCACAAACATGAACTTCAGCACGTTGTAAAAGATCGTGCCTTCTTACTAATGTAACTCCATCACTTGACACGTTGACATCATACCACAGCCCAGATCTTACATCTGACAAGAATGATTTGAAAGTGAAAGAATGTGAGATATACATCATTTGTAATTAATAAAAATAATTACTAACAACATTTAGATAGAAGAATATATCACCATTGTCAATGGCAAAACGAACATGGTAAGGCACGTCATACTCTCGTAGATCAGCGATGCAATCTATTAAATCTTGATTTCGCTCTTTGCTGCAAACTCAAGAGCCAATATCAGATCATGTCTCTAGCAGCTACTTAAAATATTATATCAACAGTATTTTAATTGACGCAAGTGAGGTTATACAAAAGTGCATATAAGAACTTTCCATTATGAAGTGCATACCTTCTGCCTGCCAATATGGACTCATATGCCTCTGCAGCTTTGAACTTTTCTTTATTTCTTTCAACCACGTGCATTAGGTCACTCTTTACTTGCATCAGTTGTTGTACCGTGTCAAACGATATTTTTAAATAAGTTTTCCGTAATCCAGAAAGATGATTTTTCTGTCATTATATCAAACAAGTTATTCACGTAGTTTACGCCATACGGGTTCACAGCACAGCCAAAAGCTTTCCATGATATACGAAAGCAACAAAGGCTATACAGCACTACTTATTCCAAAGTATGAATCATAATACAATATACATGTATGAAGCATAATAAGATAACCATATGACTTACAAGATCAAGATCCTCTTTATCCACTATTTCAATATCAGCAATCTGCCCTTCGTATCGTCTTCTTAAATGTGCATCAACATCCATTTCCATCTTATTCTATTAACTCAAACACCACAACCATTAGTCCGATTATTAAACAAAACCATACATACAAATAAAAAAACAATCCTCTAAAATCATTTCAATATACCCATACCTTTGTAGTAACATAAAAATAAGGTCTAAACTTGTACTTGGCTTTAAACGTCGAACCATCCTTAAGTCAAAATCAAACACAAATCAATACTTTATATGAATGAAAAATATAAACTCAAAAACATTAATTTTACACCTAATCATAAAAACCATAGAAACTACATATATTAATGAATACTTCACCTGGCAAACGAAATATAGATCAACACAACTATACACTTTCTGGGTATCCTGATCCTCCCATGATGACTACAAAATGTCAACACACAAAACCAGGTCAATAATGCATTTAACTTCATACCTGAAAGTATACTGTGTCCTACTTAGAAACTTGATATTGCACTTTATCAAACCCTTTAATTATTACTAATATATGTATCTGATAACATGACAAGTTGACAACTTCTATGGCCGCCAATTCGGCACAGAATTACATACACTAACTAACTGATTAAATTGTATTGAATTAAATAAATACTGGTTATGTGATGAACAAGCAATTGAGTGCAGGTAATTAGCAATAACTGAACGTTTGATACACCATATAAAATTTTAGAATACAAAATAGATACGATAGCATACAGAGATTCATACAAAATTAGGTTAAACCAAAACAGAAAGTGAGTGAGCTTACAGAAGCAAATGTAAGTAACCAGCCGAGGCGTTTATCGCCTTCGGTGAAAAGGTCAAACCCTAGGTTAGACTCGAGTTTTTCTTCGGCGGTAAGGATTAGCTTCTGCTTCTTTGAAATCCTTGTGTCTCTGCGATCTGTTCTTCTTCGATTATCGCCGTTCATTATTGTACGATTGCGATGGTGGATCTGTAATTAATTGAGATGGAAATAGATTGGAATGATGAAATGAAACCCTTGTTGGAGAAGAAGTGGAGTCTTCTGGAGATTGGAGATTGATTTGGGGGCGGGAGGAATGTTTTCCCGCTCTTTTTGTGAACGCGGTGGAAATGGCGACTTTACCCTTCTGATTAGCGGCAAAAATGTGAATGATAATGATAAAAATAAGTATACCGTTTTGTTTTTTACTTAAAACACCTCTCCAATGTCAACTATTTTTTATTTTCTTGCAATAAATTGCACAATTTTAATGAAAAAAAACATCTTTTAAAAATATACTTAGCACTAAAAAAATATATTTTAATGTGTTACGTTAAATCTCTACACTATACCTTTTTAATTAAATTAAAATACACAACGTAACTCAAAAACATGATATTACAATTTTTATACAACTATTAATTTATCATAAGAGATGTAATAACAATCATTGATCCGAAGATATGAAAGAAAACTTACTGAAAATATAATCTGAAATTTATAAATAATACATCATATGAATATATTATAAATATTATTATTTAACGAGCCCATTGCAATATTTTAGTGCAAACAAACACGTTTAATGCACACATTAAAGATGCTCTTATCGGTTTGTCAATTCTCAAAAAGTGAAGTTGTAGCTATAAACTTATAGTGGAAGCTTAGTATTAGAGCTGAAATATATAGTTTATATTTTTTTAATTGTTTGTTAACAATAGCTGGAGCGATGGCTTATAATTGTAAATTTACATAATAAAATAAAAAATTAAAGTGTATTTTGATAACTTCAATTTTCATAAGCTACCAAAAGTTAGTTCATCTAGCTTAAATTTACCAAACTTATTTTTTCAACAAATTTCTAATTTTTTTTACATAATGGAACTTGAAGTTGAGCCTAGAGCACTATGAAGGGTGATATTGTTTTTACATTGTTCTTTGTATAGAGCATCATGCTAAAAAAATAGAGTGGGAGTCAGTTTTATGAACATTGTTGTAGAATTTTTGTTTTATATTTTATTTTTTACTGCAAATAATTGAATTAATTAAAAAAATAACAACTAAAATTGATTAATTAATGAAATAATATAAACAAAATAAAGGAATTAATTAATTAATTATATTATACTTAATGTCTTGATCAACTAAAATTGAATTAATGGCTAGCTTCATCGTTTCAATTTGGAAAGAAAAAAAAAAGTAACATGTTTAGCCCATAGATATAATAATTGTAGACTTTTAGCCCATAAGAAATATACCCAATAAAATCTATACCTTATACTGTAATTTCATTCCCTTATATACACCGGCTTCTTCTTCCTGGTTTCAATAGGCAATAGCGCGCACACACACACTTGACAAATACAGCAACACACACCAAACACTTTGCACTCAATTTAAAGTAACACCGTCGCATTGCGTGTGTATAACAATAAATAGATTGTTTCATTCAAATTCAACCTATCTACCGGGTAATTTTAAATGATACGATTTTTGTTGACATATAATATTTTTGAGCAATATTACACTTGCAAAAATCTTACATAATTTGGTTTACAAAATTAGGTGGATCAATTAAATCATGAGAGAGATTGAAGTAAGAAAATTTACAAATTCACGTGATTGATCTAAATGTGTTGTCAACTCATTTTGTACAAATATTTTTGTAAGTCTAGACTTTTCTTATTTTTTCGCTTTTGTTTTTGTATGCATATATTAATGCTTTTTATTATAATATAGATGAATTGAAACAAGAAAGTAACATCAACACTAGATACATGAAACGATGCAATATAATTAAAGTGACAAAATACATGGGTTTTTATTGATATATTTAAAGGGTCACAATAAGCAAGCTACAATCATTCACCAATCATACACTTTCACAAATTTTTCAAAAACTTGGCTAACATCTTTAATATAGAAGCCTTCACTTAATACAACCCATCTACATGTATTGTGTAAAGAATTACCACATCGGTCCTTCAAACTTTCATCATAGACATTGATAACCTTTTGCTTTCCATCCCCTTGAAAATCACATGAAATGACTATATCGTCTTTCACTGCATTGAACTCAAAGAAAAAATCTCCTTCGGGATCGAGTATATGACTTCCCATATCATTATCATCTACGGATGACTTGCAATGTACTCCAAGTTGCTTATCTAACCGATTACCAATTGAAACATTGTAGTGATTATATGATATGATAGTCTGGGATTCGACTTCTAAAATTATAGTATTCGAAGAAAATAGGGAGATAGTAGCAATGAGAAATATAAGAAATGAAAGAGGTATCATTAGAACTTTGAATTAGTTCTACGTAGTCTTCTCTTTTTTATGAATGATTTGTTGTTTAGGTGTTTCTTATATATAGATGATAATATTCATAACGCCATATCATAAGTTAATCATGTATTTATGTAGAATCTAACGCATTCATTAAGTTTCCTAACTTGTATGATGATAATGATAAGTTGATGTACGTGCTTCAAGAACATGAGGATAAGTAAATGTCAATTTTGTAAAAAATCAATTGTACGGAGTATGAAGATAACCACAGATAGAGAATATTGGTCGGGGGTTAAGGAAATTAAACCAACATTGCAACTATTGTTATATACCGATTACCGTGACATGGATTGCATAACCATAGAATATTAGTTTTACTCTTAACTAGACTTAATTGCATTCTTAGTTAGCTAATAAAATCATGATAAATTATATCCTCCTTTTATATTACCTTTAAAAGTTGATGGATGATACGTAAAACATTTAATTATAGTTTAAAGGTGTTTAGTCCAATGGTATGGCTAAATCCACCTATCAAGAGAATATGAAATTGGGTCTCGTTGTAGACGACATGTACATATTTGTAGTAAATCAAAGGGGTTAAAATAAGAAACTATTACGTACATAACTTGTTCTGTCTTTGAACATACTTGTTGTTTGCTTTGGAAGGAAAAAAAAGTATGCACTTTCTTGTGAAAGAAGGTAATATATGTAAAATAGGAATATTAATTAATTAAGCGTTGTTACTCTCTCACAAAATTTCATATTAATTAACAAAAACTTATATTAGAGGTGTTACGTGTGGATGAAATTTGTGCCACACTTTGATGTTGTTGTTACTTCCCGATGTTTTGGGAAGTAATAATCAAATGGCCATTGACCTAGCGTTCTCACAGTATCGAAGTTACTCTTTAACTATGGATGACATGGCTAGCTTAGATTATATAAGTTGTAGCTGGTTATCAACATCTCGGTTTTAACAAATCTTATAATTTCATTTTCCACTTTTTTAAAAATAGCAAATGTTTTTGACAAACGCAAAGCATAAAATGAATTTCAAGCAAAAGAAAATAATACGTTTAAATTTTCACCACCATTAGATAGTTTAAAGCAATACTCCTTGCCGTGAGTTATCACTTGTACTCTATGGTTAGAGGTGCTACACTGCTACTTGCTGCACAACAAACAATACGGTTTTGAAAAATTGATCGACTAACATTGGGATATTATGTTTCTACCCCATTTTTTACCACCCTAGTTTAGTCATTTTGCAGTCTGCCTTTTCTAATATTGGCCTCCGTCCAGTTCAGAACCAGTTCAGTTTTAGACTAATAAGGGGGTATGAATTAGAAAAAGAATGGGGTAAGAGATAGAAAGTAAAAAGAAAAAGCATGACGTGATTGATTTGATAGGTGATATGGGGTAGGAGATGGAAAAAAGGAGAAATGGGGGGTATGTATAGTAGACCCACTAACATTATACAACAAGTGGTACGAAATAACAATCCGACAAGTAATAATAATGACGACTAAATAGATTTAACGTGTCGTACGATGACTGGTTTTCGGAGTTGTTTTGTTAATAAAACTGATTTATAGTCGACTTTAGTCGACAATACCCGAGCAAAACAACTCAAACAACTGGAGGGCTCCACATTCATTCGCTATTTCTAATAAAACAGAATTTTACAAAATCACACCACTTAGAATTAAGATGCAACATTTAAAACGCTTGGACATAATAAGCTAATGATAATGTAGCTGCAACCAGGATTTATAGTCAATATTAGAGCATTTATTATATATCATGTAAAATCAAACGACTGCAAAACCATCTAACTATCCAAGTAAAAGAAATGTAATGTGCAAATAATTATTTGATAAAAATGGGCCACCCAGCCCATTAAGAAGTCATTCGAATGAAGCCCACTAAATAAAGAAATGAAGCAGTATTTATAAGATTGGTTAGAATTAGGGTTTCAAGCTGCCTGCAGAACCCTAACGCCCATACTCCAAAAACGATAATCAGCGGCTGTAACACCAAATTTACAGGTATGATTACAATTCTTTTCTGGATTGTTCATTGTATTGATATATTATTAAAAATTTAGGGAAAACTAATTCTGTTGATGATTTTTGATTGCATTACTGTTTGAGTGCAATTGACTGCTTAAACGGATTTTGGTCTGAGTTTATATTCCGATTTGTGTATTGACTGTTGTATGTATAATTTGCAATGCAATTTGTTTTTTAATATCGGCTATTTATGGTTATATGATCTAACCCTAAAAACTTAAATATAAAACTTTAGGGAAAATGAAGTTTTTGGATTTTATCGGCTTTGATTTAATTGTAATTGATTATGAAATGTGATCTGTTGATTGAATAATAGCAAATATTTTAATGTGGTAGAAAATGAAGGTTGTTGCTGCTTATTTGTTGGCTCTTTTGGGAGGTAACACCAGTCCTTCTGCTGAAGATTTGAAGAACATTCTCGGTTCAGGTATGCCTTTTAGTTTCTAATACCGTATAAATTTGTTTGTTTTAGCTGCAAATTTTATACTACTTATAGAATTCTATTGATACACAATACATGCTAGTTGTGGATGGTATTAAAATGCCTGTATAATTTAGATTATCTAACTGATTTTGCTACTTTAGTGATCTTTCATCTTTGTATAATTTTCTTGCAATTTTTTTGAGTGTAGATTTTCACTAGTTTACCTAAATCGTAGTAAAAACACTTAATTGTTTCGTAGTGTTAGTACTGCCATTATTTTAAACGTTTGATGATGAATCATATTCTACTCCGTATTTAATATGTTGGATTTATGTGTTATTTGTTGTGTTGTATTGGAGTTATGAGAGCGTGTAAAAGCCTTATTTGGTTATATAAGGATTATATGTGAGTTATATTTGAATGGATTGTTTGATCGATTTAAAAGTATCAGGGTTATGATGATATTGTATGCATACTTATGAGTTAGAAACTGACTGTGTGCAGTTGGAGCCGAGGCTGATGATGAGAGAATCAACTTGCTTTTGTCTGAGGTCAAGGGTAAAGATATTACCGAGTTGATTGCATCTGGAAGAGAAAAGTTAGCTTCTGTTCCATCAGGAGGTGGTGGCGGTGTTGCAGTTGCTGCTGCAGCCGGTGGTGGCAGTGCTGCACCAGCAGCAGCTGCTGAGTCAAAGAAAGAAGAGAAGGTTGAAGAGAAAGAGGAGTCTGATGATGTAAGATCTTCTTCGCCTTACATTCTCATGCTTGAATGTCGATTACTCTCTGTTAAAGGAATCTTAAATTCTGAAACATTTCTGTATGTCTGTTTATGCAGGATATGGGATTCAGCTTATTTGACTAAAAGAAAGGGTCTCTTGTCTATTGTTTTATCTTACGTAATGGGATTTTGTTTTTTTAGTTTTACTGGCAAACTGATTTTGTAAGACCATGTAATAGTCTCGGATGTATGGCTTAGTTGAAGATCTGAGGTTCTTAATCAAAGTGGTTTTGTTTTTCTTCTGTTATTAGTAATTAGTTAGTTTCAGGTTGGTCATAAATTTAATGTGATGTTTTGGTTTTCAAGTTTGTGTGGTTATCGGAACCACTACATGAGGTTCATATAAAGCTGGTTATCCATATGAGATGAAGGTCTGGTGGGCAGGAAACCAAGAACTTTTTGAAACTGCGTTTCTAGAACATGCAAAACTCACTTAAATGCTTTTATCTTCTTTTTGTGGTAAGTTGTATTGGTACAATTGTTTGCTGCGTTCACAACAAATGCTATAAACAAGATTTGAACCAACTTGTAGCAATCTGATAATGTATATAGCTCTTTTACAAGATTTGTCTAGTTAAATACGCGCTACTTTTACTGGTTGTGGAGTGATAATTATGACTCAAGGTTGGGATTTTTAATCTCTTTAATCAACCATTGTAAAGCAGATTAGCCTTTAAAAAAAAACCATTGTAAAGCAGATATTTTATATTCAAGTATAAAGATTTCTATATTCAAGTTATTGAGGCTGACCTGTAGTCAACATGTAGGTAAATTGGTTGATTGGATCTAGTATTGTGGTTAAACTTGGACAACTGAAATCAGCAATATTTTATAGTAAGATTTGGCAATAACTTGTTAACCGCTCAACTAGATTTTAAGCATTTTTTCGGAATCACAAGTTTTCATAATTTAGTTGAGATGCAGGACTAACAAAGTAACAATCCTTATTTCAGGCATTGAAATGATACATTTATAAACCTAGAAACTGACAGTGAATACAAGATGTCAAGAAAATTATCTTACAATACAACAGTTGGACATACCACATACTACCACTACAAAAGGTAGGAAATAATTAAAAACAAATATTAATCTTAACTATAATTTTGCATTTTCCTTTTTTTGCAACACATCTCTACAACTGTTTTGTGTTTCTCTGTTAATCAAAGAATATCTTTCATGTTCATACATCACAAACCACTGCCAAAACTCTGGAGCGCTACCATGCTGAATGTAAAAGACGTGGCCGCTTCTGCGTTGCATATTCATGCTGATGTTCTTCAGTTACTGAAAATCTTGTCAACCTTAAAATATAGGGTATTGTTAATAAACAATATGCATAAAAATGGTTGTACTTTAATTGATACTTATGGGGGTCAACTTAAATTCAGGGGGTCAGTGAGTTTATTATAGTATGAGTACAAGTATTAATGCGTGTTTTAAATTCTTATTGACAGCCGACCTTAGGGCTGTCATTATCAATTTCCATAAATATAGGGTTACTTGTTTCGTTATGTATAAAACTTCACACTTTTTATTATTGTATGACTCAAACTTTGAATATTCTATTGTATGTATTGAACTTGTAAATATCATCTATTGTATGTAAACTTTCCTTTACGAGTAAGGTTAAAATTGGAAAGTTTCCGTTTTTGTCAATGCCAAAAAAGGAAAAGCGTACATACAATAGACAATATTTACAAGTTCAATACATACAATAGAAGTTTTTAAAGTTCGACTTATACAATAGTAAAAAGTGTAGAGTATAATACATAACGAAACAATAAACCCATAAATATACCAAGAAAGAAATTTGTAGCGAAAACTTAATATGAACTCCAGTAAGCAAGAATCGCTTTTTAAGACAACCAGAGAGTAACAAAGGCAGGCTATGTACCTGATTTTGGATATTGGATTTGATCAAATGCTACCAGCACAAAATACACATCAACAACAACATACAGGTGTGACTCACAACTTTGGAACCGTCACATTCAAGATTTTTACATCCTGATACGGTTTATCCCCCTTGTCTGTCTTCACTTTCTCAATCGCCTGAAAACAGAATTGTGTCAGAAATATTTAGTAGAATCCACGGGTCAAAAACAGGTTTGGGGCAGATGGTTTTTGTCCAAATTATTGTTCAATAAATAGTTAACTCAATAATAAGTTGGTTATTGAAAAAATGATTCAAGGGGTTCGAACGCACTAGAAAAAACTTTGGGATTTCAACCCATCTCCTTTAAGCTAGCGCTCTAATTTATATGTGTATAATTGCAAGGTATGTAATGATGATGGAAAGCTAAATCGTACCTGAACAACATCCATGCCCTTTGCAACTCTGCCAAAAACAGTATGCTTACTGTCCAGCCATGGTGTAGCAACAGTAGTGATAAAAAACTGGGATCCATTGGTGTTTGGGCCTGCATTTGCCATCGACACTGTAAAAGGTCTGTCATGTCTTAAACTGCAAAAAATAACAGAATATGTCAGGTTTGTAACTATAATATGTAACTTCCATTCACTTAAACACTCAATTGCATCTTTAGTTATATGACCACACACATCATTAATGTCCTTAATTGCAAGGAAATCTAATTTTGATATTAAGGTATTCCGGTGTTACCTTTTATGAAATTCATCTTCGAACTCTCGTCCCCAAATAGATTGTCCACCTGTCCCATCACCCAAGGGGTCTCCGGTTTGTATCATAAAACCTTTAATAACACGATGAAATATCAGATTATCATAGTAGCCATTTTTACAATGGGTTGTAAAATTCTCCACCGTTTTTGGACACTCTTCTGGGTACAACTTCATGTGTATATCACCAAGCGTTGTGTGCATAATCTGGTACGATAAATATCATGAAGATAAACATTAACAACATAACGAAAGTGCCGCATCAATAAATAAATATAATCATATAAATAAATAAAGGTTCAAGTGTCTAAAAATGTATTGAACTGTATTCATGATTTTATTCTATGTATCCAACTTTACAAGGTTCTTATAGTATGCATCAAACTTTGAATAATTGCTATTGTATGTGCCCGATAACTTCATCATGTAAGCGGTATATTTTAATAATGTGGCACCTATATAAGTTTTATATCATAATGGATACAAGAGAATTTTTTATGTTGGATACCACAAAATAGAATTTAAATATAGTTTGATACAGTTTCGGACAACTTGACCCAAACAACAAAAGAACATATCCAAAGTATTCGAAAATCGAAGTTGAATACTGATACAATACGTAAAAGTACTTACCACGTTCTCTGGAAGAGACGTAGTAACAGACTTCCCAATATCCGACACAGCCATAAGTTCATCGGCAGCCGGTTTTTCATTAAAGACATCTCGGCCCTTGGTTGCATCTTCAGGTTCCTCTGGTTCTCTCCGACTACAAGAATGTAAATATTAAAATAAAATTTATACAAAAGATTCAAAAAAAAGTAAAATGTATTTGTACCTGAACAAATAGATTCTGTGTTTCTTAAAAGCACAACATAAAAGGGTAGGATCTGTGAGGGGTTCTTTGCTTTCATTGACATTTGCAGCAGCAGCAGGTATTTTACGCACTTTTTTGCTGCTTTGATCACCTTGGTACAGTGCAATTCTTAAAAACCGATCATTATTTTCCACCTTTCCTAGAATTCGGGCTACTGTATTCGTGTGCAAATTTACTATCTACCACCAAAAAAAAAGAAGATATTAGGACAAGGCTGTGATAAAAGAAAGATAAAAAAGTTATTGTTTAGCTCTTACTTTAATACCAAGAAGGGTTGGATAAATAATAAAGTTGGAGCTTTCATCAAAAAGTGCATTTGGTTGTGGTAAATTTTCTGTTTTTTCAATTTCCCTTTCAACCGCCATTCTTCGACCAAAATCAATAGCTTCCAGCCTGTACAAGGGAGCATCGCTTCTTTGAAGATCTTGAGCATTCTAAACAAATGAGAGTTGGTTATGACAAAAGATAGTTGATAAAATAAGCCAATGCCATGAGCCTAGAGGTGGCAAGATAGGTGGGTTTGGGCAGGTTGGGTCACGCGTCTTATATTACACAGCAGTGGGTCCAAATTTACTTTTGTCTATTTTAATATAATATTGTAAATAGATAATTATGTTGGAAAATATGATTATATAAAACTTTAACAACTACAATAATCTAGGTATTTAAGAACGCAATTTAGGAGGTTGTATGCATTACAAATACACTTCTGGCAATTTTCCAACCACCTGAGTCTTCCCTTTTCGGCTATATTTTTATTACACCCGTTTAAAGTCTATAAGCTAAATTCTTAGTACCCCGTTTGGAGTTTACAAAAAAATTTTTATTAAACCCGCTTAAAATACTAACAACCCAAAGTGAACCACAGCAAAAAGTAATATTACCTCAAGTGATTCATCATAGACACGCCTTAGCTTTCCTGTTCTGTACCAAAATATGCGTATTCTACGATCAGGTGATGTGATTGCAAATTGCTTTCCATCCATGCTTACCTAAAACCAAAGTACATAAGTACTTGTAGATTTTTACGAAAGGTAGCTATTCTACAGAATGTGAGTGCATGTACATTATAGCAAAAAGACAATTAATTTAGTTGTGAGTGTTATCAACTTGCGGCACATGCAAAATAAAATGGCAGATACTTCAAACACTCTTTTAAGATGGCTATTATTGCTCTACCAAAACATTATCACAAGTCCATACATTACCTCAATAGCAGAAACAGCAGTTTTACATTTGACAATTGCAAATAGATCAGTATCACTTTTGAATTTGAAATTAACCCTGTAAAATCCAAAGATAAAGAAACATCAATATAAGTAGCCAAGACACAAATGAAAGGAGTCAAACAATGGCCATTCACGACTTGAAACTATAAGTCTATAACCCTAACGCGTTTTTAATATTGGTGACAAAAAGGGTGTGTCAAGAAACGAATCACAGCGTGTTTTGTTTCTCCAAAATACTTTTTGTCCAATTTTTTTATAATTGAGATAAAATGTCAATATGATTACAAAAATTATATTTAAAAAAGCTTACTTTTAGAGTGAAACAGTTTAGGAAAAACACACTTTCAACGGCCTTCAAGTTTGGACTGTCCGGCCAACTTAAGTTGTTCCCTTTAGAACTTCATTATTTTTATATGTGTTTAAGCCGTTAGAGACATAACCCGAAGTCACCCATTTATAAGTATATAGGGTTGAAATAGCCACATTTAGCTTGTGAACAGATTTAATGATGGATAGACTTGTAGAACTTGAGAACGTACTCATCTTCAGGGAACTGAAGTGTAGTAGGATCCCAGTAATCAATCAGTCCCATGGTATCCGCTGATACCACAGTATCAAAAGCATGGTTGTAACTCATTACTTTTACAGGGTTCTTATGTATCTGAAAAAGAATATCAAATTAATGTCAGTTCGGTTCCAGATGATTACTGGATGAAAAATTACTTGTTTAGCATTCAGAAAAAAAGTAGGAACACAAACAAATTGAAACTTGAAAGGTTGCTTTTTTAAAAAAAATCACAAATCATCTTGCAAAATACCTTTTTATGAAAAATGCCTTTTAGACAATTTTTTGTTGAACTTTACCAAAAAAAAATTTATTATTTTTTTATAACAGAATGAACCAAGCAGCAATGAATGCACAATGCAGGTCAAAGCCAACCTACCTCTTTAGAAACAATGGGCATATTAGATCCAGCTCGTGCATCATATACATGGACAAACGATGAGTTCCTATCACTAATAGCAAGCTTGGCTTTAACCTGTCCTTGTTTGTAGACCCATTGAACCGCACCGGGTATGTACGGAACTTGCAACATAGCCATCATGTCATAGTTTTGCACATCATATATTTTGATATACTGGTCAGTAGAAATCGTACAACAAAGCAGCCCATCTACACTAACCTACAGTATTCAAGTTCACAAGGTATGAATACCTAAACATAATTCCCTAGTGTGTGTGTGTGTGTATTAAAATTAAAATTTGATATATATATATATATGTATATAATTTACTGCATAAATAATACATGGACAACTCACCGCCAGGCCTTCAATAGGCCCAGTATGGGATTTGAAATGCTTAGCAAACTCAATGCCAACACCCTTTTTTTTCCAGAACTTTAGGTGTCCTGATAAGAAGAAGAATAAAACTAATTGATTTGATGCAGCCCAGATATCATATACTTCTTATCTACCAAATTCTCACTCATTCAGCACTGATACTATGTTTCATATCAATCCTAATGCAGTCTCATCTATTTTAAACATCTATATGTATAGACAGGGGACAAGGGGAGCTTCTATTAAGAACTCAAATATACGTAAGAATTGTAAGAAGCATTACGGACCAATTAGTTCAAATGAGCAATTAGAGTTTAGATGCATTGCATCGGAACTCCACACGTGAATATGATTGATTCACAATTCTTATTTATATTTGAATTCTTATTTAATCCTAACTCTGTATATGCATATGTACGGATGAGTTCTAATAAGCACTCAAATATATATACAAACTAATCTTGACCAATCATTACAAATGAGCAGCTAGAGTTTGAATATTTGCATCTAATTTAGAACATTGGTCCAGATTAGTTCCCACAATCCTACCCCTGCAAATGTATATGTATATTGTAATATATAGAGGTAATAACTTTATTGTTGCTCAAAATTGATACAAGCATATTTATACACTTTAATATATTATATATATATTACCATCTTGACTTCCAGTAATGAAAAAATCGACAGCTGAAACCGCAACATGAGTTACCACATCCCGATGCATATAACTTTTCTCATACCTACATTTTAATCACAAATTCAACTCATTGTATAAGCACATGCTAATCACCACAAACACTACTACAATAACTTAATTTCATTCCCTCTAACAAATCACGCCAATTTAATAATACATAAGCACAATTAAACTGTTTAAAAGGAAATTAAAATCTCAAAGTAATAAAAAGTAAACTAAACCCTAAACCCTAATCATACATGTTAGCAGATGGCAGTGAATCGAGATAAGCTTGTTCGAATTGAAGCGGGCGTTTCTGGCGTCGAACCGGGGCGGGACCCGGCCCGACCATTGGTTCTTCTTCCTCCGCAATCGAGCTTCCATTGATGTCATTCTGAGCTTCTTCCATTGTTGTTGCTGTTCGCGTATTGTTTGAATGCTCAATAAGAAGATCTTTACTGATGTTTACTGTGTGCGTGAACTTGGGATTCAATTCTAACGGGCCGCCGTCGGATATGAAGCCCATGATCCAGGCCCATAGTATATCGCCCATCTAAAAGCCTACGTGTATTTAGTTTTTACTTCTACTCGTGCTTCACTTATTTTTTCTAGGATTCAAAACAGTTTGGTGTTTGTTAAAATATGCAGTTCTTTATTTTATGTTCATATCTATGGATGTAGACCCAATTAACATAAATTTAAGTCACGTTTAGCTTTTTAAATTGTAGTTAGTTAATTAAAATGGAGATACTTTCTATATAGAATACCCGAGAACTTGAGATCAAAACATAGATGGATTTTTAGGTTTGTGGATGGAATCCCACGAGAAGGGTTAAAATAGCAGTTCCTATACAAAGTGTAAGACCAATCGGTGTACACGAGCTTTATTATGTTTGAAGGCCTTTGATAAATTTATATTAATTTCTTTGATATGGTTAACCATAAAATAAGAAATTAGGTTGTAGACGAGCTATTATATGATCAATGTTGTATACGTTTTTAAGATAATGTGTTGTAGTAGTTGACATATACTTTGGATGCAAAAGGTATCTACTTTCTTCATTTGTGGCAAGATATGCACACATTGTAAAAATTTGATGAATATTAATGACCTCCACACAACAAATGATTGACATCTAAAAAATAGCACCAACACCATAATATCAAACCATACACCAAAAATAGTTAATTAAATAAAATGCATATTACTAGACTTACTCCTCCACAACTAATCCAAATGAACTTATAATCCATGCCAAGCTAAGGCCACAATATTTCACCTATTGGACAAGTGTAAGTCTGTAACGGAGCGGTATTTTAATTTCCATAATTATATTCTCATGCAAAACATCATTTCTTTCTTATGTCTCATAGACCAACTTTATATCTCTATCTCTATCTCTATATGAACTATAACAACACCAAACATACACCATGAAACAAGCACACAACGTTCAGCACATCATGGATGCAAGGTATAGTCCAAAACTTTTGTACATTACATTAAATCAGAAATTTAAATCTAGAGGGAATTAAGTGAAGTGACTAAAAAGCTAACATTGCACCCACCATGGCAAACAAACAAGCTCACATGGTGATGGTGGGACAAACTTCAACCTACCGGAGACCACCGGCCGGTGGCGGTGGCCAACTAAACCCCTAATCAAGCTTTACCCACCAACATATCTTATCGATATCAAAGACATGCAAATTTTGTACTTTGTGAATATTATTTTTTGTTGTACTATAAAAAATAAATAATAACAAATAATAATAATCGTCAAGTTAACTTGATTTAAATTCAGTGTTTGAAGAGTTGTCTATTTTACATGTTAAAAAAGAACATCATAATGACAAAAGAGATCATAAAACAGGACACGTCTTCTTTTCCGATGTTTCTATAAAGAGGAAATATCATGTGTAGCAAATTACAAAATGGTTTAATCTTTAAAGTTTCATTTTTTTTTCATTTTAATCACTCAAGTTTTTTTCTTATGATTTAATCCCCGAAGTTTTAAATTTTTGTTGATTTAACGATTCAAGTTTATTACACTGCAAAAATTTGATGTTTTATTCCTTAAAGTTTATCTTTTAGAATGATTTTGACCTTTTAAAATTTTCAAGTTTAATCATTTAACTTTTCAAATTTTCAACGGTTTAACCCTTCAAAGGGGTAAACCAATAAATCATTGCAAACTTGAAGGATTAAATCATTAGAAAAAAAATTGAGTGGTTAAAACAAAAAAAAAATGAAATTTTAAGGATTAAACCATTATTAACCCTAAATTCTACTATATACAAAGTTGAATAATAATCAAATATGCATAAACTTATATTTCGTCTAACAATTACCCCCTTTAATAAAAATAGATTGTTTAGCATATTTCAATTACAGATTTTTATTTCTAGCCACTACTTATATAAATCATAATATGAATGATCGACTATGAAAGTTTTTTCCAAATAATTAAGCAAAATTGATACTGTACAGAGAACCTTGGAGTTATCATGTCTCTTTTATGATGGTACAGTAGCATCTTTGTTGTTATTTCAATCCACATACTTGAGTAAATCTAACATCAAACTACAACAAATTTATATATTAATCATCCAAATTCTAACATAAGGTATGGGGGAATTTGTACAACGTTCTCAACAAATTTATATATACATCATCTAACATCAACGTTGTAGAGTGTTAACCCACACTATGACGGTGTTCATCACAATATTTTGAACAGTGTTTTCGGATGCCATTGTAATCTAAAAGCTGATTTCCAAGTTTTTTTATTTTATTTTTATTTTTTGTTATTAAATACACATCTATACTTAATTTTGAGACAATATCCAAAACGTTATCACCCACAGACGACACCGCGACACCACACTTTTTAAGCAACAAATTAAACTTTACACGGTGTCAAAAACAATGTTACAACACCACACCACGTGCTTCTTTAACATCTTAATTATCTTTCTTTTCAAAAGCTAATCATTTGTGTTGAGTGGTTTAATTAATTAAACTTGGTCAAACACATCCTGAGCTAAAAGCTTCCTTCTAGCTTCCACTTAATATAGTTCGATGTTATGTACCGGGACCAAAGAACAAACTTTGATCCATTAATTATCAGTGATCCTAAACTGAATCAAAATATGTTTTCATCAAAATAAACGCTACAAAGGACATAACACATACAGTAATATTTTTTTGCTAGTAGTATTCCACCGGAGTACCAGGACAACCATCATCCACCACAACCTCCTGGTGGCTAAACGGTGGTGGTACAAATGGTGGTGTTGTACATCTCAAAAGTGCCCAATTGACCCCATGAAAAAACGGATGATGTTTGATAGCAGATGCACCCATTGTGGACCCCATTCGTCGGTCTGGGTCCTTAGCCAACAATTGAGATATTAGGTCTCTAGCCAGTGTTGGGATCACGGGCTCTTTAGGGAACTCGAGAGCCCGAGCCACAATATTGGTTAGAGTTATCTCATTATCCACCCCCTTAAAAGGCGTAACACCGTAAAATAGTTCATATATAAATATTCCTAGGGTCCACCAATCAACAGCACTACCATGTCCCTCACCAGATACAATTTCTGGTGCTAGATACTCGTGGGTCCCAACAAATGACATTGAGCGGACGTCGACTGGCTCAGCTACAAACTCGGGCCCATTGTGGTTTGTAGGTTTCTTCTTGCGTTTACGTTTTGGGTTGAAGCAAGAGACTGAAGGGACAATGCAATTGGGAAGAATGCAAGAGGATGAGGTGAATTTGGGTGGTTGTAAGGGGCGGTGATCACTCCATGATAATGGATTTTGATGGTCGAGATTGGGAAAAACTTGGGCCGGTGTTGATGTTGAGATGTCACATTTTAAAGAGAGGTCAAAATCGGTTAGCATAATGTGACCATCTGTTCGGACCAAAACGTTTTCTGGTTTAAGGTCACGATAAACAATTCCCAACATGTGAAGGTATTCTAGAGCCACAATCACTTCCGAAGCGTAAAACCTGTAAACGTGCAAAATCTTAGTACTCGCGGTTGATCCGTTATCTCAAACATGAAAACAAGATCATGTGGTACATTACCAAATCCTTAAAAGTACATGATATATAGTTGATATGACTTAAACTGATAATTCAAAAACAAGATCACGTTGAATTAGCATATGCTTAATAAAAATGTGATTGTAGTTTTGGTAGGGGACCAAAGTGATGGCAGTTAGTAGGAAATAGTAATCGAGGTCCTTTGGTATTTTTTGTCTTTTTATTAGGACAAGTTTTTTCTTGTTTGGGGTTCTCCCTTTTATCATTACACCAAAGAAAAAAACAAAAAAAAACAACCAATTATTTCATGTACCATTTTGGCAACTCTTCCCCACATGGTTTACCTAATATCATTTATTTCCCTACCAACATAAATCATTTAAATCTTATAGCATAAGAAATTTATATCAAATTGAAAAGTAAAGTAAATAACAACAAAGGGACATTATAATCCGTAGACAGAAGCGTTATAGTTGACTACATTGAACTAGCAACAAAGGTTCATATTAAATTCAATAACGTTTATACATAACGTTAGCAAGTTTTTGATCAAATATCATAAACACAACGTTGATTCAAAACCGAATACGGAGTATCATTCATTTATATCTATTTATATATAAAATAATAATAATAAATTCGTATCCGAATTCGAATTTGATTTTTGTGATGTGCATTTATTTTCATCTCCAGATTTATTTCTTTTGAATAACAATTAGAAGCAAACAATCATTGTGATGAGCTGTCACCGTGAGGGACTTCCCTATCTCAATTAATATTTTATACGTTTGTGAAAATGGCATATATATCGATCTGGTGGACGTTGCAAGTCCAAAAGGACACAAGTGGGCACGTACATTTAACGATGGGGTTTGACATGTACATAATGAAACTCACGTGGAATCTAACATATATTGTAGACTTGTAGTATCATGTATGTCTCTCATGATATAAAGTATAAACACCAACTATGCACTTTCTTTGTCTTTTCTTAATTGAATTATTTATTACTAGGTGATATTTACATATACACCATCCTTAAAAAATATTAAGGCCCACTAATCCTCAACCAATACCGGTCAATTATGCCGGACTTTTGCGATGGTCTTTAATGATAAGACATGGTATTCTATAATATTGTTTTACTTAAGTTTCGCATTTTACATGAATGAAATGAAATGCTTTAAAACATGACAATATATAGTCTTAATAGTTAATATGTCTTTCTTCACTAATAATCATATACCCAAAAAATTCGAAAATAAACCATTTCACATCCTTGTAATTTGAGAACATAATCCTGAGTTTGTCACACTCACATGTAAACTCGAGAACACGGTGTAAGCCAGACCTCTTTAAAAATTAAAATAACCTATGTAATACATGCATGCTACTAGTTCAGTTATGTGATAAACTTTATTTTAATGTTGTAATTTGTAAGGTGAAAACTTGTTTCTTTACAATTAATTTGTGTTGCACGTGTTCCCAATTTATGTACCTACCGCTATATGCAACGTAAAAACAATTACGGTGTGTGTTCAAAACAATTACAGAGTATACAAAATGGTCCAAGTTTTTACCCCAAGGTTCTTCCTACAAAACTACAATTGCATTTAAACTTTGTACTACTAATCTGCCCACTCAGATTTCGAAATCTGACAAATCCAAACGGTAAATGTTAAAATGAACAGAGAAACAACAGAGGGTAATTGTCCTTTACTTCTTTTCAGTGGTTATCTATTTTATCTACTTCTATTATTATTATTATTATTATTATTTTGAATTTTTAATAGTAGTGTACTTTAGCTGATGTTCAATTAACCCTTTTAAGTTAATCATATCATTATGAATTAATCTCCTAAATTTTTGACTTTAAACCTAGTGATTATTAAGAAGCTTAATCATTGCCAGTACGCCACTAATAACATAATTTTTGGTACTTTAATCTTGCCTTTTTATAAGCAAAAACTACATATAATTTTTTTCCATTATTTTATCTGATCAACAATAATTATTTATTTAATTAACAATGTTATACTCTAACAAATCATTTTGGGTAGAGATTGATTTGTACACCCAAAAAAATTATCTGTATATCACTAACCGTGATTTACGGTGTTGTGTGATATAACATTGTAAAAAACTGTCAGTGGTGTTAGAGTGTTAGAAGAGTTTTTGATTATGTAAGAATCATATTAATGAGTTTATTTATTTTTTATTTTCTCAAATAACAAGCATTTGAAAACGGTTGATAAATCCACGTCAAATTTAAAATGTGGAGCCTACAGAGCACATGCAAGACCACTGTAGCCAATGAAACAAGCAGAGCAAATATGATGTGACATGAAATGATGCGAGGCAAGGTATCATTACGAATCAACAACATGAAAAAGACATGCATAATTATTAATTAATTTCAGTTTGAAAATAAACAATAATAACTGCTAACCTACGCACCTTACTGCAGACTCCGGAAACCGTTTCCATGGCTGCCGTTGCCGGAGAACATGAAGATCACCGCCAGGACAAAACTCCGTCAACAAACACGACCATTTCTGCGTCTCTAACGACGCGTATAGCTTCGGTAAAAACGGATGATCTAACATTTCTAGAATCTCACGTTCCGTTGTCGATCGTCGCTCTTTATTCCGGCTCGCAATCTCCCTCCGATCCATCACTTTCACGGCAAAAACCGCGCCGGCGCCGGAGGACGGTGGAGATAGGGAGCATTTGAGTTTCGCGAGGTAAACGGAGCCGATGTCTCCGGCGCCGAGCCGTTGGAGGAACCGGATGTCAGTAAGAGCTATTGTTCCGCCGGAGCGGCGAACGGCGTCGCGGAGAGGATCGCCGGAAGGAGTGGTGGCGGTGGAGGAAGTGGTGGCGGTGGTCCAGGTGGTTTCGGAATCGGAACTGGTACTGCGGTTGATGTCGGTGGCGGTTGTGGTGGATATTGAGTTGAAACTGATGCTATGGAGGTCGTCGGTTAGGTCTTCTAGCCACGGTGGTTCCATTTGGTGAAATTAATGTGTGTATGTATAGGCGTGTGATTGTGAGGGGGGAGTTGGGTTTTTGAAGGAGATGAAGTAAAGAAGACAACTATGACTATTTTAGTGGGCCTCTTATGTATTAAGGGTTGTTTGTGGTTACTATGTGTAGTTGTATTATTCAATAAGATAAAACTATTAAGATGTTTTGCTAGTTTTTTCTAATTAAGTATTAATCTAACTGAAAATCCTCTTATTCAGTAAGCTATTTATAATTGCTTAAAACTTCTAATTAAGACTTTTTTTTTTCCTAACTATCTACTCCACATATTAATGTCTCGCATAAATAGATTTCATATGTTTAGTTTATGTGTAAACCAATTTCTATTTCCCTATTTTAGTTTTCATATTAGTCATGACAATATATTCATTAAAGTTATTTTTGATTTCTAAAACGTTGCATTGGAACCTCTTGTAATTTTCGTTTTTGTTAAGTGGAGTTGTTTGTAACTCAATGTCGTATTCATGCAATTTGTGTCACGCAATAAAATGGTTAAACACGTGTATTCAGATGTTTGCACTCTTTATTTATCAAACGATCTTAATATTATGTATTCAGATTTCAGCTGCTAAATCTTACTCCCTCCGTCCCAATTCAATTGTCCTCAAACAAAACTACACTCAGTTTAAGATAAACACAATAATTATAACTTACATTTTGCACAATGACATTCTTACCCCTACCAATTAATTTCAACTTCCTTTCACTTTTGTAATTTAATTTTGAAAGTAGGGATAATATAGTAAAAAGAATCATGTTACCTTCTAATATTTGGTAATGGACAATTAATTTGGGACAACTCAAAATTGAAATAATGGACTATTAAACCGGGACGGATGGAGTATTATTCATAACTGATTTTCATATTCAGCTTTTAGTATTCAAAAAAAATAAATGACCCCTAAGTATTAATGGGGCATGTATTTACATTAATTAGATGATATACAAAGTCATCTTCAACGTATGCATTTAATATTACACTAAATTTGATATAACAAAGAAATCTTTTAAATATATATACTTGTACCAGATATTTTTCATCTTCAACTTATGAACTAAATTTCTGTACTAACACAATTTTCAACATGTACACGTTGCCCCGGCCCTAAACCGTTTATACGTTATACTATACTTCAACTCATTATTATAATGATCAATTAACCATCCTAACTATTAATTTAAATGATAATTTTATTAATTTACTTTCGTAAAGTTTTACTCACAAAATTTCTTTGCATAAATCAATGTTTAAATATCATAACTTTTCTAAAACTAACATTTTATTATTTCAATGAACATATTATCTAATCTATAGTATAAGGTATTTGAAATAATTATACAAATAAATAAGTTTTTTAAGTTTTAAACTTGAATGATAACAATATTTCAAACATAAAGGCTAAAATAAAACATTATGTATTTGGCGCAAAGTATAGTGTTTCATCAAATTTGATGCAAAATCATAAAAAATTTAATGTACACTATAATTTGTACCAAATTTGATAAGTTGATTGGAGATGCATTTCTACATCAAAATACCAAATTTGATGTCATATGCATTGAGTGTCTTAACTATCAAAAAGTTGATTTGAACAAAGTTCAATATAAAATAACTTTTGTAACAATAAAATCAATTATTGGTCATTTGAATGGAAGATGTTAGAGTACGTATCAAACATTAATGAGGACGTGTTAGGGATAAACCCAAAAAATAAACACATAATTTCCATGTTTACAGCCTAAAGTATCATAAACGCAGAAATATCAATACTGTTTACAGTAAAAGCATCTTAAATACATAGCGTCAAAGAGGATCTGTTGTTCTTGGGGAAACCCCCAGCCAAGAACATTAAAACAACTGCAGGCCAATACAGAAGTTAACCGATAACTTGTGTTATCTTTACTGGCCACATGTTCCTATCAACTATGTGTATAAGCAACCCCTAAACCAGCCAAACAATAGCAACAAAGCCCAACAATGTTGACCTCAGAATATATATCACATATGTCCAATGGCCATGTATAACATAATCACATAATCCATAATCGTCATGACATTATGTCATACTAAACAGTCTATCAACAATAATAATATCATAGCAGACTAAATAGTCTATAAATGATAACAATACATTTACCCATTGTAATCAAACTTGTTACAACTAAATAACACTGAGGATTACAGATCTACTCACCGTTACCTCAGTCGCAAGCTCATAAGTCTAATATTACCGAGCCTTCTCCATATATGAGAATACAATTATATAATGAGTTAGTAACTCGTCCCATAACATATAACTCATTTTTATAATCATATAACATATCTCAATACATAGTATCAAAATACAAATCAAAATCAGGTTGTAAATAGAATCGTATTACTTTACAACTAATGGTTTGAACCAAGTTATAACAAGTTAACTTATATAATCAATTACTCAATTATCCAGTTCCAAATCATCATCATAACATATTTATCTAAACAGGAAATCCCCGAGGTCTAAGAAAACAAAAGTCAAATCCGAAATGTAATCAGAAAGTCCTGAAACAGGGTTCATGTAACACCCCTCAATTTACATCATTTAAATATAATAAACCCGGAAGCGTTATTCCAACTTTAAACAATACCAAGTTACATTTTAATTTCAACAAAATTTAAAACATAGTTTATTAACATGGGTGTTACTTCCAAACCGCTAAATAACGTTAATTTGTATAAACAAATATCAGAGTAGGCTTGGTCAAACATTCCGTCTCGAACAACTTCTTGACAATCCCGTTATATCAAAACCATAACCTGCAAGAAGTGGGGTGGTGGGGTTAGCATAACGCTAAGTGAGAGAATACATAACCAACAGCCTAACTTAGCATAACAACTTTGTTTACCGCAAATCATCGTAAACAAATAACATCGCAATGGATCGATGGTTCTTGGGGAAACCTTCAGCCAAGAATACCAACAGTACACATAATATCAATGAGATAACATCTCAATACACAATATATCAATGAGGATCGGTGGTTCTGGAGATATCATAATACCCGGGGATTCTCCCAGAACACTTACCCACAATCTGTATGGCCATTACAGAATAGACCGATAGTTTGGTACTAATCTCATACGACCTAATTTCCTATTAACGATATGTACAAGGAAATTCCTGTCGTCATCAATAGTAACCAAACCCAACCAACCAACAAGTTGACCTCAATACACTGATGCCCGAAGGCCAAATATCAAGTGATCACGTATTCACATATTCAATCAAGTCAACATATCAGACTAACCAGCCTATCAACAGTATTATTACTATTAAACCAAATTAATCATGGCAAACCAAAAGCAGTAATAATACGATTACCCGTTGTAACCAAACTTGTTACAACTAAATTACACTGAGGATTAAGATCCACTCACCGAATACCTCAGTTGTCCACTCAGTAGTCTAATGTCACTGAGTCTTCTGTTTATCTGAAATTACAATTAAACAACATGAGTTAATAACTCCTTCATAATCATCAACTCATGTTTATATTACATGGTTCATAATCCAAATCTCAATGAGTTATCACTCTAATCATTATATCATATCAATATTTCTATTTTAAACTCGTTATCAATATTCAACACATTTAGTAACTATCAACTTCATAGTTAACCAATCATAATCATTTATCAAGTTATGATTATTATGATCACAATTTCACTTTAATCACTTTACTTATCACAAATTAACATGATCAAACCATTATAAGATCATTAACTTCAAATATCACTAATTCATTCAAAATCGTTAACAATATTATCATTTATCAATTATCATAACTACATCATTAACAATATTATCAACTTTCAACATCAACAATTCATCAAAATCGTCATTATCAACATAATCAATTGATGTATCATCAATTCAAGCTTTATAAATCATTATTCATGAATAATCAAGTAAACTCATAACTTTATTCATGAACATATCTAAATTTCATTATTTCTAGCTTAGGGTTTCATTTATAATCATCAACTAACTATTATATCATAACCACAAGTTTAATTTCATGATAATTAACTAAACCCATAACTTAATTCATGATCATAGCTCAATTATATCAATATCTAACATAGGGTTTCAACTACAATCATGAAATTAACATCAACTAACAACTATATAATCACTATAAGCTTTAATTTCATATTAGTCATACTAATTAAATCAAATACTCAAAAACCCATTTCTAGGTTTATAAAGAAATCAAGAAATCAACACTTAGAACATGTTTATGATGATGATGGAACAACTAATACATGTTATTAAAGCTTAACTCATATCAATTCAACTATTTGAAACCCTAATTTCGGATTTTAATCAAGAACATCAAAACCCCCAATTTCTAGGGTTCATATAATTCAAGAAATCAACACTTACAATGAATTAAAGGATGAAAGGATGATTCAATCTTGTTATTGCAGCTTGAATTCAAACATACTAGCTTTAATTTGAGATTTCTTCATGAATTTGGTTCAATCCCATTTTAAGTGTGTGTGTATGAGGCGTACGTATGTATGTGTGTATGTAAATATACACCGACTCAATCAAATAACACTTATCCTATATGTGTTTAATTTTATTCCCCGTACTTATCATTGTCTGGAACTTAAAACCATTTGCGGGGAAATATTATTTTATTTTACCGTCAACTGAGTTAATTTAAAACAATCAATAGTTTATTAATCACAATAGATTATTCAACTATTTTCACCTTTTATTTTAAATTAATACAACACACTTATTTTCTGACACATTAAATAATAGTTCACTATCAGAAAATATTAAAATACTTCTAGACCCGAGGAGCGGATGTTACAGTTCAAGAACTGAAAACTGTCATTTTCGGCCCCTAAACGACCCCGAAAGGCCTAAAACCGCCTAGGCTTATAAAATAGAGCTTTGATCATTGGGCCGCTTTCGAGTGACCATGCGAATTTCAATCCAATCCATGTTAATAAAATTTGTCACTTATTCACTACCCTGAAAACACTTGTGCATTTTCCAAATTTGCAAAACAAAACTTTTGAATCAACACGCGATCGCGTCGCGATTAACACGCGATCGTGTTGCAATAGGTTAGAAATCGCGTCGCTACTGGTCTTGGGTCGCGTCGCGATTGTACATGAATTGCGTCACGATTTATACAGATCGCGTCGCGACCTGCAGGTTTCCTGCACCTGTTCGAACCCTTCGTGCACAACCCAGTTCCGACCTCCTAATTCACCATAACCAATTTCAGTGGTCTAATCAGTTCTAGTGGTTGAATTACATCACATAAACCTCATGTATCACCTATTTCAACTTCAATTTCATGTAATATCATTTATCCACCAAATCGAATCAAAGCAATTTCATGAACAATTTTTAAAAAATTAACTTACTAATGATGGTGATGAAGTGAAGAAAATGATGATTATGATGCAGTAAATCAAACACAAGCAAAAATCACTCTTTTCCCTTTATGATTTCCCTAGTCCTAACTCCCCGTGTTTATGTGTTTGAGTTTTGGAAAATGAAATTTGTAATTTAGGAAAGTAAATAAAAAGGAGGTTGGCTCTCTTTTAAACCGACTCTATATTCAATTTTAAATAGTCTCATTCTAAACCTATTATCTGGAACCTAAAAATCATTTGCGATTCTAACAGTATTATTTTACCGTCAACTATATAAAATTAAAATAAATGATAATTTACTAGTCACAATAAGTTATTTAACTTTTTGACTAATTATTCATAATAAACTTAATAAAATAACAATTTAATTTTCTAACCTATTAATAAACAATTAATTTAAAGTCAGAAAATTACTATAATATCACAAGTCCTTTAAAGTGGGTGTTACAGCCCTGACTATGTGCTTAATTTAATACTTGTAAAGTATGGTCTTACATATCAATTTCCATGTTGTAAATATCAACTCCCAATTCAAAAGCATGACGGTTTTGAGTCAAAGCAACTAGTGCGGAGTAATCAAGTACTTAAATGATTTAATTGAAACAAAAAACATCTTTTAGTTAGTCAATTAAAGGATGATTTATGTAACTTTTTCAATTATTATCATTTTTTTTTAAAAAAAAACCCGCATATATTTACATTAAGACTTTTAGAGCTATACTTTTTCATTGAATTTTGGAATTTGTTCACTATTCACGCAACAATTTTATCAGTTCACTTTTCCCACACTGTATTCCCGTCTCGCGTACATTGCTGTTGTTTTTGGAAATGGGAAAGAAGACAAACGGGATGTGTATGAAGTGAAGAAAATAATACAGTAAATGCAAAGCTGAAAAGGAATAAGACGGGTACAACTGGAACTGCATGGTTTCATCTCCATTTTGACGAAAAGAAAGAAATAAATGAAAGATTTTAAAGTGATGATGGGTCATCCATGGTACAAGTACCTTCTGCAACTCATGGTCCACAAATATTATATTTGTTTTTCTAATCATGGTATTTGATTAAATTGTCATTACATGCATTTACACCAAATAATTTTGAATTTTATTTAGGCATATACAATAGTACCTTATTAATCAAACAAATTGGAGATAAAACCGTGTAATTCCTACCGATAATCGCCTAAACTGTAGAATAACTTTCACCGGTGTAAATGCAAGTGATTCATCATGTGATAAGACCATAACCAACCCGCCCGTCTTTGAGGAAAATGAAAATGGGGTGAGACCATTTTTTTTGGTTATGAATGCATTATTGATGATAAATGTAAGGACTAAAATAGTTCAATTATGCGATCCGCTATTGACAATGCAACCTTTCTGATAAATGAATGCTGACGTGACATTGAGCTGACAGTTAAAATTACTAAATTTAGTCCACCACTGGGTGAGTGGTCTAATAACTTCAATTTGTGTGTATGCTATCTTTCTATATATACAAAGAAGACATAATGTTCTAGAAAAATGATACATCATCACCTCATTTAAAATTATCTTATCATAATTTATTATTATGTTTCATTATCAACATTACCACTATATTATATAAAGAAAATCACTTAAATTGTTATAATACATTCACCATCAAATTAAGTTATGTATCCACGTTATCAATAATAATCCTTCAATCTCTTAGATGGCTTACCATATCAAACATCTCAAACACTTAACATCTAATAATGATTAACAACTTTTAAAGTTTGACACTAAGCATCTAATAAGGATTAACAATTTTACTATCAGATATACTTCTCATTCACCATACCTCCATATGTCTCTCTATGTGCATTTGTACATAAATATCTATATATACATGTACTTATTGCCTAAAGCCTTCTATCAAGTATTTTCTAATTGTGACATACCAACTTTTAACTCAATTATATTTTACATGTAGCATATGATGTCCATATAATAGGAAATAATTGGGTTGTGCTTAATAAGATTTACTAATATATATATATATATATATATATATATATATATATATATATATATAATATGAGAATCACCAAGAAATTAAGAACTTGTTAACACTACTTAAAAATGTGATTGTTCACATATGATAATGTAAAAATATATATAAAAGTGCTAATAATAATCAATAAGACCTTGAAATTCGAAAAATTAAGTGTAAAAACTTATTTTAACTAATTTTTAACCGATTTGTTCACATGTAAAATGTTCAGTTGTGAACATATACGTTTTTATACGTAATTTTACGTTTTTTGATGACTTTGTTTCTCATTTGAACAAATATTAATGTTCACATGTGTATAAAGTGAATTACATGCGAATAATTACATAGTCCTTGTGGTTCTCAAAGTTCTCAATGAAAACTAAGTTGAAGGTAGTACTCTAAATTAATTCTCCCTTAAAATATGACTAATTTGATAAAACTGGTAACTTCACCTCTTATCATAAACCTGTATACAGATGCTTAACCTTAAAACGGGAACATTCTCTAATACTCACTTATATAAAAGACTACTATAAGCTTCCCGAAAGATTGCGATTTCGAATAATGTTCAAAGAAGATAAAAGTTTCAAACTATGAAGCTCTGATTAATACTTTTGCGCGGTCGTTTGTTTCTTGGATTGGCACTAATCATGCACGAAAAAGCATTAACAAGCTCTGTATCCTCAATGTTGACTAGAATTTTAGCAGCATCTGGATTGGCAAGTAATTGTTTTGCAACAACGTATCCTGCAATTGACCATGTTTGAAAGAGGCGAGCTTGTTTCCCGATAAATCTTGCTCTTTTTGTATCATAATATTCGGGCCACTTGTCTCTTGCTATGCGTTGCTCGGCAACTTTCACTGCGTTTTTGGCGATTTCAGGCCTATTCAACTTGATACTCGCCACAGTGAGCTGAATAAAACACAAAAACCAAAAACTTTACCAATTTCATGCAAGAGGTTGTCAATATGAAACCGGGTCGATTTGCGTAGTACTTTATTTGTAAGGGGGTCAAATAAGTTGAATATTGCCTGAAGTATATTCAAATGCTTACCACCTCTTTTTCTGCTCTTTTGTTTACTAAGATTACTATCTTAATAATATTATTTTTACGATACTATATACATTAAAAAAGAAAACTTAAAGAGAGGGAAATAAGTGTGGGAGGTTCAACTCAACGCTGCCCGTTATGACCCACATTTGAAGTGACCCATTTTGACCTATTACCTAGCCTGTCAAACCAGATCATTTTGACACCTCTATAAGGAAACAGTGAACTCATATGGTGGCTTTTTTCTGGTGCCAAAATCCAAATGAAAAAAAAGAAAACCAATATATCGAGATATACTTCCTCCACCCCACGAAAAACGAAATGTGATCTTTATAGAAAAATGGCAAAGCTAAAATTATAGAATGTTCATTAGTAATGAACATTCTATAATTCATTACCATCATTACAAACAAAAAAAACACACTGAGTAATATTCAAGGTTCATTTATTTCCCTTTCTTGAAATGTAAAAATTGAATATTTGAGAAATAGTCAACGGTATTAGTCAACATGAAACTGACCTGCCAGAGTAGAGTTGGCCACGAACCTCCATTATGGTAAGACCAAGGCCTGCGTAATCAGAAATTCAATGTCATTGACACAACATTTTAAGATCAATGAAAGCATCAACAAATTCAAAATATATTACGTGTTTTTTGGATCGCTGCCTGTAATAATACTCCATTCTTGACCTTCAAGAGCAGGATAACATATCTTCAACGGCATATCACCAACAAGATCTGCCCATTTAGCTTCATAAAGATCTAATATAGCGTGTGATTGCTCTGCTGTTGCAAGACTGCTTACAATAGACCATAAGTTTCCAAGAGAAAAGAAACGGAAATCCATATGAGCTGGCTGCAAGTTTCCAATCATATAACCTCCTTTATTAGGCATCCACTCCACTAACCATGGAGGTATTTGATCCGGGTATATATTAAATTTATTTACTGCATCATAAGAATATTCCTCCGTCTTGTAACGGTATATTTCATTAAGCTTTCTCATATCAATCCAATAATATTCTCTCACATGAAATGATAATGCAACAAGACGATTATTAAGGGCGGTAATAAGGTCCGCTGATGCATCTTCACGGGTCAACATCTCCTTTGCAGAGAGTAATGCTGAATAGAATAATGCCTGGATGAAAAACACGACAACAGAATGTTTATACAAAATCTTACGGTTTGTCTATCAAAGTCAGGGGTGGCAAAGTGGGCAGGTCGGGTTGACCGAAAACAAGTACCTGAATTTCTAAAGGATGACCATGAATTCCCATACGTCTATCTATCATGCAGGAACCATCAGTCACGAGTAGAGTTGGAAACATGTCAAAACCATCAGCAAGACACAGCTTTAAAATCATCTTAATTCCTGTTTGTACATCAACTCTTTCTTGAACAGAAAGGTCCCCAGTACATTTCCCATATGCTCGTAACAATATGATCCACCATAATCCTGAAATAAACATGGTCTCTCAACTAATTAAAATGCGATACAAGGCACACACACTATGCCAATGATAGTAACAGGTCAAAATGGATTCATGTCAAAATAGGTAAGTTTCCATGAGATGTAAAGATGGGTCGGGTTGGTCGACCCATGACACTTTTGAATCTCCTTTTATAGAAATTAAAAACTATAAATATTGTGCTCAATATGATTACAAAATTATATTCTTACAGTAATAGATTTTTAAATAAGATGTAGAAGATTAAGAGGTTTTATACATTTGAAATTTTTTTGGTTTGACTATCGACCTGTTTGACCCATTCCATTTCATTTTGAGTTAAATCTTCTTCTATCTTAACCCATCTAGGCAGTAAGGTATACTGTAATACATGACCAAATCGACCCATTTTAAAGGCAAATTGGTCAAAAAGATGAAACTGTCACCTCTATAAATAACTGAAGCTTACTCACCAGAGTCAACTGGTGCCACACGACCAATGGCTGCCTCACCAAAGTCAGGATCCAATATATCTTCGGTTGCAGATTCATCACCATCAAGCGGAACCGTACGCACCTTGAAACTTGCAGGCATCAATCCTTGACCGGGACTATGACAATCCATGGTTTTCTCCCAACTCTTTGTATTTATACAAACAAAAATGCAATCAGTTTTGACTTAGCATATCATAAAGAGTAGAACATGTCATGTAGCCACATAGTTCGATTAGATTTAAAGTAGCAAAATCACCTGCAATTGAAGGGTATGTAAGATGAAGTTCCGTACAATATCATACTCTCCCTTTAAAAGAAAAGCAATCCCAGATGGTATAAAATCACGTATAAAGACTTGGTCGTAATTAAGAATGCTAGAGTCACTTGGATCATTAGCTGCAATAGTTCCAACTGGATTACCACAATAATAAACCATGGATGCTCGTAATAACTCCCATGCTTCCTCCTCTAAGGAACCTATACCACCCGTTTGCAACGTACTACTTGGAGCTCCATTTCCATTTCCATTTGTAGACAAATCACCGTTCAAAAAAGGATCTATTTTTTCGTTAACTGCATCAGCAATGCTGTCGATTTGGCGGCATTTACAACTCAGAGACTTAAATCGATCATTAACATTCGATCCACTATGAAATGCAGAGATAGTTCTATGATTTCTATGCCTTGAGCTTTTAATATTTGCACAACCAAACCCTTTCTTGCTTCTAGGTTTTAAACTACATAACACTTGAAGAACAGCTTCTGAAGTAGCAGCCATGGAGTTAAGGTATACGAATCACAAGATGTGGTTGATTTAATCTATTGCCTACACGAACCACAAAATTTAACCATTAAAACAAAAGTATAAAAGAACCTGTTGCATATAATATAGGTACCCTTTACGGCTTTCTAGACATAAACTTAACATGAATTCAAATAACGGTTAAGTATCTAATATGTAACCAACTTTACTTAAAATTCTAATATGTATCCAGTTACCTGAAGAAGAATTAGTGGATACATATGATAACGCTAAATTAAAGTTTCGATACATAAAAGTCATAAAACATGAACTTTCAAAGTTGAATTCATACAACCGAATTTAGGTAAGATTTGATACATTTTCAGACGCTTATCTCCTAAAGAAACACATAAACGAACGTGGATATGCCCATGTACAAGCAGGCATAATTACATATCCCTCCTACCTTACTATTACAATTTCCACAATATCTATATCCATTTTACTTTTAATCTAAAACAAGTCAAATTTATTCTTATTGCACCTTTTGGTTACTTCTTGATACAATAATTATACTTCATGTAATTATCTCGTTTTTTCGGTACGAGAATCCATTTTAGGCATTTGATTAGGTCATAATATCTCTAGAAATTATATCCACATATGATCAAAGTAAGTCAATATATTTCCGATAAACTGTGAAATTCGTACAACCACCAGTCCATAATATAAGAATTCAAAATACCTACAGAGTAACCTGAAATCCACAAATATTCGTAAGTTGGAATACAGCCAAAGTTTGCAACATAAGTCAAAAGTCATAACACATCTTTATTGGTAGACATTTCTATCTGGATAACATAACAATTCTCAAATATCATACTAGTAGCAGTAATCGAAGGTGTTACGAAACTAAAAATCTGAAGGAGGAGACGATCTAGGTCAAAAAAATAAACAGTGAATTACGAACAAGAGTTTGAAGGAATAGTAATACTTACATGATCGTGAATCTATAGGCCGGCGGTATGAATAAAAATTGACTAACTTTCTGGAGATTGTAGTGCTTATTTATCGGGATATTCAAGTACCGGATTCCGAAATAAAGATGAGCAAATATATATATCTTTGATTTGATTGATATTGTAAAATTACTAATTTGGAGTAACGAAGATATATTACTCCGTATTTAATTTGTTTAAAAAAAAGAAAAAGTAATGATATTAGGTAATGTTTAAAACCGTGAGAGTTGAAAAGGTAACGTTAGTTTTGATTTTGATGTAAGGGAAATATAATAAATCTGAAGAATAGAAAATAGAAAATATTTGTTTTATGATGGGTAAACATTACAATTAGATTGTAATATGAGCATTACAAATGATATTTTACCATGATATCATTAGTTTAATGATCGATTTTTCGCATAATTATTTAGGAAGAAAGAAAAAAGAGGGGGTAAAGTTGTCTTTGGAAAGGGTTGAGCTGGTTGGTTGAAACAGGTGCTGCAACATGTGGTGGGTGATTTTAGTTGCTCAGTTTTAAGGTTAACGTGAACTAATGTAACATTATTAATTAGGAAATCACATGTATGCCCCTTGATCAATTTGACTTGTCGTCAATATGTGAGAAACTAAAGCATATGTAAACACATCACATCACAGTAAATATATGCAATTAAAGTATAAATTTATATTTTGAATCTTATTAATTTATTGTGGTTTTCCTAACATGTCATGTGACATACCATAAGATATACTCGGGTATATAACGAAGTCGAATGTATTTACATCTAATACTTATTAATTCATCTAAATATACCATTTTTTATGAATATATACTAAATATCAAATTATGATATTTGTGACCATTACATGTTAGATAAATGCACTTTAAGATATGTCATGAGTCATATACATTAGCAAAACACTTGTTATTATATCATTAACACCACTAGACTAACTATTCTTTGATTGTAACGTTTTATTTACAAACCTCCAAGTATCTATGAATGCACCTTCTTTCACGTTAGTCTCCAATAGGAGGTCTATTATTCTTTTTGTTAGTATTATAGTTATAGTTATAGTTACTAATTACTATTCGTATCAAATTTCATTTCTTTAAAAGTATAGAGAGGCAAGAAACGGAGATACAAAATTTATATATCGTGTAACAAATTTCCTCACGATCCACACCATTTCATGTAAATTTGATCTTGGTAAACTTTTCGTAAGTGTATCATTTCTCTTAGTGAATCAACAATAAAAAACGTTTTAATCCAATTATGCATCACGCCAAACATTGTATTACTCTTTCAGTACAGAAGTCTCTTAAATCTTGAAAATACAATTTTATAGAAACATTATTACCCAGTATAAAGTCAACTTTTTTCCACAAGAATCATGTATCACTGAGTTTCTCAAACTTAAGGGTAGCTGCTTCTCGTGATCTCGTCATCTTATGGATGATTTTGGAGGGCCAAACTACAAGGCATTTTTGTCCATTCAGAAATCTGATTCAAAGCTATTCAAACATGAATGATAATATGATATCATTACCAGAAGCCTGAACAGTGATATTAACATCAATATATAATGGCTCGCCCAGCAAGGAACAAATAATCGGAGAATTACATCCTACAACCATTACCAAATAACAAGTCTTCTACCAAGTAATTATTCATATTTCAAGTACCTAAAACCAGATGCTTATTCTTTCTTTCCAATCCCATGAGACATGTTATAGATTCCTTGTCCCTGCAGCAAATATGCAAATGATTTATACCAGAACTACGCACGTGGCCAAGTTTAAATCCAGTGAAATAAAATACCATAGGCGGCAATTTCAACTAACTTACTTACAATGGATCAAACATTGCCCAAAAATCCAAAATGTACTTTATTACCCCAAACCTTCTAAATCATTCGATTATTAAAATAGATTATAACCTTTTTTAATCATGTTTGACATTGCAAAATGTTTATGACATTTGGATAAAAAGTCTTAAGAGTAACTCAAACTGCCTAACTCCTCCTTCCAACACTTTCTTGTTTTTTACAACTTTGAATGTTCTAACCTGTTTTACCACTTATCCCACCCGTCCTACTGCAGATTTTCATATTTCAATCAAATAGTTGGAGTGATTTAGACTCACAATGAGAAACAGACAAGAACCAGCCAAAGCAAGAGGGATGGCAACTGACGTGATCTTGTCCATTGGACCCTTAAGATGGGTGTGTTTGTGGATGCTTTGGTACAATCTTTGCTTCTCAATGAGCTTCTCTCTTGGCCTAAAAGGGGGTTCCTCCACCATTCTGCAATATCAAGTAACTAATACTACTGCATTACATTATAATGGTCAAAAGTATACATAGTATATAGGACTTGTACTGTTGTACACCTAAATATTGCACCAAGGATTCAAAAGATGATAAGAATCTGGACTTATTAAGAATAAAATATATATTACAAGTAGCTTGCTAAGACGCAGATAGGTATGGTCAGTTAGTCACACACATATCTGAAGTTAAATTCCAACGGCATTGTACTGTATTTTTCAGATTTCATGTTGATCGACTTCTAAAAGTCGGAATGTATTTCTAAACAACAAAATATTTGATTATAAATCAGTAATCTTTTTATTTAATAACTGGGAAACGTTGAAAGATGCTGAATAATTACACACAACGACTGAGTAAGTGTTCAATTCTAATGTCTGCTTTACATAATCATTCAAACTCCTACCACACATCCTAGAAGTGGAGGGTAATATGGAAAGGTAACCAAGATCAAGACCGGTACCAAGAAAGTCAAAATCCTTACAGAAAAGAAACTATTAAAAGCTTAAAATGCCACTAAGCATTGTAGCTTTATATTAACATATCAAGGTTTTAACTTACAAATAACCAAATCTCTTTTGAGTCTAAAAGGAAAGCCCAGTGACCAAGCACTCCCGCCCCCAAAAGTGGAGACCGAAGAACCGCCAGGTTGTCGAGGACACGTCTGAAGAGGAGGCTGGCGGCCTCTAAGTTTACCACCCAATAGCTCAACAACACCAACAGTAAGGTAACACCATAAAATCTATTAATACTAAAATAAGAAAAGAAGCCGAGTCTTGCATTAGATATCATTTAGAATTTCTAAACCATTCTTAAAGTTGCTTCAAAAGAAAACAAGTTTTCATGGGACAAATAGCATTTTCTCATAACATAAGAAACACGAATGCAGTCAAACCTTTTCGAGATAGCAAGTAGACAAATGAATTCCTAACACTGGCAAGATGACATGACTTTGGCATCATTATATAGAAAGTTTTCATAGTATGACATAATACAATCACAGCATGTGAGTCCGACCATAGTATATGACAAGCTAATCTCATTCTTTTCAAAAATTGATATAAAGTAAGAGTTAAAACATACGGCTACTTAAGCATTCACAATTTAAATCTAGAATGATAAATGTAATGCAAAATTTGAGCTACTTGATTCAATTAACATGTTGTATGCGTAACTCCTAAAGTCCTAAGCCAGGCAGTGATTCAAACCCATCAGTGATCAGTAAACACAATGTCAAATAGGCATACCATTTTGCTCCAAACACAGAACTGTTAAACTAGTATTCGTACATGCAATTATAACACTCTAATTAAAATCATGAAGAGTGTTAGATAAGCACAGATATAAACAGGCTATTATAAAAGACATCAACACACTTTTAGCTTGAAATTACCTGATTGTATGACATTATCATTAACGCAATTCCCAAAGGTATAAATTAGGTCAACACAACCATGTAACTCAACAAGCTCACATTCTCAATTAAATTACAGAATTCAACAGAACACGCCAATATAATCCCCAAAGCAACATATTAAGATTCGAATTAAACGTAATAAGTTACATATATATGATGTATGGACCTAACTAAGATTAACAATTAGAAACACAGAACCCTAAAGGAGTAGTAAATAAACAAAATCCAAATTAAATGAGTCAGGGATTCAAATAAAACCGGTTCAACTTACGTGACTATCTGAAGATCGTTACGTATAATCAAAAATCGAGGATCGAACAGCGAAATAAATACGGGGAAAACGACGATCAGAGAGCAAATAATAAATCGTTTATGAAATGGTAAATGTGATTGCAGTGACAGAAATTCGGATATATTGAAATTGGGCCGGGATGTATCTTATATGGGATGTAAATTAAAACTCATTAGGCCCAATAAAGTGAAAGAGAAGGCAAAGATTATTACGAAAACAATCAAAGTAAAAGAAAATGAAAAAGTAAAAGTAAAAGATGTATAGTGATGGATGAAGAAAATTATAAGAATATAGCATTAAGAAGAAATACTATTTATTGAAGGGTAAAACCAATCGTTTTGGTTGCCTCCTATCCGACTGAATGACTGACGTCATCACTAATATGGAAGAGAGGTGAATCGTGTAACTTGTAGTTAAAAAAACATGAGAATAGGTATCCAATGTGACTCTTGCATTTGTGTTTCATGTTCCTAACCACTAAAGGCATTAGAGAGTAGTTCAATGTTCAACTTCGAGTTCAAATAGGCTTACAAAAATAGTTATCAACCATCAAACATGAGGGGGGGAAAATTGAAGCCTTGAACGCTACTTTCGAGCTTGAACATCGGAGTTAAACACCAGTGAGGAGTGATTGAAAGCTAGTTTTGGTTTTCAAGTTGGTTGATGTTGAAAATTTGACTCTCCACTCCCCATGCTCTAAGCCAGAAACCATCACGGGGATGGAAATTTCATTGATTGATGCAACTCATCGTAACGAAATTCAAATCATTCACTGATGAAGCTTATTATAAAATCCGAGTTGTCTATTATGTCATTGGTTATGTCTCATAGTACCCTTGATCGAAATTTTTATCATGTATAATAATTGAAAAAAATATGTTGCTTCGATGAGGATGAGAGGTTAAATTGCATATAAGTTTTTATGGGTGTGTTTGACACATAAATTCATTGAAGCCTATGGAAGTTTAAACATATGTTTTTTTTATAGGGTCAAGCTTATACAAAACTTGAGGAATTTATTGAAAAAATAAACTCTGAAAAAATAAACTCCCAGCTTATAAAATGAGAAATTACATAATACTCCTTAATCTTTATGTCATTATATATCATATACTTTTTGTGTTTTTATGTTAATTTACATTTTTAAGCCCGACTGGTTTTACCAAATATGTGTAAAAAATAAGTTCTAACTTAAAATATAAGCTTCAACAATCAACCTTAACTATAAACTTCCAGCTTAAGCTACGGACTACTTTTCCAAAACACACCCTATTTCACTTTATGATTTTCTCAATTTCTGATACTACATTTTTGAGTATATTTTCGGGAAAATGATATATAAACCTCATTGATACATAATCTAGTATGATTAGTTCTCATGCTACATTATTATTACTGTTTATTCTAAAAACCTTTAAAGCGTTCAGCACTAAAAGTTGAAGTTTGTAATCTACTCAATAGTTAACAATACCTATATATGTAACTTTGAAGTCTCATTTTCAAATTTGTTTAATTTCCTACAATATCATTGATAAAGGCATTCAACAAATTGCAATTCCTCTCCTACTTTGTCTTGGACCTTACTCATTAAATTCATTAATTTATATTTGTGTAGGTGAGCCCGGCCTTCTTATACACTCTTTAACCATACTTCCAATTCAAGCACCCCATTTCAAGTAGAAAGAAGATTCATCCCCACTCGTTTCTTAGGACATGTCAACCATCATCTTCATATTGTACACAAAAGAAAAAAAAAACACTAATCAAATAATGTTTTGCTCAACTAATGTAATTATGTACGGAGTAGTTATTTATAATTCGATACCGAATACATACAATATCTTTATTCTATCTAGAAGTCGTGTTTTCGGTCATCATAATCACTGTCATGTTCATGAAACTTGCCCTAATCATACTCGAAAAACTTGTGATGTTAAGCACGATCCAAGTGTGTTTGTTGAAAGTTCGGTATGGTGCGTCGTGATATAAAAGGAATAGTAAGATTTGAAAAATCATCATATAAATGAGTATTGTGACGTAAAACAATAACATCAACAAATTAAAACGAATAATTGAACAAATGCATAATTTATGGGAGGACCAAATAGGCTTTTGTTTAATTATGACATAGAACAGATCATAACAAGATTCTTGATGAAGTCTTCCAATTAGTATACTTATGAGTTATGGCATTGCTTCTTCACAGTTCCACCTTACCAACTCTCACTACAAGGTTAAATATTCTTATCCAATTATCCATTGGGAGGAAGTTGAGAAGGTGTTTTAAGAAGTGGTTGTTCACTATTTTCTCAATATATCAATGACAAAGGGCATTTTAGACTATTCACTTCATTCTCAAGATTTATTGACAATAAAGCTAGTGGATTTTATACCCATGTTAAAACCAACTACCTAGATGGAGCATCTTCAACAGAAACTAAACATAACCTTAATTCCAACACAAAGCATATAAGGCAACATCCATTAAAGAGAGATCAATAGTTTTGTTCTTTTGGCAAAATGGCATTAGATCCGCAACAACAAACACAAATGATGATGCGAATGAAGAACTCGGGGTTAGTAAGTTATAATACGAGTCCCATGATTGGAGATGATGAAGATGAATTGTCAAGATCGGCATTGTTGTCTTTTAAGGTAAAAGAAGAGGAGATCAAGAAGAAGAAGATGGAGGTGAGGGAGAAAGTTCATGCTCATTTAGGCCGTGTGGAAGAAGAAACAAAAAAGTTGGCTGAAATTCGCGAAGTATGTACATTAATTTTCATTCTCTTTTGCATTCACTCTTCTAATTAACAATATATTAGCTTCTTGAATATATTTATGCATGTATGACTATGGTTTATATTCACTTGAATTGTAGGCTTTCATATAAGTATGTACAACCCATTTTAGAATACAACATATACAATGCTTAGTGTGACTTTTAATCGTTAACAACACAATTGGATTTTGCCGTGATTCGACTCTTAGAGACATGTACTTAACAACGTTCGCTGTTAAGGTTACATGTAATATATACACTTGAAACAACATGTATCGACTCAATCACATACTCACATACACTAGTGTGATTGTTTTCTTCTCTTATTTGTTCTGTGTTTTGCTTAGAGCCATGATATAATCACCAACAATATTTTAGTGAAAAGTTGGCAGATGATATGGTTCAAAACAATATTTAGGGGCATTGATCATGCATAACATGTCTTGTTTCGGATTTCTTCAAAGTTATTACTTAATAATATGAAAATAAATTAATACTGGTATATGAGAGTGAATAGGAGCTTGAAGCACTTGAAGATCCAAGGAGGAAGGAGGTAACAAGCGTTCGTAAGAGAATTGATGTGGTCAACAAAGAGCTAAAGCCATTGGGCCAAAGCTGCTACAAGAAGGTGAAACATGCATCATCATTACTTTTCTAACCCATTACTTAATTACACTTTTTTTAATGATAATAATATAAATTTTACTCATTGATCATTATTACACCATGTAACTCTTCTTTTATTCTTTTATTATTTATAATTTATAAATATCCATTATTATTTTCAAATGATAATGTAAATCACCAGGAAAAAGAGTACAGAGAAGTTCTAGAAGCCTTCAATGAAAAAAACAAGGAGAAAGCACAACTGGTAGCAAGATTAATGGAGGTGAGAAGTATGTTTAAAATCCCGTTAGGAGGTGTTTGGTTTGAAACTTGGAATGCCAAATTGACAGGCAGGTTTCTAATTGGTATGGGAATGGGTTTCCAAACCCACCGCCTTAGATGGGAATGGATTTTACCATTTTCATCAACCAAACACTTTCAATGGAGATGAAAGTCATCCCTTCATTCTCATTCCCATTCAACTAAAACACCTACCATTTTTTTCAGTAATTTAAAAGTAATAACATTTGCAGCTAATTGCAAATATGCTACGTGTGGTAAATAGTAACTTTTTAAGTCTTCTCACAAATTTTAACCTTAAAACTAATTACATTTCAACCGATGAAATTTCCAACATTTTTTACCCTTGTTATACATTTTCCGTAAGATCTGTACAGTTAACTGCATGAATCAATGAATCATTTCCATTATTGCATAATCCAAATTTAGTTATATAAATGATTTGTTATCATACTTAATTATATGTTTTGTTTGATTATGAAGTTGGTGAGTGAAAGTGAAAGAGTGAGGATGAAGAAACTTGAAGAACTAAACAAGAACATTGAATACTTGGGACAACACGCTCCAAGATGATCATAACATAACCAATTACTCCAACTTTCCAAGTCATTTTTCTTCTTCTTTCAATTAGTAATGCTTTCATAACTACTGATTTTATCCCAAGTGTTATTGTGTGACGATTTTTAATTGTATTTTCGAAGTTGTTTATCGACGAGTGTATGATGATATTAAACCAGATAAAACGTGTGATATTTTTTGTACGAGTCAAAATTGATCATTTTGGATTGCCTTGATAGTATCTTTCATATTATTTGAAACATTTAGAATAATTTTGACTAGTGTAAATGAATAATAACTAACGTGATTAATAAAATATGGTTGTAGATCTTGTGGTTCTGTTTTTAATTCAAACTCAACGTCATTTAATCAAATGTGGTTTGACTATGAGTCAAGAGACTTGAAAGTACTAGTAAGAAACTAAGAATAATACATATTGAATTATTGATTCAACCTATGAGGTGTGAATTCATACATATAAGTTCTGGTCGTTAAAAGTCATACTTTGATTCAACCACTGAGGCCTTAATTAATTAAGGTTCCACTAGGTTAATTTTCTAGAATACTATGTTATCATACTAAGTATAATAATAATAATAAACAGTTGATAGCAAATGAAATATAATAGTAATAAATAAATAAAAAATCCTAAAATTTACTAGCAATCTTTATCACGTTTATTGGAATCTTCTACTGTTTGATAACTCATGTTCAGTTTTTCCATACTTCAATTTCAATTTTGTTACTTTTTTTCCGAAACCTTATAACTTGATGCGGTATCAAAGGTGCAGTTGCATTTTAAGAGGAAGTAGGGCAGACGATCTCGTCAATTAGGGTCCAGATTCGCAACACTGCATTTTACGTAAACTGCAGTGTTTTTAAGATGCAACGAATTAAAACTCTTGATCATAAGAATTAACGATCGAGATTGTCCAACCCGCTTTCCTCTCAAAAATGCATCTGCACCAAAGAACCTTACCTTTATATATATATATATATATATATATATATATTCTTTCTATTTTTAGATGATAAAAACTGCCACACTCATTACACACCTGTTAATACACCACATTTCAACTGAAAGTCAAAGCAACCTACTGATCCATGGACCACCCAGATAGCATTAACTCTAATGTTATATTCAGTATAAGTGGCAAAATGAATGGGTAGGGTCGGGTCACGAGTCTAGATGGGTCAGTTAGAAGGATGAGTCTAAACGGGTCCGGGTCAAATGGGTCTCAGGTTGGGTCGATCCATCGGGTTTTCACCAAACTTTTTTCCTTATTTGAGTGAAAAATGAAAAAATGAGAAATGAGGTGTTTTTTTTTTTACCCGCTAGACCCGTCTAGACCAGTTGGTTAATTGTTAAACAATTGAAGGTTATATTGAAAAACCCATTTAGACCCATCCAAAAATGAGGAGGAGACCCAACAAACCCATCCCCTCCTATATATTAACCAAATTGACCCATAATTAATCAATGGGTCCAAAATTGCCACCTTACTTTATTGGTATATGATATTCTTAACTGAAAACAAGATTTCTTCTCCTTCATTTTAATGACATTTAGGAACCAAATATAGCCAGTAGTGCCGCCTAAGCTGTCAGTTCCCAGGTCTATTTTCGGGTTTGTTGGTCTGGAGCAAAATTTGCACACCCCTAGATTTGTTCTCTCATGTTTTCCATAATCCGTTTAAAACGATTTGTAAAACCATACCAATCAAGCAGCAATGACCTTCTAACAAGTCTTAAACTTCTAATAAGATTATGAGGGTAAGACTGTAAGAGGGGGTGCTAGGAATTGCTTACAGATGAGTGCTTATGGCTTTAAAATTGTGTTTCAAGTAAGCACCACTTCAACAGTGTTTCACCCCTAAATATAAGTTAAAACGCAGCATCTATCCAAACACGTTAAAATACTTTTTGGGTTTCTAATAGCATACATCTATAATCACACCCTCTACATAGTCTTATATCTTTACAATGAACACGGTCAAGTGGGTCATGGCTGACTACTAATTCTTGAACTCACATAAACTTCCTATATTAACAGCTAAAAGAGAAACACATGTTGCATTCCTGCAATAACATCATGTTTGCTATCGATTAGCATTAAACATTAACCACAACTTTTTTTAGTATCAGTTACATCATCAAAAAACATTAAAACAGAATCAATGAACTCACTTATAATCACTTATCACAACACAAGTCTATAATATATCTTCTGTATATTTATTTCATGAGGATCAAAATGGTGTACCAGATAATGGTTTTGAGTATCGGAATATTATTCTACATTTGATGAAGATAATCTTACAGAATCAACGGTTTTCAGTTGATCAAGTTGCTTCTTCCCACGACGCAGCAGGTACTCAATATGTAGAAAATTCTTGCGATCAATCAGTTGTGAATTTCTACGAAACTCCGCTGATACAATTGATTCAATCTGGGCTCGGTTTTCTGGTGGTTTGGAACGTGCAGTTCTAAGAAATCCTCGGTATAATGAAATAACTTGCTTCTGAATCCCAGATAACTTTTGTCCCCTGGAAGCTCCCATTGCATCTTCTCTTCAAATTTACGTTTATCCTTTTTATCTTTCTACAATTTACTCTGCACCGCAATATATCAGGTATCATTCAGTTAGTGCATAACGAATATACATAGCAGAGAAAGGATAAGAAAAGAACTTAATTATAGGTTGTGCATTTGAAAATGCAATAATGCATTGCATCTGCTAGCTTATTAGCCTTGATTCACTGCAAAATATTCCAAAACACTATCAAACACTTTGATAGAGTCATAGAAATGTACAAATTCATGAACTTGTTGACACATATAATTCATGTTGTGTTATTGTATTTGATAGATTCTTAAGGTTCTTAGCAATATTCGAGTTCTAATCGGCACCCTTCCTCATGCATCCATTCATAGTTGTTAAGGTATCAATGAAAGTATACATTTAGGAAAAATATTGCATTACAAAATTTTCTTTAATGCGACATCTTCCCCCATAGTCGCTTAACTTTTGGCTAATGTTTAACTTATCGTATCTATGTTTTCTACATTAACATCCATATAAGAACTTTCAACATGTATGTTGTATCAGTATCCTAATAATAGATCTAAATAGTTTCATAAGCGTAGATTGAAGTCATATGTGTTCCATACGATGAGCTTCTACAGTCAGTCATACGCTTGATGACTTATCAATATGTTGCTATTACTTACGAGGTTTTTTGGGATCGTTTATCTGAGTATGTATCTGCTTATTGTTCATTTTTACAACAGACTATCAATCCCAACCACCAACTTTAAAAGTAAAAACCGTATCCGCTTCTTTAATAAGGTATTACTTATGTTAAAGCATAAGCCCTTATTTTAAAAGCAAATTTCAACATACTGTAGGTACCTCCTTACATTTTCAGCAGATAAACACTTAAATTTGCAATCCCAGACAACTAATTTAACTATTCCATATCATAGATGATTTTATAAATCAGTAATTCAAGTAAATTTCAATAGTCTAGTAGAATATAAGAACCCCCATGGTTTTCCTAAATCTGATCATATTGAACCTAATGTAATTATGAATAAAATGAGTACCAATAAAGCTCTAAAAAGGTAATAGAAATACTAAATTTTACAGAAGACTTTAAATTACTAACTCCAACCTCATTATAAAAATCCAAAAAGAACACTGAACTTAATCAATTGATTAGATCTTCATGTTCTTGTTCCAATACATACAAAATTAACTCAGTGTTTCTAACAATAAAAATAATTCAAAAATATAGAGAACGAAACCGAACCTCGGGAGGGATTACAACATATTTATTCGTGGAGCTTCGTTTGATTGATTCCAGCAGATTGTTGGTGGAAAGGAATCGAGAATGGAGCTGTTGCTTCAAAGTTCAAATTGCTTTTTTGATTTTGTTTTTCCTTGGACCAAAAGAAGGCCACGAAGACAGCTTGGCTGGTGGGCTGATTAATGGGCTTGAACTATTACCATTAGGTATGAATTCGGCCTCAATAACCCAATTAGAAAGTATAAATAGTTAATTGCATGCATGGTCACGTGGTTTACCCACATATCATCGTTAGTCTTTCACTCTTTCTAGTTTGTTTGTTGTATGACAATCTAAAAAATCAAAAGTTGTTATACAGTTAGTCTTTCATCCATCTATAATGACTAAAATACCCTTTTTTGACCGAGCAAAATAGTTAGTATCATCAATGGTATTTAGTCATTTTAGGTAGGGGAGGAACTATGTGTACAACAACTGTCCATGCAACAAACAAACCACAAGGACTAACAGTGAGATTGTGAGAATATGTGTAAACTATAGGGACCATTCATGCAATATACTCTAGTATAAACAAACACAATTTTTTAAGGTCATATCTTCCTTTTATTAACATTATTAACATTGTAAAATTGTATGGACTATTACAGCAATCTCAATGAGATTTTACACTATGTTCAACTTTATATACGGTGAAGAAGTTATCTAGTAGAATTCAATAAAAATATCGAAATGTTAACTAGCTAGTTAACTTTTTGGATATACAAATATAAATAGAATGTATGTATACACGTATTGAAGTAGATAAACATTGAAGACCTTAAAATATAATGAAACAATTACCGACGAAATTGAGTCGAGGTGTAATATTTCACAATTTTAAGGCTTTTAACCTAGCTCGCTTTAGAAATATTATTAATTGCGTATATGTATATTAAATATTATTTTTGGTTATCAATTGTAATGTATATTATATTAAATTTAATTTAGTAAACTTTAAAATACTTTTAACTAATATAAAATAATGTTCTATTGTTGAAAACTAGAGACACATCTAAATTCAGAATTTTGATCGTGCCCATATGGACACAACCTATAGAACCAAATAATCCTAAACAAACTCAAAACAACTGAAATAAACTGTAAATCTTTCTTTTTCAGTTTGATTCACTTTCGGTTCGTTTAATACTTCCATAATGTCAAATCCATGTTATAATCCACATCATCACTCCAATCAAACCCTTTTTTCATCGCCGGTGGTGTAATCACCAATCCTTCGGCCATACTATTATAAAAACTTGGCATGTTAAACAACGCCTCTTCGTCTACAAACGATGTTTCTCCCACCCTCACCACCATTTTATCATCTATGCTTTCCATATTAGAAGGAAATGACGCACATGGCTTATTGTTGTGTAGATTTGGTCCAAAAGCATGAGCTGCTTCGAGAGCAGCTTCTTGAATATCATGTGAAGAAGATGACTTAGCACGTCTAATCAGACGGGCCGAGTCAGAAAAGTTCAGTGGTGAGTCATCACCACGTAAAGCTAGGGTTGCTGCATCATAAGCCCTGGCTGCCATTTCAGGGGTTGGGAACGTTCCCAACCATATTCTTGACTTTTTACTAGGCTCACGAATCTCACACACCCATTTGGACTCGTTTCTTAATCGAACACCTCTATAGACGGGGTGTCTTGTCTCTTTGAACTTCTTCCTCCCAGCTTTTCGTTTAACGTGATTTGTTGATGTCTTTGCACATGGTTTTCTGGTCTCGGTTTGAGATGATGATGATGATGATGAAGAAGAAGAAGAGGAAGAACTATTGTCTTCAGTTATTTCCATCTTTGTAACTAAAAACAGAAGAATATTTTAATGTAAATGTATAATAAGGTTCAATACTGAAATGATGAGTTATATATAAAAGGAATGAATAAATAATGCTTCCATAAAGTTGACACGAGGTGACTGACTAAAAATCCACACGTGACACAACTTATTATGGCAAGTGAATAATAGGTGGTCTATTTTTGTCATTAAAAACACGTGCTGTATATATATTTATTTGATTTTTGAGGACCAAATAAAAAACACAAAAGATGTAAAATAGTGTGTAGTGTTTACAAACAAAAGGACGGTTCCTGGTCCACAATTGGTTCTTTTTAGATGAGATGGAGATTTATTGCTTTTTTTTCTTCAATAAATGTCAAGCTGAATTCACAACTGGTACGTTCAATCATGTACTCTTAAATAATTTGTTCGTAACATATACTCCGTATTTTTTTTATTTTTTGAATATTACTTAGTAGTATTATTTATGTGAATAATTACTAGAAACTAGAAAGAACAAAGACACTAATTAGTTGTTGAAATTATTTATTTATGAGTGTGGCAGGGTTTTACCATATTGTTGGCTACTTTAGGTGCATGTAGATAAAACTAAATTTTTTTATATAATCTCCTTTTTAAAAATATAAAATAAATGAAGGAAACTTATTTTTAATTTTTACTGGAAAATGATTATTTTGTCAAAATTCTTAAATCTAATTGAACATTACCTAATTAAATATTTTTCTTTGCAAAATTAAGTCCGGTTAAAGTTGATATGCATCATTTATTAACACTTTATACTAGGCGTGAGCAAAAAAATCAATACCGAAACCCAAAAAAAAATCAAAACAGAAACTAGTCAAAACCGTTTGAAAAAAAACGGCGGTTTCTAACCGGTTTGGAATATAGCCATTAAAAACCGGTTTGACCTGAACTGGTTTGGAAAACCGGTTAGAAGAACCAGTTTGAAATCGTTTTTTTTAGCTGAACGAATCTAGCTGTTTTGGAGCGTTTTTTAGTTGTTGTTTTATTACCATTTTGGCATACTAAAATTAATATAAATAGATACCTAGGTATATATGGTTTATTCACAACACTCAAACTTGCTTATTCTACTCTTAAAACACTTAAAACGCTTACGATTCGCTTACAAAAATCTCAAAACGTTATGTAACACTCTCAAAACGCTCTCAAAACTCTTAAAATGACAACTCAATCTTCTTCAACTTCCAACGGTGTTGGTTCCTCAAATGCACCAGCTATTGTTTAAGTTTTGGAAACCAAATCCGGAGATTTCATGTAATTATAACAAAGTGTTGTTGTCAGATGATACGTTTAAAAAAAAAAACATAATTAGACTTTTGGATGGTGTTATTTTGGTTATGTGAAATTGTGACCGAAAGTGTATTAAAGTTGTTCAAAAGTGCCTAAGTAAGGTTATTAATATTTTGGATGAAAATATTGGGTCAAAATTGAGTTTATGGAGAGTTTTCATAGTTTTGATGTTTTTACGCGATCCCAAGCAAGTCCCAGGACAGATCCAGCCCTGGCATAGGGCGGCACGGGCGACGGCCCGGGGCATCAAACAATCGGGGGCAACATTTATAGATCCATGTTATCTTATACTATGTTCATTTTTGAAGAATTTAGTCCACTTAAATGATGTTTTATGATGAATAGGTGTAGTTTTTATGTGATTAAAATAGATTTTAAAACACCATTGAAGATGAGTTATGTTTATAAAATAGATCTGGGAAAAGCAAAATTTACAGAGGTCTGGGATAGAGAGTGGATCAGTGGAGACGACACTCAATTTCCATTTGAAGCCCCTATTATCAAAAGTATTCACTTTGGTCCCTCAACTACTCTCACATTTTATTTTAGGAATATTAATAAATTTTTGAATTCAACTATAAACTTTTTAGCCTCACGTTACATGGGTGTTGTGATATCTTTTTGCAAGATGTCAAAATTTACTATACTTTCACAGATACTAAAATCAAACTTAAAAAAAAACATAAGATATTTAATTTGGATTGTTACCATTTTTTTGATTAAAAAAATGATTGTTTAACTACACTCATACTTCAAGGTAGATTGGACTATTTTTTTAGAACTAATATTTTAGATATATGTGAGTACATTTCTTACCAACTCAAAATTTTACTAAAAAATGAAGAGGATGTATAGTGAAAATAGAATTGAAAATGTTTGTGCACCATTAAAAAACTTTTATTGTTATGTATAACAAAAATATTTCGTACAATCATTAGTTATGGCATGGCGCCTCAAAATTTTTAAAGATGACCCTACTTCAAGTACTTAGAAAGACACAATAAGCGGCTCGACTACAAATAAGAAAAATAAGCTCAGAAAAAAATAAACCAAAAGGTTATGTACACAAAATATGATAAGGGCATTTTTTATCAACTTGCCCGGGGCATCTAAAAGCTCAGGACCGACCCTGTCCCAGGATCACATAAGATCAAATGAATCAGTCACATAAGAGAATTCGATGTAATTACACGATCCCAGTCAGGAGCTAGCTAGGATCGCGAATTTACAAAGAAAGCTGGCTATCATCATTTTGTGTACAACTACAGGATCCCACACAACAACCGGGATCACGTACTTACAAACCGGTCCAAACTGGGTAGCGACGGTTTGGGTTTTTAGCCCCCCCCCCCCCCCCCAATCAGTTTGAAACCGAACCGGTTTTGGGCTAAACCGGTTCTTGATCGTTGACCACAAACCGGTTCGATTTTCCAACCCGAACCGGTTTGCCTAAAAAATCGGTTTTGTTCACGGCTAAGTTATACTTTAAATTAGGATTCAAAACATTTAGGTCATGAGCACAACTACTTAGCGTTCCAAAATGGAAGTAACAAGTTTGTATCTAAAAGATGATAAGAATCGCGAAATTAAAGGTTGCGTTTGTAGTGATAATGCAAGAATGTGGAATTCATGGACACATAGGAACCCCAACAAGGCAACAACTCATTTCAAAGTCAATTTCGTAGACATTTATTTGATCATGTGAGATTGTCCTTAATTTAAGATTTTTTTACAAAATATTTTATTTTAACAAAATCAAACATAGAGCTCCTTTTTGGGCGATAGAAAAATTGATATTACCTCTTTTTAAGCTATTTGTCATTTTTTAAATCATTTTTTTTCACCTAATAACAAAGTGGAGGATGTAATGTAACTTAATTATAACTGTATGTGAACTTATCAACTTATCATATCCTTTACGATATAATAAAATGATTACTTAGAAATGTGATAGTTTTACTTATTTGTATGTAATTTTTCAAAATATGTGAACTATGAACTTGTATGCTTCATGTAAACATTACTTCAAATTGCTGCGAAAGAATATATTTGATCATGCATGCATGCATGATTTAAACATTGCCCAACTCTCCAATCTCCATAGTCAAAATTTAAAAAAAAAATATTCCTTTTCTTAATCGTTTGTCCTTTTCTCATTCTAGATTAAAGAATAGTATTTTATTTATATTTAATTTAATGGGAAATTAATGAGCATGCAATGCATGTTTATTACTCTAGTAATTTATACCTTCCATATTTCGCTTATTTTCTTATTTTGTGGTGGACCAAAGCCATTGCAGGGCATCTTCAAATTCACACAAGTTCACTTGTTTTAATTTAGTTTGAGTTGCATAAGAGCCCCTTTAGCTTTATAGTGTTGCTAAATTGGGAAATCGAAAATAGAAAATAGAATCGCAGTTCTCTTAATCGCTAGTATTAATTATTTGATTTTATTAATGGTATTAATTATGTGTTTTATAATGTACGTATAACACTAATAACAATTAGCAAAAGATATTTAAATTCCCTCTTGGATGTACATGCATGTACGTATATCTAGACATCTAGTTAATTCTCCGTAGTTTGCTACATTATTAGACATTTCGAAGCATAATTAGAGAAAATTTCTTCAAATACTCGAGTGACAATGTATATATGCATATAATAGTGTGGCCATGTAGTAGCATTATTTCAAAAAGAGTATCAATTCTTAAACCCGTGCGATGCACAGTGGTGGATGTACATACTCTCAAGGGTATGCACTTGCATACCCTTGGGTTTCCATGTGTAGTACAAAAAAAAATTTGTAAATTTTTTAGTACAGTTTATATGAAATGCATACCCTCTAAAATAATGGTGTATACGCTTTAGTTTATTTCCGTCCCATGATCTTTATTGTTTTGATAACTCAATTTAAAAAGTTTTGACTAAATTGTGGCATTTAATTAATAGGCTCGTTTATTTTTGTAAAAAGTTTTCGCTTTCCTTTCCCCTTTTGGTTTCTTTATGTTCTCTTGCCTTTCTATCTCAATATTTAACTTAACCATCCGACAAAACTTTTGACTCTAACATTCAATTATTCAAACAATCATTTTTTTTCTCTGTTTTAGAAAACCTACCTATAAAAATTTCTACAGGTTTTAAGGCTTTAATTTTCAAAGTGTTCAAAAGTTAAAACCTTGTATTATTGTTATGAAAATCCTATTGTACGTATCTAAGTTTTTAGCCGTATGTTTGTATGTGTTTGTGAGTACGCTTGTATGTTTTTGGATATGCTTTAAAAATGACTTTCTAGTTCAAGTTTGATTGACATATTAAGAAAAAATAATCTAACCGGGAATTTGAATCGAAGAATCCAAAACCCGACCCGATAAACACCTTTGACTTTCCACCTAAAAAAATCCGTTTTACCTAATGCGTTTATGCATACCCAACCTCACATTCCTAGATCCGCCACTGACAATGTACGGATAGAAAAATGTAATGTCGTAATACACAAATCATAAGGTAAAACTCTATTGAATAATGTTCTAATGATAGTCATGATATTCACAGTTTATATAAAAAAGAAATAAATATGAGTTAAGTTTAACTATCATATAGATTTTAAGAGTGAATAAAAATACACGTCTTATCATTCACATACATTTTTGTAATTGACTTGTGTGATTGAAATTAATAGAACCTTAGAAAAGATAAGATAACTTGATCAACCTATGTAAGAAGCTTGTATTATATCAAAAAATAAACTAAAGTGAGATAAACAAAATATGCTATCATAATTCACTATTTTTATTAAATTAATGAATTAATTAATTAGCTAAAAAAAGGGTGAAGTTTGAGATGACAAAAACTTAAAAATTCTATTGTTCAGTAAACAATTTCTAACACAAAACCAAAGAAAAGATATTGATAATGGAATGCCATACTTTTGAGCTATAGCCAAAATTTTATTACAACTATTATCTCATGATGTGTTAATTTAGATTAAATTAGTTATAATGTAATTATATATGTTATCTTATATTCTGTCCAAAAATGATTACACATTAAATTAGTTATAATTCTATTTTTAAATGAATGTTACCTTATCTACTCTTTACGTATATGAGAATTCGTCATCTCATCAAAGTTGGTATATAAGGTGAGGAATGGCAATGAGGTGGGTTTGGTGTGGGGGTGTCAGCCCCAACCCCATCATTCATAAGGTCTTTAGCTCAAAATTAATACCATATATGGATATTAAGGTTGCTTTTGGTTCGTGAAATTCAACAGAATTAGGTGGAATTAGAATCTCAATTTCATTCCATAAACATATTTTGGTTGATAAATGAATTGAGTTGTAAGTCATCAAATTCTCTTATTTAAAGGGATTCACATTCCACAAAATTGTAATTCCCTTGAAGAAATTCAATTTTATCAAAATAATTTTGCAAACCAAACACAATGTAAGAATTCAAGTAAAAATGTTGTGCGAGCCTGTACGGAGGAAAAGAATGGCGTACATTCTTATTCATGTAAGAGTAAATATGACAATATATTTAAATGATATCTCCATTCTATAATTGGAATATATTATTCAAATGAAAGGTGCAACTCCTCTATTTATATAAGCACGTTTAGCATATTATATTTTGTAGAAACACTATGATAATACTTTTCATATCTCATTACAAGTGTTATGTTTTACCTTTTAAAAATCTTTTTTTTTCTCAACTTTGACTTTAAATATTTTTGTTTGTGTTATATAAAAGTTGGTGTAAAATATATGAATAGATTGAGTTCTAAATGTATTTTCATTGATATAATTTTTATCAGAATTTATATAAACAAAAAAAAAACATTTAAGATTAAATTTTTTAAAAAATTAAAAAGTCAAAGCAGAACACGTGTATAATTAGGCGGATGAAGTTAAAAAACATACAAATTGATGTTCATTGTGTGAAGTGGATAATGAAATCATCAAGGACCCACTTGTGGTAGATTTACAATGTGAGGGGATAATCATGAAAAAGTCAAAAGGTAGAGGTGCTTTATAAGAAATAATTTAATTCTTCGGATTCGAGTCTCCACCTACTAAAATTAGGAATTTGATAAATACAATAAATTTAAATGATATATACACTAAATTTATGTATTATTGTATTGTACCGTATACCTTATGATGCATAAATTGATGTATGTATAAAAAAGTTGTTTATATATCAATTCTCCTAAAGTTATTGCTGTGAAACATGAAAAAATCTGTCTAACCTCTTTTAGTCACAATCATCATTAATCAATACAAATAAAACCCAGACAAAACCTTACTTTTCCCTCCGATTTCAACGTCACGTGTTAGACCCGTGGACTTTAAAACAATTCCAATAATAAAAGCTAATCTAACACGTTATACCGGCTCAGAACTTTCAATCCGTCCATGCAAAAACGTGCTAATCCCTACTTTTCTATTCTTCTTGATTCACCTCTTTTCTTTTCCACCTAATTTTATACTTGAGAACACACCGTTAAAGTGTATTTATTTTGTGACTTTTTACTTTTTAGGAATAAGAATGACATTGTTAGTCATCATTTTGTCTAAATGCTAGCTTGGGATCCAAAATTTGCGATCAAACCCATAGACTCATTCCCCCCAAATGAGGAGAGTTTCTAATCCATTCCAATCTCTCGGGGACTACTAGGCATACGCATTCTATTTAATTCTCTTCTCAATTTTATTTTCATGCGTAATAGGAAATATAGTACGTTTTATTGAACTACACTCATTAAATGGTGCTGTCAGTTTTTATTGAAATATACTATTTGTATGTGTATTAAAAATTTAAAGAACAATAAATGTAAAATATTTAATTTTTATTTGAATCACGATTGGTTAACAATAGTGTTGTTATCTTGTGCTGTCAACGTTAGTAATATTATGTCTATATTAATATTAATGTAAGTCGGTATAATTGTTGGGTCTTATGTTCAAAAAAAAATTTCTTTTTGTTTTGTTTGTGTCTTATTGTGATATTCAAAATGATTGTGTAAACAAAACATATAGGGTATGCTTGGATAACGGGGTTATAAGGGTTTTTGGGGGCTTGAGCTTCTATTTTTTATAGACCCCAGCTATAAGCCTTGTTTGGCAACATAAGAAAAGTGGGGCTTCTTGAAAAAAAAGCCCCCAGAAACCCCTAAACAAGAAGCTTTTTGTAGTGGCTTGTGAAAAGAAGGCCAAGCCTCAACTCCGGCCCCAAGCTCCAACCCGTTATTACCAAACACACCCATATTATCTTATCTTAAAACATATACTACCTTAAATTATATATAGTCTACTACTATCATCCCATCCCCCGTTATAAATTTTCCCATCTCATTGGGGGCGGAAAACGAATCGACATCTCAATGTGATATAGCCTTTTCTATTTTAGTTGGGAAAGAACGGCGAAGTCCACCCCCTCTCCAAAAATAAGAGTTGCAATAGAATTACATATATACACTTAATAATTTAATTTAATTTTTTTTTTAGCAAATGCAAACATATTTATTATTTAAATTAATATAAGGAAACATAATTGTATACAAATACTTGCTCACGTTATTGAATTTTATCCAGCAACTCCGTCAATCTCACACATGGCATTATACATGAAATATAAAATAAAACATTACTTCTGTGTCAAAAACATTGACTTAGACTCATAACTTCTGTTTTCATTAAAAATCAACACCCATGTATATATACATGTTTAAAATCTAAGTATAATATCAAACATGTACTTATTATGACTCCTAAATCCTAATGGTAGGGTTCAGAGGAGAAGGTGTTATTTGAGGAGAAGAAAAGAGAAGATTTTTGACCAACCAGTATGCAACACTTGTCAGTACATGTCACCTCACCTAAGGTCATTTATGTAATTTCAAAAAATTGCCCTATCTGCCCGAAATTACTCAAGATGTTCACCACCAACCACCACCTTCTGCCACCACCGGCCACTTACAGCTGTCGGTCGCCGACCGTCATCATCTGCTAGTAGCTGCTGGCCGTCGGATTCCGGTGATCGGAATTTATTTGTTTTTTTTTGGATTTTTTTTCAAGATGAATATGAATATAAAATGCAGTACACTTCACACGAATTGCATTTGAAACGCATTAGTATAAAATGCAGTAAACTTAACTACAAAAATATTTTACAATATGAAAATATATAAAATGCAGTAGTAACAACATGCAGTACATATATGTAAAAATGCAGTAGAATTAACATTGTACATATATATAAAATGCAGTAAGACTGCATTTTGTGTTTCACTGCATTTTACGCTACTGAATCTCGTAAAATGCAATAGATCTACTTTTTTAGAGATGTACTTTTTCACATTTCTATTTTGAGAGATCTATTTTTTCATAGATCTACTTTTTCAAATATCTACTTTTAAAGATGTTTATTCTTATATCTACATATTTTCCAAAGTGAAGGAGGGTTTATCGATGACGTCATGGTGGTTGATGGCTGGTTTTTCAACAACGATGGTGGTCCAAAAGTATGTCGGTTTCGCCGGTGAGCGGTTAAACGAACACGCCGGTTACATCCGTTGAAGACCGGTTCGCCGACGATGATGGTGGTGGTAACGTGTGGTGGTAGATGTGTAATGGTTTTTCGATTTTTTCGTCATCACCGGTGAAAAAGTATTTTGATCGAAAAGTAGATCTTGAGTTTGTGTTGATAATGTGTGTGAGTGAGTGTATGTGTGTATGAGTTAATATGTGTGAGAATTTTTGATGCTGTAAGTAATTGTGTGTGAGATATGTGTTTTGGCTTGTTCGGAAAAGAGAAAGATATAACAATCTTGACTAGGGATGGCAAAAGGACCCGCATCCGATAACCCCACACTTTTCGGATTAGGTTGGGGATGACATTTCGGATTTTGGGCGCAAAATGGGGATTCTAATGGGGTTCTGATTGGGGAACGGGTACTATCATCCCCGCTCCGCCCCGCACCGAAATATATATATATATTTGTATATATATATATATATATATATATATGTCTTTCATTTATATTTATTATTATTCTCACTAGTCACCACGTAAACGATTAGTATTCTTATGAACCTGAAATCATTCTTGTTGTTTTGATTACTGTTGTTGTATTGATTTGGTCTTGTGATTTAGTCGGAATATTTTAAGATCATTCTATAACGATTTTGGTAATTTTTAACTGTACAACTATTACTATATTTTATCTTGATCATTGTGTTAATCTGTTTTTAGAAGAAAAAAAAAGATTTTACTAGTGAGAATAGATAATATTGTAAAGAAAATTAGTAAGAACTTCGGGTTAATTTAAAGTACTATCAATGTGGAAACAGTTTTAAGGAATCGATGTCCCCAGTGGGGTACCCCGATCTTCGTTAGGGTTTGGGGGAACTTATATTCCCAATGGGGTACCCCGATAAAATCCCCGTTGGAGTTTGGGGAGTGTATGGGGATATTTTTTATTAATGGGTTTGGAGATGGGGTTATCAGTTCCCGCCTCGAACCCGCCTCGTTGCCATTCCTAATCTTGACCATACTGACCGAATTGATAGATGGGTGTAACACACAATATTACCAAAGTACCCTTCCACTAATATCACACATTATCATAACACTATGAGTTTTCTATATTTACGAAACCACCCCCGTGTAGATGTGACAGGATCTCATCCGTTAAAATGAGGAATGAAGGGTCAAGATCAATCTTCTCCTCCTTCTCCTCATAAGGAGTCTTCCCCTATGATCCTCCATCTAAATCCTAATTGCAAAACCAAATTCACCCTTAATAAATTGACGTGAGATGCTTGGGCCTAAATTTGAGCCTAAATTATTATACTTACATACATGCTAGGTTAAGATGAGTTAAACGAGATTTCGTCAGTCCATTGTCTATTTAACATGCATGGGCCTTAGATCCAAGTTCTTTGGGCTAGTAAGTCGCAGTTAATCCTTAGTAGAAAAATTACCTTCACTTATAGCACTCAAATTCAAAGTCTCAAAGTGGTAATTTACAGTGTTCACTGTTCACTGTTCACCACTCGACTACGGATCAAATTCACTTACTCACCACTCAAATAAGTAAAATATTTTTGTGTAACGAAAAACAACTGAAAATATTAACGTGAAACTAGAGAATTTTGCTTTCCAAAAGTTCGAGTTACTTACCAAATAATTACAAGTTGTCACACAATCGATTATTGGGTATATAATAATATGACATATTTCTTAGCAAGTGTCACAACCAATAGTTTGATTTAACAACTACTATAGATGTAACTTACTTGTTGTTTACTTAATTTTAAAGTCCTATATATTTGGATATCCTGTTCAGAACCTTAACAACTACTCTATATATCCGTCTCAATTTTATTGTCTACTTTATAATTTTTGAATGTCCTAAAAATTGTATACATATAAAAAATAAATATTAAGAATCATTAAACTTCACAATTTATTCACATTTATTAACATCAATCGTTTATATTTTTAGTAAAACTTGCATCGAATATAAGGGCAATATTGACATTTTTCCAGCCAGATACAAAAAATTTACTTTGAGACAATATAAATGAGAACCAATATTTTGATCAACGAACCAAATATTTGTACAAAATGTAATTGATACCATTAATCGGGTCTTGTTAACATATGCCTCCGTGACACACGTTAAGCCACATTTAATGAAGTACTCCGTATAAATTTTCATAAATATTATCATTTTCATTTATTACACATCAACCCAATCTAATATTTACCCTTTTTATACACATATTAGTTACAAATTCTAATATTTAAACTAAGTTCAACTTCATTAAATGTGACTTAATGTGTGCTACGAGACATACGTTAACAAAACCCTCCTTAATTATACCTTTTCGCTTTAATTTTATCAGCATCAGAAATATCCAACGTGAAGTATCTTGATCAACGGGGCACACGCGCAAAGTCTTAGGTTTTTTTCCCCCATCAGTTTCTTCTTCCACTTTGTTCTTTAAACATTATTCAGAAGGAATCTACAATGAAACTTCAATATGCAATGCATGTTATACCTTCCACATATTTAATTTTGTTTATTTTTCTTATATTGTGGTGGACCAAAGCCATTGTAGCCTTGTAGGGCATCTTCTAATTCACATTACTTCACTTGTTTTGTTTTAGCTTGAGTTGCATAAAAACCCCTTCAGCTTTATAGTGTTGCTAAATTGTGGACTCAATGAAAAGAGCATTATAGTACTACTATTAATCGCTAGTATTAACTTGGTCCTTGAGTGGTGCTATGTGTTTTAAAAATATACTTAACCCTAATCAACAGTTACTAAAAGAAATACATAGTATTTAACTTCCTTGTTGGATAGTTGGATGTACATGCATGCATATCTAGTTCTTAGTTTGCTACATTAGAAATTTAGAAGTACGCTTAGAGAAAATTTCTTCAAATACTTGAGTGTCATGTATATATGCATTATAGTTTGGCAATGTAGTAGCATTTCCAATAGAGTTGTAATTCGATCTTTTACCATAATAATTGATTCGTACACCACCATATATAATAAATCTATGAAATTGTCTTTCGGTTGGTCATAATATAAGTCATAAAAATAAAGCTTGGGTGAAACTTTAAATTTATATGCCATGGTGGTGCATCCATCAATTTATGTGTTGTAGGAATCAATATATTTTTTGGTAATTAACAAACCGTGCCGTATACCCTATGTTCGTAGGTCTTTAGCTCGAATTCAATACCATATACACTTATTGAGAATTTAAAGTTCTGGGAGCCGGTACCTATGAAAAGAATGTTGCACATTTATTTTTAATTATTCATGTAAGATTATATATATATATATATATATATATATATATATATATGTACTAAGCGAGTATAAAAATACAATTAATAAAAAAATACTATTAAATTATAAAGAGTTGTAAAGTAAGTCAAATTAGCTTACATTTTTTTTATTAATTTGTAAATTGTATTAAATTATTATTAGAAGTCATAGAGTAAATCAAATTAGCTTATATTCTTTTATTAATTTATATAGAAAAGGTGGACGTAATGACCATATTACAATTACAAATACTATTTAAGTTACAATCTCTCTTTCTTTTTAATTGCACGTTCGTTTACGCAAATAGTTTGATCAATCAGATCTTAATATCCTTTATATTATTTCGATATTAGTATTAAATTAAATAGCGTAGTTTTGCATTACTTTGGTATCCAATTTTTCATCAGGTCTTCTTTTATTGAATCATTATTATACGTAATATTATATTTTGTTTTACTTCATGTGTTTATTTTTTTCCCTCGATAAACAGATGTGTGTTCTTTTCTAAATTGTTTACTTTTGTATTTCTGCTGTAACAATTTAACCTCTTTGTTGGTAGTTTGGAACACAATTTAAACAACTTGCATATTCTCTAATCTTCTTTTGTCATCATTTGTAGGTATACTACTATTCTATATGGATCTATATTAGTTCAAAATATGGATTATTTGTTTACTCAATTAAATAGTACTCTGTATTAAAATCTCTTTAACATTGATCTTTGATGTACTAGACTTATGAAGTATAAAAAGTTACTCCACAATTTAACAAAAATGTAATGATGGCACGTGACAATGTTTAATTATTTTTCTTAATTAATTTAATTACATTATTTCTAAAACTTTAATAACTATTAATAATCAGGAATTGCAAGTTATGTCAAATTACTAAAAAAGTTAAATTTACTTTAAAAATGGGTTTATCTTTATTCCATGATAAAATTAATCATATTTATTTAAAACATTCGACCGATATTAATAATTCATATTCATATATATTGTATAAATACAATTACCGTGCATCGCACGGGTTTTTGTCTAGTATGTATATGTATATATATATATATATATATATATATATATATATATATTACTAATATATAATACATTTGGGTTTTTTTTTAAGATTGAAATTACCTTTTTGTCCTTACATCTATTAAAGGTTTTTCAAAAATTCTTGTGAATTTGCTAAAGTACCCCTATATTAATATGTACCTTTAATACCTTTTTAATAGTCCTTTAATACCTTTTTAATAGTTGGGGTTACAATGTATGAATTCAATCCACAATATCAATAAAATATTATTATCCACATTCAATATAAAATAAAATCAAAAAATATTGCATAATTAAATCTACAATATTGTTCATGCTAAGATTCATAATTCACAATATCAATAAAAGATTACTATACAATATCGTTCATGCTATATAATATATTAACCAGTTACTAATGATATTAATGAGTTTTTAATACATGTAGGGGTATTTTAGTAATTTCAAATAGGTTTTCCAAATTGTATTAGTAAGGTTTAGTTTTTAATGAGTTTAATACTACATTATGAATAGTTTTTAAATTATTAAGTTAAAAAATATAAAACAATGACTTCGCACCTACCAACTTGCCAACTGGCTATTAGATATTCGCAGCTCGACTATCAAGTTTACAACGACATATCATAATGTATCGCCATAAATGTAAAGCTAATAAATGTTTACACGCAGCATCGCGCGAGCATATTGCTAGTATGTATATATATATATATATATATATATATATATATCGCGCGAGCATATTGCTAGTATGTGTGTATATATATATATATATATATATATATATATATATACTAGCATTGTACCCGCGCAAAGCCGCGACGATAAATAAATTTCGGTAATCTTTAAAAAATATTGCGGCAGTTGACAATTTCACCGATAGTTTCTTGTGTCTTTTTTCCCATCAAATATGCGAACAACTCTAAAAGCATCTCCTGTGTTTTGATTTTGAGTTTATCATTTCGTTATATATTAAACTTTACGTTTTTTAATATTTGATTAGACGTACTTTCATTTGATCAATTGAATGTATTGAACTTTTAAATATCGTCTATTGTATGCATATTTTTCTTATATAGTAAGAAGAAAAAAAAAGAATTTTTTTCATACAATATACGCTATTTACAAGTTCAATACTTAACAAAACAATAAACTATCCTACAATTAATCCCTCAACTTCAATATTGATGCGGCACCCTTCGTACCTGTAGGCCAATGGCCTTCATGGTATATAAAGACTTCTTTTAAGCAGCTATTTTAATCTTCTACATAGGTACGACAAGTTTTGAGATTAGACTATTATCAAGCCTACCTCGCACTATCATTAGGGGTTTCCGAAAATATGGGTATCCAAACCCATATTCAAAATATCCAATCCAATAATTCATTCTAAAAATTCATATATCCAAAAATTCATAACTCCTTTATTATATCTAATTTCTTTTCCTTTTTAAAACGCTAAATTCATTATACACTTGCACCTTAAAAAGTCCATAACAAATTATATCCATCTGAGTTTTTTTTTTTTTTTTGAAAGGCAGTTGTGGAATCACTGACGGACAATTTTTGGTCCACCCGATCATCTCCACAAGCGGTTACTCCCCTGGAATCGAGTAACCGCCCCCGAGTTCGTAACCAAGACTACGCCCTAAAGGGGTTGCTCTCCCACGTTTTAGATGGGTATAGCGTCGCAGGAGTCCCCCTCACAACAAGGCTCAAATTCATCACCTCCAGGAAGAAACCATATGGAAAACTCCCTGACCATTGAACCAAGACCCTAATGAAATTTAAGATGTCTCCTCCTGGGTTTGAACCCATGACCTCTTGGATAAAATCCAAGTAGTCAACCAACTAACTGAGTAGTAGGTGGGGGACATATCCATCTGAGTATTGATCCCTTTCTCCCATGAAAGTGGAGACAAATAAGCTTCTTGTATTTTCAATTTCTTTGTTCATTTGAGTCAATATTTTTCTTTTGAAGAATTAGCTGGAATATGTATGATTTATGCTTACGAGTGACGGTTGGTTTATTTGATTTTACTCCGTAGTATATTTCTATTGTTTCCTTTTGAATCAAGTCAAACTAATTTGTATTTGTCTCAAACTTCTACCAAAAAAGCATTTTGATTTATATCCACATAGCAGCTTTTATATACATGAAATGCAACAGATTGAAATCTTACTTTGGTTATTTTATTTTTTTTACGTCAATTATATCAAAAATCTCATATTTTTTGGTTTCTAATCAAATTTACCGATATTACTTCTTCTTCCTCAAGATGTAGAAAATGGCTTTCGTATTTTTGGATAATCGGTTATTTGAAGATATCCGAAATTCCAAATTCGGATAGAGAAATCAGATATCCTAAATTTCGGACATCCAACACCCTAACTTTCATTACATGTTTCATTTTATAATTTATAAATTGAAAAAATAAAGTTATGCAATCAGGAAACTTTGACTAATACTAATTCCTTGAAAATATGAATAAAAGTTTTTCCAATGTTAATATTCAAAAAAATTACCCTTTGCTTTATTTTACTAATATTTTCACACCTATCAAAGTTATCAATATTTGAGTAAGAGTTATATTTTCAAAACCATAATTGCTATTTCAGTATTTCAACATCATTCTAATATAATTGAGAAAAATGCAACAAATCAAGACAAGACCTTATTTTAGCTAACAAACAAAAACTTGGAGTATTCAAACACACAACAGTTATGAAAGGAAAACTGGTCAAAAGAGAACAAAAACCAAGAATAAAAAACATTTACGAACCAAAACAATCCACTTGAATCACAAATTCAAAGATCCTAAACACAGACGCGAAAACTACCTACACGGCTTACACAAGGTTTTCCGGTCGACTCGATTGACTCACAGAAATTAACACCAATTACCAAATAATGACAGATCTAACACAAAAACCCACGTATGTCAACGGATCTGGAAGAAAGAAACAAACTCGACTTAAAAAGGAAGTATCTCGTTTAAAGTTGTCGGGTCTCAACACCAAACGATGGAAACCAACGGTGGTCAACTTATAACGACAGATCTTCCTTAAACTCGTCGGATCTCAACACCAAAAGGTGGAAACCCGCTTATTTTAACCTACCGAGTCGGATCTAACGAAAGCCATAGTTACCGACGAAAAGAGACGGTGGTGATGGCAAATTTCGGAGGTGATGACGACAAAAAGAAGATTTGTGTAAACACACACAATTATGAATCTACAAAAATTAATTATATATGGATCTAATACAGAAATTAATTAGCTATAAATAATTCATGAAATAAAAGTTGAAAAATATGTGGATCTAACACACACTATTATGTGTAAATCCAGAATTTTGAGTAAGGCGGAAATGACAGTCACTTCAACAGTAGTCTAAGCAACGGTGGTTGAGGTTTGCATCCCTTGTTTAGTGAAGAAAGTGGAAGTAGTCACGACGGTGGTTGTAGTCAGTGGTGGATGGTGGTAGTGGTCACGGTAAGAGAATCAGAGAGGAGATCAAGAAACTGTTATGTGTGTATTTTTGGTGGTGTAAACTATGTGTTTTGTTGCATGTTAAGTGTATATATATGTGGGTAAAATGCTTTTTATGTTGTGTGTGTGTTTGCAAAATTTGTAGTGATTGGTGGATGGAGGTTTACACGGATTATGATCAAAAGGTTGGAATTCAAGTTTGAATAATGAATGGTTGGGATTAGATATTGGCTGAATTTTAAGATATGGCCAAATGCATTATAAAGTAGTAAAGATATATATATCTATATTGGGAATATATTATTCAAAAGAAAGGTCCAAGTCCAACTCCTGTACTTTTTAAAGCAAGTTTACCATATAATATTTTTTTAAAGACACTTTAATTAATAAGAAAACATACAGACTTGATGTTGATTGTGTGTAGTGGAGAATGAAATCATCAAGGACCCACTTGTGGTAGATTTAAAATGGGAGGGTATAGTCAAGAATAAGTCAAAAGGTAAAGGTGCTTTATAAAAATTTATTTAAGTCTCCATATTCCAGTCTCCACCTACCAAAAATATTACATATGTTGTGAAACATGAAAAAATACGTCTAACCTCTTTTAGTCACAATCATCAGTCAACACAAATAAAACCCAGACAAAACCTTACTTTTCCCTCGGATTTCAACATCACGTGTTAGACCCGTGGACTTTAAAATACGAGTAATACCAATAATGAAAGCAAATTTAACACGTGATATTATAACCAGAACTTTCTATTTTAATCCTTCCATGCAAAAACGAGCTAATCCCTTAGGGTGTGTTGGTTTTGTGAGTTGTTAGGAATGAGAATAAAATTGCACCCATTGATTTTGTGTAAATGCTAGCTTGGGAAGCAAAATTTGCGATCAAACCCATAGACTCTTTGCCCCCAAATGAGGCGAGTTTCTAATCCATTCCCATCTCTCGGGGATTAGGCCTATGCATTCTATTTTAATCTCCTCTCACTTTTAATCTCATTCCTAGTAGCTAAAATATTCCGTGTTATTGAATTGCACGGATTAAATATTTAAATGGTGCTTTTAGTTTTAGTGGATAGGACTATTTGTATGTATATTGAAAAATTGAAGGACAGCAAATGTAAAGCATGTAATTTTGTTTAACAATGATTGGCCAACAATAGGGTTAATTTGTGGTATCAATGACACCGGTATTATTATGTCCATATTAATATAACTAAAATATAATTATTACTAATTTATTTATTTTTGTCTTAATATTAGTTTAAAATTAATGTGTAGACAAAACATTTTATATCTTATATCTTATATTATAACTAAGGGAGGAGACCTCCAATTATTTGTCAAATAAATACTTATGCCACATTATACAAAACCTATGTGTCATCATCATATAAAACAACTTGATGATGTGAATTTTTCTACATCATTACTCTAAATAAGGAAATATTAATTAAAATCCATATTATAACTAATATCATTTAATAAGGTAATTGATTAAACTAAAATTATAACCAATTTAATTTGAATTATGTACCATTTAACACTTATAGTTTTTGATTTAGTCCAAAATATAATCATGATATCATTTAATCTGTTTTTCCTTATAATTTTAATTTATATAATTTTTTGATTTTTTCATCTTAATATTGACTTTTCTCTCTCCATTTCTCTAAAAAATAATAAATAAAGTTATAGTAAATTTTGAGAACTTGCTTTTAATGTCATTGTAGTTTTCATTATAGTTCTATTAATTTTGAAATTTTTTGTTAAACTTTACGATAGATAGATCAACTTAATCATCTCTTTTTGAAGAATTTTTTAGTTTATATAACCCAACTCAATTACTCAATATTATTTATTTATTTTTTAAATGTTAACAAAAATGATTATTTAAAGATAAGTGATTCGTACACCACATTTTTTTAGCCGTACACCACAAACATGATTTACACAGTTGTACACTACAATACCTTAAAGTATAATTGATGGTGTATGGATACAAAATTACAATGTACTAATCGTCACTCTTATATAAAGTGTATACAACATAAAGTTGAATATGATTAAAACATTTTATGTATCGTTTTAAATTATGATCCACATATTACGATATTATATATTTCTAGCCGTGCATCGCACGGGTTTAATACTAGTATACTATATTCAAGTAAAGTAATTATACTCATATCCATTCTAATTGTAAACTCTAACATTTACCAGGGGTGAATGAATTACTGTTAAATGAATAAAATATAATATAATTTATACATTACATACTTGTAGTATGATACTAGAAAAGACAAAAAAACATGGTTGGTAGTGTAGTACGTATATTCTCAATAGTTTTATGCACAAATATTTAGGTTTGATTCATGTATTCATTTCCTTGGGCCAAGTGGGCCAACTTAAAAACAACACAATTATTTGTAAGTTGTAACCTGACTGTTAATGTATATTTTAAAAATTAAGTCTCATATTGAAAGTTTATAAGAAATTGTATAATTTTGAAGTGACTATCTGAGAAGATTTCGAACTCGAGAGTTTATGTTAGATTTAACGTAACTATGATCAAATCATAATAATTAACTAAATCAATTATTGCGAAAGACATAAATCATGTGTAAGTTCAAGAAACGTGACTTCCAAAATTGTATATATGTAATCGTGTTTCAAACTAATAGTTTTTTCTTCCGAAGGGTAGAAACCAATATATGTAAGAAGGAAGTGGTACTAAAAGTTTTACAATCGTCGGCATGTTGTGTGGTTCTTCACATTAATATTGTTTTTATGATATATCGTTATGGCCTAAGTGACGATTATAAGTCAACTTGGAGACTAACTTTTGCTTTTACAAATTTCCACCGCAACGCGCGTGTTAGAAAATTTACCACAAATGGTAGATGTAAGTTACAATTACTATCATATGAATAGTAATTTACTTCCTCCTTTTCTTTTTATTTTTTTCTTCCTTATAACAAAGTCATGCAAATAACTACATAAATCATTTAACTTAATATTTTGGGTGTGTTCTACCATTCAAAAACATAGATTGCAAAATTTTATTTGTTATCTAATATAAGTTGAATATACTTTACCTAAATAAACTTTTAAAAACTAATATCTTTTAAATAGTCATTTAATTTGATATGACAAAAAAAATATGTTTTAGTTAACGGTAATTATCCTTTTTGTTTGATCATTATTTCCATTTTTTTATATTAAAACGGTAACCCAATTAATTCCAATATTAACTATTAGCTTAGTGTAAATTAGTTACTCAGTCACGATTGTATTGTAAACAGAAGACCTATATAATGATTAGTTTGACAATCAGTTCGATACACCGGACAATAATTCCAATGTTGTTTGACAAATTACCCAAAAGAAAAAAAAAGTTAATACTCTTTAAAACTTGGTAATTATCATATTCAATTTGAAGGTTACTAACATATGGGGTAATTATATATATTAATCATATATGAGAATGCACAAATAACGGTATTGATAATTGGATCATAAGATACACGGTATGAAATACAATTTTTTTAATTACATTTTTGGTTTCATATGAAGAGATTATCTTCATACTACATAAATCACAATCTCTTACATTTTATAAAAAATTCAGTGAATAGTAACAAGGTAATTTTATTTTATCAATTACAAAGTTACATATTTATATAAAAAATGGTTAAAATATTCTACCAGTTCAATGAAAATTTCGCACTTTAACAATGCATTTTTCTGAAGGTTTATTTTTAGTATCGGTCGAGACTAACAACCCCATATTAATTTAAACCAGTTGATATACATAAATGATAAATTTCAATTTGAGCTTTAAAGAGTGATTTCATTTTTATTATGTTTATTAAATATTTGGAGTTGTAAGATATGTTATGAACTACAAATAGGTTAATTTTCAAGGTGATAAAATATTTGAAGTTGAAAGATATGGTATGAACTATTTATATAAATCTTAAACAATTTTAAGTAATTTTGTAATCGGTAAATAAAAAAATATACATATAATTTTAAAGAAAACACCATAAACATTTTTGGTAATTTTATTATAATGTTTTGTCATATAAAATAACTGATCAATGAATTGAACATGGAGTTCACATACATACAAAAACTCTGTAAACCATTCGAATATTTGATTTCGACTACATATAGAACTGTTATGACTTTTAAATTGCATATATACCAAATTATTTTACAAACTAATATAAGTATTTTTGTTCCGCCGCAACGCACGGGTTAAAAACTGCTCGTATAATAACAAACATATACTTAAAATGACTCCTAGATCCCAACCGCAAAACCAAGCTCACCCTTAATAAATTTGACGTGAGATACTTGGGCCTAAATTATACAGAAATGCTAGGTTAAGTTAAGATGAGTCAAACGAGATCTCGTTACCCATTGTCTATTTAACAGGTATGGCCGTATGGGCCTAAGATCCAAGTTCTCTGGGCTAGTAAGTCGCAGTTAATCCGTAGTAGAAAATTTACTATCACTTATAGGCTTATAGCACTCAAAGTGGTAATTTACTTGTGGTAATTTGACTCCCTTACTCACCACTCAATTAAGTAAACTTGTTGTAAAAGTAAAGAACAATAAACAAGATATAGAGAGAAATCGAAATAGAATTGTATTATTAATCTCATCAATGAGGTATATTTATAGTTACAAGATATCTTAACCTATAAGAAATCAATCTCCTATTAGAATACAAACTCTATTAACAAGATATGGACATCCATTCCATATTTATCCATAACACTCCCCCTTGGATATCCATTGTATAAAGATTATGCCTCGTTACCCGTAGGACAAAAATCTAGTGAAGGAAAAAGAGTACATAATCCTTTCAATACGCTTGAGGATGTTGTCTCATTAAAAACCTTGCTAGAAAAACCCAGTGGGACAAAATCTTAGACAAGGGAAAAAGAGTGCAACACGTATTTTCTCCCCCTGATGAGAACATCACTTGATCTCATCACTTGTACAAACTTGTTGACGGCTAATATCATCATATTTTACTCTTCTTAATCCATGAGTAAATTTTCACATTCACAAAATAAGTCATGGCTCCATCACCATCGATGTATCAATCCTTACTTTTGAGCAATACAACAAATACCTTTCCAAAGAAACAATTTATAACTCGCCAACAAATTTCCTCGTATGAATATGTATAAATCTAAATGCCCAATAATATCTAAATACTATACTTCTTGACCATTAATTTCCTTGTCATCCTTCAGGGGTCGAAAGGAATCAAATAATCTCAACCGTTGAAGTGCTTAATGAATGTCATTAGCCCAAAAGTCTTACTAGCACTTCTTATATAGGTTTCTATTGGAGCAAAAATATTACGTCATTAGGATGCTTCAATCCTTAATCCATGATAGAACTTTGTCTTTACAAAATCGTTCATCTCAATTTGTTTAATGAGTATCAATCGCCTTTAGAAACTTCCAAATAGTTCTAATTATATATAATTTTCACAATCCATATATCAAATGCATGGGCTAATACAATCATTTTATATAGCATATTCTTTTCAAGAAATATTGCAATGACGATTTCATCATATGTGCCCAAACAATTTTCATCGATATAAGGTCTTTATTCAATTTTATCAAGTAGTGTTCTCGAGAACTCTTTCCTTCAATCTTAAGGAATTTCACATCATAAAACATTATTTAATAATTTCATATCCTTCATCGAATTCCAATAATAAATGAGCTCTAACAATATACAATAGACGCGATTTACTTTTCTTTTTCTATTTTATTGCCAGACTTTCTAAGAAATCAATAAAACAGTTGCATCCACCATTCAAAAGTATCTCCTCATAAATAAATCTCAGTCTTTGCAAATAATCTTTGTATCACACTCTTGCCTTATATCTCATAATTTCCTTCTCATTGGGCTTTTTGCATCAAGACCGATTTATATATGATATATTTTACACTTTCAAGTGTATAGAACTTAAGCCAAACCATCTCACATCAAGAGATTATATTTTTCATACATTTTATGCGTCTTTTCATATTGGCCAATAATCTCTACCTTTGCTCTTCTTGGTAGGACTACATTCATGATCCTCGTTTACATTATTTAGCGCTATATATAATCCAAACATTAATGACGTCGACTTCATTCATTTCGATTCCACATTTTTCTAGACATGACATAAAATATTGAGATCTTTTCACCTTTTTTGTTTCTCACGGGTACCCGAGGTTCGTATCGAACCTTCATGTCTAGTATCTCTTTATAAAATTCTCACGGGGTCTTTATTACCTCAATTTGACCATCTTAATTTCTTGCTCCTTTTTTTTTTTTACTTTGAGGATTTCATTGGAATCGATTAATCTACCACGTTTCACATGCCGTGGACTTATTACCAATCTTAACTGGAGCATGAGCAGCTTATACATGTGACTTAGTCACTCAATTTCGATCAATGAATATGTCTGGCAACTATTTAATATGAATTATCATTTGAACTTTGAGTTCATTCTTCACTATGAGGATCAATATCATATTGTGATAATTCAAGTTTATGCTGCTTATCCCCTCCCCATACATATTCCCAATACTCTTTCACATCTAGAGTTTGTGTCTTGTGGTGGAGCAACAAAATATGTATCACACAAATAAAACTCTTAAGATGTAATATATCTTTTTCATGATCACATATCAATTATCAAGGGGAGAAACCATAATCTTATTGGCCCGATGCGAATTCATAGTATTTCATGTTTACTAACATGTCCCCATACTATAAGTAATAGTTATGCTCTCATCATGACAACAATCATGTGGTATACTAAATACACTTGTTAGCGTTTCAACAAAAGTAATCGGTGTATGAACTAATAAATGTTCAGCACTTATTACAATCAACTGAAGACGCTTAATATGATAATCAGTAAAGTATACATACACCAACATTATCAAAACAAATATGATAATTTGAAATATGTTCTCGCAATCTCATTTGCCAAGTCACTTAATCATGCAAACTCTAGGTTGCAATTTTCTTCACCATTTAGACGATGCATCGATTTAAAACTTATAAATGGTCCACTCGGCGGATATATAGGCCTACATATATCCCCTTTTTATCAAATCGACAATCTTAAGAGATTCAATCTCAATTCTAGTCGGTAATGATTAACTTTATTCGAGAGCATTCAACTCATATCAAAATCATCACTTCTAAGAACTTCCTAGTTCTTATATACATTTCGCATCATCATTGACTCGGGATGGTCTAACCGGTCATGCCAATCATATATATATCAAGACCAATTGCACTTGTCTTTTTATCATAAGTTACTGCATGCATCGGTACTTTATGCTATTCTTTCCTTGATGCATGCATTATCAATATCATCACTTTAAAATATGTTTCTTAAAATATGTGATATATAAATAACTTTTCATCATAACTATGAATTATCATGAATAATAGTACCAAAAATACAAATGAATACAAACAAACGGAACATATTATATCACATATATAACAAATAAGTTGACATGCATAACAATAGCATATATGGCATACATCACTAGTTGATCATAAAGTTCGCTTATGATTATGTATCACGTCAAGATCCGTTACTGAAATAATAAGTAATCATATGACCGAATCAACTCATTATTTTCTGTGTGCGTGGATTAAATTAAGCTAGTTGTAAGTATTAGTTAAAATATCATTGTTTACTCGACCATTAATTTGGAAAATCGATCTTCATATATAATATAACTTCATATTATACATTAAACAAACAAGTAACCAAACAAATTAATCATGCCTATCTCCGGGCCACAAGTTTTCTGAATAATTAAACTAGTATTTTGTATATCCCACAATGCTTAATAAATAAAATATCCTATCGATCTCTCTTAGCATCTTTCATACATCTACCTACAGAAGTACAGAGTATAATACATCTATATGCATAATTATCCACCTTCATATTTTTCAAATATAGCTTGAAGAAAAGCATGAATTGATCTCAATCGGTGTACGCACTTAAATCATAAATAATGGATCAATTGAATCTATACACATGCAGAAAAGAAAACGCTAGGCAAGTATTTATCCATAATCCAATACAAAAGCATCCAATTTTCATCACTTATCATTATCGACTTTCCTGAATTTGTACATTTTTTAAATACAATATAAACATCAAGCCAATGTAAACAAGTAATTGCAAATATATATAGTATATGCATGATTGAATTCACAAAGTGATAAAACATGTTTAACATATATTTTAAGAATCATACTTAATCGACACGTATTTAGATCATAGAGCTCATGCAATTCAAAACACATACTCTGTAATATGCAATTCAATATTATAAAGAGATGTGTGTCACGAAACTTACCTCAAAATTGATGACGGCTACAAACTCAACATATTTAGGTCAGAGACTCGTGCTGATAACGTGTTGTAAAAGTAAAGAACAATAAATAAGATATAGAGAGAAACCGAAAGAGAATTGTATTATTAATCTCATCAATGAGGTATATTTATAGTTACAAGATATCTTAACCTATAAGAAATCAATCTCCTATTAGAATACAAACTCTATTAACAAGATATGGACATCCATTCCATATTTATCCATAACAAAACTATCTTTTTTTGCGCACTAATTAAAGGTTTGATCCAAGCCATTTCTAAAGTTTTGTCCCACTAATTTGGGCTTGGGTTAAAACGTAAATATTAATACATAACCAAAATCAATTTGATTGTGGAAATTGAATGGATTTTTTTAAGTATTATCTTTAATATATATTTCGACACCCATTATTTTGTTGTAATCTAATACTAACCACCTCAATAAATTTTTAATAACTACCCACTTACCTTACAATTGTTTAAACTTGAAGCATAAAATGTTTTGTTAAACATAATCCTTAAAGCTATTGTTAGAAAAATCCAAAATTTAAATTAGAACCTAAGAATTTTGCTTACCAAAAGTTTCACTCACTAACTAAATAATGACAAATTAACAAGTCAAAGATTTTGTCACGAAGTGGTGGAAGAACAATGGTGGAAGACAAAGAATGGAAGAAGGTGACAAGAGCGAAGACATATGGTTTAAGGAGCAAATCTGGGAGTTTGATAACGTCATTCTACGTGGGAAACATCCCTGACGAGGCATCTATTGAAGATCTAAGGGTAAAATTTGAGGTGTTCGGTAGGGTTGTGGATACGTACATTGCATGGAAGAAGAATAAAGATAGATCAAGATTTGGTTTTGTAAGATTTGTTGAAGTAAGCGATGCAAAGTATCTAGAGGCATCATTCGGTAAGATTAGATTGGGTAACAACATTCTAGAGGTTAACATAGCGAGATTTCAAAAAAATAGCGAGAATAAGACATATACGTTTCGTTTTGTGACAAAGTTACCTCCACCTCCACCTCCAAAGTCATCATGGAATCTAAAAGTGCCCCGATCTTTTGCTAGTGTAGTTTCTGGTAATGCAACCAATGGTGCAAAGGTGCACAATCGAATATATCTAAACCCATCTCAAGAAATTGAAAAAACCCTTTTTTAATCATTTCTTTTTTGTGAAGCTTTGGATGAAAAGGTGTTGTATGCACTTCCTAATCTGTTTAATAAGGAAGGAGTTGTATTCGGAAAATTATTTTACTATGGAGGCTTATGCTCTTTAATTGGATTTGATGAAGAGAAAGATGCTGCTGACTTCCCGCGGAATGAAAAGTGCTGGAACAAATGGTTTCGTTGGCTAAAGAAAGGTGACTCAGTAATAAATTGGAAGTTTGAAAGGTCGGTGATCGTAAAAATCATTGGGCTTCCTCTCCAATTTAGAACGTTGGAAAACTTTCGAAAAATCCTACGTGATTATGGAAAGATTCTTGATATAGGGGATGAAAATGTATGGAAATATGAAGATCTCTCATACATAAACATCCTCTTACTTACGCAATCAAAGACAAAAATCAATGAACAAATTATTGCCGAATATGGCCAAGGTAAGCAATTCACAATTGGCTTAACTGAGGACGAAGGTTTCATGAATCCTTTCGACAATAACCCAGTTGTGGAAAGTGGTATGCACTCGAAGGAAAATGTCCAACAATCAAATGAATTCTCTGGAAATGTGGTCAAAATTAACAACAATGTTGATGACGACTCTGAAGGTATATCGGACACTTGGGAAGGGAACGATACAAAGCTACATGATGTGGACATGGAGGAGGGTGAGCGTTCGCCTGAACACGATAGCAGTCGGAAAAATATTCCGGTCAATTTGGAACCAGCGCCGATGGGGAATATCAAAGGTCGATTTACAGAAGTCGAAGAATCAGGAAATGATGGTAACCTAAATGCGCATGGGAAAGTCTCGAATAACGAGGATGATTTAATCAATGCGGCTGAATGGAACATGTCTCAAAATGATTCTACTTTTGTATTTAATGCCAACTGTCCAGATAACATGGATAATGTAACGGGGTCCCGGGAAATAAGAGACAAGTTCGTAAATGCAGGATGTTTTGGGCCTTTCGTAAGTGGGCTTGACAAAATTGGGCCTATTGATAATGGATTCAGGAGGCTTCCTAAATCTTTTGTTGGACCGGGATATAATCAAAGCTCGGGTGGAGGCCCAATTGCTCTATTGTCAACGAAGAAACCTAGATTAGATTCCCCATCTAAATCCAATACAATTGGAAACATTATCATCGAGGAATCCCAAATGTCATTAGGTAATAAAGGAGAATTAGGTGATTCAATGGTTCAAGATGAAAAGATCCTTACAATGGAGGTTGGAAAACTCATTGGTATCGAATTTGACGTTGACAATCCAGTGCTGGAAGAGGTTTGTGGTGAATTGGATGCTAAAAATAGTTCCAAATGAATTTGCTTTCTTTGAATATTAGGGGGCTTGGTGAAGATCATAAGCAAAGATGGATTAAAAGTCTATGTAGTGAACATAAAATTTCAATGGTTTGTATTCAAGAGACGCAATGGGGTTCTCTCTCTTCGCAAACTTTTGACATAAAAAACTGTTGGTTAAATAGTGACTTTGGTTTTGAAATTATTGAAGCGGTGGGTCGCTGTGACACTCCTCCAAATTAGGTATATATTTATACTTAAATACATGCATTCTTACGCTGATTTCCTGACAAACGTTTAAACAAAAACTACCGATGTGAAATAAGTCTAGCGAACCCAAAATAATAATACGAGAAGTATTACAAAATTTGTAATTTACATAATTACACAGTAAATACTTAAATAGTTAGTGAAACGGGAGTCTGAAAAACGTCTCCAAAATGTTTCCAAAACCATTTCGAAATATTATTTAACTAAAATAATATGTGGGAAAAATTTTAAAACGAAATAATATTGTGTTTTAAATACATATTGAGCACGCAGAACATTTATAATGTACAAATCATACAACAGTCAAAAATAATAAAAATATCATTATTCTGATTTTAAATAACGTATCTGGAGAACATCTACAAAATAAAAATATAAAATATTAGATTTTATATTGCACAAATTATACCCGTACTCAAAATTAACGAGTTAAAAAAAAAAACCCTACAAAATTCAAACAATCTAAATAAATCTGGGAGACAGATTGTTTGATAACCCATACCCTCTTTATAATAATAATAATAATAATAATAATAATAATAATAATAATAATAATAATAATAATAACCGTATACCATTTTATATATTACCCTCCTCACCTCACTTTGGGAGTCAACTCCCTACCAAACTCAAATTATTGGAGTTGCACATTTCCTTCCTCTCTGTGCATTCCATCGACAGAAGCAACCCAACAAGCAAGAACAACAACTAATTTTCATCATAAAACTATACCAATAATATCACCATCTTCATCATCCTAGCTTCATCATCATCATAACCGTATCATCACCATCATCTTTGTAAGGAAATTTCTATCTCTAGTTTCTTACACAAAAATTTGTTATATATATAGTATAAACACAACCTAATCCATGTATATAACTTGATAATTTGATGATTGATTGATTATACTTCTTGAAATAAAATTTATGAAATCAAACTTATAAATACAAAATTTGATGCATATAAAATGAATTATTATGTGATATAAGTTGTTATGGACATCCTAAAACTTTAAGATAAATGATTTGAAATCAAAGCAAATTATGTATATGTGGAATCTGAGATTGAATGCAAACGACGAACAGAGCATGTACCCGAATGGATGTGTGCAAATACTCGGATGGTATTAACCCACTGAAAAACAAGACTTAGTCTCTAAAATTAAATTATTTAAGCTACACCCTATTCGATCACATGGCTGTTTGATTATAACTTTATCATAATTAATTTTTATGTTAACTTGAAGCTTTGGATGCTTTTGTCTTTTTTATTAATTAATTATTAATATATATAATCATCAGGTAAAGTTTTGGACCCGAACGGAGTATGTAAAATAATGAGTCGGATGGGTTAAGTAAACAATTGGGCCGGGTGATCAAGTTAATGGGCCAGACGGGTTAATTAATTGGATCGTGTACTTTGGGCCAAACGAATATTGGGCCGAGCGTGTTGGGCCAAGCCCATTAGGGCGTGTAACTTTAAAACACAAACATAACCTGGGTTAATATTTTAGGATCGCGTATTCTAACTAAAAGTTTACTATCAATGTTTTAATCTAACTTATGGTATTGAAATAAAAATATACATAAACATAATTTGGAGAAATATTACTTATATTTCAAAACATCGTTACCAACAACTTGTACAAATTAAGAAATCTACAATTTCTTCAAAACAAACAAAGTACTTATATCAAATACCTATTTTGTATATATAGGTTAACATTCTTGGGCGACACCCTCTGGCTGCTAGCATTCACATCACTACAACTACAGTGAGTTCACAGCCCCTACTTTTAAATATTTTCTGCTTTTAAACATATGAGTGTTAAACATAGAAATTGCATGCTAACACATGCAATTAAATTATAAATGTTTTATAGCTTTATACAACTGTTTTGATATTTGAAATTACATTTTCATACTATTTTGGGAATTAGACAACGAATCCTAGAACGGACCTAGGCTTACGATGTAGTGCATAAAAGTCCTTATGGCTACAGACTATAACCATTAGCTAGGTGACTCTAGCCACTAAGTATACGGATAGTACTATCGCAGTGACGACCCTCCTACAGATACGGAGCGTATACTTACATGTCCTATTATGCAAACAACTATTACTTGTCGTGGTTTGGTTATAGGGTCAGGTCGCGTTACTTTAACTCGTTAGGTTTAGCTCACCTCACGAGGGATCACAGTCTAAGTTTTCCCACTATACTATTTAGGAAGTATTTTCCCGCAAACTACTATCTTGGAAATGTTGATATGTAGTTAGATTAACCCGTGTTTCCTACCAAAACAAACAACTACTATGATTTGGAAATGTTATTCTTAAATGTTTAACTTGTGTTTCCTACAAACTATCACTTTAGGAAATGTTTTCCCTTAATCGGTTAAACTTGTGTTTCCTACACTACAACTATTCAACAACGTATAAATAACTTAGTTTATTACACAACTTAAATAAACTTGTGAATTCACTCAACATTTTTGTTGACGATTTCTCTATGTTTTTCAGAGAATTAGCAGCGTAAGTAAGAACCTGCATGCATATCAGGACGGACAACCCTGGACTTGTTAGGATGCCACTATTTTTGGGACAACGGGATTTCCTTCATATAACCGCAATTCATTGTGGTCATATTTATGAAATCTACTTTTGTGTTATGTATTTTTAGAAAATACTGTTTTAACACTACTACTACTATTACTGTTACAACTTTTTAAGTTGTAGCCTTTTGTAAAACTTTAACTAATGGCATCTTAAACTATTTCGTTATGCAATAACCATATGCTCTGGATGTATGTATCTATTGGTTGTATTACTGTTCGCAGCCCCGCCACGTCACTAAGCTTCCGCGAACTACTCTCGTTAATTGTAATTACCGGTTGGCGGGGTGTGACAATCGCTCAGGAGGTATCCTTACAATCTGGGACAAATAGCGTTTTGTTTTATCCGAAACCATTCGCTCGAGGTATTTTATGGTTACTATTGGTAAGCTCTATAGTGATTCGTTAGAAATGGCAATTGTCAATATATATGCCCCCCAATCTGTCACAGAAAAAAGGAAATTATGGTGTGATTTATCTTCATTGATAGCTAGCAGGTCGACAAGATGGATTCTGGTTGAAGACTTTAATGCGGTGAGGTATCAAAGTGAAAGAATTAATTCTAACTTTTGCTCTATAAGTGCAGGTGACTTTAACGAGTTCATTCGTGCAAACTCATTGCATGATATGAGAATGGGTGGCCAAAAGTTTACATATTTTCGTGATGAGGATGGTGGTAAACTAAGCAAATTTGATAGAGTATTAGTTTGCGAAGATTTATTGCAATCCTTTCCTGGGTCAACGTTAACTGCTTTGACTTGTGTTCATTCAGACCACAGTCCTCTTGTGTTGAATCTGTTGGCATCGGCTGTGGACTTTGGTCCAAGGCCTTTCAAGCTATTTAACTCTTGGATGCCGAGAGATGGTTTCAAAGAGATAGTTCAGAAGGCTTGGAAAGAATTTAGAGGTTATGGTAATGCAGACTACTTCCTGTTGGCAAAGCTAAAATATCTAAAAAAGGAATTAAAAAAATAGCGTGACTTGGAATATGCAAAGGAAACAAAAGAGATCCAACATTGCAAGAATACAATGTCAGAGATTGAAAAGTTGTATAATCCAGAAGATTGTTCCCTTTCGAAATTGGTAACAGATCGAATTGCCTCAAAAAAATAATAGAGCTCGAGAAAATGAAATCTATGGATCTGAAACAAAAGGCGAAGATTAAATGGCTTGTGGACGGAGACAAAAATCCAGCTTCTTTCATGGCATGGTAAATAACAGAAACCGGAGGAATCAAATTCATGGGTTGGAGATCGATGGAGTTTGGAACACGAATCCTACATCGATAAAAAAGGAGGTGCACAGATTCTATTCGGAAAAGTTCAAAGAAAAATGGATCTCTCGACCCAAATTGAGCAGTGAGGGCTTCAAGAAATTATCGATGGAGTCTAGGGATTCGTTGGAGGCTGCTTTTTCACTAAATGAAGTCAAGCATGCTATATGGTGTTGTGGTTCAGAGAAGGCGCCTGGACCGGATGGTTTCCCATTCAAATTTCTTAAATCGTATTGGGAGTTGATTAAAGACGACATTATGGCTTTCGTTCAATTCTTTGAACGATGGGTTACATTCTCCAAAGGATGTTATTCGTCGTTTATTTGTCTTGCAGCAAAGATAAAGGACCCGTTATCCTTAAACGATTTCCGACCGATAAGCTTAATAGGTGCATTGTATAAGATAGTCGTGAAAATTCTTGCTAATCGAATGAAAAAAGTCATTGGCTCATGTATTTCTGACGTTCAATCAGCTTATGTGGAAGGAAGAAACATATTAGAGGGTCCTCTAATTGTTAACGAGCTGTGCTCATGGTCCAAAAAGAGAGGAGGAAAAATGCTTCTGTTTAAAGCGGATTTTAGCAAAGCATTTGACTTGGTGAATTGGGAATACTTAGACTCGGTAATGTGCTTCATGAATTTCGGCCCGAAATGGAGAGCATGGATTAAAGGCTGTCTAGAATCTGCTAGGGCACCGATAATTGTTAATGGGTGTGCTACGGATGAATTCATCATGTCTAAAGGGGTTCGTCAAGGAGATCCCATGTCGCCCTTCTTATTTATAATCGCGATGGAAGGCTTAAATGTGATGATGAATGCGGCTGTAAATCGTGGTGTATTTGATGGTACAAAGATTCCGAATACGAACATGTCGTGTCCCACCTTTTCTACGCAGATGACGCATTATTCATTGGTGATTGGTCCAATAGAAACATTTCCAATCTCTCTAGAATGTCGCGTTGTTTTCATATCATTTCAGGTTTGAAAGTCAACTTTAATAAGTCACGGGTGTTTGGTATTGGAGTCGACGATGATCACATTGTGAATGCAGCTTCTCCTCTTGGTTGCGAAGTAGGCTCGCTACCTTTCTCGTACTTAGGAGTTCAAGTGGGAAGAGAATATGAATTGAAGGAAAGCTTGGAAGCCAATTATTGATAAGTTTAAATCGAAACTATCCACTTGGAAGGCTAAAACCCTCAGCTTTGGTGGTAGACTAACTTTGGCAAAGGCGGTACTCGGGAACTTACCCACATATTATTTCTCATTGTTCGTTGCTCCAAAAGGAATCATTGATGAACTGGAAAAAATTCAGAAGCAATTTATATGGAGTGGGGGTGCAGAAAAGTCATCAATTCGATGGATAGCATGGGAGAAAATGAAGTTAGACAAAAATCTAGGAGGTGCCGGACTAGGCTCATTGAGGAGTTTAAACCAAAGCTTGTTAGTAAAATGGCTTTGGAATGTGAAACATAGCCCAAATTCTCTATGGGCTAAAATAATCATTGGGCTTCATAACCTAGACGGGGGCCCAAGATTCCAATTTGCTAAACAATCTTCGTTTGGTGTGTGGTCAAATATTGCAAAAATATGCAATGATCTGAGCAAAATTGGTATCGTGATTCAAGACATAATGTCTCCCGAGGTTGGTGACACATCATGGAAATCGGATTGTGTGAGCAATGGGTAATTTATCGTTGCTCGTTTAAGAGGTAAGATAAATCGGGCTTTCCATTGGGTTAGTGCCGACGCCTTTTGGTGGATAAAAATGGTCCAAAAAAGTGGTGGCTTTTGTTTGGTGTGCATCGCAAGGTAGAATTCCATCACTGAATGCCCTTAGTCGTCGTAACATACCGGTTGCTTCTTCTAGATGTGGTTTATGTCCAAATGAAGAGGAATCGGCAGATCATATTCTTACATCTTGTAATGTTGTGAGGTGTACTCTCCGCGAGATTCTTCGGTGGTGTGATGTCCCAATGCAGCAATTCAACGAAGTAAAAGAAGTATTGGCAATGGCTAGACGTTGGGGGTAATTGCCTGAAAAAATGGAAACTTTTTGTAAGCATAATATACGGTTCATTTTGGAGTTTGTGGCTAGCTAGGAATAATAGAATATTCAAAGGTGTGGCTAGTGATCCCGTGACAATTGCCGATACAATCAAAGCTTGGGTGTATAGTTGGAGGAAATACAGAAGCACAATGGGAGAAATAGATTGGATTAAATGGCAAATTTGTCCATTCGGTTGATTGTAATGGGGTATAGTTGGTTGGTGTTTGTAATTTTGGTAGTTGCTTATTTACTTGCAAGTCTCATCATGTATCATTCCCTCCTAGTATCTTGCTAGGAGTTGATTTTTTAATTTAATATATTATTCGCCGGTTCAAAATAAAAAATAAAAAAATAAAAAAAATGACAAGTTGTAACAAACAATTAATGTATTATTACAATGGAGTCGTATAATATAACATTGTTCTTAATCAGTGTCACAACCAATAGCTTGATTTAATAACTAACAATACCTAACTTAATTTTGATGCCCCAAGTGTTACCACTTACACACATCTTCAATAACGGCAGTAAAAGTATCTATTCGAATTATAATATCTTTTGTAATCGTAATTTTTTAAAATATTAAAATTTATAATTAATATATGTATAGAAAGATAATTATTAGATTGAATTAATAGTATATATTAAATGCATATATGTAAATATTTAAGAAAGTTTCAACTAATTAAATACAAATTAACGTGTACTTAAAGGAACCGTAACAAAACATTTATTTAATTACACAGAATCAGAAATTTCCAACGTGAAGTATCTTGATAAACGGACCCACGCGCAAAGTCTTGGGTCTATTTTTTATTTTTTTTCATCAGTTTCTTCTTCATCTTTGTTCTTTTAACATTATTTGGAAGGAATCTACAATGAAACTTCAAAACAGTTGACTTTTTAAATCCAATTTTCTTCATAATCCTTACCCACTATTGGTCTCAACTCATTATCTTCTAAACACCAAATTGCAAAAAATGCCAAAAAATATGAACAATAATAATAATAATCATGTTGTCACAATAGATCAAGAAGTAGAACTCATGACCACCCAAATGAAACAACCACCAAAACTACTACACAAATTAGCCGGCAAGAATTCTTGTTGCATATTTAGAGTCCCTCAAGGTCTAGTTGACATCAACAAAGAAGCTTATCGACCTCGAATTGTGTCAATTGGCCCATACCATTATGGAAACAAGGATTTTGAGATGATTCAAGAGCATAAATGGAGGTATCTTAATGATATGATCACAAGAGTAGGTAAGCCACTCAAGTTTTTCATGGATATTATAGTGTTGGTTGAGGTTCAAATTCGAGAAAGCTATTCGGAGTCGATTGATCGTTTTAGTACAAATGATCTTGCTAAAATGATGGTCCTTGATGGGATTTTCTTGATTGAATTGTTTCGAAAAGTTGGAAAATTGGTTCCGATTCATCAAGATGATCCTATATTTAGAATGGTTTGGGTGTCTCCATTTTTGATGAGAGATTTATTGAGGATAGAGAACCAAATACCATTTTTTGTTCTACAAAAGTTGTTTGATGCGTCTAATTCCGATGTTCGTACACTTTCATCTCTAATCCTTGAGTATTTCAATTACATGGTTGATAGGCCACAAACAGTATTGGAAGAATGCATAATTCTTGACGAAAAACATTTACTTGATTTTTTCCGAAAGAGCTTCATAAGTACTAATAGTAGAAATTCCTATGATAATTCTAATAGAACACCCCTTAAACTCATCCAACCCGCGACCAAGCTTGTCATCGCAGGGGTCAAGTTTAAGGCTAATCATCAAGCCGATAGTTTTTTGGATATTGAGTTCCAAAATGGGTTCCTTTTAATTCCTAAAATCAATATGGACGACTTTTATACTTCATTTATATTAAATTGTGTAGCTTTCGAGCAATGCTATTATCATTGCTCGAAAGACATCACAACATATGTCGTGTTCATGGGATGTCTCATGAACACTTCAACTGATGTAAGTTTACTTACCGAAAATAAAATAATAGAGAATTATTTTGGTACGGACAAAGAGATTGCAAAATTCTTCAAATATGTTGGGAAAGATGTGGCTTTTGATGTCAAGAATAATTACTTACAAGGCTTGTTTAGTGAAGTAAATGATTACTGTAAGAATGGGTGGCATGTGGGTTGGGCCGGGTTTAAGCATACTTATTTTGAGAGCCCATGGGCTTCAATTTCTGCTTTTGCGGCTTTTTTGTTGCTATCTTTTGCTGCTCTCCAAACATTTTACACAGTCTATCAGTACTATCATAAGTGAGATCGGTGGTTTGATTAGGTGGTGCGATGGCCGTGGTTGCAATGTTGCTGTGGTCCCGTGTTTAAGATTTTATATGTATACCATTAAACTCGAATTCATAATACTAATTCATTTTGTAAGTATAGTGATTAGTCTCAATAGTTTTATGTTTTCTATCATTGTTACATATAATTTGGATGTAATCATGTATTTAATATCGTCAACAAATCTACAATATGTGATCAATGAGTAGGTACTTTGAACGATATTATGAAGATGCACACTCAAAGTAAAAGTCTTCCTTGATTCTCTGTTTTATAACTTCAGTGCTAGAGATGACAAATCGACCAGTCTCTTATATTTTATCGTTAGCCGGTCAAACAGAGAAAAAAATCTATTATGAGTTCATGACACAGGACGAATAAAATAGGTTGAACGTTTACCATAATATATACCTGTACACGGCTATCCACAATGGGGTGATGTAGATGGTCCAATAGAAAGAGATCCAACTTTATCCAACTCATGTTGCATTGTGGAGTTGCCACATGGTGGGTTGGACCAAACAAAGACTATATCTACTCCAAATTCCTTTAGTTGCAAAAGTGGACCCATATTTGTACTTTTATTTGTTCTTGTTTTGAATTTGTTTCTTTAAATTCAATCATGATCCAAACTTTAAAAGGTTTAATGGGTTGTGAATAATTGTATAAAAAGGAAAAGATGATGATGTGGTAATGTATTGGACCTTGAATGATCTAATGTATTGTGGATGGTCTTATAAATCATAAAAGTTCAAGGATTTATTGCTAAATAAATAATGGAATAACTGTCGTGTACTCGTGTTATCAGTTGCACACAAGTTTCAGAGTCGAAACTTTTTTTAATCAACTCGTATTAAGTCCAGTATATAAGTACCGATGGGTCCCCAAAAAATTGTTTTGTATATACTTTTAAGAGTAAACTCGATCCATGTGATTTATACGGATTTACGAAAATTGCCACTCATTACTTTTTTAAAAACAAAATATTGAAGAGATTAGAGGTATGTTAGTCATTTGAAGTGGCGGAAGAACTTTTACAAAGACAAAAGTTTTCTTTTTGAACTATCAGCGTAAAAAAGTAAATGGACGATTTTTGTAATCTCTGTACACCACATGATTCATAGAATTTATCCTATTTTTAATTTATAGAGAAGATATAGACAGATGTTGTATTTTAAAATCAATATATGTAAAAATGAAAGGATAGGCTTTTAAACATATTTGAAGCCACATAATATAGAAGTGTACGTAAACAAAAAGCTTTGAAGATGGATGGATTACAACAAGTAGGACTCCCGGTGCTCGGCATCGTTGCAGCGGCCGCTGTTACTTTCTACGTCGTCAGCTTCTCCGAGCTCCGGGAGGTATCAATCAATCTCTCTCAATTGGCATTGTATTCTATTTTAATTCTGATATTCTTTTTATACTCAAAATCATGGATATGAATTTCAGAAATCATTAAATAGAGATTGGGACGACAATGAATCTCAAGGGTTCAAAACATCATTGAGCTCAAGAGAAAGAAGAGCCAGAAGAAAAGCACAGAAACAAACTAATAAATAAATATATAAATTATTTCTAGCTGTTTCTGTTTCCTCTGTTCTCAGAATTTTTAAACGAAATACGATTAACTTGTTTACATTGTTGTTTTGATGAATTGAAGTCTTTCAAACCATGAATTAAGGTTGTTTACATTATCTCTTTGTGACTTTGTTCTGAATTTTTTTTACAGTAATAACATTATTAGTGTTAACTTTTAAGCACACAACCAAACAATTGCATGGATGTAAGTGATTGAGTATAATTATCGTTTACTTTTCATAATTAGTATGAATATGAACGTGAATATGAATATCTAACAATTTTGTGTGTGTGTGTGTGGGTAATCCTGGTATCCGACCTTTGGCCGAATAACCACAAGGTCCGAATCCAACGCCAAGTATACTTTAACCAGATAGAGCTCTCTCAAAGTGAGACCACAGTCATTTTTATGCTTACGAACGAATAACATTATCAGCAGGTGCAGGTGGTTTTGTCTCAAATGATTTAAATAAAAAATGGTATATTGATCTTTCAGACAGTATAACAACTAGTTATAAAAGGCGTACTTGTATGATAAAATGGAATGGTAATCAGACACCGTTTTAAGGTTCATATTCAATAGGATCAAATTTAGACGAAACATTTACACATTGTAATATATACATACTTATACACACTTTCAAATTACTTTGGTTTTCGTTTTCTCGTTGAATACTTGATCGAATTAGGTTCAGTCCTATAATATGGTTACAAATTTGCCTAAGAACCATGAAAACACTTTTATTTGCGCAATCTATTTAACTAACATACATTTAGACATTTGTAGTTATTTTTACATGATGAGTTCACTTTTAGACATACTAACCAGCATCCGTATATAACTGAAACATTTTAGTTTATTGAACAGCCTAGTAGGCCTTGGCCCATTAAGAGAAATAGCCCTGTTTTTAAGTAACGGCCCAAAATAGTGTGGACTTGTTCTGAAGTTTCCCCAGTCCTAATTTATTTTATTTTATTTAATTTATTTTCTTTTCATTGTGTGTGTGTGTGTAAATAATTGCAAAAATCAATAAGCGTCTAATCCAAATGCACGCATATATGAAAAAGTTAAAAAGGATTCAGAAGATACAGTTCAAGGTTCATTCCTAGGTAAATGACTAGAACGTTGCTAATAGATAGCTAGATACTTTCTCATACATAATCAATTTATTCATTTTTCTTTAATCAATATAACAAGAAGGTAGGGATGCGTTTATCTATGTATAAATTAAAAAACTACTTTACATTTTACGCTAGAGTACTTTAGTCCAACCCCGAACATATGTTCAAGTTTCATCACTGAATAAACTACGCGGTCATTAACTTATAAGGATTCATGATCACAGTCCATCGTAGAGCTATTGTCTTGACTTCTACAATCACGAAAGAACAAGGAATCGATAAGACGCCACTACTTGAATGAGATGCAAAGTGAGTCGAATAATGAAGAAACACCGAATGAAGCCATGTCACATGAGAAAAGGTGGATTTAAAAAGGTCCCAAGTTGTTTTGTAGGTGACTTTATGTGATCGACTTAATTAGTAGGTTATGTTATATTAGATGGTTGAGATTTTTCCTGTTCAGGTTATTCGAGAAGAACGGTTATTTTTACTCAGATGTAAGCGGTCTAACCTGGTTATTCCATGACCATTTCCGACCATTTCCTAGTCACCGGGACATCAACCACTAAGTCGTCTTGTGATGGTTTATACCGACATTTTAACCCTAAGGCATTATCTTAGCTTATAGGAGTATGATATTAGTTCATATATAATTCCATATATCAACAAGCGACCAAAACTGGGCTTCGGCCTTCTTCCGATCAAAAAATAAGCGAAACAAAACAACATAAGCACCACACATACCTTCAAGGCTTCAACAATTCGAGAAAGTACGTTAATCATTTATCAATAACATACATGATATACCTCTAAAAAAACTTTAAACAACTAATCATCTAGCGTTATATAATGTTATCATACGAATTGCATTAGATGATATAAGTTAGTTGGCCCGAGTTCAATTGTATTGATTGGACTATGCTCCATTATGTCAGCTTAAGTTAGGTTTGCTTTGTAATATATAAATAGGCACGTACGCAATTCATAAATCATAATTCTCACGGGGGTTTTCATAATTTAAAGTTTTAACGGTTGAACGCGGTAATTAGTTACATTATTGCCATTATCTCTCTATTTAACGTTTTATATATGTGCAACGTCAATATCGGGTCAATATATAACCCTACAAAAAACAATTTGCCCATGCGTTTTCATTAGTCAAGATAATCAATCAAAAAAGTATTATATGTACCCACACGACTACTAAAATAAAGTACGAAAGATCCAAAAAAGCCATGTTCTATAAAATTTTTTGCCACAAGATCCGGTCCTACTATAAGACACAAGAAAACCGTTCATGTGCATGGTATTTTTCGAACATGACAAAGACCATAACCAATAATTTTATTTATGCGAAATATTCTCAACAAGATATTTAATAATCTTTTTAACATGCACAAACAAAACAATACGTAAATCGGTAAATGACCCTTAAAAAGAAGATTACAATTGTCAAGGAAGTACTAGATTAAGGTATATAGGAGTACAAATAAATTACTTTTACCATAGCAATAACAATATCCAATCTCATGAAGGTTATAAGGGAGGATATAGTTCAAACAATCTTACCTCAATTATAAGGTAGAGATATTACTTTCACAAAAGACCTCCGGCAAGTGGAATACATTAGTCTTACAAATAATTGTATAAAATATGAAAAAGATGACGAAATGATAATATTACGAAAATGTATATTTACGGAATGATGTGTAATGAAAATATGCCAAAAGAGAATGACTAGAAATTAAGAAAGACATATTGACTAGTACGAGTAATAATTATGTTTATACATCTCATATATCACATCATTCTATAAGAGTAAATTTCAAAACATCTTCTTGACATGTATATGGATGATGGATGATGACGACGTCAACGACAACGACGACGATAAGTTTAACACACACCATTATAGTTATCCATTTTTATTTTTTGCATTTCTTTGTTTCGATTCGAATGGTCGTTGAAGAGAAAAAGTTCGAAATAATTATAATAATTAATTTTAAAAAAGTTGGAGCGAAAACAACAAAAAAACGTCAACGAGATACGACGATTAACATAGAAAATGTAAGTGCTAACAAAATGTGAAATTCACGTGCAAACAAATAAATGAGTAACACTTTAAAAAATTATTTACATGTTTTTGGCGAAAATAAAAAAAATTATTTACATGTGTGGACCTGACACCCCTTCTTTCCAATCAATACCCACATAATTTATACATTTCTAATTTTCTATCATGCATCCCATATTGCTAATTGCTAATAAATTTAAATTCTTACGCGGTGATTAATTTAAAAGATGAATTAATTAATCTATTATAATTGAATAAATGCAATGTATTTATGGTCATTTAATGTTGTGTTACCTTACACATCTCTATGAAAAGCTTCAAGTTTAGTTTTTAGCTACAATTATCAGGAATTACCTTTTTATCAAATATTCAAACACCAAATCATGTACCACGTATATATATTGATTTACAAATATATATATTTATATCTATCACAGAGCTTATACCCACATCTCAATTTTGAAAAGACAACACGATATCGTTAGGGCATTATTAACATCTTACTCCGTAATATTTATTTTGAATGTTATGTTAACACGCACATTTTATTTTTATTTCTCTAAGAATTGCATGCCAAATTGCCAACTACTCCGCATATATTTAGTAAATGTAATTAAGTAATCGTATATCAAAATGATTATAATTATTTGATTGTAAAGTTAAATGTTAGTTAATTAGTGTGTCGCTCACATAACTCTCTTTTTTCTTGAAGGGGTGGGGGCCAAAAGTTATAACACGAAATAAAAATGTCCATCAAAGTATATTTATGTTTTGAGTCAAAGTTATGTACTATTGCGTATATGTGTTATACTGATGATCACTTCTATGTCCTATATTGTTCTTTCTTGTCTCTCATAATACCAATTTATTGTTGCTATTCAAACTCCGAAATGTATGACAAACTTTTATCTTGCGCGTTGTGTTCTCAAATAATCTTTATTACGTAGTATATTCTATCATAATAGTAATAAATACAAATGTTTGTTACTCCGTATATATAAGAGACATCACATTTTAAAGTTTCAAAACTGTTTACTTAGGCCGCTCCCATCTGGAGCATTAGATTACAAATCGGTTGGAAGTGATTAGGAAGTTAGTGTCATCCGTTACAACCAGTGACGGATGTACTTATGAGGTGGTTATCCAATTGCCCACTCTAAATAAAATATGGTAGTGCTAAAAAAGTTTATTTTTTCTCAATTCTATAACTTGCTTAGTGTAGTGCATGCCCAAACAAAATTGTGTGCATACCCGTTTAATTAGACCCAGTGTCCCGCTCTATAAATTAGGGAGCATTTATCGTAATATAACAATAGCATGATTGGACCGTCATACACCAGCACAAGGACGATTCTAATTCATGTTAAACATACATAAAAAAAATAGCAGTAGTTATTAATTGAGGTTTAACCTGCACATGCAAAAAAAAAAAGTCCCTTCTCATTTTCCTGTCCTTAATTAACTATTAAATTCCTGTAATTTTCTTTAAGAAAACGTATGTATTTTGTAAACATTTAATAAAAGGAAATAATTTTTGGATTTGTTGATGTTTGGATAAGACTTATATAGATTGAAATTATTTGATAGTAAATTAAATTCTATTATAAGAAGTGAAATTTAATTGAGTTTTAGATGATTTGTTACACACAAATATGTTAGTGTACTTTGTGAAAATGTTCATGTAACTTACTAGACTACTAATTTGTTCAATTAAAATACTAAACTATTTTCATATCTAAATTAAATTTTTACATTATAACATTTTTAAGTTAAGTAACTTGATTAAATTCAAAACTTAAGTAAAGAAATCTTGCTGTTACTATTTATAAGTTAAATAACTTACATATTATGATTTTTTAAGTTTAGTAATTCAGTAACTTAATTAAACATTTTCACAAAAGGAGTACATATTTGTTTATTAACCATTTGCTACAATCCCACTATATACATGTAATAATGGCATCCAAATGTTTCAGAATTCAAACCTCTAAAAATTAATGGGTTGTTTAGTGCCTTGCAGTTAATACTATTGAATAAACACTTTTTAATATGTAAGATTTGCATGAACACTAACTATATATCAATGAAAAATAACTGACCTCTAATGACGTAAATTTGAAAGGAGATATCCATCACCTAGAAAAATTTATTAACCTAAATATAAAGTAGAAAACTCGACCCGAAAACTTATGGATCAGAGGAGAAGGCCTCAAATGAGGAGAAGAATAAACGTTCCAAATTTACTGCAATTTAAAAATAAAGTTGAAGGCTTAAAATGCAGTATCGCTAAAATGTAGTAAAATTTCATAAGTGTAAAACACAGTATTTGTTAAAATGTAGTACTCCGTTGATAAAATGCAGTGAATCTGAGCGGAATTTTATCCTAAAATACAGTGAATTCGGCATGCTCCTCCTTCTCTTCATTTGAGGTCTTTTCCTCGGAACCTTACCCAACCCGAAAATAAAGTTAGAACCCAAAATTAATTAAAAAAATAAATTTTAGATGAACTAAGGTAACTTAATAAATTATGCACACCCAAGTTTGAAACTCTAGATCCGCCACTGGTTGCAACACTTCCTAATCACTTTCTCATTCAATCACTTACTCGGTTGGAAAAGTGGGGCCGCCTATTTTTTTTGTTTATTTTTTTAGTGTATAGAAATGATGGTATATTGGTAAATATGGAGTCCGGAAAATGACGTGATTAGTCATTGATGGCAATAGGTAATCGGTTGTGAATCAGGTTTGAATCAGTTATAAAAATCTTACGTGGCACTGAGATGATGAAAGTGATTAGGAAACGGACGAGAGTGGTCTTACATCTTCTTACTTATGATGACTTTATTGAATTCCTCACGATGGTAGCATAGCGTTGAAGGACAAGCAACATGAAGGCAGTTGTTACCGGTTTAATCCGCGTTCTTATGTTCATTTAACCGTGGGTTAATCTCGATTACTTCCCTCTTGTTGGTCGCTCGAGAAGGATATATAGCCAGAATATCGGTTTCCTTTCTTCCCTTTTTTGTTTAAAATAATGAAATTTGATAGCACTAAGAGAAACGTGAAAGGGGGAACGAGGGCAAGGTTAGATCTCTAATCACGTATAACCATCTTTTGATACGTGAAGGATTTCGGAATAAATCAGTTTAAACTTTTTAACGTCAAAGAAAAAACTTTCTATAAATAGATATTAACATGCCTATCTAAAAAGCTCTCTCTTTACACACTTCCTTTCCTTTTTAACCCTCAAAATGGACCTTTTATTTGCAAGTCATGACATTCATATTACATCAAATAATAAAATGTTTCATTCAAATTAAATTTTATCAAGACTTGAATAAAGAAGTTGGAAACAAAAAATTCCTATAAAGGTGAAAGTCAAAATTATTGGGCACGAATTAAAAGTGCCATCATGCCAACTTGGTTTGATGCAAATACATCTAACTTCAAACAAAGTCAAGTATAAACTTATGTCTTAGGGTGTGTTATATACAACATCGTATAAGTAGTTTCTTATGGTTGTGACTAACGTCCAATAACATCAACCATTATGCAACTTTTTTGGCATGATAATTTAACATCACAACTATAATAACAATAATAACAATACAAATAAAATGATTCATATCACGTCACACATAAAAACTTAAGTTTTTGTATTGATGATCATAACTAAAACTACAATATGACCAAAATAGGTTTTTTTGGTTTTCATCCAGGATGTACTTTTGAATTAGTAAATATTTATATATATAAAAAAAATTAAATATTGAGGAAACCACTTCCGAATACCAAAAAAAAAAATTAAAAATCAAAAATCTAGAAAAATAAAAATATAAAATAAATATACAAGATGTGGATTAGTTGACTTAACTCTTTGTAGCATAAATTAACAAAGAAAACTCTTTCTTCTGATCATCTTTCATCTTCACTTTATTATCTTCCAATAACCATAATCTACTATCCAACCCGTTTCTCGTTCTAAACATGAAAACAGCATGACCCGACCCGTGTCCTGACCCGGTTTCCGACCCGGAAGTAAAGAACCAATCATGAACATCCCACATTAGATCTACTGACAACCCATCAACAAATATAGTTTGGTTCCCTCTAAAATTCCATTGAAGCCTTCTGACCCGAATGACGACCCGTTTATCAATACAAACCACTAAACCCGGATTCTTCACCCCATTATTTTCTCCGGTACACTGAATCAACACATCATGACTGTTTCCACCCTCCGAAAATTTCGCTTTTGTTGAATAAAGGGTATTTCCGTAAAAATGCTCTCTCCGTGAAATTAAATTAAATCTCACATTTTCTTTATTATTGTTGTTACCTTTGACTTTTCTGACCACAGCTTCATCCGACAAGTCTCCGATGAACAACCCGAGTTCGGAATCAACCATGATTAAAACATAGTACCCTTCAACCGGCTCAGCTCCGGCGCCGTACACCGCCGCCGAAAGATCATAGAAAACCTCGAACTTCGTCTTATTAATATCAAACGCTTTATTGCCTTTCTTCTTACGAAACAGTCTTGAATTCGTGTTTAGTCGGAAAGCGGTGGTCGGATCATCGCCGGAGTTTATCTGTAACCCTTGTGCGGCTGCGTTACGACACCACGTAACAGTGATGTTGTGCTGGGTCCCCGTGGAAAGTGTGGTTTTGTATAGATTTGTAACGGCGGTTTGAGTGGACGGAATTAAATTTGGTGAAACGGAATTTGTAACGGTTTTGTAATTGGAACATGATGTTTTTGTTTTTTCAGATACTTGGATTGATAATTCACTGTAACATGACATCAAACCCATCATGGTTTATTAATTTTTTTAATTTGGAGAGAAAATAAAAAGGTGTATGAAATTGTGTTATGTTTGAGTGTGTGTTAATGTGAAGGAAGCGGATGCTTAGGTGAATAATAGTAATATGATTTTTTTGTGTGTGTCATTTGTTGCATGAAATAAGAAAAACAAATGGCAGAATGAGAGAGTATATATTTGGAAAAACTTGCTGGAAGAGATGTATTTTTGGAATATTTTTTAATGATTTTGGGATTTTAAAGTTGTTTAATCATGTTTTGTGACAGTTCATCTGAGATTTATGAATGGAATAAAATAAGGAGGGTAGAGACTGGGATTTTAGCTTGCTTTTTTTTGGTTTAAAGTTAGACAAGGTGTGAATTTGGATAATAATTATTAATGATATTTAAAATTATTAGTTTATAATGTAAATTATTAAAGTTTGTCGGGTACTACTAAAATGATGATTTAGATGTGTCTTTATGTAGAAACTAGTTACTATTATAGGCCGTGCATTGCATGACCCAAGTTAAAATAAATTAATATTTTTATTTTAAGATGTTATATGTGTAATAAAAATTGATGTTTTGTTAAATCGAAAATATTTATTTATGACAACGATAATATTTATATAAAAAGGATATTTCTAATGGTAAATATATACTCCATCCGTTTTAATTTATGTGTCCATCTTTCTATTTTGGTATGTCCTAAAATAATTGTCCAATTTGAAAATTAACCAATTAAAAAGCTTGAAAATGGTAAAGATGATATTCTATTGATGGTCAATAGTAATAAATACATTTTTTTTAAATTGTACGTTTTTTGTCTTGTGACAATAATTTTAGGACAGAGGAAGTATATGTTACTTAAGCCGATATATTCTTGATAATTTATAAGCCTATATGTTCAACATCACATAGTAGATAGTAAAAAAATAATTAAAGAATTTTTTTTTATGAGTAATATTTTTAAGGACTTGTTTCTAAGACGACTTTATTTTTTTATCTACATATCAACGTACTACGAGTACATATAAGCTAACTATTTTCTAAGAGAATGATACATAAGCTAATTATTTTCTAATTAATTAAATTGTACTTAGCTTATTGAAAGGAACTTGGCAATTATAAATTAAAGTATTTGGGTATCGATATAAAATGAATACTTAAAATTCAATGTCCTATTTAACAATATTTAAGATTATCTTTTCCCCTAAATGTAATTAATGGGTTTTTAAAAAAGTACCTTTCGGTAAATTCCAAATAATTCATGTGTTCATGTAGAAAGATTTGATTTTTTAGTGAATTAAATTGTAATCTAAATGAATTATGGATAATAAGTATTCTAATGATGTCTTTTATTGAATGGTATCAACTATATTTTTTTAGTTATTTATTTAGATTTAAATTACACTTGGCAATTTGTAAGAAGCTTAGTGTCATTCAAAGATGAAATCTTAAAATTCATGTGCCTTTTTATATAAAAGTTAATGATACAACATTTCAAATATATTTTTAATGACAAATTATCTATTTTATTAATTGGATTTGGTTAGGGGTGATAATTTGGGTTGGGTCGAGTTACCCGTTCACGTTATCGAGTTGGTGGGTTAAAAATAGTCAACTCAAACCTGATCTGATTTTATAATCGGGTTGAGTATTTTCTACCCAATTTAACCCTGACCCAACCTTACCTGACTCAGATTATCCATTTATCTGTTGATATCACCATGTTTTCGGATAATTTTGCATTAACGAATCAATTTCGGGTTAAATATATCACATTAATAAGCATAAAATTGTATATAAAATTCAAAAAACTCGTATCACATATTAAGTTCATCAAAATTTAATACTAAAACACAACCAAATAAGTCTGATTATTATAATAAGAAAAAACTTTTTAATTTTTTAGACACGTTTAAAAATTTATTTTGGTTGTCGAGTCAACCGGAAAACTCATTAGATGACCCAAATCCGACCCAAAAAATAGGCAGATTGACGGGTTCTTGAGTCAAAAAGCCTCAATCCAACCTTGTCAAGTTTCGGATCGTATCGAAAATTGGGGCTATGCTCTAGACTCTAAAGAGATGATCATAAAAAGTGATAGATAAACTTGAACTTAAGTTCATGAGAGCGTACCTCACCAAAGATTCACTTCACAAAAGTCTGTATTGCCACAAGTGTGTATACTTTATTTCCGACCGCAGGAGCATTCTTTTAATGGCAACGAACTTATAGTTTTATACTATACTACTCTCTACGGGTCAAGTTTAAACACAAGCTAGGTTCCCTTCAAATCTTTTGTGCTTTAATTTGCAGTCCCAAAATGATTTGTGTTTGTTTTAACCGTTACAAATCACCCCATATGGTACATAGCGTTCTCAAAGAGACCTATCACGCCATCCCTCACGAGTCACGACACATGTATGGTTATGAACGTTTCGCCTACCAATGCATGCACGACTTTGTACTTGGATCACATGACAAACTTCCTAGAGTAGCTCCACCTAATTAAGCACGCTTTAATTTACATGTTACGTGATTTGTTGTCCTTGTGATCGCAAATTGTGTTGTGTTCGATGAGACATATTAGACGATATTGTTAGCAATCAACGTACTATTAATACATGTTTAAGTTTTCATTTTATGCATTTGGTTCTTATTTCTTACATTCATACACAGATTAATTCCCGATTATTTCTTTTTTTTTTCTTCAAATTATTAATCATGATGGTGCAGTAACACCAAAGTTATAAATTAAGAGAGAAAGAAAGGGACATGCATAATGGTTTTTGATGTATTTGTTACTTTGGTCTCACTTGTAAATGATTAAAGATAAGTTTAATTTGTTTTAAACGTTAATGAAAGCACCATTTATACAGTTTTACGTACCAATGCTAAAAGCGTACATATGGCTTTTTCAAATTTAATTTTAATAGAACATTTTCATGCTAGCTTTTCAGCGTAGACGACATATCTATGACTTCAAAAACCATCGCAAAATCAATGCATTTTCTTTATAAAATCCTTTTTAGTAGACAAATTTAAAAAGTGTGTTTAGAGAGGCAATTGACAATTGTTAGTGAATTTTGGAATGTACAGGTAGTATGACAGAATAGCTGATAGCTTTAAGTTTTTAGTTGTAGCTTATATACGTAGATCTTTGAAGCTTATATATTGGTTACAAGTTGTTTGATAACGTAGCTGAATTTTAAAAAAGTGAATTGCATGTATACACTATACAAACTTTATACTCCGTACATGATATATTTTTTTAAAAAAATAGCTAGCTAGGCATGGTCAATATTTCCTTTTTATGTACGTGGGTAAGAATTTATTTTTCCATATTAAGGGTCAAGAGTCATGTTCAAAGTATTTCTTTTGACCATGGATATGATAGGCAAGGAATTCTTCTTATTGTAGTAAAAAAAAAAAAGTAAAGTGGTCTCCATATACATAGTATTTTCACTATTTTGTAACTTTATTGAATTTTTAATTTTTTTGGTTTCTATTGTTTGTAGTTGCTAGTTTCGATAGTGATATTTACTCGATTCAACAACAACAGTACTCAATTCCTCGGAGAGCATGGTTTAAAGAGTGATTTTTTCTCAATTATTTTGGTTTATATCTTTTGTGATGACTTTCGACATTACTTATTACAAATGACGATGTATAGAGAACTAGACATTGAATTTTATATAATAAATTATTCATGCCGTTTTGAAGGGAGAAGACAAAAACAAGGTTGGATGACTTATATGCAAAAAAGAAAAAAAAAATCTTTTTTCAGAAAACAGGAAGAAAGTAAAAAAGTGATTGGTTGAAGTGAAAATATTAATGATCGAACAAAAGGTAAAAAAAAATTGCAGATTACGATTGTCATTGATTGTATGGTATATATGTCTACATTTTGATACGAATATATATATATATATATATATATATATATATATATATATATATATATATAGTTTGGATCAAATGAAAACACTTCAAAAATAAGAACGGTGAGAACACCTTATAAATGTACAACTAGCCAACAAAAATCATTAGATACACAGTTATACATCTCAAATATGCAAAGAAAAACAAATGCACAAAAATCGAAAAAAACGATTGATGCACGATTATCTCTATAATTGTGCATCAATCGTTTTTTCGGTTTTTGTGTATTTCCGAAAGTCCGCATCTATTCTAATCAACTTTTCTACACATATTTGAGATGTATGAGTGTGAATCTAATGATTTTGTTAGCTAATTGTGCATTTATGAAGTGTTCTTACCGTTCTTATTTTTGAAGTGTTCTCATTGGAACCTTACCCTATATATATATATATATATATATATATATATATATATATATATATTAGACATATTTAACAATTCGAAAAAATATATATGGATAGGGGGCTAATGCAAGCAAGCACCCTCCCTGCATGAAAATGTGTAAGAAGAGAATAAAATCGTATAAGCAGTGACGGATTTAGAAATCTAAACTAGGGTGTGCAATATTTGATAAAAAAAAATTTTGAAAGGTTAGATGAATGAATAAATTTGACTTTCAGGTTTCTTGATACTCCGTATAAAATTCGATTCCTTGAAAAAAAGGAGTACATATATACATATATACATGCATGGGCCATAAAAAAAGGAGTATAATATAATTATGAGTGGGTTTTAGAAAGTGGAATAATTAATTAGGGAAGAGGAATGGAAACTGAATCGGTTAAGTGTTTACAATAAAACGTCAAATATATAACTTAAAAATCGTAAGTGTAAAACTATATTCATCCTCAACATTAATTATATTCAAGGAGTTCGGAGTTCGGAGTACCCAGAGTGATTGAAGAGGGTTTTTGTTAGATATGTTAATTCTTTCAAGCATCAATCTATGGCTATACTTGTAATCCTTTCACATATCTAATTTAGATTTTGCTTAGTTTATTTGTTTGTCCGGACTCCAGAGAGTCGGAGGTATGCACTCTTCTTTCTTAGGCTATGCACTCTTTGCGTTTTGATATAGAAAATCTCAAAAATATTTTTTTTTTACACTGTCAAGAGGAATCATAGGGTATGCAAGTGCATACCCTAACTTGTATACAAATCCACCCCTACGTATAAGGGTATGTTAGTTATTTAAGCGGAAGAGGGATTGGTAACATATTTTGTGTTTTTGGACTTTCGATGAAAAAATGAAGTATAGAGACTATGTATGTTACTATGTGTAAACCTCTGCATAAATTAAAACCACATTGTTGACTAGGCGTGAAAAAAAAACCCGAACCCCAAAATACCGGAAATCGATTTAAAAAATGATTTTTTTGAACTCGGTTTCTGGTTTTGGGAGAACCCGGCGGTTTGAGACCCGGGTTGGGTATTTAGAATTCAAAACCGGGTTGAAACCGGGTCAAGTGGAACCCGCTAAAAAACCCATAAAAAACTGGTTAAACCTGGAAAGAAAAAAACGTTCAGGTCGGGTTGGACCGGGTTGGTCAAATACCCGGTTTACTGTATGTTGACTGCAACCCGGTTCCGGTTACAGATTGGGTTTTGGCCCAACCCGATTTTTGTTCACTACTATTCTTGACCCACCATCATATTCCTACGATGAATAGGCTAGGAGAGGTAAGCCCTAAATTAAATGGTGTCTCCCTAAAATTTGTAAGTAATTTTTTTTTTTTCACTATTTATACATCTGTAAAAAAAAAATTAACAAGAGATTTATTTATGCATCCCCAAAACATGTGATATTTTATATATGTGTATTCAAGAGATTTACCTGCCTTATCTTTTTTTTGTTCTGGGAGTATTAACCACCAAATTTCAAAATGGTAAAATGCTCAAAATATTATATTGATTAAAATAATACTCGTATAATATATGAAACTGTATAGAAGTCGATATTTTGAAATTTATAATATTAAAACGGCATTCCCTACAGATGAATGCGTTTACTTTTGCAGGTCAACCAACAAAGGATGAAAAAATAATACTTCATGTTTTAGAAGAAACTTTAAGATTAATATTTAACTAAATGCCACTCTAATTTATTTATTTTTTTAAAGGCAAGTATTCACAAACTTCTATCACGATTGTAAACATTTAAAATAAATATTTAAACAAAAGTCCACCTCAGAGCTCGAACTTGCAACCTTAGAGTTGATAGGTTGTTTCGAGATCGTTAGGCCAATAGTCATTTGACACTTAATTATTTATTAATAACATAATGCATGGAAATCATGTGATTTTACAAGTTGTAATTAGTTAAAAACATTAATGGCAGAAAATATATGAATAAATCAACTTATAATAGCAATTGTCAAAATACATAACATAATTGTGATGATAGAGGAAACGTTTTTTTTTTTTTTTTTTGAGTACTAACCAATTAATTTACATTTATAATAAAAAAAACTCTACATAATAGATGTTGATCTGTTTTCTTGTAAAAAGTGTACAAATTCTATCTAATTCAATAACTATGGCAAAATAAAAGGGCTACAAAAAGAATATAAAAATAGTGAAAAGAATTGAGTATCAGAGGCAGCAATGATAAAAGATGACGAAAAGAAGATACAAAGGAAAAAACTCTTTTTGATTTTGAAGCTGTAGATATGTGTTGGTTTTTAACTTTTTATGGCCCATCATTACATTTTCTTTTGTCAATTTGAATCTTCTAACCAAATGTAGTATAGTTTGCTGAAAATTTACGGATGCTCCGTAATTTAGAGGTGTCTAGGATTACGTATTTTGAAGAGATTATTCAATTCTGAATTCTCACCTTTGTAAAATGCAGATAATTAGAAAAGTGTATTTGGCTATCTAATTAAAAGTATTAGAATTTAAAATACTTTAGAAGGAGGTGATGTTTAAATTTTTTGATAACTTATCTTACAAAATAGAATAATTTGATTTACCATCTTATTTATTGAAATACTGCTTATAAAATTCGAAGGATGGGTATATATAAACTAGCACCCGCACAAAGTAGTGAGTAATCTATTTCGTTGAGTATATATATAACTAAAGTATATGTTATTTATATAACCTCTTATTTGACACAGTAAGAACACGAAAGCAATGTCTCCTTAAATGTTATTTTAAAAGGTATAGTTAAAATTCCCTAGACTTTTTGTTAGATTTTGTGAGGATGTGTAATACTTTGATATTCAAATTATAAGTTCTCATCAATGATTTATTATTTAATGTTTGACTTAAATATAATTAATTAATTTTATGATTATCCTCCTTTAATTGCTTGCCTTATTTAACAGTTATAGTAGAGGCAATTTAGTAATTTGCTTTAGTTGAGTGTAATTTTAAGAAGAGTACTAAAATGCTTTATATGTATAGAGATATAGATAGAGACTTGCAGCAAACCCGCGCAATACGGCGGTAATAAGAAGAAGCAAATCCGTACAATACGTCTGTAAAAAAAATAAGTTTATTGTGAATATTTAAATCACCGTGTCAAATATGATGGCTTTGGAAAAGGTAATATTTTGAATACCTACCAAAAATAATTTGAAATTAACATATAGTTAACAATTACTAATAATTAATAGGGGCAAATAAGTAATTTTAATATATAATTAAGATTTAAGATTCAACAAAGTGAAAACTTTTTGTATGTATTTATAGATAATTATAGATATAGGGTGTTTTGATATGTTTAAAGATTTTTGTACATTTTACATTTCAATCGATAATAAGAGTTTTAGTGAATGATATTAATCCTATTAGTTGACACTATAATTAACGTATTTTTCTGAAACTCTGTATATTGGGATATAGGACAACCAAATTCGGACGGATGAAGTAATGAAATTTAGTTTTGAATATTTGAATCTTATGTAAAATAATATGATAAACAATATATGTTTGATGGTTACAAGTCACAAATAAAAATGTGTTACTTTTTCCATAACAAACATTCTTTTTTTGTTTCTTTTCTTTTTGTATACCTAAAAAGGAGTGAAAAAAAGCATAGAATAGAGATAAGCTAACACGGTATACTAGATGCAACAGTGCAACTTTACATAGATGGCATATACCTGACGTTTTCATGTGTTAACCTACGCCACCGGAAAAAAAAATTCGTCATTTTTACACTGCCCCGATTTTTAAGTTTATACACTATTAATATAATATGCATCAGCGTACAGAAAATATAACTAGTGATATATATTTAAAAAAGGTTGTAGTGTATAAATCAACAAAAAAAAAAGATAATGATAATCGTACTGACAAAATTTTAATTTTTGAAGGCATTTAAAATTATTGGAAGTACTAGAAAAAAAAGTAAAATTATGATGGGCAACTGCATTTTTAAGTGAGGCAGCGGCAAACAATCTAGCCTTTACTTTATTTAATCAACAATTCAGATTTGCTAAATTTTAATAACAATGCAATTTTATGTAAAATATAGTATCGTGAGTCTAGGCCGTTAATCATAAATATCACCGGTTGAAAACTTCTGCACATTCTTTACGCTCTACCTTTGATTCCACACCGAAAGATATTTCATCTAGAAAATATGTATTTATATATGTTAAACACCAAATGTTTATAAGAGCGCTCCTAGTGGTGTATGTGAGCTTCCGTGACTAAGTCTAAGATCATTCCAATCCATGACTAAAACTGATTGAAACAAATCAAGTCATGTCAGCACCACGTCTGCTTTCTCAAAAAGTGACAGAAACTGAAGTCCACTACCATCAGTGCTCCGTCACTCGATTTTTTCTAGAGACCCATGGACTAATTAATCAAATAATTAAAACACAATAATTAAAATAAATCACATTTAATTAAATAAAAGCATTACAATTAAATTTAAAAAATACAATAATAATAAAAAAGAACATTACAATAATTAAAATAAAAACACTAGAAGTTAAATAAAGTAGTCTAATCCGAGCTCGGTTCGTCGGCTTCGTACACATCTTCGTCAGAGTAGCATCCTCCATACTTGTCATGATATTGTGTTACCACTTCTTTCCGAGCGCTTTTGATCATTTTGAGTTCTTTTTTAGATGCACGCTTTGGAATTTATTTACAAAGAAAACTCAACGCTTTGTAAGCCATTTTTTTCATTATGTTTTCAGTAATCATTGCTATTATTTTTTGTTGCAATATGACGGTATTCTTAACAGCTTCAAGTAGTTTTGTGGAATAAACACTTCTTGAAGACGAACCGGCGTCCGATGAAGCCGTACTTTTTACCTACTTTCGATCCAGTGGACGTTGTATGTGGTTGTCTTGGAACAACCTTTTCTTGTTACATCAAGAGTCGAATTGATTAAGATGTCGTCCGCATCATGATTGGTGGGTTCCGGTTGAAACATATCTTCGTTACCCATTACGCCCAACTTGGTAAAAAATTTTGGGTAACGTTTTAAAACATTACAACATGATTCGTAAATGAATTTACGATTACACATTTGTTGCCTAATTCCTTTTCGGGTAGCATTTAAAACATCTTCGTGCATTGGCGCCGCTTTGGAGACAAATCTCATAATAGTGTTTGTATAGGGCTTGAAATAATTTTGTGTCGTGTGAAATCTTGTTTCACCTGCCGATAAGTTGATTAAGGTTACGTTTCAATGACACACAAGAATTGTAACAGTGTTGAACTTTATTCCAAAAAGACTTGTTTGATTGAGACTTTTTCTTTTAATGCCATTTTTGGAACAATGTATTTACTATTCCACCAAAGTCTAGCCTCCTCATCTGACCACCGAATTTGTACCCTTTTATCCATTTTGGCTTTGAGTTGGGTCTAGGGTTCGGGTTCGGGTTCGGGTTAGGTCTCATCCGAACTTTCTTCAAACATTTCGGGTACGGTGAAATTAGTTTGTTAGTAATTGAAATTGGGTGCGTTTGGAGAATAATGTGAAAATTGATAATTCGAGTTGTATGTATTTTGTGAAAAATTGTGGGTGTGGTGGTGACCATTGTGTGTTTTGCGAAAATCATGTGGTTGGTGAAAATTGTGGTATTTGGTACCACCTTTGAAATTGATAATTGTGTCTCGGGTCATCGTGTGCAAGTTGGTAGGGGTTTGCAATGGGTGCGAAATTGCAAAACTCGTAGGTTGAGACGTAGATTAGTAGTTTGTTTGAGCAGATGCCGACTCCGTTGGTGAATTTGGGTTTTGTAACGGATTGTTCAACAAATTTTGCTACATTTTGTTCATCTTTCTTTTTTGTTTTGAATTTTGATTTGTTGTTTTTAAACATTTTTGTGAGAGTTTTTTGTTAGAAATGGAGGTTTATGGATTAGGTAAAAGGGGTGTATATTGTGGTGTATAAAATTGTAGTGAATTGTTATGTGAAAATGAGTAAAATGGAGTGTGTATTTATAGTTAAAAGGTAGTGTTTAAAAAGAAATTAAAGAAAGGTCGAAATATAAATCGCCGGGTGTGATTTTTATTTTTTTTATTTTTTATATTCTTTAGCTGTTAGTTTTTTTTTTTTTTAAATACTCGCGGTCCCTACTTCTCCCCAACCAACCTCGTCGGATTTTCGACGGCAATCAACCGTCGAACTGAACCGACGGACCGGTATATTGGTGTCAGTTCCGTTGGTTGAAACCGACGAAAACTAACAAGGCCGATGAGGACGGTCTAATAATAAACTATTTATGTCACTATTCATAATTTCAAAAACATGTTTATTGTCTCCATGTTAATCATATTCTTTATGTAAATTGTTTGGTGATTGTTGGTTGTAGTCCCTTTATTAATTAAGCGTGTGTTTTCATGCATAAATAACTAAATGTTTTGACATTATAATTACCAATTATGGACCTATAGCATACGTGTCACAAAGAGAGGTGCTTTTTCTCCTAAATAAATTTTGGTAAAGCTACAAGTCATTTGTTGATTGCAAACTTGCAAGTTCAACAACACAATATGAATTTAGGCCACTTTCATTAGGCGATAAGCAATATGGAAAGAAGTCAACTTAAATAGATCTAGTGTCATCTTCTTATCATTTTAGTGTCGAATCATCATAATTTCTAGGTACCTTCTAACTTTCTTCCTTCACAACATATCTAATATTTTATTCAAGTGAAGTACCATTAAAGATTATACCCATTTACTAGTTTTAAATATTTCTTCTTAATTAATACTGATCATTGTTTATATATGTTGACATCGAATTACGATCATAACATGCATTAGTTTAGCGTTTATTTTGTAGTTGCGGACTCAAATTAGAACATCCCCATCTAGGTAAGAACCCCATTTTCAGGGTGAAATATGGTGACGACAATATAGGCAGATGCACCTTCTTCAAAATTTGAATTCGTAACTTTTTTCTTGTTTTTAGCGACGATTTTAATATTTGCTTCTAGAAAATTGTCTTGATTTACCTCTTTAAATGCAATTATCTGGCCCCCCCTCCTAATTTCTAAAGATGAAGATGAGTACATTCGTAAACCGGATAAACCATCTTTGTATGTTTTCCACAACTTCCATCTTATCTCGAGTTCTCCATTTGTAACACCACAAAAATTTAAGGTAATATTTAACTGGTATGAAGTAGTATTTACGAAATATTATGATAAGTTATACGAAACCTTAGTAATGATAAAATGTTTTAACTTCTAGACAGTTCTAATTGAGGGGTAATAAAGTAGCAATAATTGATAGTTAAAGGGGGCTAAGTTAATAAAAATCTATATTCATGTACATACATATGCTGATATACATACATCGATCCATACACATATGAATGCACCTAAAAACTTCCAAAACACACAAATATATAGAGCTGAAATTGCAGGGATCTAGAAGGGGATCAAAATCAGTCTTCAAACAATTAATTGAAGCTAAAAGAATCAAGTTTAAGTGTTATTAATCATCTCGAACTTTTGGTGAGTCTATTTTCAATTCCTTAACCTTGAATTTGAGTTTTTGGAGGGGTTTTATGTTAGTGTGTAACACCCTAACTCTAAATTTCGAGGTATTAACTTAGTACGTGAATATATGAATATTATAAAGAATTATTATTTTAAGAAATATAAGATCACAGAAATCGCAAATGGTTCTTTAGTTCCAGACAATACAAAATAAGAGGGGATAACTAAATATATGTGAATGCGTCTTTTATTTTGTTTTAATCCCTTCCTTCCCCCCTAAAACGTTCCAGAAGAAAACGAGAGACAAGAAATCGCAGGAACATATTATCACTTCAAATCATCAAGTTCAATCTTCAATTCAAACTTTTAAATTTCAATTAATCACTTCCTTCATCTTCTCATATCTTTTGTAAGTATGATTCTTCCAATTTATTAACCTAGAAAGTGAGTATTCATGAGTTTGAGAAATTAGTAAGTTGTAACCTGAAATTAAGGTTAGTGATTGTTTAGTTGATGTTAGTTAGTATCGTTGAGATAATTGGTAACCATATTACAAGGTGAAAGTGATGAAATCATTAATTGTGTGCTTGAGTGATTTCAAGGGGTTTTGTTAAATATTTGTGAGTTGATGTTAATTAACTAGAAATGTAACTAAAAGTGTTCATAGAGTGTAAAAATAATGATCGAACAAGAAATCAAGTAGAAGTTTGAGTAAATAAAATATAGTGGTGAAATTGGTTATAAAAGTGGAAGAAATTCATAAGTGGGGGAGGGTATAATGTAATTGTTGTTTAAACTTTGATGATTAGCAAGTTTTAAATGTGTTGTTATATTATATTGTATTGTGTTGTGAACTAGGTGAAAAAGATGTGGTATCTACTTGTTGATCAATTGTCTAATTTCATCATATAAACACCAAGGTTAGTGTTATGGGGATTAATTAAGTAGTGGTTGTGTATTCCGGATTGCTTCCGAGCAAGAGGTTTACATAATCAAGTGTTGTGTTATTGGTAACTTGTTTTAATTTCAATTATTGATTATGTGTTGAAATATGTGGATTGGACAATTGTGTAGAAATTGGCTAGCTTTGCTAGCATAATGTTATTAAACTTAGTATACATATCGACGTGATATGGTGCTAAGTGATAGTTTAATCTCTACATGTTATTCCAGTAATTATTTGCTTAAGGTTATATGTTCTTGTTGCTTGTTTAGTGATTATTCTGTGATATGGTGAACTACTTGATTGATTACTCATACGTTCACTAAGCATGTTTGCTTACCCTTTTAAGTGTTTAACTTGTAGGTGGTAATGGGCATCATGAAGGGAAAGAAATCAAGAAAGGGCAGCGTAGATTGTTTGCTTTTGGTATGAGTGGCAAGCCTTTCTCTATACACTTATCGTTATGCTTACTACTTGTGTAAATCACCCGCAAAACATATTTTGAAGCCAAACTGGGTTGGTTTATCAAACCTGTTGTTTTGATATGGTTTGACTTTAAAAGTCAAAGTCGAATGTAAATTAGTTGGCATATTATGGTTTGAATGGTGTATGACCAGTAGAAGTGCTAAAATTGTCGTTTATTGATTTGTGAAAGTAGATAATAGTCAAATTATGTTTCAGTTGAAACTTTGTACGAGTATATAGTTAATTATTTTTATTGATCAATTGTGGGTCATGGTTGAAAGGCATATGGGTCAAAACAGTCCTCATGAGTAAATGGGTCAAAAGTGCCCAAATAGGTCACTAACGATCCCATAAGGTAATTCGAGTTTGATAAGGAGTAGAGTCTCCTTATCGGTGACTTTAGACTTGTCGTGAGATGTTTGAAGTATGTGTAAAGTGTCCAAATTGTTAGGTGTGTAGTTTGTGAATTGGGTTGTTCACCAAAAGTGGCCGAAATGGCTCAAAATGGGTTATACGCTCAAATTAGTTGTTTTTGCGAAAATAAAAAAGTGTACAAAGGGAAATCTTCATTTTGATTAAATGAAGGTGTCAACAAAATTTCAAGTCCTAACTCGAATTGAGTTAAAAGTTATGCGCGTCCAAAGTTAGTCAAAAATATGAGTTTTGTAGAGTTTTAGATTTGTACATGGTACGCGATCCCATAAATGTTCATGATAGCGTATGTATGTGTATTTTCATCACAGTCGAGTTTTTGTGTGTAAGTACGTGATCCCAGATTTCTGTAGGATCGCGTATCGTAGAGAAAATCGGTTACAGTGGATTTTTCAGTGTAAATACGCGATCTCAGGTCTTTTCCAGGATCGTGTATGTGTGAACAAATTGTGTAAATTTTGAAAATGCATAATTGTTAAGTGCTCTCTTTGGCATTGTATATTTTACACTTGAGTGGTAGTTTAGTGACACTTTTAGTTAAGTAATATGTTATATCCGTTTATTGTAAAAATAAATAAAAATGAGCGTTTCACAGGGTTGTATATAAAATGAAATTCAATGATAGATTATTATTAACTGCTGTTAATTAAACTTAAATAAGAGTTTGATAACTTCAATTAAACTTAGGGTTGTAATTTTAATGGGTGTTCTTCATGACCTAATGAAGGTTTTGTTGAAACCTTGTAATTTTGATAACTCGCCTAAGTTGCTAGTTAGAAAAGTGATTATTAGCTTCCATTCAATATCTAAGATGAATGTGTGATTAGGGTTTGTTATGGGTTGTGATTAATACTTGAATACGAGGGGTACGTAATTAAGTTGTGTTATAGTTGAAAGAGGATGATTAGATGTAATATGATACTTGCTTGATGATGTTTTGATGATTATTATTGAATTAATGTAATTTTGATAGATGATTATTATGAACACAATATATATATATATATATATATATATATATATATATATATATATGTGTGTGTGTGTGTGTGTGTGTGTGTGTTAAAGTTGGTGAATTATCTATGATCATTTGAATTGTAGTTAAAATAGTAGTTATTTGTTGATATTATGATATTCAAAACATAACCAAAGTGGGTAATGGGTGTAAGCTATGAAACTTGTTGTAGTTTGAATTGATGAAAAATGGTTAGTGATGTGTAAAAACAAGTTATAAAATAAACTAATAAATACTGACACTAAACTATTACACAACTAAGGTAAGTGTACCCTATCGTGTATAGTATAGCAACAGTAAGTACCGGTTCGTTCCACAGAGACTATGTAATCGAGAACTATAATTTAAATGCAATTAACTTCGTACAGAAAAGACTTGGGTTTTGGTGTGACCAAATTGTCACTTTGCTTAACAACTAAATTAATTAATTAGGCAGGTGGACTCAGGAAGAGTCAGATTAATTTATTTAACTTTTTCAAATTCTAGAAACGACACTTGCTTGAATTGATTCACTAATGACTTCGGGGTATTCAATCATAACAGATTAATAATAACTCATGTTCTTCTAAATTAGACTAGGTTTGACATTCGCTGTCACCTAAACTCCAATCTCAATTCATCAAAGTACAATTTAATCTATGAAAGACGTTCGCCGCATTCATTAACTTACAAGTTTAGATTTAATCATCTAACTTATAACTTATTTGCGTTCGCAATCAAAGTTCAATCATTTATAGACAAACATTTGATAATAAACATACAAATGACAAACATTCGCTATAATCACTTATTTGTTTACCACATAATTTAGATTCAATAATCAAACCCTAACTCATAAGAATTTCGATTAAACGTAATTTGATTAAACATGAACATCAACAGTAAATACCCCTAATCATTAGTTATTTCATCCAAACAAGTGTTTATAAATTTAGCTACTCATGATTATGAAAGAAATATCAAAAAGAACGATTGAAATCGAAGCAAACATAATTATATAGAATAAAAATGTAGAACGAGCGATTACAATGATTAATTGATGATCCGTAATAGCCAAATGATTAGAACGAGCAATCAATCTTCAACAATGAGTAAAAGCTTCAAAAGTTGAGAAGAATTTCGTATCTAGGGTTTTCTGAATTAAAAGTTATCTTTTCTCCCAATAAAAACGTCTTTTAATCATTTCAAAATGTGCTGGAACCGCTCCCATACGCGATCCGGGAACACCCTACGCGATCCAAATTCCTTCTCCATTACGCGATCCAATAAAGTAATAACTGGATCGCGTATCAACTTGAAAAACTTTCTGTGACGGAATTGGCCTTGCATACGCGATCCGGAATGTAATCTGGGATCGCGTAACTGTGTAGAAAATCAGGTATGATGGATTTGGCCTTCATCACGTGATCCGGCTCAACATCTTGGGATCGCGTATCGCTGCTGAATCTGAGTTTTTGACTTCAAACTTCAACATTTCAGCTCCAAGACTTCTACCAACTTATTTACTTCAACATTATAACCTACAATTCAATTCCAATCGAAATAAGTATCAAAAGTTCTAACAATAACTAAAAACAAAAATAAAACAAGGATATCACGTAAGATATATATGTACAAAATGAGCGATATTAGTTAGTTTGACTTTAAAAGTTAAACTGATCGACTTTAGTAACAAGTGAACTAAGTTTGATGGTTGAATGCTAAATATGTTGTGTATTGTATTATGATATGTGTTAGGTGCCAAAAAGTTCGTCGCGATCGAGTGATTCTTGAATTGCTAAATTTGGCTTTAATTTGAAAGGTCAGTAATATAGTTACTAGTTAAACTTATTGTTGATTTTTGAATGATGTGTTGCTTGTGGTGAATGGAGAAATAAAGTGCTTGACACTGCACTTTACTCGTTGTTTACAATAGAGTAATTGATATTGTACTCGATATATTGGTTATTGATAAGTGCTTGAAATTACACTTAATGTGTAGAAGTAAGAAGTGCTTGATGTTGCACTAAATTTGATGTGGTTCAATGTGCTTGATATTGCACTTATTCTAGTAGTTATGGTGGTGCTTGACACTACACCTACTTGGTAGTTATACAAGGTGTTTGATCGATATAGCAATTGTGTCATTGGAAGTTCCAACGAAATAACACTATATGGTGGTAACTTTTATTTACTTGATGATCACTTGGTCAATAAGAGTGATTTAGTTTCAAATTTTTTATAATTGTGAATGTTATTTATTTGATTCATTGTATTACTCACTAAGCATGTTTGCTTACCCGTTAAGTTGTTGATGATTGTATGTGTAAGTGGGTCGCAAGAAAAGATTGGTCATCGGGAGGACAAAGCTTTGGCAAAGGATTAGCGTGGATTTGAAGTTTGCTAATAGTGAGTTTGCAAACACACCTTTCTTTTGAATTGTCGTCATGTTGCCAAAATCGTATAAGTGGCCCATTTTGGTAGTTTTTGGCAAGAACGTGTACATTTGGTCTTGTTGTAGAATAGGCTGTGTAAGTAAGTAACTATGAGGTATATAGGTGGTTTTTGAAGTGTTGAAAGTGGAATGATAGTGAAATGGGTCGTTTTGTTGCTTGTATAATGTTGGTGTTCAAATGGGTCATTTTTCATTTATCGAGTCATAATCATGGTTCAGACGTCTTGTTGCTTGCTTGTGTGTTGAGAAGTGTAATTGCAGCCCCTAGAATGTGTCTAAAGTAATTGAGTTGGAATAATGGCAAGAATGCTTGTCATAAGTGCTAAATGGGTCAATAGGGGTAAACCAAACGGGTTAAAATTATCACTCATGGACTTAACGGATATAACGATAGTAAACATGGGTGTCTCATGTGTTTAAGGGTGTGATTCAACTTGTAATTTGGTATGAAGATTGATGTAATATAGTGTAGTAATGCAAGTGTGTCAAATGGGTGTAAAAATCCGCTACAGGGATGTTCTCGACTCCAAACAGGGGTCTTGGAAGCGAGAGCTTATATACATAATTCCTTTGTTGGACTTCTCAACTCTAAGTAGAGGTTTTGAAGGCGAGAGCTAGCAAATTTTAGGATTTTGAATTCTCAAGTGGTAAATAATTGAAGTAAGGATGCAAGCAACTAATAGATATTAAATTAAGAGTACATGGAAATCTTTTATCACAATATGTAGTGGTAAAGTCGGAAAAATAAATATTTGGGAGTTCCACCATCCGCATAAATCAAGCAGTTGGTATTCAATTTCGCCATGTAGGAAAAACATGGATTAATTTCGCAATAGGTAAGAAGTATCACAATGCCCAAAATTTTGAAACATATGCATAGTACTCCGTATTAGGCAAAAATCGTCATTTTGGAGAGCGGGGAGCCTCACAATAATATATTTACGAAATTGAGGTAATATTTTATTTATAAAAAAAAAGTTAATCTCGGAACTGATATACGGAGTATTGTACTACTACGTATTATATAATTTTTCCATAAAAAAACTACAAACCAACTAATATGACCAAGAAGCCAATGGTTTTATAACTTTACATAGAAAATATAACATATAGTCATATACATTCTCCAACTTGTATAAAAAGACATTATAAACTCATTTAATTAATTTATAGAGTTGGACCATGTTTCGTTAAAAGAAAGAGTTGTTTTTTTTATTAGAGCATGTATATGCCAACTTCTTTGGATAGATGTATACTCCCTCCGTCCCAAATTTATAGTCTACTTTTCTATTTTGAGATGTCCCAAATTTATTGTTCACTTTGTACTTTCAACTAATAAAAACATTTGAATGTAGTGAGAAATTAAATATTATTGGTTGTAAATTACAATTAGTACACTTTCTTAAACTGCGTGTTTCTTGTCCGTGGACAATAAAATTGGGACGGAGGGAGTAATATACATACATGATACATACCAATGCTTTGAAAACTGGTTAGACCGGTCCGGTCTGAATGTGATTATTGTGATTTCCAGCCGGTTGAAAATCGATTTTGGGCATAGTTTAATCATTCAACGAACCTGACGATTTTTCAATTTTTAACCGTTGAACATGTAAATGAACCGGTTTTGGATCGGATTTTTTTTTTTGTTTATTTATTCACGTTTTAATCCGGTTTTGAACCGGCGGTCAGACCGGTAGAACCGGAACAGGGACCCTTACCGGTCCAATTCAAAAAACGATTTTCAAAACATTGATACATACACACAACTAAACTAAATCATAAACTACTTTAATTTATCTTTATTGATATTGATGGATGCATACTTGCATAGTATGGAACTATGGATACATGTATACGTAAATTTAAAAATCTAAATTGAGTTTTTATATCATCAGAGCATAGTTTATTTGTACACCCACAAACAAAAATTTTATATTTTAATAAGAATAAGATAAGAATTGTATCTCATACCTGAAATATATTCGTGTAATTGTATGAGGGCACAATTTATATACTACTCAAAATAAATAAATCCTTACCGAAAAAAACCTTGAGTCGTGCAGTGTTTTAAAAATAAAATATAGTTCAAGTCTATATACTATGCATGTTTATTATTTTAAATAGATTTTGAGTTCATTCCTGCGCGCTGACAATATGCATCGACCAAACAATTAATATAACTAGAGGATTTAATTTAAGGGGATTAACACTTGGAAAATGTATTTGACTTTGGTTGATCTTTACATTTTGTGTTTGTAATTTATGATGTGACACCCATTTTGATGACGTGTCAGATAACGTAATGACTTATATAATTGTTACGTCATAAAAAATAACGGTATACTGTCATTAGATATAAACAATATATCAAAATTGAAGGTTCAATACTCATAATAGAACAAACCGAAGTTTGATACACATTATAGATTGAAATCTGACCATAGCTAAGTCCGTAAGTACATTCCAATACATTAATTCCTTAAGTGTGTTAAATGTAACGAAAATGGATTGATTTGGGATAAAAATAACTTAAAGTAGAATTTGAGAAAAATATTAAAAGTCTAAACAATAAGTAATTTCAATGTTTTAAAACCCGGGTTTTTAATCGATCCGGAAAAGTGTTAATTTCTGGTCGGACCGGAGTTAATAATAGTATACAGTAGTAGCATTTAGTAAATTTTTTAATTTTTTAATAATTATAATTATAATTACTAATTAAATCATATATAATAATTATAATCCATAGAGTAATAAAGAGTGATGACACATCGATTCCCTTGTTATTCTTGGAATACACATCAATATAATAATTATATAATCTATAGAGTAATAAATTATGATGACATATCAATTAAAAATTCCCTCATTACCCTCATTATTCTTAAAATACACAATCAGTCAATATTCTTTAATTATAAATGATTAAATGTACATAGAAATTGTAAAAAATAATAATATGAAACCGGGTCAATGCGCCGGTCTGGGTCCCAGTCCAACCTGGTCCGACCGGCCGGGTCAATCGGGTCGTTGACTAGTTAACATGTTGAAAAACCCGAGTTTGTGTTGCCTGAAAATCTCTTAAAATACAGTCCGACCGTGCCGGTCAAACCGGATATTAAAACACTGAGTAATTTACGTAAAATTTGTTGGGAAAAAATGCATATTGGGCTATTGGCAATCGATGATTCTTATTACCGAGATATACTACATATACATGATTAAACAATTCAATACCACATGTGATATATTTTGTCTATACAAAATTGTAAGTATGAGATGGTGATTAAGTTAATTATTATTTATTAATTCTATAAAGCAGTTGGCCTGTCGTTTATGAAATAAACACACATAATTATTTAAAAAATAGCGACATAAGAAATTCTTTGTCCCTTTTCTGTAGACTAGAATTATTACCACGTGTTACCATCAGATTGCGAGCTTATTTAGCGTTATTATAGTTTCATTTCATAATTTTCAATATAAGCTTTTTATAATTTTAATTCATCGAGATTTGGTATTAATTATAGTTTTATTAATGTTATTAAAACTTTAAAAGTACAAAAAACTACCATAAATTGAGTTTCTACATAATAAGACCCACGAAATTAAAGAAAACAGAGTATATAAGACAAATTGACGTACCTAGTACCTACTTTAAATGCAGCTTAACATATCAAATCTAACATTTTTCAATTAGCTGAAGATTGTAACATGTTACTATATTTTACTAGTACTACATTAATTATTAGTGCTAATAAACCAAGTATTCATCAAAACGAGTAACGAAAATGAAACAAGTACAAATTGGTTATACAAATATGTACTTACTATGGTAATCACGTCTAATAAATCCCGATTGATATTACAGTGTAACGACCCATTCGTTTTGTAGAATGAGTGTGTGTACTTTTAAAGATTTAAGTTGTTCAACCACTTCAATATTTGGAGGTTGAAATTAGCCAACCTATTCACTCTAGATATAAAATGATTTTAGTACTAATTTTTCGTAATACAATGACTAATATGAATACAAACAAAAAACTCCATGTTTTGTTTTGTAGGAAAAAAGAAAATAACTAATTGCTTACCATTATCAACCAAGAAAATAGGGGTACAGAAAGAACTACAGATGTGCTGAAATAATTTACCAAGTATTTGGGTTTCTAGTGGGCTTACTTAGTTTCGTAGCCCATTTGGACCCAATAATAGTAGACAAAATTTGTGGCCCAAAACACAGAGGAGTAATTCAAAAGCCATTTTTGGAAACTAAATAAAGAGATCAATGTTACGTTTGTGTTTAGAAAGCAAAAACGATTTCCAATTATGGAAAAGGTTGTTCGCTTGCATGAGAAATGCAGCAAATAGGATTTTTTTGACCCTATCTTAATTAAGAACATAAAAGAATTCTGAAGTGCCAGGATCAATAATAAAGGTGGTGTTCAATATTTTTAAGATTAAAATTGTTCGATGATATCGTAGTGGTATTTTATTTTTTCTATAAATCAATCAACACAACAGCGTTAATAATTAGCAAATTTAGCTTGAGGAAACCTCATAAAACTTACAACTTGCAAAAGCCGAGTCAAAATGCACATGTTTGTGCCTTATATATGAAGAACGTTCTCTTTTTCCCCTCTATTCCTTCTCAATTTATTATATAGACTATAGACTATATAATGGTGCATGATATACTTGATATAATAAGGTTTTGGGGACCTTTTATGTATGCTTACAAATCTAGAAAGTGAATATATATAAATTACTTCCTTATTTGGCATTATATATGTCACTACTTGGATAAGAAAATAATAAAAATGATTTATTAGGAGAACTGGAGAAGCAGATTGGCCTAGTCTTAATTTACAAATAGGAAGAAGTCTATACCAAATGTATAAGTAATTAAGTGTGTATATAAATGGAATCGATAAAGAAAATGATCAGAAGAGTGGTCTTACATGAAGAGACGAGTAGTCTTGTTTAGTAGCCAAGGATGACTTGCCCAATATGACCCGACTCAGTATTTATTTTTCGATACTTTTTGTGGTTAACTTAGGCAGTCACTCCTTGACTTACTTGACAAACTCTTCTTTTTCATGCTAGACCTTCTCTTCTTACTTATTGATCCATTTGTAGGTTCACACATCATAGCCAACACTGTAATTAAGTGTTAAGTAAGCTACAAGAAGGTTAAAAATTAAGACAGTTTGTGCACACAAAAAGTCAATTTTCACTGCATCAAGTAACTATGGCTGAATATTCACATGTCAATTCAAAGTTTCAAACATAATTTTCTTTCACTTTCCGATGTGGGATTGGGTTGGCATCCAAGACAATATATACTCTAAAATTTAAGTAAATTATCGTTTGGCTATTAATCATAATTAATCTCATCTCTTCATAATCCTGAATCCTTTCATGCGTATAGAGAATTTCCTCGATATATGATGACTATTACGTAAAAGGTTGACAAATTTTCAACAGATTATAAGCGGAGCCTATGAATAAGAAGTGAACTAGCGAGGGCTATAATTGCTAACTAGCCACAGTGGTCAAGTAGTTGAAACTAATTGATAGAGATACCATAAAATCGACCTGCATTTGTAAGAAAATGATAAAAAAAAAATTATGATTTTTCAAGAATTAATACTGACTGATAAACCAAACAAGTCTGTTACTGCTACATCACACATTCATGTAACCTAAGTAACTACCTGCATTTGCAAGCTTTATAGCCATATCAAAATCATGTTAATGACAGAGGCTAGAATACCCATCACAAACAAGTTGAATAAACTACATCTTTTCTACATTAAAAAAAAAGAAAAAAAAGAATATATGATGAGCAGTAAAGGGCAACTATGACTCAGTTTGATGGATAAAATCTTGCATCATGTGGGGGTACGTTGACTTTCACTATATGACCTTTGGTAAGTTGATAATATAACTAATAATCTTAAGTTGTAACAATCCATTGTAATGGACTATTTTCTTGTGTCGGCATTTGATTTAGTATGACCGGCTTCTAATAAGCATCTATCATATCTAACTGGCATCCTTCGAATATCAATTACATATATTCTTGTATTATATTCTCAATAATTCGGTATACTTTGGAAAATTGACATTTCACTTTCAGCACCCTATGTGTTTGACTTTGATTTGGCATCTCCAAAATGCTATGGTACACAATCAATATGAAACAAATATTTCCCAGATTTTATGCTTGTTTGTGTTCCTTCACTATAGGATCAAGCCATTTGACCATGGGTTCGGATCGGCGTACGTGGGGTCTGGGATAGTCGGATGTATACATGCACCTTAAGAATTGAGTTAAGATTTTTAGAACCGGTTGCATGCAACTATGTAAACATAGGTTCTTTATTAGTTGCTTGATCTAAAACTTATTAATTAAATTATAATAACAAAGTAAAGATTTTATATTCTTTGATACGGAGTATCTAGTACACAAAAGTTTTTATCTTTTAGCCTTTATTTTCTATCAGAAATACTTGAATGATCACCATTTGACTATTTATGGTTTGACATGAATTTTATTCCATATTCAAGCATGGTCCAGAAGTAATGGTAAAAAGCTAGCAGATATAGCAATGGGTATGAAGAGATCGATCGAATATATTCTATCAATCGGATAGGGATGTAAAATGTGCATTGCATGTGGTCTTGTAGATGAGCATGAAAACAGTCCTAACTATTTTTGTTGTCCCTATAAATACAGTTTTCTGATTGTGATCAGATATCAATTAGAATAGATAAGGGAACACTGTTAAGAGGAAGGGAGATTCTTACATGAAGAGAAAGAGCGTTTTGTTTGGTAGCCAAGGATGACTTGCCAGCTCCATAACAACCGATCTTTTATCGCTCTTGATTTTGGATCTTTTGGTTGGTTTCTGGCAATCATCCGGGCTTCTTGACAAGCTCTTCTTTTTCATGCTAGATCTTCTCTTCTTCCCATAGTTGACCTACAAGTGACAAATGTTCAAGAAATTGAGCCTTTCCATCTGTCTTGAAGAATCAATAAAGGATTATTCTTTTAACTTTTAGGTTCATCTCAATGCTTGGCGTAATTGATTTATTATGTTGGGTTTGATAATGGTTTAATCCTCAAAGTTTCATTTTTTTCCGTTTTAACCACTCAAGTTTTTTTCTTATGATTTAATCCTCGAAGTTTCGAAATTTTGTTGGTTTAACCGTTCAAGTTTATTACACTGCAAAAATTTGATGGTTTAATCTCTAAAGTTTATCTTTTATAATGATTTTACTATTTTAATTAAAATTTTCTAGTTTAATCATCTAACATTCAAAATTTTAATGGTTTAACTCTTCAAAGGGTTAAACCGCTAAATCATTGCAAACTTGAAGGATTAAATCATTAGAAAAAGACTTGAGTGTTAAAACGAAAAAAACTTGAGTGAAACTTTGAGGATTAAACCATTATTAACCCTATTATGTTTACTTTGTACATATATCTTAGTTACTAAGAACCACAGGGGAAATTCTTAAAAATTGGAGTGCTTACAAAGAGTATTTTCGATGTCAGTTGAAATATGACACCATACGGCTGTATATGCTTTGTAAGTTTATCATAATAACTAATGCATATATAATTGTTCTGATGTTAATGTTTATTACCAAAAATAGTCAAGTACCACCACACAAAAATGGGACAAATCACTGATAATTTATTTCACCTTTCAAGAATCTGTGACACTTCTTATATTCAGATATCACATTGCATAATCTTGACAAATAGCCTAAAGTAAAGATCAAACCAAATGATCATAAGATAATAAGATGTATATTAAACAACAAAACTTGGTTTTCAATTAAGGAGGATTGCTCATACTAAAAGTTCATAACTTTGGAAACAAGGTTCTGGCCAGGAATTTTCATGGAGTCTGTTTGGTAATCTTAATGGCAATATGGGCTTGGAGAAAGAGAATTGCATGTTCATGCGGATCAATGTAAGGCCCGTTTAGTATCAGAATGAAGATCTATTTCCTTATGTTCAGCCGATTTCTCATCAATTAATCGAGTTTCGTAGCTCTGATCTATAGCTTGTTTGGTCTACTTGGGTTTCTACTGTCAAAGCCCAGAAGTATATTATATCATGGGAGATAGTCATGATGTATTTATTTTAGTTTCTTTAGGTTGTTTTAGTCTTGGTGTTTATATATCTTATAGGTTCCTTTGTTTTTGGGGTCTTTCTAGTTTTTAAGTCCCTCTGTTTCAGGTATTGTTTTGTACATCCATTTACATCTCTTTGTATCTTTATTTCTATATGAATTTCATCGCTTTGAAAAGAAGGAAACAAAAGTGTGTTAAACAACAAAATACTTGATTTTACCAGCTTGTTCAAATTTTATATTGACTTTACATAAGAATTTCTATAGTTGAAGCCTAAAGTTGATAGAAAGTTAGAAAATGATTCGCGATCGGCTGCAAGAATATTGGCAGTTGAAGGTAAAAAGCTTATGGAAATTATATGTGCATCGGTACTGCATTTAACAAGCTTATCACTGTTGACTTCCACATAGTTGACTGCAAATTCTATATCAGTCTCTCCATAATATGCATTGTTCTATCTGGATTATCTCTTAGAGAAATTTTTTTGAAGTCAAAACACAATTCTTATACTTTCGATAGGGAACATTTCCTGTTTTTTACCTAAACTTAATTGTATTTCATTTTACATAACGTATTGGTATTCATAGATATGAATATATTCTAGAGGTGGCAATTTTAGACCCATTGATTAATTATGGGTCAATTTGGTTAATTTTCTTGCAGCCGATCATTATGGGTCAATTATGGGTCAATTTGGTTAATGATGGGTTTGTTGGGTCTCCTCCCCATTTTTTGGATGGGTCTAAATGGGTTTTTCAATATAACATATAATTGTGTAACAATTAACCAACGGGTTTGGATGGGTCTAACGGGTAATTTTTTTTTTTCCACCTCATTTCATTTGATTTCATTTTTCACTCAAATAAAAAAAAAAAAGTTTGGTGAACCCGATGACCCGACCTGACCCGAGACCCATTTGACCCGGACCCGTTTAGACCCATCCTTCCAAATGACCCATCTAGACCCGGACCCATTTAGACCCAAACCGATCTAAACTCGAGACCCGACCCGACCCATTCATTTTGCCACCTCTAATATATTCCTTTCAGTATACGGAGCAAATATGAATGAAAATAGAAAATGAAAACACAACTGGCATTTGGCTTCTTACTTTCGTAAGGTCTGAATAAAGAGTGCTTCTGAAATTTGAAATTATACTATTCTACCATATGTTGACATTCTTATTTTGTATGTCCAATTATGGATAATGTTGAAACCTAGAATTCTTCTAAGAAGTCATTAACCTTAGAGGTAAACAAACGAAGCTACACCCGAGACATGTATCAGCTCGACCCAAACCTCAGTTAAAAAAGGCAGTAGCAAAAACAATTATAGTGTTGTGTCCTTTTCAACAACCATAAAATAAGTATTTTGTGAAAGGATGAAAAACTCAAATATCTCAGTTTAGTACTCTGTAGTATAAAATGGATTTATATACGTACTTTTGAATGTCCCAGAACTCCAAGTTACTGCCAACCATAAACATAAAGCTTTGATTTGGGAATGTTTGATTTTGTTGCAATGGAAAACAGTTTTTACAACGAAAAATGTAGAAAATTGATGATGAAAAAAGAAACTCTATAACAGAACACCGGCAGGTCAAAACACAAGGCAGATTTTGATAGATGTACACCGGAAATGGTGAATCAATGTGGGTCATGGAGTATAATTTAAAAACATGATGGCTAAATTGAAATTTTATGTACGACAAGAATGTATAATGTGATCCAAGATAGAGATTTGGAATACTCTATCTATCAATTCATGATGACAATAATAGATGTACATAATTGAATCGGAGTAGTTTTAAAGTGACAGACAGTTAACTTCATATGCCTTATGCCAAGTAGACATTTTCAAGAATCTTTAATACGAGTATATGTTATGCGCTTGGGAGAGATTGATACTTAGCAGGAAGATGAGAAGGTCTAACATGAGACAGAAGAGGGAATTAAGTAGTCAATAGATGGCGGCCTAATGAACCAAACAAGGAGTTAGCTTTCAAACATCCTGATTAGTTGTCATTAGGCAACTCATCCTTGGCTACATAATAAGAACACTCTTCTCTTCATGTATGAACCTCTCGTCGTAATTTACATATAGCTTCATTCTACTCGTGTTATATGTTTTTAGTATTAGGATACTCTCTATTTATAGACAATGTGATATAAGATTGATATCATTCTCTTTTTCGTCTTCACAAGCTTCTACGTACCATATACCCCACCTTCACTAGAATATATCCATTCTTGGTAGACTAGCAACGGAACTTGCAATATTCGCAAATACGTGCTGCTTCTACGACCTGTCCATGATGCTCTTCGACAACTTGGGTGACTTTCTGTGGACTTGTAACATAAAGAAAAAATATATATAATAGAGAATATATTGATAAATTTTATTCCTTTAATGAACAAAATCTCATGTAGGAGCACGTTGACTTCGGCCTTATCCAGATGAATCTTACAAATTAGACAAAGTCTAATTAATATATCTTTGAAAATACATTGCCTGTAACATATATTGTGTCGAATTTGAATCTTTAATTAGAGTTTGAGATTCCATTTTTATCGATCATCAAGCATGCATGGTCCAAAAGTGGTAGTACAAGAGGATAGACATGGAATATATTCTCCACATAGAGATCCAATGGGGTTGTATAGCAGGTGAACATACAAATTATCCGAAAACTGTTTCTTCTTGCGTGCCTATAAATACAGGTTTTGGAACTTTGACCAAATCACCATGAATACTAAATAAAGTATATCAATTAAGTCCTCGAAAAGGGAAGAGGGGTTCTTACATGAAGAGAAAGAGTGTTTTGTTTAGTAGCCAAGGATGACTTGCCAGCTCCATTACGCGTGATCTTTTATCGCTCTTGATTCTGGATCTTTTGGTTGGTTTCTGGCAGTCAACCGGGCTATCTTGACAACCTCTTCTTTTTCATGTTAGGTCTTTTCTTCCTCCATAACAAACACCATACTACATATACTATATTAGATTACAGGATACACTAATTAGACTCCATCTTAGCTTCTTCAATTCATTCTCTCATAATTAAGCTTGCATTCTTATATAATTTCATACGAGCAAACTTTTGTGTTTCATCAGACATTGTCATGTACCATTAACACGCCTCACAATATTCAAGGTGTAGATGTATGATTGTGTGCAAGTTTTTTGCTCGAATAATAATCCAACATTTTCATGTTTCACAACAAAATATCACAAAGAAATACTACTTACCCACAAGCGATAATGTAATCTGCGGTTATAAACAACTGTGTTTAAGGTGTTTTTACCTTTTACCCTACCTATTTTAACCTATACCAAAAATTGTGTGTTTTGATGTGAACCTTTTGACCCTTTTTCTCGACCATCATGGACCACTATTATTTACCATTTTGGGTCCACATATTCTGCTGGGTAAATTTATAGGAGTTTATGTGGGTAACATGGGCCGGGCTTTAGCCCACAATTACCGTACATGTAAGTTTTTTCCCAAAAACGTTGGGTTGCGTTGTGAACCTTGAGTTGCAGTTACCGTCTGTGGGAACTTTTGGGCTTGAAAAATTGAAATTTTAGGTTTTACAGTTTATGTCTTGGTGGGCTTTTTTCCTCCTTTATTATTTTCTAACTTTATAAATACCATTATGTGTCCCATACTCCCATACAGGTGTTTTCAAAAAAACCGATTCTTAAAAGCAATCTGGCCCAAACCCGAAAAACCGACCCGGTTTATACCCGGGGATACCCTACCCGGTTCGGGTTTTTTCACTACCCGACGGGTAGGGACTCGGGTTGGGTTTTTGAAATTCAAAATCGGGTTGGAACCGGATACACTACGGGTCGGGTTGGAAAACCCGATATAAAACCCGGGAAAACCCGGTTTAAAACCGTTGTTCGTGGGTCAAAAACCCGGTTCGGGTCGGGTCAGTAGGTCAACAACCCGGTTCTCATCCTTTCACCTAAAACCCGGTTCGGATTACGGGTACGAGTCAGGTAGGCTCAATACTCGATTTTGTTCACGACTACTCCCATACATCCATAATGATGCCAATCAATTTCTAATGTAAAATTCCTTGTGAACCTATTGCAAATGATTATAAAAGTTGATATGAAGATAATAAATACATTATATATATATATGCACGTGATAGTTGTGCATAATTGTGTGTTAGATTATAGATTTATCGTTTTAAAAAAAAATTACATATATAAGATAGTTAAAGTAATTGGTATGTGTATAATGGGTTACTTAAAACTCAATCTAAGGGTATAACCGGAAGTCTTTTCCGACCAAATGCGGAGCTTTGATCTCCAACGTCACACCGATGCTAGTCAATTTATACCACCATAATTTAATCACCTTCTCCGACTATCGTCACCGCTTCTGCCACTTTCCGGCGAAAAGTTGGACGCCGTAATTTTCCGGCAAGAAGCTACTACCGACGTAACACCCCATCAATAACAAAAATAAAAATAATAAAAATATAAAAATTTAAACACTTTTCTAAGTTACACTCGGTAAGTCTAAATTGTAAATCTTGTTATATGTTTTTTCACCTCATCGAAACCTTTTTTTAGATAGAGATATCGGTTCTTTAGCAGTTCCGTTCAGAAAATAAAATAAAAAAATGGGTTATTTTACAGTGAATGATGATGGTGACAATGTTTTAAAACCCGGGTTTTTAGTCGACCCGGAAAATTGTTATTTTCTGGTCGGACCGGTCGGACCGGTTGGGCCGAAAGGTCGGACCGGATTTAATAATAGTATACAATAGTAATATTTAGTGAATTTTTTATTTTTTTATAATTATAAATATAATTATTAATTATATCATGTATAATAATTATAATCCATAGAGTAATAAAGGGTGATGACACATCGATTCTCTTGTTATTCTTGGAATACACATCAATATAATAATTATATAATCCATAGAGTAATAAATGGTGATAACACATCAGTCAAAGATTCACTTATTACCCTTATTATTCTTGAAATACACAATCAATAAACATTCCCTAAATATAAATGATTAAATGTACATAGAAAAAAAAAAACATGAAACCCGGGTCAATGTGTGTTTCCGGGTCCTGGTCCAACCCGGTCCGACCGGCCGGGTCAACCGGGTCGTTGACTAGTCAACATATTGAAAAACCCGATTTTAAATTGCCCGGAAAACTCTAAAAGTGCGGTCCGACCGGGCCGGTCGAACCGGGTCTTAAAACGTTGGATGGTGACTGCTGGCTTCTTTCTACAGATAGCACGTGGTTTGTTAATATAGTGGTTTCTTATTTTTCTTTTTTTAGATATTTTGATTAATTCATTAAATGCAAGAAATAATATAATATTAATTATTACTAGTACTGGTATGTAATGTAACGTTATCCGGACTAATTTTTAAGAAAAACTAAAATTTAAATAAATCTAATTTTTTGTTTATATATTAGTTCTAATTCTAATAATAAAGTAGTTTTATAAATAATCTCAATTTTATATTGTATTATCATTATTAAAAGTTGAAAAAAAACATTAAAAAAAGAGTACCAATAAATGGGTTTCGACCAACCCAACCCGGTTTTGACCCGACCCATTTGACCCGATTCATAAAATGACCCGTTGAACCCATGACCCGTTTCAACTCAAACCCAAATTGATCCGTAACCCAACCCAACTCTTGTCAGGTATATAGCGTATATATAATTATATATGCGGTGGATCCAACTTTTTGGTTGTTTGTTTAATTAAGTATAATATCTTGTTTATGAATAAAGATAATCAGTAGGGTATGATGACATGTAGTAAAATATGTGGAAACTAGGGGATGTGTAAGGCCCAAATGAAATTGCACCAAACTAGATATTAATGGGACACGCAGAATTCTTAGTTGGGATTATAAACATGACACGATTACACCATTTTCATTTTACTATCAACACCTCATCATTTTATATAAGTGTAACTACAAACAGTTATGACACGTAATACAAGAACCAGGAATTTTATCCATTACACAAAAGGCAGCAACAAATCGTACATAAAATGTTTATTTTAATGTGTTATTAAAACTTTAGATAGTTTGACTATATATTAATATTAATATCAATATTCATTTAATATTGATATATTGATTGATACTTTGATAGTGTGTCTCTCTTTTTTTCATTTTATTATTTGATCTTTTGTATTCGTTATAGATAAGTGTTGCTGAATTAATTTGATTTATAGAAAATAAAAAAGCATCAATTGATGATCGAGAGATCTTAAGCGTAAACTAATCGATTGTACATTGTACGTTTAAAAGTATCTAAAGATTAATAAGTCAGAAGAAAAAAAAACCATGATGACTAGATTGAGGTGGTCATTTATGGTTTTGTAATTGATAGAAAACCTTCAAAATTGTACACTAGATAGTTATATTAAATATAGAGTATAGTAGCACAGTAGCACCCTCGATTTATACGCATCTCGCTATGGGGTAGGTAAGAGCACAAGGTGTAGTGATGTTGTTTTCAACGGTGTCCTCACTAGAATGTTGTTGTTAAAAAATGGGGGTGCGAAGGACGTTGAGTTTACAGTGTTCTAAAGATTATTTTCTTATTTGTTAAATGATTGTGTGTGAGGGGTAAAAGAAAAGAAAAAAAATGACAAAAGCGGCGATTGGTGAACGCCGTCCGACAACGTTCTTGACTAAGGATTTTGATGAAAACGATGTCACAGCTTGTGCTAAAGTTTTAGAAGAAATGACCAAGAAGACAACAATTATCGCCAATATGAACACTAAGGTTTGAGCAATGTTTTAAAAATCGGTTTTTTAGTTGAGCCGGATAAGTATTAATTTTTGGTTGAACCGGTTGGACCGGTTATCAATATATAATATTATTAAATTAATATATGCTTTTATTCTTACAAACCCCAACAACATGTCAACTTGTGAAGTAAAGTTGACTGAAGAGTGAACCGATTATAAGTATTTAATATTATTAAATCAATATGTGCTTTTATTCTTACCTAACCCCACTAACATGTCAAACCATGGTCAAAATCATGGTCAAAACCGATTTTCAACCGGGTTATACCGGAAAATCGTCCGAGTTGTTGACTAGTCAAGCCATGATCAAAACCGATTTTCAACCAGTCAGAAATCACAAAAAAAGCGGTCGGACCGGACCGGTCTAACCGGTTTTCAAAACATTGGGTTTGAGAATGTTTTTGGTAAATATCTTAGACGAAGTTAGGATAAAATATGAAAATGATCACGGTTGCAGGAATATTCTGGTTAGATTGTATACATCTTACAATTTGAGTTAAAAAAAACATAAGCTTCTCCAAGTGAAATGAAAATATTCAAAAAACCTACAAATACATTTATCCATTTACGCAACCAACAAATTCAACATAAAAAGGTAAACTTTACGATGTGGTGTAGGTAAACTTTTGACAATTTGCGTTACGGAAAGTTTTTACTCATAATGCAACATAAATTCCATATCTATCGATCAATCTTATATATTAAAAGAAAAATCATAAGAGAATAATGACCATTAGATGAAAATCAATAATTAATATTTAACCCTTAATTAATTCAATGACATTATTAATCCTATTTTTATGTGAATAAAAGACAAATATACCCTTCTATATATACAATATACACCCTTTAATATTTACAATATAAATCTACTATTTTTTCTTCAATAGTAGAAAATCCTTCAAATATTTTATGAAAATTTTAATCTAATAATTATTTCTTTAATAATTCAAACTATTCATATAATCTTCTTTAAAAAACCTCAATAAATTTCATGACTTCATTTCATCGCACGGTGATTTAAATTCTTATACGACCGAAAATTTATTTTATCGATTTCTAATTTACGATTCTTGAATTATGGATGCCAACGGGTCAAGTTTTAACGGATTTTAGTATATTTGTATCTATACCACCATTTTTTTTATTATTTTTATCAATTTCTAAATCACAATGCTTAAATTCTTATACGACCGTATTTATTTTATCAATTTCTATTTTTGATCTTGTATTATGGATTTCAATGGGTCAGGTTTTGACGGGTTTTAGTATATTTGTATCCATACCACCGCATTTTTTTAAATTTTTTTTTATCAAAATCTAATTCATAATGATTGGATTATTGATACCAACGAGTCAGGTTCCTAGTGGGTTTTAGTGTATTTGTACACATACCCGTTTAGAATATTTGTACTCATCTGGCCCAATACCCGTATGGTACGCAATTAGAATTACCCATCGGGTTTTCATGTTTATTCGTGGATTACAGTTATTCCATGTATGTAACTTTGAAAAAAAAATAAAAAAAATCATAAACTATAGTATATTCAAGATTTCAAATCTTAAAGTTAAAATTTAACTTTTGAATTATGTAAATCAAGAATTCGTTACCTTCAAGATAAAGAATAATTTCATGTTTTCATATCATACAAAATGTAATCTATCTTATATATTAAAGAAAAATCTTGAAAGAATAAAAACTATTAGATGGAGATCAACAATTAAGATTCAACCATTCATTTATTTAATGATATCATTGATACCATTTTTATGTGACTAAAAGACTAACATACCTTTCTATAATTACAATATACACCTTTCAACATTTACAATATAAATCCTCTGTTTTTCCTTTAATTGTAGATAATCCTTCAAATATTTATGAAAATTTTAATTTAATAACTTTATTATTATTTCTTTCATAATTCAAACTCTTCTTACCATCTTATTTATTTTATTTTTATGCAAATTTAATTTAATAACTATATTATTATTTCTTCCATAAATCAACCTCATCCTACAATCTTATTTATTTTATTTTTTCTTAACAACTAATTTAATAACTATATATTTTTTTTCTTCATAATTCAAACTCTTACTACAATCTTATTTATTTTATTTTTTTAAAAAAACTCAATAAGTTATTTTAAGTTTCAGAAAATTTATAACTTCATTACATCGCCGAGTGATTTAAATTCTTATACGAACTACTATTTGGATCCTTTTATCAATTTCTAATTTACAATTGTTGGATTATGGATGCCAACGGGCCTGGTTCCGACGGGTTTTAGTGTATTTGACTCATACCATACAAAATTAAAATCTAATACTCATGAAAATTAAAATATATAATCGCGTATGGTATAAGGTTCACTCATTGATATGTACATTATCTTATTATATATAAAAAATATTGTATATATAGTATATAAAACTCAAGCTAATAATAACAATTATACGTTAATAGATTACTTAAGTATTTTTTATGGACGATTCCGCGAATTTCGCGGGTCCTAAACTAGTTTTTTATAAAAAAGAAAAATACAATAAAAAAACCATAAGCTTACACACCTCAAGTTGTCAAAATTTATAATTTGTTAACTTCGTAGGCTTAATTTTTAATACTTTATTAAATATGAGAAATTGAACTTCTGTTTCAGTTGGTCATACATTACATACATCATGTTGTCGAAATTTATATTAAATGTTAGTATTTAATTATTTATTATTTTTTCATGATTAATATGCATTTTTATTGGGTTTATCTTTCCATACCATTTTTTATTTCTTATAATACCATTTGTTGCTTAAAATAATAGAAAAAGTACAGAAAAAATATGAAAATATACAGAATGTAAGAAAGAATGATTTGAAAAAGTACAGATGAGTTAATTTAATAATAAATAAATGGTACGTATAGTAGGACTTTTTTTTATTACCGTAGGACGTAGTTCCATGTAGGGCTGTTCACAGTTCGGATAAAACCGGATTATCCAATTGGATAATTCGGATTGGACCATATGGTTTGGATAATTGGATTTTTGGATCGGCTCGGATCAAAACCAAACTTATTATTTTGGATTACGGATTGGTTTTGGTTAGTAAATTACAAACCAGATTATCCACAAAAACCAAATAACAAATAAGTATTTATATTTCAAACATTATATATATACATGCGCATACAAAATAGTTTATTAACTTATTAATATTGTATAAATATCCAAATATAATAGGTAGTTTATAGTTTAAAGAACTGTTTACTTATATATATGTAGGTAATTTATAGTTTCATTTTGCATTTTACTATTATATTGCACACACATGTATATGTACTAGAAGGTTCAAATGAGAACCATCCATTTCGTATAAGTCTATAATATTTAACATATTTTTACTAGATATTATTAATATTTATGTATGTGTTTAGATATCCAAAAACCAAACCGATCCATCCAAATAGTAATTTGGATGGATTGGTTTGGTTTTTGAATTTGTTTGGATGGATTGGATTCATATTTTCGAAACCATAATGCATTTGGATTCATCTATACGGATCGGTTTTGACCCGATCCATCCATTTGAACACCCCTAGTTCCATGAAGTCCCGAATTAGATATGAAATTGAAATATTTAATATGGATCGGAGTCATGTTTAGATATGCTTATGGAAAACTATAGATGGATCGATTAATATATTCGGAGTGAAAATATCTTATTTTGCTAATAAAATCTACCTATAATATAAAAGAAAGCTCTAAATTTGATGTAGCGTGAATATAATAAACACAAATTAAATAAGATACCGCAATAAGATAACAAATTAAACTTGTTAATTCTAAGAATACCCAAGAATAATCTCTTCTAATTAACGTTGATTCACCAAGAATACCGCAATTAGGCAAAATTTCAACTCAAATGATCAACACAATTTGAGAGAAAATTTCAATTTCATAAAACTCAAAACTCATCATATCCCTTTCTATTACATATGGAAGCCTTTATATAGGTTCCAAGATAAAGAAGCTAATAACTCACGAAATACGAAAAATCTCATGAAATATGAAAAGTCTAATGCTAATCAAAAGTCTTAAAGAAAACATTAAAAAACAATTATGGTACTAACTACCATAAAATGTTGTTTGGTTCTCGAAATATCCCCCTCGTAGTACGAATTTATAGTTGAAATTACATAGGTTAATTTGTTTCCAAGCTATTCAAAGATCTTTAATTGGTTATTTATGTCTCGTGACCATTTCCGCATCATTCTCCCAGGGTTAAAAGCGACTCGTCCTCGAGTCTTGACTGAATTTTTCTTCAACATTTGAAGATAGATTAGTAGTTTCAACAATTTAGAGGCCAAAAGAATATAACCCACGAGTACAAGGGTAGTAGTAGACAAATAACACATTTTCATATTATTGTCTAAAGGACTCTCCCCTCTTGGAAAACATAAATGTTCGTTGCATACTTTTAAGATCACCTTCCCGCTTCAAAGATTCATAATTATTTGCCAATAAAGGTATAACAACCAATATTTTTGTGACACCATGAACATCGTTTTCTTTGCTAAGTAAAGATTGATTATAATGATGGGTACAGTCTTTCTCCTCCAATTGGAACTTATCTACCATATTCAATAAAGTAACATCTTCATAACTTACCTCATCAATAATGACAACGGAATTATCATTTTTGATGTTGCAACTCGTATTGAATATTTCTCTCGTTCCATCAAAACTAAAAATCTCAACTTTACCATTGAGAAACATTGTTTATAAATAGAATCTCCCATTCATCAGGTTTCTCTAGCTCTTCATAGACATCGTAGATTACCATCGCGAATAGGAATTTCGGCTCTGATACTAACTGATGTAGCGTGAAAATAACAAACACAAATTAAATAAGATACCGCAATAAGATAACAAATTAAACTTGTTGATTCTAAGAATACCCAAGAATAATCTCTTCTAATTAACGTTGATTCACCAAGAATACCGCAATTAGGCAAAATTTCAACTCAAATGATCAACACAATTTGAGAGAAAATTTTCAATTTCATAAAACTCAAAACTCATCATATCCCTTTCTATACATATGGAAGCCTTTTATAGGTTGTAAGATAAAGAAGCTAATAACTCACGAAATACGAAAAGTCTTATGAAATATGAAAAGTCTAATGCTAATCAAAAGTCTTAAAGAAAATTAAAGAAAACATTAAAAAACAATTATGGTACTAACTACCACAAAATGTTGTTTGGTTCTAGAAATATTCCCCTCGTAGTACGAATTAATAGTTGAAATAACATAGTTTAATTTGTTTCTAAGCTAATCAAAGATCTTTAATTGGTTGTTTATGTCTCGTGACCATTTCCGCATCATTAGTTGGTTATGTCTCGTGACCATTCCACAACTCAAAAATGACACCTAAGCATCAAATAGTGTAACACTATTCTATGGTTGGAAACTAAAACTTATATAATTGTTCAATGTTAGTACTTCAGTGGGTGCATCTACTCAAACCCATACCTCCCATGCTCATTTCATCTCCTTTAAAAAATATACACATCCAAAATGTAACCCATTACTCTCTTCCCTGAGCAAGAGGGGAAGTTGCAAAGTTATACAATCAACATTTTGTTTAATATTCTTTAACATGCCTATACGTAGTCATATTACATTTAGTCTCTTCAATTTTTCTAGCTTTGATTTTTGGTTTGTATCATATTTACAGGTTCCATTGTGTTTTGTCTTGGATTTGAGGAAGATGATGCTGGTGGTGTGTAGATCTTTTAGTGAAGAAGGTGTTGACCCATTGTTAAGCTATACATCAGCATGAAATGGTGTGTTACGGTTTGCTCACCATCCCTGTAAAAACCAACACTTAACTCGACAACTCCTCAATTTATAGTTCAAACTTGCACATCTTCTCACTGCACTCTTCTTTGGCATTTTGCTTAAAACACCGTTTAAGAGTGACAGTTTGCATATCATATTTTTATCATCTTCCTGAATCTCAAATAGATGTTTCAATTTTCACATTCGTTTCAAATCTTGCAGGTTGAGAAGGTATGTTATACATTTTGTTCCTTTTTACCACATTAATTATTTTTCCTCATTTGTTAATCTTGCACTGCCTTCAGTGCCTTGAAGCTTCAATTAATGGATTATGTTTACACTCTTTTGGTGTGTAGACACAAGAAAGACATTCAATAGTCATGACAACTAAAGTTTCTTACCAATACTTACTTTACCTGTACCAAATGATTTTCATATTCTCATTTTTTATATAAACTTATGTGGTAAATAGCTCTTGACCTTATTTCAATAAAACTTATACTTTGTTCTACTAAACAAATTGAGTGATTTATTTCTTAAATACAAACCAAACTTATAAGATAAGGATGATTATTTTTGTTCTACTTTTGTTTTAGAGTTAATGTGTGTTTGTGTTGATTTTAACTTGCTTACTCAACAAGAAGGTCAAGGAAGGTATTCACTTTGAAAATTTATAGATTAATTATATTTCTTTTCATTAGTAATTTGTTTTTTTTACTTGATAGGTAGTTAGGTACCATGATGAATGGAGTGAGGACAAAACCGATAAAGAAAGAAAATCAACAAAATCGGTTTAAGTGTTGAAAGGTTTAAATATTTACATTGTTAATGGATATTAATTACTGTACTCTTTGAATATTTGCAAGATGTTTTCTATGTAAAGGATTGACGAAATTGCTTTTATGCATAGGGTTTAATTCAAAGAATTTGTATACATGAAATTATCATTGTTACGTGTTCTGAATGATATTTTATTATTATTATTATTATTATTATTTAAATTATCATTATTATTTAAATTATTATTATTATTATTTTATTATAATAATAATAATAATAATTATTATTATTATTAGTATTATTAAATATTTATCTGTTACACATGATGAGTATATGACCGGAAAAAAAAAATAGTCCTCAACCATTGATAAATTAAGAAGGTTGGTGAATTAATGATCGATGGTTCCTTTTTAGTTGCAAGTGTAAACGATTCAGTATGTTTAAGTATGAATGATGTAGAGTGTAAATTGCAGATTTGCAGCCCGTAGTAAACGAATATGATCTTTTTAACTTGAATAAAATTTGTGCTTGAAATATATGGGCACTCAAGTGGGTTGGGCAGGGCTGGTGTGAGAAATTAGTATGTCATGTAGTTGGGTCTAAGTGGTTGGAGACTTGGAGTTGGAGTGTGATGTGATACGACTAATTGGTAAAGTGAGATTGTGCTCTTTGTCATTTGAAAGAAAAAGTAGTGGTCAACAAAGTATGGTGAAATGTGAATACCAAAGGGCCAAAAGGTACTAGAGAACATGGTGAATGAGTTTTGTCAAGTTGAAAAGAAGAGAGTTACTTGCGTTATATTACTGAAATTATTATGTTAAATGCAATTAAATATAAGAATTTTGCAATCCTTATTAAAGTGTTTTACTATTGAGAACAGTTATCTAAATAATTTAAAAGTATTTTAATCCAGTTAATTATCAATATTTAATCAATGCTTTTTCAGTAAAATCAATGGTTACAAGTTTGTTAAATGATGAAAACGTGTCATTCTTTGTCATATACTCTGTAACAACTATAGCATTTCTAACAACGCTAGATCATCTTCAATACAAATTTATAGAGAAGGTTCATGCTTGTGATATTGATGTTGTTAGGACCGATACCTTAGCCCAACAATATGTCCATCATATAAGCCCACTGAGGTTCCACTCTAAAACCAATTGGTGATAGAGGGAGTAGCCCATGAGCTTATATGCAGACATTACTTTCTTTTATTTTTCGATGTGGGATTGGGTTTGCACCCAACAATCCTCCCCTCAAACCCAAGTCCATCTGGGCCTCCCCTCCAACGATAGTCCCGATCCAACCTTATTCAGGTCCACCGCAAACTCGGCACTCGACCTGACTGGGTCCACATCAGGGAGACTTTCGGTACAAGGCTCAAGGATCAACTCATCGTTCGCTGAGGTCAACCGAGGGGGCACGCGCCACTACATGCCGCGCATCATGTTGCGCCATCCACATCCGGGCTACAACCGTAGCTCTGATACCACTTGTTAGGACCGACACCTTAGCCCAACAACATGTCCATCATATAAACCCACTGAGGTTCCACTCTAAAATCAATTGGTGATAGTGTTCGATGTTTTTGACGGTTGCAAATAAAAGAATTCAAGAATAAAGCTGACTAGATCATCAAGCATGCACGTGTGATTTTACCTAGTTTTTAGTTATATTTGTTGAATAGTAGTGGTTCCTATTTTCTAGTAGTAGTTCCTATTTTCTTGTTTGGTTTGTTATTTTTCTCTTGTATTTAATAGCCTTTTTGGCATTTGAATCCAATTATTACTTTGTGAGTAATACCAGTGATAGCTTTTATCATTTGGTATCAGAGCGAATTTCAAATATTAAAGAGAGAGTAGCGATGATGAATGATGATAAGATGAAGGTACCAGTCTTCGATGGCCACTATGAGCATTGGAGTGAAATGATGGAGAATTTGTTGCGTGCAAATCAGGTGTGGAACCTAATTGATCCAGGAATTAGAGAGCCGGCGGTTGGGATAGCTCAAAGTGATGCAGAGAAAAAGAAATTGGAAGAACTGCGATTGAAAGACATGGAAGTCAAGCATTACTTGTATCAGGCAATCGATCGGGTCACGTTTGAGCAAATTCTGGATAGAAAAACATCCAAAGCTGTGTGGGACTCCATGAAGCAGAGATTTGCAGGTAATGAATGAGTGAAAAGGTCCATGTTGCAGAAGCTTCGAAGGGATTTCGAAGTCCTCCAAATGAAGACAAACGAGACCATCCAAGAATACTTCGGTAGGGTTTTGGTGATCTCCAATCAGATAAGAAGTAACGGAAAATTGATAGTTGATGTCAAGATTGTTGAAAAAATTCTCAGAACCCTAACCGATAAGTTTACGTATGTGGTGGTATCAATTGAAGAATCCAAGAACGTTGAACAGATGTCCATAGAAGAGCTGCAGAGTACCTTGGTGGTTCATGAACAGAAATTTAAGAAGGATGATAGGGAGGATGATCAAGTCTTAAAGGCAGAAGATATTTTTAGTCCAAATGGTCGTGGACGAGGGAGAGGTCACTTCAATAATAGAGGAAGAGGACGCGGTCAAGGACGAGTATCTTTTAGTAAAGAAACAATTGAGTGCTACAATTGTGTCAAGTTGAGGCATTACTCTTATGAATGTCCTAACTCTAAGGATGCGAATTATGCGGGGTTTGAAGAGAATGAGGAAGTCCTTCTCATGGCTGATGTAAATATGGAGGACAGTGCATTTATGGCAAACACAAGTGGTGATACTAAAGGTATGATGTGGTTTTTGGATTCTGGTTGTTCAAACCACATGTGTGGTTACAAAGATAAATTTGTTGATCTTGATTCGGAGTTTTCGAATTATGTTAAGTTGGGAAATAACACTCGTATGATGGTTAGTGGAAAAGGAAGTGTTAAGCTGGTATTGAATGGAACAACATATGTGATCAGGGATGTATATTATATTCCAGATCTTAAGAACAATCTACTCAGCATAGGGCAGCTCCAGCAAAATGGATTATCCTTCCTTTTTCAATCGGATGGTTGCAAGGTTTTTCATCAGGAGAAAGGGTTGATCTTTCAGAGTTACATGAGCACGAATCGAATGTTTCCTATCAGTGAAGAGATCGATGCTCTTACTGAACATAAAATAGATGGGTGTATGTATACCAATGGTGAAGATAACGCTAGGTTATGGCATGAACGAATGGGGCATCTCAGCAACACAAGTATGGAGACACTTCAAAGGACAGGAATAGTCCGTGATTTACCTCGGTTTCCTATCAATAATGTTGTATGTGGAGATTGTATGGTAGGAAAATAAACCAAAGAAGCGATTCCAAAGACAAGTAAGTGGCGAGCAGGAGAGATTTTGGAATTGGTACACTTAGATATTTGTGGGCCTATAACACCTCAATCGCACACTGGTAACAGGTATTTCTTGAGTTTTATTGATGATTATAGTCGTAAGGGTTGGGTATATCTGTTAACAGAGAAATCTCAAGCATTTGAATGCTTTAAACAATTCAAGAGAAGAGTTGAGACTGAAACAGGAAAGGTTGTTAAAGCTCTCCGAACAGATCGTGGTGGAGAATACCTGTCGAATGATTTTAAGAATTTTTGTTTGGACCATGGAATTAAAAGGCAGCTTACAACCCGTTTTACACCTCAGCAAAATGGGTTTGCTGAGCGAAAAAATAGAACAGTCATTAATATGGTAGTATCAATGTTAGCAGCCAAGAATATGCGAAAGAATATCTGGGCTGAAGCCACGATATGGAGTTTCTATGTGCTGAACAGATGTCCGACTAAAGCACTTACTGACATAACCCCTCAAGAAGCTTGAAGCGGAATCAAGCCAACAGTTCATCATTTACGCATTTAGGGCTGTCTAGCCTACGTTCATGTGCCTAAGGTAAGACGAACTAAATTTGATGATAAAAGTTCTGTTTGTATTCTAACGGGGATGAATGAGGAATCAAAGGCGTATCGGTTGATCGACCCACACACAATGAAAGTGATCGTAAGTAAAGATGTCATCTTTGAAGAGCACAAATCCTGGAATTGGAATCAATCTAAAGAAGGTAATTATGATAAAGAAATCACTTGGGGAGATTATGGAATTCTCGATGAAGATTATGAGTTGGTAAATGAAGCTCTTCCTGTTCAAGACAATGAAGCTGCACATGATGAGCAGATTGGTATGTTACCTGACTCTGGTTCCAACATTCCAGTAGTCGGGGAGGGAAGACAGCAAAGGGCAAGAAGGCGTCCGCCTTACCTACGTGATTATGAAGTTGGTGACGATCTCAATCAAGAATTAGACGATGAAGAGGTGAATATGGCTGACCTAATCAATGAAGATCCCATTCATTATGAAGATGCAGTCAAGGATGACAAATGGAAGAAAGCTATGGATATTGAAATTAAGACAATTAAAAGAATCAGACTTGGCAATTGGCGGACCTACCGAAGGAAGCCAAATGTATCAGTGTTAAGTGGGTTTTCGAAACCAAACTTAATGAAAGAGGAGAAGTTGAGAAACACAAGGCAAGGCTGGTTGCAAGGGGATATGGCCAAGAATTTGGGGTAGACTATGTAGAGGTATATGCTCCAATTGCTAGAATGGATACGATTCGTTTGATGATTGCTCTAGCTGCTCAAAAGGGATGGAACATTTATCAAATGGATGTTAAATCCGCTTTTCTTCATGGAACATTGGAAGAAAACGTGTATGTTCAACAGCCTCAAGGATATCTTGTTAAAGACAGTGAGCACAAGGTGTACAAACTTCAAAAGGCCTTGTACGGGCTTAAACAAGCACCTAGGGCTTGGTTTAGCCGTATTGAGGCATACTTTATTAAAGAAGGTTTTACAAGAAGCAGATCTGAACATACTTTGTTTATTAAGACAACACCAGATGGTAAAATGTTGTTTATGAATATATATGTTGATGATTTGTTGTACACAGGAAACGATGAAAGAATGTTAGAAGATTTTAAGTGTTCTATGAAAGGTGAGTTTGAGATGACAGATCTGGGAAAGATGAGATATATCTTAGGAATCGAGGTGCTTCAAACCTCAGCTGGAATTCATGTTTCGCAGCAAAGATATGCAGTTGGAATTTTGTCCCGTTTCAACATGTTGGATTGCAATGCAGTCGTAAATCCAATTGTTCCAGGGTGCAAATTAAAGCTGGAAGAAGGTGAACATGTGGATGAAACACTATTCAAAAGTATGGTGGGAAGTTTGATGTACATCACTACTACTCGGCCGGATATCCAGTTTGTGGTAAGTTACATCAGTCGATTCATGTCTAGGCCTACAGAGACTCATCTTGCAGCTGCAAAAAGAGTGTTGCGATATCTCCAAGGAACACTGGACTATGGCATTTGGTACAAAAGAGGAGGAAATGGCAAAATGGAGGTATTTACAGACAGTGATTTCGCAGGTGATCAGAATGATTATAAAAGTACATCTGGGTACTTGGTGTTATGGGATGGAGTTGCTGTCTCATGGTCATCGAAGAAACAAGGTATTGTTATTTTATCAACTACGGAAGCAAAATACGTGGCAGCTGCAGCATGTGCTTGCCAAGTTATTTGGATTCGAGGTATTCTTGAGGAACTTGGAATGAAGCAGGAAGATGGTTCTGTGATCAAATGTGATAACACTTCAACAATTAAGCTTTCAAAAAACCCAGTTTTTCATGGTAGATGCAAGCATATTGGGGTTATATATCATTTTCTTCGTGATTTAGTTGGTGATGGAACGGTTGAGCTGCAGCACGTTGGATCTAAGGAGCAGATTGCAGATATATTTACTAAGCCCTTGCATCGAGAAGTGTTTGTGAAGTTGAGAGAAAGGCTTGGAGTTTGTTCACTTGAAGACAAACAAGACATCAGTGTCTAGTTTGAGGGAGGGTTTGTTGGATGTTTTTGACCGTTGCAAATAAAAGAATTCAAAAATAAAGCTGACTAGATCATCAAGCATGCACGTGTGATTTTACCTAGTCTTTAGCTATTTATATTGAATAGTAGTGGTTCCTATTTTCTAGTAGTACTTCCTATTTTCTTGTTTGGTTTGTTATTTTTCTGTTGTATTTAATAGCCTTTTTGGCATTTGATCCAATTATTACTTTGTGAGTAATATACCAGTGATAGCTTTTATCAGATAGAGGGAGTAGCCCATAAGCTTATATGCAGACATTACTTTCTTTTATTTTTTGATGTGGGGTTGCGTTTGCACCCAACAGATGCTTATGAATTTACCATTGTCTCACCAAGTTCATGCAAATTCATAAGATGATGTAGATCAAAGTTTATAGAGATGAACTTAGATTTAACCATAACGGTATCTTAATCACTAAATATCCTTAAAGCTTAACGTTAATTATCATGGGTTGTGCTATTCACAGCCTTCGAAATTTACTAGTACAAAACATTTGGTGTCACCACCAAATGCATTATTTTCTTGTCTGACGCCTCAAGATTCACGTTCCAAAGAACATCAAACATCGTCGCTAATTGACCAATGGTCATGAAGAAACGTGTTATCATTGTTGTTCAATTGAGTATATCAACAATTCTACGTACATATAATTCGATTTTATACATAAATAAATAAATAATATAATACGGAAGAATCAAACGTTTATTCGTTGCCCCTAACTAACGTCTATATATAGAATGCTATTCAATTATTGTACTAGTAATAAATTTAACTGCAAATGGGATATAATATTATAATGAGCCAAAAAAAAAAGAAAGAAAAAAAAAGAAAAGAAGGTGGTAGGAAAATGGATGGTTGAGGCACGTGTTGAACGAATACAAAATGTCAGTTGTGTTTACATATTAAACAAAAACAAACAAAATGTGACCAAATATAATAGAAGATTTTATTCAACTTGTTTTGATATATTAGAAAGAAAAAAAATAAAAAACCTTACGATTGCTTTGGGAGTTTGAAGGAAAGTGGTATAGTTTCGTTTGTAAGACCAACTTATACGATTGCTTTGACGTCGATCTTCCACAATGGAGGATTTTGGTTGGGTAAAAGAGGTCGAATTGTTGTTCTCACACTAATCAGTTTCGTTTGTGCTTTTTTCTTCTTCGTAGTGTTAATCTGTTGTAGACTTATATGATGTACACTTTTTGTAGTGAAGAAAATTTAAAGCGGTGAAAGTGATTTGTAGTGGTTGATCGTTTAGTAAAAGTAATGATAAATGATTCGAAGAAAAATTGATTTGATATGAAAACAAAAACGGATTCTAACAAACATATGTGCTCGAAGCTCGATCTAATAGTTTGATTTCACATGTTGATCATTAATTAGCCAACAAAATGAATGAAATTACTAAATAATATTACTCCGTCATAAACTTTAGAATTTATTTTTTTTAATAATCTTGCATTTTGTAATTTCGATGTACGAAACATAGATATGGAATGAATTTAGACCATCCCAATATATCCACCAAAACATATAGAATTTGATTTATACTTTTTCCAATCACGACTCCGTAATGAAATATAAAGATGTAAGACCGTTCTCTACGGTCTCGTTATAACTTCATCTTTAGCGTGTCTTTCTAAGTCACAATAGGCTCCAACCCCGTCTTAGGTACATCTTAGAAATGTATGTCGTCCGAAGGACGGAAAGCGACAGAGGTGGTGATACGCCAACTTAATTTTAATTTTTTGATTTTGTTTTTATAAATATATATTCCGTAATAAATATACTATTGGTAAATGTGTGGATTAAAGGTAGTGTTTACAAGAACTTGCTAACATGTCGATGAGCTGAAAGCTGAGTTTTTCGGTCTTTATATCATGGTTAGGAGTGATCTAACACTATTCAACGCATCAATCTACACGAAGTAAGTTTATCATATGGGTAAATTACACAAGTCCCCATTTATGTTTTGCTCAAATTTCACTTACAGTCCTTTACAAACTTTAATTACATCAGCCATCTTTTATTTTGAAACTTGTAACGGCGATAGTCGTTTAGATAACGACCGTTCACTTTTCGTTAACAAATGACCATGTGTGAAACTTCAATCCATTAAATTTATTTTCCTTTGAGTAAGTAATAAATTATAAAATCTAAAATATGTATATACACATTATTTGATGTACAAAATATCATTTTCAGCTTCCCCATTTCATTTAATAAAATCGTCACCATAATTAAATGCTTTTCTCCGGAGAAACATCAAATTTTGTAGTCCACCACAATCTTTCGCCACCCAAACATACATTTGTGGCTTAAAGATTAGTAGTCACATAGTTGGTTTACATTTTTCGACGTCGCTATGCTTTGAAGTTAAGGTTTTTGTCTCAGATACTTTCGAGTATGGAATGTGTCGCACCCCCAAATTATGATGCGGAAGCGGGTCGGTTCGGGGCGCGACTAATCAAATATCAAGCACACCAGGCATACAATGAACGACTCTATATGCGTTGTTTTACAAAATACATTGATATTATAAAAGTTTTACACTGTTATAATATAGTTTACAAAAGCTCTTGAGCCAAATGGTAGAGATTCTATGGCATAACTAAATTATACAAAATATAGTAATGCATGACAATCTCTTGATGTCTGAATGCGACTCGAGCTAATGGGCATCCTGAGTGAGCAGACCTAATGCTGCTGCGAACCTGAGAATACACGCTAAAATGGTCAGCTAAAAGCTGGTGAGCTCACAAGTTTAATGATAAAGTGTACTGTATGAACCGCAAGATTTAAGTATGAATATTTGTAATTAAACAAATAAGTAATTGATAAATGATGTATATAACTGCCATGAGCACATAGTCTGAGCTTAACTGAGGTGTCATGATCACAATTAAGTGCATGAGCGAGGGTGCCTCTATGCGTGTGCCTAATCAACACACGTATGAACAAATGATAATGCGTCCGTTTGACCAGTCAGTGCTTGCTGACCCGGACGGGGATTGTCAGTCCTATATGGTACCATACACTAACATTCACGCTACAAAGTATTACCAAACTATGCTTGGAGGACTTAAAAGATTAGATGATAAACTCATGCAGAATATAGCGATATTTGATACTTGCGTTCACATGTAAAACAAAACGAGCTTGTATTCTCACCCCTAGAGTAAAAACGGTAAAATAGGGGCTATGAGACTCACCTGCGTCTGATGAGATGCTATCAAGCAATAATGATGGTACACGATGAAATAATGTCGTCTCCAACGACTGAAACCTGTCGGGCGTCCTAAACGCGCAAGGTTTATAATAATGATTAGATGTCTCAACAGACCATTTATGCTAGTTGTTCACTCAACTAGTAATGTCCAAATACTTTGGTTTGATTGATTGTGTTTTGAAAATGTGTACAGCCCGTTGGTGATGGTTTGTAATAATAATTCAAAAGTATTATTATTATATGAGTCATCGTTGTGTCATATACTTGTAGATTTGTTCGCGTATACTTATCCGAAAGTATATATGCATTTGTATCCGAAAGTTGGGGTTCGAAAATGTATAATTTCTAAGTTTGTGGTCGAAATACAATTTATACAAAAGTCAATGGAAGTCAACTCGCTGGTCAAAGTTGCTGGTCAGCTCGCTGGTCAAGGTTGCTGGCCAAGCTGGTCAACTCGCTGGTCAAGGTTGCTAGTCAGCTCGCTGGTCAAGGTTGCTGGCCAAGCTGGTCAACTCGCTGGTCAAGGTTGCTGGCCAAGCTGGTCAACTCGCTGGTTAAAGTGACTTAAGGGGTTGGTCATTGAAGGGGTCAGTTACCTAAGTGGTTAGTCGCTGAAGGGATTAGTGACTTAAGGGGTCAGTGACCTAAGTGGTTAGTCGCTGAAGGGATTAGTGACTTAAGGGTTCAGCGACTTAAGTGGTTGGTCGCTGAAGGGATTAGTGACTTAAGGGTTCAGCGACTTAAGTGGTTGGTCGCTGAAGAGGTCAGTGACTTAAGGGTTCAGCGACTTAAGTGGTTGGTCGCTGAAGAGGTCAGCGACTAAAAGTTGTGTAACAAAAGGGTCGGTGACTTAAGAGTGCATTTACTATTTTGAACAAAAATAGTTTCGAAGTGTGGTCAGATTTGGTCCAAAACAGACATATATTCAAAGATCGAGTTATACACGAAAATACAGACATTTCTGAAAATGGTCAAAGAAGAACTTTTTGTAGAGGGCAAAAATACCAAACTTTTCCAAGTGGTCTCATACATTTATTTAACCTAGAACTCCAGTTATGAATATTTTTGTGACTCGGTTTTTGGAAGATAGAAACTGTCTTTATATATATACACATGAAAAACGTATTCAAGCTTGAATTTGGACATTTTCTAGTCATATGAATATACTAATATGTATATAAACATAAAACAAACAAATCTAATGAAATGGAGGTTATCCTTACAAGAAAAATGGTGATTTAAAGACGGTATGCTCAGTTTTGCTCCCTTTGCTTTTCCTTTGCTTCCTTCACTAAAAGGTGGTGGTTTTTAACTATGTTATGATGGTGGTCGATGGTGGTGAGGTGGTGAGGTGGTGGTTGGAGGTGCTGATTGAGAGAGAAGAAAGAAAGAGATGATGGTGGTTAAGAAAAATGAAATGAAATGGGATTGGAAATATGGTTTTTAAGGTGTAATAATTCACCAAACAAGATCCATGATTTTAGGATCTTGTCTGGTCGACTTTTTCCCAAGTCAAAAAGGTAGTGGCAATTTATTAAATCTTGTCTCAATTTATTATTGGTATTATACCCGTGTTTGTTTACCCGATCGTTTAAACGTTTAATTATACGTTATACGTTTTATACGTGCGTTTAAACTAATGATATAATCTTGATATTTATAGTCGAAGTATTTTATCAAAATACTTACTAATGAGTTATAAGATTATGACTTAAGTTTATTTTGTTGATCGGGTGTGATTCACGTACTTTTGTCGCGTATAACTTAGTCGATACGAAATGAAATACTTATGAAATATTATCGAAATAATATTTAGAAAATCACTATGTTTATTAAATAATTTAATATTATTTAATAAATTGGGTTCACCAACGTCCGTAATGATGTATCGGAATCCGGCCGATATAATAACATGCACGATTAAATCTAATCGCGTAAATGCGTATATTTATAAAATACACGTAATGATACATACAATTAGCCTAACATGGAACTAATTACATGTATTACAAAAAGATTAGGGACTAATAACTAGTTCTAATTTTACGGGTGTCACAGAATGAATGCAAAAAAAAAAAGGCGGCAACTACCAAAGTCGTGAGTGTATAAGATAGATAAGGTGACTCAGTGATGGAGAGTTACGGGGTGGTGAAAGATGGTGGCTGATTTGGGTCATAGACTATAAACATCGATGTTTAATTGGAAAAGATGTTCGGATTTGGTGATGAATTTGTTAAGCAAAATGGGGAATAAAAAAATGATATTAGTGCACCTAATAATGTATTTGTACATAGTATTGATTTTATAATCTTTGTTATTAACTTGAAAGAAAATAAAATAAAATAAAAAGGTATCGCACACGGTCCTTTTTAACGATTTTAACAAATTGTGAACTATTGTTAGTCTAATGGACTATTTGCGTAACAATTTCCAAATAAAGGATGGTAGGTGTAATTAAAGTTTGTAAATGACTGTCAATAAAATTTTGACCAAAGATAAAGGACGATTTGTGTTATTTACTCTTATTATTTTAAGGTTTGGAGGCTAAACAAAATTAGAGGCTGAACCAGTTTCGACTAAATTTTATAATCTTTTTAAAATAACAAGTATCCTAGTTGTACTATGAATGTTGGGGAATCAGAGTTTAAGGCTGAATTTTCTTCCATAATAATAAAGGATGGTGTTAAATAATATACTCCGTAATTGTTGAAACTTGAAGCAACATAAAGTCTGTTTCTTTACAATGTAATGCCCTAGTATTTTCTACAAAAGTCTATACACAACCTTAATTACAAATTCACACTCTTTGATTGTCTTGGGTCAATTATAACATCTTTGTCTCATTATAATTTCTTATTTTCCACTTTTATGGAAACTACATCGTCATCTAAATCAAACTTATACACATGATCAGCTAATACATGCTATATACATTCATCATACAACGTGAGTTAGATTGAGATTAAACCTTAAAATTCTTTTTCTACTACGTACGATTTATACACATACACACGGTCATTTTCTACAAGATTTTGAACCTACAATCTTTTAGTTGTTGGATTATGGATCAAATTAAGGCCTTTGGTGTATTTAAACGTATAATATAAATTAACTATTGTCTTGAAGTAATCATTCAATATTAATACTCACCAAGAACTTAAAAGGCCATATAAGTGTAGCTACTCCAAAGAGAGTTAAAGTAGGGACGATTCATCCAACATATTGATAAACCGTAAACAAGAAGCAACATAATCGTTCAATAGGTTACATGGTTAATTTGTTGATTTAAATTCACTTGTAAAGGGTGCAAAATATAAAACAACAAAGAATACCCATAACAAAGACTCGGTGGTGATCAATAGTTTTCGTACAATGACAGTTCTGCATCTCTATCTCGTGATGAATTCTAAAAAAATGTGATAAGTAGGAAATAGAAATATCTCACCGATAAGAAAAGTTGAATATAAGGACGTTGATAAAGCTTGAAAAGGAGAATGAACGGTAAACAAATGTGGTCACTCAAATAAGTACAAAAACACGATATGAGCAGTGACTTCCATGTGATGGAAATATGATAAAAACAAAGTTGAGGGGCCCTTAATAGCAAATCTGTGAAAGTTAGGGACACCATGGTCCCACATGAACAGTAGCGAATGACGTGGAATATTTTACATCACACCCCCTACCAACTACCACTACCATCACCGAGACACCGACCCGTTCGGGTTTTCTTGAGTGCGGGATCGAGGGTGGTGGCGCGTGGATACCACCTTCGCTAAAATTGACCGCAAATATCACCCTGGAAATTTACAAAGATGTCATTTTACTTCCCTTTAGGTTAGAAAGTTGCTGTATATAACCCTATAACAAAGATTTATTATTGTCCCGTGTTACGCTGAATTTCCAAATAAAAATAAAAGTTAGCGGTTGATTATGTGATTTTAATTTTACAAATGACACAAATATGATTAATCAGTAGTCACATAATGGATTTCTTAAGATCTTTAAAACCAAACTGATTCTTTAAATGAATATCTTCGTTATAAGTTTTGAACAAGTTTCACAAATATACAACTTTTGTGTAAGAAATAATTGTGTAGATGTTGAAATGATTTATTTGAATGATTACGTGGCATAATTTAATAGGTCAATTTTCTCCATCCCGTTTTTAGACCAACCAAGCAGTAGTCACATAATGGAAATTAGATAATTAATATTAATATCTACGAAACATAATACAAGCAGTTAAAATGTTTGTATCTACTTATTTCTTGTATTTAAGCAGACCCCTTTATGGGACACTTTGCTATAATTATATCGTTGGTAGTATATTCTAGGTATCCGTTTTTCCATGAAAGTTTTTCTATTAAACACTATACAAACAACAATATCTTATTGAAGAATAATTGTCTTAAACGGTAAAAATAAAAAAATATATAAAAGGCTTATTGGGTTATTTGGGTTACAATCAGGGCGGAAAAAAAAATATTTTTATTTTCTTTATAACTTTGTGGAGGTGAAAATTTGAAAATATCATTAATATTTTTTAAAAAATAATTTTTATTACGTAATTTGTAATTTCTTGTGAGGGCATCAGCCTACGCTGCCTCTGCTATGTCTCCTCCGCTGATTACAATTTCTTTTCACGTTCAAAAAGGGATACAAATTAGATCATGACAAACTAGTCTCTTATAAATTTATGTCAATCCCTATAATTTTGTTTGAATGTACACTAATTTATTCAGGTGCAGCTTCATTAATAACAATCCTAAGATTTTGTGCTAAAAAAATCCTTTAAAAAACTAATTATAGTATAGTAAGCACTAAGCAATTAGATCATCAACATAGGATCTTGCTAGCTAGCTAGCTAGTGTCAACTAACAAAGGCATAAAAATAAACCAGCAAATGAAATTTGTTTGTGGCAAAAAGTCTTTACCTAATGGCAAAAAGTCTTTACAAAAAAATAAACCCGCCAAATCAGGACTAGTGATTAGTGCCTAATCAAGTGTTAATACATGTAATTAGTTCCGTGTTAGGCTAGTTAATGTATCAAAATATATATTGATGAATATATACAATTATGCAATTTGATTAAATCGTACTCATTTTAAATCGAATGAAATTCGGTTCAATTAATACGGACGTTGGTAAACAATTTTATTAAATAATATAATATTATTTAATACAACCATTATATCCAAAATATTATTTAGATAATATTTCGTAATTATTTCGTATCGTACAAATACACGTTTACGCGATTAAAATGTTAAACGCGCAAACAAATGAAATAATTTAAAATATATATTACAACGCAACTACAAGTATTTGGTAAAATATTTCGTAATTATCTGTGTGTTTTATATTGTAACAAATATAACAATGCAAAATTATAAAAAATGAAAATAATATAGGAACTTCAAAAAATGATATATGTAGAATTTATCTTTCAATACTTCAAATAAAAACAAATGAAATAATTACACAAGAAGGTCACCAATAATTGAGTTAAGGTGTCCCGTCTAATTAGAACATTTTTTTTAGTCCGAAATTCTTTGATCTACTAATGCAATCCCTAAACGCATTCGGGCCAACTATACTCATATTGAAAACATAACTTAGTCTGTACAAATTTAATGGAAGATTTCGCAAATTTCGCGAGTCCCAAATTTGTTTATATTATATTGAATCTAAAATATATGTCTATAACTTATTCCTTATTTCTTAAATTCCTTAACATTTCTATTAAGGTTAATAATGGTTTAATCCTCAAAGTTTCATTTTTTTTTTTTCATTTTAACTATTCAAGTTTTTTTTATCATGGTTTAACCCTTCAAGTTTGTATTGACTTATTGGTTCAACCCTTCAAAGGGTTAACCCATTAAATTTATAAAAGTTAGATGATTAAAATAGAAAAATTTAAAAGGGCCAAAGTATAAAAGATAAACATTAGGGATTAAACCATCAAATTTATAAAGTATAATCAAACTTTAGGCTTAAACCACCAAAATTTGAAACCTCATGGGTTAAATCATAAAAAAAAAACTTGAGTGGTTAAAACGAAAAAATATATGAAACTTTGAGGATTAAACCATTATTAACTCTTTCTATTATATTTGATTTATTACAATATAATTACACTGTAAAAATTACATTTAATTTATAGTTATATTTATGTTTAAATGTCTAGACTACTACCTTATTTCTTTTCTTCTCTAATAAGTTAGGGTTAATAATGGTTTAATTCTCAAGTTTACTTTCCTTTTTCTTTTTTTTCGTTTTAACAATTCAAGTTTTTATCTATGATTTAACTCTTTAAGTTTGCGTTGACTAATTGGTTTTACAATTCAAAGGGTTAAACCATTAAATTTTTGAAAGTTAAATAATTAAACTAGATTAACTTTAAAGGGTGAAATTACTATAAAAGTTAAGCTTTGGGGATTAAATCACAAAATTTTTGAAGTATAATAAAATTTTATGCTTAAACCATAATTTTTTTGAAACTTAGAGAGTTAAATCATTAGAAAAAAACTTAAATGGTTAAAATAAAAAAAATGTGAAACTTTGAAGAAAGAATAAAACATTATCAACCCAATAATTTAAAACTAAACTAATAATGTAATGTAATATAATACTACTAGTACTTTTATTGGTTGTTTTGGTAAAAGAGGCAAAATAATTATATACTGTCATAATATACATATACAATAATACTAATATTAATATTTAATATATAAAATATAAAAATAAAATAAATAGTACTAGTATAAGTTTATTGGTGACGTTATATAGGTAAAGAGAGAATGAGTATAATATTTGAAAATATTCGAGGGAGGGAGTAGGTGTGAGCCGAGTCTTCTCTACCCTCTCCCATTTCTCCAATATAAAAGCACCCCCATCATCCTCCCCATTTTCTCAGCTTGGCAAATTCACCCCCCCTTTTTTTTATACTCATAAACCAAGCTTTGAAACAAAAACAAAAAGCTGTGAACAACAATTAAACTCAAAATGCAGTCATTAGCTCCATCTTCAACAATTAATCTCAAATCTATAATGCGAACGCCGTCACCGTTACCTCACCGTCCAACCTTCACCATTCACTCCGCCGCAAGCCGTTTCGACTCAGCTCCAAACGCCACCAATCAATCCGTCTCCGCCGCCGTCCCGTCCACCACTAACTTCACCTCCGGCGGCGTCGGTAAAAACCGCGCCGACTGGCAAAGCTCGTGCGCTATCCTCGCTAGCAAAGTCGTTTCACAGCAACAGAATACCGAAAAAACCGGAGGTCCGGATAACATAACCGTCGTTAACGGACATAAAACTCTAGATCTAGTACATGTTGATAGCAATACTAGCATCAACTTGCCGAAACCGCTTACAATCACCGACTTATCACCGGCGCCGATGCACGGCTCGACGTTGCGCGTGGCGTACCAGGGCGTTCCCGGCGCGTATAGTGAAGCCGCCGCCGGAAAAGCTTATCCGGACTGTGAAGCGATTCCGTGTGATCAATTCGAAGTGGCGTTTTCAGCTGTTGAATTGTGGATTGCAGATCGTGCGGTTTTACCGGTGGAGAATTCACTCGGCGGAAGTATTCACCGGAACTACGATCTTCTCCTCCGTCACCGGTTACATATCGTCGGTGAGGTACAATTACCGGTTCATCATTGTTTATTAGCGTTACCTGGCGTTCGCAAGGAATATATAAACCGTGTAATCAGTCATCCTCAAGCGTTAGCTCAATGCGAGTTAACGATCACAAAATTAGGCTTAAATGTTACTCGTGAAGCCGTCGACGATACCGCCGGCGCGGCGGAATTCGTTGCCGCGAATAATTTACGCGATACGGCAGCAATTGCGTCTGCACGCGCCGCTGAGCTATACAATTTGAATATCCTCGCCGACGGAATTCAAGACGATTCGAGTAATATAACGCGTTTCGTTATGCTAGCGCGTGAACCAGTAATTCCGCGGACGGATAGACCATTTAAAACTAGCATTGTGTTCGCGCATGATAAAGGAACTTCGGTTTTGTTTAAAGTGTTGTCCGCGTTTGCTTTTCGCAACATTAGTTTGACGAAAATCGAAAGCAGACCTCACCGAAACAGGCCGATTAGGCTCGTTGATGACGCCAACGTCGGAACTGCTAAACACTTTGAGTATATGTTTTATGTTGATTTTGAAGCATCAATGGCAGATGTTAGGGCACAAAATGCATTAGCTGAAGTTCAGGAATTTACATCTTTTTTGAGGGTGCTGGGAAGTTATCCTATGGACATGACTCCTTGGTCTCCTTCAAGAGATGATTGATTATGAAATTTATTTGTTGTAATTGTCATTAATTTCATGTATATTTTCAGTTTCCCAAGTTAAAAGTTACACACCTTAGTGTTGATGTTTTGTCATTTTGTTACATGAATACTTTGTTGAAAGGTGTTCGTGAATTCTTCCTACACCGCTAACTTTGCTTCATGGTATTGTACATTATAAAACAATCGGCGGTGTAAGAAATCTTTTCGTGTTGTACGAAATATCATCATCTTTGTTGAAATTGTTGTTGATCGTAAACTTGTAACAATGTGAATACTAAGTTACCAAAACTTTTCGTGTTGATTTTCTAGTCTATGATGTGAAATGAATTGGGTAGTACAGTATAAATGGATTAATGGGACTATATTATTCGTGTGGTTTTCAACTATAATGATTATTTTGTTGTAAGTTTATTATGATCATGATGTTATGCTATGAGTTATTATGACTTAAAAATAGGCTGAAAGTGTGTTTGTGACGGTAGTTGGCAAATGATGTAAGTGGTCAATGGTGGCTTTTTCCTTGCACTTTCTTGCATACTTTATAATCTTCTAATATAATAATAATCAATAATAATAATAATAATAATACTAGTGGTCTACCGTCTATGTGGTCTTACCTACCTCCGTACTCTGATAAAATATTATTATATATTATACAAAAAATCTGGCGATATCGTTTAAATCTTTCTGTTACTTGAAATATGATTACTCCAATGCACCACAATACACGAATTCTATCGATGGAGCCGATATAGTTATTGTGTTGGTTGACGCGTAAGGTTCAATGAAATAGTCTTAACTTTGTGTTCTAAATTCATATTTTAAAACACAATATATCATACATTAATATAAATGGAACAATGCAGAAAAAAAAAGTAGGTAAATTTCCATATATAACGGGCATAATTTACTAGAGTTAGTTAAAAGGATAAAAAAAAATGCAAAATTGAACAAATTCATGGATGAACGATGAGGAAAAAAGTTTAAGGATAAAATCAGATAAATTGATCAACATGAGGGACGAAAAATGTAACTTACCCATGAATATTTGTTTATTTATTTATTTATTTACCAAGTTTATCTATGTTTCGTTTGGTTAATCATTCCAATTTTCTACTTAAATTAAGAACAATAAAAAGTTACAAATAGTACGAAAAGTCCCTATGACGTCTCATGCCAAGTCCTTTCAAATAGTGCGTCTTGTAGAGGGGATCACGAGAGATAATTGAGAATTTACTGGCTTTTAGAGAATTGAGATTGTAGTTTCTATATTCATTCGTGTGAAATGTGAATGACGTAATACTTTTTTATGTTTCATTTTTGCATCATCAAGTGACTACTAATTATGATATAATTTAAAAACATTTCACCTTGAAACCTTCGGTAAACCGAAAATTTAACAAAATAAATGTGATCCCGTTAACTTATAGTAACTTGCAAAACAAAAGGTAGGTAAAATGTGAGCATCTTGATCACCATATAGTCGGTCATATACTATTTGCGAAATAAAATAAAATAAAATATATAGTTAAATAAATTTGGTACACAGTGTGAACTAAAAGTGGTAAACAAATGACAACATCTCACCAACTATAACCCATCCGCCATGATTCTCAACATTGTCTTCAAAAGGTTGGTGATTTCACTTGCTAACATCGTCATAATTCAATTAAATATATTAATAACTAATAAGTAGCAGATTACTTATATTTATATATATATGTTTACGTATGTCGTGTGCATGTATGTGTCAATGTGTGTGTATACTTATTAATATTTTCGTTACCAACTTTTAGGGCCGTGGCACACCACATGTTTTTTTCTTTTTCTTTTTTAGGTTACGCTTCCTTCCACTCACAAAATTGTAAAGTGATTGTCATAGTTTATCCAAACAGAGTTACAAATTGAAAAATCTATAGTTTTTGCTACTATCAAGTATAAACTAATACTTCTTACGTACCATTTTTTATTCCCCTCTAGCAAATTTTGCCTTTGAATATATACAAATTTTGCACTTATATTCAAGGTAAATATAACTTGAAATTTTTAATGAAAAAAAGTAATTGAGAGTTATACATATAACGAAGATAAATTGAGAAGTTAAATGGTATTTAATAGATATATATTGAGTAATATACAGTTTATTTTTGGGACAAACAAAAATCGTAAAACTGACAATAAAATTGAAACGGATGGAGGATGGAGTTTATATTATGAAACAAAACATACATTTGATTAGATTCACCTGAACATAGTAGGGAATCTCCCGTACTCAATAGACGGTATTTTGTAAAGCAACTAATTAAAGTTAGGCTAAACAAAGAACATCATAAGATTCTTAATTGTATTATAATCCTTTTATTCATAAGAAATATGATATGATGCTTAGTGGTTATCGTTTTCTTTCACCTATTTACAACGTTCGTATTCATATGTTTATATCGAGAAATTTTGACCTGACTGAGGGTTTAAACAAATTTTGTGTCTTTTGTAATGTAATTTATATTCAAATGAAATAAGTGATTTGTGAAATATTCTTCATATTTTATGAGAAAAATGAAAAGTAAGTTAATAAAGAAATATATATATTTATTTCTGGTGACGACACAAAATTAAAGTCAAAAGTCAATAGTGTTGTTGAACATCTGATGAAAACTCACATTTTGCTTTCTCTTGCAGTCTTGCTTTGAGAACTAGCCTCATAATAATGCAGTACTGTAATATTTTTATACAATTATACATCTCATCATAAATAACCATTAGTTTGTAAAGTTCCACTATAAAAATCATAATTTTGAAGCCCAAATATAAACCGATTGGACCGAGTTTAGACATAAAAGCCCAGACCGTGTTTTTGAAGTGTGAACCATAGATTCAAATACCCATGATTGGTCCAAAAGAGTCCAGCTTTGTCGATGTCATATACCATAATTTTAGTTTTAAATAATTTGAATGAAAAATGATAAATAAACCTACTAGTATATAATTACAAAATTAACATAAAATGAAACAAGAAAATCATGACACAGGACAAATTTAATGATGATATACTCCGTATAATATAAGGAAAGAAAAATTATTCAACAAATAATTGAATTATATCTAATTTTGAGTTTATGTAAATAAGTCTATACAAGGATTACTCTAATGATTTCATAGTAAACTTTTGAGTATTGAATATATTGATTACTTAATACGAGTAAAATCATTACAGATATCATCATCACACAGATATAGGGTGAGGTTCAAATGCGTAAAACAACATTGGATGAAAATGAATGAACCAATAAGAATGTATTACTTGTCACAAACTCTATTTCCCCCCACGTTTTTAAAATTAAATATTTCACAACCAGTAAGTTGAAAAATCACAAAAATTGCATCACAAAAATCAGCATTATTTTTTCTTCGATGAGAGATCTCAAAATGTATACTTTCAACAAACTTTTATTCTCGTTTTTTAATTTGTGAGTTTTGAAAACAACTAACATATGTGATACCAACGAGTAACACACATGATAATAATATTGTACAATTTATAAAACTCGAAAAAACAAAGTCGGCGAAAATATATCTTGTGAGATGTCTAATCAAAGTGAAAAATATGCTGATTTTTATGATACAATTTTTATAATTTTTCAATTAGTCATTCTTGAGATATTTAACTTTTAAAAATGTGAAGAATAGAAAGTTTTGTGACACATAACACATTCTTATTTCTTCCTCATTTGAACCTTATATATATGTTGAAATCAATAAATTTATGAAATTCAAATAGTTGTAATGTACACAAAATTACATATGCTTTGTAATTCTCATTAGCCAATCGTATGCATCTTTTAGTATTTACATATTACATCTCTGGCCCAACTATGATTGATCCATGAATCGGTTCATATGCGAATAGGATTGGTTTGGGCGTGACTCGTGAGCATATAAAATAAAAGGATATCTAGAATTCTAGATATGCTAAACATTTTGATTTAATATATGAAAGAAAAAAAATGCTCAATGTTACTTCTTTTCATTTTCTTTTTTCTAGTTCGTTAAATTTTATTAAAAAGTTGATAATGAAAAATGGAAATGCTATAGCCCTTAGCACTGTTAATAAAAAACCTTTAATTTTAATTATATACTGTTAAAACTCAAGTCTTTAATATCTCAATTAATTACGGAGTAATACATCATAGAAAAAAGGCAAATCTAGTTGAACTAAATGCAAAACTTAAGTGTATTAATTATAATAATAATGAATATAGAAAAAAAATTGGTTTTCAAATTATGGGTCAATCTAGACATTTAGGGTCTGTTCGGCAAAGAGCTTTTTGAAGCTTTTAGAGCTTAAAGCTTTTTGTTTTAAAAAATAAGCTCCTCAAAAAATTAAGCTCTGTTTGGATGCATTAACTTAAAGCTTTTTGTTTGAAGATAAAGCTTAAGCTCCTATTTTAAAAGCTACTCAATCAAACGTTGAGATTTTCCTGGAGCTATTAAAATTCAAAATTATCCAAATACCCTTACCATCAATAAAAAAATAATGTCACGTACAAAGATCTAAAGATCTGTAACCCTAATAAACTTTTTTTTGTGTGCTTCTCTATCAATTGCTCTCTCAAACTCTTCTTAACAAGTTGATTGCTTCTCTCATCATCCAAGTCATTCTCTCAATTTCTCATCTCTAGTAAGTTTGCATCATACTCATCTATTACATATTATCCATGTTGACTTTTATCCCCATTTGTACCACAAATTTTGTGAAAATCATGATAATCATACATGTTGAGCAATAGAATGCCCTAGTTTAGTGTGCAAACTCAAATTAATGTTATCATAGCCACATTTGCTTTGTATAACAACATTCGTAATAGTTCCCAAAAAGATATGATATTTACAGCATTTGAGCAACGTCCAAATTACATCCCACGTGATGAACTTTCTGATCTTCGTGCTTATCAAACAAACAATGGGAATCTATGTAAGGGGACATCTAACGAGATGAAACATATCCGTAATGATATTGCTACAACAATATGGAATGCACGCAATCGATAATAAATTATAAGCATTTTATTTTTCATTTGCCTTTAGATCTTTTTGTTGTGTTAATTATATATGGAGTTTTTTATGCAAATGATCGATGAACTACTTTATTAATTAGATGATTGATTTTGTTTGCTTTATTTGTTTAATTATGTTTACCATTTATTTTTTATATTATTGTCCTTTTTAGTTATTTTACATTTGAATATTACAGCTACAACTACTTTATCAAACACATCTTACAAATAAAGCTATAGCTACCAGCTACAGCTTCCAGCTAATTTTGCCAAACATACCTTGTCATGTGGATTAGAAGTGAAAATCGGCTAAATCTATTTACACAATTAAAAGTCTTATTTACACGGAGTGTCTAGACCGAGACCATGACATGTGAAAGAATTTCATTAAAAGTCTTATTTACACATGTGAAAGAATTTCATTAAAGATGTTGGTTTGGCTTCACAATCAATCATTGACCTTTTTGTTGTAATTTAACTATAATTAAGACTCTATTAGCAATATAATATAAGAACTTTTTAAGTAGGAAATGAAGAACAAGATGGAGAGTATAAAGATACTACTAATGAAAGTGTATCATGAGGTGCAATTTTCTCATTCAACTAATGTAGTATTTATACTACTTGCATACACTATACAATTCACACTTTGGAGTAATTAGGGGGACAAGTTACTAACACATTATTGATCTAGCATTGACAAAAGTGGCAACCAAATATAGGCATGTGTATATATATATATATATATATATATAATATTATAACACTCCCCCTTGGTTGTTACTTTTTAATGTAAAATCAACTTTAAAGTACTGCCTCTTTAAAAACCTTGCTAAAGAAAACTCAGTGGGAAAAAACTTTAGCTAAGGGAAAAATAGTGCAACATATAGTTGACTCCCCCTCATGTAAACAACCATAATGCATTACATGTTTTGAACATGTCGCATTCCAATACTATGAATGTGTTTTCTGAAAATTTCAGTGGGAAGTGCCTTCGTGAAAAGATCTGCTGAGTTATTGCTTGATTGAACATATTGCATCTCAATCTGATTATTCTTGATAAGGTCTTGAGTGTATGAAAAGAATCTTGGAGGTATATGTTTAGTTCTGTCACTCTTAATATACCCTTCTTTCATTTGTGCAATACAAGCTGCATTGTCTTCATAAATCACAGTTGGCATCTTTTCATTCTCTAGTCCGCATGAGGATACAATGAGTTGTGTCATTGACCTTAACCATACACATTCTCTACTAGCTTCATTCAATGCAATGACTTCAGCATGATTTGAAGATGTTGCTACAAGTGTTTGCTTTCGAGAACGCCATGAAATTGCACTGCCTCCATTCAGGAATACATATCCAGTTTGAGATCTAGCTTTATGAGGATCAGACAAATAACCTGCATCTGCATAACCAATCAATCCTTGCTTTGAATTATTGGAATAAAATAGACCTAAGTCAGTACTTCCACGTAGGTATCAAAATATGTGTTTGATCACATTCCAATGTCTTTTGGTTGGTGCTGAACTAAACCTTGCAAGCATGTTAACTACAAAAGAAATGTCAGGTCTAGTACAATTTGTAAGATACATAAGTGCTCCAATAGCACTAAGGTATGGTACTTCTTGTCCAAGGACCTCTTCATTTTCTTCGCGAGAAAGAAATGGATCATTGTCCACATTAAGTGATCTAACAACCATTGGAGTGCTTAAAGGTTTAGCATTGTCCATATTAAAACGTTTTAATACCTTATGTGTGTAATTTGACTGATGAACAAGTATTCCATTAGGCATGTGCTTAATCTGTAAACCAAGACAATATTTGGTTTTTCCAAGATCCTTCATCTCAAATTCTTTTTTCAAATGCACAATGACTTCATGGATTTCTTTATTCGTTCCAATGATGTTTAGATCATCAACATAGACATCAATGATCACAAATCCAGATGTTATTTTCTTAACAAAGACACATGGACAAATAAGATTATTTGTATATCCTTTACTCATCAAGTAATCGCTTAAACGTTTATACCACATGCGTCCCGATTGTTTCAACCCGTATAAAGATCTTTGTAGTTTGATGTAATACATTTCTTTAGGTTTTGCACTTAATGATTTAGGCATTGTAAATTCATCTGGGATCTTCATATAGATATCGCTATCTAATGATCCATATAGATAAGCTGTAACAACATACATAAGACGCATTTCAAGATTTTCAGATACTGCTAGACTGAGCAAATATCTAAACGTGATTGCATCCATAACAGGAGAATACGTTTCTTCATAATCAATTTCAGGTCTTTGAGAAAACCCTTGAGCTACAAGTCTAGCTTTGTATCTTGTGATTTCATCTTTCTCATTTCGCTTTCTTATGAAAACCCATTTGTACCCTACAGGTTTTATGGTTTTAGAAGTGAGGACAATACGACCAAAAACACTTCTTTTATTAAGCGAATTTAATTTTGTTTGTATTGCTTCTTTTCATTTATTCCAGTCTTGTCTATTTTTACAATCCATGATGGATGTTGGTTCGGGATCATCATTTCCAACAATAATGTCACAGGCAACAGCATAAGAAAATATTTCATCAACATTTTCCATTTCAACTCGATTCCACAATATTTTTGTGTGACCATAATTGATAGCAATTTCTTTATTAATGTCATTGACTTCCTCTCTTTGGGAAGTATCCACAATTTGTGTTTCTTCAAACACATCATCCGTATGGTCAATTGCATGTTCTAATCCTTTTTTTTTCTAGGATTTTTATCCTTTGAACCAATTGGTCTCCCACATTTCAAACGTTCTTTAGATTCTTGAGTGACTTTATCATTAATTTGATCATTTGGAATTTCTACTCGAGCTGGAGCATTAGCGGCCGGTATATAAGATTTAGTCACTCTCTTTGTATCAGTAAATGCATCAGGTATCTGATTAGCAATTTCTTGCAAGTGCATGATCCTTTGAACTTCTGTTTCACTTTGTTTAGTGTGAGGATCAAGATACAATAATGAAGGTTCACACCACGAAACATCCTTTTCTTGAGTTCTCTTTTCTCCTCCAAGTGCTGAGAAATTTTCCTCATTAAAATGACAATCAGCAAAACGTGCTGTAAAAAGATCACCTGTTGAAGGTTCAAGATACCTTATTATAGAGGATGTTTCATACCCAACATATATTCCCAACCTCCTTTGAGGACCCATTTTTGTACGTTGTGATGGTGCAATGGGAACATATACTGCACAACTAAATATTTTCAGATGAGATATATCCGGTTCTTGCCCAAAGGCAAGTTGTAGAGGAGAATACTTATGATATGCACTTGGTCTAATACGAACTAATGATGCACCATGTAAAATTGCATGTCCCCAAATGGACACTGACAATTTTGTTCTCATTATCAATGGTCTAGCAATCAACTGGAGACGTTTAATCAATGATTCAGCTAAACCATTTTGTGTGTGTACATGAGCAACTGGATGTTCAACAACAATTCCTACTGACATGCAATAGTCATTGAATGCTTGAGATGTAAATTCACCAACATTATCAAGTCTTACTTTCTTAATTGCATGATTAGGAAAATGTGCTCGTAATTTTATAATTTGTGCAAGAAACTTTGCAAATGCCATATTACGAGTTGATAATAAACACACATGAGACCATTTGCTTGATGCATCTATTAATACCATAAAGTATCTGAATGGTCCAGATGATGGATGAATAGGTCCACATATATCACCATGAATTCTTTCAAGAAACTGTGGTGATTCATTTTAAACTTTAAGTGGTGAAGGTCTCACAATCAGTTTTTCAAGAGAATAAGATGTACATGGACTCATTTTATTATGTGAGACTTTTTGATCCTTAAATGGATGTCCATGGGTACTTCTAATTATTCTCTTCATCATTGTAGATCTTGGATGACCTAACCTGTCATGCCATAAACTGATAATACTAGGATCACTATGCTTTTCTTTAACTAGCATATGAGATTCTGCTACATTTATATGTGTATAATGTAAGCCAGAATTAAGCATTGAGAATTTTTCTAACACATTATTCTTATCAGTAATGTGCAAATATTTCTCACTTCTGTAGTCACAGATTGATGATCATATCCATTAAAATATATGTCATTAAAACTCAACAGATTTCTCATTGATTTTGGAGAGAATAAAGCATTCTCTACTAAAAACTTGGTACCATTTGGCAATGTAAATCTGGCTTTTCCAATTCCTTCTATCAAATTTGCAAGGCCTGATATTGTATGTATAATTGCCTTTGTTGGTTTCAATTCAGAGAAATATTTTTTTCGATTTCAAAATAGTGTGTGTTATACCACTATCTGGTATACATAGATCTCCATCATTTGCTTTATGGTCTAGCCTGTTGTAATTCATATCAAACTTCAAATATGAAAATTTTATAATGAGTGTATATAAGTAATAAGAACAATGTAATAAAGATACATCCTATTTTAGGAATATATTACATGAAATGAAAAGCTAGTCATGAAAGGGAAAACATAGTTAGGAAAACATAATTAATAAAAGGGAAATATATTTATGAAAACCAACATAGTTATGATAGATTGTTGATAGCCACATTGATTCATATGTCAATGTCATTGCAGTAATCTGCAGCATTCATTTCAACATTTGTGAACTCAAGGTCATCAGCAAGATTCACTTCTTTATTTTTCCCGGCAATGGATGCCTTATAGAGCTTACAAAGATGCTCATGTGTACGACACATTTTAGACCAATGCCCTGTACTTCCACATCTATAATAGATGTCATCAGGGTTCTTAGAAGTGCTTGCTCCAGCATCATGATTCCTTCTTTGTGGTTGGGACTTGTTATCATATGGACTATTGTGGTAATTACTTTTATAACCACGACCATGTCCACAAGAATTACTGTTAGAGTTACGACCACCATTATGGTTGTGATTGTAACGATAATTTGTGTCACGGCCTCGTCCCCGTCTCCGTCCATTTGTATTATTTTTTGAATCATCTTTATTTGTAGCATTTGTCTCAGCTAATGCTAGGGAACCTGCTGGACGAGCCTGATTTTTCATAAGGAGCTCTTGATTCTGTTCTGCAATAAGCAGAAATGCATTGAGATCAGAGTATTTTTTGAAATTCATTAACCGATATTGCTGCATCAAATTAATATTTGATGAATGAAATGTAGAGAAAGTTTTCTCCAACATATCCTCATCGGTTACACGATCTCCACAGAATTCAAGTGTGGCAACTATACTGAACATAGCGGAGCTATATTCATTTACTTTCTTGAAATCTTGGAACCTTAAGTTCCTTCATTGATCTCTAGCAGTTGGAAGTAAAACTTTCTTTTAAATATTAAATCTCCTTTTTAGAATTGCCCAAAGAACACTTGGGTCGCTAACATTTGGATATTCAAGTCTTAGCATAATATCAATATGCTTACGAAGGAAAACATATGCTGTTGATTTATCTTTTGATGAACTGTCATTGTTCTCATTTATGGTATCCAAGATACCCATGGATTCAAGCTTTGATTGCATATCTTGAATCCAAGACATATAATTCATTCCATTTGCATCGAGTTGTTCAAACTCTGTTTTTGCAATGCCTGACATATTGTAGCTATCAACAATTGAGTAAACAACAACAAAATTAGAATATATTATCAATAGTTAAAACAATACAGAGGAGTGGAAAAATCACAAATATAAACAAGCCTAAGAAAAAATACAGTTCTCCTCGAGGGAGAATTACAAGTGGGATAATGAGTAATACTAAAATTACAAAGATCAGAACTAAAACTGAATAAATCATCTTGAAAGAAATTTTGAACTGAGATGATTGTGAAAGAGTATATGTTTTTAAAGAAAATGAATATTGATTGTAGCCAATATATAGTGATAAAGATAGCCGTTATAACTCTGTCGGCAAACGTTTTGCAACGACCTCGTTACCGTTGTAAATTATTTGTAAAATATAAAGTTAAACGGTGAAACGGTAAACTTGTAAAAACATTATACTCAGTTATATAAAGATTTTGAAACATAATAAAATGTTTGTAAATAAAAGTTGGTAAGATGAATTAATAAGAATTAGTATACAAATAAGGAAATAAATAAAATAAATGTTAGAATGCATAAATAAAAATTATTATAATAATAAAATGTGAGCTTGCATAAATAAAGGTTAGAGTGCATAAGTAAATGTTAGTACGATAATAAAATGTTAGCTTGCATAAAATTAAAGTTAGCACAAGAATATAAGGTTAGTATGGATAAATAAAAGTTAGCATAATAATAAAGAGTTAGTAGTCCAAAATGTTAGTAGTCCAAATGCCCATAGTCCAAATGTTCATGATTAAATATAACATACTTTTACTAATTATTACTAATTATGATGTATAGTTATATATATCTTTCTAGTACTTATGATAACATATTATTTAGAAAATATTTTCATTTAGTTTATAATAATAGTTATCTTTCTAGCATATACTATAACTTATTATTAAGAAAATGCTTTCATTTAGTTTATAATGTAGTTATCTTTCTAGTACTACAACATATAATTAAGAGAATGTTTACCTTGACTAGTTATCTTAATTAAGATGGATTGCTTTGATCTTCCTTAATTAGAAAACTTTCGTGCTGATAACGTGTTGTAATTTAACTATAATTAAGGCTCTATTAGCAATATAATATAAGAACTTTTTAAGTAGGAAAAGAAGAACAAGATGGAGAGTATAAAGATACTACTAATGAAAGTGTATCATGAGGCGCAATTTTCTCATTCAACTAATGTAGTATTTATACTACTTGCATACACTATACAATTCACACTTTGGGGTAATTAGGGGAACAAGTTACTAACACATTATTGATCTAGCATTGACAAAAGTGACAACCAAATATAAGCATGTATATATATATAATATTATAACACTTTTATTATTATAACATATAATACTAATGTAATTTGGGATAGTAGTTTGTTCTCATATAGTAAAAGTAGTAGCGCAATGTGTGAACCTTGGCGAAGTTTTGATGTGGCAACAAAGAACCTATGGGCCGGCAAAACAATCAACATATAGTGATTGAGTCAGGTGGGATGATACACATATATATAGTACAGAGACATTCAAGTGCCATTCTGCATTGTGGCGTAAATTTAATTGTAAGAAGATGAGTCCCTTATGAGGATAGTCAGTCTCTAACATTATAAATGAATCCGCCGTAGATAAAAAAGAGTGTCCTAAATCTAAATAGTATTTCAAACAATTAAAAACGTGATCATCCATCAATCAATCAACTTCTACTATTATCATAAAATGGAAATCAAAAATGTTCAAGAGAAAGATGATATGGATACCAACTACACTCGATTTTAGTTGGTTTAGTTCCCCCAAGGCACGGTCTACCTCCAAGGGCACACGTTTTTTTAATAGAAAATATCAAGGTTGTCAAGATCGGGATCCTACGTATTATCGTTTTTGCCTTTGCAAGAGATTGAGATCGAGATCGTAGATCCTACCAAATTATGATTTTTTATACAAAGATATCTAGAATCTTGTAGAAAACTACTACGGAGTATTAGATAAATTAATCTGACATTCAGACTTTATATTACTGAAGTGATGCAATATGTCAACATATATTTCTCGAACGGTAAACATACTAAAACAAAAGATAGCGGCATGGTACAATTGCACCAAAGTTTGAGAGCATATTACAAATTAAAATTCCTAATCATCGTTTTAGAGGTTCTAGACTTTTTCTTATGTTAATTTGATAATAAATGGGGAAATTGAACTTGGAAACAAATGTATGACAAGTTTTGAGATAGAATTTGAACTACTTATGGGCCTTACAAGACCAATTGTAAAAACAAAAAAATAATAATAAAAAATTGCCCGATTGTAGGATCGGATCGTTCAACGATCCTACGATCTTACGATCGATCTTACGATCCTACTCCGATCCTACCTCCTGACCGATCCTACTCCGATTCTGCACCTTTTTCGTTGGTAAGATTGTACGATCCTACGATCAGGATCGCGATCTTGACAACCTTGAAAAATATGCTTTCAATATATGTGCATTTATATATAAATTAAAAATAAAAGGATAAATGCAAATCACGATTCCATTATCAAACAGAGTACAAATAACCATGCCACTAGTACAATCCCATTATCCACCCATGACAAAAAGATCAAAAGGAGATATATATAGGGAAAATCACGGATTTGATCCATTGACCATACTCTTTTTAACAAAATAATCCTTTGACCAACACTTTTCACAAAATAATCCATTGACTGGCGCCAAAAATGATGCCCCCGGCGCCCCACCTTATTTATTTCATTTTTAAACCTTAAAGTCAAAAAATTGATGGGCCCGGCGCCCCTCGGATGTCACGTCGGCGCCCCACCCTCTCACACATGTCACCATCGGCGCCAACCTCCCTCACACATGTCACCATCGGCGCCCCCTCACACATGTCACCATCGACGCCCCACCCCGTCACATCGGCGCCCCACCCTCTCACACACGTCACCATCATTAGCGTCGGGCCCATCAATTTTTTGACTTTAAGGTTTAAAAATGGAATAAATAAGGTGGGGCGCCGGGGGCGCCATTTTTAACGTCAGTCAATGGATTATTTTGTAAAAAGTGTTGGTTAAAGGATTATTTTGTTAAAAAGGGTATGGTCAATAGATCAAATCCGTGATTTTCCCATATATATATATATGGCTAGGATATAAAACCGTAAGTCAATCATAAGTTCATAACTCACCATTTTCATATAGTATAAATGTATAATCTTGATTGTAGAGATAAAATTTGCATCGTTTCGATCGATCACCACGAACGGTAATAAATTAAAAAACAACAACAGTATAGCAATAATAAATACACACATTAATAAATAAAAAATATTAATAAACAATAATTGAGCAATTAATCATATTACAATTCAATCCATAACATGTACATTGACTAAACCAATCATTAAAAATGACTTGTAAAATCAAATATATGAAACAAATAGCAATATATAGTGCGGAATTATTGTTTCTTTTTTTCTATTTTTTTATTTGATGCTCTGAACATGGGTTACTTTGAGAGAATGATATAGGCATAAAGTGAATCATATCTTTTATCTTTTATTATAAAAAATATATGATGGTCCACATATTATTCTTGATCATCTTTTATGTAGTGAACTTGAATGCGTGTCGGTTTGATAAGCAATCTCAAATTGCAATCGATCACTAGTGTGGGAGACTTTTGTAAGAGTCACCACACAAGCCCTTTCACAACATGCACATCATTATCGATCATTCTTGTCATTTTTTCTCAAATCACTAAAATTGATTATGTGTTAATTATAATTTAGATATGCTGTAGCCAAAAGGAATATTCTACTTACAACTAGAAAATTTTAAAATGGATGTTATTAGGGTACAGATTATATTTTATATTTATCTTTTGTATTGGGACAATAAAATGGGTGAACACAATTTATACATATGGGCTATAAACATACATAATATAGTTAAGGTAACAAGAAAATTTTGTAGAGAGCCGAATAGAAATTTGAAATAACATTAAACGTATTAAAGATATTTTTGAAAACTCTACCTCTTCATACACAAATTTTAGCTCTGTCCCTATATGGCTCCGTATATGTAGTAAGCGTTTCCGATTCTACATGAAATAGGAAAGTTAACTTCTTACTCGTGGATGTTACCACGCAAAATTGTTGTGCTTCCATTGTTATTCTCCAATTTACCGTGTTTAGCTTCTCACTAGGCGAACATTCAAGTATTCAACTGATTACAAAAGGTTAATTACATCCTTTAACAGTGGTTCTTAAGTTACGCGGTACGTTAAAAGCAAGTAAGTATAGTTAGGGTTATCGATAAGCTTTTTGATTAGTATTGGCCGGGTTGTTAGTTATTAATGTATTTGTAACGAGAATGATAAGCATTATCTAGAATTTAACTTAAATAATTGTCGAAGCACAAGGAGCATATCCCATATATAAACCCAAATCAAGTTGAACTAAAAAATTAATTACGTGTTGTTATGGGGAAGGGTAAGTGGTGGGAAGTATATTTAATTTATCTTTTTATTTTTTTTAAAAGGGCTAGGATTGATATGGTGATTAGCATTACATATATCCGTGTTAACAGCACTAATCCACTATTGATCACACCCTCCTAATGCTTTTCCATGGGAGTTGATAATAGGGTTGACAATTTCCGACACAACCCGAACCCCGACACGAAACTGACTCGAAAAAATTAAGGTTGTGTTGAGATTTTTTGACCCAAGAACCCGTCAACCCAAAACCCGTCAATCTGACTATTTCTTGGGTCGGGTTTGGGTCACCTAATGAGTTTTTAGGCTGACCTGACAACCCGAATAAATTCTAAATGTAGCTAAAAACTTATAAGTTTTTTTATTAATATAACAATCCGACGTATTTAATGGTGTATTATTATTAAATTTTGATGAACTTAATAAGTGATACGAGTTTTTTGAATTTTATAAACAATTTTATGCTTATTAATGTAATATATTTGACCCGAAATTGATCCGTTAATAGAAAATGACTCAAAAACGTATTGATCTCACTAGATAAATGGGTAATCTGGGTCGGGTAAGGTTGGGTCAGGGTTGAGTTGGGTTAAAATACTCAACCCGATTATAAAATCATGTCAGGTTTGGGTTGACTACTTCTGACTCACCAACTCGATAGCCCAAACGGGTCAACTCGACCTAACCTGAATTACCACCCTAGTTGATATATACAACAAAATTTTTGATGTATACATCAAATTTTATGCATTATAATGTGTACAATATATTACTATGATTCATAATTTTGGAGTAACTAACATTGACCTTTTCTATACCACTACTACTCCGTAAGGATCCATAAATCATAAAGTATTAACCACGATCAATTTTTTACTTGTCTAAAAGATGGAGTTTTATAAATATGCGTATAAATCTATATATACATCAATATATAATTCTTAATTTTCGTTTACCCTTTTGTATTAGTCATAATAACTTTAGGAATACATTTCAAACAAATATATCATTTTAATTTCATGAAATAACCTTGATCCAAAAAATACACACAAACACAATTGATTACATGTAAGATGATCACATATAATCCAACATGCAATCACAAATCACTCGTGATTATGTCATAATTCGCATATGATTAGAGACAATTAAACTTAGGTGTAAATGCATTAACACTAAATTGTTTTATTAGACTCCCAAATATACATTTCTTTAATTTATCTTTTTGTAGCAAACTTGTTAAATTAATCCACTATGTTTCTTCAAAACGCTCATTTCACAAAAACCAGACAAATTAGATACGTACTACCTCATGTGGATTGCCCCTTCCTAAAATAGAATTTGAGTGGCCAATCTCTTTAATTTAATTATTTAATTTTAATTAATTTTAATTCTAATTAATATATTAAAAGAAAACTATATATATGTTGTCCTTCCAAAAATAAATCATAATAAATTAATCACGACCATTAGATGAATGAGAGCAATTAATATAATCCATTGATTTCCTTCTTCAACATTGACTACCTAAATAGCAAAATGGATCATATACAAAAGACCAAAATACCCTTAACAATTAAGGATATTTACCCTTAATTAATTAGTAGCATTTAATTAGTTAATTAGTATTAAAGTAAATAGTTAATAATTTTCACAATTAATGTTCTTGTAATGTAGGGGTTAATTATGCTCCAATATAATTAATTTAAATTCATAAACAATGATATTTTTTACTTTCATATAATTCAAAATTCATAATCAATGTGTATGATAAAAATACATAAATTGTAGTTACACATAAAAATTTTAATTTCATTTCAAACACAATACTGATTATAATCCATATTCATAATCATCATCTATGTTTTTTTTTAGAAATTACATATCTTATATTTACATGTACAAACAAGGTACCCGCGCAATGCAATGGTACCTTATATATACAACGCGGCTATCTAATATATATATATATATATATATTAAATAATAATAATAATAATAATAATAACAACGAAGTACCATAATACTTTTATACACGTAGTAAATTATCAATATATTAATTTCAAATTTAGTATATGATTATAAAAGTATATATAATATGCTTTTAAAGTTATGTTAGAATAAAGTATGTAACATGTTATTTAATTTAATATTTAATTATCATGTAACATTCAAAATAATTTTGAACACTAAATTTTGTTTGACTTTGATCATTTCATGTTCCTTCCTATTATTGCCATACGTTGATGCCATATATTAATTTGACAAATCTTATTAAAATTACCTTATTTGTTATTGAGTCTAATTTTTAAGATATAAAGCAAAATGCTTTATATGTAATAAAGATAAATATTAAATCGAATTCAACTATAACGTTTAATAGGATACAAAATCATTTCAATGTGAAATCATAAAAAAAAATACATACATCATATTTCCAAGTATGATTGGTAATTCGTTGACATGACTATTTACTTATTTAGTATATACATATAATTTTTTAAGTATATAAAAATAATATGGTTGAATTTGAACAATTCCAAATCATTATTATTATTTGATTCAAAAATTTTAAATTTTGAATCCAACCTACACAATGAATAACTTTATAAAATGTTGCAACTTTATTAAAAGAAAACCATATATATGTTGCCCTTCCATAAATAAATCATTATAAATTAATCATGACCATTAGATGAATGAGGACAATTAATATAGTCCATTGATTTTCTACCCATATATATATAATAATTTTACGGTTTTATCCCTTCCATTGCTATGGATGCATCAAACATTAAACTTTTTTAAAATAAAATAAAAAATATTTCATTATATTCGATACATCATTAAATTACAAACAACGCAACAACGTCAAACAAAACAATAGTATGTAACAATATGATCTATAAAAAATAAATAAAGAAAATTATGGACTAGCCCGCGTATTCGCGGGTTATAAACTCGTTTAAAGAACAAAAGAGTTAGCTAGATGGCTTAAAGTTTTGCCATACATGTGAATTGCTAGTTCGACAACAACAAGAAGGATGATCCCTTTCGAATTGGCGTGTGGGTTCGGATTAGTTTTCGTTAATAGTTGGATTGTTTAACTTAATTTTGAGCAATAAATCAAAGGGTCTTTGGCCCTAGGTTGCACGGAAATGGATATGGCACCGGGAAACGGATACGGAACGGATACGGGAAACGGTAAAACTCAAAATTTTAAGATACGGATACGGCATAGATACGGCAACTATAATATATATATATATATATATATATATATATATATATATATATATATTAAAGAAATTCCAAAATAGACATATATTGATGTAAAGTGTAAAATCCAAATATACTAAATCTTTCAAATGCAAGGGTGATTGTTGACCGATGAGAAGAAGAGGCAAGGGTGATCGACTGATCAGAAGAAGAAGAGATACGGACTTAAAGAGCCGATCGGATATAGTCATATAACTCATTTAATAGCCCATCAAAACCCTAAAAAAAATAGAAACTTGGTCGAAACGTGTCGGAAAATTTAAGGAAACTCCATGGAAACTTGGTTGGAAACGTTTCTTGGGTATCTGAAACGTTTCTTGACGTTTCCTAGAAGTATCCGTTTCCCATAAGTATCTGATACGGGTACGGTACCCATACAGGAGTTTCCGTGCATCAGAGCTTTGGCCTGCTAGCGGTATTGTGGTGCCCTTTTAACCATGAGATTGAGGGTTGAAGTCCAAGGATGGATATGCAAATATTCACGGAATGATGTATATATTCGTGGTAGTGGGTGTGTGTGAGTATTTTTCTAAAAAAAAAACTGATGAGTAAAACTTATTCAAACATGATCATAGTTTTATAAGTACAATTTTTATTGTAGTTAATAAAAAGAAAAGGCAGGTGGAGTAGGCACCAGAATGGTTGCTTACATGTGGGATCCAATTAGCAGGGTGGAACCTATAAATATCGGAATATATGTATAGCCGGGCTGCTTAAAGGTGTACGTCAATCTAGAGTGGCCTTTACTAGGATTAAAGGTGGCACATGTAGAAATTAAAGAAGCTTTTTCTTTGGCATTTTATATATATTCACTTGTATTCTTACATCTAATTGATAGAGACATAGAGTGGATATCTTTTTATGTGTATTTTGTAACATATAGTATCAATTCATCATCCTTTTAGTATGTTATTTCAAACTCCTTTAGCTCGTATTGACTCTTCTCATCTAAGTACATTCAATTCGCAATGTGTTTTCGTTCTTACAAATATCCTATGACAAAGAAATCGAATGACCTTCAAAGTTTAATATACCAAAACTGCCTACAAATGCTCGTAAACATTTTCAATAAAAGAGATTTTAATAGAACATTGATAACCGATAATGCTGATCTGGTTAAGTAACTGCAATGTGGTCACTATCCACTCTAAAATCATTTTCTATCATCAATCTCCAACTCTGTTTTTCATCATCCCTAGATACTATGGCTGGCATTTGTGTGAAAGTAAAGGGGGGGAAAAGTAAAATGAATGAAGTGGCCATTTGTTTTACTCCACTTTTTTTTTAGAGTAATAGATGATAAAATTAGTAAAAAACAGAGAAGGGTGAAGGTGGAAGATGGGAAACAGTTGTGGAGTACGTGGAAAAGGTTGACTTGGGTTGGATGCTGTCAGCCACTATCACACACACTGATTCTTGTAAAGTTGTAATAACATACTTTTATTTTGGACCACTATTACCCTTCTTCTTATTGACAATGACCAAACCTCTCTATCTTTCTCTCTCCTCTTCTATGGTGGTCTCACATGACTCATCATGATGATGATCATCACCATAATCCAAACAAATCGGAACCATTTACATGCTAGCTATAATATTTCATCATCACATATGTTATACTACCATGATGATAATTATGAAGTTGTGCATAGATGATTACTAAAACTTAACTATGGCCATTAGTGTGATCGGTTTGTAACATCCAATTCTATGGTGAGTTATAACCAAGGCATACTCTATCTTAAGTAGATCAATGAAGGTTCAAATACTCAAATAGCTAATGGGTCGATTGCAAGTTTGCAACTATCTAGAAACGAATTCATTTAGGATAAATTTCATCTTTAAATTTTTTTAAAGATGATTTTAAAAAGGGATTATTGCTTGAAAATGTAGTAAATTTGAATTTAAAGTTTAGTGTACGTAGCAAACTTCATTTTAGTTTACTGTGTATATTGAACTTTTAGTAATGACTATTGTTAGGGGTGGAGTTGAAAAATTCAAATGGAGGATGCGGAAAAAATTCTTTTATAGTTTTCTCGGCCTTATAAAATTTTACATTTACGTTTGTTTCTTAACTCAAAATGAGCTTACTATCTTGACTATAATCATGTGATTCTTTTCTCATCAGCTGTATAATCTATTTTATATTATTATTATGATAAAAAGAACATTCCGAAATAGTGAACTCTTTTGAATAACATCAAATGAAATAGTATTATATTTTTCTCTTCAACAAACTCACACTCTTAGAGCATCTCCAATGGTGTAATTTCTAAAGCTTTTTACTATTCAAAAAGTTTTCAAAAAAGCTTTAAAAAAGCCTTTCAATTATAGTGTAAATATTTTGCCAAAGGTTTATATTTCTCAAGTTATAGACTAGTAGACTTCATGTTCTTTTTATTATTATATATATATTTAATGGTAAAAAAGTTTTTGAAAAGCTTTTTATTATTGAAGCAAAAACTTTTTGTATAAAAGCTTTTAACAAAAAACTATTACAAAATATGATGCCCTCTTACTTCATTGATATCTAAACTCACGCCCAAATGGTCAAAGAAAATGATAAGTTTACATACCTTGTCATTGCAAGATCTTTTATGGTAGATAGCACATTTTTTATTATATAAAAAGTTATTATATACAACTTATTTAGAGTCAATATAAGTCAACAAATTAGTGCGTTGTCCTTTGTATGTATTTAAGTAGAATAAGTATACTTCTTTCCACACAACAACTCCCAACAATATAATTTACATAAACACACACACTATCTCTCTATTTTACACACACACACACATACAACACACTACTCAAAGGTGAGACAATGAAGCACAACTTCCGTTGTAATGTTTCTTTGATCTTCCTAATTATCTCCATTATTATTGCCTTATTCTCACACACATCTGCTCGTTTCTTGCACACCAAACCAGGTAACTAATTATCCAATCTTTTTAGAACTAAAGTAAGTATAATTATTTTCTAGCATACCTTCATAAAGCTTTTAATAATCTAAGGTATGTTTATGACTTTATTTTCCAGGTGAAAAAATGGTGAAACTTGATGATGAATTTATCAACACTAGTGAAAACTCACCTCTTGACTTGGAAGCAATCAACTCATTTAATGTAAATTTACCATCTTTTTTTTACCCTTTTTTATTGAATAATTAAATTAATATGTTTTTTAATTTGTGTTGTTATTTGGGTATAATTAGTTAATGATATTGCAGGAGTTGATGGGAACAGAGGAGTGTAAAAATGGAGATGAAGAGTGCTTGAAGAGAAGAGTTCTAGCAGATGCACACTTGGATTATATCTACACCCAACACCATAAACCTTGAAATAATAAGTTATATTTAACTTTCTTTCTTAATTAATTTATATATAGTTTTTTTTCTTTCTTTTCTATCTCAGTGTCACATATGTTGTAAAGTAGACTTATATGTGTACGCATCTACTCCAAAAGCCTTAGATTACTACCTTACCATCATTTGGTTTAAATGGGAATCAGCTGGGTGTAACTTTTTTTTAACTATATAAAAAATAATGTCAAGTATCTCAAAATAAAAATATAGAGTAATGATTGTACGTGTGCTAGCTTCTGTAAACGATTCGACCTTTTATTGAGTAATTAAGGTTGAGTTTTATCTGAGCTTATTAGTATGCGATGATCTTTTTTCGAGTTTATGTTCAAGCTCGACTTAGGCTCAGAACTGTACAAAGATTTTCGCAGAAGTGATGGCAATACAACTTGTATATAGAGTTGAGTGTGAGCCTATAAAAACTCGACTCAAAATATTATCGAGTTCTTCAAGCAAGAGTTAACAATGGTTTAATCCTCAAAGTTTCACTTTTTTTTTCGTTTTAACCATTCAAGTTTTATTTTTTTCAATTGAAAGTTAAAAGATTAAACTAAAATTTTTTTAAAGGACAAAATCATTATAAAAGATAAACTTTAAGAATTAAACTATCAAATTTTTGCAGTGTAATAAACTTGAATGGTATGCCAACAAAATTTTTAAACTTCGAGAATTAAATCATAAGAAACAAACTTGAGTGGTTAAAACAAAAAGAAAGTGAAACTTTGATGATTAAATCATTATTAACCTATATATTTACTGTTTTATATGTATGTTCTGTATAACTTTTATTAAGTTAATTAGCATGATGTATAATTATTAGTATTTTCCAAACTTTAAATTGAGTTCAATGTTGCATCTTGAAAGTTCATCGAGCAATTAGATCAAGCCCGCGCAAGCTTAACTCGAGTTTGTGTATATGACAATATTTTAGGAGTAAAAGCACTATATTTTCTGTAATTTTGGGTACAAGTGTACGGCCCAAAAGTAGACTGAGATGGTTTGAACTTGATAAGTTTAATTGTATTGATGAGGCACTTATTAGACATTTAGAGTTTAGACAGTTGGGAAGTAATATAAGTTGACCAAATTGGAACATTAATTGTTATCATGGTTGCACGTTTTAAAGATTGTAGTTACCATCAATTTTCTCTCAACAAGAAACTACATATGAATTATGCTGTGTTTTATCTAGCTAAGATAGAAGACACTTGTTAGGATGATATAAACTTCGCATGTCATCTTCCCAATTGGACCTCCAACTTCAAGACTATCAACATTGTTAAGATTAAAATTAATATGTGTTTATATATCACATTATATGTTTTTTCTGTTCATTTTGGACTTTTGTTTTGGGCTTTGTGTTTGGCCCGTTATGTTTTTTAGGCCCGTTTAAATTTCTGCTTATTATTTAAGCTTTCTTCTTCATTGTAATGAACTCAGTTTTAATTTTCAAGAATTTCGATTTTGCTTCCAATTTTGTGAATCAAAGCATACCCATCCACGGTATTCTTGGTGAATCAACGTGCTTAGAAGAGTTTTTTCCTGGTATTCATAAGAATCAACAGGTTTAAACAATTTATCATAATCGTGCACTACATCAATAGCTAAATAGTACGTGAAAGTGTAGAGAATGATGTATCTCGATACATATCAACACTAGAATGATCCGTACACTATTTTAAAGATAAAACTTACGGAGTATATCCGTCTTAAATCACACTTAATTTAATTATGTTATGATAAGGGTACTACTCTTCATACCATTTGTTTATTTTTATATTAATTTTTTTGTACTTTTTATGTACTTTTACAAATCATTAATTCTTACATTCTGTACATTTTCTGTATTTTTTCTTATTTTTTAATCAAAAAATAGTAGAATTAATAATATTAAATGATATGAAGAGATGCTCCCATAAACTATTTTCATATTACAATTTACTTCAATTCGTTAAATAAAAAGTGTAGAGAATTATTAGTGCTATTGGATTTAGAACATATTATCCTTTATTAGTATGCAGGCCTCCTTGAGTCTAGAAAGTATGGTACAAAGATGCTATGATAGTAGCATCATACAGATCACAGCTATAAATAAGTACTACTGTAGAACTTACAGTAATTGGCTTTTTCATTGCTATTTAATTTAAATTTATTTATAAAATCAACATTTAATTATTGAGCTCGTAAATATATTTAGTCTAAGAGCATCTTCAACGTATGCATTAAACACTACACCAAATTTGATATAATAAAAGAATCTTTCAGAAATATGCTTACACCAAATGTGTTTCATCTCCAACGTATGCACTAAATTTCCGCACTAAAACAACTTTCAGCATTTACACATTGACCCCTAAACTATTTTCATATTACAATTTACTTCAATTCATTAATTTTATGATCAATTAACATTCTAAACTATTAACTTAAATGTAAATTTTATTTATTTACTTTCGTAAAGTTTCAATTACATAATATTTTTTCTTCATAAATCAATGTTTTAATTATCATAATTTTTGAAAATTATATTTTATTGTTTCAATAATCATAACATCGAATCTAAAGTGTACAGAACTTAAAAGATTCATACAAATAAATAAAGATAATTCGATTTTGTACTTGAATAATAACAATATTTAATACATAAGGGCTAAAATAAAACATTATAAATTTGGTGTAAAGTTTAATATTGCACCAAATTTGATGTAAAATCTTTAAATTTTTAATGTACACTAAAATTTACACCAAGTTTGATGAGTTGGTTGGAGAAGTATTTTTACAGCAAAACACTAATTTTTATACAATAGGTGATGCATTGGAGATGGCCTAAGTCGTTAGCATGTGCAGTCTAAACTCTAAATGTAATCCGCAGTTAATAACCGAAAGTAGCTTAATTAGACCACATGGTATGAGCCCCCACTTCAATATATAATCAGGATTTTAAAAGTTGAAATAAAGATCAAAAAGGACATGAAATAAAAAGCCTTGCTAACTAAACTAGTTTTAAGATCCGTAAAAACACGGGTTTAATGAATGATAAAAATTATAAGTTTTGTTATATTTTTTTGGGTAAATAAGTTTATATGTAACTTGTATGTAAAGTTAAAACTTCATTAAATAGAAAAAATCGTTCCAATTATAACATAAAATTCATCTATTAAACTTTTTAAATTGCATTTGTACATGTGAATCAATTTAATGAGTACCAAAACTTTAAAAAGGTTGTCGTATCACTTTTACTCTAACAGTCTAACTCATGTCAAAATAGTGGTAATGAACTTTTTCTACACTTTCTATAAAGCATGTCAAATTATACTAAGGGGAACACAATACACAACAAAACACATATCCTCTAACAACTTTTGTTAAAAAGCATAATGATCGCATAATTTCTCTGATTATATTATTACAAAAATATACATACACCTATAGTTGCATATACACATTTACAGCAACACCAACTTAGCTACAGCCTCAATTACACATAATCTCCTGCTTGGTTATTGTAGTGCTTACATCTTTGAAGGTTTTGGGAAAATAGCAGGTGTGAATTTTTGGGCAGCAATCAAACTGCCATTAACCTTCATCGCGCCCTTGCGTGCGAGAACCACAACATTATTACACTAACCGCAACATTTCCAATGGGAACAGATACCAATTACCATACTATGACGATTGAGAATTCCGACTGGCTTTATATTTAACCATTGTTTTTTGGTTTTTCTTTGCAAATTAACCATCCTAAAAATACCATAATTTGCTACAATAATGAGTAATTCTCGACACATTGTGCAAATGTAGAAGCAAAAGGTACTTGGTAAAAATGATTTGTTAGAAGTTTCTCACTCTCTCTTTTCACATAAGAGTGGATTGTATACAATGAAAAGCAAATGCAATTGATCTGTTAGAATGGTAAGCAACATAAAATACACTTTTATTGCACTTTGATCTGTTAGAATGGTAAGCAACAAAAAAACATTTTAATGAAAACTAACCGATCAATTTACCTTTACGGAGATGCAATTTAAGCCTCTTTTGCACTCCTTGTGAAATCTACAGATGCATTTACAATGTACCATGTATTTGCATCGCACAATGTAGTCGAACATTTTGAAATAAAAACCTGATGAGAAGGCCAAGTATGAGAACATGAAGATTACTTCAGTAGCTATTTCTTTTTCAGTGGATACTCAAATATTTCCGATGGCCTATTTTAGAAACAAAATAGAAAACAATTAAAGATTCTTTAAAAACTAATTCAATTAAGATGAACCTGAAGTCGCAGTAGAGTATAAACAACCTATAGTCATCCATCCAGCCCGTTAATCTCAACCCATCCCGAAATGTATCCCATTTACACATGAACCTATGTAGACTCATTCAGAATCTCCGACCGGGCCTACAATCAAAGAGATTTTATATATGGTTATATTTCAAACTAAAAATGACAGCAGTTACAATACCCCTGCTATTGAACATTGTCGTGAATGAGAACATGGTCCTTTATAATAGATTTAGTAATAACCAAGTAAAAGAACCGACAAAAAAAAATCACACATGTAATTAATTGCCATTACCTTGATAGAAAGAGGTACGTCAACTGAAGCATTTGAGCAAAGAATAGCGAGTGAAGATCAACTGAAGCATTTCTAACTATAATTTCACTCTTTTGTGTTGAAGATGAATCAATTTAACAAAATAGAAAATACATAAAAACAACCAGAAAATAAACAGAAGTAAGGGTTCAAAATATACTCATTATCACATGAAACCAAAAATCCAATTTATTCAAAGCTGTTAAATAATCCAATTAGTTATCCCACTCCAACTACTTAACGTAAATTCATCAACTGTATATGATATCCTAACTTATGCAATTACCAAAATTGAAAAAACTAATCATCCCTATATCAATCAAACACCATTCGCAGATTACACCAGATTTCATCTCAGCTAACACACATTTAGATTAATATAAACTAACACAGTTGAATTCGTACCCATCTAAAACACCCAAAAATTAAAACTTTTTCAATCATTCATTCATATTGATTAGGTATCTTCAGAAACTTACTACCGTCACCACCATTTTGGTTGGGAGTCATTGCGTCATCTGCCGTCGCCATCGCCATTGCCATCGGAGAACCATGAAATGTCACCAACCAATTCAAAAAAACAACTGATTGTTCAATCTTGTTTAACACGCTTCACCATTTTTTACATGAGTAGAGGTAAAATCACAAAAGTCACTTAGAGTACGGGGAGTGGGATGTCAAACTCTTCGTTCACCAACTTAAACGTCGGATACGGCGTTCACTATACCAGCAAGGGCGGTATTACGGTGGGGGCAGGTGGACAGCCGCCCCCACAGGTTTTTACAAGTCGAGAAAAATTTTGTAGGTTGCTGTATAATTTGCATTTTGCCCCCATAACTAATAAATACAAAAGAGTTCCAATAAATTTAATGTTAGAGTGTCTAGTTTGGTGGTTGGGAAGTGGGCTTGATATTCAAGAGGTCCAAAATTCAATCCCTCCTTATTGCATTAGTTTAATTTCCCCCTTTATGTTTTTTCATTTTTTCTCACTATTTTTTTCATTGTATATATGTAATTCTATTTTTAATCAACATAATTGTCAAACTATATATCATAATGATTACATTTTTTTCCTTTTCTTCGTAATCAACATATAGTAATGTTTTACACTTTTACTATATAAACAAGTAAAACATAAGCATATTCGATTTAGAATTTACTATCACTTGCTAATTATATGATTATATATTATATGTTGTCCATGTACTTAAAAATTTGAATTTGATATCGAACCAAATTTGGTTAAAGCAAAAATATTGAGTTGATGACTCAGATCCAACATACACTATTAACATGTGCCCCCATTCGAATTTTTTTTCTGGTACCACCTTTGAATACCCGACCGGCATTCAAGACCAACGTTCAAAGTCAACGTGCGCAAATGAACGTTGAGTTCACGAGTATTTTGTTTTTTCTTCTTCTTCATTTTGTTGTTAATTTCCGTTTAATGGAAGCTGAAAATTGAAAGAGAAAAAAAAGGTGATGAATGGAGAAGAAGAAGAAAGATTTTTTTGTTGTTGTTGCTAGGTTATATAATTGAATAAATTGAATGGGTTATAATTCGTAGTATGATCTTATACACATTTTAGCCCAATATATCATTTTTTATTTTATAATGTATTTTGTTTTAATTAACTTAATTTAATGTGTAATTTGTTTTATTATATTTGTTGTGTTATTTATTTGTTAAAAAGTTTATATTATATGCATTTAAAAAATATATAAATAAATCAACTGAACACTGAACCTCAATATTTAACTAATACTCTTGATTTCAACCTCGGTGTTATTCTTTAGTGTTCAACTGAACACCGAAGACAACGCAACCACTCTACGTGCTCTCATACTCTAATATAACCATCATACCATAGCTTCCACTCTTCTGGAACACTTTTCGAGGCTACACTGATGATCAAGATCAGAAAAATAGAAAAATGATGAAATATCTCGTTGTTTAGAAATGATCAAGAGGGCATTTGTGGCGAGATACAGGAGGTCGTGGGTTCCAGTCTTATATGAGACAATTGTAAATGGATGATTTATATATAATGTGATTTAGATTGTACGATTGTCATTCTAACAAAAAAATTGCAGAAATGAAAGTTGTTACATGAAGTAAATGATTCAACTATTTTATTCGTAGCAGATTTGAGCTGCTTAGTGCTTACATTGTGTATCTTAATAATAGCACAATTGGGCCATCAGATTGGGTTTAAAATCTGACTCATTACACTTTCCTTTAAATGGGCGATACTACTGTCTTGGCTATATAATTTAGTCTCTCTTACGATTGGGCCTACATATGGGCCTTTTAAAAAAGGAAAAAAAAATCGGAAACTGATCATAGTCATGAAACCATTGTCAGTTAACTGCCATGATACCTTTTTTCCCCCCATTTATTTGAAATTTTCCTTTCGAAATAATACGGAATTGTAGGTTTGGTTATGATAAAAGTTCAAAAAAGAATTGTAAAAAAAAAGAGAATGAAAGAACTAATAGGATTTCTTCATTTCAAATATCTATTTTCATTTTTTTTTTCAAAGTTAAATATCTCACAAACCGTGTGTCTACAAATTATAAAAATTACATATTCGGAATCAGCGTCTTTTTCTCTTCGATTCTAGATTCAACAACATATACTTTCGACGAAGTTTTTTCTCCATATTTTTTGGGTTTTAGAAACTTTTAATGTGAAATCACATGTGACTTAACACTAAAAAATAATCACACTCGCTTATATTTCCGATTAAACTTTAAATTCAAATCATTGATGATGTAAAGAGATTAAGACATGAAAAATTAAGGTGTAATCACATGCGATTGAATATCAAACTATCAATCACATGTGTTTAAAGAGTAATAAAATACGGATTTTCAAATCATTGACTAAAAATTATACAATCAAGTAAAAATCAAGTTGAAATCATACATGAATTATCATATATCGGTAAATTTCTCATCAAATATTAATTTTTAAATGGAAATCATATATGATTATATGCAAAATCATATGTGATTATATAACAAATCAATTGTGATTAAGTGTACAAATAACAATCACATGTGATTTTTAATGAAAACTATTGCAATTTTTTATTTTTTATTTATAACTATTAATGTAGGTGAATATTAAGTTATAATCACGTGTTAAGTAGCAAATACCATGAATAAATAATCGTGAGCAAATTTTAATTTTTTTTTATCATAAATCACATGTGATTATATTGTGAAATCCGGTAAAAAAAAGCGAAGAAAAAGAATTCATCGAAAGTATATCTTATGATATCTCTGATCGAAGAGAAAAACGCGCTGGTTTCGAATATGTAATTTTTATAATTTATGAACTTACGGTTTATGAGATAATTAACCAAGGGGGTTGAAAAAAGAAGTGAGTTTTGTAGAGAAATAGAAGAATCTTATTGGTTTCCCCATTCTCTACTTTTTTATCATTCTTAAAAGAACTCACCTTAAGAGAAAGTTCAAAAAAGAATGGTAAAAAAGTGAAGAATGGAGGAAGTAATATGATTGCTTTATTTCAAATACCCATTTCCATCTTTTTATTTCAAAGTTAAATATCTCACAAACCGTATGTCTATAAATTATAAAAATTGCATATTCGGAATCAACGTCTTTTTCTCTTCGATTCTAGATCTAACAAGATATACTTTCGACAAAGTTTTTTTTTTCCATTTTTTTGGGTTTTAATGTAAAATCACATGTGATTTAATAGTAAAAAATAATCACACCCGCTTATATCTCCGATTAAACTTCTAATTCAAATCATTGATGATATAAAGAGATTCAAACATGAAAAACTATGTTATAATCACATGCGATTGAACATCAAAGTATCAATCACATGTGATTAAAGGGTAATCAAATGCGAATTTCCAAATCATTAACTATAATCATACAATTAAGTAAAAATCAAGTTGAAATCATACATGAATTATTATATATCGGTAAATTTCTCATCAAATATCAAATTTTAAATGAACATCATATGTGATTATATAACAAATCACTTATGATTAAGTGTATAAATAACAATCACATGTGATTTTTAATGAAAGCTTTTGCAATTTTAATTTTTTTATTTATAACTATCAATGTGGGTGAATATTAAGTTATAATCACGTGTTAAGTAGCAAATACCATGAATAAATAATCGTTAACAAATTTTAATTTTTCATCATAAATCACATGTGATTATATTGTTAAATCGGGTAAAAAAAGCAAAGAAAAAAAATTGGTCGATAGTATATCTTATGACATCTCTAATCGAAGAGAAAACGCGTTTGTTCTGAATATGTAATTTTTATAATTTATGAAAATACGGTTTGTGAGATAATTAACTAATTGGGTAAAAAATGGAAGTGAATTTTGTAGAGAAATAAAATAATTCTATTGATTCTTCTATTCTCTACTTTTTTAACATATGTTATATGTTATAATGTGATTAATGTAAAATTCTTTGCTAGTAATATGATATTATGATTTCACACACGGATGGTCAAAATAGTAAATTTCCACACCAACCTTTTTATTACGGAGTATATATTTATCTTAAATTTTAAAATATATATATAATAGGATCGGTAATTATACATTTTGCATGTACATTATTAGTAATTGAAGGGGTTTACTGAGATTACGAAGTGCTAGCTTGTTTTACGTTATTGTTTTCATTTGTAGCTCCACGGCTCGTTCCATCTCTTTTGAAGCAATTAATCGCGGTCTTGTTGCATCGTTGCAGTGTTACTATGATACCATGTACGTATATCTTCTTAATTTGTTCTTTATGATGAGAAAATTGAAATACAAAAGCTTAATTGAGCCTATATATATAAAGTTTGAATATAATTGGACACTAATAAGTGTCTTATCTAAGCGAAGTTATAAACATAGCATAGAATTACATAAAAGTTTTTAGAGATTTTCGGGCAAAAAAACCCGGGTTTTTCAATATGTTGACTAGTCAATGGCTCTATTGACCCGGCCGGTCGGACCGGGTTGGACCGGGACCCGGACCGGCGCATTAACCCGGGTTTATGTGTTTTTTTTTTTTACAATTTCTATGTACATTTAATCACTTATAATTAGGGAATATTGATTGCTTGTGTATTTCAAGAATAATGAGGGTAATTAGGGATTTTTTGACTGATGTGTCATCATCATTTATTACTCTATGGATTATATAATTATTATATTTATGTGTATTCCAAGAATAACAAGAGAATCGATGTGTCATCACTCTTTATTACTCTATGGATTATAATTATTATACATGATATAACTAAAAATTATAATTATAATTATAAAAAATTTACTAAATACTACTACTGTATACTATTATTAACTTCGGTCCGACTTTCCGGCCCAACCGGTTCGACCAGAAATTAACACTTTTCCGGGTCGACTAAAAATCCAGGTTTTAAAACATTGCAAAAAACACATTTTCTTGCTAGAAAAGATATACAGTAACTTAATAATATAAACTATTTTTTTATATCCATCCATCCGTAACAAATATATAAAGTAAAAGGGCATAAAAATAAAGAAACAAGAAAAGAGACAACGTTGTTTCCATCACTAGATTCCACAGAACATACAACCTTAATTGTAACAATAATCATTTTTACAGTTATATGTATACTTTGGAACACCCGGAAAAAACATTAAGCATCATCCAATGTTATTTAAGTTCATTTAATTTATAAGTTTTGATTTTTATATGGACACTAATACCCTTATGCATTCAGGTTTATATATAGATGTCAAATGCAAGATTCATCCTATATTCATTCTTACTGAATCTAATTTATCTAAGATTCATCCACTTTGAGTTGCACCTATATCTTCAAAAGTATTTATCATAAATGAAATCTCAAAGTCAAAGTCAAAGAGTTATGTTGATTCATGATGCCTCTACAGAAGTCAGCATGGATGCAATCAGATGGATACTGGATGGCTTATACTTGAAGCAGGGAGACATTTTTACTCTCCTTTATGTTTTCAATCAAGCCAATGAGCGCGGTAACTTTTCCATAAAAATTGTTTTCGATAGTTTTTTTTTGCTTTAAGTGAAAGAACTAAATTGTTAATTATATCTCTGCTTGAAGTAGGTATCAGGATCAGAACGGACGATTCTGCACTTAAACAAAATCAGAAAGCTGTCGACGATGAATTTGCTAGGAAAAAAGAAGCCTATATTAACAATTTGGGACTTGTTCAGATATTAAAGTTATTTGAAATGCAAAAGGTTATATTCTAATCAAGTTTTTTCAAGGGGTTCTCATATAAAACTCTTCAAAATCAAAGTCGAAATCTTCTTTAAGTAATATATATAACAGCATTGCCTTAACCACACTTTGTTGATGAAATTAAACACTCAGGTTCTGTTTAAGATCGAGTTTGGGGCTGGAGTGATTCCAAAATACGTAGCTCTACAAGCAGCCAAGAAATCGGATGCAACTTGGGTGATCCTTGACAGGTAAAGAGAATTCTTGTTGCTTTTGTATCATGTATGTAGAATGTCGGTGTTGTAACATTAAGTTATAGTGTTACAGAAGAATGAAGAGAGATAGAAAGTATTTTTTAGAGAAGCTCACATGTGGGGTGTCAAGAATGAAGCGCAACAACAACATAGTAAAAATACGCGGCCCAAAAATTTTGGTAGACAAGAAACCGAGTGCATATGGTTTGCCCCAAATATCACACAATGAAATGTTACCTGGACCCGATGATGATACAACTCTAACCACGAAAACACTAAATGACGAAGATATGTTTAGCATCGAAGTTAATTCCACATGTGCGTTATTTAAGAACCTCAAACTTGTATTTCTGTACCGCAATTGCAAACTATCATATCATACTTGATTTTCATATACAAACAAAAGACTATTTTGCGAAATTTTTGAACAAAATAAACTAATACTGCATATAAGTATAATAGTTCAAAAGGAAAACTTGGCATCAAGAAAAAGTAGTTACTACACTTACCATAATGATACAGATGATGATAATAGGTACAAGTTCAACAAGAACGAGCATGAGGACTAGTGTTAGTGAGGACGTGCTTGTACCAATTAGCGATAACCCCGAGGAGAAGATTAAGAAAGCGATAAAAGAGTTATCTATGCTCCTAGAAGCATACACCAAAGAGAACCATCATATAATATCTCCTGAGAAATTGAAGAGCCATCAAGTCCAAATGCCATTTGTGAATCACAAAATTTGCTCATTCTGTAGCAGCACAAGACCGACTAGTGCATGGCAGATTAGGAACTTTCCGTATCTCGAGCTTGTTGATGCTACAAATATACTTTCTTCCAAGAATCTGATACGTCAAAGTGAAAATGAAACTGTGTTACGTGGAACCCTCAAGAATAGTAATCTAGATGTGCTGGTCAAAGAACAGAAAGACGTAAAGAAGTACACGTCTGAAATGCAAGTACTTGAAAAAACAAGTCACGAAAATGTTATCAAGCTTTTGGGAACTTGTTTAGAAATTGGCTCTAGATTTCTCGTTTTAGAGTATGCATGCAATGCTTCACTAGACTATCATATATCGAGTAAGTCCTAATTTTCAAGCTGTTGTAATGAAATCAATATACTGTATTTAAGTTCATGATTTGACAATATTGATGAACATTGCACTACAGATCAAAATGTCGCTCTTTTAACATGGGAAGACAGACTTAATATCGCAATGGGTGCAGCTAAAGGGTTGTATCATCTTCACGAGAACGGCATAGTCCACTGTGATGTATGCCCCAAGAACATATTTTTGACACATAACTATGATCCATTGGTATGCACATAAATATAAATAAAAAACCCAGGTTAATTGTTTTTCAGTATACAGCTCTAACAATGCATATGATGTCGAAAGGGCCAGCCCATTTGAGATTTTAATTTAGATTGCAGGATTCGGGCTAGCAAGAACAGAAACCAAGTCATATAACTCCTTAGATCATGTTATAACCGGCACTTTTGGATATATGGCGCCTGAATACACGGAACTAGGGGAAATAACTACAAAAATGGATGTGTATGCATTCGGGGTGGTCCTATTGGAGCTTATCACGGGTCGGAGCATAATGGATACTAGATCAAAAGGACAGAGCTTATTTAAATGGGTAATCTTTCTTGTTTGCTACTAGTACAAATTCGAGGGTATAGTACATGCATTGTTGAGTCGTACTTTCTATTTTCGTAGGCTAGAAAACTAATCAAAGAAAGAAAGTTTTGTGAGTTGATGGATCCTAAAATTTCATATGACAACCACCAATACATGGAGACTGTACAAGTTACCATTAATTGTCTTAGCAAAGACCCAAATGCAAGACTATCAATGAAAGAGGTTAGTTATGCATTACTGAATTGTACTATTAGCATTAGAGGTTGTACTTAAGTTTTTTTGAACATTTGTGCAGGTAGTTTATAAACTAGAATACATCAAGGATGGTAAAAGCATCCATGAAGCCCATCAATTTGATCAGACATTTAAAGAGAATGTTTAACAAATTTATTGTAACTCAAAATGAGCATAAAATATATGTGAGAAATAATGAATAAGAATAAGGGGTAAATTAGAAAATAGTAACAGTACAGGGGGTAATTATGTAAATTTTACCTGTAATCTCCATTTGTTATGCAACGAACGAACACTGTTATGTTTTTGGTCTAACTTAAATCTATTCAATCTGATTCTGATCTGTATAAACTTTTACTTATGCAAAATCGAATTAGCAGAACTTTCTTTTGCTTACTCCTGCCGTTGTTAGATGCCAAAATTTTTATTTTTTATTTATTTGTAGTATTTATGATTTTGTGAGATATTTATCTATTTTCCTGCGATATTTTAGATTTTGCAATATGGAGTATTTGATTGGTGCTAAATTATTTCTTTTGATGGAAAGTACAAGCCAAGACACAAGATTGTTAGTTTTCCCCTGTAATACTCTACCATTAGATGAAGAAAACAGTTGACAGCAAAAATTGCCAAGGAGTTTACAAAACATTACACCGTTAATGCATGTCTGTCTATCTATCCATCCAATTTACGATGTTAATTCTTCCTGCCTTTGTTCTTCTTACCTTTCTTTCCCTTTCGTTTCAAACTTTTTGCATCCTGAATAATATTTTCTACCGCCATTTCCAAAGCATCTATTTCTTCAGCATGATTCTTCCCTTCACGAGTCTTGCTACTCTCTGCCCCAAAATGCTGGGTGAGTCTTGACTCACACTGCTTTAAGAAAGTATCTCTCTGTGACTTACTTATTGGCCGCTTCTCCGCAGCTGCTTGTGCAGCCTGCATCGCTCCTCTCTTGGCAATTTCTAGCATTGTATTCATTACACATGGACTGAAAATGATAACCGAAACAAATAAAATCTTTAGAGAGATGAATGAACATTCTGTAACCATCTTGGTCAAGGGAACTGTACGTGTGTGATAGTGCAAGTCTAACCTGGAGTCAACTTCAGAATTAAGCAATTGTTTCAGATCATTAACTGTAGTATTATCTTCCGAACGTAACACTTGATCCACGAAGGCAGTAAAACGGCCTAAATTTATTTCAATTTTTTTCTGAAAAGAAAGCACATACCAATGATGGATAGAACTAACATGCAATCATATATGTATGCATATTGCATTACCATAGTTGGAGCAGATGAGTTGTTCAGTGTCTTTCCCTTCTTCCCGTTTTTAGAAACTTTCTGATTTGTTTGCGATTCCCCTTTGCATTCACCAGCAGAAAATTACATCTGTCAACAATGGTACCTCAGCAACTGTCCCACAACCATCATCCATTGAAGGATTTTGATCACAAGGCGTAGTTTTCTTTGAGAACAATACACTCATTATCTCCTCATTGGATTTGTTAAGGTTCACAAATATAGCACTGGGAGCATCGATTATTGGATTTACATTTTCTGAACTCACAATCAGTAGAGGATCCTCTACACTCATAAACGCTTCAGCAACTATTTGGGAATTTAAGTGCAACTTACGACCCTTCATATTCCTTAAAAGAATATACACAAACTTCTTTGGAAGCAAATAAGCAATATTTTTCTTCCCTGTCAATAAGTGAAGCAACACTTGAGAACAATCTGATACTTGCAGACAAATTAAAGTAACTATCATTACCAGCTTCAATGCTAAAAGTGGATGGTAATAAGCGACATTTATCTTTGATCTTCGGATCCAACATTCAGTATCCTCTTTATTGTAGAGAATTTGTTGAGCTATGTTAATGAAAGAAGTTACGTCAGGCTCTAGAGATATCTGTTTTTTGAGTTCTGATAATTCTGTGTCAGAAGAGTGAAGATGTGTGAACCATCCAACAAAAGAAGACTTTGTAGTACAAACTATTCCTGAAGAGAAGGATTCCATAAAAAGAAGACCATCCAAAAGATGCACGAAAATGTGAGGTGATATGTAGCCATCACGCCTCCAATTGGTCCTAAAAGTATCTTTCAAAGCATTTTCGAGTAATGGAGCAACACAAACATCTTTCAAGACACTGCCACGTAGGCGTCCACTGAAGCCTCTTAATAATTGTTTCATGAAGTGCAACAGGTTTTCTGGACCCAAGACATATCATCATCACCCTCCCAATTGTCAAATAGCTGATGTCACCCTTGATGATGACATTTTGATTAAGAATCTCTTCAAGCAAGTTGAGTGATAGATCTGTCTCCCTTAAGGAAACTAAATCTTTAGAGACTGATTTTCGCCAGTCTAAAGGAAACACAAGATCGAAATAATATGTAGAGATTTCAAGGAAACTTTGCAGCTTCTTTTTATAAGAAAAAGTGATGTTAAGATACGAGGAATCTAAGAGAACCTTGGAAACCTCAAAAATGTGAAGAAGAGATGTGCTTTGATGAAATGCAGAACCATTTGACTTCAACTTATTGAGAGCTTCAAGGGTTTCAAGTACCTTTATACCCACAGAAACTAATTCCAACTGCCAATAAGACTGCATAACACAAACCAACTGTTTAATATTAATAGTTGTACACTTCCCATCACTATGAAGACCCTTATTACCGGCGTTTTTTAACCAATCAGCATCCTTGTCGAATAACAAGTAAACCATATTTCCTTTTACATACTGTTTCCTCACTCCAAAATAATCCAAACTAAAATCAGCATGATTCTCGTGTTTATGCAGTCCTTCAATTTCGAGACTTTTAATGCTTTGGAAGATACCCATGACATTCATTTTCCACATATTCCAATAAAAACAAGAGTTTTAGCAGAAACTCGATTCTGAATGATTTTGTCATCACAATGCTTATTAATATCAAAAGGTAATTCATCCTCCCAATCATACCTTGAGGAGTTTAAATGAAAATGAGAATCCAAGATTTTTCTAATGGACAAGATTTCTCCTCTTAGACTTGTTTTTCTGGGAAGAGAGAAAATTGTTCTTGAGCTCGGGCAAGCTACATTGCTGATAAGAGATTACTTTAAGCTCATTACAACAACACCATAGAAATGATCCGACTCCATTTTTGCAATCGACTTTGCTTTCTTACAGAGTTTTTCCTTTTGAGCAAATTGCTTTGGTGGCCAACTTCTATTTCCATTTCCCCATAACGAGCTAAAAAACACATACCAAAGTAAGAGAAGCGTAGCCTTCGTAAAATGTCTAGCCTTCTCCAAAAGATTAGCCTCTTTTAGTACATCACCCATTGTCCTTGCCAGATCAGCAGCATCAAGAAAATGGCCTGATTCTTCTTCCAACAACAAAAGGTCATCAAGGCGACCTAAGTACCTCAAGAACACGCGATTTGATTCCATAGAACAGAAAGCTCTGACAAACTTCATCATTGATATATTATCTCCATGCTCATGGTGATCAAGAGCACAACTCTCCAAAAATTCTTGCTCGAGCTGTTCAAGTTCTTTACTTTTTACTTTAACATGTTGTTTCCAGTATTTTATATTGCATGCCTTTATCAAAAAGTTTCCCTTTTTTACAAACTGACAGACAACTTGAGAACTGATCTCCTTTGGCATAAGCTTCAGCTGCATCGCTAACACTCTGCTGCTGCATCAATCTTTCCAGACTAGTACAAATGTATTTTTCCTGCATAAACAAAGAGTTCAAATTATAGATATTTTGCAACTCTTGATTGGTCCCAGACCTTTCATCTTTCATGAGTTATTGTCTTTTTAGTTTTCATCTTTTATAAGATTTCTAAGTTGTAATAGAATAGGAGTTTAAGTTGATGAAGTTATGAAAGTTAAATTTTCTCTCAATTTTGTGTTAACAATTGAGTTGAATTTATCCTAACTGTGGTATTCTTTGTGAATCAATGTTTGTTAGAAGAGATTATTCTTGAGTATTCTTAGAATCAACAAGTTTAATTTGTGTTGTCTTATTTCACGCTACATCAACTATACACGTGAAAATCAGTTGTGTAGAAATATTAGAACTTGTATCATCACCTCATGCAACCAAAACAGCAAGATCAAGAGGACAACCTTAAAGTTCTAATAGCAATAAACATGTTACATTTGTGAGTTTATAAAATGACCATTTTTCGAATCGAACCCTTTTAAAAGTATTAAATGTATCGGCACACTACCACAGACAAATGATATCAAGTTATCTTATGAGTTAACAAAACGATAACTTGTTAAAACAAATTCTTTTAAAACATAGTAAATTTCATATTCATCATCATCATCATCATGACAATATAATAATATATATTGAAAAGTGCAAGCATATAAAACCAAAAAGATATCAACTCACTTGCGGCAAATCATCTTGTTTCGATTGTATTTTCCAGCCAATGCTATCAAAGAAGGATGAATGGTAATTTTTCCTCTTCCTTCTCCTCTTAGCCTCAACACCAAATGCAGAGTTGATTCTAAACACAAAAAACATGCATCGTTGTTAAAATTTAGATACAAATAATCAGAATACAATTAAATAGAAGATTAAAAATAATACTACATAAGATAATCATCATCATAATCATAATCAATATATTAAATTAATACCTTTCTGGATATTATAATCAGCAAGAGTGCGGCCATCTTCAAGCTGCTTTCCGACGAAGATCAGTCGCTGTTGATCCAGTGGAATACCTATCATTATTATTTAATTTATTAAACATTACATGAAAGTTATGAACTTGAAATATATATAATCGTAATGATAATATATTTATACAAAATTTTTAAACAAACGTACCTTCTTTGTCTTGAATCTTAGCTTTGACATTATCGATAGTATCATATCGCTACTCTTAACCTCGAGAGTTATGGTGTTTCCAGTTAGAGTTTTCACGAAGATCTGCATTTTTTTCTTTCTTGTTGACACTGAAGTTGATGAAGTTGACGAGTACGTGTTTTGTTAAGGTTTTATACTAGTAATCTTGAGTACCAAGTTTCTTGAGTCCCACGTTTTGATCTGATTTGTTGTTGTGAGGTTATATTTTGTGTAATGTCATCGTTTCTTGAGCCCCAACATTTAACTTATGCAGCATATGTATGTATTATTACGAGTACAATTATTTTTCTCATTATAGAATCCGTTTTAGTTAGAAAAATACATCATATATATATATATAGACACATATCTTCATTTACTAGTTTATTCACCCGCGACTACGCGGATAACACATTTTTTTTAAAAAAACTGTTAAGTATTCAATATAATAACAACCTAATAACTGTATAAAATAATTTATAAAAATATCTAAAAGATATGAGTGATTTTCTGAGCAATTTTATCTTTTCATGTAATAATTAAAACACCCCATTAATTTTCAACTAGTTTTTAATTATTTATTTATATATATATTTTTTTTTTACAACTTGGAAGCGTTATCCCATTTCGAAGTTATATTACATATTTAGAAATCAAATCATAATTATATATCGCAAACTACCATTTTAAGTTTTGTAAATTTCAACAAAGCATTCTAGTTAGGTGTTATAAAACAAAACACTTTTCGCTAGCAAAAGATAATCAGAGTGCCCAGCAGTCAAACATTCCTTCAATCAAATCCTCTTGCACAGATTCCATCCCAAAACTTAACCTGCAAGAGTAATGTGGAGGATTAGCATGAAGCTAAGTGAGTCAACTTGTCACTATCAGTACAATTCAATATAACAGTACTGATTATCAACAAATATCACATAGACACTGACACAACATCACCAAGAGGATCGGTGGCCCTTGTGGCACCCTCAGCCGCGGTGGCCCACCAAGCGACACTTATGATCACTGCAGGCCAATACAGTGATTTACCGATAGCTGGTTACTACCTTTAGTCAATATGTGTTCCATTCTCAACACATGATCACAAATCTCACATTGACTAACCTGTAGTACCCCAACCCAACAATTGTTGACCTCCGAATCACCAAATGCCCGAAGGCGACTCATCACATATAACACGTGTATTTCATCAATCAATAGTCAATAATTCAACAATCACAATAGCAACTATGTTCACTTGTTGTAACCAATTATGTTACAACCAAATCACACTGAAAGTACAAGTCCACTCACCGACTACCATAGTCACCCACTCAGTAGTCTAATATCACTGAGTCTTCTCCATATCTGAGAATACAACAAAATAACACAAGTCAGTTACTTGTATATAAATTTATACAACATTATTCCAATATTACAAATAACCATCTTAACAACATAATTTACAATCATCTTTAACCATCAAATACTAGCTTATCAAACTCAATTGCATAACTAATTTACAATTTAACAATTTTCATCAATTCAAGTTAGGGCTTAGCTTATAATCACAATTTAAGTATCAACTAATCATTCTAACATGATTACAAGCTTCTCTTCATGCATAATCAACTAAACTCATAACTTAATTCATGATCATACATCAATTCTTTCATTTCTAAGTTAGAATTTGGATGATAATCCTTGTTTAAGCATCAACTAACAACTATATCATCATTTCAAGCTTCAATCTCACTTTAATCATGCTAATTAAATCCAATACACAAAACCCATTTTCTAGGGTTTACATTAAATTCAAGAATTAACAATTACAACATGTTTATAATGATGATAGAATGATTAATTCATGTTATTGAAGCTTAACTAATATCAATTTACACTTTTGGAAACCTTAATTTCGGATTTTAACCAAGAACACTAAAACCCCCAAATTCTAGGTTTTAGAAAATGAAGAACACAAGATTATACCTTGATTAGGATGATTACAGAGGCTTGAATTCGAGTTCTGGAGCTTCAATTTTATGATTGTATGATTGATTCAAAGTTTCTTCATGTTTGTATGTATGTTTTGTACATATGTATGTATATCCGTACGTACGTATATAGATAGGGTGAAAAGAGAACCGACTCAACATATAATTGAATACTATAAGTGGTTAAGTTTCATTCCCCGTACTTATCATTGCCTGGAACTTAAAAACTATTTGCGGGGAATATTATTTTATTTTACTGTCAACTGAAATAAATTAAAACAGTTAATAATTTATTAATCACAATAAATTATTTGACTCTTTTACCCATTTATTTTCAATTACCAATTTACAATATTTCCTAACATTTCAATTAACCATTTCAATTCAGGAAATAATAGTAAAATATTGGACCCATAAAGTGGGTGTTACAATAATGATAATGAAATATGATATATATGAGCAAACAATAAAATTAACAACAATGAAACACAATCGTAATTGTTGTATTTCTAAACAAAAATCATAAGAAGAAAAATATAGTGCAACTGATTTTGTACTGTGTAAATCGGGAGGAAGATGAAAATAAAAATAATGATTTTAAACTTCCTTTATACCTATATGGATATATATCTTACTTAAGAAGTTTTTTGTTTGATAAGGAGTGTATTTGAAATTCGAAAGAACCGGAAAATAAAGAAACGATTTGTATTTTTAAATTTGTATTCCGTTGATTTTTTGGTAGTTGATTAAATATCAATATAATTAAGGGATGATTATACATGTAAGGTGTTGAATCGCTAAATCTCAGTTACAATTGTGTCACAGTTAAAGGGGTAAAGTTTACATCAAATAATTATAAGGGAATAAAATGTATTTTTTTATGGATTATTATTGATTGTTAATTCCAACTTGAAAGATTAATTAGCAAAATAAAAAATTTAGCTAAACACTTATATCTTTATAACTAAGAGATGAGACCCTTAATTATTTGTCAAATATATATACATGTCACATCATACAAATTCTATGTGTCATCACCATATAAGAGCATATAAGAGCACCTCTAATGCTTTCAATTATTTTGAGTTTAAAGTGGTGACACATCACTACCACCTCAACATACCTCAACTTTATTATAACCTTCACAATGCATTTAACCCTATCAAATTTAAAAATAGCCATGTCAACATATTACTTTAAATAATTTATTTGCTATTTTTATTTGTGTCTATATAAAGTTTAAATGTAATGTTAATTCGAGACTAAATATTTGGGTTAATAGTAGCTTTTTACATGAGCTAAATATTTTGTAATTGTATGTATATGTTTGTGTTTATATAAATATTTAAATATTATGTAAATTTTTAAATGTTAATTAAGGAGTAATAGCTAAACCATAATACTGCTGCAGCTTATGTATCAACTCAAAAGGTGCAAATATTTTTCTTGGTTTAACAATTAATTATGTTTATTTTTTATGGTCATAATAATAATCGTTATATTTTTCTTAAATAAAATGATATCGTTATATATATAGCTGGTAGATGGGTAAATGCATGATATATACAAGGATCACTTATAATTAAATATCAAAATAGATGGCTCAAGTCTCAAAGTATGTGGGGGTCCTACCATTTGTCCATTTCAGCGTCCAAAGATGCGTATAGGCAGTTTTGAGCGATACCTTGTGCGATTCAACATCTGGCATCCCTAGAATGGTTTGAACTCAAAATATACTTAGGTGGCAAAACTTTAAACCCTCTAAATTGGTCCACTCAAGATGCTTAAAAAATCTTGATGATGTAGATTTTTTTACACTCTTATTTCAAATAAGGTAATATTTGATTAAAATTTATATTATAATTATTTTCATTTAATAATATAATTAATAAAATTAAATTATACTATTTTAATTCAAAATAATGTGTCATATAATAACACTTATAACTTTTTATTATAGTCCAAACTCATAACATCCTTTAATTTATTTTTTCCTTCTAATTTTAATCTTTTAGTTTTTTCATCTTAATTTTAACTCTTATTACTCTAACTTTCTCTTTTTTTAAAAATAAATAAATAAACGTTTAGTAAATTATGAAAACTTACTTTTAATGTAATTATATCTTTCATTAAAGTATTGTTAATTTGAAATTTTTTTATTATCATCTTACAGATTAAGGGAAATCAATTTCTATTATTTAGTAAAGTGAATACAAGCTTTATGGATAGGCAGATCAAGGTCATCATCTATTTTTTAAAGAGTTTTTTTTCTGTTTTTTAATCTCACACAACTTAATTACAATTCAGTATGCGAATGGTAAGACGTGCTTCTATTAATTCTATATTACTTTTCAAATTTATATAATGTAGGTATATATTTGATTGTTGTAGAATGATTTATATTTGTGCATATATATGTACATTAGTTATTCAATAAAACGTCTACATTGTTATAGTAATTTTTATAATTTATTTTTCCCAAGACTATTAACGTACACATTGTTTATCAATTGTTGCAAGGTTAACATATTATAACTATAGGAAACGGAAATGTCACAATGACTAGACAATTTTTGTTAGCTAGAAAAATGTCAATTTATAACATACACATCTTTTTTAACCTTACCATTTCATTGATATATTGTGGAAAAAATATGTTGTTATTAATTCATTTTTGAGGGGTTAAAATTTATAAAGTAATATTAATACCGATACAAAAAATTCCTTTTATAATCTGAAAGTTTTCACAATTTCATATATAAATTTGACTTGTGATTCATATATTATGATATTTTATAATGCTAGCCGTGAATCGTAAGGGTTTAACACTAGTTTAATTATATCTATTGATTACAATTCGAGAAAAAATTTCAAGGGTTATATCTCCTCTGATTATTCTTTTTATTCAATAGAGGGATGGGTCAATCCATATCATTATGGGCTACATCCAGGGCACCCACACGAGGTTGTGGACTTGTGGTGGGCTCGTGTCCCAACTTTCTCACAGCTTTAATCAACCTATTTTTTATTTGAGAAAATTTCAAAACGATAAAACGAACTATCGACTAGAAATCAACTGTAAATTACAATTTTAATATCGTAATTATACATTTTAATATGGTCCAACATATGAATCACTATTAACGTCGTAAACAGTTGACTTTTAACCTAAAAAGGTTACAAAACCAAGCCTTCAAAAAAGTGTCGTAGCAACTTCAAAAATTTCGATGAATAGAGTTACAAAATGATCTACTTACAAGCCCACTCATATCCGTGATTATAACTGACTGAAACCGACTGATTCACGTCAGTGTCACATCAGAAATTTTTTTAAAAACTGATTGAAATGGACGGACCTCTGCCATCAGTGACACCGTCGTCACTTTAACTTTAGATCCATATTTACCAATTTACCTTTATTTATACACACGATAAAAGAAAATAAAAAAAGACGAGCGTCTGTTTTCCGACGGTAAAAACCGGCAGCGAGGTGCCATCGATATCGATTTCGTCGGTTTTAACCAATGGGAGCGACGTACACTAATAGGAGCGCTCTAAAGCTTTCTTCTCGATTTGAAAAATAAAAATAAATATTTTTTATTTGATTAAAGTAAATAATAAAATGAATTATTGGTCAGCTCCATTCTTTTGCTAGAATATTCAAGAATCGGCTGGACTTTTATTTTTGCTCAATAATTCGAATCTTTGAGGAGCCAACAACTATTTGATACCTCTGGTGCAGAGCAATTTCAAGGTGTTTGACTGTTTGGGAAAGCTTATATGGTAACTATAGTCATTGTATTTTATTATTTTATAAAAAAAAAAAATAAAGACAATAATATAAAAAGCTCTTAAAAGTGTTTAGGTGAACCTATTTTGAAGAAGTTTACTGATTATTCGATTAGAAAATAAATTGTTTTTTTAACGCATCAAACATTATGTTTGTTTGTAAATAAGCTTTCTCAAACACACCATTCCCCAACATATTCAGCTTCAATAATCTCCTAGTAAGTTTATAGCATATGACTTGTTTTTTACGCACGTACACTGTCTATTTTGGGTCAAAAGTGTGAATCGTGCACCAAAGTATTATATATAAAACGAGTGAGAGTGAGTATATGTTATATGTACCTAAGCTCCTCTTAAGAACCGACCAAACGACACAACCATCATCTTCCACCTTAATAATTTACATCTTTGTCTAAAAAAATTGTTATTTTACGTATAAGAAGTCATATTATGGTATAGTATGGTGTGGATAAAAAAAACACCATGGTTCCCTGTTGTTGTGCTACTAGCTAGTTATTTGTATTTAGCGTAATTATTTAATTTGAGATCTAACCTATGAGTTATCTTGAACGAATTTGAGAACCAATGAAGAAAACTACGTTTTTGTTGTGTTGGATAATGGATACATTACATTCTAAATGTTTTGGTATATTAAGAAGTACAATTTAACTTATTTTTAATGTGATACTTACGATATCAACAATCATAAAATCCCATAAGACATCTCCACGGGTTTTTTTTAATTTTGTATAGATTTAAATATACATTGGTAAATACGAGCACAAAAATTGAAGTGACAATGTCATTGTTGGTTAACTTCGGTTTTAGTCAGTTGATGAGAGTGATTTTATAGTCTTTTTTAATAAAGTAAGATCAGCGAGTAAATGACAAAGCAAAACCTCGATAAAACGGTCTTTTGCTTTGTTTTCGGTTTGAGATGTAACGTGTAGTGTTAGAACCTACTTCCACGTTGATTTTGTATTACCAAAGAATCGTTGCCACATGGACAGATTATTGATGATATGTGTATGGCACCTATTGACTCTATTAATTTTTTGTTTGCTACTAAAAAATAGATATAGCTAAAAGAATAAACCGTGTCCTAATTGTATGGAAACCAACTTACCATGTATTAGAGTCGTAGAATCATATGAAAAATAACTGATTTATATAGTTTCCGATTGATATGTCATCAACAAAATTGTCTAATATGAAAGAACAATTCATCCTTGCATACTTACTCAATTTCACTATTTAAACGAGTGTAACATATTGACATACCGTAATTGCGTGTAGTGTACGTGTTAACTCCTCTCACATCAACATTTGTAATCTATTGGGTTAGTCCGATACTTAACTAGACTAAACATCTTAAAATGTTCGCATGTGTTATTAGAGCATTAATTCGTTAATTTTGTAATAATAAAAACACTACTCACATGATACAATCAACTAGTATCCTCCCGTGTTCTTCGAGTGAACACAAACTCCAAGAATAGATTAAGAATAGAGAATTTGATAAAGTCCAGAATATTTTCTGGTTTGCGTTAACTCAAATAAATACTGGTTCTCCAAGTTTATCAACTCCTAAAATAAAGCCTAACAATCCAATTTTAATGCCAATCAACTAACGAACCAAAACAAACTAAAATACTATACCATTATTATACTTAAACATCCTTATCCTTTTATCAATTATTTTTTTAAACTTTATCCATAACATAATCCCGTTGCCATGCAGGAGCTACGGATATCCTTCCGGACCGCTTGTCCCTTCTTCCAACTGTGTAACATTCCCCTCTTCTTCAAATAGCACCTTGTCCTCAAGGTGAAAGTCCGGATAGGCTGAACGAAATTCACACAGACCTTCCCAAGTTGCATTTTCAGGCGAGCTATGGTTCCATTGTACCAAAACCTGTGTTATTGGTTTCCCTTGTACTAACACACTTCTAACCCCACAAATGGCCAACGGCTGCTCGATAGGACTGCCCTCCTCCAAGTCATCAGGCAACGCTTGAACTCCTCCCGCTGCTACCTCCCCTTGATACCTTCTCAATACCGACACATGAAAAACGGGATGAATTTTACTTGCTTCGGGCAAAATTAATCGATATGCCACCTTTCCCACGCGTTCACTAATCACAAAGGGACCATAAAAACGTTTCGACAATTTATTAGAGAACCGTTTAGCAACCGAAATCTGTCGGTATGGACGCAACTTGACCAGCACCTTATCTCCCACTGCAAACTCCAACTCGCGCCTTTTCTTATTAGCATTGGTCTCCATCCGGTTCCGAGAGATCATCAAATTTTCCTTGAGTTGACACAGCAGCCTATCTCGTTTTACCAACATATCGTCAATGGCTGCCACCTTAGATTGTCCGGGTGGATATGGAATAAGAGACGGTGGTAATTTCCCATATAAAGCTTGATAAGGCGACATGTGTATGCTACTATGATAGCTTGAATTATAACAAAATTCAGCCCACCCCAAATAATTTGCCCACTGTTGAGGCTGCTCCAACACCATCGCCCTCAAATATTGTTCCAACCCGCGATTCACCACTTCCGTTTGTCCATCCGTCTGTGGGTGATATGCAGTACTATATTTCAATTGAGTACCGCTAAGTTTGAATAGATTACTCCAAAAATGACTCACAAAAATCGCATCCCTATCCGACACCACCGTCTTAGGGAATCCATGATGTTTGACAACGATATCCATGAATAACTCGGCCACCCGATGGGCATTGTAAGCAGTGGGCAAGGCACCGAAATGGGCGTATTTAGTAAGCCTATCAACCACCACAAGTATCACCGTGACCCCTTTTGACATTGGTAATCCGGTGATAAAATCCATTGATACATCCTCCCATACCGCCTCGGGAATCGGTAATGGCTGAAGTAATCCACCAGGAGCTTGGGTGGAATATTTTGTTTGTTGACAGACTAAACATTTTCTCACAAAATCATTCACCATCTTCCTCATATCCTTCCAATAAAAAATTGCTGACAAACCTACTAGCATCTTCTTGGTGCCACAGTGCCCGGCACTCTTTGTCTCGTGAAATTCCTTAAGTAAGGGCAGCTTAAGTGCTGATTGTTGTCCCACGTAGTAGCGATTCTGAAAAATCAGCAACCCATCTTGAATACGAAAACCTTCTAGTGCCTCGCCGTTTTGTAACCGTCGGATCAAGACTGACACCTCCGGCAGCGTACGGTGTTCTTCCTTAAGCTTCTCCATCAACCCACTGATAGGTCGGCTAAGGCCCATGAATGCCGCTATCTCAATATCATCCTCGCCATGCATGCGAGATAAAGCATCTGCTACAATGTTGGTGACTCCCGATTTATACTCAATTTCGAAGTTGAACCCCATTAGCTTGCGGACATACTGTTGTTGGACTGGAGTTTGGATCACCTGCCGCATTAATTCCTTAATACTTTTATGGTCAGTTCGTATTAGGAACCGTCGCCCTATCAAATATTGTCTCCACTTATATACTGCCTCGACAATGGCATGCAACTCTTTCTGATACGTGGCGGCCATCTTCATTCTGGCACCCAATTTTCGACTGAAGAAACAAATAGGTTGGCCCTTCTGTAATAGGACAGCCCCTATACCCTCACCCGATGCATCAGTCTCGACAACAAAAATTTCTTCAAAATCGGGTAGGCGAAGGACTGGCGCTACGGACAACTGGTGTTTTAAGTCTTCGAAAGCTTTGTCCTCACGTTCTCCCCATCGGAAACCGTCCTTTTGGAGCAGATCGGACAACGGGGCAGCTATGGATGCGTACCCTTGAATAAAACGCCTGTAGTACTCGGCGAGTCCTAGAAAACTCCGCACCTGTTTTTGATTTTGGGGGGTTGGCCATGTTGTGACAGCTTCCACCTTTTTGGGGTCCATTTCCACCCCTTGTCCCGAAATAATATGCCCGAGGTACTCAAGCGAGGCTGCCCCAAAGATGCATTTGGATCGCTTCACATAAAACTGATACTCCTGTAAACAGTGAAACACTCGTTGCAAGTGCTCGACATGAGCCGTGAGGGATGAGCTATAAATTAATATGTCATCAAAGAAAACTATAACAAACTTGCGTAAATACGGAGAAAAAATACGATTCATGGTGGCTTGGAAAGTCGAGGGTGCGTTCGTAAGCCCAAATGGCATCACGAGAAACTCGTAGTGTCCCTCGTGTGTGCGGAAGGCTGTTTTATATATATCTCGATCATGAACTCGGATTTGGTGATATCCGGCTCGCAAATCCAGTTTAGTAAAGACATTTGCCCCGCCCAATTCGTCAAACATTTCATCGGCTGTCGGTATGGGAAACTTATCCTTAACGGTCACGGGATTTAACGCCCGATAGTCAACACAGAAACGGTAATTGCCGTCTTTCTTCTTAACTAACAATACCGGTGACGAAAAGGGGCTGTGACTAAATCGGATAATACCTTGGTCCAACATTTCCTTGACTAACTTCTCCATTTCGGCCTTTTGGTAATGAGGGTAACGGTAAGGACGGACATTAACAGGCTTGGTATTTGGCAGTAAATGAATTCTATGATCAATGAATCGATGAGGTGGTAGGCCATTTGGTTCCGCGAAGAGTTCCTGATACCGGTCTAAGAGTGCCTCGATCTCTACATGATTTTTAGAAGTAGCTACCTCGGCTGTTGCTTGGACCGGTTGTAAATTGTGGACCTCGTACATACCATAAATCTCATCCGTGTCCAACAAGGCTTGCATCTGGTGGAACCCAATCTTCTTAAACCGCAGCGCATCATCCCCTCTCAATGTATGCTTTTTGCTGTTAATATTAAACGCCATAGACTGGTGGGCGTAATCATGTGTTACCTTGCCCAACTTCTGTAGCCACTGTATTCCCAGTACAACTTCAGCGCCTTGCATAGGTAGTACAAATAAGTCAACTTTAATAGTGAGACCTTGCATTGTGAGATTCACCTGGTTACATACGTGTTCACAAAGCAATGTGGCGCCACTTCCAATGTACACCTTAAACGCCTTGGTGGGTGTGATTGGTAACTTCAATTGTTCAATCAAAGAAGGTTGCACAAAGTTATGAGTACTGCCATTATCAATAAGCACATGTACCTCGGTGGACGAAATCGTACCCCACAATTGCAGGGAACGGGGGCTGCCATGCCCAACCAATGAATTTAAACAGGAGACGTCGCCGGTCTCAATCGCATCTTCTTGGGCGGTTGTCGTCTCATCCTGTCCTGTATCCACGAATTCTTCGTCGGTCGCTATCATTAACATAAATTTACCAGGGCATTTATGCCCTTTTACCCACTTGTGATCACAGTTGAAACATAATCCCAAGTTCATGCGTTCCTGTCTTTCAGCAGGTGAAATCCATTTAATCGGCAGTGGCGTAGGTGTGTTGCCAGTTGGGTTTGAGGTGGGGGTCGGTAACAGTCCTTGTCTGGGGGGTTCACCTTTGGGTGGGGTTGGTCGAGCCGGTGGTGCAGGTGGTCTGGACCAGGTTGTGTTGGTTGAAGAATTGGGTTTAACGGTTGTAGTCGTGGTCCATTGGTCGCTGAAACGAGCCTCAGTGATGCGGGCTAAGGCAAAGGCATCACCTAAGGTGGGCGGCCTGGAGATCAATAGTTCTCGTTGGATAGCCGGCTTCAGTCCGGAGATGTAAAACGAGATGAGTAGGTTTTCAGAAACGTTCGTGACCCGATTCATGAGTTTTTCGAACTCTCCTTGATAGTGGGCCACCGTGTCGGTTTGTAGGAGCTTGGAAAGTGCTCCTTGGGGATCTTCGTACTTCGATGGTCCGAAGCGGTTTCGTACACTTGCCAGGAATTCCTCCCATGTTGTGATGAGATTATTACTGGTCATCCAGCGAAACCATTCGGATGCGTCACCCTCTAAATTAAACCCGATGATCCGGAGGCGCTGCTCGTTGGCCGTCCCATGAAGGCCGAAGTACTCGTTAATAGCAAAGATCCAACTTTCCGGGTCAGAACCCCGAAACTTGGGTACATCGAGGCGCATCGAACGTGGAATCCCATCTCTGTCACCCCCACCGTTGCCATGGCGATTACCTGTTAATGCCAGGGTACGAGTATTTTGCAATTCCTGGGTCAAGAGCTCGATCTGATGGGTGAAAGCATCGGCTTGTTCCTTTAGCAACAGTCGGATGGCGGTTTCGTCCATTGGCAATGAAAGCACCAATTGATACAATCAACTAGTATCCTCCCGTGTTCTTCGAGTGAACACAAACTCCAAGAATAGATTAAGAATAGAGAATTTGATAAAGTCCAGAATATTTTCTGGTTTGCATTAACTCAAATAAATACTGGTTCTCCAAGTTTATCAACTCCTAAAATAAAGCCTAACAATCCAATTTTAATGTCAATCAACTAACGAACCAAAACAAACTAAAATACTATACCATTATTATACTTAAACATCCTTATCCTTTTATCAATTATTTTTTTAAACTTTATCCATAACATAATCCCGTTGCCATGCAGGAGCTACGGATATCCTTCCGGACCGCCTTGTCCCTTCTTCCAACTGTGTAACAATTTTAGAGCATTAATTCGTTAATTTTGTAATAATAAAAACACTACTCACACCTTCATTGTGGGGTACTAAATTCGTGTTAAAATACCATTATATTCCTAGCTAATTGTGTTAAAATTGAGATAAATGATAAACATATAATATTATGTAGATCATGGAGTGTTTTGGTGAGCGTTAGCTTTTTAGCTTATATGTTAAGAAAAAGCTCCAAAATATTGACTTTTGATTTTTCAGCTTTTTTACCCTTTAAAACAATGATAAGTTTATCCCAAAAAAACACATCCAAATACTTGCAAGAGTTTTTTTTTTTTTTTACCATCAAAAGTTAAAAAAAACCTTTCTAATTAGCTATCCCAAACACCCTCTGAAGACGTATAGTTTTTGTGGTTACGAGAGCAAGATTTGATGGGATATCTCAAATCATTCGGTGAAGGTATGGCCGAATGGATGAGTGACTACAAGTCACGAGCACGAGATCCACAACTCTGCCAAATTACAACAAATCATCCCTTCCTTCACATGCGCACCCTCAAATCTCAATATCCAAATTATCCATTATCCAATTGAGAATTCTGTTACTGCAAGTCAATTCCAATTAGGACCCTACATTTTCAGATATTGACAGCTAAGCCCCTAAAGTAAAGTGTGGTTCGAAATTAAATACTCCAACGTCTTTAAACGCCATAAGTAAGACAAGTGGTTTGATCGTATTTTGAGACTCTCACCAACTTCACAAGTCATTTTCGTGTCTTTATACTATAACAAGTTTGGACGTTAGTCACTAATAATAGTGGGCTTAATTTAAAATTTTAGGTAAAAAGCTTTTTTCCAATTAATCAAGATCAAAACAACTTTCTAATAATAACATATAAGTAAAAAAAAAAACAAGTAATCAAATGTTATGTGTAACTAACAACTCCTAACCTTAGATGCTTTTATGCTAAAACGAATTACAAAGGTGTAAATATTTAGAAAAGATTTGGACAAGAGTATCTAACCTTTGTGCTGTATATATATATATTATCTTTAACAAACAATCTACTTTGAAGAGACCAAGTTCGTATTATTATCTTTTATATAATAAAATAGAATATAATGAGAAAATTTGAACCTTAGATTTGTTCCATTTATAATGATCCAACGGCTAAAATTATTTCCTACCTCTATTTTCATATTTTAAAAAGTGTACCCACAACTATTAAAATTGACAATTCTAGTACTTCCCTATTTTTTTAGTCCTTAAAATATAGATACCACGATATTTTAAACGGTAATTTATAAATTAACCATTTGTAATTGAAAATTTATCTATATTGATAAATATATTGATTTTTTTTAACATCAATAATGAATATGTTAAAGTCATAAATAAATGTTGTTATGGTTCGTAATCCAAATGCTTTAAACCCTAATTTGCGGTATGAATTGTTTATAAATGACCAACCTCAATTGTAACCGGCCTTAATTTTGTAAACTAAAAAAATTGATCAAACGAGATTCACCTTAATTTAGATTTTTGACAAATACAATCATTTTCTTGCAAGAATTAAAGCCATGAATCCTTTTTGGACAATGAAGAAAGTGATATTTACTGGAAAATTTTTAGCTTTAAATTACCTTTTTGGGCTATTTACCTAAAATCAAATGTAGATTTCCATATTAGAATATCGTTTTTCCTTTTTATACACACCTTTGAATTTATTATAACAAGTTTTAAATGTACTTGAGGATGAATTCGCTATCGAACGTTTTATTGATTGACTAAATATTAACGTTTGTAAAGATCAAGTTGACGAAGATGTTTTCAAAAACCTTATCAAGAGAAATTTTGATGGCATGTATACTAACTAAACATCTTCGCTAACTTGGATATTAAATTAATAATGATTATATTATATAAAAGTCTCTTTCATAGTACAATTTCATGTGACTTAAATATTAACTACAAAATTTACAAAATCAATTGTCAAAACCCGCATTATCACAGGATCTCACCTAGTAATGTATAAATTTGTAATCATGAGTTAATATATACCTACGGTGTAAGACGTGACAGTGACGCAATGCCCAAATTTTCAAAAATAACGTCAATAAGTTTTTCAAACTTTCAATACATAATCATTGTTTACTTAAAACTGTTTTTAAAAGTATTGATTAAACTAAAGGACTTTTAACGTGCGGTGACTTTTTGGATGTTAAATGATTCACATGTCAAATCTAATTTATCAAACGTCTACGTAACATAAAATGATAAAATCAAAGCTATATATCCAAGAATTTAGTGGGTGTTGCAAAATCAACTTTTTTGGAAGATATTTGTTTAACAATGATTGGCTGATTACCCTAAATATGCATATTAAATATACAAGCCAATTGCGTTTAGGAGTCTGATTAGGAAGGCGTTAAGCAAAGCCACTAGCTAGTAGCACAAGAAAGTCATGCCTAATAATTCAAATAAACAAATTCCAACATTATTCATGGGTTAGTAATTAACAACGACCAGTCGGCTACACATATACCACTAGGCCTCTCAAAGTTATTTGGTGCTTGCATACGTGTGAGATATTTTTGTACTTGTATACATCATGGGGGCCATGGTTTGATTGAAAGTATTGATTATTTCATCAAAAAAACTGCAGAACAATTCACGTTCCTAATTACTCCGTATATGATTTGATGTGTGCTTAAAAAATTAATTGATCTATATGGTAAAACGATAGACGTAGTGAATAGATTATTAACGGCGCAGATTTTGAATCTGAGGTGACTTATTTTAATTTTTGTAAACTCGTATTACAAATATATAAAAAAATTATTTAGTATGGCAAATGGACTGTGAACTACGCACCTTTGGTATGGCTTAGTCATGTATATAATTTGTGGGAGTATAGTAGTATACACGATCTTTTATGCCTAGTAATTTTGAACATTTTACTAATCTACGCTGATATAATTAATATTAGTGGTGTTCACGGTACGGTTTATTCGGTTTTTGACAAAAAGAATCAACTGAATCTTTTGATTTTTCAAAAATTAGAATCGCTCAGTTTCAGTTTTTCGGTTATTTCGAATTCTAAACTTTGATCAATATAAAACTTTTAAGACGATTTTAATATTTCTCTTTCTGGTTGTGTAGTTAGTTTGGTCTACTTTAGCATGTTTATAGTTTAATTATAACAATACATTTATAAGAGTTGAGATCTTTTAGAAATGCAAAAAAAATAGAGAATGAGAGAACCAATAGGATTGCCCCATTACTTTACAAAACTCACTTTAATTTTTACCTCATAGTTAATTATCTCACAAACCATAAATCCATAAATTATAAATGGAATTTTAGTTTAGTTAAGTAAGAATTATGAATTAGACTAGAGCATCAAAATTGATTGATCATATATTTTATAAATGACAATGTGTTAATTATATATGATAAAGAATTTTGATTATTTTATTAGTTATTGTTATTACTATATAATAATATTGAATATATAAAAATAATTATAAATAATTTAATTGATGGAAAAAAAACGGTTCAATTATTATCAGTTTGATCTTTACGTATAACCTGAATTGAATCGAAATATGTTGGTTATTAATGGTTCGATTTAACCATCAGTTCGATTTATTTCGATCGGTTATATCGATTATTCTATTACGATTTGATTTTTTCGGTATTATGCTTAATCGATATAACCGATCAAAATAAATCGAATCTAGGCATTTTTAACAAAATTGATCAATCAATGTCAATTGATATAATCGATTGACGTAGTGAATAGATTAGTTAAATTTGGAATTTGTTAAATTTGGAATAATCGATATGGTAAAATGATAGACGTAGTGAATAGATTATTAACGGTTATATCGATTATGCTTAACCTTTATAACAATACATTTTTCGGTTTAACCTTTAGATTTATAAACCAATCAATCAATGTCAATAGTGAGTGCGATTCATCCGATTCTGGCAGTGTTAACTCCGTTAATGATGAGCTCCCGGAGATCGAAGAAGGAGAGATCTTAGCTGAGGATGTCGGAAATGGTGATTCTCCGGTTTCAGAAGTTGAAGAGTCTGTATTCAATGAAGTAGGAGATGGTTTAATTGCTTCTAATAATGGTGGTGACAAAGCCAATGCAGAACCAATAATCGAGGAGTCTCAAGGAGTTCCTTCACACGATGCATTATTTCCCAATGCTTCGGCTCCCCAAATGATTAATAATACCTCGGTTCTTGCAAACACTATTGGGTCTCTCATGCATGATGGGCCTTTCATGCAACAGGGGCCTTCCATGCAATGTGGGTCGTTTGCATTTTCTGCTCCACCCAAGACCAATAGAAGTAAAAAACAATTGTGTAAACCCAGTTCAATCAAAATCCAGTTCTGTGACGGCATAGGTAATTCAAGAAAAAGAAGAAGGCATGATTCTCCTTTGGCCGAATCATGTGATGACACCTCTGCTCTTAATGGAAATGCTACTTCATCGATCGACCTTAATAAATCCGTCAATTCTACTGGTCCTTCGAATGATTCTATGGAAGCTTCGTATGTCTCAGGTTCTCAAGAATTGGCTAAGACGATCATGATGGGAAACGAGGTGGGCTTTTAGGTAAACTTTGATGACGTTGTTTTAAATAATTTAAGTGCAGGAGCAGGAGTAAAAAACATGTCTCAATGAATTTGTTATCATTGAATGTTAGGGGTATGAGCGATGCTCATAAAATTGATTGGATTAGAAATCTAAAGGTTAAGCATAAATTAGATTTCTTAGGTATACAAGAAACCCATTTTTCCTATTCAAACAAAATCGATATAGCAGGATGTTGGGGTAGTTCGGAGTTTACGTTTGAATTGGTAGATGCTGTTGGTAGATCAGGTGGAATTATTTGTGTTTGGAATCCTTCCATTTTTCCGTGCACAGTTAGTATCAAATCTAGGCATTTTTTGATGGCTTCAATAACAATGTTTTTCTTGTGAATGGAAAAACACAAACAATGTTTTTTGATGGCTTCAATAACAATGTTTTTCTTGTGAATGGCTTCAATAACAGTTAGTATCACAGTTAGTATATGCACCCCAACCATTATCGGATAAACGCAAGCTGTGGGAAGATTTGAAATCGTTAAAGAACTCGTATCATGGTAATTGGGTGTTCTTCGGTGATTTTAATATGGTGAGGATCCCGGATGAAAGACTTAATTCTATCTTTTGTCAATCATCCGCCAATGATTTTAACGATTTCATAAATGTGATTGGTCTCAAAGAATTCAGCATGGGAGGTCGTAGATTTACTTATCTCAGCCCGGAAACTTATAAATTAAGTAAACTAGACCGCTTCCTCGTGTGCCAAAATTTCATGTATTCGCAACCGAGATCAATGGTGATTGCTCATCCTCGTTTACATTCGGATCATTCTCCTATAACTTTGTGCAACTCACATGTTGATTTCGGTCCTCAACCGTTCCGATTGTATAATTCTTGGTTGAAATTGAAGGGGTTTGATGAGGTTGTCAAATTAGCTTGGGCTGTTTTTCAAGGGTACGGTTTACCTGATCAACTCTTGGCAGTTAAGTTGAAATTTGTAAAAAGTCAAATTAAAGGTTGGAGGACAAAGGAGTTTGAAAAGGAAAATAAAGAATTATTAGTGTTGCATGAAAAGATTAATGAGCTAGGTCGGTCGTGGAGTCTCGGGCACTCATAGAAAGCGAATTACATGAGCTTCAAAATGGCAAATCAAGGTTGCTAGAATTGGAACACGTTCGAAATCTAGATTTGAAGCAAAGATCACATGTTAAATGGGTCGTGGACGGTGATGAAAATTCATCTTTTTTTCACGGGACTCTCAAAAACAAAAACAGAAATAACCGCATACATGGTTTATCGATCGATGGCACATGGAATTCTGATCCGAAGGCGATTAAGGATGAAGCGTACAGGTTTTTCTCGCAAAAATTTCAAGAGAAATGGAAGGTCAGGCCTCTTTTTATTAATAATCTTTTTGCTTGCCTTTCGAATTCTCAACGCGATAGTATTGAGAGGCCGTTTTCTGTTGAGGAAATTAAGACATCAATTTGGGCTTGCGGGTGTGATAAAGCACCCGGGCCCGATGGCTTCACATTTAAATTTTTGAAAACCCATTTCGATATTATTATTCCGAATGTAATGAGATACATCAGATACTTTGAAACAACAGGTTGTATCTCTAAAGGTTGTAACTCGTCTTTCATTACGCTTCTCCCTAAGATCAAGGATCCGGTAAATCTTGGAGACTATCGTCCTATTTCTCTCATTGGAAGCCTTTATAAGATTCTTGCCAAAGCTTTGTCATTTCATTTGCGAGAAGTAATTGATACTCTGGTCGATGTTACACAATCAGCTTATGTGAATGACAGGAACATCTTAGAAGGTCCACTTATCATAAATGAAGTTATCTCTTGGTCCAAAAAAACCAAGAATAATTTGTTTATGTTCAAAGTTGACTTTGAGAAAGCGTTTGACTCTATCAATTGGAATTATCTGGATTCAGTGATGGAACAAATGAACTTCGGAGTGAAATGGCGTAAATGGATTCTTGGATGTTTAATTCATCCTTTGCTTCGGTTTTAATCAATGGGTCGCCAACAAAGGAGTTTCACATTTCTAAGGGTGTTAGGCAGGGAGATCCTCTTTCGCCCTTCCTTTTTATCATTGCCATGGAAGGTTTGAATGTAGCGATGAAAACGACATGTAACAAAGGTATATTTCATGGTAAAAGAATTGGGGCAAACGGTCCTATGTTATCTCATTTTATTTATGCAGATGATGCGATTTTCGTAGGTGATGTTTCTAAAACAAACATAATGAACCTTGTAACACCCCCAAATTCGTTGATTGTGGTTAGCGGAAGCATTGGCATAAGCTGGGGGTGCCACAATAACAATGTACATGCATACGTATCAAAGCATATGATTACAACAGAACATATATTAAGGTGACAAAAGTAATACTTACAAAGTTTACGATTCATCGAATCATATAGGTTTAAAAAGTAATTAAGTTACAAAAGTAGATTTCGTAAATATGACTAAACAGTTTAGTTATATAAAAGAAATTCTGTTGTCAAAAGTTGGCATCTTATTCCTTCGTGGGTAGCCTATGTTCCATGCATTCTGGAGGTTCTTACGTGCGGCTAATTCCCTGAAAAACATAGTAAAAGTCAACAACGAGGTTGAGTGAATTCACAGGTTTTATGTTTGCAATGGTTGAATCAAGTTTGTAAGCACAGTTGTTGAAACCAATACGTTAACAAATAGTTATTGCCATAATAGTTAAGTAAACGTTTTGTGGAATGTTATCCAAATATAGTTCGGTTGGGATGTTGCTCAAAATACAGTTTGCGTGGGATGTTACCCAAAATACAGTTTGCAATACGTTGTTGGTCGTTCTCCAACGTTTCCAAAACAGTACAGGTCGTTCTCCGGTCTAAATACGCACGGGTCGTTCTCCCGTCCAATTCGGCCAGTCGTTCTCTGGCAATAAATACTGTTGGTCGTTCTCCAGAGAAACACAGTACCGGTCGTTCTTCGGTCAGAAGACGCACGGGTCGTTCTCTTGTCCACTTAGCCAGTCGTTCTCTGGCACTAAAATACGTTGTTGGTCGTTCTCCAGCGTTTACATAAAAAGTACCGGTCGTTCTCCGGTTTACCAAACAAGTTTTAACACGTTTATAGTATCAAAATGTTATTTCATAAATACCAGTTTTGTTGTAAGGGCTCAACAGTTCAAAGTACTCAAATCGTGTGAGTAAACAAGTATGATAAACAATCATGTAAGCAAAAGTAGTTATGGCAATCAGTAAAGCAGTTGACTATGTTTTCCACCCCTGTTCAAAAGTAGTAAAGCAGTAAAAGTAGGGGTCGTGAACTCACCTGTTGAGTTAAGTAATGTGCGAGTACTAGCAAAGCCTAAAGTCCAAGTATAGTCCGTAATCTCCTAACGCCCTAAACATATGAGATTTAATAAGTATGTAGAGGTCTAAGTTTAACCATCCATGCTAGTGTTCGTACAACCAAGTTATGTCCAAGTGTTTGTTCGATGTTTATGTTTGAAGTTTTGAAAATGTATACGACTCGTTGGTGATAGTTTGAAATCGGCATTCCAATATTATAAGTGTGTTTGTAATGTTTATAAAGTTCGTGTATCGTATCGTATGTAAATATTCGTTTCCGGTTAAGTTTGACACTTAGTGGGAAAAAAAGATTTGCAAGTTTTCTGTTTTATGTGTCACTTAAGGGCGTCACTTGTCTTGAGGGTAGTGACACTTAGGAAGTGTCGCATAAAATGGTAAGATCTGAATTATTAGCGTCACTCGATGAAGTGACGCATATGGGGCGTCACTTAAACAAGTGACGGGTACAAGTGTCGGGTCTAAGTCAGTATTCGAGTATAGGCGTCACTTAAACTAGTAACGTATGGAAGTGTCGGGTAGGAGTGTCGGTGTAAGTATCTGAAAAAGAGGGTTTGTAGCGTCAATTGGCGAAGTGACGCAAAAAGAGGGTTTTATGCGACACTTAGTGCATCACTTAAGTGACGCTACACTGTTTTATGTCCCGATGCGTCACTTAAGCTTCGATTTGGACATAGTAAGTTGTTAAGAACACTAAAACATGGTATATTAAGTATTATAAACATGATATATCAAAGAAAATAGCAAGATTTAAGAGTTTGCGGGATTGTCGGGATCTTACAAAGTTATCGCAAGAGAATTCTGAAAAGATGGTTGTGTAGCCCTCGTTGTCATGATCGTTTTTCTCTAAAGGAGTTATGTTATTTGAGGTTATTTCGTGGTAGTTTTCGGTGGTCAAAGTGGGTGGGTGGAAGTGTGTTTAGAGAGAGAGATGAGAGGAATGAGGGTAAAGAGAGAGAAAGAGATAGGTAGGAATGAAAGAATGGAGGGGATGAGGAGGGGTTTTGTCTCCCTTTTTCGTCTCCCGTTGTTGCGTTCTGTGTGGTGTTCGTTTCCCCGATTATTAAATGTTATAATATTTTAAATAAGAAATTTCTAAGTTCTAATTTTTCGTAACACTTTTAAGCGAAGAACTTTTATAAAAATTAATTTATTTAGTTTATACAAGTTTAACTTTATTTTGTTCCAGTTTTACGGATATGTTTTGTCGCGCAGAATATGTTTTGTTTGATACGAATACCTTGTAAATATTATCGACATAATAATAAATAATAACGTTATTTAATAATTTCATTTTATTAAATAAATTTGATCACCAACAGTCATATATTTTTGCTGCGTTTGTTCCAATTGTTTTGTACGTAATTATACAATTTAAGTATTATGCAATATTACACGTATTAACTAGTTGGGCTTTGCTAGACTTACTTCTAAAATATGTTGCGAATTCACTCAAGTAGGGAATTAGCCTAAAAATGCATGCAAGTAATGTTTATAATTAAGTTAAAATTGCGGGGTTGCCCGGATTCTTCGTTGCTTCAATGCATCATCTGGACTTAAAGTGAATTTTCATAAGTCTAAGATATTTGGTGTGGGCATTTCGGACTCTACTGTTTTGGATCTAGCTTCGGGTCTTGGATGTATTGTTGGATCCCTACCTTTTTCTTATCTTGGAGTTCCGGTTGGAGCGAATATGAACCTAAAAAAGCATTGGGTTCCCATTGTTGATCGGTTCAAAGCGAAATTATCCGGGTGGAAAGCTAAAAATCTATCGTTCGGTGGTAGGCTTACTTTGGTCAAATCCGTCTTAAGTAGCCTATCTATTTACTTCTTGTCGTTATTTAAAGCTCCTTCCGGTATAATTAATCGGCTTGAACAAATTAGAAGGAGGTTCCTTTGGGGCATTCATGCAAATGCAAAGAAAATTAGTTGGGTAGCTTGGAAAGTTGTTATGGCTTCGAAAAAAAGAGGAGGGCTTGGAATTGGTTCGCTTAAATCTCACAACTATGCTTTGCTAATGAAATGGTGGTGGAAGTTGAGAGATAACAAGGATTATATTTGGAAGAAGGTGATCATGGCTATTCACGGCTTGGAAAACAAACCGATATATCAAATGTCCAAGGCTGGTTATTCGGGCGTTTGAAAGAATATTTGTAATGTTTCAACGGACATTGGTGATCTTGGTCTTAACTTTGGAGACTTCTTCTCCTTTGTCATTGGCAATGGTATGAAGATTCGTTTTTGGAAAGACCATTGGATAGGTGAAGTCTCACTACAAATGCAATTTCCTTCTCTTTTTGCAATTGAAAAAAGGAAAGAATGTTGCATTTCGGATCGGATTGGTACTAACCGTTACATGTGGAGTTGGTCTCAAGTGTTTTAATAGCCAAATACACATCGAGGAGTTCTGTTCATTGTTGCATCTGATATCATCATTCAACATCTCAAATTCGGTTGATAGCATGAAGTGCAAGGCATCCCAAGATGGCTCTTATAGCGTCAACATGGTTAGGCGATTTATAGATGATAGGCTCACCTCGTACGGATATCCGAATACACCTTGGTTAAAGTGGGTGCCAATCAAGGTTAACTGTTTTGTATGGAAAGCTTGTTTGGGCAGACTTCCGGTGTCAAAATGTTTAAGGGATAGGGGAATTAACATTGTCTCATGCAATTGTAAAGTTTGTGGCTGTGCAGAGGAGAGCATCGATCATGTGTTAATATTGTGTTCAAAAGCATTGGAGGTAATTAAATGGATGTTTAAATGGTGCAATATATCATCTCCTAACATTTCTTCGGTGAAAGATCTCGTCGAATTTGGTATCAAGTGGGTAAATAATTCGAAGAAAAGGAAGATTTTTTTGGGCATCATCCAATGCACATTATGGTGTATTTGGAAAGCAAGAAACGAATTGGTGTTCAAAAACTTTCGAAGATCCTTCCTTGCCATTACGGGAGATATCACATCTACGTCCTTCTTGTGGATTAAGTATAGAAACAACTTTTCTTGTAACTGGTTAGAATGGTGTCGATGTCCTATGTAATTCCTTTTGTTTTTTCGTTTTTCTTGTTGTATGTACTTTCTTTGCCTCTCTTAGTTCCTTGCTAAGAGTTGTTTTTTTTTTTAATATTATTTATCGTTTTCAAAAAAAAAATACTGTCGTGTCAATAATTCTCCAAATGAAAATAAGAGAATACAGAGTTGTATTGAAAAATAGCGTTCTCAATAAAGTTTTAGCTCAAAAACACTTTAAAAGTGTGTTATTTGAGACATGGGGAGTAAATTATTTAAATCATTCTCACGGTTTAATTTGTTTTATCGGTCATTTCCTGACTTTCAAAAAGTATCAGAAAAGTCCCATTTTTAAAAATTTTATTCACTAATAGTCCAAAATAGAGACTATTAAAATAATTTATTATTATGAATATTTTCGACCAGTAGGTCCATTTTGAACTACCGATGAATAAAAATTTCAAAAAATGAATATTTTTATATTTTTTGAAAGTCTAGGAGGGACGATGAATATTTTTATATTTTTTGAAAGTCTAGGAGGGACGGTGAAACAAATTGAAAATCATATAAATGATTTAAATAATTTAATCCAAGTATTGGTTAGATAAAAAATCCTATTCATAAAAATGTGCATTTTTCAACAAATTAAACCACCATTTAATCAAACTAGCATAATATCTGCGCAAATGCGCAATGCAGCAGAGTATATATTATAATTCAACGGTAGTTGTATATATAAGTTTGTTTATTATTTTGTGATGCATTACTTATGATGATGGATCGATAACGATAATTTAATGTGTAGATTTCAAGATTTGGAATAAGAAGGGGGTTAAAAGTAGAAAAATTGATAGGAGTATGAAAGGGATGAAGTTAATACAATACTCTCGCGCAATGTTGAGTCTAAAATTTTAAGGTTTCTAAAAATAGAGTAATTAATAAGATGCATTATATATACTAGCATATTGTCCGCGCAATGCGGCGGTTGCAACTACTTAATAAATTTTTGTTATGTATGATACTATTTTCGTCAAATAACATAACATTACTTATTACATGATAATCAAAATATCTTACATTTGAGTGAATTTATCATTTAAATTAAAAGCTACAACTACTACACACCAACTTTTCAATTTGGAGTTTTTCATTTAAATTAAAAGATACAGCTATTACACATCAAACAAGACTTTTATTACTTTTGGAGCTTTTAATTTTAAAATTAAAAGCTAAAGTTCTTAAAAGCTCCTAAAAGCTCATCACCAAACAGACCCTAAGACTCAACATATGAAGATGCTTTATAAGTAGTTATAGATACAATATACGTTCTATTCTTATTTTTTTTATATATAAACAAATACGGAATATATTGAAAACAAACCAACTACGCAAAGAAAACCTCCGATACAATCCTGAGAAAAGGCAACAAAGGAACAAACATACCAAAGCTTCCCGTGGTTGAGAAATCCAACAACCCCAATTAATATAGAACATTTTGTCTTTTTGATAATCTGCTAGCAATTCACAATAAGGCTTTTACTTGAACACTTAATAAAATGTCTTCATCATATCCTTAAATTTTTGAAGTGAATTCGCATAAGCATGAACCAACTGTTTATCTCCGAATAGACCACATGAACCAAATTGAAAGATCGAAAGGCAAAACAATTACTCCCTACGACCCCACTAGTTCCATGATCTTCGTCAAATCCTTTTCACGCTAGTGCATTCTAACAAATAGTGCGTTTCTTCCTCGAAACCCAAGTTACATAAAGGACAAGTTGAGGGATAAATGTTGCCACTTGATGCCGTGGACCAGCAGATTAGACCTACCTGGAAGTTTATTCAGTGTCGCTCTCCATAAGCTGAAAATACATTGATGGCAAACAAATTTGGACTTCTAGAGATGATTGCAAAGAAGTGTATTTGGATCAACTGAGAAAGAATCTTACGTTGTGTTTGATTTGTGGAATTTAATAGAATTTAATGGAATCAGAGAATCTCAATTCCATTCCACAAGGATATTTGATTCACAAATGAATTGATTTGAAAGTCATCACATTATTAATTGGAATTTCAGTTCTTTTGATAAATTTCAAATCCATTCAAAACATTCCGTGAACTAAAAGTAGCGTAAATGTGTCGAAATTTCAGTGTTTAATGTGTCGAAATTCCACCAACACAAAACCCAATATTTGAAAATTGTTCTTTCTGTTCAATAGCTCATTTTATTTAACTTTCATGCTATACGATAAATAAATACTCGTAATAATAATAGTAGTTGGTAGTAATTTGTAACACCAATAATGCACCCGGTCATATAACAATTATTATATTTATATCGACTACAAATATCACCTAAATTTTGCCCTCTAAAACGTGTTCCCAATTTTGGTTACCCTCGCTCATGTAAACGATTATCTCTAGGGATGACAATGGGCGAGAAAAACCCGTGACCCGTGAGTACCCGCCTATCGTGGGTGGGTAAACCTGTGAAACTTTTACCCATGGGTGAGTTACGGGTATGAACGTCTACCCGTTGACGGATCACGGGCGGGTAATGGGTATGGACTTATACTCGCGGGTAAACCCGACCCGTGAACTTACAAAACACATTATAGATACCTACAAGTGAGTTTGTATAATTAATTGCATATATATGTATATATATGATGGTTAACTTGAACTATATATAAATAATACTATTCATATAGAGATAAAAAGTATTGTTTTCATGTTTCGAATAATAAATTTATCAAACGATCAAGAAAAAAATTATCAAATAAATTGATAGTTATCGAACTATTAGTATGCATGCTCTAGTTTTTAACAATTTAATTCGTTTAAAATTACGATCTATTGATTTGAACATATTTTAAAATATTTTTATACATTAAAATTAAATAAACTTATCGATATTTAGATAAAATGTTTATATTATTTAAAATCCGCGGGTTACCCGCGACCCACGGGTATCCGCGGGTCACGAGTATGGGTGTAAAAATAAACCCGCTAGTGGGTATTCGTGGGTTTGTGGGTACAAAAAACCCGTCGTGGGTGGGTGATGGATTTAGCATATCCGTACCCACGACCCGCGAGTACCATCCCTAATCCATATACTCTCCCCTTCTCATATTCATTGTTCGTATTAATTTTTAGTGTTCTAAAACTATCATTTATATATTAAAAAGTAATAATTAAACTTCATATTTTACTAAAAACTCTTCAATTCTTAATATCTTTCTTTAGATATAAAGGCAAAAATAACGATACGTCGTCGATTTATTTAAAATCAAAGAAAACTTGATAGGGGACAAAGGGAGTATTAACTATTGAGTACTTTTATTAGTTATCACATCCTTAAACGAAGTTTAACAACAATCATGTATGGTATTTTATTTTGAGCAAGTAGGTATCGATCTTCTTAATCACAATTTAATCTAATTACGTCGCTCGTAGCTCCACGTAGGATTGAATGTTTGAAACGTTGAATAACGTTTGATGATTACAAACAGGTAGAACTTTAGTCAATTATTAATTTACCAAATAAGTACTCCATAAACTTTCCTAACTTACAAATTGTCAAATATACGAGCATAACCGTTTATTTTTAGATAAACTATAAATGACATAATAGTCAGTTAGTCACATAATAAATGAATAAATAATAAATATATAAATAAAATAAGTGCACATTAGCCACTTGGCCCAATAACGCAAAATAACTGGCTATTGCCAGTCACCATCATCCCTGGCTAGGCGACAACAACTTGCAATATCCGGTTTCCAAGCAATTATCGCCATCTATGACTCAAAGAAAAGATTCATCCACATCCACAAACACCTATATATAACGCTTATACGACTCTTTCAGGTTTCCATTGTCCAATTATATATACCCTATAATTTTATATTCTCCAAAACTCTCGCTGATTTTAATTTACACTCATGCCACTCTAGGTTATGGTAGTTGTTGTGTACTGCAAATCACAGAGCCCTACCACCGGCTTCCCTCGCCTCCGCTTCTTCCGCTACCGCCGTCTCCGGTGACGTCACGCTAATCATCAAAACGATTGATTTTTGAATTTTTCGTTTGTATATATATTTTATTTATTGATTGATAGAGTAAACGTATAGTATTTAGATTATACGATGTCGATGAAGAAAAACAGTCCGAAAGGAAACGTGAAGAATAAGAAAGGAAGATTAACGGAGAAATCGATGTCGTTCCACGGCCGTGCAGCGGAAGATATGGTAGGCAAATTGATCAGGCCGAGGACGGTGCCGGATTTGATTTCCGGTAGAACCGCGGTTACGACGGAGGCGGTGACGATTTCACGGCCGAAATTGACGAAGTTATTGCTTAACGTAACCGTTCAGAGAAGCTTAGGTGTGGTACACGTGTTGATTTCGCCGGAATTAACGGTCGGTGATCTGATCGCTGCGGTGTTACGGCAGTATGTGAAGGAAGGCCGCCGACCGGTGTTTCCGTCCCTAGATGCTTCCGGATTTGATCTTCATTACTCGCAATTTAGTTTAGAAAGTAAGTTAAATCTCTTTGAATACACGCACTAAAACACGTACTTGAAATCAATTAAATGTTTATTGTAGCTTGTACGTCACGTATAAATCGTCACGAATTCTGTCACGATTCTAATTGCACGTTAGTGATCTTAGTCAGTTTACCGAATTCGTTATCAATAATTTTGTAGATATTTTTGAAGGATTAAAGCTGAAATTTAATACAGTAATTAAAAAATATATAAAAGTTGCATTTGATTTGTTACTGATTTGATAGAAATTGATGATTTACAGGTTTATCGCCAGACGAGAAGTTGAACGAATTAGGTTCACGGAACTTTTTCCTCTGTCCTAAACAACCGGCAACCGTCACCGGAAACAGCAGCGGCGATAGAGTCGGTTACGGCGGTGTCACTGCAACACCGGCATCAACATCCTCGTGCTCGAAGGAAGCCGAGAAAGGTGGAGCTGGATGGCTCAGATTCATGGAATTCATGCTATGAATTACATGGAGTTTATTAATTTCCACAGTATGATTTATTATAGTATGATACTGTATAATTTATGTACTTGAATTTGTCATTACAATTCATTGTTAAAATATGTTCACCTCCAATTTCAGGAATTGATCAATATAAAATTGATTGATGATGATTAAGTTTGAAATTGATGTACAGTAGTGGATTAGCTTGTATGTTTATACGAGTATTAATTTTTTATCATTATAAAATTTAGGTTGATTTGATTTGGATTTTGACATTTTAATACTTTATTGATACTTGATCAATTTGTTTGGACCTAGATTTCAGTCTGATTTGGACCCGAACTTGTCAGTTAAATGGATTTTGGTTAATTTAGTTGACACGTGATTTGAAATATACTGTAGGTCGGTATGGTTCTGACATGGAATCGTTCTTGTTGTGATAAAACATCATCAGTAGGATACGCTTTTTAGAGTAGAGAGTGCGGTAATCTGTTTTAACAGCGTCTTCACGTGAATAATGTTGTAAAAAAGTTGGGTGTGAAGTATGTTGAAGTTACAGTCTTCTGAAAATTATTTGTTTATTTGTTAAATAATTGTGTGTTGGGGAAAACAAAAGAAAAACAAAAGCAGCGTTCGTTTCAAGATTTTGTTCGAGAACATTGGGAAGAACATTGCTAAGAATATTGACACGGTGTGGAAGGCACGGTCAAACAGTGTTCTGGGATAAGAACTTTGTTGGGAACATTGTAAAAGGCCCCCCACATCCTTTGCTCTTATCAGTTCAGGTAATTGCTTTTATCAGTTAGGTAATTACGTATGGTTACAAGGACCATGTCGGAAAATTCATTGCCTCTATACTGCAAAACACATTTGAAGATATCTAGTTATCTACGTGTTGTGATCTTGTTTAAAATTGAGACCAAATTCAAATCAGCACCCGCTTTAGGATTTGAGATTAACCCCACGGAAATAGAACGCAATTATATTACTCCCTCTATTATCACTTATTATCACTTTGACTAGGCATAAAGTTTTTGAATTTTTCATTAACTTCACTTTTCACTCATCAAATATCATATTTATTCGTTAAATTACTTTTCGATCATTTAAACACTAAACTAGACACTTATAATTAATGGGACAATCCAAAATAGTATTGTGGACAACTAGATACTTGAAGTTGAACAGAAAAAGTATAAAAAATTTACTATTTTTATAAAGAATGGACCTCGGGATGACCTTTATATAGGTAGCTCTCCCACTACTTCAAACATTTATTTTCTTTAAAACCATCAATAATCATACAAATTGATATATGATGTGATCATACCGGTGTGACAGAATACCCGCACCAACAATGTCACCTCATAGGCCCATAGCCAATGATCTAGTAATCGACATACACAAAGTTTGTGATTATAGCATTTAGGTGAAAACACGTTTTACTACTCTCGACTTGTGGCATCCAAGAAGATGGACATAATTCATGGGGAGGTTATAAACTTCTAATGAGAATCAATCAAAGGTTGAGGATCACAAATTTATGTATTAGTCCAAATTTATATGATCTACTGAAAGTTAAAATTGGTACTGAAACACTATTATTTCATGTGTTCAATCGTTCACATGTAAATGTGTTATTTGACGTAATTTTTAGTTTTTTTTTAATAATTTTGCAAATTTCGCCAATATTTATATGTGAATTAATCATAATACATAATCTTATAATTCTTGCAATTATTATGAACTATTTTGCCGGTTCTCGTCTGAATACCTTGCTATTATATGAATAATCAAATCTTTAATCTAAATATGGTTTTTTTCTTCTTTGTTTATACATAGATCGAGTGACAAAGTGAGTGAAGAATGAAGGTGATGAGATGCACCTACGACAGGGTAGCAGTTAGCCCAACAAACAAACAAAATCTAGAGTGATGGATCAATGCAAGTAGTAGTACTAAAATCCAACATTCAAATTGGGAGAGTGGCCCTTTTATGTCAACATTACATTATACTGGTCAATGATTTTACACTTATTAGTTAAATAGAATCCAAAACTACAATCATATAATTTGAAATTGAATATAATAGACTTACAATGTTTTCAAATAACACCTTGCATTCTCAAACAAAATACTCAATTTTACCCAGTGCTGGTGGGTGGTATAAACCAACAACTATAGCCATTTCCCAATGCATAATGTTACTCACCCAAGATTCCAAGCCAATTGTTTTGCAAAAGGATAATGGTATTGAGTAACAACTACAGAGATGTTTCTGTAGATACTCCAAAATATGCTCTTAGATAAATGAAATGTTTACAACTTTAGATTCACATATAGAAGATATAGGTTGTATTTATAAAAAAACTATAAGGATTTCGAGTCGGAGATTATGGTTGGGAATTCTAGTAGCTAGAAATTATTTTAGAAGCCACTTAAAAAACTTTTATAAAACTTTCCAACCAATCCCTTTTACATGTAACCAAACAAAGCTTCCAATTTTTTAAGTGTCGGATATTACTAAAACTAAAAGTCCAATCTCCTAATACTAAAGTCCCCTTTGTCAAACACACCAATAGATTTAGATATTACCCACCCTTTAATCTATAGTTCTCAACTTTTGAGATATGAAATCAAAATACGCTGGTTATACTTAGAAATCATAACCAAATTTGGACACTACAAGTAGGTTTAACTATCAAAAATCATTTGCGTGGAGACAAGCCAACTGAAAGCAATATATGGACTAATTATTTTTATGTTATTATTAAGGGCTAATACAACCGGAGGTCATCGAAGTAGGATTTATTGTTTCGTTATGTATTAAACTTTAAACTTTATACGATTATACGAGTCAAACTTTGAAAACTTATATTGTATTTATTGAGCTTATAAATATGATCTATTGTATGTAAAATTTCCTTTTTGAGTAAGACCCAAATAGGAAAGTGGGTAAGAATTTCGCTAGATTTTGTAGATAAGACAAGAAAAAAACAAACTTAAGTTGCTTAGAAATCGTTTTAAAAAATTAGGTGGCTTTAAAACCAAACTTGTATAATCCTTATTGTTTACTAAAACCACATTTTGTTATTTCTAATTGTAATTGTAATTTTGTAATTCGTATATCACATTGATCTTTGTTTATTGTTTATTTTTATTATATAAGTAGATTATAGACCCGTGTATGAACATGGGATATAGAAGAAAAATCTAATATTTGTCTTTGTTAAAATATAATTGTTATTTACATAAGCATCATGTGTTTAATTGTTTAATTATAAACTATATGATTTTAATATACGCACGGGATGTTGTGTAAGAGAAAAATGACAATTGTCGATGCTAGAATTTAAATTTAACTGTTAGCTAAATAAACATATTGTATATTGTATGTTCTTTAGTTTTAAACTCGTATCTACACACGAACCGTGTATGGACAAATTTATTATTCATTCATTTACAGATAACATTTGATATGTAATAAGTAACAATAATGTCAAGGGTTAAAATGTCTATTTGTAGAGTACTTGATTAACGAATATATAGAAGAGTACGTAGTTAGAATTGAATTGAATTTTATATTAAAAAAAATTAAAACTATACACGACTAAAATGCATTATAATAATAATTAATTAATGAGAAGGGTCGAGCCGGTTAATTTTTTCTAGATAAATTATACGTTGACTTTCATTGTGTATACATAATAAAATCAACCGTCATTGTACGTATGAAACTATTTATTATCGTACATTATGTGTATTTTGGTAGTGTAACGAAATAATTAATAATTATTTATTAAAATTTGAGGAATGGGTACATCAAAGGCTTACTTCCCTTTTTTGCATTCTTTTAAATATATTTTTAGGAGATAATACTAAATAAAGATTATTCTTTCAAATAGATTTTTTATGGAAAAAAAAATGCTTTGTAGATTTTAATTATTTAAGGCTCTATTTTCAATAATCCTTAGATATTTTAGCTAAAGTATTATTGCATTTGATTAGTTAATTAAAAGTGCAATAAATTTAAATAATTTAATTGGTTAATATTTTGAATAAATTCATTGATAAAGGCTTTCATTTATTTATATAGAGTCCGTTTAATGTAGAAATAAACCCGTACATATATATTGGCTTGTCTAATGTAAATGTTATAACTATAGTTAGTATACAACTTCTATTTACATGGGTGTTTAGTGCAGACATGTCAATAAGATGAATTTTACTATTACATAAAATGTTGTAAACACATGTACGGATGCGAATGAAACTTTCTTTTACTTATTTGAATGTTAAACCTATACATACACATGGATGTCGAATGAAACCACTATTTATTTATTTGAATGCTAACCCTATGTATAGACGCGAAGTTTTTTTTATAAGATTATATATGAGTGTATTTTATGGGTTGATTAGAAGTTGTATGAAATTTAAGCATTTGATTAGTTAATAGGGGTTAATTTTTGAGTAAAATTTGCTTAGCAAAGTTTTTTTCACCCATGTATACACACGGATGTCAAACCAAACTAACTTTCAATGGTTAATCAGTATATTCTTAAAGTCGAAACAAACTATCTTTCATTTATATGAAGTTAAACCCGTTAATATATACATGTATGTCAACTAAAACTATTTATGTTTGTTTGAATATAAAACACGTGAATATATACTGATGCGGAATAAAACTGTATTCAGTTAATTAGATGTAAGACCAAACGCATGACATTACATTAATATAAATATGAATTTATATGAATGATTTTTTTATTGAAGTTGTATTTAGAAATATAGATATAAAAACTCGTGAAATTAAATAAGAAAAAAAATATAGAAAAGCAAATTCTAGGAATTATGAGTCACAGCAAGAAATTATTTAATTTATTAATATTCTTTCAAATATAATTTTTAGGAACGAAAAAAATACTCCGTAGATTTTTAACTATTTAGTAATTTATTTTATTTTATATTAGATTTTTTAGGTGAATGAAGGTATTCTATTGGTCAAAATTGTATGTTTGATAAAATTGAGAGATTTGATTGATTAATAAGATCCAATTTTACTAGGAGAAGTTTTCTTTTATTAATATTTATAATTATAAAAACCTTTCCTCGGTTCCTCCCAATTGTCTAAACTCGATGGGCCGGTCTCTGAGGAACGGATATGGGCAATATTCATATCCACAACATGTCTATTTAATAAAAACACTAAAGCCCAATAACAATTGTGGTTAATAAACACGGCCCAAACTAAATTCAAAAAATCACAAGAATCCCCAAAACCCTGTCATAAACCCTAGAAAACCTAAAAAACGGCAACTTCACCTATTTATTCATCTTTCAAACCTGCTCTTCTTCATTCCGCCTTTTATTTTCTTTTAATCAACCCCAAATCATTATTTCATTCTCTCTCAATCGGTCGAGCAGCAATGGAATTTTGGGGTAATATTCGTATTCATTCAATCATTCCTTATTACATGTTTTTTGATTTGATACTACTTTTATGCAGTATAGTTTTATTTTTAATTACTGCGTATTAAATTAATCATATAATAATTTGAATTTAAATTTAGGTGTTGAGGTTAAAGCTAATGAAAGCCTTAAGGTTACCGTTGATGATTTCAAGCTACTTCATATTTCTCAGGTATTCTTTCTTTTTTCAACTTTAATTAGTTGTTACAGTTTTTATCTATTTATATAATTAGCGATAATTGTACCTAATATGTTGTTGTAACTTATAGCTTTTTTAAACAAATAATATCATGATATATGATTTCATAACTAGTAGTTTACATGTATTATAATGCTGAAAAAAATCATAATTTATGTAGGCAAAAATTGAAATCTTGGATCTTATTTTAAAGGATTTTAATGTTTTTTATTTTTTAATTTGAAATAAACTTGTTGTAATGTAATACCTTCTTAAATTTATATGTAGAGATTTATGTGCTTAAAATGTTGCAGAGTTTGCAATATATGTATGATGAAAGTGTGTTTATTTTTCTAGCTCTATTGGTGCATCTGGTAATTTGTTTGAGTATGTGTTTTGATGAAGGTTGCACTTGGGGAGGTAAAGAATGGGAAAAAGGTGGAAAACATCCCTGTGAAAGTTAACATTAGCGATAAAAAGTTTGTCGTTGGGACTCTATCGTCTGAACGTGCACCTCAAATCATGTTTGATTTGGTGTTTGAGCAAGATTTGGAGCTTTCTCATGGATGGAAAGAGGGCAGTGTCTACTTTTGTGGATACATTGCTGATAATCCAGTTGAATATCCTTAGTTATTGATTGCTCTATTTGTTATAATTTTTTATGGCATATAAGTTATTGCCTATTCTTAATGAAACTTTGTTGTTCCCTTGACTTTCGATTTTGTTTGTTTTGGTTCCACGGATGATTCGTATGCTGATTTTGGTAAGTCTCGTATGGGATAGTCTTCTTTTTTAATGTGGTGAAGGTTGTTGATTTGCTTATTTATCATACACTAATGTTGGTTAAAATTTGTTGGTGTTGCAGATTCATCTGATGAGGAAGAAGCAATGAACTTTGCTGCTAATGGTAAATATATTATTAATTACATGTTCAGGTTATCTTATATGCTTGAAATTTTGTATTGTTAGGCATATTAATTTGATGTTGTTTTGTATGTTTAGGTGCACCTAATGGAAAGCCAAAGGCATCTTTGAAGGATGCAATGGACGAAGACATCGATTCTGATGATGAAGATGATTCTGATGAGGACGATTCTGAGGAAGATGACTCTGAGTCTGAAGAAGAACAAGTGAAGGTAACTAACTAAGATTCGTTGTTTAGTTTAATTTTTACTTGACATTCCGTGATACATTTTGTTTCTGTTAATCAAGGCTAATTTGGTTTAATGTGTATCTTCTTTCCAGGTTTTGCCTGTGAAGAGACCTGCTGAAGCTGCAGCCAAAACACCAGTTTCTGCTAAGAAAGGGAAACCAAACACCCCACAAAATGGAAAACCAAAGAGTCCCCAAAATGCAAAAGCCAACACTCCTCAAAAAACAGGTACGATGTAAACAATGTTTTTGTTTAATGGAGAATGTTAACCATAGCCCTCAGGGCTTTGATTAAGATTTCTATATGCACTGATTTTATGATCAACTTGTTTGCAGATGGGAAGAAAGGTGGTCATGTATCTACTCCTCATCCTAACTCAAAACCGAACTTCAAGAAGGGCAAGAAGAGCGGCAACCGATCATAGAGTGCATTACCAAATTACATAGTCTTGGCTTTTGATGTTTAACTGAACACACAGATTTTGTACCGAAAATGTTTGCCATCTTTGGAGTAATATTTTAGTTCTTGGTCAATTTTAAAAGTTGTTGCTTGCTTTTTGGTATGATGATATTGACCCACACATTTAAGGGGAAGTTTTGTTTTTCTTGCTCTATAACGGTTATTAGAGTTCTATTTAATTATATATTTTGTTCAATGATGTCTGATCAGAGTTCTATTTAATTAATCTTTGTGCTTTCTTGTTCCTCAATTTAGTGTCAACATTATTTTTTTAAACATAAGTTGTGCAGTAAAAATAACCAATCTTCATTAAGGCTGGAAACGTTTATAAATTATAACTGATCCAAGTTGCTATGAGTCGAAAGTGAAACAATTCTATTATCAACAACTGAGCTGTGCTCTACGCCTCTACATGTCAAATGATTAGTTGCATTTAGGCACATGGTCTGTATAACAAAAAACTCTTCACAGTTTTGCTAGGCAAGAAATTGTTCAGATTTGCGGGTTGACTTAGTTTGCTAAGAGTTTTCTGTTACCACAGGTGCCATGATTGTGTATTGAATAAATCAAAATGATAACTTAGGGAATTCATTCAAAAATCAAAAACAAAAATCCTGGGACAAGCAAAAGCCGTGTGAAAATGAGATGGGATTCAAGTAAAAATTGCACTCACCGAATTTGAAATGTAGGGTGTATTACGGGGATGTTTGGCTTGACTTAAGCTTTTTAGTTTCTGCGTTATCTAAAAGCTAGGAATATGGGGCTTTTAGTTTTTTTAGCTTTTTCACCCTTTAAATTGTGAAAAGCTTCATCACAAAAGCTCATCCAACCACCTCTAAAAGAGCTTTTTAGCTGTATCATAACGCAAAAGCAAAAAAGCGTCCTTATAACTCTAGGCCAAACACCCTCTACGGTAATGAAATAAAAGTATCATCCAATTGCAGAATCCCTTCACAACCGATGCCTACCTAATTTAAATTCTACTCTTGTTGGTCTGATTTATCTTCCTGCTTGGATGTAAACTTGATCCAAAATGACACTCAGAAAAATGAACTGATCAAATTACTAACAGAAAGACACCCGTCTGGGGTGTTGGTAATCAGTTTTTTAGGATTTTCTTTTTTTTTTTCTTGTTTGTGGTCCTTTCGTTCTTGATTTCTCATGTAGAGACATAAAGAGCATGTATAGATTCAGTCTTGATTGCATTAGATTAGATCAGTTAATCCATAATGAACATTGTTATCATCAAACAAGAAAGGGGCTGGCTAATTCACGAGATCCAGTTAGATGACCCATGCATATTAACACTAGCTACTAATGTTATGTTGATAGCAGGTAGATATCAAGCTAGTGCTACTGCTAGTTTTATAAACTGAAACAAAAACTTCATAAAACACTTTACAGACTACTTGATGCAAATTCGGATGTGAGAACTACTCCTACAGTCACTTAGGTAAAAACCAAACAAATTAACAAGCAGAAACTACAAGGATTAAACCTGCTTATAACAAAATGAGACTACCAAAACATATTCATGAGGTTTAAAAGCATATGATCATTAATCTTACTTGACAATTTGAAATTTAACGGAACTACAAGATTCACACCACCACCATACAAGAAATTTAGGAATACCAAATCACTGGTTGAACTGAGAATATAAATTATACACTAACCCTAATCCTTAATGCAATATACTAGACGACATTAGATCAGCACCACACTGTTAACTCTTCTTCCCCTGCAAATTCCTGTTACAGGACCATCAAAATAATCACCTGTAAAAAAAATTCATAGTAAAGCAGCAGGTAAGACGATTGAATATTATTCTTGTTAAAAAGCAGGACACCCCGGGATCTGCAAATCTGAAAAATACTCTGCAAAGATATGATCGCCTAGATTGTAACAAGAATAGGTATAATACAAATGAATCACCTAGCCTTGAAGCGTGCATATCACATAGAACCTGACTGCAAAACAACAATTTAATGCAGCATATGAAGTATCTATGTATGCATGAAGTTTCTAGGACTATTCGTGAAAGCATTTGGTACTGAAGGGTGGCTGATTTTTGTGGTTTAAAACATAAAAATAAGTGGTAAATAGGTTTACTTGCTAATGAATCAGCTTTGAGGTATGATAAAGAAAAATAAGAGATCAAGTATGACAAAATGCAAACCCATTTTTGGAAACAACTGAAAAGAGATGATTATTATAATTAATTAAAGTTAAACCTTTATAATTGGCAAAACATGTAATAACAACTTGAATAACAAAAAAGCAGAGTGAAATTGTGTGGTTTGACTATGTTAGGATGCTAGAAGTGCAATGCATAATACTGATCAGGACAGACTCATGCCTTCAAATTAAATCAAGAAAAACACAGACAACAATTCTAACAATCCAATATCAAAGAAGTGTTAAACCTGCACACCACCTGCACAGTGGAAATGGCAGTAAGACAAAAGACACGCGGTATGAAGGACAGAATAAACACTCTGTCTAGTATCTACACGTGGCAATTTCAAATCATCTACTGATATATATAAATCGATTCAGGCTTATTTTTATCTCATCTAACAGGTAGAAAGTGACCCAAAGTGTAATTTAGACGCATACAACCTCCTAGCTCAATTTATTCATTAAACTAGATTGTAATCATGTTTGACACATTATATAACTATTTTCAACCTTTTGGATAAAAGGTTATTTAGGTAAGGTAAGCCCAACCCACTCCACTTAGACCCATACCAAAAGTTTGGATCTGCTGGCTGACTCACCCATATTGCCACCTCTAGCTTTATCTGCAGATCAAGAATGCCAGTATAAAATGGAGACTAACCAGACAATGAACCCACAAGCATTTTAGTGCTCATATTTCTGATTGTAGTATTGCTCGCCATTTTCCACAAAATTGTTGTCACCCCTGTCGAATTTCTTTACACCATCCTCAGCATTGGTCTCGTTGAGTTTTGATTGTTCCCTTTGCCTGTTCCATTGCTCGATCTTAGCACGCCGTTCTTCACTACCTTCCCTAACTGGACTGAGGTGTCTTCTGCCATCAGAACTTTTACTACGTTCTCTCCTATGAAGAGGGCTTGTGCTCCTGTGCCTCCTGGACCGACTATCACTGTAGTAATCATCCCTATCCCTGTCCCTTTCATCATACCTTCGGCTATGACCACGGCTTCCATGGCCCCGCTCTTCATAGCTGCGATGTCTATATGGACTTCTGCTCCTACTTCGGCTACGGCTATGCCTTCTCCTGTACCTACCGAATAGCTCTCGCCTCAATTCCCTAAAAAGAGAACACAAAACCAGAAGAGTGCAAAAGTTTAGATATGATCATCTGATTATTATAATAGTTATCACACCAATCACCTTCTAATGTTTAGATAAGGAGATTATGATACTGATTATCTAATTGCTTAGTGCTAAAATTATGTGTTAGATAATCTATCTCATACCAGCTGCAAGTAAACTAACTACGGACTGAAATGACCACACCAATCGATTTAACCTGACTTAGAAAACGTCTACCGCATTTTATAAAACGTCTGTAATTTGTGAGACACTCAAACAACTTATAGTCTTCATATAACAATTGAAAGTAACAGAAGCACATTCAAACACCATATTCTACAGTCCATTTTATGAAAACCAATGTTCTGAGAATGAAGATCTGGGTCGAAATGCACATCAAAACACCATCACATTGTTGCTAATATGGCCTAGTTTTTAACACTTTAGTGTATGTTAAAGAAAATTGAAAACAAAAGACGTGAAGTAGTGATGGAATGGAACTAACCTGCCAATCCTTTTAAGATGCATGAAGTTGCAGTAACCACCCCGATTGCAGGTGTTCTCTTCATATTGCCTGCAAGTAGCTTCCCGGAAATCAGTCACAGGAGAGAAGTCCACAATGATGGGTCGACCTGCAGAACATTCTTGAACCAATTAACAGAAGTTCAAAATACCATACGCATAAAATATCAAAGAAATAAAAGGAAACAATACCAGCATAATATCTTCCAGTAAGGTTCTTCACTGCTTTTGCTGCATATTCTTCCTCCCTAAACTGAACATATACATTTCCCACCTGATATATATGACATCAGAACAAGTGAACAACCATTATGGATATATTTCAAAAATATGTATAAAAACAACTAGATAAAGGCAGTGAATTTACCATATGATCAGCAAGGTTGTCACAAACATTCAAACTTTCAATTTCCCCATACTTGTTCAGCTCCTCAAACAGATCTTCATAAAAATCCTACAAATGTATATACATAAAAAGTTCAAACTGTTACAATTCTTATATAAATTGTAAAATAGCATAAAAACATAATATGATTCTGACTCAGTCGGGTAACGAATCAAATCATATAATCACATCTAACACAAACATGCTGTATATACACTACTCTGACTCGCGAGGATAACCAATCGACTAGCATTTGTAAAATTGTATCAACAGAGGTTCATATAACCTATAATTAAACCCGATCGAGTAACCAGTCAACTCAGTCACTAGAAATTGTAATCTTGCATACTAACATACAGGCTTCGTATTATCTGATTTGACTCAGAAAGGTACCCGACTCGGAACTCGTAACTACATAATCAATCAATCGAGACAAGAAGATAGAATTACATGTATATCACAAGCAAAAATGCAGAAAAAGTTTGGAGATACAGATACCTCGAAATGATCTTGAATTTTGCGAGGATCGATAGGGTTTCCTTGAGCATCAACACCAGGAGTGATCATATCAGGACGCTGATACATATTAGATAGCAACAATGTAGGACTAACGCTAGGTTTTGTATGAAGTCTGGAGCAACGATCGCCATGCCTACATGCTCCGATTTTGAAATAAAATGGACAATTCACTCTGTCCTTTTCGGTTCCAAAAATTGACGCCAAATGCTCAGCCATTGTTACGTGAATTAGCTACAGGATCTGCGTTTCGTTTGTAATTGATTGTTCCAGAGTTAGGGTTTCGTTCGTATATAAAAAGGGGGATTATGAAGATGGTGGGAAGTATATGAGTTTCTATCACACGTGGATTTCTGGATGCTTCTATTACAAAAACTATATTCTTTTCTCTATTTAATTGTTTAGTATATTTAATTTCGGTAAAGTGATAAACAAAGAGGTGGTTTGCCCGAGTGGTTAAGGGGGAAGACTTAAGATCTTCTGCACATAAGTGCGCGTGGGTTCGAACCCCACAGCCACCATTTTTTTAGTTGTTTCTTACTTTCCTTTACAATAACCTTTTTATTTCTATTTTTTCAAGTTAGAGTACTATTTATACATCTTTGCTGCACCTTCTATAACTAATTTAAAACTCACGGCTTCTCGGGACTTATATATAAATTTCCTTTTATGTACACCCCTAGATTCACATCAAATTGTAACTTTTCATGAGAATGTAATAATTAAATATCCAAAATATATTTTTTAGAACTTATCATTTGAATAAATAGTTCAAGTAGCAACTAACCATATTGAAAAGCTTCGGGAATCAGGATACATATATCGAAATACATTTTGGCCCATTTGTTTTAGGTCGTTGTCTTAATCCACACGAATAATTTGTTTGATGTGATGCCAAGTCTTTTTGTCTAACAACCAGAAGCTCAATTATTAAGTTTCTGGCTGGGTGATAAATATCGATCGTGAGAAGTAAGTTCTAATTTAGAAAAGGGAAATCCTGTGTGTTGTCATGTTTGCCTCCCGAAAGGATAGACATAAACAGAGAGTATTTATAGATTAAATAGGAATACATTATAGTGATTATGATCAATCTCATCAGGTGACATAATACAAATGCTATTATAGACTAAAAATTCTATATATGTCACACTCTAAACTTGTACTTAGATATATGTCTAAAAAGATCATTGATACCTAAGATAAAATGAAAGATGAGGATTAGAAACGAAAATTAAAAAAGGTTAAAATTACAAATCGGTAACGAACATTCACTTTTGTACCGAGTTAGGTCGCAAACCCATTTTATTACTAATGTAGATAACGAACTTTCAAATTTTGTATCTAGTTTAGTAACATGTACTACGTGGCGTTATTTAAGTTGCAATGGTAACGTCATACATATTACCTAACTCGACACAAAAGTTCAAAGTTTGCTACCTAAATTATTAATAAAATATGTTCGTTACCTAAATTAATACAAAAGTGAAAGTTATATGCAACTTTAAATCATTTTAAAAAAATGTGAATTATAATATTTTTTGACACGTTAAGAAAATATAACATTACCCTTCGTTTAATCTTACTCAGTTAGGTAATTCTTGTAATATAAAATGACTATTGTAACTTAAATAAGAAGATAAGAACACCCTTTTGACCATGTAGGTGCATGTTCACTTACTAACTGTGGGTTTAAATCCGTGTGTCAACACATTGGACATGTAATTTACCCGACACCGATGTTCTTTGCAGATGGCGTGTACCCGTACCACTGAAATATGATACGAGTATCAGAGGTACCCGTCAAATTACTTTTAATTTTTAGGTGCATATTTAGTCTTGTAATCTAAGTAAAGCCTGATTTTCAAGATATGAGTACTCTAACAATAGGTAACAAGATGGACCATTCTAGTATATGATTAAAAATAGGTATTAGATCACATGATTTCTAGCACATTTTAAGGGGACCGAAAGCATATGAATAAAACATCTGAGCAAAATGCATCACAGTGACTCACATAACACAATCCCAATTTGCTAAACAAATGTAAAAGAAAGAGGACCAAAATTTCATTCATTTGATAGTATACATAAAACTCTAACAAATATACATACATCAAACAAATAAAATCAAAAGTCCCCAAAAATGGCAAAAACAATCTGCTCTAGCCATCTAAATTATCTTCCTCTCATATATCTAATGCAAAATTCAATAATGAAAATCACATAAGCAATCTAAATCACAGAAAAACATCACCATAGATGGATTCTCATACTTCTTTCTCAACCGAATTCTTCTAACTATATACAATGACTGATGCTCATTTTTGTCACAAACAAATAAGTTTACAGATAGCGCAAAGTTTGGACGTCTTCCTCTGTTTCCTTTCAACACGTTGTTAGATGGAGACTTTAAGTTGTATGTACTCTGGTTTGGTAGATATTAATGAAGTGAAAATAGCAGCACAATCTACGTGTTCTCTATGAACTTGGGACGACAGTGCCCACATAACCCACTCCAACGATGAAGAATGTTATTGTTTGGAGGAAAATGTAAATGAAATATTGGTGCCTTCCATACATCAAATCGTAGCATCCAATGAAAAACAAGAACGCAGCAAATCCCAATTCCGTAAGATTAATCCTACATCATTTGAAAGATTAATACATTAGTGCATTCTATATATAATCAAACTTAATTATTCATATACAATGAACACTAGTTTTCTGCAATTAACACCAACTCATTTTATGCTATACTTACTAAAGAGGAATATATGGCATCGAGTTTACCTGTCCCCAAATTTAAATTTGAATGCTTTGGATGCAGACGTAGGTTTTGATTTGGGATTCGTTTTCTTGTTCTTGACAGAATCTCCGAGTTTCTCAGTAACAACCCATTCATTAGATCTCTTCGCATCAAGTAGACCAATAATTGTGGCCTTAGTTCGGTGGAATGACATCACATTCTCAAAAAGGATCCAGTAAAACAATAAATGGAATGATCTATATCAAAACAACGATATTAGATCCTCATAACCATAAACTGCGAAACATAACAGAAATTTACAAACCATAGTCTATAATATAAATGTGCGTACCTTGGTGTCCCAACTGAATTCAATGTGGTAATTATGCAAGGAATGTAGATAGCTCCCCATGTTGGGACCTCAACTTCTGGGACCAAAATGGTGACCGGAAGGATAACACAAAAGAAGAAAAACGTGACCATATGAGCAATGATTTTTCGCACAAAGAAAAAGCTATAGATCACATACACCTTCTTCCATAATGTCACTTTCTGTAAAAACCGGACACTTGTGTTGGTAACCGAATTGGGAAAGTAAAGGAAATGGATACAAATAACAACCTTAATTAGAACTAACCTTAGTTCTAATGATCTCGAGAACCATTTTCCTGAACAAATTTGCGGGACCACAAGACCACCTATGTTGTTGGAAACGAAACGCTTTGAATGTGCTAGGAAGTTCGCTTTTGACCTGTGACATCAATTAAAATTTTACACGTCAACTTACCATAAATTATTTATTCGCATTCTGCATAAAATGTGTATTTTCAAAACAAAATACCTGAAGGTCACCAAGATAGAGAAACTTCCACCCTTTGAGGCCGGCTCGGACCGCAAGATCCATGTCCTCAACAGTGGTACGGTCCTTCCACCCACCGGCCTCGTTGATGGCCTCGATCCTCCACACACCACCGGTTCCTATTGTAAATTACGATATTGCCCCTATGTTATTTTGGGAATGATGGTGGTTGATTAACAAGTCATATATATAGTTGAGATGAATAAGTTACCATTAAAGCCAAAAAATGCATGAGTGGCTGATCCCACTTCTTGTTCCACTGTAAAATGGTAATCTAATGACATTTCTTGCATTCTTGTTAATAAACATTCATCAGAATTTACTGCAAAACCAAACCCGCAGCCGCAGTCATAATAAGGATAGTATTCGTTCAGTTAACTACTACTTAAGAAAGGGTGTGTACTCACCAAACCGCCATCGAGCTTGAACCAAGGCTATTATAGGGTTGAACTCAAGAAAAGGAATGGCTCGTTGGAGAAAATCGGGTTCAGGCCTAAAATCGGCATCAAAGATGGTGACATATGTACAATCTTTGACATAATCACGAGTCAATCCTTCTTTAAGTGCACCGGCTTTGTAACCAACTCGGTTTTCTCTAATTTGGTACCGTATATTAACACCTTTGTTAGCCCATCGTTGGCATTCGTTTTCGATCATATCCTACAAAATCACATCTTCCACACTAACATATAGTTTGTTTAAATATATTTGTACCAATAAAAGTTGTACTGTAATTGAATAATCCAAATAATGAGTTATTTGTTGATTGCTGCTGTTATTTGAGATTCAAAACACTCGCAAATAATATGTTCCACGAACATTCTTACGTATTACACTATTGCTTATTACGTAATAAACTGTAATACTAGCTTGTAGTCATCTAGTGGTAAACTTATGAATATATTTAACATAAAAAGGGTATTTACGTAATTCAGTACTTTCAAGCTCTACTAACAAACATCCAAATGAAGAGTATATCAGTATATACAAAGTGTACACCTAAATTATGACTAGCCAGTCACTTACCATAAACAGTCAAGAGTAGTAACTAAATACGGCAACTACCGTTTTTCAGGCTTGAATGGTCAAAGTCAACAGATTTATGTTATACTAACAGCTTATTAATTATGCTTTTATAGTTGCATATTGCATTAAAAACTGGAAAAAAAAATTGTAATTGGGATATTGAAAATGTGCAACATGATGCAAACTCATGCTAGCTTTCATATAGTTAGTTAGTTATACACATTACATACCTTGATGTTGTGATCAGTAGAATCATCAAGAACTTGAATCACAAGACGATCCGCCGGCCATGAAAGATTACAAGCTGCCCCAATTGAAATCTTGTACACCTAAATCGTGCACATTTGATATGTAAGTCGGAAAAGGTTGGACAAAATACAATATATATAACTCGAGAATGATTGATATTAATATTAAGAACTTGACAAGAATTCTAACCTCTTTTTCATTGAACATAGGAATCTGAATAAGAATTTTGGGAAATGACAAATTCCCAATCTCCACATCTTCATGAATGGGTTGCCATTTATATCGTTGTTCAGGTTTCTTCCAGAAAAGCTTTATAAAGATAATAACAACACCCATATAAAGTCTTTCCATAAACAGCATAACAGTCATTGCTAAACAAACATAAACTGCAAATTGTAGCAATGGGACTACTAACGGTGCCTTTACAAACTCCCATAACATTCCAAATTGAGTCACCAAGTCCACGGACGTCCCCGGAATGTATTCTGGCGTTAGATCATTCTCCGAGATAACGCCCGCCATTTTTTGTTTCTTCTTTTCAATGCGTTGAATCGAAACAGAGGAACTGAAACAGGGGAATTTGGATTAATTCAAAGTTTTTTTTTTTATTGTGGCATTGTTGGGAGATGATAGAATGGAGAATAGGGGAGCAGAGTTGGTAAAAGAAGAGATAAGTGAAGGTGTTTTTATAGTTAATTTCTAGTTTCTGTTATTTAGGTAACCTATCAAAATAATGAATTTAGTTTCCTATAATAGACATTATAATATGATTAAGATATGTTTAATAATGGGGTTAAACCATCTAACTCAACCAAGTTACAAGATTATGTCATACAAAAGTCTAATAGTTACATCATCAAATTAGTTTAGGATTAACATTTATTGTAACCATTAAGAATTAAGACTAAATATTTCTTTATATATAAAAACAAATACCAAAATTATTTTGTCTACTTTTACCATTTTGCCATGATTTCATATGATTTGCACACTTCTACTTTTTGGAATGGTCGTTTAAGTAATTATATTGTGTATTAGAGCCCTTGTAATAATCATATCTACTATAAAGTTCCCTCTACATCTGTATGTACTACAATCAAACTACAAAAGCACTTGTGGAACCAAATTGACAAATTGTTGGTGTTACCATGTGAAGACCACATTAATGGACAAGTTTACAGGGCTTAAGAGGTAAAAAGTAAAATATTACAATTTTAAAAGGGGCAATTAGTAAGTTTACTTCGACCATTTGGGAGTTGATAAATATAACAAAAAAGTTATTCATATACCATATTGTACAATTGTTTTCGTTTACTATACAACTACATTATAACATAATTTGGTGTATGAATAACTCTATTTTGTTGTATTTATCACTCTCCAACCATTTGGGAAATTATGGGGGTGTTTGTACCAGGCTATGCATGTGCTAGTGAACAAATCTAGTCAAACTATTCTACTTTTTTGTTTCATGTACATACTTGAGTCTAATGTAATACAGAGTATTTTCCTAAAATCACCCTAGTCAGAGTTAGTAGTTTTGAAGGTAATGTAAAATAAGTGTAAAAGGTAACACTTCATGTGAAATTTTTAACAAGATTTATAAAATAAGAAGATAAATGAAAGTGACATGGAAAATGATATACGTTGCCTAAAATTCTACTCCGTATATTGATTTTTATGTCTCAAATACTATATAAGAGAATTAATAAAAAAATATAACGCTTTTTGTTATGTACTATTGTCTTCATGATAAATGTATCCCCTAGTTCATTTTATGCTAAAACAACATGAAATTTGGAAAAGAAAAAAAAAACCTGGTTGAACACGCAATCAATTGTGATGAGCCCTCTGGCTTGGAATGAAGCCTGGTCCAAGAATATTATCTTGGCCCTGACGTCGTTTCAAGTCAGATGCTCTGAAACTTATACTTATAACAAACTTGACTCTTCAATTCTAACGTATTAGTTATTTTGAATTAAAATATTTCTAATTGGGAATGAGGAATTGGAATGAAGAAAAGAAGAAGGGCGTAATTTTTGGAAGGATCTCTAATTTATAGCACATTGGCATGTAACATCAACCAGTAAATTCTTATTAGGTGTTTGTGGAGGGGGTTTACGTTGTAGTAGAGCCACAAATAGCTAGACTTTCTATTTATATCATTTATTTCTTCAAAAACCATGATTTTCTATTCTTAATATGTTTTGATATAGTATTATATATAGTGTATGTATAAACTATAAAGTTCTAGATTTTGAACAGTTACTGCAGACTGCAGTGAGAACGTATGAATAGTTATATCTTGTGCCTACATTGACAAATCAACTACTTTTAGACTTTAAAACACCAAAATGCATTAAAACATGTATCGAATGAAATTAGCATCGGAATCGATGATCTCTCTGTAAGTTCTCTTGTGATCATTGAGAACTAAGTTGTGCGCAAACTGAAAAAAACCCGACTGATATTGTGTCGTGATAAAGAGTATGTTACATTATCCATATAAATTGAAGACAAAGCAAAGAAGTTTCGAGACCAACGAAATTATCGCCTTTTGGACTAACAAAGACGTGTGAAGTTCAGGTTTGTGAATTATCCTTGCGTTTCTTAGGAAAATTACGTGATTTTTCTTACACAACTCGTATAATATTAGTAGTTGACCTAAAACTAATCAATAGGTGTATAGTACCATATTGGTTCTTGTAAAGATCCAATTATAGATCTATAATTATTATCATACTTCGTATATAACATAAAGATGAAGTGTGTACATCAATTCATGTTGACAACTGATTAAAAGAATCATCGCTACTCATAAGTCATAAACATTCTTAATCGGCTCGATCTTCATAGATTCGACAATCTATATACTTTTGACACACACAACCAATCTAGCTATTTGTACGTACATGTAACATACGGTCAAAACATGTCTAATAACAACATGAACATGTCTTGTGTTCTTTTGATCTTGTCAATCATAAACTCAATCCCAATCTTGTTTTTTTGGGCGAAACATAGATAAGGGTTCTTGGAAAGTTTTGTGCAAGAAAACTAATTTGTATGTAGTAAAACTTAATTTGTACATTATGTATGTTCTTGTTTAGTTAGTTACACGGTCATGTTAATATGAGGGCAAACAAAATTTATTTTTGTGTTAAACCAAACATTCCTTTCTGATTGATATTTTTAAAGTTTATAAAATAAATTAGTTATCCTTATTCAAACTTATAGTAATTGAATAATGACAAGTCACTGGTACGTAGTGGTACCATAATAAGAAGCGGAGGATATTATTGTAATTTATTAGTGATTATAATTTTGGTATAACAAAATCCAGCTACTCCAACCGCTTCGAACTAATTTGCACCATGTGTGTCCTGCACATTCGTGCTTATGTTATAGAAAACTATGAAGTACATGTCCAAATTATCACACGTAGATGTTCGTTCAGTTCAATAATAATAAACAAAAAATAAATTTAATTTTCAAATAAATTTTTTTCTTCAAATGGAAACCTACAAAACTATATATACCAAGAGAGAGTGACTTAGTACGTAGTTGAGTATCATCATCATACTTACTGATACACACATATATATATAATAAGAAGAAGAAGATGTTACTGATATATAATGATAGAGCAACAACTTTGAGTGAGAATGAGGCAACTGACAGATTTATGCTATGAGTAACTTTATTCTCTCTCATCTACATTTTTAAAAAATTAAATATCTCACAAACGGTAAGTCGAAAAATATGAAAATTGCACCATAAAATTCAGCGTTTTCTCCTCTTCGATTTCGATAACTTCTTTTTTCTTCCAATTTTTGGTGGGTTTTTACAAATTAGTAACACATGTGTTAATTATTGGTTATACATTTAATTTGTGGTTAAGGTTAGGGTTTAGGGTTTAGGGTTTAGGGTTTAGGGTTTAGGGTTTAGTAGGGTTTAGGGTTTAGAGTTTTGTAAAATGTTTAGAGTTTAGGGTTTAGGGGTTAGTGTTTAGGGGTTAGTGTTTAGGGTTTGAGGTTTGGGATTTTGGGAGAAACCCCAAACCTCAAACCCTAAACACTAAACGCAACACTTTAACACATTTTTAGTAAATGTGAAACCCACGAAAAAGATGGAAAAAAAACTCGTCGAAAGTATGCCTTGAAAGATAGCAAATCGAAGAGGAGAAAACGTTGAATTTTATGGTGCAATTTTCATAATTTTTCGATTTGTCATTTGTGAGATAATTGATGTTGGGGGTAAATGAGTTTTGTACATGTGGTGTATTCTATTTGTACACATGACACAATATCATTGGTTCCCTCCTTGTCATACAAATTCATATTCTCATTTGAACTCCACCCTATAATGATATCCAAGAATGACAAATGGTTGTTCCGTCTTTTTATATTTATACAATCATACGTAAACTTAAAATAATTATGGTAACGATCAGCTCTAGCCCTAGCCTATATAATGGATGTCTTTAACAAATATTGTATGTCAAAATTCATTTTATTTTACGGTAATTTTATATATTTTTTTAAGAAGTGACGGTTTGGTAAAAATCGGGTGGTTCAACCGAGAACGGAACTTGTTGAAACGGTTTTGAAATATATATATTTTTTTAAATGGGTTTTGGGCGGTTTCGAGCGGTTGGTCCGGTCCGGTTCCGGTCGGTACTATTCAAATTCCGATTTTAAAACAATGCAAAATAGTATCAAGTAATACTGATAAAACTTTATTTTAAGGTATATAGACAATTAGACATAGACATAGACAGAGAAAAATTGATGAACGTGATCACCTCAACTATTAATTCGGACAACTATTATGTTGCAAAGTCACATTCTTCTCGGACACTTAATTATTTATTTTTCTTCAAATATTTTGATGTTTTCCAGTTTCAAAAGGTCAAATCTGACACACCAATAGTTGACTGAATTAGGTCAGCTATATCAATTTGTGAATAAGAAATTAACCTTAATCAACATTTAGAGACTTCTATCGACTTAAATAATCTATCTTTAATTAATTTACATATTCATTTTGATTGCTAGTTTTGTTATGATATTTAGCTTGTAAGCATCATTTGAAACACATAATTTGTTTTGTGTTAAATCTCATTACACACTTAATATTTTACTAGCATAGGCCCGCGTAATACAGCGAGAAATTGAAAACACTTATGATTGTGTGGCGGGAAACTGAAAATACCGATGAGAGATGTTAATACCATAGTGAGATTAATGAAAAGTGTGAGGGTTGGCTAGAATGTTTGTATGAATTTTGAATATATGTAATATGTGCTTTGTGTATATATAAGTGGAACATACATTGGGACATACATCGTCTACAGCTCAACTTTTGAAGGTTATTTATGGACATGTATTTAGGATTAATTTAATGTAAAAATAAATTAATTAAAGTTTCCAAAAAGATTCATGTTTATTTATGGACAAATATTAAAGATAATCTCAGCTCTATAGTTAGGGAAGGTTAATTTGGTCTACTTGGTAAAAAATAAGGGTATTTATGTCATTAGTATTCTTTAAAGTTGTAAGTCAATGAAGAAAACCTTAAAATAATTTATAAGGGTGTAGGATATGATAGTGAACCATTTTGGTTTTTGGATAATAATCAATAATAAAGTAATGTTTTGACGTCGGGTCAAATTTCATGAAAGAACAAGCCCAAATTAATCAAACAGTATAAAACAGTGTGATGGAGAATTGGAGACTGTGTTAAAAGCCCAATACAAATACTATGCTCAGAAATGTAAAGCCCATTTTGTTCATAATCCATCTTTTGATCAATTTAACGCTGACTATACACTTGCCATACAAAAAGTATAACAAACTATAAACATGTTTTCTTAAATAAAATTTATGACCATTATCTATCCTATGTATATTCTTCATGTAATCCATTATATATAGTTCGTCTATACTATTTGTATCACACGAATACTTGGCTTTTAACATATAATTTATAACTAAATTGATTATCGTCATTTCGACTTCATATTTGATGGGTCACTTATCTGTAAGAATCCAACCAGTTGTCACCGTTGGCGCAAACCTAATACACATATACTTATTAGCATATATGTAAAGCTCTATAAGAACACTGATCAATTTAAAAGATCTAAATTATTGTAGAACTTTTGCAATTGTACAATATTCATAAAATTAATCATTCTGATTATTGATCTCCAAAATAAATGTATGGTTTGCATTAAATGTGTTCCTGTATCCAACAACTCCAAATATATAAGAACATCAATTATTGCACTATTGCATTCAAGAATTAATATATGACTTGAGTGTGAATATGGGTTTTCAGTAATACGATCCTACTTATACAATCATTAAACGTACGGCTCATGTTGCATAGATCTATTATACGGTTATACGAGTTTAGTTAGTACAAGCACGACTTAAGTTGAATTATATTCTTTCGAAAAATGTGAGAAATACAATATATTCTTCTAGTATACATATGATAAGCAGTTTATAAAATGAGATATGATAAGTTTGATACAGTGACAAAAGTTGGACAGTGTCCTTGGTCAAATACCGGGATCTTAAAAATCTCTCAGGGGTAGTTGGTTTCATAGTACTAAGGTGTAAATGTGAATTTTTGGAGAAAATCATAAAAATGCTCTTTGGTTCTCCTTACATTTATCAAAACATTTTTTCTTTCTTCTATATTACCAAAACACTTCTCTCACCAGCGAAATAAAAATCAATGGTGCATTATATTTCGATAGTGTACACTTTTTGCTTTTGATTTAGATAACTATCCAACCAAATGGTGACAAGTGGCAACCATCAAAAGGTTTTTCTATGTTGCAATAAATAGTCAATGGTGCCTTCAATCGAAATATTCAAACATTTCGATGGTGGTTCGTTTTTCATTAGAACTGATTTGATCGTCAATGGCAAGTTAGTTGGGAATATGTTTCTATAGTGAGGTGGCATCCTCCCGACCATAAGTTTTATTCCAACCATCGAATGGGGTCCACAAATACATAAATATTCGTCGGTGAGTGTCGTTGGCTGCCACTTGTCACCATTTTGTTAGACCTTATATAAATAAAAAGTAAAAAAGTGAATGCCATCGAAATATAATGTACCATCAATTTTTATTTCGTTGGTTAGATAAGTTTTTGGTAATATACTCCAAAAGAGAGAAAGAGTGTTTTGGTAAATGTGTAGAAAGAGAAAGAACATATTTTGTGATTTTCTCTAAAATTATGGCAAAACTTTATTCCTCCTAATTTTTAGTAACAAATACGGAGTAGTATTTAATATTTTAATTGTAAACTTCAAACAATTAAGTAAACTTTTAAGCGAAAGGACATTTTTGTTTATTATCCAACTAATACCTGACATATAAATTAAAACTATATGTATTCAATATAAGATGATTAATTTGTAATTTTTTATAAAGGCATAATTAATTTGTATCACCAACTTAATTGTGTAAAAAAAAATTCGTGAGTTCAAAGTCAAGTTGGTAAAAAAAAATCGTGAGTTCAAAGTCAAGTTGGTAAAAAAAAATCGTGAGTTCAAAGTCGTTTATAAATATGGGTTATTTAAGTAAAAAATAATTTTCAATACAATTAGGGTTTGTTCAAAATTAAAAGATAAATAAATAAATTATAGGGTGTTTGGCCTGACCTTTTTAAGAAGTTTTTTAACTTATTGTATTATGATACAATTAAAAAACTATTTTGAAGATGTTTGGATGAGCTTTTCCGAGGGAACTTTCCAGAATATAAGAGCATCTCCGATACTTTTAACCCTTCAAGGTTCAAAGCATTGTCACGTCAACATACTATTATTTTACATAAAATCTCCACAGTGTGCTGAACTGTACAAAGTATTACATATTGTCACATCATCGTACTTTATTTGATTGTTTTCTATTAAAAGTTAATACTACAAACCAATATATTTAACACTCAAATATATATCAAATGACTAAAATTGACAATATATACACGTTCATATACATTCACTTTATTTGAGATTTTTATTAAATTAACAATTTTTTGTGTTTTACAGTTCAAATAATTTTTAGTTGAAAAGTTTACCGTTTAATAAAGAAAAATGAAAGAAAATAACATGATATATGCAAAAACAACAAAATAACAAAGAAAGAAAATGTGAAAATGATATTATATTATGATGGACCCACAATGTCATTTAATATCTCGTCCAAGGTGGAAATGATATTATTAATATCTCATCCAAGTAGTCTTGGATGCAAAATAAACGGTCAACACCCACAATGCTTTTACTTTGACACCTCATTGTCTAATAATTCTTTGCACGTATCCACCTTAGAGCACTGTCACTGTGGATGCTGTAAGGGGTGGATAAGCTAAAAAGTTAAAATCATCATATACCTGGTTTTAGATAACAAAGATACTAAAAAGCATAAGCCCACAATCCAAGCACCCCCTTATATTATGTATGTAAATATAATAAGCGAACAACCAGTGGTGGGGATGACCCGTACAAGGTTATCTTAATTTATGTAAAGTCGTAACACAAGCAAGCTAGAAATGGGTACATAACGACTTCTACTCTTACATTCAACATGGCTTTACCCGTATAAACAAGTATTAATTTTATCTACCGAGACAGCTTTATAATTAGTCGGTAATTATATAAATCTGTATCTTTAGCTTTCTATAAGATATTGTACATCTTGAGTTGGGGATGTATAATCAAACTTGATAACAAATGAACAAAGGGTCAATTTTTATGACTTGATGATACCTATGGAATTCAACAACATAAAGTTTGAAAATTATGAATTTCATAAAAATACAAAGAGTGCATGTCTGACTTTCGGCAACCCATCGCACCGATAAAAGATTCATTTAGGTCCTACCAGATAATATAGGTTTAAAAATTAAAAAGAAAAAGAAAAAAAAAATAGTTCCTACGTGGTAGTCTTTCCATTCCAAAATTTTAATCTATGTTTCTTTTTCCTGAACGTTTAAATTGCCTGTTTCTGAAAATAGATATGAAATTTTAATCGTGATAACTATAATACTCTTACTTAAAATTATTATTGTAAACTTTTAAGACAAAAAAGAATAGTCTCTATGTAGTACTTCAAAAGAGTCCATACACCATTTCGTAAGACAAAAATAATAATATTTTAATTAATAGACAAAAACTTATCATTAGTTTATTGTAATTTACGATAGTACTGTCAAAGTGTCAAACACCTAAGTTCATTCGACTTGCACTATGATTAACCTATTTCGTCATTTCAGCTGATTTCAGTTGAAGTGAAATTCAAACTAACATTTCCTGAACTCCCAGTAATTAGATACCGATTCGAAGCAATAAATTTGAAATAAGTCTAACATAAATTGGTCATCACCTGACCAGATTGTTTTAGTTTTAGCCGGATATACGTGGTTTTCACAGTTCTCACAGGATCATTACCCTATATATTGCAGACTTATGTTATAGGCAGCGGTGTCACGTGACACCAGTCAATTAAGTTGGCTTAGTGTAAAATTAGTTGAAATATTAGCGATTTTCTGAAAGTGCTACCACTCATAATTAAACGATGCACCTCACAGTTTAAGTAACTTAAATTAACTATTAACTGAAGTGAGCTTAAATTTTGATGTGATATCAGTAACAAAATATTCTGGATCCGCCTCATAATATATATATATATATATATATATATATATATATATAATAATATAATTGGTTGTAGGTACATGATTTCATGATTGTAAATATGACACACACAGCGAGTTTCATGACTTGTACTAAAAACAAAACTTTGGTGAAGAAACTTATTATGTGGCTCCCAAATGAGCACTTCCCCTATAAAATGGTTGGCATGATATCAAGTTGAGGCTTTGTTTATTTGAATAACTTAGGGTAAGATTTTAATCATCATATCTATCTCTCTTCACACTTAAATATATCCTTCTCATCTCTCATTGAGATGGGCACAATAGGCATAAGCTCCATTGGAGCAGTGCATGAAGAAAACATCAAAGAAAGTCAATCATTTTCCACAACCACTCATCACCATCACAAACAACAACTTGATGCTGGTGCTCTTTTTGTTCTCAAATCCAAAGGTACTTAATTACATCCTCCCATATATATATTTACTACTTTTGGTTTATATTCGAATCTAGGGTCAGACCAGTTTAGTTTTGTTTAGGGAGAGCTTTACCTACATCAATTTTGTGTGACAATAAGTTTGGAGTCCGACTGTCCCCGTAGAAAAGATAATAATGATACTATTTGATCTCATCTTATAAAGTTCTAAAACTTCGTGAATTCTTTCTTGCTTTTTATGTCATCCTTGTTTTGATCATATCTTCTCAACTGATTGTTATTTTGTTAGGTTATGTTGATTGCTATCTCATTTGCAAATGATATCATGTTGAGTTTGGTCATTGGCCTAACTACTTGCTTCCTAATTATCACCGGTTAAAAAACAAAAATCTCACATAAACCAAAAGCAAATGAGGATTTAGGATATCGATGTGTTACACAGTCTCTCATTTATTTATTTACTTTTAATTTCAAAAATGAGTGTGGGTTCAACACAACCTTAGCCTTAGGTTCTATGTATAGTATCATATATAAAAGCTTGTTTTAGGAGTATTTTTTTTTATGTGTGGGTTAAAGTTATTTTTAGACATGAGTATTTGTTAGTTGTTAGTATATCATATAAAAAATGCTCATTCATTCAGGTCACTTTCCACCGGATCCAAGATTATTCACACTAGCACACGTCACCCATAGTATTTATTGAACTTTAATGTGTTTATTGGTGACGAATATGAATTTTATGATTAAAAGATATTTAATGTATTACGGAGTATAATATAAACTTATGGAGTAGGTTCGATGTATAACTCTATGTTACTGTAGTAATTAAACGAACTCCTGTATATGTGGCAGCAAACGTAGTATAATAATACTATACTTTAAATGAGAGCGTTACTAGATTTGACTTTATAGAACACAATGTGACCATGTTTCTATTTATAATAATGAATTAATTAATGGTGTAGTCGTCCACAAATTAAGCATATTAATTGTACGATTGATTAACTTTATGAACCATCTTAATAACTTTTTAACTTGTACTTATGTTATGTTTCACATTTAATTTGTCATTAAATAAATCTAAACTATAAAAGCAAATGTAATATGTGAGTGCAGGGTCATGGTGGCATAGTGGATATCATTTGACAACTTCCATAGTAGCACCACCATTGTTGAGTCTACCGTTTGCATTTGCATCACTAGGATGGACCGCCGGAGTGTTGTCACTCGTGATCGGAGCCATCGTGACTTTCTACTCGTATAATCTCATTTCTCTTGTTCTTGAACACCATGCCGAGTTGGGTCACCGTCATCTTCGCTTTCGTGACATGGCTTATGACATCTTAGGTAAATAACTATTTGACAGTAATTTTGTTATATTGAAAACGGCAAATATATACATCTAACTCCCATGTTCATCAAGCATCGTACTTGACATCATTCTGCGCTCGTCACGTCATGGGTTTTGCTTTAATATTGGTAACTTTTGCTGTAATGCAAAACTCTAAAGCAAATTGCACGCTAATGACGTGACGCGCACTAAATGATGACACATATTAGAGGCAAAAGATGACTTTGTTTCTGCCCAAAAGTACCCTCGAAAGTGATATTATTAACCATATTGATAGATTTAAAAGAATACATGTAGATATCATACTTTTAATTTGATCATAACAGGAATAAGTTTGCAAAATAATAGTCATCACAAACACTTTCAAAGGTCAAAGCCGTGAAGTATATGATAAAAGAAAGAGGACCCTAATAATGTAATGTGACGTTGACGGGTCTTTATTTAATTTAAATTTAAATAAAATCCGATTTTCCCATTTATACTCCAACAAAACTAGTACGACCACTATTATAGGATATTTTGTTTATTTAGCAAGGAACAATATCAGATAAATTTAAGATGTACATGAAATATCAAAAATAGTATGTTATTTTGTTGGGTCTTGTATATATCTAAGATAAATGGGTTTAACAGGCCCAAGATGGGGTAGATACTATGTTGGCCCAATACAATTCATGGTATGCTATGGCGCAGTTGTGGGAAATATCCTTTTGGGAGGTCAATGCCTCAAGGTAGCTTCTAATTTTCTCTCTTTTTAATTACAGTAGTAAATTTCTTATTTTCTAGGTATATTTTTTCTCTCTTGATATAAAAGGATAATGTTTAAAATACAATCTTCAAATGTGTAACTTTTAGAAAACAAAAGCATTTATTTCAAAAGTGTATATTTCATAATTTACAGGCAATATATGTGCTGTGGAATCCAAATGGAACAATGAAGCTATACGAATTTGTGGTTATTTTTGGGGCCTTTATGTTGATTTTAGCACAAATTCCTTCATTTCATTCCCTTCGCCATATCAACCTCATATCTCTAGTTCTATGTCTTCTCTACAGCACATGTGCTACCGCGGCTTCTATATATATCGGTAAAAATAGTACTTTAGTAAATAAACTTTATTCCAAATTCGTTTCCAGTAAATAATTTGTAATAATATTAGAGTTATTGATCATTTCTTTATTTTTTAGGGAATTCTTCAAAGGGACCACATAAGGACTACTCTTTGAGTAGTAACAAAGAAACTCGCATTTTTGGGATCTTTAACGCAATGGCGATTATTGCCACCACTTATGGAAATGGGATCATTCCAGAAATACAAGTAAACCATCTTTAACTAGTAAAATGATCGAGCCTGGGTGCACAAGATCATGAGACCTGGTGCACCTAGGTGTTTGCGTTTTGTAGTTGGACTAATACTTTTTGCATGTGTGTAGGCGACACTTGCACCACCTGTTAAGGGGAAGATGTTCAAGGGGCTGTGTGTTTGCTACACGGTGGTCACAATAACATTTTTTAGTGTTGCAATTTCTGGATATTGGGCATTTGGTAATCAATCGGCAGGCCTCGTTTTAAGTAACTTTCTTGATGATAATGCTAACCCGTTGGTTCCAAGATGGTTCATTATGATGACAAATATCTTCACCATACTCCAACTTTCAGCCGTTGCAGTAGTAAGTTTTATTTGCTACACGAGACCCATGATTTCAAAAAAGTCATTGTTTATGATTTATCAATCTAACTATTTCTATCATTTTTGTTATTCTTTATAGGTTTATTTGCAGCCAACAAACGAAGTTCTAGAAAAAACATTTTCAGACCCAACAAGTAGTGAATTCTCAGCTAGAAATGTGATCCCAAGAATGATTTCAAGATCAATATCCGTGATGTTGGCTACAACAATAGCAGCAATGCTTCCGTTTTTTGGTGATATTAACGCGATGATTGGAGCATTTGGGTTCTTGCCACTAGACTTTGTGTTACCAGTGGTGTTTTTTAATCTAACATTTAAGCCATCAAAACGAAGCCCGGTGTTTTGGTTAAATTCGACAATAGCAGTGGTTTTCTCTGTGGTTGGAGTTACTGCAGCTGTTGCAGCAGTAAGACAAATAAGTCTTGATGCCAAGACTTATAAATTATTTGCTAATGTATGATCTCGTCATCTTCTTAGCACGAATGTTCTAGGAATGTAACTCAGTTATCTAGCTTGGTAGTACTGAATACTAGAAACGTAAATTTATTGTAAATGCTTCTATTGTCGTTCAACAATATGTGAAGTATGCAATTACTCGTCGAAACTATTTGTAAAAGACAAAATTTCGTTTTGTGAAATGTAGACAGTCATTCCTTTACTCGAAGGTAGAGAGACTACTTTCAAAAAAACATTCAATAAGGTGATATCAAAATTCAAAATCAACGGTCAATATATAAATAACTGAATCCAATCTACGAGCAATCAACATCCAAAAGACTAGTATTAAATGTAGCTCCCAAAAACAAAACATTGACAATTAACTGTTGAATTAATAAACTTTACTTATCAACTGCTACATTTCCACCTGATGGCACAACCACTCTGAAAGCAAACTTCTGGTAACATCTTCTTTGGGCACGTTTCCAAAGTTTGAGGCAGCCGGCGAGGTCTTCATCAGTGTTTAGCAGTACCATTCCCCCCTCGTGTCGGTACTCCATCGTGTAAGTCTCGGGTTCCAAGTTAAAGAGCTGCTCAACTTTCTCCTTAGCAGCTGCAATCGTTATAGACTGTTTAAGACTCCCTGTTTCAATCTTTCCTTTATACTCTGCTACTAACATGTGGTCATTAGACGAAAAGTCAAAGGGAGAGTCAGAGACCCAGGCATATTGACGCTCGTACAAATCACTTAACTTTCTCTTAGCAAGCTTTGACTCTGAAAGGCCAACAACATTGGATCCAGATTTATTACAAAATATCAAAGGAGTTAAAAGATTATGTTTATGATATGGCAATGTGATGTAGTGTACAAATGGGATAATAGATTAAACTTGTTGATTCACAAAAGAATACCGTGAAATGAGAAATGATTCACAAATGAAGAGTGAAATCGAAATTCTTGAAATTGAAAAACTGAGTTCATTACAATGAAGAAGAAAGCATAAATAACAAGCAGAAATTTAAACGGGCCCTTAAAACATAACGGGCCAAACACAAAGACCAAAACAAAAGTCCAAAATGAACAGAAAAAATATAGAATGGGTCGTATCTTCCAAACGGAGCCGTTTTTGGCTTCAAGCATGGTTTAACCACCTTTGGTGGTTAATGGCTTGGTGGGCCTCGAACCGAGCTTCGATTCGCCTGTCATGGTCCTGAAACGGAACCCTGTAGCCCAAGTTACGCCCTTTTCCGTGCAGCCTTTTTGTGACACGCTCGTGGGCCTCCAGAAACATGTAGGCTCGATCTTCAATACTTGAGTCTCCATTACAATGGTACCCACAATTGGATGATTGGGTGTAGTGCTTCAAAATGTAATAAACTTTACGGGTGAACTTTGAAATTTTTTCTAATTTTATGTATCAGCTCTAAATTGTTTAGTGTATGCATTTAACTTACACACAAAAAATGGTCTTTTTATGTAGCAAAAACAGCCAAAGCATACAAATATATGTTTCACGAACATATACACATATAAATCGGACTTTTCAAAGTTCGCATCACACAATAGAAGAACATGTAAAGTTGAATATTCTCTGAAACAATAAACCCTGCATAAACAAGGGAAAAGTACAGAAAATTGTACCATAATTTTCATCAATTTCAATTTAGGGTACACAACTATGAATGTTTTAATTTAAGTATCTAACTTTCAATTTGTAATCCAGTTAGGAACGTGTTTTCCGTAAAATTGCACAAATGACGAATTGTCACTGAACATACGAAACGAGCTAAACAAATGAACCAACATGAAAGAGGCATAGGAAAATAAATTTCTTTAGTTGATTTTTCTAAATATTTCAGTTTATTTGTGTTTGTTCATAAGATGCTAAATCAACAAACATGGTAAATAAAATAAGTGCATAAAGATTGAATCGCATATTATAACATATACAACATGCATAACATGTATAAGAAAACGTTTCTTTTACTATATAAAATTATGGTTTAACTGTTTGATCACAATATGTTCACGTCCGTTTATTTAACTAGATAAAAACAAATAAAAAAAACATGCTGATCTGATAGAAATAGAAATCGTAAAAGTGTGGGTTTTGGTTACCGTTAATTAATTCGTTAGCCGTGCTATCAAGTGCTGTTGGATAACTTGCCAGAAACCTACTTATTTGTTCTTCCTGTATTCTTAATCCATCACCATCACCACCCACCTGCATTTTCATCATTATGCTTTCTTAATCTGGGTAGTTAATTTGATTTATAATGCTTCTAACTTTGCTCATTGCCTCATTCTCTTCTTCCAAATTTACGAATTTGGTCCCCTTGCACTTCAAAGATAACGAAAGAAAATAAAAGGTATGAAACGGTTTTCGTCTTTGGTCCTCTCACAATTCAAACATCTAGCAAGTAAGATGTATAACAAGGCTGAAACTCGCGTTTTTGGAGTACTTGATACGATACGATTATTGCCACTACTTTTGCAAATTGAATGTGATCATTCCAAATATGTATGAGTAAACCATTTTTAGTAAGCTGAATGAGACAAGTGAACCCAAGTGTTTGGTTTATGCAGTTGGAGTCATTCTTGTTTGTGAGTGTACTGCGTAGGCAATGCTTTCACCACCGGTTATCGAAAGATGGCTACATTTTTAGTGTCAAGATTTAAGAAACGTATTGATGATCAGTGATAACCTATACATTGTAAAATTACCTTTTTCATAGCATTTGATTGGGTGTGTTGATATGATTTGAGATTACTGTAAAGTATATTTGAATAAGGCAAGCTCCTAACTCAAAGAAGATTAAACATAGACTTGCACGAATTAATAACATCTAGAAGGAATTCATATTTATATCATAAAAGCAAATGTACCTCAAAATCAATAAAGTTTACATTCAACAAATATACATATACAAATAGGGATTATAACCATGTCATAATTATCGAAAACTAACACGTTTAAAAATCAAGAACTAGACCTTGAAAACTAAGCTAAACTATCACTTTGTATCATGGTTTACTCTTGATCGGAGTAAGTATCATTTTACAGCTGGTGTAGTTTCAACACTTACTAGCCACCAGGTTCGACAAAAGAATACCAGTGCTCGTATATGAGATCATAAGATTTGACCAAACCGCAACATACTACCCATCATCTGATAAGTTTTTCTCAAAACGGGTAGTATAATGTGAAATAAACTGGGCCCTTTTCTGGGGTGATCAAGTGAAAAGCATCTTAAGCTCCTCGATTCGTGCAGTGCGAACCTCTTGGTCTGTCAAAGCACCAGAGATCATCCGTTGTTTACGAGCTTGTACTGCCTCCATTCTTTCCTCAACGGTACCCTACATAGTTGACCAAGTTTTAATAAGCCAGCGGTCCTAGTATGCAGGTGCAATTTGGGGATCAAATCAATGAAACAATGTATACCTTCACTATAAAACGTTTGATATGAACACTTTTTGTTTGTCCAATCCTGTGAATGCGCATAACCGCTTGTTCCTCAACGGCAGGATTCCACCAGGGATCCTAAAACAAGATAAACAAAAAGTGAGAAAACTAATGAAATATAAAATATCAAATTTACTGATCATTTTGGCAGAATATATTTGTAAACGGCAATTTCATAGGTAATTACCATGACAAATGCATTAGATGCTGCTGTAAGGTTAATTCCTACTCCTCCTGCTTTCAGTGACATTAATAATACCTGTACAATACCAACATAAAAAGTACATAACTTGTGACAATTTTCTAACTCGAATCATTTCAAACCAAACGAGGTAGCAGCAACACACCATAATGTCACTTTCTTCTGAAAACTGTTTTATGACTTTTTCACGCTGTTGCTGGTTTAAAGTCCCATCCAGACGAACAAATGAAATATTATTCCTGCACATATGATTTAGAATAACTAGATGCCAAAACTGAATTATAAACAAAAACATAATCTTCGCTTACAACCCTTAAGATGTAAATGAGAATGAAAATGGTAAATAAACTGGCCATGAACTAAGAACGCATATTAGCTCACGTTAAATGACAAGTTACCTGGAAAAAGGAATCTGTAAAAGGTCCAAAAATGCTGTCCACTGGCTAAAAACAATGCTTTTAGAGCCTGATGAGCGAAAATTTTCTAGTTCACGTAGCAATGCAGACACTTTTGAAGATTCCGTCCAGTTTTTTTCAACATCCACTCGAAACCGACTGTCAGTTGGTGCTGTAATAAGTTCCTGCTTACTCACAGCCTTTCTGCCAAATAGAGATATCGCTGTCTTAAAATACACACAATTAACACAACACAAATAACCAACAACCTAAGCCCCAAAAATACTAAATTTGGGTAATTACTACACTTTTGATGATGAGTACTAATACTCTCTAATTTTTATTTAAATACTTATGAATGGGACAATTTGCAAATAATGTAAAATGGGTCACAATTGGCAGAAAGTATACTTTTAATGCATAAATCCTTTATAGTAATCGATTTATGCAGTAATCGATTTATGCAGGGGAAAAAACATATTATTATTACAAAGTCGAGTTCTTGTAACCATGTTTAAAAAAGTAAATTATAGAGAAATTAGAAATCACACAAATGGGTTTGACTCGACCCGATTTGACTCGTACCATATATTAAGAGCATGACATGAACCCATTTTGACCCACTACCCAAGCCGACCATTTTTCCACCTCTAAAGAAATATAGCAGTCAATGGCAGGAAGATACCTACAAACAGGACAGATACCCGAATTGGGGGTTCTCCAACTTGATAAGAGACATTCGCGACATAATCTATGAGCACATGGTGTCAAAACTGCATCTTCAAAAGCTTCAAGGCATATAGGACATTCTCCTTGTTCACCTTTTTGCAACTCCTTCACAACCTCCTGTATATAAGCTTTAGAAGGCAGTTCTTTCCCTTCCTCAATGGAGTCTTTACCGCCCTTTAAGAAGCGTTTTGCCAATTTCCCTAGATCTGTAAACTCTTGAGTATCCCCTCGACTGTCAAACAATTGTTAATCTGACGTTATTCACAGTTTAAAAAAATGTTACAGTTAAATAATTTGTTTGTCTTGTACCTCATCACAAGAAAAGGGTGATCACAACATTGCCGAAGTCGCAAGAGAAGCTCCAAAATGGAAGCATAATTGTGAAGAACCCGTCCTTGCTCAATGAATTGATCGAATTTAACCTACGATAACAGGCAAGCAGATTATGGTCTTGGGTCCAGCAGAGAAGGCACAATTAGAGGTTGCAAGATGGGCCACTAAAGGCACTATAGTTAACAGATATACATACACATGCGTATATATATGTATACTGTATGTATGTGATATATATAATTTGAGTACACGTTTACATGTTTGTCTCATAGGCCCCCTCAAGGCTCAAGCTAAGGTAGGGAGCAACCTCACAAGAGACGAACACTTTGTATTTCATATGTTTGAATTATAAGGATTACAATCGGCATCATGTACCTAAATAGTATAAACTTACATATAAGATATAAGTACCCTCTATAAGTATTCTAGTTACTGTAAAGTACATCTAGCATGTTCAAATCGACAAGGAAACACTGTTTGCAACTTCAAATAATAATCAAGTGCATTAGTACTGATTACAGATAATTCAAAATTTTGTGATAGTAGATTAAAGAGGTAGTTTGCATTAGAAATACACTTACACGTGACTTTCAAACCGTTCAGTCCATTTGACCCCTTTGAGGTTAATAATAATCACCCAAATCTACCCGTTCATATAAGTCAAGATTGCCAACTCCTCTTTATCCAAAACGAAAAGAAAAAGAATTGCCACCTCTAGGCAAGAGGCAAGACTACAGGACTCTCAATTAGAGTTAAGCCAAGTACCTTGGATCTCTTAAAAAGAGCATCATAAAAATCCTTTTCGACTTCTGTTTGTTCACAGTATATGACTTGCATCTCAGCAGGTGGAAGTACTAATATAGGCCTGACACCAAATAAAGTTGGTCAAAAGAATATTAACATAGAAAATGATTAGCACAGAAGTAATATGAGAAAATGTATTATTAATTACTCACCTGCCTTCTTTGTCTGTGCTGAATTTAGTTCTTCTCAGCATAATAGGCCTTAGTATGTTCTGAACCAAATTTAAGCCCCTCACATCACCATCCTCAAAAGGTTTCTGGATTAGCTTGTTCCACCTATTAAATAATATGTCTATCATATAAAAAAACTTATACAAACATAACAAAAGAAGGCCAAAACATACCATGCCCAGCTTCCCCATGGTTCGATTCTTAAGAACCGAATAAGACTGTAAATGTCCTCCAGATTGTTCTGTAAAAGTGTAACATGTCAAAACTCTGAAGCAAATTTTGTGAGTTTTACACTTGCATTATCATAACATGAAACAGACACAAGAGCTATATAAATAAGGGATTACACGTGGGACTATCACCTACCAAGAGAAACCTGAAACTCATTTCTAGAAGATATTGTAGTATCAAAAAACAAAAAAACATACACTAACATTGTAGCTCCAATGAGACAGGGTCAAGTGGGTAAACGCTTTAAAAAAGAGCAATAAAGGAAACACATAAGAAGTCATCCAAAGTGCAATCAAATGCACACAACTTTTTTTTCAAAAAGTAGAACTATATTAAAAAGGTATAGATTTTTTTAATCATGTTAACAGGCTAGTATTTCAACAGTTAACAATCCGAAAAGGTGTTTGTATGTCATACTTGGATAGGGGTACCAGTAAGACACCATCGACGATCAGCAACAAGGTTAGCTGCGGCCATGGAAATCTGGCTTTTAGAAGATTTAATAGTATGTGCTTCATCAAGTACTACCCTAAACCATCTCACAGAATAAAGCCCGCCACGTTCCTCACCATTCTACAGCAAACACATATATAATGAATATAAAATATACAGTCATGATGTAAATAGACGAAATTAAATGAAACTAGTAGGTCACCTCCGATGAAAATTCTGAGGCTACAACTCCATAGGTGGTCAACACAACATCACTCTGAGCTAATATTTTAGCATCTTTCGGACGACTTTGCCCATAGTGAACGTAAATAGATAAAGACCCTGGCTCTGCATGACTTTCAATCTCTGCCTATCACCAATATCCACAGTAATTCAATTTTCAAGCTTTTCTTCGCTAAACAGGTTTTGCAATTCATAAACTTAAAAATGTTAACCAGAGGTGGCAAGAATGAATAACAGTACAGGTTGTCGTTTAGTGTGGGCTGTGTTAACCAACAAACGCCTTTTCGTCCCTTCTATGAACTATATATGAATGAAGGTGTCTTATTATTACAGATACAATAGTAAGGTAGTACTAATCTAAATCTTAGAAAAAAAGTGATTTACAAAGCATGTTTTAAATATACACTTCATGAGACTTTCAACTAATCTGACATATTTCGTTTATAGCTAATGCTTTTAATTTGACTCAATGGACCCAATCAAGTGGGTAATAATGGTATTACCACCAGAATAAATATACAAGGTATTACCTTCCATTGGCCAATAAGAGTCATAGGACATATGATCAGATTACCACCACCAATGAGCGACTGTTTCTGCTTTCTAAGCTTATCAAAACCCGAAAATTTAGCTAATTTTTTTGGTGATGAAGGAGATTGATCTGAGCCATTTCCCACTTCATTACTTTCACTGCATGCCTGACTGGTGAAATCTCTATCCAATGATCCACCTTTTTCAGTATGAGCAACAAGAAGTGATATTGTCATGATAGTCTTTCCAAGCCCCATAGCATCTGCCAAAATCTTCATATGTATTATAAGTTTGAATCAGTTGTGAATTCTTAAGAATAACATAAGGCTAATCAAATTAATAATGGATAAAACACATACTCCTCCCCTTGACATTTGAAGGGTACTAGGAAATTCAACGGTAGCTTCTCCTGAAAATGCATTCACATAGACTATGAATTTCCTCCTGTGTGGGAAGTAAGAAAGTAAAAGTGAATGTCATTTATAAAACAAAATCATCAAACCTATATAAATTTAAGCCACAAACTAGCTATCAAGCAAAGTAGCATGATACTGAAAATAGAGAAAAGGGTTACTTTTTTCATAAAGCTTGATCTTAAACGGGTCAAATGGGTGAAATCAGAATAGAAAAAATTTCCTAAGAAGAAACGGGTCAAAGGGGTCGAACCAGTCGAAAGTCTCCCCATGTAAAGCACTTATGCCTACGAGCTCCTGACTTTATTCTATAATTATTTTATACATTTAATTATATTTAATACATTAGCAACTTTTATATAATTAAAAACGCACAAAAAAGCATTGCAGGTCAACCCAACCCGACTGGTCCCATTTTGACCCGTAGTAGAAATGACCCCATCACCCGACCCACTCATCTTGCCACCTTTATTTGAAAGGCATAAGGAATAACATACTTGTCTGCAAGGTGATACGCATCCCAACATGGATGAAGAGTGGTAGCTGCATCATCAATGGATGGCCCCTTCTCCAAACCTACCATCCAATGAAGTGCTTGCTTTTGATAGGGGCGGAGATCACACAGTAGAGCACTAGGCGGTTCCATTTCCTAGAGCAAGAAAAATGATTTGAACGCTTTTACATTCTTCATTATTTATAACAGTTACATACTTACAGAGATAATCCTTTTATACAGCGTAATACAAAATTATACCTCTAACTCAGAGCCATTTGCAACACCAACGATATTGTCAAGATCATTATCTGAAATTGTCGACTCATTTTCAACTGTACTTTCATTTGAAGATGAGTTCTTATTTTTGCTAGCATTGATTAACCGAGCACAAACACCAGAACCGTCCTGCTTGTGTAAAAAAGTAAACCACCCATGTTAAGTCTGGAGTAAACAAAATGAAAACTGGATGCTGCAGATACGGACATACCTTTATATCTAAAGGTCGCTTCCTTGTATTTAAGTCACTAGGTGTAAATTGTGCCTAATTACCACCACCAAAGACAACCAAAATATCAAAAGTTTCAGCAACTTTTCAAAATGAACATTAAGGCAACTCTTATTTTTGAAAACTATGAAAAAATATACCTTTTTGAAAGGAATTAGACCAAGTAGCCGAAACAAGGTTGGAAGGGGATGTATAGAGGTTTCATCATTAGAACTAGTAGGTATCTTGAGAGAGGTCTGATGACTTTTGTGTAAAATGGAACTATTTATGTAAACACTATTGTAACAAACAGAATCATATATTAATTCATATTCTAACACAATTATATCATTATTAGATAACATACACCATATGCATACCTGACACAAAGATTAATGGTATCCATAACTCCCAAATTATCAGGAGCTGATTTGCAAAAACCTTTGATCTGAATCTTCTTATCTCTAACAAGAGGCAAAAGACACCGTGACCATTCATTTGGAATCCGACCAATCTGCACAATTAGGGTGACATAAAACGACAATTTAGAGAACGCTTGCTATTGCATTTCGAAATTGATTGCCAAATAGTCTGCTGCCAGTGGCAGACACACAGTTTCTAGTGTTTGGGTAGAATAAAACTGATTCCCTGATTAATAGAGAGGTTAACTAATCATTTTAGAAATAGCTGCAACAAAACTAACTATAATTATCTGACTTACTTAGGCTCATTTTACAAGTAAAGATATGAATAATTAAGTATTGTCAAACACTCAACACAAATGATATCACAACTTTTAATGACAAAAGCACGTCCAATTACCAAACACTACGTCATGCACCACATTTTGTTACAAGTTAGAACCCATTCTGATTATTCTATTTCACATAATCATTTCCAAAGGACAATGCCAAACACCTCATCGCTGACTTGTAATACTAAAATTACGAACATTTCAAATTTGATCAAAGTAGTGTTCTTCAAATCTCTTTCTATAATCTTATCTTATAACTTATATCTAACACTTCCTACCATTTTTCTCTCAACCAAGCCACATAAAATCCTTCACAATCTTGATTATTCTATTCATAGCAAGTCAGACCACATATAACAAAAAAGATGATAAAAAAAACAGCACACATATCTATGATATATATATATACCTCCCCAGAAGCTAATGTAGAAAATCTAACAATTTCCGAACACGCAGCCAGTTGCCTACCACGCCCACCACCACCACTCCTTCCCTGCGACGACCCACTCAACCTTTTCTCCGGTGGAAACATAAAATTCACATGATCACCGCTCTTTATTTTCCTCCCTTTACATGTAGACAGCCCAACCACTTCTGAACAACCCACAAACCACCACTTACTACTCCCATTCAAATCATCATTTACAACATCGTTTTCCTTCTCAACTTTACAATCCAGTGACCTACTCGTACTCGGCTCATCATCTGAACTAATACTAACGCTTTCCGTCTTCGAATTCGGAACCGGAACTTGCGATTTTACAGCTGCGTTACCATTGGAAACTTTAGGGCTTTTTGGAGGTTCTGATCTTTTAAAACTTGGTGTGTCGAAAATGATATTAATTGCAGCAGTCGCATCGTTGTTTGCCATGTGTAAAGCTCTAATTACCTCCATTTTGGAGTAATCGTGGCCTACAATTGATTGAACGGTCGTGATTAGTTCATCGGTGACTTTGTTCCCCATTCTCTCTAAACCCTAACCCTAACAGAAACAAAATTGATGAATTTGTACCAGTGGATCATGAATTAATGTGTATCGTATTGAAATTAGAAGTAACTTATAAGATTTAAAGGAAGAACCTAGGGTTTTGGGGATTGATAAACCATAGCATCGGTGATGATGATGTTTGTCGTAGGTCGGATGTTAGATATAGATTTCCCGCCATAATTAATTATTTTATTTTTCATTTTCTTTAGTCTTTTTCTTATTTTATTGTATTGTATTTTATTTTTGAAGAAATGAAATTGCATCAAGGAACGTTTACGGGTCCACGGAAGAATTCATCCATTCTATTAATGCATTCCATTCTACGTTAAGCTTAATATGAATTCATCTGAACACTATGATACATGTTTTACCGATAAGAAACAATTAATCAAGATAAATCATGTAACATTGTTAATTACGAAGTGATTGCATTTAAAGAATCTATGTAAATCTAACGTTTATTCAATTAGGGCCGGTTAGTTGTCTGCAAAGTTCAGGTATAAACATATGATCAATAGTTGAACACTAACATTTTGATAGTAGAAGTAGTTCACTTGGCTGCTTATACATAAATTGATAATAATTACTAGTAAGTTAATTAATGTCTTGTTACATTTTTAAGATGAATTTCATTGTCATTTAATGCACACTAACATGTGCCTTTAAAGCACAAGTTAGAAAAACTCATAATTAAATATTCATCTAAATATGATATTTCTTGAGAACAAACTTCGATCATCGATCTATTTTGATCTAAACCATTCACTTTGTTGTTAGAGTAACATAAATTAATTCACTTTGTTGTTAGGGTTGCTTCCTCTCTTTCTTTTTATGATTTTCTTTTTTTACGAAACGATTAACTTGATACGGATTGGAGATCCATATTGTAGTTATAATAGGTTGCAAGAAGAATAGCTTTATATTATATCAACTGAAACTTTGTGAATAAAAAACTACTACTACACATATAAACAAAACGATTGAATCTGTATGTGATCACATTACAAATAACAAATAATAATTTTATCTCAGGTGGTTGACACACCAATTCTACCTAATAAAGTGAAATTGCGAGTCGTCAAAAATTTCAAGGATTGTCAGACATCTTAGTGGAAGGTTTTAGGATAATGTAATTCCAACCGACAGATACAATACGGTGGTATAAAAACCCAACGATAATGTTATTATTCATATTCATATATAAAATATAAATCATTGTAAAATCAAGAAAGTTATCTCAATTGGAACCGGTTTGACTTGATATGGTAGCGAGTCTCATTAGTAGTGTATATGTTTGTACATTCGTTGTATATATAACCTTTAAATGAGCTGTGTGCCTGTGTCTTAATAATTCTATGCATTACGATATTCATAACATCTTCTATATTCTTTAATGTTTTCGGACGAATACACATAACAATCAATCCGGTTGAGAACAATAATGGTTTTAAATGAATGTTATGGCATCACTAAACTTTTCAGAGTGTTGTAGAATGCCCATTTTTTTAGTACATATAGAAGCATAAAATCTATAAACCTTTTAAGGTGTTGTAGTTAGCTCGTTTTCTTCTATTTTATACTTTGAACTTTTTATTCAATAACCTTACAATTTAAAATTGTTAATTATTATTCAATAGCCTTCCAGTTTAAAATTGTTATAATTGGTTTAAAAAGCATCAATTAACACAATGCTAAATGAACTAGTTTTATCTACTTCTATTATGAATACTTTTATTATGAATGTTGATGTTGATATCTCATATAATTTGACATTTCATAATACCAAAGAAAAATAAAATAAGAAATTAATGATTAACAAATGAATTTTGCTATACATAGACTCGTTATAATCGCATCATAACTTCCATTAAAACTAAAACCACCCGAAAACCATCAACCAATTACAGTAGAAATAGTGAACGTTAACCCACTGTATTTTATTTTAACCGTTGTTTACCAATTACCCATGAATTTTGGATTGTTATTCATAGCCCCAAGAGCTACATATAGCGAAATCCTTAATAAAAATAGTAACGTGAGGAAAAATTACATTGAAATATTGCACCTATATCCTCTTCTAGGCTAAGAATATGAGCCAAAAAAGAAGATGATGACGTGCATTTAGTTATGAAAACTCCTACAATTCTAAAAAAATTCTCTAAAAAAATTGAAATATTAGAAAACATGCTTAAATTGTGACTTTACGAATATTTTTTTTTAAATCCTTCATTTATGGTTTTACAAATTTCTTGTTCTGAAAATTAAAACTACATCTCTTACATGTGAAAGTGTATTCAAATTTTCCTAAAGTTTTCAAGGGACGCAAAACTCTATGGTAGAAGAAAATGAAAAATCGAGATAGTTTTCCGTAGCTAAACGCGTCCATAATGTGTAACTAGATCTCTTTCCACAAATTATCCCTTAATATCAATTATAGAATACTTACGAATACTAAGTGTATTGTCTATTTAGTAACACTTTTAATGACACATATAAATGTAATAATGGGCTAAGAACGAATAAGTATATTTTGTCAAGCTTGGTTGTTTCTTAACTTTTTATTGATAGGTTCAAGTTCGACTCCTACTTCCAACATTTTCCCATAAAACTTTTTTAAGAAATCTAGAAAATTAAATAACGTGTTCAAATCCGATTACCCAGGATAAAAACTTTTCTATGGAAAGAATTATTTCTTTTATAACTAACAAGTTTAATAATATTTTTTTATGATTTTCTTAGTTTTACAAAAAAAAAAAAAAATGAATACAAAACTTTAACCCTCACATTTGAACGCATATTTTAAATTTTCATTGTCTTTAAAAAAAAGTGAAACACTCATTCCCTAAAAACAAGAAAAAGAAAAAAATAAAAAAAAATCATAATCAGACGCACACTAAAAATTTGATGATTTAGTGAATAATTTATAGTATTAAATTATATATAGGAAACATCTTTATGACATCATCATTTAAAATTAAAGTTCAATTGAACAATTAAATTCTTATATTTTACTTAATTTTAAAAACATAACCCCAATTTATCATTTATAATATAAACTTAAGTTATACAAAATAATCTACGTAATCATATAAATAATTTTATGAATTACTATTATAATTTAAAACTTTAAATATTCAGATACTTTTTATAACCCATCTATATTTCTTTATTTTAAAATTTAAAATGTCAATTATCATGTGATTACATTTGTAATATTCACATCCTAATTAATTAATGTTTCAACACCATTACATGCTCAATAACTTAATAATAGTTTGAGATTTAAAACTCGGATATCCCATACTAGTATAGTGATATGGGAGCACAACTTTGCCAGATTTATGTCAAATTATAAGTCTAAACTACTATCCAGAATCATAAGTAATGATTTTTTGGTCAATTGTAGGTGTTATAGATAGATACATTTCGTTAAAGCCATGAACACACAATCACTCTTGCAGAAGAAAATAAAAATAAAAAGCTATAAAAAGAAAGAAACCCAAGAGATATAAAAACAAACAAACCCTTACATATCCACAAATAACATCAACCAATACATATCAAAGATAGTCAATCAAATAATTATGCATTGACAACCAAATGCAATAATGTTACAATCAACATTAACCTTCTTCACATCCTATCCATATTACATAAACAATTTGATGCAACCTGTTCCCATATATTAAAGCCAAATGTGCAAAAACTAACTTAAAATCAACAAGAAAACATTTATAAACAAATAAACCCTCACCAAAAATGAGAAAAGCATACCCTAATAACACAATTCTGAAGGAAAAAAATCCCAGATGTTACCTCTGAAAGCCCGCTCTAACACTATGCCGCTCTCATTTGTAAGCTTACCTATAATGCCGCCAGCCCACGCTTATATCATTCCATGGCCCGTTTGTAGAAGCTTGTTTAAATCATTGTACAGTTTTTTGGCAATGGGCCTGTAATTGATAATATATTGTTTATAGTTTTTTAAAGCAAACCAGCGAGCAAAGCCCCCGGGTCTGACGATGCAATTGGTTGTTGAGGTACGGGTGCAGGAGGCTTGGTAGCTGTAGGAATGCTAACTAAATGTTCCTTGATGAACTCCTTCAACCTGTTAAGACATGTAATTAGTCCACATGTTATATATTAGAGGTGCCAAAGCAAGCAGGTTGGGAAACACGTCAAAACAGGTTCCAGACCAAACAGGTTATTTGTTGGTTCGGAGCGGGTCGAATCAGACTAGCTCGAATATAAATAATTTAGTGTCGTACGTAGGCTTACAGAATTCATATAATTTCAATAACAATCTTAAGTTATGAATAAAAATGAATTACTAGGGGTTGTGCATTAAAAACACACTTTGGGCAACCTAGAGCCTTTGATCCATTTGACCTGTTATAGCCTATAGGCCGAATTTACCCGTTCAAATACAAATAGGTTGTAGTTGCCAATTTGCTATCACTACAATTTATGCTTGTTTTGATATGATATTCAGAACTGAGAACATACTCAAACGTTAGAGTCGGATCCCCTGATGCCACTGTCATACGGAGCTGCGTTCTGTCAGCTGGGTCAGTTTCAATTCTTACCTGAAAGCATACTCATATGTTAGTGTTGAAATTACTTACCAACGATTTAGTTGCATTGAATTTCCTCCAACTTTATATCTTTTTTTCAATTCAAAATTGGAGGTGTATACCAAATGTTATTTATAGGTACTAAACAAATCAGTGTTAAAACAAATTGTACAAGACTAACTATATATGTAATTACCAGGCATAGCAGGGCTCGTGTACTTTCCGAATAGTAGGTTGTGCTTGCAACTAAATTACTCGCATTTGGATCCTGAAAAGAAGGCAAATTTAGAAGGGAAAAACGTGAAATGCTTGCTTCTACCAATATATAGAGTGGATATGTTTAGTGATATTATAACGAACTCACCAGTCCAGGACAAACCATTAACCTCAAACTGTTGAGCAGAGTTGCCATTTCTCCCAATGACATCGGTCTCACACCTCTAACCTGTTTAATTTTAAGAAGAACAAGTTAACGCTATTTCTCACTCATGATCAAAATATAATGAAATAAAACATGCACTATAATATTATACAAGTAAATCAAAAACACCATTGAGCACTAGAGCTACTTGTAAATAGTAATAATATTGTAGTTGAGATCATGATTATCTATGAAGACTGAAGATGATGTTAAATGCACAAACCACTTCTTGAAGTTTCAACGGAGGTGTTAGCGCTCTCCACTGGGAAAAAAATTCCTCAGCCGACACTTGTATAGGCTGAAGAAATTTGTTCAATACCGCAGGAAGCCGAAGTCTATTTTGAACCTGTGAAAGGAATATTATTAAAATAAATACACTTTTAAAACAAAACCTTGTAGATGAGAAGTACTCAAGAAAGTACCATACCAAATAGGTTCCAAACTTGTAAGAGAAGTCGAGAACAGCAACATCCCTACTTGGACGAAGATTTACAACTTCAAGTGGGCATTGGACCTGAGTAAATCCAAGGAAAACTGATTTAATAAAAAAAAATACATTCATAGCAAAAGATATATATCACACCAGCAGTGTACCTGTGCACGTGGAGGTATAATTTCTGGTACTGATGAGAGCTCCAACTTAAGATGGGATGGAGGTAATATAACTGCTTGTACCGAATCAAGTGGAGCAGTATTCTTGTTTCCCAAGAAAAGGACAAAACGGCCCTGGTGTCCTCGCCATTCTGCTTTGATACCAATCTGGGATAATACAAAAAAGTTTTAACACCTAAATTCTATCAACGTATGAAAAACATACGATATCAATTATCAAGCTGCGATATTTCTGAATTACCTGAACATAAGGATCTTCATAAAGCACCCCACTATCTTTAAGACATAAAGCTTGAAATCTTTCTGCAATATCTCCTATTGGCTGTGACAAGCCAAAAGCAAGGTTGAATCAGATGATCAATATTGAGGACTAGAGGTGGAAAATTTAGACCCTTTTACTAATGAATGGGTCGATTTGTGTTAGCTAAGGTGTCAAACATTAAACATAGAAAATTACCCTACACAATTAAAATAGAAAAACAGCCTGCTAAAAAGCATTTTGGCACGACCCGACCCATACCAAAATGACCTGTTTTAACCAGCGAATGTATTGACCCATTTTGCAATCTACATAGTGTGTATGCAAGCAAGAAGGGGACAGTACCTTGACAGTAGAATCCTGGTCTTCAACTGTTGCAAGTGCTAAAGCATCACCCGCCCCAAGTGTACCTTCGTGTCCATGAATATTATTATGGTCCAATTGAGCAGATACTCCAGGAGGACCTTCAATAGCCAATGGGCTTAGAAGATCCCCAAGGATATCGCCAGCATGATCCTCAGCAGGAGCCTGCGGATCAACAACACTCAGAGTCCCATTGGCCTGGGTCAACCGTTGGTCAACAACATTATGATCCTGTATATAAAAAAAAATTATTCACCAATACGGCAATATCCAAACAGCAAAAACGTATTAGACATAAAAAGATACCACATTATTCGTGCTGGGAACCAAAACCATGCCAGGTTGGCCCACTTGAGGAGCTCCATTTGCAGGGCGCTGATCTGTCACCACCAGAGCATTAGATGACTGCTGCTGTGTACGCAACTTGATAGCACTTAGCTCTGCTGTATCAGCATCAGTATCTTCGGCTTTTTTAATCAGCGAGGACTTCAAAAAAGATAATATAAAAGTTATAAACAATCAACATAAGGGTGCTCTACAAGATTGCGGGTTTATTGACAGTTCTAAAGTACATTGGAATTTTGAAAAAGTATCAGGAGGATCAGTAATAGAAGTGGTAACTTCGACCCAGTTACTTATACTTGGGTCAAATTGAGCTGTGTATTAAATCCAACAGGTCAAATAACTTTTAGTATATCTAGAAAAGAAACGTGTTATTGAAAGATTTCAGATGGTTATTGTGCTAGTATAGTTTTTGTAATCATTATTAACAAATTAATTACTAAATATAAAGCATTTGCAAGTCAACCAAACTTGAAGAGGCTGACGAGTACTCAAGATTACTGGTGTCAACCAAACCAGATTTGACCCATTACCCTATTCTTGCCACCTGTGATCAATAAGAACAGATCCAGCCAAACAAATACCTGGCGCTCTGGGAATTTAGGCATTTCAGCTAATATGTCCATTAGAGCTGCACCTTTCCTACTCAATGCAAAATATTCTACAGCTCTTTGTTGTATTTCAGCATCAATGCAACTTTCATATCTGAACAGATGAAAAACGGTATTTAAAAATACTGTATAGATAAGAATAGAACATGAAATGAGTTTAAAGTGATTATAATCAGACTTGCTGTAAACTGCCCAAATTTGATTCTGCAACTCCGGGTCTGGTGGCTGTGAGTGCATTAATATCTTCGCATATGTGGAAAGTAGAATTGGGATTGTAGGTGTCCTGAACAAATCAACAGGTTTAGATGAATACAAAAAAAAACATATCACAAACATAAAGGCAACAAAAAGTAGGTATCGTACGAAACGGTAGGAAGCTTCTCATGTATGATGCCAAAAATTTCTTTTGGACTACATCCAGGTCGTCTAGCCAAAAGGTGGCTGTATTCTCCAAGAAGGTAAGCACTAACCTGTTCAAACAAGTAAATGCATTTCAAGACATCTGAAGATTGATCTTAGCTAGGGTTGAAAAAAAGGGTGGGTGCGTAACGAGAAAAAGGGTCCAGGTCTAAGAATTTAGTTTATGGTACGGGTTCTCTTATGGTAACCGACCATCTGGCAGCCCCCATCGACCAGTCCCACGGCCAACATGAGGGAGGCAAATCGCATAACCAGCGGTTAAAGGACATGCGGACAAGGATTGAGCCCCTGACCTCCACCTTTACGATGCATTTCCCCCACCACTAGGCCACGGGTTCCCTTATGTCCAATACAATAATAAAATATACATGTGTCCATATATGAACAGAAAAATTTTGTTCTTTCAACAATAATTACATTTTTTGAATAAATTAACTTAGAAGATAAATGCATAATAGATACACTTTGGGTGACTTTCAGCACGTTAAAGATCAAGTGTAACCCAAACCAATCATTCATACAAAAATGGGTTGGAATCGCCACTATCTTAGGATTTTAGCCAATAAAATAAATAGATACAAATGAGAATTAACATACCTTTACCATCGTTTCATGTATGGCTGGCTTGTCAAGATACTCCCTGGCTTTCAGCGCAGCGTAAGGCTAATCAATTACAATACGAGTGAGCCCCACAACTTTGAAATGACTTGTATAAAAATCTCAACAATTAAGTTAAAGTAATACAAAGGTACCTGAAGGTCCTCATTATTTGTCACAAACTGCACAACACGAAACCAAATGTCATCACTGACAAAATCCCCTGCTTTGTCGATCAACTGAAGTATAACATCCACATACCTGCATGAATAATACGGAAGCGAAAAATTAATATACGTCAGTTATAGTATGATAATTAGTCAAAGGGCACTGGAACATTTATGTAGAATCAACGCATACCATGATAAATCAGGGGCAAATTTCTCGGCAAGAATAGCAGCTTTCAAAGCCAATTCTTCACGCATTGCAAAATCTGCTGTGGCAAGGTACTAAATACAGATGTGTGTCAGTGGCAGAATTTGGTTTTACAAGATCAAACCTATAATAATAACAGCCGGAAACAACTGAAAATTTGTATATCTTGCCATTATGTACCTGCAATAATTCTTCAACAATGTCTTTGGCATTTGATACGTCACACATGCCATAAAGCAGATCCAAAGAACGTCTTCGAATACTGCAATTTGGGGAAGAGTCAAACAAGCAGCTAAGCAGGGCAACTGTTGATCTCATACACTAACAAGTAGGAGTGTCATAAATAACCGAACTCGAATAGCTAACCTGAACCCGAATAACCCAAATAACTATAAAATTTATTTAATATACAAATATAACTATATACATATATGTAATTAATCATTTATATGAATACATCTATATATGATACACATATATATTACTTATGATGAATTGACAAATTACAAGTATATAAATACAATTATAAGTGTAGTGGATAATGTTATATGTGTTGCTATGGTTCAAACTTTAGCTTCCTGGGGGGGCTATTCTCAACAGTTGAAGAGTTTCGCAGGGATTTCCAAACATATTATGCAGGTATATGAGTTTCGCCAACTCATCACATATGCATATCCAGGATAGCCTCTTGTGTATTTGATAATAACGCTATTGTAACAAGCAACATTCATGAATATCGAAGTACCATTTTCATATCCTATAACTAGATATCAAGCTGGGTATTCCAATTTAATTTAAGAAGAACAGGATGTGGTAGAGAAAAATTCAGACAATAAGTCAATAAAACAAAGTAGGAGCAAAGAGTTTACACAATGAACATAACTGCACTGGGAACTATTCTGTCTTTTGATGTTGGTCATGAGATCAATTATAAAATATACAACATCGAAAATGATGAGCTATTAAAGCCAATCATGTCTCACCTGATGTCGGGATCTTTCAATGAGGTGATAATTTGTGCTTGATGTCTTTTAATTATCTCATGAACATCTGTAACCATCAACATTCGAGTCATATTCTCCTGCATAATCAAAATCCACCATCTATGGTCATTAGATTGTAGTAAGAAGTAAAATATGATAATCTGTGCTAGATGCTCAATTGAAATCTTAAGTTGATGATTGTTGCCTTGTTGGCATCACTCTATTGGTAACTTACCAGACCCAAATACCGAATATTCGGCTCACGCACAGCTATAAACTTTCCAAGCAGCGCCACACATTGAGACATCATCTCCTTCTCGGAGTCAAGATGCATGACCTGTCACCAGATGGTTGAAGCAATTTTATGCTTACGGATAACTCAGAAAATAATTGACGATTATTTTTAAGGGTTGGAATGTGGAAACATGAACTTACAAGAGCAAGAGCTTCAAATAATACAGCATGAGAAGCATTGTTCTTATTAACATTTTTCACCACGTCTGTTCCCATGAGTATGCGTTGTAGAACCTAAACACCACGAATAAGCTTTATCAGTGTTATCTTATCTAGACCTTGCACTTGAGATAGAAGAAAACCTACTGATATATACCTCAAACAACGCTCTTCTTATGCTTGGATCTTCAACAGTTGGAAAATACTGAAGGGCCCTCATTGTTTTCACCTGCACGAACCACATAAGCATTTGAGTTAGATATGCACATACATCACCCACTGATTCTTATTGACGGGATAACATTAAAGGAGGAGGAGGCACAAACCTGAAGCCATGGAGAAGGAATACCATAATATGTATACTCTTGAGGAACATCCTGATTTCTAGCAAGTCTTTCCATAATTTTAACACACTTTGGAAGACAGCTCCAATACGCTTCATGGTTGTTGGACACTAAAGCAACAAAAAGACTCATAGAAGATGTTAAAACACCAAGATCGCGTTCATCTAAAAGCTGTGCCATCCGATCTGACCTGAAAATTAGAACCACTGAATACAATTAGAGGGAAAGCTAAAAACCATAAAACAATAGGTGGCAAGAAGGGTGGGTTGGGTAGCAAGTCAAAGGGGTCGTTTGTAGTGTGATTGAAACTGTTCTAGGCCAAGTTGGGTTGACCCGCAAACACTTCTTTGTCCATTTTCTTAACTTAAAAGAAATTAATGCGTTGATAATGATAACAAGAACAACTTTTTACAATAATACATTTCTGTAAGTAAGGACTTAGGAGATCGTATGCAATAATACATTTCACGAGGCTAGACTCATATGACACATTCCCATTTTGGCTACATCCATTTGACCTGTTTGGCATAAAACACAACCCGAATGGACCCATTCATATTATTGGGTCAAACCTTCCACCTCTAAGGAACAGTAATCCTACAATTAAGCATACCAGCCATCTACATTCACAACATCAGAATTCTTCCTGAAAAGCCGCAGTAGACATAATGCAGCTTTCTTTCTCACTAGTGGTCTGCAACTACTTGACAGCTGAAATAAACAGAGTAAGTACCGAAATATTGATTAAAAACAATAAAGATCCACTTGTAGTTTTCAACTTACAAGCAGCTTCTGAACATCAGGTGCAAGTGATTCAGCAAATTCCCTACCACCAATATTTCCAACCTGTACAAAACACACCTTTTAATATGCAAATAGGAAGAAGCTTTTCTCCAGCACTAATAATAAAATATAGAGACTGCAACAATATAACTAAAAATGATTATGCTACTATATCCATACCAGTGTCAATGCCAGGCACTGGAAAGTTTCATTACGGCCGATAATATCATTGCGGACTGCGTTAATTGCTAATCTTAAGAAATCATGATTCTCATTTAGTAAACATGATGTTACTATGTACCCGACCTGCGTGTATCACGTTAAGTGAGTTATTAATGAATTAATATGTACACATATGAGTAGATATGTGCTAGTATATGCATACCTGCTTTTCTGGATATTTTGGTGCAGATATCAAGGAAACAGCTTCCATGTGACCAAAGTCTACATCATATCCTAGCATATATATGTATAGCATCTTCCAGACATACTTTTTCTTTTCATATGGTGTCAAACCCTACGAGTAAAGCAATTAAGAAAAATCATTTGCAGAAGACAAGTCAGTAGATCAAGTCAAATCCTGACTACAATAATTATTTTGCACGCATCTGTTATTATAGTTCAAAGAGTACATCCCTGATCAAAAATTTCCTTGACTAAATCCATCAGATCTCATATATATAGACTATAGAGTGTTCCATTTCCTTGTTTGCGCAAAACAAATCAAACCGCTAGGTTTCTGATAACAGAGACTGTACGTTGTAAACCACATAATACGAATGGATGATTATTGGGCGCTACCAATTATTCAAAAATTAATCATCCACTTAAAGAAAGAATATGAAGGAAATTACTGAATGACATGGAAAAAATATTTGTACATTGAAATAGCTTTACTATATCATTAACAATGTTCATAAATTCCTTTTAGGCACATTACTATAGGTTACATTATAAGGTAGTCATGTATCTATAAGTGTACCTTGTCGCGTATAGTTACATTAATTCTTGAAGTTATCTCACGATAAATTCAAGCATGGCTCACGATATTTTGCAGGTATCTTGTATTGACTAACCTATCATGGTAATTTAACTTATTCACGATACATTATTTAAGTAAGGTTACAGTGATAATTGGAGGATAAGTGGCAGGCTCACTGGACTAACTTTTTTCCCATTATTAAGGCATTTAATTAATTAACTTAATAACTTATTATATCTAGAATATATATTCAGTCAGCTTTCTATGGTAACACCTTTAGTTAGACCTACTAAATGCATCTAAATTTATAGAATCAACTTACAATAACAAGCATAGATAGTAACTGTGTTTTCTATTTGGGTTAACTGAATACTAAATGCAAAAGTCTAATTATTTGAATAAACCAAATACAGATCCATTTTCCAAATAGCCTGATATGAATACCTAAAAGGTTTAATATGATATTTGAGTAAGGGACTGAGGTGAATGGGAAACTTATTCGGTAATATTTCAAGCCGTTTACTTGGAGCTTATTAATTGAGGTGGTCTGGGTGGAAGTCTTTTCGGTCAGTCCAAATATTGCACTACTCCCCATCTAGCCACTCATATACCACTACTACCCTCATTATATCCATTCTCATCTCTTTCATCTAATCTATTCTTTTATCCAAGCTTTTTTTTAAGAATTTTTTTTTCTTCTAAATCCTTTGGTAAATATAAAACTCCCGTTATGATTAATTCTTGGGTGTAATTTATGGAGATTGTGTCTAATATAATGCTATCATAGTCCTATGCTCTCAAAACACCATCCATGATGATAGATTGATAATAAATATTTTATTTTAGCATCAATTTTATATTTTACTATTATGGCTAGATTAGGGTATTTTTCTTTTGCGCAATTTGTAATAACTGCTGATTCTAATTGATGATCTTGAGCATCAGTAGGGGTATTGTGGTTAGGGTGTTTTTCTGAAAACGAGAGAAAAGCTACTTGTGTTAATGAAATATAATTGGTATATGAAGAAATTATTTAGTGTTATGGTATGTAACTAATTGTTATTTTCTTCTTTCTAACTCATTTTTTTTCTTTTTGTGAAAAGTTATCATCCATTTACCATTAACCTTAAGTGATTATGAAAACAAAAATAACATAAATAACAACTTAGATAACTCAAAAGTTGAAATAGTCATTTACTATCATTCAGCAGATTCATTCAGTGCAAAAGTAAACAACATATGTTAATATCTTCTTTATCCATATAACCCATCATTATTAATTCTGCCATCCATACCCATACAGGACTTAGAGGGTGTTTGGGGGAGCTTATTTCCTTTGCTTATTGCTTATTGCTTATAAGCATATAAGCTAGAAATTTCTAGCTTATTTTGAGTCTCCTCACAAAGAATCAAAAATAAGCAAATAAGCTTCATAAAATGGGCTTATCCAAACACTTATAGTTGAGCTTATTAAGCAAATAAGCAATCAAAATAAGCCCCTCCAAACACCCTCTTAATGAACAGAAAAGTAAACAGCCCCTATATCAATTAGGCAATTAGCCGAATAAACTAGATCTAACTTTGAAATCTCTCATTTGCAGTTGTTATGTATGTAAGTATAACTTTAAGGTGATCCTCATTTCATTAACTATTATACAATTTTGGATTCATTTATTTTAGATGTATCCATCGTAACGCGATAACGCTACAAACCTCGAATATTATCATTTACTATCATAGGTTTGAATCTAGCTTAGTTCAGATTGGGTATGTACATTTTTCTGTCCACGTAAACCTCTTACATTGTAACTTAATCTGAAAGCTTCTCAATGTTACTGCTACTCATGTTATTTAAAAATGCCTTTGTATCTCCTTTTCGCCTCCCCTTGGTGTAGCATCACCATTATTCAGGAAGCTTCCACAAGAGTATAAAAATTTGACAAAACATATCAGGCGATACATTGATTTCTAGATATTCTCATTTCTAAGTTGCTGTTTCTACATGTACATATACATCTGATAGTTACCGGTCTAAACAACCATCAATCTTAAAAGTGCGTTTTGCCTTTCAAAAAAATTAAACTCACATCTGTTGGAATTTAATAGCAAGCATTACCCTAAAAAATGTCGCAGGAGTGTATTCATTAGGGCATCCGTCCCCCTAGAAAGTTGCTAGAATCGACTCCAGAGAGAAATTAACAATGATGTTTAACAATTAGTTAAATCTCAAGAATAGCCCTTTATCACTACATATTACAGAATAAAAACTAAAAAGATGGTTTGATATTGACTTTCATGGCACACTTTCAATTCAAAGATTATATTACAAGATAACTTTAAGCCTGATGAACCATAATCAATATCATAACAACTTAAGGGTGACAAAATCCTAGATGCTTGACAAAAAGAAAATATTTCTAAGTAACATAAGATATATAGCCTATCGGTATTTGTTGCACGTTACTTAATATATCATTCTTAGGCAAGTAAACACTCTTATCAATCTATCACCCATTCAGTACTTATTAAGCAACTCTTGTGGAGACATACCCATGACATTCTACCCCCACTCATTCCCCATCACATGGATAGCGAACATTCCATGTTACCCCAAAGATCAAGATCCTAACTTATTTTTCCACAACTACATTTGCAGCAGTAAACCCTACTGTATACTATCCACAAGTTTCTCTGTTCTCTAAGTTTAACACTTATCAAACTAAAGAACTGCACAGAATCAAGTCAGTTTGTAGTCACTTCCCCTAAAATTGACCTAATAACACATTTACAACCCCAAACAAAACCAAACCATGCTAGTTCATACATTTAATCAAAAACTGCACATTTCACATACACTTGCCTTTTAAAAACGCATACTAAGCTTCTAATCGTAATTAATACCACATGACAATCAGAATAAAACTATGCGTCTTCAAGTTAGTAAGTCACTTTCCCTAGTTTGACCTAATAACACATTCCAAACACAATAAAAATGCAACAATTTGTAGATTAAAAATCACACCTTTCAGACACACTATTTTAGTAAGCTTCTAACGATGTTTAATAACACATTAGCAATCCGAATACAGGTATGCCTCTTCAAGTCAGTTCAAAGTCACTTCCCCAGAAGTTTACCTAATTACACACTCGCAACCCTTAGCAATACTAAACCACAACGATTCACACATTAAATTAACAATTACACATTTCACAAACACTTCAATTGCATCAACGTATAGTGAACATAGAATTATGATAGAAATTAATAATTCAAAACCCTAACCTTTTCATTTTTGAAACGAGTACGGATATTACCGAGCTCTTTATCAACACGAAGGCGTTCCTGTTCTTTATTCCGGCAATTACGTACATCGGAGATGAATACAGATAAACCTCGCATACCGGACAACGCCATCTCCGGTCAACTTCCGATCAATTCCGGTCAAGATGCGGTTGTAACTCTAGATCCTAGCCGTTGATTTCTCGATCGTTAATCCAAAAAAATAGTAAGTATGAAACGATGGTTTGAAGGTGAATTAAAGTTAGGGTTAGTATGAGTAAGTAAAAAATGAGGTGCGATCTAGAGAGAGAAAGTGAGAAGAGCGAGAAGGTGGACTGAGAGAGGTGAGTTTTGGAATAGCCGTCGGCGGGTGAGAAAGACGACTTTTTCTAGTTTTTTTATATTATATTTTATTTTTTAATTATAATATAATCGTATTTTAAAAAGTTAAATTAAGTTGAAAATTAATTGTTATTAAATGAGTTACGGAGTATTTGAGTGTCATTATTACATATATGATCCTCCAGCTGTGTGTGATGTCTTTTTCTCGTCGTTATTATCTTTTGAAAATTGATGACAAGAGCTTAAAGGCTTCGTTTAAGATGTTATACATGTATTAAAATTTATATTTTGAAAATAATATATTCTTTCTCCCCTTGAATTTTTGTTTATCCTTTTAAATTTTAGTCCATATATAACTGTTTTATATATGTCCAAATATGATAATGAAAGCATTTAGGACTTTCGTTAACAAAACCATCTTTTTATTTTAACAATTTTATTTCTTTTTCACTTAATATGTGATGGAAATATAAAGACCAAATGTGGTAAACTGGAATGATTTATTCGATGAATATTGCATCGTCATCTTCACATTTTTCGACTTGATTTGTGATAGAAAACACGACTCCATTTGAGCAGATAAACAGTCATTTGTAGTCTGTCAATGTACTCACGAAAATATTATTGTTGAAAAACTAGATGTGTAAAGTATATTTATAGTGTTATGAGAATTATTTTTTACTTGTTAAATGATTGTATGTCAAAGGAAAAAGGGAAAAAAAAACAAAACCATCATTTTGTACCGGACGGCAACCGAGGACACCGTCAAGAATGGCCCAGAACTTCGATGGGTGTGAGTGAATGTCGTATGACGTCGTTGTTAACGGAAAATTTTGTGGGAACGCTTCAACAATGTGTGCTCTAGTTTAATTATGTTACATTTGATAGAGTGCTAACTCTAACGGGTTACATGAATCATGTTTTTTATGTTTGAACCTTCATATTTGTTATGTAGTTTCACATTAATTTTATTGAACAAACTTGCAATATTTTGACTTTCACCTATACTCATCGTCTAACTTATTTATTCTAGTTTAGAGCACAAACATATTAACATGACATGTCAACCCCAACACGATAAATTAACAGCCAAATATCCAATTATTATAACTATAAATAAAAGAAGGCATGCGGATTAAAGAGAAAAAATAACCTTCTCAACAAAATCTTGACTCGAAAACACTGTGTTAGAGTGTCCTCCTACTCCCCCATCAAAGTTCTGGATAGTGTTCTAATCAACAACGTCTAGTATGAGATGTTGCTTTCAATTTTCCTTATTTTTTTATTTGTTTTCCCACACACACATATTGATTAGAAAATCAAAAATAAATTTTGGAAATACTGTAAACTTAATATCTTTCACTCATCCACTTTTTGAGCATCGGTGTTCTCACGAAAACACTGTAAAAACGGTTTCACCACTCTTCGTGCTTAGAGCATTGGGTGTGGACCCGTTCCCAATAGTGTTCATCATCCAGATGATTGTGTTGCAGTGTTTTGCTACACCAGCTCAATGTTCTCCACATTGTTTTGTTCTCGCATGACGTCTTGTTTAGGACGGTATTTTCAAAAGTTTTTCAATTTTTTCTTTTGTTTTTCCACCCTCATACATACATTAAAAACACAAAAATCAAATTTGAAAACACTATCCAGAAAAACTCTCTACCACATCACCACTCTTTTAACAAATAATATTCTCATCAAAAGGTCGTAAAAACAAAATCTCCATCGGTGTGCTCTTGTCATTTTAACTCTTACATGGTATTTAATTTCGTACCACAACTATCGCGGGCCAAACTAGCTAAGCTAGTTGGTGCTGTCTAATGCCTTTCCTATAACTCCCTAATGAGTCGCATCATATTGTAACTCTACGACCTGTACTTTAATCGTACTTAGTGTGACAAAATTTGATAAACTGATATGCAATGCATAACCGTCTTTTATGATTTATTTATATATTTAAAAACGTTTGATTATAAGATTGTCAGAAATTGTAAAAAAAAAAGTGATTATTTAAGTTAGTGTAATTTGATAGTACTTTACTCCCTCCGTCCCCAATTTTATTGTCTATATTTCGTTTTTGGAATATTATCCCAAAATAATTATCCCCTTACAATTTCAACCAATCAAAAAACATTTAATTGTCGACTTAAAAGTCATCATTGCTTCATATTAGTAACCAAACGAACAACTCAATTTCAAACCGCACATAATAATATTTGCTCGATCTGGATTAAATCAGATCAAATTCATTTCTTATAGAACACTGGGTTAGATGATTGGTAGCGATAGTAACCAAGTAAATATTTGTTTTCAATTATTCAAAACATCTACAATTAAGGTTACAAAGATCTTTCATAGTTTTTCTTATCCGTATTCAATTTATTTAAATTTATAGATTTCAGTAACTATAAGTTTTGGCTCTAAGGCGTAGAAGTCCAACCAAATCCATAGTTGATGCTACGCATAGGTTTTTGCTTCAAATGTCTTCTCATACTCCTCAACGGATTTGAAGAGCTCTGAAATGTTTCCTTTGCCGAAACCACCACATCCGGGCTTTTGATCCATCTTAACACTATCGTTTAGGGACGTGCACCCGAGTCTCTGTATTATCTCTATAAAGATGGTTGGCCTGTTTAATAGAAACAAAGTACGACATGAATACTAGTTTCAAATTACAAAGGGCTTATAACCTATTTCTATTTGTGTCGGAGTAACTTATAAATCAAAAAATAGTACGTTATAGTGTCATCGGACACAAATGTGTAAATAATATGGGTGCTTAGAGTTGTGTATGTACATGCTTTTGTCTTTAGTTATATAGTGGTCACCGCACCAAATACCAATATAAGGGAGTTGACAAACAAATTAATTTATACAACATTTTATAAAATCGTTAAAGTTCAAAATACAAACAGATTAAATTATGAAAAGAGATGTCACAATCTTATTTACTAATAGATGTTGTAGCTTACAGTAGGTTTCAATTTAATCCAATTTGTTAGAACGTTTTCAATTGAAAAAAGTTACGTATATTAGTGTTGATACGTGTTTTAATTAATGCATCAATTTTTACGTTTAATAAATCATAACACGTGTCAGAATCTGACTTATCCGTACAATTCTTTTATAAAGTTGGTTTTTCTTAATTGTAGTGTATAAATAACTTAATTATTATTGTAGTATATACATAATTATTATATACCAATTACCAACATGTTTGTTAATTCGTGTATAGATGTGTGATTTGGGGTGTAATGTTACATTGTTACCTATCACCCAAAGGCTTGGTGAAAACTTGAAGCAAAGTGCCCTCATGATCTCTATCAACCAAAATCCCCAACTCCTCACACTCCTTCATTTGCTCATCACTCAACACATCTCCAACCCTCTTCTTCAAATTTCGGTAATACGTTGGTGGCGGAGGTGGCATAAACTCGAAACCACCAACACCAGACCTTTTTCTCATCTCTCTTAATGTCCAAAAAATGTCTTCACTCTCCAATGCCAAATGTTGTATTCCGGGGCCTTCATTGTGGTTCAAAAATGTTTGTATTTGACTCCTCTTGGTGTGATGAACTGGCTCGTTTATTCCTAACATAACCATCTTGTTGTTGCACGCTAGGATCATTGAGTTTAACCCACTCTCGTTTGTCCCAACATCTTTAGCTGTGAATTCTGCAAATTCATGGAATCCGGTGAATGATTTTAAGTAGTTGACGGCAGGAGTGAGTTCTGGAACGTTGATGGCGGCATGGTCAAGACGGCGGATACCATAGTGTTGATGGTGAAACGATAAGTTTGTGTCAGTTGCGCTACAATAGATAAAGAAAGGGTGGAAGTTTATTTTCTTCATGCTCGCGAAAAATATATAAATCATTTTAAAATGTTCGCACTTATAGATACGTGACAATGTATGTGTACTGTAAAATGAGGAACACTATAATTAAGAGGTGAGCAGCAACTAAATTAGCCGAATAATAACTAAATTAACTGAAAAGTTTACCTAATTTAACTTACCAATTAGTACAATCAAGGACAGGACTGTTTTGGAAACTCCATGATGTAATATGTGAATTCTTTAAAATGTTTGGGTCAAGATCAAAAGTCATTGTTAGATATACTTATAATATAATACTAAAAATGTTTGAGTTGGAAACTTTTTAGATGTTTTGGGTTGATAAATGCATACATATTATAGCTAACCAACAGACCCAAGGTTCTGACGGTTAACCAACTATACCAAAACTCATAATCGAACCAATCTTGAAGATGGATAACCGACCCACCCTCTAATCGAACTCGTTTTTAGAAAAGGGTTAACCGAAACTACTAATAAGAGGTTCATCTTTGGCTCATAAGCCATAAGTCATGACCCATCCAAACCGACCCTGCTCACCCATATATATAACAAGCCCATGATTTTCTCTACATTTATATGCGCGTGAATTGTAAATACGTGGATAAATGCTTACAATTGGCTGATTTGTTGTGACGTTGGTTCGAATCCGGGTAAGAAAGTGGACGAAATATCAATGACTGGATTAGCATAACTAATGTATCGTAGAATAACATCATTGTAGAGTTGAATCTCGGCTAGAACAACAGCGTTTTCTCGTTCACCGAGTGTGATTGGGGGTGAGATGGGTTTGGCACCATGAGATAGACTAATGGAGTAGGCAAGCTCAGCGTCATCCACCTCAATAGCGATCGAGCGAACAGCAAGCCCGTGGGCAGCAGTAAAGGCCTGACAAGCAGTATGTGAGAATGTGGGTATGGAGGCGGTAGTCGTGGTGGAGATTGTGGTGGAATAAGGGGCGGTGAAGAGGAAAAGGAGTTGGCCCGAACGTAAAAGGTAAGACGCATGGGTTGTGTTGCCCGTTGACAAATCGGATTTGGCAACGAAGGGCATACCAAGTGCCCATGAGAAACGACAAGAGGTGTTGGTGGCATCTGCGCACCAGAACTCGACATGGTGGAACCTCCGGATGCTGAACAAGTCAGACATTGGGTTGTTTCCAATAGAGTTTTTGTAACCAAGTGAACTAGGAGCAATGAACGAGCTCGTATTCTTTACCCATGGTTTTGGGCAATGGATGAGAGAAATATTCAGTTATATAGAGTTGTATACTTGCATATACTATACAGTCAAAATCTTATTTGTATCTTTGGTAATATTTTTATTATTATACTTGATTACAATCTATAAACTTTAACTGAAAGATATGAAAACATATGACTCAATACATAATGTATCGTTTGGAAGTCCACAAAGAACATGAGAATCTGATCTAGAATTATTTTTTTCATTGGAAAAGGAGCAGTATCAACCCAAGCATATGGAGGATTGGAGGAGAAGATGGTGTATCCTACATGTGTCTTCCAATTAGCAATACATACTAATACTTTAATTATAAATTATATCACATTATTATATAAATATAATTAAATATGTATACTACGATGAACAGTACTTATAATTCTTGGATCTGGTTGATTGAGGAATCCTTGAACGGCAAAATCCGTGATACAGAAAGATATGCAACTCACGGCCCCCAAAACCCATCTATCAAGAGTGGCCTATTCAAATAAACGAGCTGGAGATCTTCCATGTGACATTCACTGGTGTATCTAGACAACGTATGCAGATGAAAATGTTCATACGTATATGAATTTTCATAGCGCATTAGAAAAGCAACACAAATAGTGAAAAAAGTTGTTTCTTTGTGGCTCAGTAGCTCACGGAACATTGTGACGTTGATTTAAGTGGATAGTTAGATCTAATTCCTAGACGAAATGATCCTAAGAAGATAAATAAATAGTTGTCAATGCTTGGAAGTTGAACTTGAGGTAGTTACAAAACAGATGCAAGGTATTCCGCGGAACGTGTTTACATTACCGACCCTTCTATTGCATACTCTGGACTCTGATAACATGAAGATCGTGTTCGGTCACATTACCACATTGTGTTCATTTAAACATGTGCTGTATGTGCCCAAAGTTACAAAAACTAAATAAATCATACTTTCAGGCCAGGAGGCATCAGCTGAACAAGATAAATAAACAAAAGAATACAAGACACTCAACCATGTTGGAGAGGAGACATAGATGAGATTTTGGAGACAAAAACAGAGGACTCGTTCACACAAGCCAAGGAAAAGTCGGTATTTTACCAATTCTCTAGTCATACACAGCAAAATACAATAGGATAGTTCCTTGGTAGTTTCTACTACACGACGTTAGAAGTACAAATTTCTTAGCAACTGTTGACATGAAAAAAAAAAGGTGTATGTAAAACAGATAACGTTTTGTATACGATGAGAACGAACCAAATAGATACTCGAAACGGACTTCAAAAAAGAACCATACAGCAGTTGCAGCTCACACTATGAGGGACCTACATGAGAACCAGAATCCTTTTTTTTTCCTTTAAGCTTTTAGTTTGCAGCTGGTTTTGCAATAGCTTGTTTGATAGCTTCAGCATATGTCCTGTGTTGATACGTAAGTGTGGATTCCAGCAAGTCCCAGAGAGATGTCTTCGGATTCCAACCTGGCATTTATAGAAAATAAATAACTTAATTAAATTAATTATAAAAAAAAAAAAAAAACTTCACATGTGAATTGCAGCACTCCAAATAAAGGTTTCACCACCTATGTGGATGTGGGTTTGAGAATAAGGAATGATTATTACATCAATATTATATAAAGAAATTCAATTTTGAGGATATAGAATTGAGAAGAAACAAGTCAATCAATATAGAAACTTAAAAACTCCTCAGAATTAGAAGTCCAATCCTTTGTCTAAAACATAGATAAAGTAGTATGATTCAATAATCATCAAGTATACAATGTAGTTTTACAGCCCGCCACATTCTGAATTGTTTACCTTATAATGGCCTTCATTTCCAGAAATTATATAATAAGTCACCATTTCGTTGACTCGTATTTAACCAAGTGTTGTATTGCCCAACAAAAATCATCTTACAATACTTTGTAGATCTTAATTGTTAACAGATATAAGTAAAGGGTACAGATGAAAAGAGGCGAACCTAATTGTTTGTTTATTATGGTCATGTCTGGAATTCTCTTATCACTGTCATCATAACCCTCTCCATAGAATTCTTTGGAACTGACATCAACGGTGGGAGTCTCTATTGAATCTTCTCCACTTACTTTTGAATATACCTGTCCAAAGAGAGAGGATATAAAATTGGTCAACGTAACAAACTTAACAGATGTACAAGTTCATTAAAAAGTGCCCCTTTCCTAGAGAACCTTTGCCCAAAATACTCTTCAAGCCGCATTGATAAAATGGTATCAGCATACAGCATCTCCGATGAGAGGTTTATTTGGGGTTTTTTTATAAATTAGAAATAGAATAAAATAAAAATAAAAAAAACTTTTGAAAAGGTTTTTCCATTGGAGTGGAGACCTTTATTTTTTGACAAAAAGGTATGCCAAAATTCATCTTTACATTTTTCTTGAAAATGTGAGTCTAGCTTAACAAAAACTCTTACAAAACTTTTTGCATTGGAGTAAACTGGTTTTTTCTTTCTTAAAGAGTATGAATAGATGGAAGTGTCATAGAAAAAGTAAAGAAAAAAAAACCCTTTAAAAGGGTTTTACACTTTTACCAATTGAGATGCTCTAAGCAGGGTAGAAAGCTTCACTCACCTGAGTCATCATTTCAGCAAGCTGTCTGACTGTAACTTCATTGTTTGGATTGCCCACATTGAAGATATGACCACTGGCTCTGGCAGGATTTTCCTAAAAATCAAGGGAAGTAAGACTAAACGAACACTTAACGGAAACACAATTATCCATGTGAATATATGGTTTAATAGAAGAATTTGCGCATACAATCATCAAAAGAACAGCTTCAATGGCATCCTTGATGTAAATAAAGGTTCTTTGTGATTCACCACCATCAACAAGCTTCAGTGGCTCCCTTCTCAAAAGGTTCTAGGTAGGAAAAAAGCAAACATCGTTAGTACGAAAAGATCCAGAAAAATGTATATAAGAACAAAGAATATTGAATGAAATCTTTAAACTAACATTGCTAAAGCATGCAAGAACCCTTGGAACACCCTCACTGGGACCATCGATCCCAGGAATGAAATCCATCCTAGGACCAATCCAATTGAAAGGTCGTACTATGGTGAACTCAAGACCGTTCTCTGCACCCTCGGCTGCAAAGGGGAAATATGAAAGTTAGTGAGCATGCCCCAGTTGGTGTCATATATATTACAGAATATGGTTAAGTTATCTCACCATAGATTAGCCTCTCTATCAACTGTTTGGCACACGCATACGACCATCTCTGCTTCTCAACTGAACCAAATATGCATGGGGAAGTATCTTCTTTAAGGATATAGTAAGCAGGATCCTGTACACATTATCACCCACATTAATGACTGGTCTGAGATTTACTATGAAAAAAACAATTATGTAACAAACGGTAAACAAGTATACACATAGGCAGGATCTTGTAGATTGAAGTAATCATTTATATGGAAAGACAAACACAGCAACATCATGCAATTTGATTGACACAACTAGACGATCAGAGTAATTACATATTATAACACACTGCAGATTTTACCTAAATTAGTATATCTGTATACTTTCAACGCAGAATAGAAGCAACTAGATTGCACAAAATCATCAGTAAGAGGACAATGCAACTCTCAAAAACCAAGGATTCGAAATTTCAATGTCAAAAGCCCATCAAGTGAAAAATAAATTAGGATGGCTGACCAATAATATCATACAATAAGTAAAGAGGGTGTTGCACACACACTTTATTAAAAGTGAATAGAAACTTATTCCATAATACAGGATACTTATTCAACCTTTGGTAAGATAAACTTGATGCTTAACTACCATTATCACCACGAAAAGCAAGATCGTGATACAATTAACAGGTGGCCCAATTATGTATAAAGATTTCAGAACATTACATTAAAAAATGTTAATGAGCAAGATTACTGATTAACTTAAGTAGCTTCTAAGACGATAATTCATAGTAGTTTTCACAGACTTTTTCTCTTAAAATTTTAGCGTTATACACAGTTACACACTATGGATATCAAACTTCTTATATTCAATGAAAAAAGTTAGAGCATAAACCAAGAAAGCTGAAGAATGATGATATCGTCACCTATTTTATAATTTGTACAAAGTATCAACCATAAATACACACAAAATATGTTCTTCAATATGTCAGAACACATCCACGATAGAACATACAATAGCCACAGCACGAAAATATATCTTACACCATAATTTAGCAATCACACAATTCACTATTATCAAAGAAACAACAAACCAAAGATCTGACTATTACCTGTCGCAGGGGACTATCTTTCGGAAGATAGCTACCTATTGTCTTCCCATATACTTCACAAGTAGAGAAATGAATAAGCCTCTTGTTGTTCTCTGAGCAGTACTTCACCTATAAATGGACATAATATTACATCAATAACCGTAAAATTGGCTTTATGATATACACTGTTAAATAGTCAAGCCAAAGCAGTGTAAACTAGAAGCAGTACATACCACAGGGAGTGCATCAATGAAATTGCTGTAGATCGTGTCAAGAGGACGTGTATTGTAATCCGCTGGAGTACAAATAGCTGCCAGATTTATCGTCTAGATACAGAATAAAAAATAAACAATTAGACATCTCAACACCAGACAAAAAAGTAAACACCGAAAGTCCGAAACTGATTTGCATTCACCAAAATTCTCTGATTACTAAAAATTATGACTATAGCATGTGATTTGTGTAAACTGGACTAACTTACACCTTAAGCATATCATATCATTAAGCTACAATAATTGATATCACTAGACTAACTTAAACTTTAAACATATAACATCATTAAGTAACAATAACCAACTCACTGATCTGCATTCATTTAAACAGAATCACAAAATTCAACAACTACTAGCAATCCAATTATCAGCATATGACAAACTTACTCATACAATCAAGATTAACTTGCACCTAAATCATATCAAATCATGGAGTATCAATGCAAAATTTACCGATCTGCATTCAGTGATATCAAATCAAGAAGTTCACCGGGTATCAACAGTCATTAGCACTTAATTGCTGTAAAATTCACTTATCTGCATTCAGTGATACATTATCGCACAACTCACTGAGTTCTAACAACTATTAATATTTAATTAATTATTAATTGATGTGTTGTAAGCTGACTTACACTTCAAACATATCACATCATGATGAAGTAACAATAACGGATTCCTAATATCACAACACACTACACACTATAAGCATGCATGTATCTTAGTTCTATACTTACTTCTCCACGATATATATCATAATACATCATAGAAAACAACAAATCTGAAGAAATAATTAACGAATTACCAGATCGGAGGTTTTAATCAGTCCTTCAAGACGCGAGTCGTTCTTAATATTCAAACGATGAAACTGAATTCGTCCGGTCCAAGGAAGAGAATCCGGTTCAAGTAAGTGTTTGATCTTGTCATTATAAACATCAACAGCTAACACAGAGTGTGGTGTTTCATTCATCAATTTCTCACACAAATGCGAGCCGATGAATCCTCCGGCACCGATCATACAAATAGTCATCGGTTTTATCGTGTTTCCGTCCAGATCTACTCTCGCCGTCGTCGATGCCATCTCGAATTCGTTCTTTTTTTTTCTCACACACACGTGATTGATGGTGTATGTATAGGTTTTGAAATGTGTACGTATAGGAAATTGGGAATAGGATTGGATTTTGGGGGAAAGGAGGGAGGTATTTAATGCGAAGGGGAAAAGGAGGGAGAAAGAGGTTCACACTTGACAGGGTGATGGGCCCCACTGTTGTAATTAGCTGTGCGTGAAATTGATGTGTGTGAGTGTGATGATTCTCTAGTCTCGCGAGTATGGTTATTTTGTGTGGTCTTTATGATCTAACGACGCGGAGTAGGCGGTGATTGTGATGTATGGAAGGGATTGGAACACTAGATTGCAGCTGGACACTGTCGGTTATCTTGTTTTCATATTTCTTCTTATTATTATTATATTATATTATATATTATTATATTAGAGTGGGGCGCAAGTTCATTAACGTTAACGTACACAGTTTACGCATTCTGTTCTACACACCATATAGCTGATACACAAATACTAATGATACATAATACATCAGATACACAATACACACCATACATATTTACAACTTTTAACATGTTCATTGTGTATCATACAAAATTTAAATAAAAACATACAAATTTCAATATGTTCATCATGTATCATTAAATAAGAATATATGTTCATTGTGTGTCATCTTCTTCATTCGCTCCTATTGCAAAAGAGCAATAAATATTACAAACTAAAACTATATATCGCAATTAATGGAAGTAATCGACAAGTTAATGAAAGTAAATGAAGTCAGTTAACGAAACTAATAAATAATTTAACGGAAGTAATTGAAATAAGTGGAATTGAATTACCAAATTACCCTCAATTGCGTCGCCCGGAGGTAGAAGGTGAACGAAGAAGAAGACACGTGTCATTTTTTTGTGGCTGCGTACGTTGTTTACGAAGAAGAGGCTGCGTATTTGAAACTCGATCTATTATATATTATTATTATTATTATTATTATCTCACACTAAAATTATCAAGTATCAAGTATGATATGATAATGATAATAATAATAATGATAGTGATTATTATAATTTAATAATAATGAAATGAAGTATTTAATGATGTCTAAACTAGTCTTTTAATAAATACAAAATGTTAAAATAATAACAAATGAAAACGGGTTGTATTAATTTATTATTTATTTTTTATCGAAAAATTGAGAATTCATAAAAATACCTCCAATACTATTTTTGATTGTTCCCGTATAAATGTTTACTTTGTGTTTAACTAATATAAAGTGATTTTGGTGATAGAATTATATTATATTGATGAAAAATGTAGTTAATTGGTGAAATTATTAGTATAAATAGTAATATGATAAATGCACTTTTGTTAAGTGGTGTATTTCTTGTTTTGCTGACAATAAAGGTGGAACATAAAGATTACAAAATATTAAAAAGATCCGCAAACAAAAAGGAAAGAATTGACTGTCATTATTATTCTTGGCATATGATACGATCAATGATAATAAGGCAATCAGTAAATCTTTTGTGTTTTATTTTATTTGTATTTGTATTTGTATTACTAGTTACTAACAATAAATATCACTTATCCGCAAATCCACACGTAAATTCCAGATTAGCACATAAATTTAACTGTATTTTAGTCATCAATCAATTATTCAATATCCTCAAACGGCAATTTTCTTTGATTAAAATATATATGGAGTAACATAGATAATTAACAAAAGATATGAGAGCCTGCCATTTGTTCGCTTTGGAATGAGAATATTTGGATCGATAAGAAGGAAGTGGTTCACGTGGAGTGTCATGTCGAATTATTATGTGCACATGCTTAATCATTTTCCTTCATAAACATTTAAGAAATTGTCTTCTCCACTCGTATAAAAACTTTAATTATATCAAATCATCGTTTCTTTTAAAATTTAAGTCACTTCAAAGAAGAATTAAAATCAACCGGTCAATTTGTGCTGACGCATAGCTACATCAGTTTTTAACTAACTGACCACTATCAACGATAATATCGTCACTTAAATTCTTGAGCCTCACATTCATCAATATAAATTTAGTATGAAACAAACAACATTAAACAAATAAAAAATGACGCTGCCTCGGATATCTAACTAAAAAGGTGACGAGTCAAAGTGACATGGTGGTGTCAATGGTGTCGGCTGGACCAGCACACATCGATTCCAAATGCCGTTAGGACAACTCTTATTACGTTCATAGTCCTTTATGCTAATGATAAATAGTTTTTTTTTATGTCAGGATCGATACTTTATCCCAACAATATGTCGAACATATAAGCCGACTGAGGTTCCACACTAAAACCACTTGGTGATAAAGGGAGTAGCCCATGAATTTATATGCAGATATAATTGTCTTCCACTTTCGGATGTGGGATTGGGTTTGCACCCAACAATCCTTCCCTCAAACCCAAGTCCATTGGGTTTCCCCTCCAACAATAGTTTCGATCTAACCTTATTCAATATCGTCACAAACTTGGGACTCGACTTGACTTGGTTTACATCATGGAGACTTTCGGTACAAGGCTGGATCGACTCATCGTTCGCTAAGGTCAACTAAGGGGCGTGCGCCACCGCGTTCTGCGCATCACGTTGCGCCATCAACATCCGGGCTATAATCGTTGCTCTGATATCAATGTTAGGACCGATACTTTAGCCCAACAACATGTTCAACATATAAGCCTACCGAGGTTCCATTATAAAACCAAATTAGTGATATAAGTAGTAGCCCATGAGATTATATGCATATATAATTGTCTTTCACTTTTCAATGTGGGATTGAGTTTGCACCTACCACTTTACATTACTCCATTACAAAATGACCATGTCAGATACTTTATTTTATTACTCCATAATAATATAAATTGAAAAATCTAAAATATATAAATAAATTATTATATATGCATAACATAATTTACATCTTCTCCATTTTACTTACAAATTTATCATCAAATTCAACTGAAATATAAAATTGTATAAGCCATCATCACATTTCACCATCCAAACATACATTTGTGGCCTAAATTACGAGTCGCGTTACTTCAAAGGCTAGAGTTATTGTTTGAGATATTTGTGTGAGTAAGTAATGAAAAGTGTTGCTACCAAATTCATGAAAATATAAGATGTCTGGTGATTGATGGTACCCACGTGGTGAAAGATGGTGGTATATTTGAGTAGTGAACTTAGGGATGAGCATATAGACCAAAGTATCGGTACCGAACCGGAACCGAACCGGTCCCGTACCGAATCGGTACCGGTATTCGGTATTTGATGTGTGGCCAAATAAAAACCGGTACCAATCGGTCGGTACCGGTTCGGTACCGTTATGGTACAATGCACACAAAATACCTAAACCGAACCGGAATCGACCGGTACCGGACCGAACCGGTACCAATCGATACAAGTGGTACCGGTATTTGGTATTTGATTTGTGGAAAAAAAAACCCGGTACCAACCGGTCGGTACCGGTTTGGTACCGGTATGGTACCAAGCTCACCCCTAAGTGAACTATAAATTTGATGTTTTAGTAGATAAGGAGATCAAATTTGGTGATGAATTCGATAAGTGAAATGAAGATGATTATTAGCACCTAATAATGTACCTATACATATTGTAAAAGAAAAAATATCACGTATAGTCATTCCAATTAAATCGTTAACTAGTGTTAAAGTAAAGGACAATTTAAGTAACAAGTGTCAAGAGAAATGATGATTGATGTAATTGAAATTTGAGGCAAAGTTAAATGACGATTTGTATGATTTTCTCTCAACATTTTATATTCCAAGATTCGTATAATTAAACAAACAAAGTTTGTTCATAATGTAGGTGATTTTTAGGAGTAACCTTTTACTTCTTACAAAGGAAATTGTATTTTTCTTTTCACAAATACTAACCTTTTACTTTTTTTAGTAAGTAAAAATGTTTCTTCTAAGAATCATTCACTTTTCATAAGCTTGCATTATTTTGTAACTTGTTACATACGTTTAAAAGAAATTGAAATTCATTAACGTATGGACGTTAAAAAAACACATTTACTCCCAGAAGTCCGTAGTTATATTTCCAACTTAGTTAACATATTGTTTAATAGTACAAGTAATACAAACAAATACTCTTAAATGTCTATGTGTAATTTCTAACTACATACATCATTAGGGTTCAAATGAAAATATGAATTTTTGTGAGAATGAGGAAATCAATGATATCAAGTTATGTGTACAAAGAGAATGTTCATATGTACAAAACTCATTTACCCCCAACATCAATTATTTCACAAACGACAAATCGAAAAATTATGAAAATTGCACAATTAAATTCAGCGTTTCATCCTCTTCGATTTGCCGTCCCTCAAGGCATACTTTCGACGAGTTTTTTTTTCCATTTTTTTGGTGGGTTTCACATTTACTAACACATGTGTTAAAGTGTTGCGCACCCCAAACCTCAAACCCTAAACCCCAAACCCTAACCCATAAACCTCAAACCCTAAACCCTAAACGTTTTACGAAACTCTAAACCCTAAATCATACTAAACCCTAAACCTTAAACCATACTAAACCCTAAACCCTACTAAACCCTAACTCTAACCCTAAACCATAATTTTAACCACAAATTAAATGTACAAACAATCACTAACACATGTGTTACTAATTTGTAAAAACCACCAAAAAATGAAGAAAAAAAAGTTGTCAAAAGTATGCCTTGAGGGAAGGCAAATCGAAGAGGAGAAAATGCTGAATTTTATGGTGCAATTTTCATGATTTTTCGACTTACCGTTTGTGAGATACTCCCTCCGTCCCAAATCAAGTGTCTCATTTTGACTTTTAAAAGTCTTTCTTTTTCAACTTTGACTTTAAATATATTTGCTTGTGTTAAATAATACTTGATGAAAATTATACAAATGAAAATACATTGAAAACTCAATCCATTCATATATTTTGCATCAAGTATTATATAACACAATAAAAAAAATTTAAGGTCAAAGTTGAAAGATAATGACTTTTAAAAGTCAAAATGAGACACTTATTTTAGGACGAATGGAGTATTTAATTTTTAAAAATGTGGAGGAGAGAGAATAAAGTGACACATGGCATAGCATAAATCTGTTGATTCTCTCATTCTCACTAAAAATTGATGTACTCATTTGAACCTTACTCTACATCATTATCTTCGAATATAAAGAATTATAATCAAATTGTCCTTAACTCATTTATACTACTATCATTATTAAAACTATTCCCTATCTAATTCTATTAGGATATGTAAACAGGTACAATTTCATGTTATAAACTTATAATAAAACTATATACAAAATACATGTAATAATTATTTTTTATTTTTCACTAGCACCAATTACCATCACCATCATAACCTACCATCGTTCGTTACTTTTTTACTACCGTATTACACAAGTATTATTCTAGCTTTATTAAATGCTCTTTAAATTACATATTAAGTTTGCATAAATTGCTAAACATTGATAAAGTGATAAATCTTTCCTATATATAATTCTTTACCAAATGCATAGAAGATATAACTTCACGCCACTATCATTTCTTAAAGATATAGTCATACAAACTAAGCACCATATTCATTACCGTTTATCGAGGAGAATTTTCAGATAATGATTTATTTTTCCTTATTAACAAATATTTGTAAGTTAATGATTGGATACGAAATATTCTAAAAACAAAACAATTAATTTGAAGGAGTTGGAGATTTACAGAGCACCGACAGCTAAAAAGGGCAAAGGAAACTCACAGGAAAGGAAAGAAAATGGTTTGACCATGATGAGATAAAATCAGCGATATTTGCGTGAGTCCGTGTATAATTTTCCAGCAAAATATAATTGATGGCCTTTTATTTACGCTTCTACTCTAGTCATCCTGATTCCTGACCCATAAATTAGTTTTTTAGCCAATAAGAAGAAAAAAGGTACTGGGTATATAATTCATTTTCATTGTGGTTATCATTTTTGAAATTGATCAAGTCTATAATCTATTACAGTAAATAACTTGTAATTTAATATTCTATTTTTCTTACTGTATAGTGAATAGAAGGGGCAGAGACAGGGCGGCGACAGCGACGCAGCGTATAGCCGTAGACAACCACCTCACAAGAATTTATAAACTATGTAAAAAAGGAAAATTTTAAGGTATTAATGATATTTTAAATTTTTTGGCATCACTAAACTACAAAAGATATAAAAATAATTTTTTTTCTCCTTTCACTTAAATTTACTAGCTTAGCCCCGGTGGATGGATACCATTTTAAAAGTATTTGTGCAAATTAATGATATAAAAGAATAAATGTTGTCTAACTCTAACAAGCTATGACAAGTTCACAACTCAAAATCACAATATTTAGATACGGAGTACATTATTTGAAGGTTGGAACTACCACAGTTTTTTTTATACTAATTTTGCGATAAAATTAATAAATTAAATGGTATAGGTTCAACAAATCCCATAACAAAGAAGATTTTGTAGCAATCTATCCTACACGATAGAATTTTGAAGTGTAAACAAGGATTTGTAACAACTTCACTTTTCATATTAATATAAAATTGAGATATTTAAGTAAGTTGGACATATCTTACAATTTTATTTTAATTTTAATGTTTTATTTTCAAATAACAGGATAGCCAGGTTGAGGGTTGATACTTCATTTTCTATGTGTAAACCCTGAAATTACGGAATTTTTTTTTCTATATATAGACATGTAGTCTTTTATGCTTACATAAATTAAATTCCCTTCTAACATTCTATACATAGAACCACATTCGTATTCACTTGTTTAGTCTAAAACACCAAAGTGAAATGGGCATTGTAGAACCATCGTATCGAAAACCAGGCATCGTTGTTGTGTTACTTGTGTGCGTTTTGGCTTTATTGAGCACGAAAGGGAATGCTCAACCATTAGTTCCAGCATTGTTCATATTCGGAGACTCTGTCGTTGATGTTGGAAACAATAATGACCTTGAAACTCTTGTCAAGTCGAATTTTCCTCCTTATGGAAGAGACTTCATTAACCATCGTCATACTGGCAGGTTTTGTAACGGAAAACTTGCCTCAGATTTCATAGGTGTATATTTGTTCGTGCAAAGATACACAACTTCATAACGGAAATGTCAAAGCAAAGAAAGAAAACTTGTTGCGAAAAATATATAATGTAGTCTTTCTTGCACAAAGTTTTTGTGCAATGAGTGACCTTAAAAACACGACAAATCGAAATAGATGACATATAACGATTCACAATTGTTGTATTGTATGCATTCGCTCATGTAGGTGAGAACCTTGGATTCACTACATATCCCCCGCCGATACTAAGCAAAGAAGCCAATGGGAAGAACCTCTTGCTTGGAGCCAACTTTGCGTCCGGTGGCTCTGGATATTACGAGACCACTGCCAAGCTATATGTACGTATGACTATATTACATTTCTTATCTTACATTAGCATGGCAATATGCTATGGTCAAGTATACATTGTGAATTATTAACATTATAATATAATGATTAGACCACTCCCAACCGTGGTTGAACCACTTTCAAACCACTTCTGACATATCAGCGTTACATCAACTTTTCCACCAACTGATTCAAAAGTGATTCAAAAGTGATTCCCCTATGCCACCGGTTTAACCACTTCCACACCACTTTCAAACCACTTTATTTTCATTTTAATTATTTAATACAAACCAAATTAAAATAAAATATATTTCATTAAATTAAAATAAAACATTACATAAAATAAATATAAAACATTACTTTTCTTAGAAAAAATAATAATAATTAAAACACACATTACTTTTCCTATAAAAAAAAAGAAAAATTAAAACACACTAAAATAAAAATACAATAATTAAAAACACTAAATTTGAAAATTGAAGTGGGTATGTATATATGAAAGTTGAAGTTTTTGTGAAAAAATGGAGTGGTGAAAGGTTGTATATATATATTTGAAAATGGTAGTAGTTTGGTGAGTTTAAAATTTGAAAGAAAAAAAATTCGGCTTGGGCACGCTCCTCCGTTTGAAATTATTTTTTTTATATATATAAACGGTCGAATATAACGTAAATAAAAAAATTATTATTTAATTACATTGGGGCCCACGAAATTGGAACTAATTTGAATCAGTTTGCCGGTTATAACCAGTTGCACCATCTAACCGGTTTGAAACCGGTTAGCGATGGCATCCCCCAAATCAATCGGTTCTAACCGATTTTCCAAATCGATTTGCCGTTGACATCGGTCTTATATATATATATCTTGATTGTGCCATTCATTCTAGGTCTCGATAGAGAACAACCTTTTCAAAGTTTTGTTGTCTTTATGACAATCTCTTCACATTTTTTATTTATTTTTTTGAATGGATTTAAACGGTAAAATATAAGAACAACCAAAAATCTTGGTCAATTATCTTGACATTTTATAATCGGATGAGTTTTATAGTGTATTAGTAATTCCATGGATAAAATTTATCTGATCTAAGTTTGGACATAGTTTAATTTGTTTGTCAAATTAATTATATTTTTTTTAACCACGTCATAATGCAAGAAGTGTATATGTTGTTTTAAATTTAGTCATAATATAGGCAAAAGTTAGGGATGGAAAATGAGTAGGTTGGATAGTGGGTTAATGAGTTTGTTTCAACTTGGGCTATTTAGGTAACTACGGGTCAAACAACTTGGGTTAGGCTTGGTTAAGTCGCAAACAATTTTTTTCTTCCATTATCTTGAAATCAATAGAAATTTATACGTATATATTACACATGCTTACAAAAAAAAAAAATATATCTCAGTTAGTAATCTTAAGTTGTTTAATATCCTAACAATTTGGTTGCACTATAGAATTTCCACTTGTTTCTTTTTAAGTACAGCATATTTTCTAAGTTATATGTTCCACCCATTATATTACGGAGTAATTAATAAGAAGCATATGGAATTGATCTATTTTCCCAAAATGATTAAAATTACCAAATATGTAAAAGTTATTGAAAAATGGAGGATCTAACATGTTGAGAAATGAATATGTAGAGTACAATTCTATTGAGCAAGCAACTTGAGCACTACAAGGAATACAAAAGAAGCTGGTAAATATTGCAGGGCAGTCCAATGCCACGTCAATAATCACAGGTTCAATATATCTGATTAACTCTGGAAGTAGTGATTTTGTACAAAATTATTATGTTAATCCACTTCTCTACGAAGTATACACACCTTATCAGTTCGCAGACATCCTTATTCAAGATTATTCTCACTTCATCAAGGTATATTGACTTATCAACCTTTTCACTCTTTGTAGTTTTTAAATGTCTTAAAATTTGTATATAAGCCCCAATATAAGTAGGATGCTACATAAATATGTAGGTGATAGATACAATAAGTATAAAATCGAGAAGTCATGATATTACAATACTATCTTAAAATTTTGTCGTAGGAGTTATACGGGCTAGGAGCAAGAAAGATTGGGGTGTCTACATTACCACCAATTGGTTGCCTACCGGCATCTATAACTATCTTTGGTGAAGATAGTAACGAGTGTGTTACTAAGATGAATTCAGTAGCTGAATATTTCAACAAAAAGCTCAACGCGACATCTTTAGCTCTGCAGTCCAAACTCTCAAGCCTTAATCTTGTCGTGTTGGATATCTACCAACCCCTTTATGACATCATTCAGAAACCTTCCGATTATGGTATACCATACCAACATATTACTCGGAGTATTAGTATGCAAGTATAATGCATACACATACTAATGTAACAATTGAAATATTGTTGTAGGGTTCTTTGAAGCAAGGAAGGCGTGTTGTGGTACAGGGTTGGTGGAAACGTCATATCTATGTAATAAAGAGTCGCCTGGAACGTGCAAAAATGCTTCAGCATATGTTTTTTGGGATGGATTTCATCCATCAGAAGCAGCAAACAAGATCATAGCAGATGACTTGCTTGTTGCTGGCATATCGCTTGTGTCGTGAATTCATTAACACCAGTTGTTTGTTAATTGTGATCGTGTAAAGTGGAATTATGTTAGTCTTGCTTTACGACTAGACGAATTCCATAGAGTATAATAATCTTATGATTCTTTTTATATACCCACATATATAAAAGAATTATCGTTATTTAAGACTTTAAATCTATGTTTTAAATGTATGTAATACACTATACACTATTGTGGTTGCGTTTGAATTTTCTTTTGTAAATTTGATATTTCCCCGCATCTTATATATACAAATGATAATAATAATATCGTCCTCGGACATTACTATCCTCTAATATGATCTTAGGTTTTGTTGGACTTGGATTTATTTGTTGGGCCTGAGAATTTTACAAGCCACTTATATTTGGGCATGTAAATTGCATCCTGGCACGTGTGATTTGCATCTTGACCTGGGAAATTATTTATGATATAACCAATGAACAATTATTAGTTAAATAATTATTATTAACATAAATAAATAAATAAACATTATTCAATTAGCATCCTGCGATTTCAGATGTGGCGATTTGATCTGACGTCTTTATTAAAAGAAAACTTTCTGGCGATTTTATTATATATATATATAAAAGCAAATAACCTATATTATTAAAGCAATCCTGAATCAATTGTAAAGTCTGGCAAAACCGAATCCTGGCGGTTGAGTTAGAACGTGGGAGTAGTTGTAACCTGGCAAAAAACTGATTCTTAGCGCAAAATACCAGAAAACATGGAATAATAGACGGATGAGATTGCAAGTCAACGGAATCCTACGCTCAATATTAGAAGTCAACAAAAAAATTATCTGCCAGAATGATTGTGACTATGCCGGAGCCATATATATGATAAGTTCCTACATTGCTCTTCTTTTATATATTAAAATACTAGCATTACAAAATGCCGTGTTCATTTTATTAGAAGTCATATTATTAGAGGTGGCAAAATGAATGGGTCGGGTCAGGTCGTGTCTCGGGCCTAGATGGGTTTGGGTTTGAATGGGTCCGGGTCTAGATGGGTCATTTAGAAGGATGCGTCTAAACGGGTCCGGGTCAAATGGGTCTCGGGCCGGGTCATCGGGTTCACTAATTTTTTTTTTATTTGAGTGAAAAATGAAATGAGGTGAAAGAAAAAAAAATTACCCACTAGACCCATCTAAACCCGTTGGTTAATTGTTACACAATTATAGGTTATATTGAAAAATCCATTTAGACCCATCCAAAAAATGGAGAGGAGACCCAACAAATCCACCCCTCCTAAAAATTAATCAAATTGACCCATAATTAACCAATGGGTCTAAAATTGTCACCTCCATATTATTTAATAGGCGTTCAGCCCATCTTCCATATTATATTTCCTATATATGTTTTGTATCGTTATGTTAACGTAATAATCTTTCATAAGCAATATTGTGTCGGTGTGTCCAATACAGGAAATAAAATATGAAAGATGGGCCAAACCCTTTAACAACAATAGGCCTATTTAATACGGAGTAATATGATGTCCAACAATATATAGTGTATAATAAAATAGTGTGCAGTCATGTAATTGGATAATGATGAATATAATTTCAGGTGAACTGTCACCAAGGAATATAGTATATGGCTGCGGACCAACGCCCTACATACCTCATACACTGCGTATCGCGTCAAGGGTTCCCTTGACCGAAAAAGATTTAGCTAACGATCTAGTTGAAGGTGATGAGGATACAACTCTTGGTGAATCTATTAAGTTTTCTCCAAAGATCCCTGGAATCGACAAGATAATCGACGAGACTTCTGAATACCTATATGCATTCATAGATTTGGGACTAAATAAAAATTTCACGCGCAAGGATTTGGATAGCAATGCATTTCGTGCCGAATTGAAGGACGATGTTATCAGGAACCATGTGTTCATTTTTGGCCACGTGCAGATTCAGGACATCCGTAGAGACTACACCACCCTTGTTTGTTTACCACCCAATGTCAAGGCTGACAACGTTTGCTGCATTCTAAGTATCAAAGATGGAGGGATAGTTATACCTGTTCTTAAGCTGAAGGAAACAACTACTTAAAGTAAATACTAGTAACTAGTTACTATGAAATGTATGGGGATCTGATTCCTATCCCTTTTTATTCTAATGTACTTTCTTGCTTGCCTGCTTGGTATCAATCCATGTTTTATTATGATCCAGAGGATTTATGTTTGTTAAATCTGTGAACAGGGAATTAATACCAGGTGTCAATATGTGTTGGGCTTCTTTCATTTTCCAACAATTCTATGATTTGGTCATCATGTTTGATTGCTCCGTAAACTTTGCGATTATTGCACAGTTAATTAAGCAAGATATATTGTTTGCCTAATTGCCTCCAATAGTCAGACAAATATAATGCGAACTGGTTTGTGCCAAAATCAACCTTTCTGCCATCTCTGGATACACAAGTGTATAACCAAATCAAAAACACTGATGTTTGTTGGTTATTCTATTAATCTACATATATAATCTCTAGATGAATTTAATTGTACCATGGATTAAACTTTTTAGGTAGGTTTCCTGTTTTATGAAAGATTTTGTGTATTGTAAAGATAGAGCGTTTTGTCTTTGTCTATGATTGTTTTATGTTGTATTGGTTGTGGTTTATGACCTGTGACTTCATAAGATTAAAAGCAGAAATAAGTAGTTGGTAACTAATCAAAGTTACACCAAATTAGATTGGCAAACTTGAATTTGTGAGATGGATAACCTTCTCTATCTCTGGTATTTAGTAACTATTTTATTTTATTAGCAAATCCTATTTTGTTTTGAAAAATTATTTTGACGGGATCGTCAGTTGGGAAAGTAACGAGCGTCACTTAAGTGACGTCATAGGCAGTGGGCCGTTATTTGGTGGTGCAAGTTTGGTGCTTTTGTTTGATAAAGGCGGTACCAGAAGTTCTTTTTATGTGGGGCAAAATTTAAAAGTGTATGTCGGTTCGGGTCATCAACTCTTTTATTCGAGCAACATGATTTTAGTTTAAACCAAAGTGAAGTCATTATTTAACTTGTTTGTTATTTGACCTTCACGGTGTAAAATAAGATTTTCACTGTTACCTTAAAAAAAAAAAATCGGCCCGTGAACTTCTTGTGGAGGCGGATGCCCATAGTGCTGCCACTGTTGCACTGCCATTGCTGTTTGGTGACGAGGTGGTGGGACTAGCAGCACTAAAAAGAAAGTTTGATTTTTTTAGTATATTGATAGATATAGAGTTCACAAATTAAATTAAAGTGACAGTATCCCTGTTAAAAAGCGATGCGTCAGATTGAGAAAATGTTGATGTTAAGCTGTTGAAGTAAAGAAAGAATCAAAGAAATAACCAATCAGTTTCGATCGCTACTTGGAGTGGCCTATCTTTCGTTAATTACTCCAAGGAAACTTTTAAATAATTAGCGGTAAAGTGTCACAAGGCTTACGGTGGATAAAATCCACGTGGACACACGATAACCACCTGAAACCCCCACTGTCGTCCTCCTCCTCACCAACTCACCACCAGATTTCAGCAATCACATTCTTTAGAATGATCATCTCTTACTCTACTACTTGAAAAGTGAAATATAAATCGGCAAAAATGGCGCTTAAATCTATAACTTCAATTCCGACATCCTCACATTTTCCTCATTTATCGGCCACTCATTCGCCGCCGTACATTCCGTTCACCAAATTCACCTTCCTCCGGCCAAAATCTCTGGCGATCTCTCTACGAAACACCTGCTATTTTCTCTATCCGCTTCCACTTGATGTCTTATCAACTGTTAGGTCAAAACGTTACGCGAAATCAACGGAAGAGAGTACGGAAGAAACATCTGATAACGACGGTGAGGATTCCGGTGACCGGAGTTTTCAAAGCTACGATGAATTTGAGAAGTTAACGACCGGAGGTTCGAAGAGGAATGTGTCGTCATTATCTGATGCTCTTAACCTTAGCAGTCGTGATCCGGTTTATGAGGTCTGTTTCGATTTTGAAATTCTACGTCGTTTTGAATCTTATGCAGTTAAGGTTTAATTTACTTAGTGGTTTGTCACTGTAAGCTCATTCGGAATGCAATAGGTGTAGAAAATTGAAATAGAAATACTCTGGTTGAAGATTAGAATCATTAAAGCTTTTACGTAATACAATTACTTTCTTCCTGTGACATTGGTGTGACTTTTACTACTGAGTCGTTTACTTTGTGCAGTTTAGGTCTAGTTTGCATGGTGTTTTGCCATGTAACACTGTATCCTTCTTCGTAACGCAATTAGATGTAAGAAGTTGAAATAGCAATACTCTGTTTAAAGTTTAGAACCGTATAGAAGAACCATCTTATTTGCAATGCAATTAGTCCTAAGCTTCATGTGACACTGATGTGGCTTTTGATACTACTTCGATTTGAACATTGTACAGATTAGGTGTATTTTATAGTGTTTTGGCCTGTAACACCTTATGCTTATTCACAATGCTGTTAGATGTAGGAAACTGAAACTGATATATTTAGTTTGCAATTTAGTCTCATTCATAGAATAAGTTAGTTTGAGGTTGATGTGACATTATTGTGGCTTCCTGTAGACGGTTTAGTTACAAAAATAACTCATTTACAGTTATTTCCATCATAGTTTAAGTTAATATAATAAACTTATATGTATGTGTTGGTTTTCTCTCGAAGGTTGTGGAAGTAAGTTCGAAAGGAATGATCTCATCCAGAAAAGTTAACAGACGGCATCTGCTGAAGTCTAGTGGTGAATATACAATTACTGTAATAAATAATTTGTTTGCTGTGGATAGTTGTTTTCGTGAAATTATGATCCTGCTTGCAGCTTTATGAAGTTCTATTGTTCAAACCACCTATATGTACAACATATGTGTAGCTCTTCACAATAGTAAAGTGCAGTTTTGTTTATTGATGCAACTCAAATGGCACTGGTATGATTTAGGTTTGTTATTACAGGTCTTCGTCCTCGTGATATACGGAGTGTTGATCCATCATTGTGGTTGACAAACACAATGCCTTCGTTGCTGGTATATTACCGAGCCGAACTACTATCATGAAGTCACGCATAATCATAAGCACTGTGATATATTATCAGCATTATTACACGTGCCTTTGGTATTTTCTTTTATAGGTTCGTGACAATGCAATACTATTGAATTTGGGATCGCTGCGTGCAATTGCAATGCAAGACAGTGTTTTCATATTTAATTACAACCGGTAATCATTTTTCATATGACAAGTCTTCTGATGTAAACTCCTGTCTCATAGTGAACAGAAGTTGCTGATTTATATGTTGTGTAATTGCAGTAGAGGAGGAAAAGCTTTCATTGACGATTTGTTACCTCGCTTAAATCCTAAAAGTATGATTGGGGGAGGTCCAGTAATGCCGTTTGAGCTTGAGGTCAGTTATGTTTTTATACAAGTGTTCTGAATCACCTATTATGTGAATCTGCATGCCCTTTCTCTAAATTGATATTATCCAAATCTGATTGCATTCAATATAGTCTTTCTTCAAGCCTTGGTGGCGGAACTCACTTCACCGTTCATACTGATGTTCATACGTTTTTGCTTGACCTTGAGTTTATCTATGGCATTTTAGATCCTCCTTCTTTAAGTGAAAATTATTCAACCTTTTAGATTATGGATTTTCCAAGGTTTTAAAACAAATTGGAATTTCAGGTTGTGGAAGCTGCCCTTAATTCACGAATACAGCACTTTGAGCACAGGCTTATGGATCTTGACCCGCATGTGAGTATGGAAATAGGTTTAGTACTTCTTACTTCATGTTTAGCTAGATTATATGTTAATCAGTAACGTAAACCTTCTTCTGCACTTCAGGTTCAAGATCTACTTAAGGTATTACCAAACCGATTAACAGCTGGCATATTGGAACAACTTCGTATATGCAAGCAAACCTTGGTACTATTCTTACTCGCGTCATTTTTCCTTATAACTTACATGCTATTATGTGAATTGAAAAACAATATCCTTATTATTTGATGCAAGGTCGAATTGGGATCAAAAGCAGGAGCACTCAGACAAATGCTGCTTGATATGTTAGAAGATTCTCAAGAAATACGCCGTCTCTGTATTGTGGGCAGAAACTGCATCTTGAGTAGAAACATTGATGTGGAGTGTACAGTTCCGCTTGATAAACAGATTGCCGAGGGTAAGTGTGTTGCAAAATTTGGGACAATTGCTCTTAAACATGGTATTTCATGTCTTTATGGTTAACTTCATCATATGTAGAAGAGGAGGAAGAAATCGAAATGTTGCTGGAAAATTATCTTCACAGGTAGATGTATCATATCTGGTAAAACTATTGCCAGTTACTATGAAATGCATTGCCATTTGTAAAGTATGCTTATAAACAAGTTGAATGTTTTCCGAATGATCGCAGATGTGAATCATGTCATAATCAAGCAGAAAGGCTTCTTGATTCTGCGAGAGAAATGGAAGACTCTATTGCCGTTAACTTGAGGTTTGCGCTTGTTTGTTGTTAGATATCACTTCAATTATTTTAGAGTGAGAACTTTCATTCACTCTTAGAGTTTACCTGAATTTTGAAGATGTGCGATAAATGCTTCTCAGCTTAGTTTTTTTGAAAATTGCAATGTAGAACCCTATTTTTAGTTTTGTAGAATTGGTTGATTATTAATTAGATCTCTATGATATCCTTGATTGTGGAACAAAATAATGAGTAATGAAGGCAATGAATAATTAGGTATTACTCCGTACTATCTGTTATAAAGTCTGTGGAAAGGGAAACCATTCCAATTCTATTGACATCCTAATTTGGGAATTTGCAATTTCTGTGTGATGGAGGGATAAATGTTGAATTTATTTACTTTATATGTAGATATTGTCTGTGTGTTTTGACAGTTCTCGGAGGCTTCAGGTTAGCAGATTTGAATTGCTTCTTCAGGTTGGGACGTTCTGTCTTGCAGTTGGTGCTCTGGTTTCAGGTTATTAGTTATTCCATCATATGAAAATTGCAAAATTCGACTCTAAATATTTATGAACTAAAATGTTTATTATTATTATTAGACGTTTACCTTCAACCATCACTAGATAGAGAGAAATTATTGAAAATGAATGTAGACTAGAGAAGATATCTGAAACTTAGGCACTACATATGTTGCAAGGCAGGAAGAAATCGGCTAATTCCTTGAAGTTAAAAGCACCTCAAGCAAACATTAATTGCATTGTTAGGTTGCACAATCACATCTCCATGCACCCAAATACCTCACTTTTAAATTTGCAGGGGTCTCATTCCCCTTTACCCGCAAGTACCTCACTGTTCATTTTGTGTGTAGGTATATTTGGCATGAATTTAAGATCCTACCTTGAAGAACATGTGGTAAGTTCTTCGTATGTTTTTAAATTTTCATATCTTCTGTGTGCATGTGGGGGAACAGTCGATACCGTATAACACTCACCAATTTATTGCATGCAGTTTGCGTTTTGGCTTACCACTGGGGGAATTATATTTGGGGCTGTAGTGGCATTTTTTCTTACTTACTCATACCTCAGAGCAAAGAAAATCCTTTAAATAGGCAAGTTACATCTTCATTTAGTCAATTACCATTTCAGCAAGATATCATATATCTTACATCACTACAGAGATCCATATGAAACTAGCATGCAGATTAGAGATAATACCATTTAGATACACCATTGGAGTTCTTGATATAAATCATGTGACCTGACAGTCAAATGACCAAAACATCGAACTCTAAGTCCATTTGAGATTTTGAGGTACAACATTTCATCATGCAAGGTTTTCGCAATAGAGCATAGTGGATAAACATACAGTATACATAATTCCCCGGTCTTTGTTGCATGTAAAACACAGTAGATAAATGCAATACGGAGTACAAATGAAGCATTCTATAAGGGGTCTCTTCCTGGATTACACATTTTTTTGGCCTCTTTGATCAGATTATAAAAATGTTCTTGCTAGTTAGTTCAGTGTAATCTGCAGTAGGTATTAGAATAAAAAGTATGCAAATGCTTGTTGTGTATCTAAGAATTCTAGGTGGCAAATTTGACCCATGGCCCATGGGTTTATTTTGGGTTTTCGTTTATCTTGAACTGGTAAAAAAAAAGTTTCAACGATAAAGGGTTAAACTCGTTGAAAGTCACCCCAAGTATTCCGATGCTTTAGTGGGTGTTTGGCTGCCAAGGAGCGGCTCAAGCCCATTTGGGGCCTAAAGCGAATTTTAAAATGGGGCCTTTTTTACCATGAATTTTTAACTTATTCTAATTTATATAAAATTTATTTTTCTCGCTTTTTTAATGCAAAATCTTTAATTACGTCATTAAAATCAGTTTCGTTTACCAACTCTTTTTCAATTGATAAAGTAGGTAATCCATTTAACCTTTCTTGTGACATCGTCGATCTTGGATAATTTTTCACAATTTTAAGCTTCAAAAAACTTCTTTCAGCTGAAGCAACTGTTATGGGAATTGTTAACATAATTCTATATGCAATATAAGCATTTGGAAAAGAATCAAGTTTTTTAATATGATTAAGTATATCAATTGATTTGTCGTTTTCTACATTTATGATTTCTTTTAATACCCTTAATTCTGAAAACAAATCTATGGCATTAATATCGGAACGATCATTGTATTTTAATTGTTTTACAAGGTTAAGACAACTATCTTTTAAATCTTTTTCTTCAAGAGACTTTAATTTTGCTATGCTAAATCGAAAACCAAAAAGAGTTTCATTCGCTTGTTCTTGTTCGACATGATTTTTAGGATCAACATCATTCATTATATTATTTAATTCTTCTTCCACATTCACTTCATTATCGTCTAAGTTCGTAGCATTGGTTTGATCATTTGAAGGACCTTCATCTATGTTATTTGATTTGTTCTTTTTTATGTAAGTTCCAAATTTTTCTAAGGCCCCCCTTTGATATTCTACTAGAGCTTATCTTTTTCTTTTTTTAGCAGTTTTGAGTAACCAGATTCATAGTTACGAGTTGCCATTGATAAATCTAAATAACTGTTAACCACTAATCACAATAAAGAACTTAAAAAGGGAACAATAGAACCTGATGTAGTGACGTAGTGATTAATCAGGTGCAACTAAAATATTGTACGAGAAAATCTTATAATGCAATCGCCAATTTGATGTCTTAGTTCACACCTAATGAAAAATAAATTAATTATACTTGTATTAGTACATATACATCATAAATCAATAGTGAAAAAGATTTAAAGTATAGTTAAGATTCAAGAATAACTCATTATTTAATCACGAAACGTCGAAACTCGAAACCAAGCTTATGCGTATTGACAGAAAGGTTGCTTCAAAGCCTCATTCGGTGATTGACAAGAAGGCAAGAAAGATTAATAATTTTGAGAATGGAGGTTTACACAGAGCCGTTTGAAAGGGAAAAAGAAAACGTAGAATTGTGGAAACGAAGCGTCAATTATGATCAGGAATTCACTTAATTAGAATATAAATTGAGAAAATTACTTAAATTTTATTTTGTTTCCTAAATCTAAATGGCTAAAAGCCGTCATTTATTTTTTTTACTTTCACCTAATGGGCTAAAGTGCTAAACCAAATAAATGGGCTTTGTAATGTTAAAGTTACGAGAATGAGGCCTTTAAATGGGCTACTAATTTAGAGCTTAAGAAAAAATATTCATCCAATCTATCCATCTATCGATCTCCTATCTTATATATTAAAAGAAAAATTTTGAAAGGATAATAGCTATTAGATGGAGATCAAAAATTAAAATCTAACCATTCATTTATTTAATGACATCATTAATCTCATTTTTATTTGATTAAAAGATTAATATACCCTTCTATAGTTACAACTAGTGTTAAACCCGTGCGATGCACGGCTAGCATTATAAAATATTGTAATATGTGAATCACAAGTCAAAATGATATATGAAATGGTGAAAAATTTCAGATTATAAAAGGAATTTTTTTATCGGTATTAATGATATTTTATAAATTTTAACCCCTAAAAAATGAATTAATAACAACATATTTTTCTTACAATATATCAATGAAATGGGAAGGTTAAAAAAGATGTATATGTTATTAATTGATATTTTTCTAGCTAACAAAAATTGTCTAGTCATTGTGACTTTCCCAGATAGATGTATCATATCTGGTAAAATTATTGCCAGTTACTATGAAATGCATTGCCATTTGTAAAGTATGCTTATAAACAAGTTGAATGTTTTCCGAATGATCCCAGATGTGAATCATGTCATAAGCTAACGAAGTCATAACAAACACATCTCCTCCATACTGATTTCATCCCTATTTCTGTTTTTCCATTTATTTACTTTTTATTTAATTGCTTTAAATTACGGACCTAAGTAACAAAAACCCCACTCAAAACTCTGTTTTAAAAATCCCATCACTAAAATAAATAACTTGTCTTGATACTTCCGTTTCACAATACGATTAGCTTGAAGAACGACCCTAGGTCATACTGCTGCTATACAGCCGTAGTAAAACTTAGGTCCCCAGCTCTATAAATTTAAAACTCCACTCTGTCGTGTCCCCTTCCGTTGCGTGGACGACCGTGTCGGATCGGGGCGCGACAGTAGGCAACGAACCCGATCCGCGTGACGTGGAGATTGCATGCCTCAAGCAACAAATTCAAGAGCTTGAACGCCGACGGAAGGTTACTAGATCTAAACGAATGTGGGAAACCCTAGATGGTATAAACCCTAATTTTTTCGTTCGTGATCAATTGAATCACCGTGGAGGCGATCGGAGGGAACCCTTATGTAGTCTCGGGAAGCAAGTTGAGTCGTTTTCTAAGTGCATCGGTAAGGTCCATCCAAACTATCATGGTTCCTTATGTAGTCTTGGGAAACGAGTTTCAACTCCTAAATTCACCGGTAAGGATCCAAAATATTATCCTTTGAAGACGGAGGAAACCGAATCTGAACCTATCGTCTGGGACATAGGAGAGGAGGAAGAGGAGAAGGGTTATGATTAGACTTTGATTGAGATTAATACAATAAAGCTTTGTTTTTTCTCTAAGAATTGCCTCATTGGAATTCTTATGATTATTCTTGTTATTTGATTGCTCGATCATTACGATTCGCCATTATACTATTTTGTCTATATTTTAGGTGACTGTGCAATATGCACAGGTATTTACCTAGTAAAAATATATACAAAATATATGCAATAATCAGTTTTGTTTTTCACTAGCACCAATTACCACCACCGTCATAACCTACCATCGTTCGTTACTTTTTTACTACCGCATTACGCAATTATTATTATTCTAGTTTTATTGAATGCTCTTTAAATTACATATTAAGTTTGCATAAAATGCTAAACATTGATAAATTGATAAATCTTTCCTATATACAATGCTTTACCAAAATGCATAGAAGATATAACTTCACGCCACTATCATTTCTTAAAGATATAGTCATAAAAACTAAGCACCATATTCATCACAGTTTATCGAGGGTAAAATTTAAGATAATAATTTATTTTTCCTTATTAACAAATATTTTAAAGTTAATGATTGGATACGAAATATTATAAAAACAAAACAATTACAGTAAAATTTGAAGGAGTTGGAGATTTACAGGGCACTGACAGCTAAAAAGGACAAAGGAAACCCACAGGAAAGGAAAGAAAAAGGTTTGACCATGATCAGATAAAATCAGCAATATTTGCGTGAGTGCATGTATAATTTACCAGCAAAATATATTTGCTGGCTTTCTATTCACGCTTCTACCCTAGTCATCCTGATCCAATAATTAGCTTTTTAGCCATTTATTAGAAGAAAAAAGATATACTCCATAATTCAATTTTATTGTGGTTATCATTTTTGAAATTGATCAAGTCTATAATCTATTAAATAACTTGTAATTTTTTTTATTTTTTTTTACTGTATAGTGGATAGCAGGGTCAGGGGCAACATAGGCAGCCGTCTCCACGAGAATTTTTAAATTACGTAAAAAGGAATTTTTTTAAGGTATTAATGACATTTTAAAATTTCCGCCTTCACTAAACAACAAAATAAATAAAAATAATTTTTTCACCCCCTGCACTTGAATTTCCTAGCTTCACCCCTGGTGGATAGATACCAACTTAAAAGTATTTGTGCAAATTAATGATATAAAAGAATAAATGTTGTCTAACTCTAACAAGCTATGACAAGTTCACAACTCAAAATCACAAGATTTAGATACATTATTTGAAGGTTGGAACTACCACAGTTTTTTTGTTACTAGTTTTGCGATAATAATAAATTAAATGGTATAGGTTCAACAAATCCCATAACGAAGAAGATTTTGTAGCAATCTTTCTTACACGATAGAATTTTGAAGTGTAAACAAGGATTTGTAACAACTTCACTTTTCATATTAATATAAAATTGTAATATTTAAGTAAGTTGGACATATCTGTCCAACAAATTTATTCAATTTTAATGTTTTATTTTCAAATATCATGATAGCCATACTCTGGAAGGTTGATGGTTGATACTTCATTTTCTATGTGTAAACCCTGAAATTACAGAGTATTTTTTTCTATATATAGACATGTACTCTTTTATGCTTATATAAATTCAATTCCCTTCCAATATTGTATAAAACCACATTAGTATTCACTTGTTTAGTCTAAAATACCAAAGTGAAATGGGCATCGTAGAACCATCGTATCGAAAACTAGGGGTCATTGTTGTGTTACTTGTGTGCGTTTTGGCTTTATTGAGCACGAAAGGGAACGCTCAACCATTAGTTCCCGCATTGTTCATATTCGGAGACTCTGTCGTTGATGTTGGAAACAATAATGACCTTGAAACTCTTGTCAAGTCGAATTTTCCTCCTTATGGAAGAGACTTCATTAACCATCGCCACACTGGCAGGTTTTGTAACGGAAAACTTGCCTCAGATTTCACAGGTAAATATATTTGTTCGTGCAAAGATACACAACTTCATAACGGAAATGTTAAAGCAAATAACGAAAACTTGTTGCGAAAAATATATAATGTAGTCTTTCTTGCACAAAGTTTTTTGTGCCAATGAGTGACCTTAAAAACACGACAAATCGAAATAGATGACATATAACGATTCACAATTGTTGTATTGTATGCATTCGCTCATGTAGGTGAGAACCTTGGATTCACTACATATCCCCCGCCGATACTAAGCAAAGAAGCCAATGGGAAGAACCTCTTGCTTGGAGCCAACTTTGCGTCCGGTGGCTCTGGATATTACGAGACCACTGCCAAGCTATATGTACGTACGACTATATTTCATTTCCTAGCTTACATTAGCATGGCAATATGCTATGGTCAAGTATACATTGTGCATTATTAACATTATATATACATATCTTGATTGTGCCATTCTAGGTCTAGATAGAGAACAACTTTTTCAAGTTTTGTTGTCTTAATGAGAAACTCTATCATTTTTTTATTTTTTATTATTTTTTTTGAATTGATTTAAACGGTAAATTATAAGAACAACCAAAAATAGGTCAATTATCATGACATTTCATAATCGGATAAGTTTTATAGTGTATTTAGTAATTCAATGGATAAAATTTATCTGCTCTAAGTTTGGACATAGTTTGTTTGTCAAATTAATTATATATTTTTTTTAACCACATCATAATGCAAGAAGAAGTGTATACGTTGTTTTAAATTTAGTCATAATATAGGCAAAAGTTAGGGATGGAAAATGAGTAGGTTGGATAGTGGGTTAATGAGTTCGTTTCAAATTGGGATATTTAGGTAACTACGGGTCAAACAACTTGGGTTAGGTTTGGTTAAGTTAATTCACAAACAAATTTTTTCTTCCATTATCTTGAAATCAATAGAAAATTATACGTATATATATATATTACACATGCTTACAAAAAAAATATATTGCTCAGTTAGTAATCTTAAGTTGTTTAATATCCTAACAATTTGGTTGCACTATAGAATTTCCACTTGTTTCTTTTTAGCTACAGTATATATTCTAAGTTATATGTTCCACCCATTATTAATTAGTAATAAAATGCATATGGGATTGATCTATTTTCCCAAAATGATTAAAATTACCAAATATGTACAAGTTATTGAAAGATGAAGGATCTAAGTATCTAACATGTTGAGATCGAAATGAATGTAGAGTACAATTCCATTGAGCAAGCAACTTGAGCACTACAAGAAATACCAAAAGAAGCTGGTAGGGATTGCAGGGCAGTCCAATGCAACGTCAATAATCACAGGTTCAATATATCTGATTAACTCTGGAAGTAGTGATTTTGTACAAAATTATTATGTTAATCCACTTCTCTACGAAGTATACACACCTTATCAGTTCGCAGACATCCTTATTCAAGATTATTCTCGCTTCATCAAGGTATATTGATCGACTTATCAACCTTTTCAATCTTTGTAGTTTTTAAATGTCTTAAAATTTGTATATAAGCCCCAGTATAAGTAGGATGTTACATAAATCTGTAGGTGATAGATACAATAAGTATAAAATCGAGAAGTCATGATATTACAATACTATCTTAAATTTTTTGTCGTAGGAGTTATACGGGCTAGGAGCAAGAAAGATTGGGGTGTCTACATTACCACCAATTGGTTGCCTACCGGCATCTATAACTATCTTTGGTGAAGATAGTAACGAGTGTGTTACTAAGATGAATTCAGTAGCTGAATATTTCAACAAAAAGCTCAACGCGACATCTTTAGCTCTGCAGTCCAAACTCTCAAGCCTTAATCTTGTCGTGTTGGATATCTACCAACCCCTTTATGACATCATTCAGAAACCTTCCGATTATGGTATACCATACCAACATATTACTCGGAGTATTAGTATGCAAGTATAATGCATACACATACTAATGTAACAATTGAAATATTGTTGTAGGGTTCTTTGAAGCAAGGAAGGCGTGTTGTGGTACAGGGTTGGTGGAAACGTCATATCTATGTAATAAAGAGTCGCCTGGAACGTGCAAAAATGCTTCAGCATATGTTTTTTGGGATGGATTTCATCCTTCAGAAGCAGCAAACAAGATCATAGCAGATGACTTGCTTGTTGCTGGCATATCGCTTGTGTCGTGAATTCATTAACACCGGTTGTTTGTTAATTGTGATCGTGCAAAGCGGAATTATGTTAGTCTTGCTTTACGACTAGACGTATTCCATAGAGTATAATAATCTTATGATTCTTTTTATATACCCACATATATAAAAGAATTATCGTTATTTAAGACTTTAAATCTATGTTTTAAATGTATGTGATACACTATACTATTGTGGTTGCGTTTGAATTTTCTTTTGTAAATTTGATATTTCCTCACATCTTATACAAATAATAATATGCCTCTCTTTTTTGTGTGTGTTGTGTGTTACGTAATAATAAATACGTTTGAAGTAACGTATTTGTTCTTTTGCTATAGAGCACGTTCCATCGTATGGTAATTAAGTTTATAACATGGTATATTATTACTCATATTGTATAATTTGCATTTATATGTATAAATGATATAGAAATTCATAATATATCATTTTAATTTGAATGCATCTCTTAGTTTTATTTGCTATGTTGTCGGGTAGATGATCATTTCCTTGGAAAACGAATGAAAGAAAGAAAGAAAAAAAAAAGGTATAAGGTTAATTGGCCTTGCGAATTCAACATTATATAGTTTTCTTAATTAAACTATTTATGTTGGTTGCACTCACACCAGGTAAATTTGATACGAAATATGTTTGACAATATTTTAACATGATAGTTTGTGATTCGTTTTTTGTGATATAGAAGATGAGCCTTTCAATGTGAAGTCTAATATTATTTGTATTTATTATATCCTTATTGCTAAAAAAATAAAAAAAATAAATGATCTATTATGTTTTTTAATGCAAGCAATTTTAGTATAATTAACATTATGCATATGTTCCTCGGTTAAACAAATACGGGATTGAGTGCTTTGTTGATACGAAACGTAGGAGTATCTTTTGGAGAGAATTCTAGCTAGAAACTGTTCTATCAAATGTTTGTATAATCTTGAACGTTTTCCGTATCAATTTTACATTTGTCTTCTCGACATAGAACTAAATATTGCACAATTAACAAAATCTCACATCCTATTATCATTGTAGAATTAACAAAAAAAAAAATCAACAACCGTGCGATACGTACGGGTAATGGGACTAGTTAAAAGATACTCCCCCGTCCCAAAATTATTGTCCACGTTTTCTTTTTCAGACGTTCCAAATTAATTGTCCACTTCCAAATATAGATAGCGAAGTTTAGTCGTGATTACCATATTACTCTTAATTGAAATTATTATTACACACTTTTAAGAAAAAAGTAATTAATTGGTTAAGGGTAAAACTGTCATTCTACAAAAAGTAAGAAAGAGAAAACGGTAATAATTATGCTTTTATTAAACTGTTTATTTTTTGTCGGGTGACAATAATTTTGAGTCGATGGAGTATAAAAGTAGCTATACAAGGGAAATTAATTAAAATGCCATTTTTTGAAAAGGTATATTTCATTTTGCCCTCGGAATTTTTTTTTTGACGATTTACCCCTCGAAATCGCAAATCGTAAATTTGCTTTTGCGATTCTGATTTTGCTTTTGCGACCCGTGCACCTGAAAGATCCGTACTCAAGCAATATATGTCATCGCAAAGTTTTGCGATTTGCGATTTACCTTTTCACCTAAGTGATTTGCGATGGCACCATGTTACCAAATCGTTTTGCAAGTCACCACCGAGTCGCAAAATACCCGTAGCGATTTGAGATTTACCTCCGGCTGCAAAAAAAATACTATTTCCTAGATCTACAGTACATATCATCATATATATATAGTAGATAAGTATGCCTCTTTTTGTAAACCGTACACATACATATATTATTTATTATTATTATTAAAGTATTAAATTAGTATATGTCAGTAAAGGGCTAGACACATAGTACATATCAAACAGACAAGTCACGTGATTTTTGAATCTTTTAACCGTACGCACACGGCATGATTCTTGTTTGTTGCATTTAATTTAATATATTTTATATTTCATATTTAATTAACTTTGTGTTTCGTTTTTCTTTTAATAATTTTTTATACACAATGTATAAAATAATTTTGAATATATATTCATGATCAGTATAATTTTATCTACATTTCGACATAAATTTTATCATCATATGTTATTTATTTAACGAAAACATTTTTTGTCTCAAAATCAATTTTTTAATATCACAATTTAGATAAATATAAACTGATCGTAGTAGTATATTTATATTTATGAAGTATAACATATAAAGTAAGAAAAAATTTAAAGGTAACATCTTACGTATGTTATATTATTATATATATAAAGGTGGACTAATATAAAGGTAATCTTGTTTTATTTTATGAAAATAATCGAACCGGAGTCCGGAAACATGCTTCTTTAAAAAAAGTTATAGTTTAATAAGAAAATAAAGAATGCAAATATTAATAAACTAATATGTAAGTTTTTCGTATTTGTTTATATTATTGATAAAAATGATGAACAGTCTAGCTAGCACAGTTGGGCACGTGATGTTAGAATCTTTAGCTGCAGTGAATATAAAAAGCTTGAACAGCCTAGCTAGCACAGTTTGTTTTATTGGTGACCGCAAACCGCAAATCGCAAAACATTATTTGCGATTTGCGATGTCTTATTATTCTCGACAACGGCTCAATCAGGTACACGGGTCGCAAAAGCAAAAACGGGATCGTAAAAGCAAATTTGCGATTTGCGATTTCGAGGGGCAAATCATCAAAATTTTTTTTTCGAGGGTAAAACGAAATAAATTTTTTTAAAAAATGACATTTTGATTAATTTCCCGCCATACAAAGTAGTGGTAACATGGGGCAAAGAGCATGGGCCACAGGGGCCACGTTGATTGGCAAAAACCGTTTACTGTATATTTGTTTAAACTTCGTTGACAAATTAAATGAGGCAAGGATTGCATTATAATTAGTGGCGGATTTAACACATAAGATCACCTGGTTAATTTATATATTGACTTGATGACTTGGTTGACAAAACAACATAATAATGATAAAAACCGGGTTGATAGGTCAATTCGTCATTACTACGAATATAATCGTACTTTTATAAATTATTAAAAGGTAAAAGTTGTCACAATTGTTCCTGATGGTGTCATTATAATCATCTTGAATTATATATAGAAAATATTTTTATGATGTCATCATTCGAACTAAATTTCAATTATTCAATTAAGTCCTTTAACTTTAGCAAATTTTTAAAATAAGATCCTAACGTATTAATTTTTTTGTTTTTCTAATCAACTACTCACATATAAAAAGAAATTTAATTTATCAATTAAAACATTATTCAAATCAATCTGTAATGTTTCTATTATTAATTCCCAGAGTATGAATAAAATTATTTGAAAATGTTAATATAGAATTAAAATAATTATTTTTTTAACTAACTTGGTTTATCTCTACTTATATAAATCTATTTATACAAAGTAATATTATCATGAATCTAACTAAATGCGTAATATACATATTAACTTACATACTTTATTATTAAAACAAGATACTAAATACAAAATTTCAAACTAAAAATCAACGACTCGTGTGTATACACGGGTTTAAAGTCTAGTAAAAATATTAAAAGACTTACTGATAATAGAAGTATTTTGTTTATAATTTTCAATTTTAAGGAATATTAATTTGAACGATTTATAGGAATATTTTGAAAGCATTTTTACGGTTGTTTGATTTCAATCGGCACAATTATGCATGTATAATGGGTTAAACTAATAAGGTAGGTCCTATTTATTTTCAACCTAGTTTCTTTACAAACTAATTCACTACTCAATAGAATTTTTTTTTATCCAAGATGGGTCAAACTGTCAAGAGGACCTAGTTGGTACAAGGCTAGATCCGCCATTGATAAACGTAATCGATTCATATGTTTGTTAATATTACGTATATCTTTACTCCTTATAAAGCATATGACATTCTCTCTTTAAAAATACTTAAAACGCTATATATGTACAATGTACAACTCACAAAACTCATGCACAATACAAACTTAAATGTATAGTTGTTTAAATGGCTTTCTAACTTTGTAGTCAATTCATGTTTTCAGTTTCAATTTTTCAAGGTGCACGACTCATATAATTATTATTTGTTATATCTGAGACGTATCACTCGAATCAATATTTCAATAGTTAATCATTTCTATTTTACCGATTTCAAATTCATTCTCGCCGCATTGCGCGGGTTAGCAGCTAGTATAAAATCATGCAAAAACAAGTCTAAAAACAACTTAAGAAGGATAACATATTAGATTAGATTAATTAGGAAAGGTTTAAATGAGAACCAACTAAATATTGAGAACCACAAGAACAAGTCAATATCTATTATCGATTACTAATTACCCACGTTACATCTAACTATTAATACATTAATGATCTATCTATGCATATATGTAATGTAATCTTTTCCTTACTGTATCAAATTAATTAACTTAGTTTCCAATTTTTATTATAACTATAGAAGATGGATCCATTTGATATGAAATTCGTCAACATCACATACAAAAAATTAAAACTGATAGACTATAATTTCTAAGTTATGATTGTCAACCAAAAAGAAGTGATACATCACTTAGTAAATAAACATATTACAATATTTGATAACTAACTATATAAAAAAATCGAGCAAAAACTACATTAATAGATAGACGTCTACATATTCGTTTGAATACATTTGTTGTAGAGAAAAAGTGAACCCGCTCCTTCGTGCGGGCACTATGCTATCTAATTAATTTGTGATGTGATGATAGCTAATATAGTCAATTTGCTTTTGATTAGGGTGAGGAGGGTAAAAAGGTCATTTAACCTTTTCTTTTATATTTAAAAAGAGTTTTATATGTAATTTTAAAGTTTGTAACGATATTAATGTAATTTGAATGTTTTGTAAGGATATGAATGTAATTCTCCATTTATTTTAAATATAATTTTTAACCGAATATGGCAAATTAGTAAATGCCATTTTGACTTGAATGGAGTAATCTTTGAATTGTTCAATTTTTCCTTTCCTTTATTATTTTGTTGAGAAATTTTCGTTGTCTCCCAGCACTGTCAATATGAGTCTTGACGGTTGAAAAAACACGAACCTTCAACATCAACCATTTTCTCATTAACATAAATTAAGAACATTCGAAAATGTGAACACCTAACTAATTGTTTTCTTAACTGTATGTTGTGTGCATACATGAACAACCAGTATCTTCGTAACATCATCATATTTTTTCATTAACGTACAATTAATGGGTCAGTGACTTAGTTGTTGATCAGATTCATTTTTCAGTTGTGCACACATGAACATGTCATTTTTTCAGTATGATCATTTTTCCTTTGGTGTGCACAAATGAACATATAATCTTTATCTGGATAATTGAACGAAGACATTGAAGAGAAGAAAGAATTAAAGGAGATCGAATAGAATTCTAGCTTCAATGTATTGATATTTTTTGTAACTATAATTCTCGTATACAAAAGAGAACCAGGTGATCGAGAAATTGATGTGGTTTATGTACACATACACACCCTTTGTTAGTTACATTTGATTGTATACGAATCTATGTGCTATTAAATTTTCATATTTGAGCATTTGAAATTAAAGTATTAAGCACTGCACGTCCACTGTTAGGTTTAAAAACGGAGTAATAAAGTTAATCTTTTAGGCAGACAAATTTTGCAATGAAGACCCATGATATGATGTTCCATATCCATGTTGGAACTTGGAAGTGTATGCTCAAATCTTATTGCAATTTATAGAAGAAGATTTCATTTGAGAAGTATTAACATCTCAACGTTTCTTGCTAGCTCTACAAATTCAAGTTCGGTCTTCTTTCATGGATGGAATCACCCTCTTAGGATGCAATTCAATCACTAATATTTCTTTTGTACGTTTTCACTTTGTTCTTTTTTTCATCTATATTATTCAAATTAAGGGGCTAGCTAGTTTGGTTGTGCAATATCCAGTCCTGTATGTTCTCATTTCAACATTTGTTGAAGTTCATATAAAAATATGAGTAAGAATCAAATGAGACCATGATTTTTGAGTGAGACTAAAGGAACCAATGATATCATGCCACATGTACAAAGAGAATGTTCCATACTACAAAACCCATTTACCCCAAACATCAATTATCTCACAAACGACAAATCGAAAAATCATGAAACTTGCACCATATTTTTCAGCGTTTTATCCTCTTCGATTTGCCGTCCCTCAAGGCATACTTTCGATAAAAAAAAAATTCGATTTTTTGGTGGGTTTTATAAATTAGTAACACATGTGTTAGTGATTGATTGTACATTTTATTTACGGTTATGGTTAGGGTTTAGGGTTAGAGTTTAGGGTTAGGATTTAGCTGGGTTTATTAGGGTTTAGGGTTTATTATGATTTAGGGTTTAGAGTTTTATAAAGCGTTTAGGGTTTAGGGTTTAGGGGTTAGGGTTTGGGTTTTGGGGTTTCGGGGAGAAACCCCAAAACCCAAACCCTAAACCCTAACCCCTAAACCCCAAACCATAAACCCTAAACGCAACACTCTAACACGTGTGTTAGTAACATATGAAACCCACCAAAAAAATGAAGAAAAAAAAAATTCGTCGGAAGTATGCCTTGATGGACGGCAAATCGAAGAGGATAAAAAGCTGAAAATTATGGTGCAAGTTTCATGATTTTTCGATTTGTCGTTTGTGAGATAATTGATGTTTGGGGTAAATGGGTTTTGTATTATGGAACATTCTCTTTGTACATGTGGCATGATATTATTTGTTCTCTTAGTCTCACACAAATTTTTAGTCTCATTTGAACCTTACCCATAAAAGTTTAATATTATGCCTAAAAGAAAACGTAGCATGGCATTATTTATTTTTTTGACGAAAAACAAAAAATTAAATTGATAAGATCAAAAGATCTATTTAGATTACATATGAGAGTTGCAAGATGCATGCTAACTTAAATGTAACATTTGAAAGTGAAATAGACCCTAATCACAATAAAATACACTAAACACAATAGCTAACACGTACTATTGATACATTGAAACCCTCATCTACACCTAAATCAAACCATGAGCTTCATTCGAAAAGTTATGCGCCAAAAAAAAAAAATAACTTTAGTGTGCTTTTCTTTATATATGGACATCTTTGGAGTCCGTTCTCAAAGATCACAGAAGCATGTGTTACCACAGGTATGAACGCATTGTTTTGTCCTATTCGTAACACATTTATTATCCTGTTTAAGTTTAATGTCTTTATGAAAATATATTATACAAGCAAAGATTTGGCCTGATTTATTATTTAACATCATAAACTAGCTATTTTCATATTGTTTGGTGCTTTGTTAGACCACGCGCGCTAGTGAAAGTAGTTGTGAGACGATCGCTAGCCACGTAAACACAACATCTCACAATTGTAATTTGGGCCTAGTATTTTAATTAAGAAAAATGAGAAAAAAAATGAAGGGCAAAAGGAACAAAAAGGATTTAAATATTAAAATCATGGGTTAGTAAAAAGTAAACACAAACCATAGTTTTTTTTTAATTGTTAATATTGGTTAATTATTATAATTATATAAATCTTAATCTTAATTATTAGTGTAAAATAAAGTCCGTGATAAAAATGACACCATTTGATATATTTACTAAATAATTGACATATTTCTAACTCAAAGAAAAAAATTCACTGGCCTAATTACACCTTTATCACTTTTCTTATTATTCACATTATTCAAAATTAATCCAAAATCTCTTTGTTGTTAGGGTTTAAGTCACAGATCGTCAACGTACTCTCCTTTTTGTTCCGAGATCACCAATCAACCGGTTTTATTACTAGGATCACCAACGTACTTGATAATTTCGTATTAAGGTCACCGATGTAATTTTACATACGGGTTTGAGATCGCCAACATACTTGATAGTACGGAGTTAAGATCGCCAACAAAATTTACAAAGAAATTCATTTTTTTAAAGTACGTTGTTGATCCTAGTAACAAAACCGGTTGATTGGTGATCTAGAAACAAAAAGTAAAGTAGATTGACAATCCATAACTTAAACCCTTGTTATTTACGTGCTATATATATAGATTTAATGATGATATACAATTATACATATATATATGTACGTGTGTGTCTATATATGTAACATGCCTTTGCACAGTAACGTCAAATTCGACGGCAATGACAGACGCGAGTGCCTGGAAGCAAAAGAAATCATCCACTGTTGCTACTTTTTGGTTTCTTATTTGGGTTTAAGCTTATTGTTCAACCTATAATATGTTGACACGTGTAGTGAACTCATTGTCCATGTCCCATCATGTTCTGATCCCCCATCATCAACATAATAGGTAGTAGTAGTAGTATGATACTCCGTTATATTGTTCCACCTTACACTTCGATGTGTATTTTTTATTTTTATGAGTAATTTGTTATTTTTATGTCTTAATGCAAATAATTTAAAATAGTAAACTAGTAGTGTTTTAATATTACGGAGTAGTTGATTAAACACTAATAATATATATGTGCATGAATACTATGAATAGAGAGTTTCTGGAATTAACTTTAGAGTTGTTCAGAATCTGAATCAACCTAAGGCCACTCCCATCGGTTAAATGAGTTCCAAACCGGTTGGAATGGTGGTGCCATCCGTGTAATCACTTCCAAACCAGTTTGCTACTCAATCGGTTAACCGATTTGTAATCGGTTGGAAAAAGTGGGGGCCCGTGTACTATTTTTTTAGTGTATAGAAATTGTGGTATATTGGTAAATGTGGGGTCTAGAAAAATGAAGTGGTTAGTCATTGATGACAGTTGATAATCGGTTGTGAATCAGCTTTGAATCAGTTAGTGGAAAGCTGATATGGTGCTGAGGTGGTAGAAATATTTTGGAAGTGGTTTGAAAATGGATGAGAGTGGGCTAATGGGATAATCTAACTCTTTCTACTCTTCTCAATGCAAGATAATTTTGAAACATATATAGTATTAGTTCACATGGTTGGTATCATTTTTAATTACATATTCTGATAAAATGATTGGTCAATGATAATTTATTTAATAAATATGATGAGGATATAGTAGAATTAAATTATGAAAATGTAACTTATATAAAAGATTGTTGCAAATGCTTTTATTATGGAGTAAAAATTGTTGCATATAAAAGGAATAAAATAAATTATTATTAATTGCATATAAGTATGTGACAGTCCCTGAATCACTATTAATTAGTGATTTGGAATCTCAATAAGTAAAGTTTAATTGTAGAAGATGGGTTAAATACAATTAAAAACTTTTTCGATTTTAACTAAGTTATTTAATCAAGTTTTAATTGTTATCAGATGAACATATATCAAACAGAGTATCGTAATCGCAAAACATAAATAAACAAAGAAGCAATAGTAGCTGAACTGTGAATCTTATTAATCATAAAACTCACTAAGTGTTGATTGCGGAATGAAATAGCCAAGGCTAATCCAAATCAAACACTCAAGCTAAACTATTACAAAAGAGATGAACAGTAGTGGACAAACACGCTAACTGTTCACTCGTTGGTTGCTGATACGTGCTTAGACTAACTATTCACTGAACACACAAGTGATTAACACGTACAACGGCAAGTTTTTAAGTACACAGTACTACTCTATTTATAGCCAACTATCCCGCAAATATCTCCTACAAAATAGGATCTGGAATGACACGTGTTCCTGCTTGATTGACTCTGTAGGTCGGTTGAGAACATTCTGTGGTCCCCAATTCTGTTATCGAGAATATCTCTTTTGTCCCATCCAATAACTTGCTGACACGTCATTCTTCGGATATTTTAAGTACGAGGAACACTTGCTGACGTATAAATGATGAGCGACTTGTACTTGTAAGAAACCTTATTTAAATAAGTTACTGAAGAAGTAATAAACCTCTTCACTCACTGCGAGCTAACATGCTCTTGTAGAGTGACTTGATTTATATATCTTCAGCAACTTTCTTTTATTGGGGCAGTGACTTTAGCCTTTATTCTTGCAGAAGTAAAACTCTCGCTGTTTTATTGAAATCAACGACACACATAGTTGAGTTTTAATCTTCTTCAGCATATCAAATTTCCTTGAGTAGAATAAACAGCGACCAGTGAGTACTAACTTCAGCAACAGAAGCTTTGACTTAATCATTTCCTTCATCGAGCATATTAACATTGAGTTGGTCAGCGACCAGTGACTCAACAATCTCCCCCTAAATGATTGTGATCAAAGTTCCCTAGACAAACTTGTTGCTGTAAAAGTTTATAGTCAGTGTTTAAGAATTAAACATTCAGTGACTTGTACTTGTGATCCATTCATTTATATTTTTGGATTCTTTTGACATGATTTGAGTTTTGCACTTTGGTTTTCTCAAATATGATCATCTTTCATTAAACTGTAAACAATAAATATTACATTTGAGATCAATTACAGTTCAACTAACTATTACAAAAATGATCACAATTCTTTCCAGATTTCCTCTTCTTTGACAAGACCTAACTCATCAGCTAACTCATATTTTTCGGTAGAAGGCAAGTATCTTAATTGTCGAGCTAGGGCTTCTTCGAGAATTGCTTTCCTCATGTGAGATCTTTTGTCAAACATGCTGGCTGATCGGATTAGATGAACAAGTTGCTCATGATCAATCTTCTCTAATTCATCTTCTCTCTGAAACCTTAGAGCACCATTCAAGTCTATGTATACCAGGCCTTTCTCACCCTCAGTTACCTCAATTCCTTCCACTCTTGGTACACCATCAGGGATGGACAGATTTAATTTTGAAGTATTTGGAATTCTGTATATGCTGCTAGTACCTGACCTATACCTCGGGCTAGGTGGCTGCACTATCTCTTCGCCATGTATGACGGTATCTTCTGGCCTGAGTAGCTGCAGTGTAACCATCTTTTGGAACAATCTGTCAATCTCATTGAGCACTTCCTTTTTCGCTGCACTTGATGAGTGACTCACAGCAAGTCTGATCTCATTCCATTCTTCTCTGTGCATTTTGCAGACTTGATCAAGAGTAATTGCTTGAGTCTCTGTGCCTCTGTAGATGAGCAACTGTGCTTTAGATTGATTCTTTGGTTTCTTCAGATTGACCTTGGTAATAGGAGCAGGGTTTGATCTACCAGTCATTCTAGATGCATATTTCTTCATATCGATCTCATTCCATAACTTATCCACTGATGTCTTTGCTCCCACTTTCTTTTTAGGAATAGCAACAACTAATTCTCGCTGCTTTTCAGAATCCTCAACCTCTTGCAAGATTCTAGCAAATACAACATCACTTTCTTTTTTATCTCTTTTAATTCTTACCAGTCTCTCTCTTTCCTCTTCCTCTTCACCACTCAGTTTTAACCGATATGCCCTGTCTGCATCAGATTGTTCTTTTAACATTTTCTTTCTGTCTTCTTCTTCTCTTACCTTAGCTTCAGCTTGTATTTTTAAAATTATTTCTCGCTCCCTATCCTGTCTAACTTTTATCTTTCTCGCTATGCGTTGTTCCTTTGTTTCTTCAGGATGAAGACTTCCTGAAGTTGAATCAGAAGAAAGTAGTAGTGATGGAGCAGATGTCTCTGGCATACTAATCTCTGGAGTTTGAGTAGCTGTGGGCAAAGAAGATAAGGTAGTAGTTACTGTTGTTGCTTCTGTTGGTTGTGTTGCTGATTATGTAAGTGCAATTGTGAGTTGATGAGTTGTTGTGGATTGGCTTGTTTTAGGTAGAGTTATCAAAGTTGCTGCTGTGGTTTGTTCTGGGTTGACCTCTGTTATGACAATATTTAATTGAGGTGCCGGTGGAGATTTAGAATCTTCCTCCAAGATTGTTTGAAGATGAGACATGTTGCTGATATATCCTCCTCAGTGAATAATTGCTTTCTATGCTTGGAGGAGGTGGACCCTGATGTGGAAGTTTCACTTGTCCTTTTTCTTTTTGTAAGTAAAGAAGAAATATGTTGCTGATCCTCCATGTTTTCATCATTATCATCTTCTTCACCATTCTTCTCATCATTATTGTCGTCATCATCATTATCATCATTTCCATCATCACCATCATCCATATTCACATCATTCTCATTATCATCCTCCCTGTTCATCCATTCCCAGCGAGCCAATTCATAACTCACTGTCTCCCCCTCAACCCTTGCTGACTCATCAGCAGCACACTCCTTAACTTTAGAATTATACATCCTGAGCTCATCAGGATGAAACTCAGGGAAATTAATCTCCTCATATTCATCATTATCAGTATCAGCGTCCATGTCAACCCATTATAATTCAGCAACTGCATCAGCTTCTAGTTCTGGTTTCTCAGCAATTGGGCGAAGAGAAAAAGATTCAAGTAATATTTCTCTGTGATCAGCGGCTTGATTGATGATAACATCATTTTCAGCAACTTCTCTCTCCCCCTTGTCATCATAGAAAGCTGCTACATACTCCTTCATACAGCGATATAACTTACGGTTATCAATCCGGAGGGCAGCAACTTCAGGCTTTGTAGCTTGTTGATGAGAGGCCATTTTTGGAATAGCAGCAACTAACTGATCAATGGCTTTAATATACTCGAGCATAGAAGAGGCCATATCTGTTTGTTGAGCAGTGAGAGCCTTGATAGCCTCATCATGAGTGATCAGATTTACCTTTGTGGTGGTGGCAAGCTCAGACAGTGCCGCTGATTGCGTTTTAAGCAGTGATGAATGATCAAGGTCAGCTTCAGACAATATTTTAACTTTCTCACTGATAGAAGAGCTCCAGGAAGGAATGGGTTCATAGAAAGCAGCAAGAGCATGAACCTTCTCAGTCAGCTGAGTAACACTGCCTTTTAGTGCATCACGTTCCTCAGTGAGCAGCTTGATGTGTTGTTGAGATGAGGCAATGTACTCCAGCAGCAGCTGATCGGTGGAGGAGTGAGATGATGAGGCTTTGTGAGTATCAGTGTGAGAGGTGGGTGGAGTTGGTTGTTTTGGTGGAGATGATTGTGGTATTGTTTGTTTTGCTGGAGATGATGGTGGGGTTTGTTGTGGTTGTGATTGGGCTCCCTGATCCCCTGCACCCATGGCAGTCTCAGCAAGGGGATCATCACCACCTACCTTTGATATATTATAGCTGGAGAGAGACATAGTGTCTAACTCTTGTATCGGTGAGGTGACAAGATCAGCTGGTGGAGCAGTAGTTGTGACAGGTGGTGATGGAGCTGCAGTAGAGACATATAAGTGGTATGGTGGAGGTGGTGGTGCTTCATCGTCTGAGGTGGAGGTGTCCATGGGTTGGGTTTCCTCGTCATCACCAGCTTGTGTTTTAGCTGATGGATCATCAGAAACAGAAAGTGTAGCCTGTGTCTCACCATGTGATTGTGGTGAGACATTGACAGCTAGTGCAGTGCTAGATGAGAGATGGCTCGGGTCTGTAGCCAGTGGTGTGGCATCAACATTGAGTGTGTTATCACCCGCTGATACCACTAGCCCTTTGCTTGAAATGTCATCCTTTCGTGAGGATGACAAGTGGCTGATGGGTAGACTCGATGGAAGGGTGTGGGATGCACCCGAATCACTGCTAACAATGAGTTGAGCCATTGTAGCTGTCTGTAGTTGTCCCTTTGTAAAGTCACTGGACTTTCGGGAGTCCAGTGAAGTAGTTGTGGTTATGGGTTGATCAAGAGTGCCCGTAGGGACTGAACGTACGGACTCTGCTTCACTCTTGGCATCCGTAGATGTCTTCTTTTTGCTACGTCCCTGATCATTTATTTTCAGGGACCCTAATTTGAATTTTTTCTTGGGAGCTGTGGAGGGTTTCTTGGTTGGTGGTTTAACCACAGTGGTCACTGGGGGTGTGGTCAGTGACGTGGTCGATGGGGGGGGGGGGGGCAGCAGCTGACGGTTGTACAGAAGTGATAGGCTGGGGTGCAAGTATCCCCTTGGTTTTCATGAAATCAGGGAGAGACACAGTCGCTGGTTTAGAAAATATTTGACTTCCTACCAAGGTTGGCTCAAAACCAGTGAAAGGTACTCTATCATAGGCTTCGAACTGATTTTTGAAAATCAGTGACAGAAACCTGGGATAGGGTACATATTTTGCCATGGAGGACTCAGCGATTTTATTGATCAGCTCATCGAAAATCTCACTTGCATAGTCAACTTGTAGAGAGTTGACTAGTGACCAACTGATCTGTGCCTCTAGGGTGCTGAATTGATCATAGCTCCCTGTTTTAGTGCCCAGACACTGAATAAAATTTGAAAATAAAGCATTCCAGACACCATCCATTTTAGATTTATGAACAGTGAAATACTTACGGTTACCATTTGCATTGAGGGAGTGTTTGCATTCAATCTCAGTGAGATTTACGATGCCTCCCTTGGCAGCATCTCCGTCAGGCAGTGACTCGTAAATATTATGCACTAGGAGTTGTAAAACAGTGCGGATGATGTCTGCAGTGATCAAAATTTTTGTACCACCATTATCGATGAAACCCTGGATTTGTGAAACACCATTAACAACTGAGTGAGTACAAGTGAACCAGAAATCACTAAGCCATTCTGGGTTCATTTCTCCAGGCGATAAGGTGAGAGCAGAGAGAATAAAATGGTTATTTAGAAAATTTATAATCTCCGCATACTCTGTTTTCGTACAAGTTACATTTCCCAAATAATTAGATTTTGGGACTCTTATAGCAAGATCTTCGCTTACTGCAGAGGCTCGAAGAGCTTTAGTCTCTGCAGTAGGTGTATATGAGTTCAAAAGAATTTTGATCTTGCGATTTTAAGCCCTAAAAGTTAATTTGCAGGTTTAAGATTTAGGGTTTTGAAAATGAGAGTAATTTTGATAGTACGAAAATCAAGTAAGCGTAAAAATGAAAATGAGTTTAAGTCCCTGATTATATAGGGTACGCCACTTGATTTCGTGTGGTTAAAAATGAAATGTCGTGGACGATGGTGGTGGTAAGTGGTAGTGGTATAGGGGTGATGATGGTGGAACATGGTGGCATTAATGGTGATGGGAGTGGTGCGCCGGAAAAGTGCACTGACGTAAGAAAGAGAGTGTCAGAAATGCAGCTTTTTTGTTGTACCATAAAACATTCAAACAAAATTCGTTAAATTAAACACAAAACGTATTAAATAAATGAATATTTGTCGATTGATATACCACCCTTAAATGATATAACAGGGAGTCCCTGAAATATATAATCAATGTGAATTGATTATCCACAAAATGTTTTATGAAAGAAATATAAGTATCATAAGAAGAGAATTTAGATCTTTTATCTTGCTGAACCTTTATCTCCCTGACTTAATCACAACTTAGAATACTGATTAAATCATTTAAAATAAGTTCCAGTTTTGATATAAATCAAAAATTATCAACCTTAGATAAATATATGTTGTTTTATTTAATAAAATGAATATCATATTATGTCTTTAGTTAAATGTATATTTAGTTCGTATATCAATCACTCACTTATCAAACCATAACTTAGAATATTGGTAAGATCAGCTAGTAATAATATGCAAACCTGATATCAACTCAACTTCAAAACATAAAGAGATATTCATGTGACTTTACAAATTATAACAATAGTTGAACACAACTAACTGATTACTGAACTCGCTGATTAATTAGTGATTTGGAATCTCAATAAGTAAAGTTTAATTGTAGAAGAGGGGGTTGAATACAATTAAAAACTTTTCCGATTTTAACTAAGTTATTTAAATCAAGTTTTAATTGTTATCAGAAGAACATATATCAAACAGAGTATCGCAATCGCAAAACATAAATAAACAAAGAAGCAAAACATATATCAAACAGAGTATCGCAATCGCAAAACATAAATAAACAAAGAAGCAATAGTAGTTGAACTGTGAATCTTATTAATCATAAAACTTACTAAGTGTTAATTGCGGAATGGAATAGCCAAGGCTAATCCAAATCAAACACTCAAGCTAAACTATTACAAAAGAGATGAACAGTAGTGGACAAACATGCTAACTGTTCACTCGCTGGTCGCTGATACGTGCTTAGACTAACTACTAACTGAACACACAAGTGATTAACACGTATAACGGCAAGTTTCTAAGTACACAGTACTACACTATTTATAGCCAACTATCCCGCAAATATCTCCTACAAACTAGGATCTGGAATGACACGTGTTGCTGCTTGATTGGCTCTGTAGGTCGGTTGAGAACATTCTGTGGTCCCCAATTCAGTTACCGAGAATATCTCTTTTGTCCCATCCAATAACTTGCTGACACGTCATTCTTCAGATATTTTAAGTACGAGAAACACTTGCTGACGTATAAATGATGAGCGACTTGTACTTGTAAGAAACCTTATTTAAATAAGTTACTGAAGAAGTAATAAACCTCTTCACTCACTGCGAGCTAACATGCTCTTGTAGAGTGACTTGATTTATATATCTTCAGCAACTTTCTTTTATTGGGGCAGTGACTTTAGCCTTTATTCTTGCAGAAGTAAAACTCTCGCTGTTTTATTGAAATCAGCGACATACATAGTTGAGTTTTAATCTTCCTCAGCATATCAAATTTCCTTGAGTAGAATGAACAGCTACCAGTGAGTACTAACTTCAGCAACAGAAGCTTTGACTTAATCATTTCCTTCATCGAGCATATTAACATTGAGTTGGTCAGCGACCAGTGACTCAACAGTATGACTTGACATTGTTTCTTGCCATCTATAAAAATGTTTTGAAAAGGAATGTATAATGTATATAGTTTGACTAATAAGGTATATTTCCGATTATATGAGGGTTAATTTGATCTTTTCGCATCTTGATAATTGTTAGGTTTCAAAGGAAAGGGCTAAACCTTTTATAAGGTAGTATAGATAATGAGTAGTAAAATATGACACTATAAACTATAAACTTACTACTCCGTACTATATATTAGCATTTGAGGGTGAGGTTCAAATGAGAATAGGAATTTGTGTGAGAATGAGGGAACCAATGATATTATGTCATATGTACAAAGAGAATGCTCCACATATACAAAACCCATTTACCCCCAACATCAATTATCTCACAAACGACAAATCGAAAAATTATGAAAATTGCACCATTAAATTCAGCGTTTTCTCCTCTTCGATGTGCCGTCTCTCAAGGCATACTTTCGACAAGTTTTTTTTCCATCTTTTTTGGTGGGTTCCACATTTACTAACACATGTGTTAAAGTGTTGCGTTTAGGGTTTGGGGTTTAGGGGTTAGGGTTTATGGTTTAGGGTTGGGGGTTTGGGGTTTCAGGGTGAAAAACCCCAAACCCCCAACCCTAAACCACAAACCCTAACCCCTAAACCCCAAACCCTAAACCTTAAACGCTTTACAAAACTCTAAACCCTAAATCATACTAAACTCTGTTAAACCCTAACCCTAAATCCTAAACCCTAGCCCTAAACCCTAACCCTAACCACAAATCAAATGTACAACCAATCACACACATGTGTTACTAATTTGTAAAACCCACCAAAAAATGGGAAAAAAAAAAGTTGTCAAAAGTATGCCTTGAGGGACGGCAAATCGAAGAGAGAAAAACATTGAATTTTATGACGCAATTTTAATGATTTTTTGACTTACCGTTTGTGAGATATTTGAGTTTCAAAAATGTGAGGAAATGTGTATTTGATGAAAATGAGTGGTTGAGATTGATTCCCCTATTCTCACTCAAAATTGATGTACTCATTTGAACTCTACTATTCTCAATGGTTTGAAAATGGATGGGAGTGGGCTAATGGGATAATCAACTCTTCTACTCTTCTCAATGCAAGATAATTTTGAAACATATATAGTATTAGTTCACATGGTTGGTATCATTTTTAATTACATATTCTGATAAAATGATTGGTCAATGATAATTTATTTACTGAATATGATGAGGATATGGTAGAATTAAATTATGAAAATGTAACTTATAGAAAAGATTGTTGCAAATGCTTTTATTATGGAGTAAAAAATGTTGCATATAAAAGAAATGAAATAAATTATTAATAATTGCATATAAAGTATGACTTGACATTGTTTCTTGCCATCTATAAAAATGTTTTGAAAAGGAATGTATAATGTATATAGTTTGACTAATAAGGTATATTTCCGATTATATGAGGGGTTAATTTGATCTTTTCGCATCTTGATAATTGTTAGGCTTCAAAGGAAAGGGCTAAACCTTTTATAAGGTAGTATAGATAATGAGTAGTAAAATATGACACTATAAACTATAAACTTACTACTCCGTACTATATATTAGCATTTGAAACTTTTCCAAATATAAAAAAGATTACCCACGTACATACGGAACTTTGCCGATTGATGATTACCATTTACCACCGACCTTCGTTTCAAAATTTTTAGTCTATATTATTATTATTATTATTATTATTATTATTATTATTAATTAATTAGTTAATAACCTACCACCTTAAGTCTCTTATCATACCCAAGATAAGCTCACGCATATCAACCCATGTTCCATCGTAGCAATTGTCCCTTCATGCATCACGTAACATTTGCCAACCACTTTATATGTTTTTCTTTTTCTTTCCATGAAGCATAAACTTCGATATTACGGGTTCAATTTCGATTGTCCCCATATTACTTTAACGGCGATTTACGCAATTTACTTCTCTTATTGTTGCTCCATCGATATGAAGCAGTGCTGTTGATTGCTGAAGAGGCGCTTCTTAGATGAAACTATCTTCAGGATGAAGGGTCGAAGGATAAAGGGATCCTTCGACATACGTTACGAGAGGTTCCGAACCGAAGAGCTAAATAGCCCTTCGGCTGGCGATTCCCAGCTGGTAACCCATTCCACATTTAAGTGGATACAGATTGTACGCCACGAAAGTTGGATACCTCATTCGGTATGAGAGCAATGCTAGAAGTAGCAATGTAGAAAGAGAAAGTCATATAGAGGGAAAGAGTTAGAGAGAGGGGGGCAAATGTAATGAGGATGTATTCCATGAGAATTGAATCCATGCCTTTGTGTTGGTTGAGGAGCATTTATAGTGCTCTGAGTTGTGTCTCTAATCTATTTTCGGTAAATAGATTTAACGCTTTCGGTCAAACCAGAATTGGTTGTGTCCGTTTTGATGTATGTCTCTGAATAAGCTATTCCCTATGTTCACGCTTCTTGCATTAGTATCAGTGCGCCACCTTTGGCATAAGTGTGGTTTCCAATACTTCTCTGTTGGCAATATGGCCCTTCCATCTTCCGTCATTTGGAACAATATGGCCCTTCCATCATATGACTTATGGAATTAGTACTTTTGGCAATATGGCCATTCCATCTTTCGTTATTTGGAATAATATGGCCCTTCCATCATATGACTTATGGAATTGGTACTTTTGGCAATATGGCCCTTCCATCTTCCGTCATTTGGAATAATATGGCCCTTCCATCATATGACTTATGGAATTGGTATTTTTGGCAATATGCCCCTTCCATCTTCTGACATTTGGGACTTGTATGCTTTCGGCTTTCACCTTAGTCGAAAGATACATGGTACGTCATCACTTATATTAGCCGTGAATGACTACTAGAGGGTCGGTTTTATCCTCCTTTTATTACTCGCGTACATTAGCATAGATTAATTAGAGTTAGTTGTCGGCGGAATTTATTTCTAAGATATGCTTACGTATTTTTGGAGTTGTTAACTATTAGATATCCGAAACAAATTATAGGCACTTTTCTTATTTATCTAATATTTGTAGCTGCTTCTGTACGTTTTTTATCGTTACAAATAATGTTAGTCCTAATTAGATGCTTGTTTGGGCCCACTTTCTAAATTTTGGAGCATTTTTCACATAATGCAACTCTAGTAGAGCGGTCTATAAAGTCAATTATGTAGAAGTGACGGGAAAATCAAATATATAAGAGTAATTATTTAATGATTTGAGTAAATATATACTACTACTTTGACTGAGATATTTTACATTGTAGTTACTCTTTTTCTAAATACATCAAGTATTCATATGCTTGTATATGTAGTCGACCACTTTTTAAAACTTAACGGAAAAGGACGAATATTAGAAAAAACACACAGACACCACAATGGATATATATTTCCTTGTTTTTAAATATTGAAAGTGATGATTTTATAAACAAGGCTAAACCTTAGGGACTATTCGTGTAATTTACTTACACATTTTCACCAACCCTATTCTGATTCTCCCTCCTGTCAAAACAAATATACCTTTTCTCTCTCTACAGCACTGATATCACCTTCTTCATTTCAAATCTCTAAAACAAGAAAACCCTAGCTAGTTCTTACAAGAAATGGCAATGGCAATGTTGGTAAAGCGTGGTTGCAAACACATTTTAAGAAGAGAAACACCGGTTTGTGTGTTTCTCTCTACTAAGGTTGACGAGAAAGAACAAAAAGGGCAGAAATCCAAACTTGATGAAGATAACATCAAGAACATAGCAAAAAATTTAACAAAAACAGTAGCCCTTGTTCCACCTTCTTCACTAGCAATTCCTGCCATTTACAAGGCATACGAGTTTTTGGGTCCAGTTGTAAGAGAATTGGGTGGTATCGTCCGGCCCGAAATCGTGGGTTAGTTTAACCCAGTTATTATCGTTAAACTAACCCACGATTTCGGGCCGGACGATACCACCCAATTCTCTTACAACTGGACCCAAAAACTCGTATGCCTTGTAAATGGCAGGAATTGCTAGTGAAGAAGGTGGAACAAGGGCTACTGTTTTTGTTAAATTTTTTGCTATGTTCTTGATGTTATCTTCATCAAGTTTGGATTTCTGCCCTTTTTGTTCTTTCTCGTCAACCTTAGTAGAGAGAAACACACAAACCGGTGTTTCTCTTCTTAAAATGTGTTTGCAACCACGCTTTACCAACATTGCCATTGCCATTTCTTGTAAGAACTAGCTAGGGTTTTCTTGTTTTAGAGATTTGAAATGAAGAAGGTGATATCAGTGCTGTAGAGAGAGTAAGTATTTATTAATAATCATCATAGTTACTACTGTTTTTTTTTTTTTTAATTGTTATTATTATTATTATTATTATTATTATTATTATTATTATAATTTTGCTAATCTCATTTAGTTTCTTTTTTCAACAGCTAGAGTTGAAACTTACAATGAGATCATGACACTCACTCGAAAAGCATACAGCGTAGTGCGTGATCCAGATAGTTACAAGCTGATTTACCTGGTAGCTAGGGAGCTTTGCATTAATGATAGTAAGATTCCTTTGTTAATTTGTTGTCCAAGAATGGACTTTGTTAATTTGCAGCTTGTAGACTTTTATAAACTCTTGAGATTGGACTTTTGTTAACTTTTGGGCTCCAACTTGTGATAAATTTTGTTACTAGTTTTGAATTAAGTTTAGTATCATCAACATCAATTCAGTTTTGTTATTAGTTTTGAACTCACTTTTGTATAAGCTGAAAAGTTTAACTCTTTGATGTTTGCAATCTTAGTTATTGGTGGGGGTTCGGTCAGTTAGCTGGTATTTGTTTAGTCATTCAGATAACCGTTAGACAATCTCCATGTGATTGTGCATTTCTTTCCGGTCATCAATGTTATGTATCGTTCTTAACATAATCATACTTCTTTTATTACATTTAAGGGATCGTGTTTTTATTAAGGGATAGTGTTTTTAGTCCAAATTGAGGATGTATAATATATGGCTTCACAAGTGATTCACTGAATCACGTACAAAACGAATTACTCTTAATACAATGTTTCGTATGTAAAACTTATTTATATAATTATACTATACTTTTATCCAATATTTTTATAACTTTATTTTACATCAAACCCGTGTATACACGGGTCAATAAACTAGTTAATGGTTAAATTGGTGAAAGCAGTTTTGTATGAGGCAGCTTAATATTTCGGTTTTCTAAATTTACTAAAAGTCAAATAAATCAAATCATTGAATTAAGTTCTTATTATATATATTTACTAAAAGTCAACTAATATTCTTAAACTTCTTCTACAGATTTTCGTTCTGAGGTCTTGCAGCTGGCATTTAAGGAATTCAAGATGACACGTGAGTGTTCTTCTTGTTACTACTTTTGTTTATTAATTACTTATTAGTAACTATACTTATTATTTAATGTTATATGTTATTGTTAGAACTAACCATATTGTTTATTAACAGCAAGAGTCAAGAGTGGCTAATGGTCTCGATTGGTTCAACAAGGTGATCACACTCACCAAACAACATGGAACTCCCATTGAAAACACGGTCAACAACAGTGTTCTGTTCGACCATGATCATCTGGATGTGCTGATTGGCAGTTTCGACATAGCCCCTGAAGACCTTGATGCTGACTTCAAGGTTCTCATGCATCGCAACTTCATATTTATTATGTCCAAAGGGGTAGCCGTAAACAGCCTCACCCGGGTTGATACCAAGCACCATCCGGGTTTTCTTCCCGAGATGTGATAAGAAGAAGGTGGACAATGATGACGATGAATTCGATCAGAAGGAGGTGGATGATGATGAGGATGAACTCGTGATTCCATTCATTGGAACCAACTGAGATGGGTGAGGCTGTTAGATAAGATGGTAAGGAGATGAAGGTGTTAACAGTTGATTCTGAAGTAAGCAGGGGATAGTTGTGTTTTAAAACTTTGTGTGGACAGTGGTACTTTAATTAGTTGTGCTTATTAGTAATTAACAATGTGGCTAGCTTGAATCTGAAGATGCTATTTGGTTATGATGTATTGACTGATGCTTTTTCTTGCTTAATAGTTAGTAGCTCTGGCAACTAATATATGGTCCGTCCTTTGCTTCGAGTTATATTATAAGCTGTTATGTTTTGATCCATCGTTTCTGTGGATAGGTAAAGAATGGCCATGGAAAATAACCAGCTTTTTTCACCCAGTTGGTATGATAGAATGTATATGGTTGGTCTTTATTTGTATATGTTTTGTAATAGCACCAACTCCAACTCCTTTCGTTGTAGTGATTAATAATTAGCAAACATACTTAAATGTGATTTTTGGATCTATATATGGTTTTAGTTAATATTGTACGTTAAACTATTTTATAAAACTTTCGACCTGTTTTTCACAATTCTAATTAAGGTATTCAATTTAATTTTCAAATTAAAAGGTGTTCGAATTGCTTGTGGATAGTTTTTGCATTTTCAAATTTAAATGACATTTTGAAAAAGCACGTCCCAACCTACTTTTTTAAACTTGCATTTTCTCACTAAAAAACGCAAATAATCACTCCTTTGTCAAATACATTTCTATGATTATTTGCTTTTTCGAACGCAATAATCAAAAAATCTTTTCAAAACGCAATCTCAAACATCCCCGTAATATGAAATACGTTTGAGTATGGAAACTTATTGTTATACATATATCTGAATTTTTCAATCCGAGCTCAAGTCTGTATTATGAAAACTCATTGAGCTCAAACTTATCTTATATGAGTCGAGTCTAAGCTCAGCCTTGTCATCTAACTTGGCTCAATTACAGCCTTAAAATGACCCATAGGTAGCACATAGCTTTTAACAAAAAAGGGTTTATTAAAATAAGCAACATACTCCGGATATTTCATGTCACTAATTTTATTCACGTGTAAGGATCATGAATAGTTCTTGAGATATGTATACTTGATTTGATTGATGGCATACGTTATGCTTTATCCAATACATCAAGATCAAAAATGTGACACCGTACGTATCTCATAAAGACATAAACCATATCTTGCTGATGAACAATGAAAACTCTATCACATGACTCGTCATGATTACTTACATGCCAGTAGGGATGATGGCAATTCGGGTTGGGTTGGGGTACTGGATTCGGATTGTTGGGTTAGATATGGTCAACCCGAACCCAATCTTATTTTATAAGCGGGTTGAGTATTTCAACCCAAACCAAAACCCGATAACCCGGAACCAACCCGAGTTACCCGGTTTTTATCTAGTCAACAAATTTTCGCCTGAATTTCGAGACTTCATGTCGATTACGGGTCATTCCGCTGAAATAGGTCCGCATTGATGAAATGATTAACAGTTCACATGACATTTAGCAAATTCTCGATAATTTAACACTAGTAAACTCTTTTATACGGAGTATTATTTACTCATATTAAAATTAAGGTTAAAGACTGAATTGTTTTCCAAATTCCAAGAAATGTTGCCCGGGTATTGTTAAAATTTTATGTTTCAAAACAGAAAGTGTAGAAAGTAGAAACAGGTTAGCAGGGGTCAACCACGCGTGTCAAAATATTAGTGGGTGAGAAATAGGAGTAAATAAAACAAAAAGTGTCAGAGCAGATGATGGAGTACTATTTTAGAGGGTTGATGGATATATTGTGGCTTGCCCCCATGCAGTCGCGTCTGTCATGCTACCGCCACTATTCCGCATCTGCAGCAGCTGTCATTTTTGCCGTAAGTATGCAAAAAGCGTGATACACATATATACAAGCACGTATGTATGCATACAACATATATAAAAATATATACATATCACTACATAGTACATAGTACATACAAGTTACAGACAACATGAATATATATATATAGTGGATCATTTTTCAATAGTGTGAATTGAAAAAAAGAAGACTCATTAAAGTGTAATTATGCATCTAAGCTAGTGAAAGTTTTTAAGTGTTAGAGCTCACCGATGTGGAGCCAATTTTTTCGTCGTTCAAGACATTCGCCACTCCGAGCCGATGTTTCAATTGTCATTCGCGGTTGACATCCGACCTGAAAGAACTCAATATCCTCTACTTCGACAATTATCACTTCGGTGTTCTACTTAGAACACTAAGTAATCAGTATCACCACTCCCTTTGATGTTACAAGTATTTCTTTAATCTATAAATATATATATCAAATGATGTGATTAGTATTATTCCTATTATTGACATGGTTATTTACACCTACTAAGATCAATAATATTAACTGAAAGTCGAAACGAACAAATGTACTATTGTTTGTGTTTGTTAAACAAAGACACAAAAGGGTTTCTATAATGGTACTATTTTTTTCTATCATCATTGAAATGTAATGTTATTTCGGTGATAAGTTAGGGGTTTTTTTTTTAATTATCATTGAAGTGTAAAGTTTTTTCAGTAATAATAAGTTTGTTAAATTAAGTGATTTTTTACTTGCTCAATTGAGATACGTGTAATGAAAAAGGTTTTGAAAAGTTTTTTAATTAGAAAACATAGTTTATATATTCATATATATCAAACAAAGTTTTTTAAACAAATATTACCCATCAAATCGTTGTCTTATATAACTAAATGCTAACAATTTTCTTTTAAAAAAATACACATGTCACATCAATTCTTACCTTAAATAACCTCATAAAATATATTTATTTTAATTAAATAAACTCCGTAATGAGTGAAAAGGATAAAAAAAAATTATATTATTTAATTGTTATAATTTTTTTTTAATATTACTCGTTTATAATCAAAAGCTTTAATACAAATATGAAGTAACAAACACTGTTACAGCAACTTTTATCCCACTAATGCTAATATGTTCTTCTGACAAATAAATATCGTTTAAGTTATCCGTTCGCAGTATGTTTCGTAATGACTATTAACTCGAGCTAATGACAATCACTGTCTCATGTCATTTTGTTTATTCAACATTCAATTTTTACTTATGTCAAAGTATATATAATGCATTTAAAGAGTTTAAAGTAAAATTGGATTAAAAGTGATAATTATTAATAAGTACACGAAAATCATCAATACCTGAATCTGATTTACAAAGAATTGATGTAACATTCAAAATTTGTTTCACAAGTAGTGTTTTTGTCATTAATAACTTTTCAACTCCAATAGTTTAGTTTATGTTATCAATTATTTTCAGTTTTAATATATGATAATTACACATTTAAGTTTACCAAATTAATTTATTGAGCTACTTAAAAATTGACAATATACTTATATTTTTAAATGATCATACATCGCACAGGCTCAATATTTTTATTAACAACATTAAACTTATAAATTAATATAGTTGTATTTTATAAAGGGTCGTGCATCGCACGGGCTCAAATGAATTAACAACACTTTTATAACAACTTAGATACCACAGATTTAGAAGTAAAAGTTACGTTATTACTTATTTTCATTTTCAATAATAATTAAACATTTTAAGTTAACAACTCTAATTCAATAGGCTAATTACAAATAAATATATAATGTATTTTATAAACGACCGTGCATCACACGGGCTCATAACCTAGTATATATATATATATATATATATATATATATATATAAGAAATTATTAACATGTGTTATAAAAAGGACATTTGAATGGATTTTTCGATTACGGTGGTGTACTGGTGTTGTAAGGACTAACTATAATTAAATTGCATAAGTTGCATTTATTTATGGTATTATTCCATAAATGATACTCCGTATGATTTAGTAGTATCTCTTATCTTGATTCAAGACATATAAACAAAATTCTTAATAATTTACGTAGTAGTTGACAACGTGCATTTTATGCAAATATTTTTAAAGAAAATCATTTCAACGTTTTATTTAGAATCAAGGGTACAAGTGATAGTGCTCAAGATACAAGTGACTAATGCTCATCGATAAAGGTAGTGATCGAATGGGGATTGACTATAGTCTCAAAACACCAAAGTGTCAAATTTACTCTTGTCCCAACCCATGTTAAGTTACTGACCAAAAAGCTTTGTCTATCAATTCTTAACATTATATCCTTCTAATGGTTAAAAGAACAAATTACTACTGTAGCACTGAACACGACTAGAGCTTAGAAAGGTAATATGTTGAAATACTGGAATTTAAGCAGAAGGTCAAAAGGGGCCAATGGAAAGAAGACTAATTCAAGGACCAATTGGTTGCAGGATTCGTAGATTAAGGGTTTATTTCAAGTGTTTGATTTCAATGTAGCTCAGATGTTACTGTCTTGTAGTATGTGTTGTGAGTTGTAACCTCTCTTTGTATATTCCCATTTTATTTAATTGTCTTTTGCCAAAAAAAGAAAAGAAAAACAGAAAGCAACATATTGAGGTTGAAACCCATCTGTTAGTATATTTGATATAATCTTATTTTTCCTTAACTTTTTTTTACAATAAAGTTATGAACTCTTTTAAAAGAAAAACAATTTTTTTTCAAAAGTTACACACACATTAGAGAATAAAGTTATTGTCCGTTTACGCCTACCTATTATTATTTCGAGTATTTATAAGCACAACGAATAAATATGTCAATTGTGTGTGGTACGTATTGTACACGAGATAAAAGTGAATTAACGTACTAAGACGCTTTTTGCTTACCCTTGATAAGTGCTTATTTGTTTTCTCAATTTAATTAGATTGGTTCAAAGTGGAAAGAAAAAAAAACAATGAAAAAGTTTTGGAATCCTAATTTAGTTACAACATCCTCTTTATAAATATGAAATCCAAAATTAAGGAATAACTAATTTGAATTAAGCTAAAATTTCCAATAAAACTTAAATGAGGAAAACATCATATATGAATCACATATGTTTTACTTTTAGCCCATGGTTGGTTACGACAAAATTGTGTAGCATTTGCATTATTTTGTGATTCTGATACGGAAAAAGGATATATATTACTCCGTAATATACACGGGTGATGGAGTTAAAAACCAATGGAAATGAATTTCTTTCTGTTCCCTGCAAAAGCAATTTGTTGTTTCTGATCATTCTATTTTTATCGTATTTGAATCGAAGGGAGACACAAAAGAAAGGTGGTCAGTTTGTACAAAATGAACCATATTCATATTCATATATTGATATGGAATTACGGATATGAAATACACACGTACAAGCATATGTGCATACATATCAACATTTGAATTTACATGAAGATAGTACATAATACAAAACATTAATATGGATATAAAACAAATTTCAACAGAAGGAAAGCATGTATGTACAATTCCATATACAAGAAGTTTTTTATAATTTAATTTTAGTATTTTATTTAGTTGATGTTCCAAGAATGGGCAACTCCGTCCGTCATAAATTAAGTGTTCAATATTATTTTGCACAAAGTTTAATAAAATTGTGATCATTACATTATGACCCAATAAAATTTCATGTTGTATAATGAAAAGTATATTGATTGATTAAAAGTTCAAAATTATCACTTATTTTATGACAAACCAACATATAGTTTGGGGACATGCATTTCAAATGTATAAAGCAAAAACGGAAACAAAGAATTATTCCTTCGGGAAAGTAAAACAAAATTGTGATTGGTTTTTACAACTAAATAGACATTTGTAGTGTTTCCTCTTTTATCAAATAGTTCATGAACCAAGGTGGTGTTTAGTTTTTAAGTAAGAATGATAATGGGCATGATAAAAGAAAATGATGACGGAGAACGTATATAATACTCCCTCCGTTCCAAAATTATGAACAAGAAGCACACAGTTTAAGAAAACTAGAAAAGTACATTTATTACTATTGACGACCAATAAAATTTCATTTTTGCCATTTTTAAGCATTTTGATTGGTTAATTTTGAAAGATGATAATTATTTTTGGACATACCAAAATGAAAAGGTGGACAGATAAATTGAAACGGATGGAGTATATATATATTTCTAAAAATATAAGATGAGTATATTTGTATGTGTATATAAATTTAAAGGTAGTATTAATCTTAAAACGGGAATAAAAGATAGGTAGAAAAATGACAAGTCACTATAGATTGCGAGAGTTAGAGAGATATAGAGAAAAAAAAATTAATAGATTTTAATTAGAAAACCCATTTTGAATATAGTTGGGTTTGAGTAAACACTCAAGTTAGGGTATCGTTATACCCGTTAGCCCGTTACCATTAAATGCGGAGTAACAACAATGATTATGATATCATACCATCATTCTCGAATCCTTGTAACAAACACCGTCTAAGTTATACTTCTAAGTTCGATTTTATGATAAGAGATGAGATCATTAGAGTACAAGAATTATTGAAAGAATGGAAGTACCAATGATATTGTGCCATGTGTACAAAGAGAATGTTCCACATGTACAAAACTCATTTACCCCCAAACTTAAATATCTCATAAACGACAAATCAAAAAATTATGAAAATTGCACCATTAGATTCAGCGTTTTATCCTCTTCGATTTGCCGTCCCTCAAGGCATACTTTCGACGAGTTTTTTTTTCTCTCATTTTTTGGTGGATTTCACATTTTACTAACACACGTGTTAAAGTGTTGCGTTTAGGGTTTAGGGTTTGGGGTTTAGGGGTTAGGGTTTGGGGTTTCTCCCCCGAAACCCCAAACCCTAAACCCTAACCCCCAAACCCCAAACCCTAAACGCTTTACAAACCTTTAAACCCTAAATCTTACTAAACCATACTAAACCCTAAACCCTAAACCATAAATCCTACTAAACCCTAAACCCTATATCTAAATTAAATGTTCAACCAAATATTAACACATGTGTTAGTAAAATGTGAAACCCACCAAAAAATGAAAAAAAAAAACTCGTCGAAAGTATGCCTTGAGGGACGGCAAATCGAAGAGGATAAAACGCTGAATCTAATGGTGCAATTTTCATAATTTTTCGATTTGTCGTTTGTGAGATATTTAAGTTTGGGGGTAAATGGGTTTTGTACATGTGGAACATTCTCTTTGTACAAATGGCACAATTTGATTGGTACTTTCATTCTTTCAATAATTCTTGTACTTCAATGAACTTTTCTCTTTATGATAAAACTAGAATGTGTATTCCATAATGATCACGGTTGTAGAATATTAACTTGGAGAAAATAAAATACTGAATAAAACATGGTGAAGATCAGTGGCGGATACATGAATTTTTTCCATGAGGGCTATTAGTTATTTATATGAATGAGAGAAATACTGTAGCACAGAACACTAGAGCATAGAAAGGTAATATGTTGAAATACTGGAATTTAAGAAGAAGGTCAAAAGTGTCTAGCATCATTGGGACTCATTTTGATGATTAATGTTCTTTCTTTCGGTGCCTTCGAAACTCAGAGACGATCATGATTTCATTTAGCTCAAATGTTAGTGTCTTGTAATATATGTTTTAAGTTGTAATCTCTCTTTGTATATTCAATGATGACGTTTGTTCTACCAAACAAGAGAAAGTAAAGGAAAAAAAAAAGCAACATATATTTACACTGTATTCTCAAGATTTTTTTTAGGTGAAAAGAATGGGATGGAAATGAAAAGAGTAAAAAGGAATAGCAAAGAATGTAATATACAAAGTTTTATATGCATTCTCGAGTTGCAAGGAAAACAAAAGAAAGGAAATGAAAATAATTAGTTATTGTATTCTTGAGTTGCATGGAAAGGAAAGGAAAGTAATCAAAATAAATAATTTTACAAATCTACCCTTTGCCATGTTTCGAAAACCGTCGGGTTTAATAACCTAACCGGTTATTGGTCAACGGCCAATAACCGGTTAGGGCTAAAAACCGGTTAGTAATCGAACCGGTTACCAAACGTGAGAACTGAAACCGATTATAACCGGTTACAAACCGGCTAGGTTATAAAAATCGATTTTAATAACCGGTCGAGTACCCGGTGGGTACAAAAGGAACCAGCCAGGTAAAACCTTTGATAATGTGGACAGTAGGTTTGGGTCGATGGGTTACCCGGCGGGTACCCATCTGATTTGGTGAATTTTTTTTTTTTTTAGTTTAAAACGAATAAGTAAATAGAAACATAAAATTAATAAACTCATAATACTTCAACTTTTATTAAATAAACTCATTATACATTATTCGAACATTTGGAATGGAAACATAAACGTAATAAACTCATAATACTTCAACTTTTATTAATATACGAACATAAAAGTTAATTCGTATAATTCGCTAGTCGTCGAGAGTGACATCTTCTTCAAAGCTAGCCTCGCGCGAAGCTTCATCGAGAGCTAGTTCTTCATCGGAAAGTGAGCATGCCATACTCGCTTCCACCTCTTCATCGTGTAAATCTTGTTCGTATTCTAGTTCACCTTCAAGACTTGAAATGTGTTGTATACGCTCCGATGCGTCTAAGTTAACCTTCAAGCAAATACACATCTCTAATGATGCCGGTGTGAGTCTTATTCTTCGTATAGATAACACCCTGCCACTAATAGAAAAAGAGGATTCCGAAGCTACCGTAGAAGCTTGGACGGTTAGTAAATCTCGGACCATGGCGATTAGAACGGAAAATTGAGATTCCCTCCCTTTCCATCAAACCAAAATATCAAATTGTGCGAATTCATTGGGTTGTATAGTGTTTAAAAAATCGATTCCGGTATATCTCCCATATTCGCTAGCCGATGGTTGGTCACCATCACCCCTAGCCCGTTTAGTGTTTTCTTGTCTTGAGCTATTATATAAGTTAATCATCGGATCCTTTGAAGTAGATGTAGTAAACGATGACGAAACCGAAGTTGAAGAAACATTTATTGAACCATATTTTTGAAAATAAATACTAAATAAATCTTTAAAACATTTGTTAAAATGAGTTTTTGCATTTGTTTCAAACCATTGGTCCTCGTCATTCAACTCCAAATCATTACAAATGGAATCGATAAGTAGTTCCACCCCGCTAATGTTCAAACACAAGTAATAATCAGTGGCATTTCTTTTCTTTGAAATATTTTCTAAGTTTTTCTTTCATGGGCCTTACCATTAGTGGATATATATCACCCATAAATTTGTATTCGCTTAATTTTTCACACACTAAATAAATTTAATTAAGTACCAAATGAATCGTGGGATAATAAACACCCGATAATAAAGTTGTTGCGGTTTTAAAAACTGAAACGGCCCAATTTTTTTATTTTTTTATTAGGAAACGTGTCTCATATCTCATCAGTAGATAAATACGAATACACAATATTCATGCATACACAAAACATTATTTGTTAGACCAAACAAAACAAAAATCTGAAACAGAGATGATCGCGTCGCAATATCAGATGATCGCGTCGTGATCCTGACACAATCGCGTCACGATACCCTAGATTCGCTTCGCGATATGAATACGCGATCCTAGGATTTTCATGTGATCGCGTATCAACACAGGCTTGATTAAGGATGCCTTCTGTGAACAATTTACACTAAGTTACGCGATCGCGTACCCTTTACGCGATCATGTACCATTTTTGTGAAACTTATAATCGCGTCGGGACGTGTAGGGATCGCGTCGCGATCTTGTAAAATCGCGTGGCGATTTATGCTAGTCGCGTCGCGACCCAGGTACCTGACCTGCAAACTCAGTTTTAAACACGAACTTTAGACGAGCATAACTTTCAACTCGTTGAGAGTTAGGACTTGAAATTTTGCGGACACCTTCACTATAACAAAATGAAGGTTTCCCTTTTTACACTTTTTCAATTTTCACAATATCGATGAATTTGGACACATGACCAATTTATGGTCATTTTGGACCATTTTTACAAACAACTAAGTTACAAACCACATGCCTTTGAGGTTCGAACTTTTCACCAACATATACAACACCCATATTGACTCTTAATTCAATAACAAATGACTATATACTTCTACCTTAACTCGTTTTAGACTATAGGTACACTAGTGACTCGTTTGGGCATTTTTGACCCATTTACCAAAACTAATAATATTTCAACCAAAATACTTTCAAATTCCACATATAATTGACTATTTCAAAGTAGTTGACTATATGTCAACACCAAATTCAACCAACAACTCAATTTGACATTTTGATACATTTCTTCATTTTTAACAAAACAAGATCAACCACATTCATATTAACTTCATACTTTCCCAAAAACACATATACAATATTTCACACCTTCGTTTGACTTTCAAAGTCAACGTACTATGAAACCAAAACTACAAACTTCATAATTAACTTCAAAACGTGTATCTTTGGGCGAATTATTCAAGTGATACTCATAGTGATAATAAGAAGAGAAGAGAGTTTGCCACTCACATACTTGCAAGCTTAATCCACGCTACTTTTTCTTAATTGCCTTTCCGTCACGATGCCCACTATCACCTACAATTTTCAACACTTAAAAGAATAAACATATTGCTTTGTGAGCATATAGGCAATTAATTAAGTAATTCACCACATCATTCAACAATTAGAAACAAGCCGCAAGAAACAAGTAATCTTAAGCAAACAACTATTAATGTATATTGAATAGTAGGCTTGGCCCAACCCGTTAGGTAGTCGGGCTTAGGGTTTTAGTATTTCATCCCCTATTTATACTTGTATCATGTTGCGTAATGAGATGAGGAAATACAAACATTTTTTATGGTATCAGAGCTAAACCCTAAATTTCTCCCCAAATATCTCATCGTCGACTAATTTCTTCTCTCCGTATGTTCACCATCTAAACACATATATCTCTTCTTCTATTCTATTGTTTAATAATAAGTAGTCTCAAAATTACCAACACAAGCACATGTGTTGTCGTCCGGATTTTGTTTGAATTGCTATTGTTAAATAATATAAAATTATTCTAGCCGATCGCTTTTCTTGTGGCTGCCGTTTCTACCGTCACTCAAGAAGTCAAACTTTAAGTTTTGATTTAGCTTAGCATTGTTTCAGTTGGAAAAAAAAAGAAGGATGTCACAATATTATTCGTCCGTGCCTGGAATATTTGATACGCGAGAAATCCCTTCGTAATTAACATAACCTGTGACATTTCATACGATGTTTCGTTCAGACCCTGGATGGATTATGGATACTGGGGCAACTACACATCTCACTTCGGATGCAGGTAATATCAAACCTATTTTTAATATTAACACTCCTCAGTCTGTTATAGTCGGTGATGGATCCACCATACCCGTTTCTTATATGGGTCACACTTAAATATCCAACCCTTACCGTCCCTTACATCTCACAAATGTTCTTGTCACACCTAATATAATCAAAAATCTTATATCTGTTCGTCAATTTACGACTGATAACAAGTGTTCTATTGAACTTGATCCTTATGGTTTCTCTATTAAGGACTTAAAAACCCGACAACTTCTTCTAAGATGTGACAGTACGGGTGATCTCTATCCCGTATCTGTTCACAAAGCTTTCGCTTCTGCCCTCCTCACTCAAAGTCAATCCCTTTGGTACCAACGCCTTGGTCACCCTGGTGACACTGTCTTAAAATCTCTTGTCTCTAATAATTTAATTTCTTATCGTAAAGATCAAACCCCCGTTGTGTGTCGTGCTTGTCAACTAGGAAAGCAAATAAAACTTCCATTCTATCGCTCTGAGTCTGTAGTTGAATCTCCTTTTTACATCATTCATTCTGATATATGGACTTCTCCTATTCCTAGTATTAGTGGTATTAAGTATTATGTATTATTTCTCGATCATTTCTCTCACTTTCTTTGGGTTTATCCACTACATCGAAAATCTGATGCATTCTCTAAGTTCTTACATTTTCGTGCATACGTTCATACTCAATTTAAGTGTGAAATTCATGCTTTTCGGTGTGATCACGGTGGAGAATTTGATAACAACTCAATGCATGATCTTTTTTCTGCTAATGGTATCCAGTTTCGATTCTCATGTCCTCGTACCTCACAACAAAATGGTAAATCTGAACGCATGATTCGAACCATTAATAATATGGTCCGCACGCTCCTTTTTCAAGCTCACCTTCCAACCGAGTATTGGGTTGAAGCGTTAAACATGGCAGTTCATTTCCTTAACATCCTTCCATCTTCCTCCATTCAAAATGACATTCCCTTCACCAAACTTTTCCGCAAACCGACATCATATACTCATCTTCGCACCTTTGGGTGCCTCTGTTATCCCTACACCTTTCCTCCACACAAGTTAGCTCCTCGCACCACTCTATGTATTTTTCTTGGTTATCCAGCTAACCACCGTGGATATCGGTGTCTTGACCTCAATACCAAGAAAACCATATTTTCTCGACATGTCATCTTTGACGAGTCCTCATTTCCGTTTGCTTCATTCTAACCATCTAGAGCTCCCTCTTATGAGTTTCTTGATACCTCATGTGATCCTTCTCCTATCTCTCGACAGTTTCTTCAGTCCACCGTTTTCACTACGGGGGCATCTAACGATTCACCTTCCCCACCACCACCAGTCACTCCTATATCGACTGCCACTCCAACTCCTAATACACCTCTATCCTCATCATCTACAGCTACCGAAGGTAGCCCATCTCCAGTTGTACATGATAGCCCTTCTAATACGTCTTCATCATCATCCCCTGACACCTCTACTCCATTGCGCACTCATCCGATGGTCACATGTGCTCAACATGGTATCCATAAGCCTATCCAAAGGCTTAATCTACACACCACTACTACCACCTCTACTACACCTCGCACCTACACCCAAGCCCTTCAGGATCCACACTGGTATGTAGTTATGCAGACTGAGTATAGTGCTCTTTTTAAAAATGGGACTTAGGTAATTGTTCCTCGACCACCTGAGGTTAATGTGGTCCGTTCGATGTGGTTATATAAACGCAAATTGCGTGCTGATGGCTCTCTTGATCGCTACAAAGCTCGATTAGTAGCAAATGGAAAGAGTCAACGACCTGGCATTGATTGTGATGAGACATTTAGTCCGGTTGTCAAACCGGACACCATCCGGACAGTCCTGAGCTTGGGCCTTTCTTGATCTTGGCCTATTCATCAGCTAGATGTTTAGAATGCTTTCTTACATGGTTCCTTACAGGAAACAGTTTATATGCATCAGCCTCCAGGATTTGTTGATCCACGTCATCCGGATTATGTTTGCCTTTTTGCAGAAATCTCTCTATGGCCTTAAACAGGCGCCACGGGCTTGGTATGACCGATTTTCTTCATTTGCCTCTACTTTGGGTTTTCGTCAGAGCAAGTCTGATTCTTCTTTATTTGTCTATTGTCATGGTTCTGAGATGGCTTATCTATTATTATATGTCGATGACATTGTGTTAATTGGCTCCTCTGACAGTCTCGTTCGCCGCATCATCACCTCTTTGAGTTCATAGTTTGCTATGACAAATTGTGGGCCTCTTCACTACTTCTTAGGTATATCTGTTCACCGCACCAAAACGGGCATGTTTCTATCTCAACAAAAGTATGCATGTGACATCCTTGATCGTGCTCATATGACCAACTGCAAACCTTGCAATACTCCTATCGACACTAACTCTAAGCTCAGCTCGACCGGACCACCCGTAGCAGATCCATCTTTATACCGCAGTCTAGCTGGGGCATTGCAGTACCTTACATTTACCCGCCCAGATATTTCTTATGCGGTACAACAAACCTGTTTGTATATGCATGACCCTCGCGAGCCTCATTTTAACGCTCTTAAGCGTATCCTTCGCTATCTTCGAGGCACTTTAGATTATGGCTTGCAGTTATATGCTTCACCAACACTCGGTCTTACTGCTTATTCTGATGCTGACTGGGGTAGTTGCCCAGATACTCGCCGATCGACATCCGGATATTGTGTTTTCTTAGGGGACAACCTAGTCTCTTGGTCCTCCAAACGCCAACATACTATTTCTCGATCGAGTGCTGAGGCCGAATACCATGGCGTTGCCAATGCCGTGGCTGAGACAAGTTGGCTACGGAACCTGCTCCTTGAACTTCATTGCCCTCACAATCGGGCAACTATTGTTTACTGTGATAATGTTAGTGTTGTTAACCTATCCACGAACCCGGTTCAACATCAGCGAACCAAACATATAGAGATTGATATTCACTTTGTTCGGGAGAAGGTAGCTACAGGTCAAGTTCGAGTACTTCATGTGCCCTCCAGTTCTCAATATGCAGATATCTTCACAAAAGGGCTTCCTTCCATTTTATTTAATGATTTTAGATCCAGTTTGAGCGTTCGTCCCTCTCCCGCTCCAACTACGGGGGCATATTAATGTATATTGTATAGTAGGCTTGGCCCAACCCGTTAGGTAGTCGGGCTTAGGGTTTTAGTATTTCATCCCCTATTTATACTTGTATCATGTTGCGTAATGAGATGAGGAAATACAAACATTTTTTAACAACTACTTGAACAATATGTAGACATTTAAAACACTATGCGGATCCGCGACCAATAGAAACAAGCACGCTTAGTACCATATCGCGTCGATATGCATACTAAGCTCCACAACTTTATGCTAACAAAGTTAGCCAATCTCTACAAGGTTGTTCATTCCACATAATTCAACAACAATAATCCACAATTAGAAACAAGACAAGAAAACAAGCTAAACACCACTTGATTGTGCAAACCTCTTGTTCGGAAGCAATCTGGAAATACACAATCATTACTTAATTAATCCCTATGACACTCACCTTTATGTTTTAGACGATTTTACAACAACTGATCAATAAATGATTCCACGCTTTTAACACCTAAACATATAATACATAACAATATAATACCACATTTAGAAGCTACTAATCAACAATTTCAAACAACAACTAATATCAATCCTCCCCCACTTGGATTGACTTCCACTTTCTTTGATCAAAATCAATTCTATTATCAATTTATCAACATTACTACTTAACTTGTTATCCAAACATCATATTAATACACTATTAACATTTATAGTTACATTTTAAGTTGATTAACATCAACTTACAAAAACTTGGTAAAAGCCATGAAATCACTTAAGAATATAATTTGTGATTTCATCACTTTCATCATGTATTATAATTACCAACAATCTTAATAAGACTAATTAACATCAACTTAATCAATTCCTAATCCTAATTTCGGATTAAAAACACTAATAAATCAAAACCCACTAGAACCCATTTTCTAGGTTAGAAAATGAATAAAATCACTTACTTGAGGTTAGGGATTGATCAAAGGATGATGAATTGAATTCTTTAGCTTGAATTGAAAGTTGGAATTTGATTTTTGATGTTTGATTTATGCTTATGCGATTCCTTCTTCTTGTTTTCTTGCTTCTGAAACGTTTAGAATGAGGAGGGCGTATGTTTGGATATAAATAGAAGGATACGTATGTATGTATATATTAAAAATATATTTCCTTTAATTGTTATTGTCTGGAACTGAGAAACCATTTATGAAGTCTATTATTTTATATCACTAATAATATTAATACTTTAAAATAAATATATATTCGTGCGCTAAAATAATACCTCAAAATTTGGGGTGTTACAAAAACTTTGAACAATTCGGTTATTTTTATAATAACATCCCAATATTCGTTTGAAAATGGTAGAGCTTTACCCCTAGTGACAAGTTGATCATGAAAACTTTGTAAAGTTAGGCGTTGGCGTAAACCACATAAAAACATTTTATAAGTCGAATTTCATATTGTAGGAACGTCCCAATTAGGGGTTAAAAAAATGGAATCCGTATCCTTACACAATTTCATATAATGTTTATATATAGCTTTACCCTTACAAAATATATCTTGTGACATATTTTTAAAAGCGTCTTTTATGAAACTTATTTGTTGAACCGCTAGTCCGTCTTGCACAACCAAGTTTATGATGGGTGCAACATATCGACTATGATAAAAAATGCCCTTCAAAGGTGGTTTGTATTTTAGTATTAGTTTTTGAACGGCGTTTGTATTATTACTCGCGTTATCAAATGAGATTGAAAAATTTTTTTGTTCTAATTTAAACTCTTTTATTACATCTCATAACATATAAAATAAATTTTGACCCGTGTGAGGATACTCAAACTTTTAAAAAGCAATCGTACGCTTCATCATTTGCCATGCTACGGGATCAACCCAATGCGCGGTAACACAAAGGTACGAACCGGAAAAATTATGAGGAGCCGACCAAACATCGGTTGTTAAGTTTACACTTGTATTTAGATTTTCAAAACCATTTACTAAGTCTATTTTAGCCTTTTTCCATAATTTAATACAATCGTGTCTAAGAGTAGTACAACTTACTTGATTATATCGTGGTTGAAGAGTATTTTGAATCATCCTAGTAAGCCGAAGGTTGTCGAAGTGGTTGAACGGCAAACCTTCTTGAATCACATAGTTTGCAAATTGTTCTCGACACCGCTCCGCTTCATATGTAAAAATACCACCATCTCGGTTAATAGATGCTTGACCCGCTTCCGGATTAGATTTGAGTGCACCGCAAAACTTATCTTTATGTTGCCTTGACATTGTGTTGGATTCGTGTTTCAAAAACTTTCCGCAAAGTTTACAATGAGCCTTAATCGACCCATCCGACAACCTAACTTTGTTGTAATTATACCACACCTTTTGGTTTCATTTAGTTTCTAAATATTCAACAACCGTTGGTGCATTTGAAAAACCAACATTTTCGGAAGTTGAAAACATTGAGTTGCCATTTGAGAATTGAGAATTTTGTATACTACACACTATATGACAAAGTACGAACTCATATAGTGTGTAGTATGGTAATAAGGTGGTGGATATACAAAATTGAAACCTTATGTAGATATACAAAATTCTCATATGAGTTCGTACTTTGTCATATAGTGTGTAGTATGGTAATAAGGTGGTGGATGAATATGGATTTAAAATGTATATGAGAAACTCCTACGAAACATCTTCGTGTATGAACTCAATAATCGATTCCGATTCTTTCATACTCTCCCTATTAACTCATAGTTCTCTTATTTCAACCATATATGACCAGTGGCGGACGTATGCTTTGCTAAGGGTATGCACTTGCATACCCTTGGAAGAATATGTTTAGTGGGAAAAAAAGTAATTTATACTTTATAAGTGATTATTAACCTTAAGGTGCATACCCATTGAAAAACAAGTGCATACCGTCTGATCTTTCAGATATATACACATCAACACATTCACACCTTTCAATACAGTAACAAAATATAAACACGTGTAATTCAAACTAGCTACTGACATCTTGATAGAAAATACTAGTATATATATTGGCTAGTGATCTCCTAAAATAAATTAATTAATAAACAAAAGGCTTATTGTTTTAATGTGATGTAGAGGTTATGTATTTGAGAATCTTTATTAATTCTGGGCCCTTTTTGCGTTCATGTGAAATTTAACATGTTATAATTTGGTAGTATCTTTATAGTACTACAATCTAAAGAGTTTAAGTATACTATTTACCTTCCAATCAGGTTATATTTGGTTGAACTTGTGGATGTATTAATACAAGATGGTTTTTTGACTCATTTATGAACTGAAAGTCGGGGAAAAAAAATCTTGGTACGAATTCAGGGAGGAAAAATATTCATGAAAACAAAATTTTGAGTCCGTACATGAGGTAAGGAAGTGAATGAAAACCAAAAGTAAAAGATAACTTTATTCAAAACTACTTCGTTAATTTGAAATTACACGCGTTTTCCATATTAGCTGAATTAGCTTTGTACTCATTTTCATGCGACTAAAACGAACCCAACCAATAAAAAAAACCCGATCCGAAAGTTCAAACTGGAATACCGAATATACCCGACTAATTAATTGTTGTCTAGGTTGTGCATACCTAATGACTAATTCCTAAATCCACCACTGTATATGACCAATAACATCTGCACATTATTTAAAAACTTATAATATTATGAAAACACGCAATATGCAACTGTTGATAAACTTTAAAACCGGGATACATCGTACATTCGAAAATTGAAACCTTATGTAGATATTTAAAAAGCGGGACACCATCTTGCTTTAGTTAGCCTCAGAAATTGACTTTCCAATCATGCTCAACTAAAAAAAAAATCTCTTACTTAGGACCTAAACTGAAGTTGTTATTTCAAAGTAACTTCGTTCTTTGATGGTGTCTAGGAAGTCAGGAATCAAGTACTTCATCATAGAGGAATGGAGTTTTTTACCCAAAAAAAATGCAAATAACTTACTGAATTGAGAATGTATGAAAAACACAAAGTCTACTATACATGTAGCTTTGTGTCTACTGTTGGATTAATCGGTTCGGTAGTCATGGGTCATGGGTCATGACGGGTCGATCAGTTGCTATCCATGTTGCACGTGGGTGTTTGAGTTAGTCATGTTTCCTGTTTTAAGTTTAGTTTAAGTAGAACTCCTTTCCCAGTTTTTATGAAGTAGTTAGTTTTATTTTTTTATAAATTGTAATCTCGTTTTATTCAAGAAATACCCAGAAAACTTGCTCCACATTTATTTTCTCCATTCCCATATTAATTTACGTAGCTTGTGTTTTCAATATATACATGTTGATGACCTACACTTGGTATCAGAGCCTAGGGCTCGTGAAGATATAGTAGGGCCGGTTTGAGAGTCGGTTTCAAGAAGGTGTATAGCCCCTCCTGATCGGGCTTGTTCCAACGAAAGCGGGAGACTAACCGAAGCCGCGGAATAGACGAGCGGAAGGAAATCAAAGTAGGTGACTTTTAGTTCGGTTCGTGTTGCGGTTTATAGAAGACGGTAAAGGTGTTGGTGACCTTGTTTTCTTAGCCGGTGGAAGAGTGCTTTCGGAACAAGTTTCAGGGAACCGGGTTTTGTCTTGAAGTGAGTCTCGTTCGGTTGAAGGGGTGTAAGTCTGTTTTGATAGCGGGTTGGAGAGTGGCGGCCATTATCCTTGATCAAAGTTTGTTCCGTGAAAGAGACCAACCGGGGAGTTGCGGGAAACGAACGGAAAAGTTCTGTTAAAGCAGGGAGGCTTTGAAATTGGTTCATTGTGCAAGTATAAGAAGGCGGTAGATCTCGAAAGATTGTTTTCTTGGTCGGTGGAGTAGTGCTCGTGGAACAGGTCGATCGAAAAAGGGTTGAAGCTGTCTAAAGGAGCATAACCGGTGGTGCAGTATAAACGGACGGGAAGACATCGAAGCATGGAGGCTTTGATTCGGTTCGGTTTCGCGGGTGACGGAAAACGGGAAGATGGCATAGTTGTAAACATTGTGGCTTTGGCGGTTCGCATCGGGAGATTTTGGACGTGACTGGGGAAAGGTCGGATTGTCCGGGAGAAATCGGGATGGTGAAGAACGTGTCCAGGATAAAAGTCATGGGAGATGTTTCAAGTGTAGTGAACAAACAAATTAAGGGGGTGATTGTTGGATTAATCGGTTCGGTAGTCATGGGTCATGGGTGATGACGGGTCGGTCAGTTGCTATCCCTGTTGCACGTGGGTGTTTGAGTTAGTCATGTTTTCCGTTTTAAGTTTAGTTTAAGTAGAACTCTTTTCCCAGTTTTTAGGAAGTAGTTAGTTTTATTTTCTTATAAATTGTAATCTCGTTTTATTCAAGAAATACCCAGAAAACTTGCTCCACATTTATTTTCTCCATTCCCATACCTTAACGCTCATCTTCCAATCATCCTGATATTATTCAGAAAATTCAAGGGAGTAAAAGCTACAATATCAGCAATTGGTTTTACAACTTTTACTACATTTACATGATTCAGAAAATGGGTACTGTGTATTTGGTTGATTACTACATGTTAGGTTCTTACCCTTGCCTTTATATTATAGCCTATACTGTGAATAAGTATTGTGTAGAACAATAGCTTGGAGGGAAATTTGATTGGTTTAAACAAATGTTCTTGAGAGATATCGTATTTCAATTTTTGAAAAAGCAAGATTTGATGTGCCCATTGATGATGAAAAGATTAATTTCTGAAAAATTAAAATTTAGGAATTGTATAGGTATTCCATTTTTTAATCTTCACCGTAAGCATTTAAAAATGAGAATCCTAAATACGTTTTGACCAATTCTAAAATATTTGTTCCAAAAGTATTTTATATTTGAACTACATTAAATAAATAATAATTAGCATCATTAAAGCTTTTGTGGTCTATAATTTCGTTAGACACATATATACCAACTTGAATTGTTATCTAATGAAAAAATGAGATTGCACAAGTGATTGTGATTTTGGCACAATAAATTCACATTATTAGATTTGTAATTTAATAGTTTACGTTAGTTGCGATTATGACCAATTATTTGATTGGAAGTTTCTGTTTACAATTAATGTAATATTTATAATTATCATTGGTTTAAAATTTCAGTGTTATTGGATTGAATTAAGGGTAGGTTGGTAAATATTAGGATGAATTATGGGAGTTATTGCACGGACAATACATTAACTAGTATTTTACCCAGTTTCACTTGACAACTATATGATTTGACATTTTTTAATAATGCAACATATATGTTCTCATAAATATAACTAAAGCAATATCATACATAAATTAAACATCTACTTGATGTATTACAAATTACAAAAGAAGATAAAAGAATACATCTTTGGGATAAATAATATATTAAATAATATATACTGTAATTAATTCGAGTGTATCCAAAAGAAAAAATAACAATATACAATATAGTGACATCAAAGCAACGCACACTTGAAAAGGAATTGCCCTGTCAACATAGAAAATAAAAATGAGCTCCAAAGCCGGCAAAAAAACAACCAATATCATGTACCGTTTACACATGTAAACAACATTAGAAATCGGATGAAACTCGAAGTATAATCCATCTAAACTCATTCAAAGGCACACATAACCAAGTTACATTATATTAGCATGTGCAAGATAACTACCCTTGGTTTATTATCCCAAAAACATGTTTTTACTCAAACTAAAAACACGATGTTTGGCCCATTAGCCAATCTACACGATCCACCCATGTTGCACTTTTTATTGTTACTTAAAACAATTAGAATATAGATTTTGGGGTTAGTACCTGAAAATGCAACCAACTTGTACCCGATATCTATTGTGTGTACCCAACTTACGTATGCTATTTTTAATGCATCAAACTTTCAAAAAGGGTGTTTTAATGTAATTTGGTGACGTGTCACTCGTTGAAGGTGCCACGTGGCACCCGGAGAGTTTGACAAATCATCAACACGTCACCAAATTACATTAAAACACCCTTTTTGAAAGTTTGATGCATTAAAAATAGCATACGTAAGTTGGGTACACACAATAGATATCGGGTATATCGGGTACAAGTTAGTTACATTTCCAGATACTAAACCCATAGATATTTTACATGGAATCGGAGACTTCTCTATTTCCTGCATTATACCACATTAGCAGATATAGAATTAAACCTTTCTTTGAATAAAGTTGGACAACTAACACATGAATCGGTTACATCGTACTCTCATCCACGAGTTAAAAACTCTTACACTAATTTACCTTCATCAATAATAAGTTATTTTATCTTCGTAATGCAAGGACTATATAACTTAAAGACACACCTTTTACCTCCCATGGGTTTGAACTTTCACGTCAGTGCCTTATTCCCAGCTCCCCGTACACAACTCAAGTTCACCGAGCCTATTTGATAAGCCCTCAAATGCTTAAAAATCAAATTTTGACACCACGATATACACACTTGACACCATTTAAAATCCTTCGAACTAAGAGTGCATCAATACCTATATCCCATTATATCATCATCTAAAACATAACCAACCCATTCTTAACCTCACTTTAGCGGCACTCTTCACTCATGAAAAGAAGAAAAATGTACTTAAAAATTTTAACTCACCATCACACCCATTTTTAAGTTCCCCCATGTAAGAAACCCAGCACACTCCAACACATGATTGCATATATTAGCAAATATTTGCATCAAACCAATATAAAATGAAAGATGATATTTAACCTCAGAAAATAGCAACAAAACTCTTAAGCATTTCCTCTCTTTTTGTATTGATATTGTTCCAAGTCCTACTGCAGCTTTCAAATCGTCTTGACCCATCCACATTAAGGCAGAAACGCATAACTGAAACATTCCTAAATCACAAGGCCAACAATAAGATATAAGAAAGAATTCAACTTCATAACCTAGTCCAACCATACTCATTACCCAGCCCAACTGTCCAACTCGTTCAAACCATTATCAAAAAATGACATGTCTCAGCCAATCCTGTTTTGAGTTGTTACCCAAGTACCCAACGCACCCGACCCACCCATCTTGCAACATCTAAAATTATTGTTTTATTTACCCTTCCAAGCAGCTACATGTTTTGTAAATTCGTAGGCTTATAATTGTCAAGTTAACTACACGTTATGCATGTTGGCAGAATGGCAGTTGGCCTGCATAACGTCCCTCACTTTCTCATGCTTGCAAGCCTGCCATCCCTTCATCCTTCATGTGCACCATATATATTCATAAGAAAAAATCATTCATATTAGATATATTCAGAATCTTACTTGGTCCATCATCCACAAGCAAAATTGTTATATAATAGCCTGTCCAAGACAATAAAACATGTAGCATCATAGTTTACCGTGTTTTGAATTTCGACCCCTCGAGTCATGCTATATGCCACTCAAGCAGTGTTCGGGTTAAGTATATTATATTTCCCGACCTGAACACCCTTTAACTCATTACCGAACCAACATGACCAACCTCTTTGCCACCTACTATGGGAACCTATTGTAACCACCCAAAGCAGCACACAAATTACAGATGTTGAATCTGCAATAAATAAAAAAGCTTGGAGGTTAATCAAATCGGAAAACATGAATCTAATATGTCGATAAATTAAAGAGGTAGCGATTTGGGCACTTTGGTAACAGGTTGGTCTGTCTTTGGTTGACAAGAACACAGAAATTCATTTTAGAGGCAAAGAGATCGTCAACTCGAAATCAGAAACAAATCCTAATAATACAATGAATTAGATGCCTCAAAGCTACCTTAAGAGATACACCTAATGCAAAGAAGGAAAGCCCTTTGTTATAAGTGAAATTCGATATCGCAACCCCATGAAAGGCATACACCAACTGCTCGTTGTAGTGGGTTCTGCTACACGAGAAACATAGAGTGTCAGATATCCAGGGAAAGATAAAACAATATCTAATCCACAATTTAAATTTCAAAATAGTAGGGATGACTGTTATAAAATGGGATAATGAGAACTAACATGCAGATACATTATTCTGCATGTTTTCTGACATCTGCATCATGTTTAAGATGAATTGAAACACACTCTAGCTATTCTTAATTCAAAATTATTGTGGTTAAAATTATGCCATCTAAAACAAAAAACCAAAATGAGTTACATATCTCATAAATAGTAGTGACATAATTAATCAATGTGATCAGATAGTACATGATTCCATATTAGCCCAAACTCCATATATGACTTGAAGACTGTACTTTTTTTAATTGAATTGTAAATTTGTAGCTGGACCTCATATGAGTGTTTGCATAGCTTTCAAAGACCACCTCAGCCAGAGACAAACATAATGTGTTAATAAACTACCATGGAAAGTATCCAAAGAAGTAAGAACATCAATTATTTTCTTCTATTCTTACACAGAACATGCCCAACTGCCAATATTGCCACCTCTAAATGAAATTTTCAATAAATGGACAAAGTAATTGTAATAGTTAAGGAATGCCATACCTTGTCCCAATAGTGTTACCATAGGATCATTCCAGAAAATTCAGCCCTGTAGTAGCTTGAGGAAATTCAAGACAATAGTGTTGAAGCTTGTGATTACCAAACCACAACTGTCAATGTCACCTGCTAATATCAAACATAAACTCTAGACAACTTCCCTCGTGGCTATACGTCCTGACAAGAATAGCAAAGGCTCGCGGCAACCTGAAGTCTGCAAGCTTGGAAGCATTGTTATTAGGATATATCAACCCACCCAACACTCAATGAGAAGGTAATACACAGTTGGTACTTATATACAGATACAATCATTTTTGAGTATCCACGACATTAAGTAACCTGTCACCAAACATTGATCAATGTCATCTCTAAGAATATATAACAAAGCAGTTAATCATAGATGCCAATAATCAAAACAAAGTTTGGAAATCCACATAAAATAGCTGACTATTGCTTAATTGGATTCCTATAAGTTTCTTAACATTGGAATATGCCTTCCGTGCTTCCCAATGCTTATCTGCAAACAATACTTATAAGATTAGAATGTACATAAAAGTATTAAAGATACCTATTAAAACCAGTAAAAGTACCAGAATTCATTATTGTTGGATAACATTTACATATGCAAAGGCTATAAAGATAAATAAGAATCATACCTTTTCGTGATACAAAACTCAGCTTTTAAGCAACCCCAATCCTTTGCAACTTCATAAAGCGATAAAAGAATCATCTGTAAACATTTGGGACATGAACTTGAAGACTTTGAAAACCTATGAGTGACAAAAGAAGCAAGATAAAAGCAAGTAAGCAATCCCTTTTGCCTATACAAAAGAAAAGAAAATTAACCATTTGATCAAACAGCAGGAGTGCAGTCACCGATTACATTTAACTCTACTAATTGCAATAACAAAGTAGGACAAAATCATTACCTTTTTGTTAACATCGAATTCAACTCTTCGATTCAACCAATTAATTATTTCTTGTCTTTGTGTTAAATACTGACCTTCCTCATCTGGTACCCTTGCAACCAAAATATTTATGGATCAGTTAATCAAACCAATATAAACGATTAGCTAGCTGTACACTTCAAGGAATTGATTGGCTAGCATTCATACTGGAAATTAGCATATAACTTAAAACATTAGCACAGTTGGAGTGTAAACCCTATGTGTCATACACTTTCACCAAAATTAGCCACCAAAACTGTTAAAGCTATTCTACAAAGAAGACTGCTGAAGAGTACATGCCATATAGCCCGAGATCACAACTAAAAACTCATTACATCAGCACTTTGGTTGCAAAAACAAACATTTGTGCCTCCACTAAGAAAAATCAAATGACCACCATGCCCCTAATTAACCACTTAAATCAACATTATAGAATCATCATCATCATCATCATCATCATAATTGTATATATCATGAAAATGAGCTTTTACCAAGAACACCAGTTAATAGTATATACATACATGAGTAAAGTCTGATTGATACACACCACATTTTCCACCAAAATCAAACCGACCAAACATTATATAAATCTAAGCTCCTGCATATAAACTCCTAATCTAGTTATTGAACTAATTGACCCATATAAACCCCCTAAACTAAACTAAACCCCAAGTATCTGTCCTGTAACGAAACTAAATGAATCAAGGTAGGCATATAGATGAATGATATAGCATGAGCAAATTCGTTTGAGAAAGTAGTAAACTTTATTAAAAGAATAGATTGTGGAACCATAACTCACCGAAAAAAATTGGAAAGGGATCAAGTAGCCACGATGAAGACACGGCCAGTTTACCTGACGGTGACGGCGGCGGCGAATTTTGGTTTCTGCGATCACAAATAGAAGGTGATAATTAGATTGAAATTTTTTTCGTCTTCAGATAATGTAAGAGTAACAATTTTCGTTCTCGATGGGTAGTAGCAATTAGTGTGTAAACGATTAGATAGACCTGATTGAAAACGTCCAGCAAGGGTTGTGATTTACCTGACAAGCGACATCTCAACATCAATGTTCGGTTTATCATCGACTGGCTGTATCTCGTCGGTTGATGATGATTTTATGTCGTTGTTGTTGGAATAGGTAGAGAGCGAGAGATTAATTATACGCTCCTGGAATAACAACGGTGGTTGAAGAAACGTGGGTAGCGGTTTCCAGGAAGAAAAAAACTGCGATGAAAATAACCAACAAATATAGGTTGTAAAGGTAAGGATCAAAAGATACCAAGATCCTATGGATAAAAATCAAAGTCAACCTATAACTGATTTGTCAACTTATACGTAGAGATGATCAAAACAGTCTAAGACTGAAATTGGTTTCGAATCGGACTGAGACATGTTCTAGAAAAAACTGGACTGGGAAAAGACTGAACTGGTCTCAGGACTGCCTGACAGTCCTAATTCAGTCCTACTTTCTGTCAAAAGACCGGTTAAAAACTGAACTGAAATCAGTTTAAACTGGTTAAAGACTGAAACTGGTTTAAAACCGACAAAGAGACTGAAATGTATTATAAGCTACTTATGTTTATTTATTGTTTTTCCACCTTTTCTTTCCTTGTAAAATTTAAATTTGGGCCAAATTGTATTTAATACATTTTTATTTCTTTATTTATAAACTTTTATTTCTTTTCACATCAACAATTTCAATTGTATACATTTTAATTTAAACGTAATTCACATTTATTGATTTTTTCTATTGATTTTTAAATTTTGCACCATGAAATATGAAGTTATATTATTTGTCAAAAGTTTGTTGTTAATAACTATCAATAAAATCTCGAAAAAAAAAAATTTCAAAATGTAAGTATTAACAAAATTATCGACCATGAAAAAAAAAACTGGAAATGACTGAAACTGGACTGGGACTAGACTGAAATTCTAAAAAAAAACTAGAAAACTGCCAAAAAACTGGATTGAAACTGAACCAGTCTTAGAAAAGACTGGTTTTTAATTTTCTGTAAAAAGACTGGATTGTTTTGAACAGGACTGGAAACCAGTTAAAACTGGTCTTGCTCATCTCTACTTCTCGGCAGCTATATATATGGGCAATTAGAGATCAAGGGTTTAAATCAAAGAGATTAACTTAAGGAAGGGTTAAGATTTAGCAATATAGGATTAATTACTAATTGTCTACGTATTTAATGGTTTCTGTTAGTTAATGACTTGAACCGAAGGGTTTGTTTTGTAAATATTAGTTTGATAATTGGTATGCTTCCTAGTTAGATTATGATTAATAATTTGAGTTTGTTTAGGATTATCTATAATTAGTTTGCTCTATAAATAGAGGTCATTAGTTTAGGAATTTTGTACATTCGAATTTGAATTTGTTAATTTGTTTGGTACCTTTCGAAATTGATTTGTTTGAATTTGATTTGCAATTTGAATTTGAAAGCTTCCACTTCGTATTTATTTGTTTTTGTATTCGTTCGTTCGAATATATCTCTAACAAATGGTATCAGAGCTAGGATCGACGCTTGAATTAGTCATCCTCCGATCGTCGACTAACTGTTGGCGATCCGGAGGGATCCCGTTTGTGTTTGAACTCGTTTGTTTTCGTTTTTTGGTTTTTGGTTCGTCGGTTTCTGCGCAGCCATAGAAGAATTGAAGCTGCAGATTCGTTAACCGTTGGATCGTCTTGAAATCTTTACTGTAGGTTCTATACATGTAGATCTACAGTCTGACCGTTGGGATCTTCGATTGAAGTTTCGAGTTGAGAGATATATATTTTTGAATTTGCTATCCGAATTTGATTTCTTTTTGAATTAGGTTTCGGTTATTCTTTGGTTTTTAGTGGAGCGATCTTTGGTTTGGGATCTGATTGTGATTAGATCATTAGGTTTTGGATCGCGTTTGAATTTGGAAATTTGAACCGTAATCCTTATCAAATAAGTGGGTCGTTTGAATTTGAATTGGATATTTGGAATTTGAAGATCTATTTGGTGTTTGAAGAGACTTGATTATTATCACGTCGTTTGGATTTGTTCAATCGTTTGGAATTTGGAATTTGGCTAGTATCACTAGCGTTTGGAATTTGATATTTGAAATTTGATTTGGATATCGTTTAGTTTGAAGTTTGAAGACGGAGTTCAAGTCACGGTGGAGATTATTAGTTAATGACTTGAACCGAAGGGTTTGTTTTGTAAATATTAGTTTGATAATTGGTATGCTTCCTAGTTAGATTATGATTAGTAATTTGAGTTTGTTTAGGATTAGGTATAATTAGTTTGCTCTATAAATAGAGGTCATTAGTTTACGAATTTTGTACATTCGAATTTGAATTTGTTAATTTGTTTGGTACCTTTCGAAATTGATTTGTTTGATTAGTTAGTTTGTTTGAATTTTGATTTGCAATTTGAATTTGAAAGCTTCCACTTCGTATTTGTTTGTTTTTGTATTCGTTCGTTCGAATATATCTCTAACAATTTCTTATAATAGAAGAATGGATATATATATTACTATATAAAGGGTTTCACATTCTCTTTTTTAAACCTTAAATTTTAAATATAGAAAGTAATTAATATCTCTCTCTCAGTATATAATACATAGTTTATCTAAACTTTTTGCCATTAGTTTTTTAAATCATATTTATACAAATGTTAAGCAATTTTTGACGAATATTGTAACTTCTATTTCACATCACTTCATGTACTTCAAAAAATCGACATGTGACCGACAAACTACCAAGTCTTTTATCTATCCCCGCTGTATAGCGCGTGTACTCTACTAGTATAATATATATAAAAGAGATAAGAGATTATCTTGTAAATTTTTGTAAGCCAAACAATGTTAGACGTTTGACTTTATTAAAAAAAATACGTTTAAACTCCCATAAGCTTCTATAGTCTACATTGCCAAACGTACCCTTTGTATATAATTTAAAGGGTTAATTGCATTTTTTATCCCTGTGGTCTTGTCAATTCACTGATTTTGTCCTTTAACTTTTTTATTCGCTGTTTTCATCCTTTAAGTTTTTAATTTTCGCAATTTGTATCCTTCCGTCAAATTTCAGTTACTTTTCTCAGTTAAATTTGCTAAAATGACTAAAATACCCTTTATCTTCTTCGTACTAACACCACCTACCATTTTTTTCTCAATTCCTAATTGTATCCCATTGTTCAAACCTTAATTTTACAACCATTGTTTTCTTTAATAAACATAATCGTTTGATAAAAAAAAACTCAAACAATTCAATCCATTATATTAATCCTATCAATTATTTGATGTGCGACTATAAATATCTCAGCTCAAAAATTGATCTCTCATTAAAGAACTTCATCATCTCGTAAACCCAATCGAAAACTGAAATGGAACGTACAAATATTTATATGGATTGTACAACTTTAGCTAACCAAATCATACTTACAGACTTACAGTAACACCATCCCCAATTCCCACTACGATTTTACATCATAACCCAATTTTATATTCAAAATCATATAATCTTTTTACAAAGAAATAGATACCAAAAAAGTCCTAATGTAATTTTAAATGAAATTCAATGTTGGTGGTGTGCTTGAAATAAATCTCCGTTCACTTATTTATGTGTGTCATCTTCTCCGGTTAATTAACCGGTAAGCTTTTCCGACCGTTTCACCTAACATCATCTCTAACCACTTCAGGTTCACTTTTATTTATTCGAATCTCAAATATTTAGGGTTTTTAGAGATTGTAGAAAAAAATAAAGGTTTCGATGGTGATATACGGGTAGCGGTGGTGAGACCGATCTGAACGGAGACACAGATCCGGTTGGCTGTGGAGGAAATAGGGAAGTTCCGGTCAGATCTACTGTGCACGAAGAAGACCCGATCGGAGAGGAGCGCCAGAGATGACGGCTACAACCCGATCACTGCTGCTATCGTGGTTGAGATTATTTTTGATGAAGAATTGCAACTTTTGAACCACCAACACCAGCTTCTATTCTTTCTTGATTTCATAGTGTTTGTTTAGGGTTTTAGAGATTGTAGATAAAATTAGTTGATCTGTGAAAGAGATATGAATGGTATATGTATCTTTTCTTTTTTATGGAATGAGATCATATGGAAATAATGGGTTTCGACATTAGGATTTTGAGTAAAGGTGAGTTCATGTGAAGTCAAAGAAGACGAGGGTTTCATTCGATTTAACGACCATTCTATTAACTTTAACGGAAAATGACAAATAATGCGATAATTAATAAGTTCAGGGACGATTGCTGCAAAAAAAAGAGTAAAGGGACAAAATCGACGAAATAGAAAGACCACAGGGACAAAAAAATGCAATTTACCCTAATTTAAAGGGTATTATTATACTCGTATTATTTTAAAAACAGGGATAGAAGATGATCTTACGTGAAGTAGAAAAATGACGAGACATGATATATTGTGAGAGTTAGATAGAGTGAGAGCAATATAGAGAGAAAAAGGAAATAAATTGTTCAGGCGTAAAACCGCCTGAGTACACAGATGATGATGATGTATGAAGAACCAAGCCTGTCACACTCCGATTAACGTGCAAACCCAGAGTCGAGACCAAGTCAATCGAGGGTGGTGAAAGCTTGATTATGGTTGAGAGCAATGGTGGATTATTACTCTGCAGATTTATGAGGTGTTGGTTGGAAATGGGAGGATAACACTGGTATTTATAGCCAAACCCTAATCCGACGTGGCGGGTTTGGTCGTGGGGGAGAGAGACAATTCTCCGCGTCCACTGCTGACGTGGATATTTGGTCAAGGGGGAGCTCGATAATTACTGCGCATATGCATGCGTGGACCAATCGTATGAGCCGACCAGGTTAGTGGCCAAGCCACATTGGTTACCTGGATATAACGTTCACAGATTGTCCTTTATGTCAGAGGTTGCTGAGTCAGTGTGGGGGGCACGACCTGCTTAATCACTTAGATGCCGTGCCGGCGCCAAAGCAGCAAGTGGTATAGCGCGTGTTGATGATGTCCGTGGTTGGGGACGGAACGTATCCAGCCCCATGACTTTGCTTGGACTGTGATCCCCGTGCCAAGGGCTATCAAAGCCGACCACGGATGCTTTCCGAGCTCCGGGTCCAGGACGGGTTTGTAGCGGAACGGATCTAGAGGTGGTGATGTATATCATTAAGTCCCCCCAGTCCGTTATTGTATTCCAATCTTTGGATATGATGGCGGACTCAATAAATGCGGATCTGGTTCCGAGGTGAAGTTGTAATGAGTCGTTGTCTCATAACAAGTGGCTCTGACTTGCATTAAATGCACGTTGTTTCAAGTGCGGCGATGGGACGTGTGACAGCCGCGTGGTGGGATGACGTCACGACACAGGCTGGCATACAACGGATTACTCACCAGATTGGGAGATCTGGTGACACGTGTAAGGGTAAAACGTGGCCAGCGCGCGGTAACAATTCCAAACGGGAGATATGGCGACACGTGTAGGGCTGAGATTAAAGCCCACGGGGCCCGGCCCACGTAAATATGCCTATAAATAGTAAACTCACTCTGTCATTTGTTTTTTACGCGAGGTAAAAGTTTGAGAGCATTCCGATCACATTCAAACGTTCCGTCAACTATTCCAGCCATATTCAAACAATCCGATCAATCTTCAAACTCAAACGCAGGTCCGTTCATCTATACCTTCTTCTTTTTCTTATTATACCCGTACCATGGCTGCCGTCGTAGATGCGGCTGCGGATTGCAGCGGTGGGGGTGCCGGCACTAGCACGGTGGCGCCGGATGTGGCCAATGAGGCCAGCACGGTGACCGAAGAATTTTTGAGAACGGAGATTTTGCCCAAGTTTAAATGCTTGGAGAGATATAACCCCGTCGCACCTACGGCGGGGCAGCGTGCCGACGCGCCGCCGGAGGGTAAAGTGGCGGTGTATTGGATGTCTATGGAGAAAGGGAATCTCCGCATGCCGCCGACCACCTTTTACCTAGACGTGTGTAAACATTTCAAGGTGGGTTTCAGTCAGCTGCACCCGTTTGCGGTGCAAAAGATCACAATTTTTGAGATGTGGTTCAGGTCGTTGGGCCTGACGTCGTTGGTGAAAGTGTTCCAAGCTTGTTTCAAATTGACGCCAAGTATTAAGGGGTGGTATACCCTGGCGAAGAAAAATGAGTTTTTGGGTGAGCAGGAGTCATCCCTGCACGGCTGGAGAGACACCTTTTTATACATTGACCAGTCCGTGATCCCTGATGACGCTGTGGAAACGTTGGTGTGGCAGTATATCAGGCCTGGGAATGTTAGCCTGACGCCGAGGCTAAATGCGGCTGAGCAGCGGCTGCTAGATGCCTGCAAAAATGCGCAGCTGGCAATGCGGGAATATCACCATTACGTGCTTCTCCTCGGCTGCGTTTCCTCATTTTGGCTGCATGAGGGGAAAGTGCCCATTGTGAAGCAGGGCGGCCTTGGTACGGGGCAGGATATTTTATTTGTATTATTGTTTTAACACTCATGCCTAGTGGATTGACCCCTTGCATTTTTGTCTATGCAGATATGAATTTGAATGCTATCTTGAAGAAGCCTAGCTTGGCCGGCCTTAAGTACATTAGGAGGGCCGTGGAGGAGTGCCCTGAAGCCGGTGTCAGCGGTGCGACAGTGACGGTGGCTGAGCCTGTCACCGCCATTCCCGTGGTTACGGTGGTGGATGCTGAGGCGTCCGGGGCCGCTCCGCTTCCGAAGCGGAAGACGAAGAAGACGACAGGACCGCCAAGGAAGAAGAAGAAGAAAACGGCTGCAGAGGTCGCTGAGGGCAATCTCGAGGCCCTTCACAACGCACCCAGCACAGGTGGGCGTTACATTGTCCCTTATGACGGTCCGTATCTTCTTTCTCTTATTTAGCTAAGTGTTGAATGTACACTAATTTTATTTATTGCGTTCAGCGGAGACCGACCTGCTTGATAAGGAGGCGCGGCAGATTACCAGCGAGCTGAGGCTGCGTGATGAATCTGAGCCGGAGCCGGAAGAGGGTGAGGTGCTGGTCTGCCGTAGCCGGGTCAATGGCAACCAAGATACCTCTTCAGGGGCGGCGCCTTCTGGTGGCAGCAGAGGTACGGGTTTCACCGCTGCGAAGCCGGTGACCTTGGAGGACAACCCGAAAGACCCGTCGCCGCTCCATTCCCACTTGAGGTCTCCGCCGAAGGCGGCTACGCCTCCGCGTCCAGACAGCATGAGGTAATTATTCTGGACTTGGTGATTTAACCATGAGTTTGCATATGTTTCGTTAACTGTGCGTGTTGAGCAGGTCTGATAGAATGGCTATTCTCAGGTCCATGCTGTCGGAGCCGTTCCTGCCGGAACGTTTTTGAAAGTCCCCGTTGCTGGGGCATCCACTTCCACCGCTCCCGTGTTCGTCCCGGCCTGGGGTATAAAGATTGATAATTTGGCCGTGGATGGGCAGTCGCTTCGGGACTTTGCCGAGCACGTCATTCCGCCTGCCGTCAAGGAAAGGTTGGCGAGGCTGCCGGCTAACGACGCCTCGAGGGCGCGCCTGCTGATGTCCTTCCGGGACTTTGCTTTACAATGCGACGAGCGGGAGCGTACCGAGAGGCTGAATAACCAGATGCGCCAAAGCCATGCCGTGGTTAGCCGCCAAGAGGAAGAGATTGCCAACCTCAAGGCTCGGGCGGCACAGCTCGAAGGGCATTTGCAGATTGCCAATGAAGCCAGGGCAAAGGCTGAGGCTGATCTTTTAGCTGAGAGGCAGCAGAAGGAGGCTGCTGCTGCCGCTCTTGCGCCGGTGCAGGAGCAGGCTAAGGCTAAGGCTATGGCGGCGGAGAAGGCTGCGCTCGCTGCGGAGCATGAGCAGCTGAAGAGCAGGTATGTTAATGGCTGCTTTTAATTTGCTAACTTTATGCGTTTAGCTGCTAAGTGTTGTTTTGTACAGGTTCGATGACCTGACGACGGATCTGGACGCTGCCGAGAAGGAGGTGTCCGAGCTGGAGACGGCGTTCCAGCTGCACATCAAAGACTACAATGATGCCACGGCTAAGAGTAAAGAGCTGGCAGATGATTTGGAGCGTCTTCAGAAGGGCATTCCCGGCTTGGTGAAGCGGGCCATTGCATCGGATAGCGTGTCAGATCCGTTTAAGGAACTGTTGACCGCCGTCCAGGAGGTGGAGGTGCTGCAAACGATCAACCTTATATCGGAGCACGTTCCAGACCTCCCGACTCCACTTTCGGATGCAATTGCATCCAAGGTCAACCCGGACTGCGTTTAGCGGGCGCAGCGGGCGAGTCAAGCGTTGCAGACACTCACCATTCCTTTCATAGAAAGAATAGGTAGTGAGGTGTTGTCTGTGGACAAAATTTTGGGGATGCAGCCGTAGGTAGATAGGTTAATTTGTAAGGCTGGCATCCTGTATCACTTTGTAAATTTTTGTGTATATATAAGTGCAACGTTGTTATCTTAATTGCACGTGTTCAATCTAATTTTTATTTACGTACGTTTAGCGATTGTTGTCATGACTTAGTTGATTTCTAGACTACTTTATGGGTTGGTGTGTGGCGGCGGTTTTACCGCGGCTCGACCAATTAGTCCGGTCTTACCCCGGCGATTAATTGCGGCACGGGGGGACCTCTGCCTTCGGGAGGCTAGAAGGCATTCCCTTATGGGGGCAGGCTCGTTCTGGCTCCGGGCTTAGCTGACTTTTGTCGTCATATGCCGAGCCCACAACGACGACGCCTGGAGGCGTTTTTTTTTTTTTTTTTTGCAATGTTGAATGTGTGGAATTAACAAGTATGCAACACAGAAGAATAATATGCAACCAAAACTTTTTCATTAATAATGATAAGTGCTACGGTGGTAGGGGGATCAATCCGGCCCGAGCTATTACAAAGTTTGATTACATATAACATTTCTTTAAGTTGGTCACGTGCCAAGTACGAGGCACGGACTTGCTATCCAGAGTGGCCAAGACATAGGAGCCATTTGTGTTTGCTTCTGCAACCCGGTATGGGCCTTCCCAGCGTTGCCCAAGCTTGCCTGTATTTTCAGACTTGCTGGCCTCGTTGTTGCGCCAGACCAGGTCCCCGACTTGGAAGGAAAGAGGGCGGACACGCTTATTGTAATAGCGAGCCATTTTTTGCTTATTTGCGGCTTGACGGATGGCTGCCATTTCTCTCCGTTCCTCTAGCATGTGGGCATTTTGCTGGTGCGCTTTGAGGCTCCCATCCTCAGTGAAGTTGATTATTCTTTCACTGGGAACGCTGATTTCAGCCGGGATGACCGCCTTACAGCCGTAGACGAGGCTGAAGGGGGTCTCTCCGGTACTTTCCTTGGGAGTGGTGCGGTGAGCCCATAGCACATTGGGGAGTTCATCGACCCAGCCAGTGCGGCTTTCCCCAAGCCTGGCCTTGACACCGGCTACTAAATCTCTGTTGGTAACTTCAACTTGACCGTTTGCCTGCGGGTGGTAAACCGAGGTTAGGGTCTGTTTGATGTTGAGTTCTTCACTCCAGCTTCTGAAGGGGTTCTCGGCGAACTGCTTGCCGTTGTTCGTGATGATCTCGTGGGGAATGCCGAACCGGCAAACAATGCTATCCCATACGAAGTTCCGAACCTGCTTACCGCTGATAGTTTTCAACGGTTTGGCTTCCACCCATTTAGTGAAGTAGTCGATAGCGACGATGAGAAATTTGACATTGCCGGGTCCGGCTGGGAACGGTCCCACGATGTCAATGCCCCACTTAAAGAAAGGCCACGCTGATGAGATTGGAATCAGGTCATGCCTAGGAGAGCGGGCAACGGGTGCATGGATTTGGCAAGAGGTACAGTGCCTGGTGACCGCGGATGCGTCCCTGTACATGGAGGGCCAGTAATAACCCATGCGCATGATCTTTGCCACCACGGTTTTGTGGCCGGAGTGGAGTGCGCATAAACCCTCATGTACCTCACGGATAACATTTTCAGCTTGTTTGGGGCCCACGCACCTTAGGTTCGGACCTAGGTATGATTTTTTTATGAGTTCACCTTTTTCGATGAAGTACATTGGAGTTTTCATTCGGATCTTTCTTGCTTCGATCGGGTCCTGAGGAAGGGTTCCGAACCGGATATACGCGGTGATTGGGGTCATCCAATTCTTCTTCTTCAATTTGGGCTACCGTTCCTGACGAGTCAATTGACTTCTGCCCCAGGACCTCCACCAGAACTTTCTCGGTGAGATGGGCAAATGTGAGCGATGCCAACTTGCTCAGGGCGTCAGCCTTCTTGTTTTTGTTCCTGGGAATTTGCTCGATCTGGAATGATGTGAACTGTTTTGATAAGCTCTGGGTGAGGGCTAGATATTGCTTCATAGCCGAGTCCTTTGCCTCGAAGGCGCCGTTGAACTGGTTTGCCACCAGCTGTGAGTCAACGTATGCTCGGAGGTCTTTGATTCCCATTTCGACGGTGATCCGGATGCCGAACAGTAATGCTTCGTACTCAGCCTCGTTGTTGGAGGCGGGGAAGCCAAAACGGAGGGCGTATGTATGCTCCTCCCTGTCAGGACTAATAAGTATGAGGCCGACACCGGCACCTTCAGAGCTTGAAGCCCCATCTGTAAACAGCTCCCAGACAGCTTGTTGTTCACGGGCGGAAGTATCGGAGGTGCACCTGCCCTCTACTCCCCCCGGAAGTTCGGCAAGAAAATCGGCTAGAACCTGCCCCTTAACCGCGCTCCGCGGACAGAAAGTGATTTCATGCTCACCGAGCTCAATGGCCCATTTGGCTAGCCGGCCTGATATTTCTGGCTTCGAAAGTACTTGCTTGATAGGTTGATCCGTCAGGATGGTGATCGGATGACCTTGAAAATACCGGCGCAGGCGCCGTGCTGAGTGGACTAGTGCTAGCACCAGCTTCTCGATTGGTGAATAGTTCAGCTCTCCCGGCTGCAGTGCACGACTGACAAAGTACACGGGCATTTGTGTCTTGTCGCGCGAAGCTATGAGTACGGAGCTGACAGCGTTTTTTGACGCTGCCAGGTACAAGGTGAGTGTTTCACCGGGGATAGGAGCTGTGAGCGTTGGAAGCTCTTTCAGGAATGCTTTCATGTCTTGGAATGCCTGTTCCGCCTCGGGAGTCCAGGAGAAATCTTTCTTGTTGATGCAGCCTTTGAGTGTGTCGAAGAACGGAAGTGACCGCTCAGCCGCTTTGGACAGAAAGCGTGCTAAGGCTGCCAACTTCCCGTTCAGGCTTTGAACATCTTGTTTGTTCTGCGGGGATACCATGTCCGCGATGGCTTGTATTTTCTTTGAGTTGGCCTTTATGCCCCTTGGGGTCACCATGTGACCAAGAAATTTTCCTTCTTCCATGCCGAAAGAGCACTTAGCCGGATTAAGCTTCATATTTATCTTCCGTAGTGAGGCGAAAGTTTCCAGGATGTCCGTGAGCAACTGTGATTAGACATTGCTTTTAATGACTATATCGTCTACGTACGCCTCCAGATTGCGTCCGATCTGGGATTTGAAGGCGGCGTCCACGACGCGCTGATAAGTTTCTCCGGCATTTTTGAGACCGAATGGCATTTTGTTGTAACAGAAGATGCCTTGGTCCGTGTGAAATGTAGTTTTTTCCTCGTCGTCTTTAGCCATTAGGATCTGGTGGTACCCCTTGTAGGCGTCCATGAAACATTTGAACCGGAACCCGGACAGAGACTCAACTTTCCAGTCGATCTCGGGGAGCGGGTAATTGTCCTTGGGGCACGCCTTGTTAATATCTTTAAAATCCACGCACATCCGCGATGAGCCGTCGGATTTTTTGACGAGCACGGGGTTAGCTACCCATGTCTGATACTGGACTTCACGCATGATACCGCGTGAACAAGCTTGCTGACCTCTTCACAGATGAATCGACTCCGGTCCGGGGCCATGCCCCTCTTCTTCTGCCTGACCGGAGTGATGTTGGTGTTGACATTCAACCTATGTTCAGCAATTGACCGCGGCACTCCGGTCATTTCAGAGTCTTGCCATGCAAAAACGTCTGTGTTGCCGGCCAGAATCTCACATAGCTTTAACCGTGTTGCCGGGCTTAGGGCCAGACCCACTCTGACTTTTTGTTCTGGAAATCTGGGATTGACAGCTACTAGCTCGTCAGTTGTCTTGGTGAAGGGTCTAGGGGTAGGCCTTGAGATTTGAGCGCAGACGGGTATGGCTATACCTGTCGTCTGTAGAGTAGCAATTCCAGCAGGGGTTGGGAATTTCATCAACCCGTGAACTGTAGAGGTGATAGCCCCGAACTGGTAGAGAGCGGTGCGGCCCAGGAGAACATTGAAGCGTGATGGGGCTCGCACCACGATAAATTCCAGCTCTGCAGTTCTGGAGTATGGATAGTCGCCCAAAGTTACATCCAAGGTGAGCCTGCCGATTGGCCACTTGGTGTCATTTGCATAGCTGGACAACGGAGACAGCGGTTCCTTTAGCTTTTTCTGCACCTGCGGTGGCAGCTGCAAGAAGCAGTGCTCATACATAACCTCGACGACGCTGCCCGTGTCCGTATAGACCCTTGATACCTGGCAGTTCCCTATGCGCGCCGTGATAACAACGGGTTCCGGGGGAGCCATGCTCTGAAGTGGTGGGAATGAGATTGAGGCGAACTGCCAGTCCTGTAGTGTGTCTGCTTTCCGTTTTGAGCTGGTCCGCGCGGATTGAATCATGTGAATGACCGCGTCTGGTGGGTCACGATTGTCATCCTTCCGCTGCCAGCCATAGGTCTTCGTACCGTCAGCTTTCTTGAACTTCCTTCCGGGCAGCAAATGATTAAGCTTGCCGGCCTGAATGGCTGCTTTGATTTCTTTTCTTAACTGCCTGCAGTCATCAGTGTCGTGCCCGTACTCTTCATGGAAGTCACAGTACTTTCCGTTCTTGGGCACGTCACGGTGCTCCAACGGGGGCGGAGGGTTAAACGCGTTCCGCGCCGCCGTCTTTGTAAGCAAAATTTCTTTTGGAGACTTGGTGAGTGAGGACAAGAGTGAATTCTTGTCATATGGCTGACGGCGTGCTGATTCACGATGATCACGGCGATTGTCATGCCGTGTGTCACGACGGAAGTCACGTCGATTATTGTCACGCCGGCCAGAGCCGGACCCGCCCTCATGGGGCCGGCCGTGAGGTTTTTCATGCTCGGCGCGGTGGGACTCCCGTGCCGGCGCCTTGTGCAAATCGGTGTCTTCACCGGATCTCAGATAATCCCGAGCCATGGAGACGGCCTCGGAATATACCTTTGGTAGTTTCCTTTTCAGTCGGTAGTACAAAGTGGGATACCGATCCTTATCAATGCCGTAGATGAGACCGGCGATCTGCTGACTCGGTGGAAGCTCACTTATCTTTTGACACTCAGTTGTGAAGCGCGTGAGGAAGTCGTTTAACGACTCACGACTTGTTTGCTTGATTTCGAACACGTCAAGATGTGTTAGAGTGTGTGTTTCAGATTGTGATACTGTTGCAAAAACTTGACCCGGAGGTCAGGAAAGCTAGTAACGCTTCCTGCTGGTAATTTTTCGAACCATCCGCGCGCGTTGCCTTGCAAAACTTGTGGGAACATGTGGCATGCCACCGCGTCCTCCCAATGCTCAGTTTTGATAGCGCCCTCAAAGCGTTGCAGAAAGTCTTCAGGGTCGGAGTCACCAGAATAGGTGCCGATTGTGAGTGGGATGGTGAGCTTTGCTGGCAACGGATGTTCTGCAATTTTTGCCACAAACCTAGTAGTGGTGGTGGAAATCGGCATTGGCCTGCTCACCTTCTCACCCTGTAAGGTGGCATAGAAGTTTGCAATCAATGTGTCCGCTGTGGACTTGTCAGATTGAGCTGAGAACGAGCCCGGCGGGGCTGCACTTAGGATGAAATCGGCTAACATTTTGCGACTTGCTGCCCTGTCCATCTGTCCATGATCCTGGGTAGGCGTTAGCACTGCCTGCCGTGGCGGGGACGGCGGTGGCAGTACGATTTGTCACGGCGGGGACGGAGCCTGTGATTCAGGGGTTACTACAAAACCCATTTGTGACAACATACGTTGGGCTTCAACAGCAGAGATGGACTTAGGGACGGAAGAAGTGGTCGAGCTGTTCTCCGGCAGAGGACGATTGTTCGCCGGATTCTCAGCGCCCGAGGTCAAATCATTCTGGATAAAGAGTTGCCTTGGGTCAATCCTCGGTGTTACCGTCTGCCCCGTAGATGAAGCATGCGGGGTGTTAGGGTTGACGGTGGGTTGAGGTGACTGATCGGGATTCTGTGGCGGTGGTGGCATATTAGCAGAAGCACCATCGCCATTGTTGTCATTTTGCGAAATAACAACCATCGTGAAAGGTGGTTTTCCGGCGTACGGAAAAGCAAAAAGTGGTCGTTTTCTGGTAAATCAACTGGATGACGCCAAATGTTCAGGCGTAAAACCGCCTGAGTACACAGATGATGATGATGTACGAGGAACCAAGCCTGTCACACTCCGATTAACGTGCAAACCCAGAGTCGAGACCAAGTCAATCGAGGGTGGTGAAAGCTTGATTCTGGTTGAGAGCAATGGTGGATTATTACTCTGCAGATTTATGAGGTGTTGGTTGGAAATGGGAGGATAACACTGGTATTTATAGCCAAACCCTAATCCGACGTGGCGGGTTTGGTCGTGGGGGAGAGAGACAATTCTCCGCGTCCACTGCTGACGTGGATATTTGATCGAGGGGGAGCTCGACAATTATTGCGCATATGCATGCGTGGACCAATCGTATGAGCCGACCAGGTTAGTGGCCAAGCCACATTGCTTACCTGGATATAACGGTCACAGATTGCCCATTATTTTAGAGGTTGCTGAGTCAGCGTGGGGGGCACGGCCTGCTTAATCACTTAGATGCCGTGCCGGCGCCAAAGCAGCAAGTGGTATAGCGCGTATTGATGATGTCCGTGGTTGGGGACGGAACGTATCCGGCCCCATGACTTTGCTTGGACTGTGATCCCCGTGTCAAGGGCTATCAAAGCTGACCACGGATGCTTTCCGTGCTCCGGATCCAGGACGGGTTGAAGCGGAACGGATCTAGAGGTGGTGATGTATATCATTATAAATTCTATTACAAAACCTGTATAAAACATATATAGTTGGGTTTTGAGTAATCACTCAACTTAGGGTTTCGTCATACCCGTTAGTCCGTTACCATTAAATACACAATAACAACAATCATTGTGATATCCGTACTCTCATTCTCAAATCCTTGTATTTATTATTCTATAAATAGAAAATTTTACAAATTACAATGCACTCCTTGCCTCTATTTATTTTCAAACAAATACTAGTATTGTGTTCACATAATGCGGTAAGATGGTTGTGGTGAATAATGACTTCAATTGTGATAATGCAATTAGCTATATCATGTACTATAATGATTAAAAAAACTCATAAACCTAACAAAATTCGTTTAAAAATTGCTCTAAAACTATAAACATGACAAATAACAAATTATATGTATAAATTAATAAAATAAACTAAAAAAATTATGAATAAGTATAATAAATAAAATTATTTGTTCCTTTAGACCTATTTAGTTAGGTCTCGGACTCTCGGTATCACTACGTACTATCTCTTTATAGTCCAAATCAACGTTAAGTTAAATTGAAATATTATGTGGCCCATGCTACTTTGCCACAATGGGCCTATTATTCTTCATTGTCTTAACTAGGCCTGTCAATGGGCGGGTCGGGTCGGATCTTGACAAGATCCAATGGGTCACAAGATCCATTTACATGGGTCTGGATCTGGCCCATTAGTTATTGGATCATGATCCGATCTAAGATCCAACTAAATTAATGGATCTAGATCTGAGTCGACCCATTTAATGTAAAAAAAATAAGAAAATTTTTTATTTTTATTTCATTTAAAAATGAATGTTGATATAAAATAAACCAAGTATACATTTGAAAAAATTTCATTTATTTACTAAAATTCAACCAATAATATCAAAAAATTAAAACATTAGTATATCCTAATAATTTAGATCATTCGATTAGTTAGTTTTACAACATGAATCATTTTCAATCATATGTGGATCGGTTGACAAATTGTGATACATACCGTTTAATAATTTTGCTACGTCGATTATATATATATATATATATATATAGCATTAAACTTGACATAAACATCATTTTTAATCTTCATAAATAGCAATTGTCCCATAATGAAAAAGTATATTTTGTAAAATAGTTGTATATATATATTTTAAATTGTTGTTTTTTTATAAGTTAAATGGGTTGACCCGGACGGGTCATGGGTCGATCCAAGTAGTGATCCATCTAAATGTGTCGACCCATTGGATCCTTTAATGGGTCCATGGATCCATTTTTCGGACCCATTGGGTCACATAAATGGGGCGGGTCGGGTCGGATCTAGATCGAGATCTGCCCCATTGACACCCCTAGTCTTAACGTAGGGACTACCTATGCGTTAATGCTCTTCATTTTGTAAAAGGATTAACAAAACCGAATTTAACCAAATGATATAAATTTTTTGCTCCATGACAAATTTGTGATTATTATCTTAGGAAAGTCCAAATCGGCAAAGGATAAACAAAGATGTTTTATCTATGAATCCGTTATTTAGAAAACTAGTAACATCTGCTTTTAATGTGATAATTTATCTATAACCCTTAATCATTTAAGAGTTTGACTCAAAACTTAATTTTGTTATATTGAAAATACCAATTATACCCTTAATTATATAATTGGAAACTATGTGGTAAATGTTAAATCAATAATGGCAATAGAATCAATTGTTTATTAACTCTATTTCAATGGTTGTAAGAGTTAAACCAAAATGCGTGTCAACATATGTGCAACTTGTTAGCGTATGATATATTTATTATATTAGCGTTAAGCTTTGTAATCGTATTATATTGTTCAATAAAGTTGTCGTTAGTTTCTACATGGTATCCGAGCTTTAGGTATACGATCGCGTGAATTAGTCATCCTCCGGTCGTTGACTAATTGTTGACGATCCGGAGGGATCCCGTTTACGTTTGAGCTCGTTCGTTTTTCATCATTTTAGTTTGGAATTCATTATAATCTGTGCAGCTGTAGGATAATTACGATCGGAGATTCGTTAGCCGTTTGATCGTCCTAAAATTCGTACTGTAGCTTCTAAACATACGTATCTAGGTTTTGACCGTCCGGATTTGTAATCGGAGATTTGAGTATTTTCCAGAAATCTGTCGAAGTTGCCGCTGTTTTCCGTTCGTCGCTTTCAGCGCAGTTGTGGAAGAATTAGTGTACTGAATTTGTTAACCGTTAGATCTTCGTGATTTTTGTACTATCGGTTCATAACACACGGATACGCAATTTGACCAATCGGATTTTCGATTAATGGTTTCGTTTAGGAGATATTCGTCGAAGTTACCTGTTAAGTTGATGAACATTTTGATGATGATCGATTTCCTTTGGTCGGTTTTAGACGTTCTCGTTTGGCAGGGTTTCTTATGGATTAGTTAGCTTTATTTTCTTTTAAGTATTTGATTTTACTTTTAGGTTTTCTTTGGTCGTGCAATGTTTGGCTTTCGTTCAATTTGTTTTTGGTTTTGCAATGATACTTGTTTGGTTCAACTTCGCATTGAAATGGTTTCAACTTCGCATTGGTTTGGTTTCGCATTCGCATTGGCATTGGCATTGGTTTCACATTTTGCATTGGATATGGTTTTGCATTGGATTGGCTTGGTTTCGCATTCGATTAGTTTCGCTTCGTTTTCTTCGTTTTCTTCATTTTGATTTTAATTTGAAATTTGTTTGGCAAACTCTCAATGTATTTAGCTTTAGCATTGTGAGTTTGAGCGGAGATGTTAACGTATGATATATTTATTATATTAGCATTAGCTTAGGCCCGTATTATTTGTTTAGTGTAAGCTCGTTTAGTGTTTAGGGTTTTATTATTTTCCTATTTAAGTACTTCATTGTATTCGGTTTCCATTAAGTTTTGTAATCGTATTCTATTGTTTAATAATATTGTCGTTAGTTACTACACAAGTAACTCATATTATTTGAGCAAAATAAGTTTTAAATGCAACGTGATTGATATCGCGTAAAAAGTTACGGTTTTACTACCGATATCTCCCTCATTTAAGATCAATACTTGGCAAAACAAGCTCAAATATTACATTAATCCCTGATATTTTGTCAAGTAGGTCAAAATGATGAAGCACGAGAAAAATCAAACTAAAAGGACGAAAAACGAAGATTCTACACACATTTAAGAATTCGAAACATTCGAGACAAACCATCTAAAATATAAAAGATTCATCTCAGAGATTTCTTCACATAAAATTCTTTGTTTTTGAAAAACGAATCCATCGCAAAAAGAATCATTGAGAAAGGATAAGAAATGAAGATTCTACGTGCAACGAAAGATTCAAACCCTTCATAACAAGATATCTCAAGATAGGAGAATCATCTCATGGATTTCTTTACATCAAACTCTTCGTTTTTAGAAATCGAATCCAACGCAAAATGAATCATCGAAAACAAACGCGTAACGAAGAAGATATGAAGCAAAACGATAACCGAAAAGTCCCTGGGCCGGAACTAGGAAGCCGCCGGCTGGAACCGGATTGCCGCCGGTCGGAACCAACTGGCCGCGCTCAGAACCGGCTGGCCGCCAGCCTGAACCCGCTGCTTTTCCACCGTACTCGTACCCGACCAGTTGGATCGGCCCGGAACCCGCTGTTCGCTAAAATGAGCCTATTTTCGGCTTTTCGCTATCGTGACCTGGATTTCAACTATAAATATACCGTTGGATTAGTAATTTAACAACGCACACTCTTGGATAAGTTTCAGCTCCAAAAACACACTTCCAAATTTTCTTTAATTTTTCGTATTCTTTCTCACTCTAGGATTAGTTAGATTAATCTACAGATTAATCCAGGAACTAGAAAAAACGATCGTAATTGAAGATTATTTTTGTACGTTTGAAGAGTTTGTCAATTATAATAATACGCTCATGCACTTTAATTTCCGGGTGATATTTAATTCCTTTCATACTCGTGTTATGTTATATTTAATTATGCATTATTACTTGGTATGTGATATGACTATCACTACTACAAAAATGCACATTTACGACGGTGAAAAAGCTCATTCGCGGCGGTGACTCACCCGCCATGTATGCAAGCGGTGTTTAAAATGGAAACATCTTTATAGGCGGTGAAAACACCGCCTTTTATAACAACCCAACAGAGCGGTTTCATATGATTAGAGGCGGTGTATTCTCTGTGTATCACACGTGTTTTGGTATCATTTTAGGGCGGGGTAGTTATCTACCTTAAAGTGGTGTATTTTGTTTGTTTCGGCAACAATTTTCATCATTTTAATGGTGGTTACTTTTGTCATGTTATAGCAGTGAATTTCTTATGATTGGCGCCAAAAATGAATAATTCATATTTTACAAAGGCGGTTTTAACTTTTTACGTTATGGCGGCTACTTCAATAAATTGTTACAGCGGTTATTCAGGAACCGCTGATTTACTTTTTGTTTAGATCATTAATGATATATAAGGCGGTATTTTAAAAACCGCCGTATGATTTAACGGCGGTCACTTTTCTTATGTTATGGCGGTGAATTCCTTATGAATGACGACAAGAATTATATTTATAAAGGCGGTTTTAAATGTCTTGAATGTCTAAGGCGATATCTTAAACCCGTCGTACGATTTAATTAAATATAAGAAAATATTTTCTTAAATAAAATAGAGGCGGTTATTATAATGTCATATTAAGGCGGTGTTGTAAATTTCTTCAGATTTATACGCTATTTGGATTTTTGCAGTATCAAATTAGAAACCATTGCATGCATGCATAATGAGCAATAATATATTAAAAAATTAATATCAACATGATCCAATTTCCAATGTCAACGTACAGCAACCAAGAATATTATTCAATAATGCAGTTACGGGACAACAATATGAGTTCTAGTTTATACCATTGTCATCATCAAGGAATAAGTTAGCAAATGACATTCCGCTGTAAAATACGGTTTGGTCCAATTTCTGCTCTATATAAGCCTCTAAGTTTCTCCAAATCTAGAAACAAGTTCAATTAAGTTGGCTAACATAAAATGAAAATAAGATTTAATTTTTACAAAGACTTACATTATTTTGGAAGTTTGATTGCATGTTCATCAACATTTGAGACATAGCTTTCATCACATAGTATCCATATTCCCAACCTTGACGTTGTTGGGGACAATTCACCATATTAAACGTCCAATTCCCGAGGCCAAGACTGAAGAATTACAATATTTAAGTTAACAAATTTTAGAATAAAAAGTTTAAGAAATGTACTTACTAAGATTCTTACTCTGTCACCCGAGAAGTGAACACATACATGTCCGGCGTCTTGGGGGGCACCCACGGATCTTCTGATACTAATAAGGAATCTAATATGTACCCGGTTAAGGTGACATTGTCAAAAATATAAACGACCCAATGTTCACTACACAAAGGATTAATTATTTACTAGTTGTAGTATAACCAAACAGACTTTGGCCTAGCGGTATCGTGGTGGCCTTTCAACCAAGAGGTTGGGGGTTCAAGTCTAGGGATGGACATGTATATATTCGTGGAATGATGTATATATTCGTGGTAGTGGGTGTGTGTGAGGATTTGCATTTCTAAAAAAAATAAAATAATATAAAATAAAAAAGTGTAGTAGTAGTAGTATAAAGCACTTATAACAAAATCCATAAATAGGAAAAAAAAACATCTATTTACCGATGAAAATACGGAGCAACAAATAAGTGTTTGGAACTGTGATATTCGAACTACAACAGGAGGTGACGAGTAATAGTGTGGTGGTGATCCGGATATTCGGCAGAGAGCGATTGAATTATTTCTAGATGTAGGAACGCACATCGATTTGGAGGTGACTGTATTTTCTCGCGAGTGGACCACAAGTTCCTAAATCAAAATTATGATTAAGTATTGGTAATAAACAAGGATATAATTTATAGACATTATTTAAAGCATTAACGAACTTACAACGTCCACCAAGACAAAATGGTGACATCAAGCCACTCTTTTGTCAACCAAGTTATCACTCCATCGTATTCAATCCATTCCTCGATCTCAACTTGACCATACATACCGCGTGGTGGCACAAGATGAATTGGATCGTTATGTTGGAAGTAGTTGGTGAATCGTTCACCCAACTCTCAAATTCTCTTCGGTCTTTTCTTCAACTTCGCTTCCAGATTAAGAATTTTTTTGGCCCTTTCAGCAATCTCTTTAGATTGGAGCTAGACGTACCGAAAATGGTGACGGTAGAGATACACATTAACAATACTCTAATAGTGTGTAACAACCCATGAAGTAGGCTACGCCAATTCATTATCAATTAAATGGTATGATGATTGAATGAATACAATGGCTTGTTCCCCATTTTCCCTCTCTACTTCACTGTGTAATTCTTCTTAATCTTCTTCGATAGCTATTCTCCAATAATTAGTTGTTCTAGTTGATTAAAATTGGATAATTATATGAAAACCTATATTGATGTTAGTTATAAGACGATGTGTAAAATGTATTGCAAAGTGTCCAATGTAATCTTTATGGACGCTGAATGCATGATGTATTTGATATAAGGATGGATGATAGTTTACCATTATTAGGACACTTTTTGTAGTCAAGAAAACATGCGATTACATCCTATATGTTTTTAGGACGTTTGTCCGTGTCTCAACACGTAATATTGTGCAAATATATTAGAATATAACCATAAAAAAGCGTCATATTTTGTGGTTTGTTAGGACGTCATTTGTGTTGTAATAAATATTTTATAGGACTAATAAAAATGTTTACAAGGATACTCAATACTTATTATAATGCTTTTATATGTGACGTTAATTTACCGTAATGGTCCGTTAAATTGTCCTATAAAATTAAAATACTCTTATAAAATACTAACCGACGTCTTACAAAACTAGTTTTGTAGTGTGGTTTTCATTGTATATAATCTTAAATTATATAGTAAACTCTTTTATGATGTCATCATTCTAATTAAGTTTCAATATGTCAATTAAACCCTTTAGTTTCAGTAAATTTTAAAATAAGATCCCTAACTTAAAAAATAATAATAATCAACTGGTTGGGCCTCCTGTTCGATACTTGAGTGCAATGGGGTGTGTTCGATTCGATTCTCTCCGTGTATTACGTGGGTAACCCGTTGGAATGTATAGAACGAAATCAAGGGTGGTGTGAATCGGCTTGGAGAGGATAAATTTGTTATCTTCCCTTGTATAATTAGGGTTTTTAGGGTTCGTAGGTGAGGGTTTTTTGTAGGTGCTTGGAGATGAATAGTGCACATACTCTTGTATTTATACTGATGCCCTTGATTACCTTGGTGGGAAAGTTTTGCCACGTGGCATCATCTGGTGATGCTAGTGGACGGTTGAGAGTAATTGCCTTTGCGTGTGGGTCCCCTGTACTGACGTGGACCGATGAGTGAGCACGGATTAAACCCTTGTCGGCCTACAGGAGACCACCACTACCGTTGGTAACCCTCCGTACCATGTTGTCCCGAATCAAGGGGACATGAACCCTAGCGTAGTGGGCTTGTTTGCTTTGTTGGGCCTGACCTATTGGTTGAGCCTCCTGTTCGGATGGGTTGGGCTCGATGGCCCTTTCCTGATTTGGTTTGGTAAGCCCAATTATAATTGAACACGATTAAGTCCCCCCAGTTTAGTTTGCTGGTGCCTATACCAGGGGACTAAACTCTGACTTAATTTGATCCCCCTATAGCAGGAGACCAAACTCTGACTTAATTTGATCCCCCTGGCCAGAGCTGAATCCTGTCAAAATAAAAATAAAAATGATGCGTGGGTCCCCTGTACTGACGTGGACCAATGAGTGAGCACGGATTAAACCCTTGTCGGCCTGCAGGAGACCACCACTACCGTTGGTGACCCTCCGTACCATGTTGTCCCAAATCAAGGGGACATGAACCCTAGCGTAGTGGGCTTGTTTGCTTTGTTGGGCCTGACCTGCTGGTTGAGCCTCCTGTTCGGATGGGTTGGGCTCGATGGCCCTTTCCTGATTTGCTTTGGTAAGCCCAATTATAATTGTACACGATTAAGTCCCTCCAGTTTAGTTTGCTGGTGCCTGTACCAGGGGACTAAACTCTGACTTAATTTGATCCCCCTATAGCAGGAGACCGAACTCTGACTTAATTTGATCCCCCTGGCCAGAGCTGAATCCTGTAAAAATAAAAATAAAAATGATTTTTTTGCCAGGGAAGTCATATTAAGAGGGGAGACGTGGCGTGTTCCTGTCGGTTCATTATTTAACTGATGGCGTCCCATCATCTGTTAGAAAAGGGGAAAAACGCCTGAGGAGCATTAAATGCATTTGTCCTTTGAGTGTCCTTGGACAATGTGTAAATAGTTATAAGGGCGCGTGTGGCATTAAATGTGACAGCTGGCCACGCGCACTCCCTGACTTGTGGTGCTATGTGTACACGTGTATGCCCCAGATTGAGGCCCATCGGCCCGTGGGCCTGTAGCGGTTATTGTGCCCGCTTATAAATAGGGGGAATACCCCTTCATTTCCCTTTACGCTCTCATTTGCATAGAATTTCAAAAAAATTCAACTTGTTTTTTCTCCTTTTATTCCGGCTAGGGTTATCCGTCTGTTCGTCTTCACACTTAAGATTCCGGCAACTGTAGGTGCCTTTCTGTTTCATTATTGTACATTTTGTTTTGTAATCTCTTTGTATATTCGAAATAATCATGGAACCGTCATCGTCCGCCCTTGTTACTGTTCCTCCGACCACCGTGTCTACGTCTGCGCAGCCTACCAGCACCGTCAATACTCAATTTTCTGGCGGTACGGTAGATAATATAGAGAGTAAGATTAGAAAATGCGATGTGTCAGCGCTTGCTGAGATATACCCTTGCCTTGACCATTTTGAGGCTATCGCGCCAACCCCTGCGCAACGTGCCCATGCGCCGCCTGCATGGAAGGTGACTGTATATAAAAACTGGTTCGAAACCAGTAACTTTAGGCTTCCTCCTTCTTCTTTCTTGATTTCTTTGTTAGAACATTATGGTGTAGGGTTTTCCCAGTTACACCCTTTAGGATTACAAAAGATTGTTATGTTTGAGGTTTACTGTCGTTTACACAAGAAGGAGCCCTCTTTGTTATTTTCTCTTCACAATTTACAATAACCAACTCTCCTGAAAGTTGGTTTACGGTGGCTAAGCGGACCGGAATAAACACTATTTTTTGCGGGAAGAGGGTTGACGGCCTCCGGAACTGGAAGGACCATTTTTTCTTTGTGGATGACAAAGTGTCACCAGATGGGCAGGAGAAACTTCATCTGTAGGCCAATCCCATGTCCTGGGTGAAACAGCAGGGAGTTGTAAAAAACGCCGCTCCTGAAATAAATTCTTCTGATCCGAAAAATGACATGGATTTCTTCCGCCTGCTATCAAAGGCAAGCGTGGTAATGAGGCCCTATCCTGACTCGTTTTTAGCTATGGCTAATATGAGCAGGAACTGGAACAGGAATGACATGGTTTTGATCTGCAGGCACAATAATTAAGGTAGGTGGGGGCACGATGTTACTCTGATGGTTCCATGGTTATGGTCGTCGGCGATCCCCCTGACTTTTCTATTGTAGATACCCTGGGAGCCGCCGCATGGAAGAAGAAATCAGCTGCTGGGGGGCGAGCTGCCCCAAAAAAGAAGAAGAGGTCTGCAAGGGAAATTACAGAGTCTGACCTTTCCACCTTCGTCCCCATCTCCGATCAGGAGACTAGCACACAGGAGGCGGGGAAATCTGGTGAAACAGGGCATGTGGAAAGATCTCTGTACACGTTGCATGACTCAGCGACCGGTATGTTTTTATACTTGCCTGATTTCTTGTTTGCTTGACTTTGTTTTATCTTACATGTGTTGTTCAATTTTCAAATGAAGAGGGTGATGGTGGGTTCCTAGATACAAGGAAGAGGAGAAAAGTCCAGATGCAGGTTGATGAGGACCCTGTCCAGAGGAGGCCTACTGGGAGTGCTGAGACCAGGGAGAAATCCCTTGCTTATGAGAGCAGTTCAAGCTTTTCCTTGCCAGATATGGATGTAAATGATGATGACGATGCTACCGATTTCTTAGGTGGTGCCATGGGTCCTATTCCGACCGTTTCTGAAGTTGACCTGGGCAATTCCCCTGTTTTCATTCTTGGTTGGAGGTTCCAGGTCGATAACCCTGGTCGTGACTTGTAGTCTTGCAAGGAATATGTCATGCATGCCATGCCTCCTGCCCTGGGAGAAAAGATGAAATCCGTGTCCATCCGTCAAAGCATCAATCGTGTTGTTAAAGCCACTTTTGATAATTTCATGTGCGATATCAATACTTTGCGGGTGACTGATCAGGTTGATAGGTTGAAGAGGAAGCTTGGCATGACCATCAAGGAAGATAGGAAGTGGATCGCTGAGTTGGTGTCTGTGTTGGATAAGTGTAAGGGCGATAGGGTCAGGGCTGAAGAGGCTATGGGGAGAGTGGACCAGATGGCCTCTGAGATTGAGATGCTCAGGGTGCAATTGGCGGAGCAGGTAAAAAAGGCCGATTATATGGAAACTGCTTTGCAGCAGAATGGCCTGGAGTTAAATGCTGCCCATACACAGAGAGATGAAGCCGTTGCTGCCAGGGACCGGGCTATCGCTGAGAGGGACCAGGCGATTTTTGAGAGGACGTGGCCAACGACGAGAAGAAAAAGTTGCAGGCTTCCCTCCCTGATATGATTATCACCTCCATGGGCTGCACAGAGATAAAGACCCCTTTCGCTAACATGGTAAAGTGAGCTGCTTAGCATCTTGATCCTCTGCCTCCAGCGATTACTGCAAAGATTGATCCCGAAGCGGTTAATAAGGGAAGGGCCGCTGGGCAGGCTTTGGCTAGTCTATCTACCTCTCCATTCCTGGAGAAACTTGTTGAGGATTTAGATATGCTAGTGGACGTTATTTTGTCTCTAAAGCCCTAGCTGTTTGTATGTAGATGTGTTTGTAATTGACAATACTTGTTTTAATTTTTTATTGTAAACAATATTCTCTGTAATGTGATCTGTTTTCTGCTAGTACTCTTATCTGTTGATACTTGTCTTTTATTTTTGAACAAGCTATATTTCCTGCGTTTAGATATTATCTTGTGTAGTCATGACTTAGCAAATTCTAGTTTGCGTTTGGTACAGGAATGATCAGCTAGCAAGCCTATTGGCGGATGCTTGTGTCATTCCTGTCTTGTTCTGATTCATCACTAGCCAACCTATTGGTTGAGGTGAATCTCTGCCAGGGATAGGGCTAGAATTCACCTTCCACTTTGGCAGGGCCGCCACTCATGTCTGCGAATTCGGGTGATTCTGTCAGCCAAGTGCAGGGAGTGGGGCAACATGGAACTACATGAGGTAGTTCCGGCCAACATGGTGGCCTTGTGCTGTTGAAACACTTGCAAAAATTTGTAAAAAATTAAACAACTTCTGGAATGAACAACTTATTTTATTGAAAAGTGATTAACATAGATATGCATGTCAGGAGGGGTGATCAAATCCTCCCGGGCTTACAAAAAGTTGTTCAAACATAACATCTTTTCAAGTTGGTCGCATGCCATGTGCGAGACACAGGAGTACCATCCAGGTTGGCCAGTGAATAAGCTCCATTGCCATGAGCTTCCGTCACCTGGTATGGCCCCTCCCAGTTTTAGCCAAGCTTTCCTGTGTCTTCAGCTCCCGCGGCTTCGTTCCTTCGCCAAACATATAATCTCCTGATTTGTATGCCCGAGACTGAACCTTCATGTTGTAGTACCTGGCCATCTTGTGCTTGTTTCTTGCGTGTTGGATAGCTGCCATCTCCCTGAATTCTTCAACCATGTTCAAGTTTCTCTAAAGGGATACCATGTTTGCTTATTCTTCGAACTGCAAATCCCTCTGAGTAGGTACACTGATTTCAGCAGGAATGACTGCCTCTGTTCCATAAACCAGACTAAATGGTGTGACCCATGTACTGTTGTTCTTAGGCATGGTGCGATGAGCCCATAGGACATTAGGTAGCTCATCCACCCATCCTGTCCTGGAGGTGCCCAGCCTGGCCTTAATGCCTGCCACGATATCCCTGTTTGTAACCTCCACCTGCCCATTAGCCTGTAGGTGAGCAACTGAAATGAAGGTCTGTTTGATGGAAAGCTCCTCACACCAAGATTTGAACGGATCAGCTGCGAACTGCTTGCCGTTATCAGTGACAATTTCGTGTGGGATGCCAAACCTGCAGACAATGTTTTCCCATACGAAATTAATCATTTTCTTCCCTGAAATTTATGCTTCGGGATTCGCCTCAACCCACTTGGTGAAGTAATCGATAGCAACGACAATGAACTTTACTCCTCCGGTAGCAGGAGGGAAAGGGCCAACAATATCGATTCCCCACTTAAAGAATGGCCATGGGGATGTAACTGGGATCAAGTCGTGCTTGGGAGTTCTTGAGACAGGGGCGTGTATTTGGCAGGACTGGCATTTCTGCACGATTGCCATAGTGTCTTGGTGCATTGATGGCCAGAAGTAGCCGTGCCTCATAATCTTTCATGTAATGGCTCGTGGGCCGGAATGTAATCCACAAGAGCCTTCGTGGATCTCCCTGATTACATTTTCTGCCTGCCTTGGTCCTACACATCTGAGATTTGGTCCAAGAAAAGACTTCCTGAGTAGCTCCCCTTTCTCGATGGTATATATTGGCGATTTTACCCTTATCTTCCTGGTCAGGGACCTATCAGCTGGAAGGGTTCCGTGCAGCAGGTAGTCCCTGATAGGTGTCATCCAGGTTTCCCCTGCTTCTTCAACAGGGTTAACCTCATAGCTGCAATCGATGGATTTCTGCTTAAGGACCTCTACCAACACTTCTTTTGTGAAGTGAGCAAATGTGAGAGTTGCTAGCTTGCTCAGTACATCAGCTTTTTTGTTTTGACTCCTTGGCACCTGATCGATTTTGAAATGGCTGAATTTTTTATCATTTCCTAGACCACCTCCAGGTATTTTTTTTCATTGCTTGTTCTTTAGCTTCAAAGCTATCATTGACTTGGTTGATAACTATCTGGGAATCAACGTGCACTTATATGGACGTGATGTCTATTTGCTCTGCTATTTTTAGGCCTGCTATCAATGCCTCATACTCTGCTTCATTATTGGTAGCATGAAAATCAAACTTTAGAGCGTAGGTGTGTTCTTTGCCTGATGGACTTGTAAGTATCAATCCTGCTCCTGACCCCCCAGAACTTGATGCGCCATCAGTGTAAAGTTCCCAAGTGTCACTTGGCTGTGAGCTGATGGTGAGCGAGTGTGACACCCGACGATTTAGGGTTATTGATTAACCCTCTAGAAACCCTAAGTACGTGTGTTTAGTTTAGTTTTAGGCTAAATACTTGTAATTACTTGTATCTATTTGTATATTTATGTGAATATACGCTTCCGTAATTGATTTATATTACGCTACGTAATTCGTTGTAATTACGCTCACGCAATTTGGTAAAATTGTGCAAAACAACCGGACGGAGTCCGACAGTATATACGACGTTGGTGAAAATTTTTCTATAACTTAAATCTATTTTTAGAAGTCATTTATCATATATTATTATTTTAATATAATAATACCCGAAAAACCTAGACGTTTCGATTAAAACGTCTCAAACGCAACGAAAACGCGCAGAACGCGCCCGACAATCGAACGAAATTCAAAATATATTTTTGAATCTAAAATAAAACTAATTAGTGAAAATCTATTAGTTAATATATCGTGTCTTTAAACGATAACAAAAAAAAAAATACCCAAATAAAACGTTACGCGATTTAGAGTCCGTACAACGAACGCGCAAATCGAGATCACTAAATTAACGAATCATTTTTGTAAATGTTTTTCAAGTATTTTATAAGAATACTTCAAATGGTAACATTGAAACTTAAATCGTTACTTAAAAACGCATATTAAACGTTTAACACCAAACCGAACGAGTAAACGAACGAAAAACGCAACAAATTAAGCTAGAATTGGAAAATGACCAAAATACCCCTGGTGGGGCCCCCCTAGGCCGGCCCCCTCTCCCTTCCCATGGCTGCCCATTCCACTCCCTTGACCATGCAATTCCCACTCATGAGATTCTTTCTAACTTACACTCCACCTACATGCAAAAGCCTCACATCACTTTCACTTTCACTCTTCTCTCTACACTCCCAAACTCTCTTAATTCTCTCTCTAAAAGTCTGATACTCCAGCCCCAAAAACCATCTAATAACCACCACAAACCACCATCATCCACCCACAACCACCACTCAAGCCTTCAAGATTTTTGCAAGGATTGTTAGCTCAAGAACACAAGCATCATCATCTCATCTCATCTTCACCAAATCTTTGTAAGGATACCAACACTTTCTCTCTCTAAAACTGATTTCATATGATTTATTTACATGTTATAAAGTTCATCTAACATTAATATGTCCAAAACCTTGATTAAAATACGTTTTTATAACACCTATATGAACAGGCATGAATCTGTCCAGAAACTTTCTTCACTTACACGAATTTTATAAAATTCGTCCTTTCATGAAAATGGTCGTTTTTATAGGTTAAAATCAAGCTCAAGATGTTATCTTTCTAACACCGCAAACCTCATGCCTTTTTAAGCTCGTTTGGTATTTTTAATAATTTAAATGAAAACACATAGACTTTCTGGTACTGAAAGTCAGAAACTTGAACCATATGATTTTGACCATAACTTGAGTTATACAAAGAATTAGAAGATGAATTTTTTTTAAAAGTTACATATTGAAAAGATCTACAAAAAGTTCTTCTATGGCTCCTTCCAGAAACCTACGGATTTTCTTAGAAATATGAATCTATGCGACTGGGCTGCATGACATTGAAAACTGTGTATGGATTCATCCATAAATTTTATACCTAACAAGATGGACACCATAATTAATGGAAAAATTAAGTTAACCTCTAGACATATGGTAGAACAGCTGGTAAAAATCTTGGACTCTAACTCGGAATATAGCTAGTTAAGAAAAATAGAGAAAGTAAACCGACAAACCAAGAAACATGAACATGGACTGTTTTTAGACTTTTATAAAAACCAAGACTATTGGTGAATTCCGACATGAACCGACAACATATTTAGACCCTATAAACTGATATTTGGGTTGGGTGAATGTTTCGGGTCAAACCGAGTAAGTTTGACCAAGTCAACAAAAGCGGCTCGTTTTCGAAAAACTTACTATTTTTGGAAAGAATTGTAAACAAAAATGGATTTGGGTGACTTATTAACTAACTTAGACCAAAAACGAGACTTGTAAATATAACCCGAACGAAAAATGACACTTAGAACTTTTGGACCAAAGATTGAAATTCTAATTTCACTTAGTATCCAATTCGCGTAACAACAATAACTACAAACGAGGACAACTTAGACACACGCGACATATACTATTGCAAAGTGTATAATGAACCGTATATAATAATAATGTCTTTGAGAATTATTATTACAAACTTTCACCAACGGGTCACACACGTTTTCTAAAACAAAATATATATGGACATACTAGTTGAGTGAACAATTAGCATAAGTAAACATTAACTCCCACTTACACCCGACCTTATGCGTTTAGGGTGCTAGAAGGTTGCATTTGGAACACACATACTTGCTAATTGCTATATTTGCTTGCTAAACTCAGGTGAGTATTCACAGCCCCATTTTTCTATTGTTTTCATAAACTTTTTGGGGTGAAAAGCATGACTACTTGTTTACTAAACTGTTCTTTAATGTGTACTCTTAGTAAAATTGTTCTTGAAAGAAATACACAGTTTGTATTTTACTGCGAAACTGATGTTGTTAATTGAAACTGCTCTTGAACTTGTGCACTGGTTAAACTTGTTCTTGAACGTGCACACAAACTATATCTTACAGCGACACCGTTCTTATTGAATCTGACTACGAAACTATTCTGATTGCGAAATTGTTCAGGATTAAACATTTACTATTTTGATACTAAAAACTGTTCTGGAAATGTACACATCCTATATATCTTTTGTGCTAAAAATGTTTTATGTGTGTACATATACTATTTATACGCTCTTATTGTATGCTTGTGACTCTATCGCATCTTAAGTCCCCGGGTTCTTTTACACAACCTATTAACTCATTATTGAGCCGATGGTTGATATGGATAGTACTATTTGGAAGGAGGCCACCTTCCCACTCTCTCGTGCATGTGAGTGCATACCACCAACTTTAAATGTTCGCGATAGGACATGTCTTTGGGGCGTTGTTCTCGGGCCAGTAGGTTTGGTTGTGGACTCAAGCTATACATGTCGTTCTTAAATGAATTCTAATTCGCGTATAAATAATTAGTTACGTAGCAACGTAAATCTTTCAAACGTGGTTTTGATCACTTCTAGATGACTTTCGCATTTATACACTAAACAATTAGTTACGTAGCAACGTAAATCTTTCAAACGTGGTTTTGATCACTTCTAGATGACTTTTGCATTTATACACTAAACAACTATTTACGTAGCAACGTAAATCTTTCAAATGTGATTTTGAATACTTTTAAATGGCATTCTCACTTATTCTAAAACCTGTGAACTCACCAACTATCTTTGTAGTTGACCCTCATTTTTACATGCTTTTCAGGAAACAATCAGTAGTTGGGAAAATGAAGCTACGATTAACCTTATGAATGTTGAAGTCATTAGTGGAGCCTTGTGCTGTGGAACCATTGTGCTGTTACATCTCGTGTTTCCGCTTTAGCGGGGTGTGACAGCGAGGTCTTGCCTTCAACTTCCCCCAATAATTCTGCAAGAAAATCAGCCATAACTTGCCCCTTTACCACACTCCTGGGACAGAAGGTAATTTCATGTTCTCCTAGCTCAATTGCCCACTTGGCCAATCTTCCTGACTTCTCTGGCTTTAGGAGTACCTGTTTTATTAGTTGGTCAGTTAAGACAACAATTGAGTGAGCTTGGAAGTACCTACGCAGGCATCTTGCTGAATGAATTAGAGCCAGGATGAGCTTTTCAATTGGCGAATAGTTCAACTCTCCTGGTTGTAGAGCTTTGCTATCAAAATAAACAGGCATCTATACTTTGTTTCTTTCGGCAATCAGCACTGAACTTACCGCTTCTTTTGATGCTGCAAAGTATAAGATCAAGGACTCCCCTGGGATTGGTGCCGTTAAGGTAGGGAGTTCTGCCATAAATACCTTCATTTCTTGAAAGGCCTGCTCAGCCTGCTCTGTCCATTGGAAATCTTTTTTGCCTGTAACTCCTTTTAACGTTGCAAAAAATGGCAGCGAACGCTCCGCAGCCTTTGATAAGAACCTTGTCAGGGCAGCCAACTTTCCTGACAAACTTTGAACATCCTGCTTTGTCTTTGGCGACGACATGCAAGTAACAGCCTGTACTTTCTCTAGATTTGCCTTGATACCGCCTGTGGTTATAACATGGCCCAGGAACTTACCTTCTTCCATACCGAACGTGCACTTGCATGGGTTAAGCTTCATGTTTATACCTCACAGGGTTGCAAAGGTTTCTGAGATGTCAGCTAGCATATTTATTTCCGTTGTGCTTTTTATCACCAGGTCATCGACATAGGCCTCAATGTTCCTGCCAATCTGATGACTGAAAGCGGAGTTGATGACACGCTAGTAAGTGGTTCCTGCATTTTTGTGGTCAAAGGGCATTTTCCTGTAACAAAAGATTCTCTGGTCAGTGTGGAATGCTGTCTTGTCTTCGTCGTGTTCGGCCATCTGGATTTGATGATACCTTTTGTAGGCATCTAAGAAACACTTAAGTCTGTATCCTGCTAGCGACTCGACTTTCCAGTCTATCTTAGGTAACGGATAGTTAGGGCTTTATTCATATCTGAAAAATCAACGCACATTCTCCATGAGCCATTAGATTTTTTGACCATAACAGGGTTGGCCACCCACGTTTGGTATTTCGCCTCCCTGAGGATGCCAGCCTTTACTAGATCTTCTACCTCGCTTCTTAGGAATAAGCTTCTTTCAGGCGCCATTCTTTTTTTCTTTTGCCTGGTTGGTGTAACGCCAGGCTTAACATTTAGTGAGTGCTCAACGATGTTTCTTGGTACTCATTTCATATCGGATGGCTTGAAAGCGAAAATATCTTGATTTTCCACTAACAGGTCCCTTAGTTGCTTTTTAATTCTTGATGGAAGGTTTTTACCGATTCTGACAGCCTGATCAGGGAAGTCCTGGCTGATCACCACTTTTTCCTCCTGTTCATCCATTTGTTGTGGGGTATCTTGTTGAGTACTTTGACTTATCTCGGAGCACTCTATCGGGGCAGGTGTGGTCACCTGAATAGTAGCCACACCCTCTGGAGTTGGAAACTTGACCATTCCATGGACAGTGGAAATGACCGCTCCAAACTGCTGCATAGCTGTTCGTCCCAAGATTGCGTAGTACTTTGAGGCGGAATGAACGATAACAAACTCAAGGCTAGTGATAGCATCAAATAATGTCATATTTATATACTAATAATCCCTTAATTTTATATACTTTTATTATATTTATGTGGAATTAGATACTTATTTTGTTCATATTTGTAAATCATGTATAAATAAGTTTAAATTGAAGAAAAGAACGAAAAAGAGATCAAAATGAAGAAAATGAAGTAAAGATCAAGAAAAAGGAAGAATCGGGCCTAAAGTGAAGACCAAATTCGGATTAGAGAAGTATTGGGCTTAAAGAGAAGAATAAACCCAAAGAAAAAGAGATGGAGTGTCGCACCCCCATATTTGTACGGCAAAAGCGGTTCGGGTCGGAACACGACTAATCAAGTAATCACAGCACAAAGGTAAAGCAAACGACTCTATATGAGACATTTTGTAAATATTACAAAAGTAATTACATTGTTAAGTTACAAGTTTACATCATTACGAGTTCGCATAATAGAGAATACTGAAGATTCTGATACATAACCGTATTACAAAAGATAATGTAGAAAAATCTCCACGTGTGTATAATGCATGCGACTCGATCTAGCTAGCATATCTTGGGGGCAACCCTACTGTTGCTGAGCACCTGAGAATACAACACTAAAAGGTCAACCAAAAGGTTGGTGAATCTCACAGGTTTAAAGTAAAGCATGTTGTGATACACATGATTTATCCGATGATTTATAACCGAGTATAAAAATAAACAAATTAATGTTTTCGATTTTCCATGACATGAGCCCACGGTTCGAAACCTAACCCGAATACTGTTGGAATAGTGTCCAATGTCATAACTAAATTGGTAAGACCGTCATTAAAAGTAGAGTCCTTTTTGGGTCGCCCTCAATGAACAGTAAGAGAAATAAATGAGAGATAATATTAATTGGAATTAATATTATATTTAGTTTATTAATTGGATATTAAATAGAAACTAAAAGAAAAGGAGATTCTGGAAACTCCATCCATACGCCGTATGGAATATCCATACGCCGTATGGATACTAGGGTTTGTAAGGCGGTGGACGGCTGTCAGAAAGTTCTGAAATTACATCTATACGCCGTATGGAATTCCATACGCCGTATGGATGCTGAAATCAGTTGTCCCACATCGGTTGGGGGACCAAACTATTGGTTTCCTCCTCCCCTATAAATAGGGGCCTAACCCTTAGTTTTCCATACACCTTTTTTGAATTGAAGAGTTTCAATTCTTCTTCTCTCTTTCTTACTCCTGCTCCTTGTAAGAGTTTTACGACTAAGAGTCGTGACCATAGGAGACTTGGGAATTTCTCTTGGTTCGTGGGTGTGAAGCATTAGAGGTTTTCTGGTTTTGGCACTTGCCTCCAAAGCAAGAAGGTTCTGCTAATTGGTCTATGCGTGAGAAATTGTTTTCTCAAAGGTTAGTAATTTCTTATTTATTTTATTTGTTTTATTGCTTTTATTTATTCAAGTTAAAGATCCCTTAGGGTTTAGTTTCCTAATTGCCTTAGATTAATTTTATAATATTCCGCTGCGCATATTAATCTAGTTAGGGAATAGAAAACCCAACAAATACTGCCTCCCGGAGGTGCCTAATCCGAAGCACCTTTATACAACTACTAAAGAGCCCGTTTGACGTGGTTGTAGCTAGCAACCCGGACGGGGACGTCACTCCCATAATATATATATTCTTTAGTGTAAGTCCCTAGTTCTAGGATCGATAACTTCGTTATCTGTAGTATTAAGGTGCGGAATTCCTTAATACGATGTTATCTTACTAATAACGATTTAGTTCGCGTTTAGGTTAACCAATTGCTTTACTTTATACGAATATATGTCAAAGTCTAGCCTTTAGTATTTGTTTCTCTGGAAATACTGAGTTCGCAGAAACTTGCAAAAATCCTGATCTCCAAAAGTTATATCAAAGTTATCTCAAAAAGTTAAATTTTTCACGTATGAAAATACATATATATTCTCGTATCAACTCGCAGCCACTGGGCCTGCGAGTTGACTCGACTCGCTACGCAGCCCAAGCCCACGAACTCAGCTCGTTTGTCTCTGTTATGTTCTGCGAGTTCAGATCTCATCTCGCATCGCAAAGCCTTGCGACTTGAGATCTCGACTCGCATCGCAAAGCCTTGCGACTTGAGATCTCGACTCGCAACAAATATCTAAAACAAATAACTGGACTCGCAGCATATGTATATATATTGTTAAAATCTATATTCGTCTAACACTTTATCATAATAATATATTTAACGAATATTAATATCAAAACAATATCAATTTACAAATCTAAACCAATATATCAACATGATAACAATTACACTAGTCATATTGCAAAGCTTGATCTGTTGTCACAAACTATGTCTCAACAGACTCCCCCTTGACAATAGCTCTAGCGTCTTTATCTTCACATTGTCTTTGGTTTTATGAGTAAATCTTACTACCTGCAAAAATCTTCATCTTCATACAAGTCTTAACCATCATTTGATAATCTCGTGCTAAGTCACCCCATGCTCCAGTACAAAAGATTATGTTCTCATTTAACTTCAATAAATCCTTTCTTGACATGTTCATAAGATGACGATGGTCATAAACTCTGAAGATTTCTCTTTCACCACCTTCAACCTCATCATCAGCTTCAACCATTACAGCTTCTCCAGTTTCTGAATCCACATGCCAACTCTTCATATTTCCTAGAATATCTTGAGGCATTTTCTTTAGTGGAATTTGCTGCACACATTTTACAGCTAGATAAATCTTCTTCCTTCTTCTTCTACCAGTTCTTTGACTTCTTTCTTCCAACTTAATTGTCTTTCCTTTCCTTGGCTTAATCTTTTCAAACTTATTAGCTCTAACCTCAGTCTTGATTATGTGTTCAACATATCTTCCAACAAAATCATCACTTGGATTATTCAATGATAATCTAGCCAAATCTCGAATCTCAAATCTAGGCAAAGAACTAAAAACTACAAGCTTTCTTTCAAAATATTGAACTCCATCAAATCTCTTAATAGCAAACAGTTTTAGATCAGCATCAAAATACCATCCTATAATCCCTCTTTTTGCTATACGCTTACCTGTAATATCAATTTCTGATATACCAAGCTTTTCTTTCTTTTTCTTTGGCAAAGGCTTGAATATAGGATTATCTTTATGCTTATCAAGAAGTTCTTCTCCATCTGAATCAGTTGAGTCATCGATCTCTTCATCAACATCGACAACTGTTGGACCTTTATCATTTTCAATAATAACCTCTGTTCTAGATGGGCTCACATGGTGTTCATCAACATTTGTATCTGAATCTACACCAATGTCATGCACTATCTCAGAAACAGCAGTCCAATCCTCAGGTGGGTGAAATTCTCCCTCTTCAAGATCACAATCAATCTCTTCATCTATCTCATCCAAAATATCATTTTCTGAATCTGATAGATCTAGACTTTCCATTCCTAGAGAAAACAATTTAAACACAAATAAATCAATAATTTAAATTCTCTTATTGATTTCCCTGAATCAATCTAAGAATTCCAATACTAATCCTTTTGTGTAATATAAACGCGAAATATATATAATTTATAAATCTTTTATTGATTATCAATCTAAGATTTCCTAAGTCTTATATCAAACACTTAACAAACATTAATTAAATTTAAACTCTAATGTACTGTGAAAAATCACCAAACATTTAAGTTTACAATTAATTAACTTATATAATTTCTAAGACTCAATTGAACTGTTATATCATAAAAACTTAACTTTCAATTATATCTTTAAATTATATATCATTTGTCTAGTTAAAAATCATACATTTTTTAACTTGTCAGTTATAGAAACTCTCAAGTCTAAAATGTCTAAGTTAAAATAAATTTTGACCGCTGAAATATATCAGAACACGGCGCTCGACTTCTCAATGAGTCAGAAGACTTTCGATCACTAATTTATTTAACCTTTTAGAATCAAATAACTTAACCAATTTCTAATATATTTAACTTGTAATAATAATAATCTCAAGTCGAATATATTACCAAAACTATTAAGTTACAAATATTCAGTTACAATTATAATTTACAATTATAATTCAACTAAAATCTAAATACAAATAACTACACAAGTATAAACTGTCTTACCAGCTTCACTTGTTCCTGCAGCACTTGTACCAGCAGCATCACCACTTGCACTTACACCAGCAGACTCCCCCTGAATAATAGTCTGCTGATCAGTCGTTGAAGGACCAGCTAGCTCACTATCCTTCTGAGCATTGGGATCATCGTCTTTGTCATCATCTCGTTTCTTCCTCAACTCATCTTCTTTGCAAGACTCTAGATATACCAATATCTCCCCCTGAGCTGACTGTCCTGAATTCACTCTCAACACTAACCGTTCTAAGTGTTCAAGCTTCAGTCGCTGGGCAGTAAAATCATCAAGCAAAGTATTATGAGTGTTTAGCAGAGTCAAATATGATGCACTCATATGAACCATCTGCTGAGCAAGAGAAAGATTCTCAGCTAACATCCCTGGAATCTTAGAAGTTAATTTCTCTAACTCCTTAACTCTAGACTCTAAGGATGTAATCCTTTTAGTATCAGTCGTAGGAGTAACAGAAATAGTATGTGGTCCAGGTGGTGTCACTGAAGCAATGTATGAATCACGTGTAAGTGGTGGAATAGCTTGAGATAACGCTTCTTTAAGAAGAGTAGCTGCAAATCTACTAGCGTTATTGGTCTCAGCCTGTTAAGTTAAACAAAATTAATTAAGTAATTGTTACAGATTAGCCTGTCTCAATCGCTAATTAATTATATAACACTTGTAGAACTAAACTTATATCCCTTACCTCAATAGGTACATATATCTGTTCAGTAAACACCGGTGTTACATTCTCCACCTACGGTGTATCTCGAGCAACTGTCACAGAATTAGCTGTCTCAGTTTAAACTCCTGATAAACAACAAGTTAAGATTATCTAACTTTTAAATATTGACATACCATCGTGAATGGTCAAAGTCCTGGAATGCTTACGGCGTCGAGTAATAAGAGGTGTATCCTCTTCCTCAGAACCTTCATCAATAAGACTGAAGTCAGGATCGACTTCCTTAGCCTTCCTCTTCTCCTTCAGTGCTGGATCTAGAATCATCCGAGATCGATATCGAATATAACCAGCACCGGGAGGTGGAGAAGGAGTACTATCATCATCATCTGAATCCGATTCACCATCACGGCCTCCAGATGGACCAACATCAGGATCCTAAATATTAAATATATTAAACATTTATGATTAGCTAAAAGCTCTATCATACAAGTTCTATATATTTATGATTAATTTGATAAATACCTTAGAAGGTAAAACCTCAGATCCATCTAGCTGTCCCTGCTCACCCTCAGGTCGAGTGACCTCTGGGTCTGCAGTCTCAGCTCCCTGATCATAATGATATTTATACTTTGTAATTAGAAATATTATCTAATCAACTAATTATCAATATCAATATCATTACCATTATATAATAAAATTTTATGAAATATTTATCATCTAAGAACATATATTATTATATAATTTAAAATATACCTCAGACGGTGCAACATAACTATCAATCTCCCGTAACAAGGAATCAGTAGCATCATCATGCTCTACAAGCACCTCCTGTAGCACCTTTTGAACAACATCTGGGTTCACCTGTACCCCAGCATGTCCAGGTTGTTCCAAAACATCCTCAATCAGCTCTTGTGGATCATCAGCATGAACCACATCAGCTATCGGTTCAGGAATCACAACCTCAGCACCAACATCTAGCCAACCATTGTTCGGTGGCGTCACATAGGTAGGATCAACAAGAAAACCAAAAAGCTCTCTTTCCTCAGGTTTCACTACCCCTTCCTTTCTCACTGACTGCAAAAACATAGCATTGTATCCTCTGAGACCGATAGTATCTACATGTAAATATGGCCCAGGAATAACAAGCTCTGGCAGACGAGCATGAATGATCAGCATGAAAAAACGTGGATAAACCAGAAAGCGTGATCTAACAGACCCCGAAATCTGTCTAACCAGCTCTCCAAAAATATAATCACAAAAACTGTATGGTTTATTATAAACCAGTGACAGTGCAGCTGATACAAGGGCAGGGCTCAATTCGTCAAAGCCTCCCTTCTTCGGTGCAAAAACTGTGACAATCACATGCCACAAAAACCTCCATTGTCCAATAACCAGAGGTTTTTGGAACTGTCTTCCTCTTCTATCTCCCGTATAGCCCATACGGCCTATAGCTCCCTCAATAAAATCACTAGGGTACTCAGTCGGACCATCTTCTTGGTCTACTGTCCCCAATTGTAAAATCTGACGTAGATCAGAAGCAGAGAAAACCACCAGTATCTGATTAACCGTAGTACGTATCACCGGTGGATTGACGGTCTGATCATACTGAATATTCATCCAAAAATCATTCAGTATCGTCTGAGAGATCTGAGGAGACTCGGTAATCGCATACCGAATGCGTGAACGTGCAAAGAATGACAACACTTGAGCAACTTGATGTGCTCCTCGTGCTGAAAGATCCAGATCAACAAGAATATTGTGACCTTTATCGAATTGTCTCGCCATATCTATAAAAACACAAATGACAAAAACAATTAACGCACGTTAATCAATTGTAAACTATAACGTATTATGAATAACAATTCATCAAACATCTTAGTTTTAAAAATTAGATATAACTTGTTACATTACAGTCGCAAGTCGTATATAATTATTTCTAACATATATAACTTATTACTAATAAGTCGTAAGTTCAATATGTAAATCCCATTAATTACTTGTTAATTTGTAATTCTCAAGTCATTAACGTTTTTGATAAATATAAGTTATACCGCTAATATATAATTAGGACACGCCACTCAATTACCTCTTGAATTGGTAGACTTTCGATATAAACATATATAATTTTAATACAAGTCCATGATATAAAAGTTATTACTGAAAAAGTCTTAACATTTATATAAAACTTTTTAAATTTTTTTTAAAAAAATTTTCTAAATACTGGACTCGCAAAAGTTTGATGTGCGAATCGAGTTCAACTCGGTTCGCAACTCAGCTCGCAACCATATCAACTCGCTAACCAAGTCAATCCGTAATTCGACTCGCAAGTCAATTCGCTATTCAACTCGGTCCGCAAGTCAACAAGTCAACAAACAAGATTTGAATTCACAAAAATAAATCTGCGAATCGAGAAATATCGCAACTGGCTAATGTATCTCTGCGAATCGAACCTCTGTTCAACTCGCAACATAAACTGGTGTGGCGAGTCGAAACTAAAATCAATTAATCCTTCAAATTTATTAAGATCTATTGATTAGTTCACGTTTATTAAGGTTCGTTTAACATTAATCCATAGAATTCTTGTCAAATAACACCTGTAATCTACGTAAATCGTTCAAATTTTAAAAGGAAACCCTAGATTCATAAAAGCTTCGATTTCGTGTAATTTAAACGGTGAAATCCATTGGTTTATACCTCAATATGTTAGCAATTTGAGAGTGTATAAAAGCTATGGATCAAAAACGCTTCCTGGTAACCAGGCAAATCGAAATCAGGAAAAATACTCTGTTCGACTCGTTTCGCAGGAACTGGATTCGCAGAGCTTAAGTGAACTCGCAAATCAAATGGGTTCGGTGAGGAGTTTGACTCGCTTGACCACCCTTTTATACCCTGTATTCGATTCGCAGTGCATCTCGATTCGCAAGTTGACTAGTCAAACTCACAAAATTAAATAAAATGCGAATTTAATACTAAGTATAAATTAAAAACCCCGTTATGTGAATAGTTATCTCTGTAACTATTTAGCCTAAACATTTAAAATAAAATGTTTTCGCATAATTTTTCCTCAATGATAATCTTCGTACATATATTAACCGACTAAACCCGTGATACAGTTAATCTTGTATAAAGAAAAATCTTCGAGCTAAAATTATTCACTTATATACCTTTATGGTCTTAAGTATAGATAAAAATATATATATATAAATTAGAATAGAAAGATTAACCGCTGATATAAAATCAGGACACGCTGCTCAACTACACTTTGAGTCGGAAGACTTTCGATTAATATTCCACATAACCTATATAATATTTTCACTTTTCAACACATGTTTGTTCAACATTTAAAATAAATATCCAGTATAATTCAATTCCAAAGGGTAATCAAGAAATAAAACAAAAATAATAAGTAAAACTTTTATTTATTAATCTTAAGAAATAATGACAAAGGTTAAGAAAAACAACTAACATTCTAATAAATAAACTTAATAATAAACACTTAAAGTTTTAACTGCTTAGGGATCATATTAGAAAGAATAAGCTGTACATATCAAATTGTAATAAGCGTAAGACAATTGTTAGTATACATACCTCATGAAATTCATATAAGCACAATAAAATCATAATTTTAATCAGTAATAAACTTATATTTATAAAATTATATCTTATGTACCTTTATCCACATGATATAACACTTCATTGAAATATAACTTATGATTTCTTATTATTCACAAAAGTGAATGTTCAAATATCATAGACAGTTCAAGACAATTATCGGTATTATGATCCACATAAACAGATTACACACAGATTTCTGAGCCAAACTTTTATTGTTAATGTGCACAATATCTAGTGTTTTCTACTATACAACATACTGAAGAATTCAAGTACAACACATAACACTGTATCTTGTATTATCAAGGTAGAGATTACTAAATGATGTTCTTTAGAAGCATATAACATACACTTAACACGAGATACTTTGTATCTTTCATATGTAAGGTAGAGGTTACTAAATGATGCCATTTCGAAACATATAACTCACCTTTTGACATTATGATACTTTGTATCATGTCAGAATTTTTTATTTTAGATCACAGTGCATGGTAGTACTATCATTCAACAATTAAGACAGATGTCATACGTTATATAACAGATCATATAAGATATTACACATGACAGTTATACTTCTTAACTGCTCGGAAATCTTAGCATAACCTGCCTACCAATAAATCGTATGATGAAGCTGACTAGACTTAAGTTATTCTTATCACTTGTTAAGTAAAAGGTCAAGTTATAATCAGTGGATATAGGTGTATAACAAGATAAATATAAGTGTAATCCTAGATAAAAATCGTTATTCTAGTGCAACTTATAAGAATCTACTAACACATTGTACATAATACTTAAGGTTATTGTTCTTAGACTTATTCTCCTAATGTACTATCATCTCCCAGGTTTTTACAGCTAAAAACTTAAAGCTTTTTCTAAAAGAACTTCTTTTGTTCTTTTATTATTGGAGGCGATTCCCCTCAGGTAACAAGCAAATGAATGCCATACGCCCTTTTTTTTTTATCATAACACTAACTATTAAGTATTACAAAAATACCCTTGAAAGACTAATCACTCTGGATTTCTCATTCCGTTAAGTTGAACTAACGTCTCAAATCTAGCTCTGTCAAACGCCTTGGTGTATAAGTCTGCTAAGTTATCCAAAGATGGAACCTTAACTAACTTTATCAAATTCTTCTCAGCACAGTCTCTAATAAAATGATGTCGAATATCAATATGCTTAGTTTTACTATGCTTTACCGGATTGTTGGTGATTGACATTGTAGATTCGTTATCAATCATCATAGGAGTATTGGTTATATTTAACCCGTAATCCTGCAGTTACTGTTGAATCCAAAGAACTTGAGAACAACAGCTGCCAGCTGCAACATACTTAGCTTCACATGTAGAAATGGCTACTGAGCTTTGCTTCTTGCACTGCCAAGATACTAATCTACCTCCTAAGAATTGACATCCTCCGGTCGTAGATTTCCTATTTTGATTACATCCTCCATAATCCGAATCAGTATATGCTACTAGATCTAAGTCTCCATCAATTGGATACCAAAGTCCCAGCTTCGGTTGCCCTTTGAGGTAACGAAAGATCCGTTTAACAGCCTGCATATGTGACTCTTTCGGATTAGCCTGATATCTTGCGCATAAACAAATAGCAAACATAATGTCAGGCCTAGAGGCAGTCAAATACATTAATGATCCAATCATGGCTCTATAAAGAGTTGGATCCACATCGCTATCACTCGATGTATTTGGTCCAAGGTTGTGATTAACTGGAATTGGAGTATTATAGACCTTACTTTCATCCATCTTAAAGCATTCCAATAGCTCATATGTATATTTAGATTGATGAATAAAGAATCCATCCTTCTTTTGATCAACCTGTAATCCTAAGAAGAAATTTAACTCTCCCATTGCAGACATCTCAAACCTTTTTCTCATGACTTTCTCAAATTCCTGACACATCTTTTCATCAGAAGATCCAAAGATAATATCATCAACATATACTTGTACTAATAGAAAGTCATTCTTGTTCCATTTTACAAAAAGTGTACTATCAATTGATCCTCTTGTAAATCCATTCTCAAGTAGATAAGTTGATAGCGTTCCATACCATGCCCTAGGTGCCTGATGTAATCCATATAGAGCCTTATTCAAACGATATACTCTATCTGGATGTTCAGAATCAGTAAACCATGGCGGTTGTGAAACGTACACCAATTCTTCAACTTTGCCATACAAAAAGGCACTCTTAACATCCAACTGATAAACTTTGATACCCTTAAAAGAGGCAAATGCTAAGAATACTCTAATTGCTTCTAGCCTAGCAACTGGTGCAAACACTTCATTGTAATCTATCCCCTCTTGTTGATTAAACCCTTGAACCACTAGACGAGCTTTATTGCGAGTAATGACTCCCCGTTCATCTCTCTTACACTTAAATACCCATCTAGTTCCAATTGGATATTCTCCCTTTGGAAGGTCAACCAACTCCCATACTTGTAATTTAGAGAACTGTTGCAGTTCTTCTTGCATAGCTTCAACCCACGAACTTTCTTTGAGAGCCATTTGTACATTTTTAGGCTCGATTTGTGAGATAAAGCATGAATATAGACATTGATTAGGAATCCCTGTCTCTTTCATAGCAGTATACAAGCTTTCTAAATCTTCAGAAGTACTAGCTTTAGATTGAGTCCTAGTCTGAACAGGAGTATTAATATCACCGATGATGTTTTCAACGGGATGATTCTTACTCATTCTTGTAACCGGTATAGGATCAACTATTAACTCATCTCCTAAGTTAGTACCAATCTCTTCTAATGAAGGAATATCTTCTGAACTTGCTGAAGACAACCTTAATTGATTCAAAGAGGTAAGTATGTCATCAAACGTTGTTTGAAGATCCTTTTCAGAATCTTCAGTTTCTTGATACTTATCCTTTGAAGGTTGTTGTGACCCACTTGAAGAAGCTTCATTTGAGTCATTTGGTGTCCTGATTCCAGATCTCGGAACACTCGATGTTGAAGAAGGACCATTGTCCGATTCTTCAGACAATAAATGTGTAGAAATCTCTGAATCACTGACAAAGTCACTTATAGGAACTTTAAATGACTGAAAGAGATCTGAATAGTCGAATTGCCAATCTAATCCCTTATGTACAGCAGGTACATAGCTCATAACTTCAATGTTATAAACAATTTCCAGTCGTCCTGTGACTTTATTGAAAACTCTTTTATTTGGTGAGTTGGGCATATAACCTAGGAAAAATCCTTCGTCCGCCTTTTCACCAAATTTAGCTTGATCGCCTGTTTTCAATATTGAACATGGAACTCTAAAGGGTTCAAATCCCTTCAGATTAGGTTTCTTATTATTCAATAATTCATAACAAGTCTTGTTACGCTTTTTGACCGTAAGAACCCTATTTAGAACATGACATGCTGTATTCACTGCTTCTGCCCAAAAGAAGACCGGAAGCTTTGAATCTGCAAGCATAGTTCTAGCAGCTTCAATCAACGTTCTGTTCTTCCTTTCAGCTACACCATTCTGTTGAGGTTCATATGGTGCACTGAATTGATGAATTATCCCTTTTCTTAAGCAATAGATATTCAACGTTGAATTTTTGAATTTCGTTCCGTTATCACTACGAATACGCTTAACTCTAGTTTTATAGACATTCTCTACTAGAACAAAGAACTCTATTAAAATTCCTGGAGTTTCATCTTTAGATCCCAAAAAGAATACCCATGAGAATCTAGCATAATCATCTATGATAACTAAACAGTACCACTTGCCACCTAGACTTCTCTTGCTTATAGGGCCAAAGAGGTCCATGTGCAGCAGTTCAAATGGCGAGGAGATTGAGTTTTTAGTTTTAGACCTGTGTGGTTTCTTGTGCTGCTTTCCTTTGAGGCAAGGAACACACTTGTCTTCAGACTCGAAACGATTTTGTGGTACACCTAGAACTAACCCATTCTTGGTTATAAAATTCATTTTTCGAAAGTTCAAATGTGCCATTCTCCTATGCCATAAAAGTGCATCTGCTTCTGAGGCCTTGGATAGTAAGCATGTCGACACTATTGAGGAAGTAGAGACACCCATGTTTATAGCATAGATGTCCTTCTTCTTTGGTGCCCTCATCAGTATCCATTCTTCAGGAATTGTGAAGCCTGGCTTCAGAACTAAAGCCTCCTTTTCATTAAAATGAACTGGATGACTTTATCGCAGACTTGGGAAACACTCACTAGGCTATGAGTTAGTTCTTCAACGTAATTCACATCCTCTAGAGTCAAAGTTCCATTTGAAACTTTTCCTTTCCCAGTAATTACTCCTCCTTTGTCTCCTGCAAAATTTACTTTTTGCTTGAAACCTTCTTTGAAGTCCTTCAGTAGACTTCGTTCACCTGTCATGTGCCTTGAGCATCCACTGTCTACATACCACCAACTGTCCTTGTTCACAGTCTGCTCCTACACATAACAAGTTGTACACAGTTAGTTATCAAGAGGGACCCAAGCCATTACGGTCTTGGTTTGTCCCTGATCATCTACAATCTGAACCTCCTTAAAGTGACCATAACTGTTCCCATCGGGAGTCTTGGTAACTTTCACAGGAGTTTGAGACTGTTGATGATTTGTAGTCTTAGGCCTATGAGGAGAGTGAGTAGAAAACCTCCTAGGCACATACTTAGATCCCTGTGCACTAGAAGTAGAACCATTCTCAAATTGACTATGGTTTCTACTAGGGGTCCTAAACCTCGAAGGTGTCTTATCTCTTGGCTTATTGAAAGTATTTTCGTTTAGAGTATAAGCCCTTTTAGGTTTAGGTGGAGAGACACTATGATTACCATCTCTTTTCAGAATGTTTACAGGTTTGCTTCCTAATCCCGGTTTGGAGCCTAACCTATCTACAATCGAACTAGAAGTGGTCGGTGTCTTTTCAGTATTCACTAACTTATGTATAGCTTCCAACTTCTTATTTGGGCAACAAGAAGATACGTGTCCTTTTTGGTGACACTTGAAGCACCACATCTGTTTTCGTGACTTACTAACTTTGACTTCCGCTATTGGAGTCTTAGGCACTAAAGGGTTAACAACATGCTCTTTATTAATCAATTCATCAATCTTAGTATCATGAATTACTCCACCCGGTACAAATTGTACTTTGGTGAAAGAAACTCTCTTACTATCATTAGATGAAGGATTCTTAATAAACTCCTTCTGTGCCTCTGACAGATCAGGTTTAGCTACTGTTTTCTCAGAACTTACTTCAGTCATTTCAGTATCTTCTGGAAGCTTTGTGTAATTCGAATTGAAAGGAGGAGGTGTCTCATTGTAACCTAATCCTGACTTATCCTTTACACTTCGTTGAGCATCAAGCATCTTGTCCATCTCAGTGGTCCGATAATTTTCTATCTTTCTATTTTGCTCAACTAGCTTCAATTGACAGTCAGCTAACTCTCTCTCCTTATTAGCTATTTTCTGATTTAAGTCTTTTAGATTAATATAGAGACCATCTATGATGACAGCTTTTTCATTAATGGTATCTCTAAGAGCACTCCTATCAGAAGCATCAGACTTAATTTTATCTTTTAAATCCTGTTTATCATCACTTAACCTACGCACATCAATCTTGGCTAGTTCAAGTTCAGATCTAACAGCCTTACTAGATTCAGTCAATAAGCTAACTTGAGATGTCAGGTTTTTATTTGCTACATTTAAAATACTAACCTGTGATTGCAAATCGGTAACTAAATAACAGACATCAGCAAGAGTAAGAATATCAAGACATACCCTTTTCTTGTCTGTTTGAACTTCAGCCATGTGTGCTACAAAGTCTTCAGGAGTCATGTTTTCAGTTGACTCCATATATAGCACATCTTCATCACTTGCTTTAGCTGCAACCTCTGGCACTTTTACCTCACCCTCTGCATCAGTAGGCATATAGGATGCAGATCCATCAATCTCAGCCATGAAAGCTTCCTCAGATTGAGCTTTCCATTCATACGATCCATCCAACTGTTTCACAACTAAGGCTTTGGAAGCGAGAGTACTTCCCGAACCTTGTTGTCCATTGCCAGCTTCTACCTTAGGTCTTTGGCACTCTCTTGCAAAGTGTCCATAACCCTGACAGTTAAAACACTTGATCTTGGTCTTATCAAACCCTGATCTATTGCCAGCTACCTTTCTACCTGTCTTCTTCAAGAAATTCTTTACCCTTCTTGACAACATAGCAAGTTGGTCCTGAAGGTCTATTTCTTCTAGATAATCAGGGTCTATCTGATCGTAATCTTCGTCAAACATAATTGGATCATTGATTTTACCCTGAAGGTAGTTTTCATAAGAAGCTACAAAGGAAGCAAGAACGAATAATTGCTGTTCAGCAGATTTCACACTCATAGGCATCTTTTGATGCTCCTGAGGTGACTTCTCAGTTGGTTTGCCCTTTGCATCACTACCAGATGATGTAAGAAGACACAGATCATCGGTAATCATTTCACCTTTTCCTTCAGCATTACCAACAAATAAAGCAGTGGTCGAGCTCGAGGAAGCAGTAGAGATAGTGGATTTTCCATGATAAAGTCCCGGATCCTGAGCCTGATCAGAATCAGTATCTCTAGTTTTCTTGGTGAAATCATAACCTCTGAGCTTATCAATTGCCTGCTCTAAGGTCATGGTTGCATACCTCTCATCGTTGTCTTTGAGCATTATGCCATGCATTTCCCACTTAGACGGTAAACCCTCAATAAACTTGTCGGTTTTCTCAGTCTCTGTAGATATAATCTCATGATCATCTAGCTCACTCAACAAATGGTAGTATCTTGTGGTATAAGTATCAAGATCTTCTCATTTCATAGCTTTAGACACAGTAAACTGCTTTTTCAGGAGATTTTTCTTGCCTGCTTTAACTTGTGGACTTCCTTCACATCTCTTTTCAAGAGCTGTCCACAAAGATCTAGCAGTATGGAAAGATTTGAGTTGATGATTGAGCTCCTTAGGAAGACTCATCTTGATTGATGAATGAGCCTTGTTTTCAATCTCAAATTCCTTCTTTTGTGCTTCACTCATCTGTTGATAAGTGAGAACCACAATTGCATTTTCAACAGTCTGGGTAGGTGCCGTGTATCCAGTCTTGATACACATCCAGATAGATAGATCATGGAATCTACAGTAAGATTCAAACCTATCCCTCCAGCTAAAATAATCCTCAACTCTCAACAATTTATGTGGGACATTAGATTTGCCAATCTCGTGTTCCATCTCAATCATTTTGCTAAGGTCTGACATCGTGAAAATTAAAGTTAAAATGTATTTGCGAATTTAGACAAAGTAAAAATCTCGACTCGCAAAACTCAGTTCAACTCGCAATCTCAGCTCGACTCGCAGAATCTCGGTTCGCAAGTCTCAGTTCGGATCGCAGTGATGTCAACTCGCAAGTGATCTCGGTTCGCAAGAGATCTCGGTTCGCAGAATATATCAACTCGAAAAGAAGTTCGACTCGCAGAATGTCGACTCGTAAGGATGTCGACTCGCAAGTTCAACTCGGTTCGCAGACTTATTCTGAAACCCTAATCTCGACTCGCAAAACGGCTGAAAATTGCGAAAACAGAAATTTTTGGTATTTTTACGATTAAAACTGGAAATTTCGATTGTAAACAAACCCTAAATCGTCCATAGAATGATTTTGATCGTTTTTACACACTAATGCACGTCAAAACAATCCTAAATCACACGCGATTAACCCGAAAACTTCGAACGACACTCGTTATCTAGCCCGAAAGCTCTGATACCAATTGTAAGTCCCTAGTTCTAGGATCGATAACTTCGTTATCTGTAGTATTAAGGTGCGGAATTCCTTAATATGATGTTATCTTACTAATAATGATTTAGTTCGCGTTTAGGTTAACCAATTGCTTTACTTTATACGAATATACGTCAAAGTCTAGCCTTTAGTATTTGTTTCTCTGGAAATACTGAGTTCGCAGAAACTTGCAAAAATCCTAATCTCCAAAAGTTATATCAAAGTTATCTCAAAAAGTTATATTTTTCACGTAGGAAAATACATATATATTCTCGTCTCAACTCGCAGCCACTGGGCCTGCGAGTTGACTCGACTCGCTACGCAGCCCAAGCCCATGAACTCGGCTCGTTTGTCTCTGTTATGTTCTGCGAGTTCAGATCTCATCTCGCATCGCAAAGCCTTGCGACTTGAGATCTCGACTCACAGCAAATGTCTAAAACAAATAACTGGACTCGCAGCATATGTATATATATTGTTAAAATCTATATTCGTCTAACACTTTATCATAATAATATATTTAACAAATATTAATATCAAAACAATATCAATTTACAAATCTAAACCAATATATCAACATGATAACAATTACACTAGTCATATTGCAAAGCTAGATCTGTTGTCACAAACTATGTCTCAACATTTAGTAATCGCGCCTTTGAAGTTAACGAACCATGTGTGATGAGGACTTTTTCCAGATTATAAAACAACTCATGTAATAACCGAATTAACTAACCGAATACTTGTGCTCACGAAAATATTTAAGCATTGTATCTCACCCCGAAGTTTAAAACAGTAAAACAGTAAAAATGGGGCTGTAAGACTCACCTGAGTCTTTGCAAATAAGCGTTTAACTTAATAAACGTGAAATCCGAAAGCAATATCAATCCGTAGGTTCTCCGAACCCGCAACCTTCTAATGCCCTAAGCACATAAGGTTGTATGTAAGTGGATGTCTCAAAAGACCATCCATGCTAGTTGTCCACTCAACTAGTTATGTCCAAGTATTTAATTGTTTGTTTAATTTAAACGTTTGCGGCCCGTTGGTGAATGTTTAAGTATGTAATAATAATTCCGGAAGACATTATTATTGGGTTTCGTTTAATTGTATGCTTATAAAGTATATGTAGTCGTTCTTGAGTTGGTTCCGTAAGTAGTTCTTTTGTTGTTAACGCGTATTCGACGCTTGGTGGGAATAAGTGTTGTTAAGGAATCTGTGTATTGCGACACAAGGTCTTGTGTCGCAGTACAGTGTTGCGACGTAGATGTGGTGTCGCTAAATCATGATTCAAATTAAGTATGCGACATAAGGGCTATGTCACAGATCGAGAGTGCGACGTTGGGGTTCGTGTCGCAGATTAAGGTTTCCGATTGGTGAGCAACATAGATGCTCGCGTCGCAGGTTGCGACATAAGGTGGGTAGCGACATAAAGGTTTGTGTCGCAGTTTTTGAAATTTAATAGTGTTGCGACATAAGGACTTGTGTCGCAGTGGCCTTGGGCCAGGTGGGACACAAAGGTCTGATACGTTTCAAGTTTTGTGGGTTTGGTCAAACGTGCTCGGTTTGACCCGAGACTTTTACACAAGCTTCAAATATGTTTTCTAAACAAAATAAAATAGTTTCCATGTTTCGTGAGTATTCCGAAATTGTCGTTTTACAACGAGTACGAAAACAGCCCTTAATTGTTTATTTATCGAATTTGCACGTTTTTAGCCACACTATTTAATCACACAAATGGTCGAAATAAAATCCAAGAAAAATATGAGTTATTCCCCTATGTCTTAACTTCACAAAACATATTTTTATATAATTTTTAGTCGAGTCTAAGTGGTTCAACTAATTAAAGTTTATGGACGTGTCCAGCAGCTCTTTAAATCGACAGGTGCTCGGTGTTTAACCCATAACTCGAGTTCTACACATTTTTACGAAACGTGCGAGTAGGGGATTTAAAGCTAGCTAAATTATCTAACGTTTACAATTTGTTTCATCATCTTTCATTGTGTATTTTACGAGATATGCCTTTGTACATTTGGTCAAACTTTCTGCCCAGAAATCACAGTCTGCTATGTACTTTTATTTGAATTATTTAAAATAGCAAATGACCTCCATAATTCGCGAGGCTTACATTTTTAAAAAGTATACTTCTTAAACTTGAGTTTAGAGCTAAGAAAAACTCGATTTGGTCAAGAAATGGTCTCGTTATCATAGATCTAAACCGATCTAAATTATTATCCAGTGGGTAAACGTTTTGTCCATTGGTTCTTAGCTTTGTCTTTCGGTTTTTAACATGGATCTTGGACATAAACGAGTACAAATGAACAACAAACATGTATATTAAGTTTATCCAAGTAAAATCAAGGAAGGATGAGGGGTTTATACCAAGTAGAAAATGATCTAGGAGCGAAATCGTGAGAGGTGGTCTGCTGCTGCCTCCTTTGCTTGTTTCCTTGCTAAAAACAATGGAGATGATGCTAGATGAGTAAAGGGGTTGTTGTGGTGTCCTTGGAGGAGGTTGGGGGTCGTGGTGAAGGTGGTGGTGGGCTACTCTAGCCGTTTTTGGAGGGGAAAGAAGAGGGAAATGGAGAGATGTGTGTGCTTGTGTATTGTAGAAATGAAAGAAAGTGAGGAATATGAGGTTTTATATGAGGGTTGGCCTAATGGGCCATGTGGGCCGGTTTTGGGCTGTGACCAGGCCCGAGAGGGGCTCAGCCGATCTTGGGTTGGGCTCGTGAATCTTGTTCCACAAATCGGGTTACGTTTGTCGTTCGGTTAAACGTTAATCGTTCGTTTTTAAGTTACTTATTTGCGTTTGATTTTCACGTCTTTGTTTTTGATATGTAATTGATATTCGGGATGACTAAGTATTTTTAAAACACTTATTTTAAGCCACCAAAATATTTTTCGGGTTTCTTTCGGGTGTCGGGTTCGATTCGCGCATTTTCTCACGTTTGGTTACGTTTTAAACAAAACGTAATACATGTGTTATATTATCAAAATAATATAAATTAAATAGTAATGTTATTAAATAATTTCGTATTATTTAATAATAGTTTCACCAACGTCCGTATTTGTGTTGTCGGATATTTATCCGGCCCGAACTTTGTACGATTTAAACGAATCGTATACGCGTGTGTGTATATAAACATACAAATAACCACACATATTTAGCCTAATATAAACTAAACACATGTCATTACACCATGATTAGGCACTAATAATAGTCCTAATTTGACGGGTGTCACATGGAGCCCAAAAACCAAGACCCAGACCGTATACAGAACATTCTGGAATTTCAATCTAGCTGGCGGCTGGAGTATTCAGCCGGCGGTTGGAACTTGTATATGGAAGGCGGTGGAACGCGCGGGTTGAAAGCGGGTATCTTGGGAAAAGTTAACCCAGCCGGCGGCTGAAGTATTTTGCCGGCGGTTGGAATCGCGAATCTGAGACTATAAATAGAGGGCTTGGCTAGACGTTTTGATACACGAATTCTAAAACCCTAATTCAGTTTTAAGGTTAAAAGGTCGATTGAAGGTGCGATTTGAAGATTAGGAAGCTAGGGTTTGAAGGTTTTTGTAACACCCGGTCAAAAAGTCAAATTTCGCGCCAAATTTAAACTTCAAACATTTCTAAATAAATCGTTATTGTTAAAATAATATATATTTACTCGGGTAAAAATTTGAACATATTTCGTCTCAATAAAAATGTAGTTTATTTGGTTGAGACAACGCAAATTTAAGTTATAAAAATTTGGCCCCAAAAATATTTCAAAACCATTTCGGAATATATAAATGGGATTATAAAGTCAAAATATTAAATTTGTTTTACGATCGGGTACAAAAACACGGAGCGCAATTTCGAGGAACGAAAGTGGGAGGCTTAAACCCCCCACCTCCTCTTCCTTTTCCTCATTCTCACCAACACTCTCTCTCTCTCTCTTCTCTCACTTTTTCTCTCATCTCTCTACAACCCACCACCGCCACCTAAATCGACAATTAACACCGTCAAACGACCTCCAATCTCGAAGCTCATTTAGGGAAAAACGATCACCACGCAACGATCTACAATCCTATCTTTTCGGATTCTCCTCGCGCGGATTTGTAAGTTTCCGACAATTCTCGAAATCTCTCAAATCTTTGTTATTTCGATTGTTTGCGGTTTAGTTAAGCTTAAAATACTTAAATAAGGGTTGGGTAAAAGAATCGGACACAACGGGAGCCGGAAAACTCGTTTCCGACTCAATTTCCGGCGAACAGTCCGTTATGTCGCAGGGATCAAAAACAGTGCTGCGAATTATAACCTATGTCGCAGGCTATGTCGCAGCCAGCGTCGCAGAAATCAATTATGTCGCATAGTGCGACACAAGCCCTTATGTCGCAAAACCCCACTTATGTCGCATATAGCGACACAAGTGACTATGTCGCAAACCCTACTTATGTCGCATATAGCGACACAACGCCTTACGTCGCATTAAATTGCGGATGTCGCATAATGCGACACAAACCCTTGTGTCGCAGAACCTTTTAGCGACACAGTCCTTATGTCGCAAAACACAGAATATTGAAAACCCATGATTTTCACTAAGTATCGGAACCAGATTTTACCACCCGACTTCACTCCGAATTTTACCACCCGAATTTGCAAAACACAGAATAGCTCGACCCCAGCCAGGGGCTCTGCCCCTTGGACCCCGCCAGGGGTTGCCACCCCTTGGACCCCGCTATAGGGGCGCTGCCCCTGAACCCCCGTACACGGTTTCCAAACCTGAACGACAAATAAATAATTACACAACTCGCTTAGACAAACTAATTTGTCTCGTACTCATATGACCTCACGTGTTTAGGACACTAGGAGGTTACCTATCGGACGACGCGCGTATCATAGGATCGCTAACAACTCACAGGTGAGTTTCATAGCCCCACTCAACAACTGTTTTCGAATTATATGAATAAACTTTTATAATTCACACTCACTCATATTACTGTATGTAATACAAATGTGTAATACTTAGGAATTACACCCATCATATTGTTTTGGAACAATATCAATACCTAACTTAGATAGGTCACAGTCGTACACCGTTAGATTGTTGGAAAACAATTACCAATATATGACTTGATTAAGTTATCACTGTCCATTGGCCATATTGTCGCGGGACAATATTATCGAATACATTAGAACTAGTTAGTTCTACCTACACTGGACGACATCCATACTTTTACAGGATTAGTTTTCCTTTTAGGAACTAAAACTGTCGACACACTCCATTATCATTAGAATGGGGACTGGACTTAAGTGGACATTTTCCCGAGACTCCAATATACTTGCTAGACTTAAGACTAGGAGTATACAATAGTATTATATGTTAGTATAGATTCCTTATACTAATACAACTCAACTAGGTGATGAGTATTCATACCTAGGTTCAACGTACTACTTAATATCTAAGTATTGTATATACATATTTAGATACAACCAATTAATTTCATGCGTGGCATGATTGTTACATGTGTTTGCTGATTCGAGAAATATATATATATACATATATATATATATATATATATATATCTATCCACATACTTGTACATCATCTTGAGCACTTGGTGCTATTTACAATATTACATATGTATTTAAGCATACATACATTTATGCGAACACAACTACTCAAGTCGGACATGTCGTCGCACTGTCGGCTCAATTACTTTAGCTAGCTTGTCATAGTACAGCTGGCTTTACATTTCACCAGTCGGGCTCGTCGTAGTACAGCCGGCTCAACTTCAAACTTTGCTTGCGAGCAATTCGGTCGATGCCTTCGGGCACAAAACGATGCCACGGTAAAGTGGGCACAAAACGATGCCACGGTATTGCAGTGGGCACAAGTTCGATATCGTGGTAAAGCGATACAATTGATGGATGGGCGAGCTTATGCTCGTGATCCACACTCACTCACGGATGGGCGAGCTTATGCTCGTGATCCGCAACAAGTTAACGGGTCGGTGGAGTTTCCACGCGAGGCCGTTAGCTCAATCAAGTCCGGGTTAGCTTACACTAACTGGTCAAACGGACACACTAAACATTTTTCAATCAAGTCCGGGTTAGTTTATACTAGCTGGTCAAACGGACACGCTGAACATTTTCAATAATAGACCTGCGTGTAACACCCGCCAAATTAGGACTAGAAATTAGTGCCTAATTCTCTATTAATACATGTAATTAGTTCTGTGTTAGGCTAATTGATGTATCAAATTATATATTGTTGGATATATACAAAAATGCGATTTGCTTAAATCGTACGCAAACTAAATCGAATGTATTTCGGTTCAAGTAAAATACGGACGTTGGTGATCAATTTTATTGATTAATATAAAAATTATATATTGACAATAACCTACCAAAAATATTATTTTGATAATATTTCGAGTTCACTTCGTATCATATTATAAGCGTCTACACGACTCAAACACTAACGGGCAAACAAACGAGACCAATTGAATTATCAAGAAATTGATAAAATACTCCAATAAGTTTATTTAATTAACTTTCATTTTCTTTAAAACTTGCATTTAAAACCCTTAAAATAATTATTTAACGTTTAAACGAACGGGAGAACGAATACCGCATGGAGCGCGATTGCGGGGACTGAAAAAGGTGAGGCTTTCACCTACACCCCACCTCCACTTTCCCTCTTCCTTTCATTTACATTCATCAAAAACACACACACACCACTAAACACTCTCTAACCCATCACCACCAAATTTTCGGATTTATCAAATCCGACCACAAAACTTACATTTTCGGAATCACCATCAAGCAAGGAACAAGATTTACAAAAGCATCATCATCATTTTCGGCCTCCTCTAGCTTCGATTTGAAATTGTAAGAAATTCTCTAAATATTTAGATCGACTCATTTTGGTGTATTATTTCGGTATTATAATGTTTACACAACTTAGTATTGTCTAAATGTATGAGGAAAACATGACTTTATAGCCTAAAAACGAGTTAGATTTGGGTTTGGGTTTGAAAACCACGACAGTCGCTGGGGACTGTCTGAGTGTTCATCTTTGCGACACAAGCCTTGTGTCGCATAAGATCCTTTGTGTCGTACCTTATGTCGCAAATCCCATGCGACACAATCACTATGTCGCTGTTAAATCAGCATCGTATACTTATGCGACACAACCCTTGTGTCGCTAAGCTCTTGTGTCGCATTCTTATGCGACACAACCCTTGTGTCGCATACATGACCATTGTGTCGCATGCTGTGTCGCTAAAAACAGAGAGTTTAAAACTCATTTTTCACTAAGTTTTGAGACTCAAAATTTGACACTCAATTTCACCGAAATTCAAGCTCGACCCCAGCCAGGGGCTCTGCCCCTTGGACCCCGCCAGGGGCTGCCGCCCCTTGGACCCCGCTACCAGGGGCGCTGCCCCCGGACCCCCGTCATTAACGGGCTTCGCCCTTACCCTAGAGTCACGAGTAACAGTGTTACATCTAAATTTTCACACAAAGTGTTAAACTTGCATAACATCAAACACGAATGCGACATGACTTCTGAAACACTTTGGAACACGTTTTTTCAAGAATAATGATAATATTATTATTACCAATAATCACCAACGGGCCGTACACATTTTCAAACACTTAAACAATCCACCAAATTGTAATCATTTGGACATTCTAGTTGGACAAACAACTACAAGGTAGTCTTATGAGATGCCTTCATATGTTTATAACCATCGCGTGTCGTGGACACCCTCAGGTTACAAGTCTTTGGACTTCGATTCCCGACTTATCAATCTCAGTTTATTGATATAAACTCTAAAGACTCAGGTGAGTCTCATAGCCCCTCTTTTACTATTTTTACTCAGGGGTGTGATATATTGCTTGTTTTAACGCGTGAACGCAAGTACAACTTTTACATGTACTACATGAGTTTTACACAACTAATCTTTTAAAGTCCTCCATCAGCATAGTTGTTAATACATTTGTAGCGTGAATATTAGTATATGGTACCATATAGGATTGACCCACCTCGTCCGGGTTAGCAAGCACTAACCGGGTAAACGGACGTACTAATATTTAAGGAAGACGGATGTTGATTAGGCATCCGTGGAGGCGAAAACGCTCAGGCTGTGTCCTGACCCACGAGTTAAGCTCAACTATGTGCTCATGGCTGTATACTGTTACCACTATCATTTGCTGGATGCAAATCAACTATTTAAATCTTGCGGTTCACACAACTTATTTGATACTCAAACCTGTGAGCTCACCAGCGTTAGCTGATCCATTTTAGCATGTATCGCAGGTACAAAGCAGTAGGCAGGATTGCCCCAGGAAACTATAGCTCGAGTCAGCATGCAGACAAATAGAGATTTTCTTGCATTAATATATTTTGTATAAGTATTTATGTATTGAAATCTCTCATTTTAAACGAACACGAGCTATATGTAGCTTCAAACCTTGTAAACATTTTGCTATTAATACATTCTGTTAAAACGACGCATATAGAGTCGTTTACTATTAATCTCTGTGCTTTGAATATCGATTAGTAACACCCAAATCTTGCTTCCGCTAAACAATAAATTTGGGGGTGTTACACTGCGGGTCTACAATTAACTGTTGTTGGATGCAACACACTATGCCAGGTGGCACAACGACTTTTACACAACATCTTATGACGCGGTCATACAATTACTCGGTTTACAACCTAGGCATGTATTACCTCACTTGATAGAATTTATCACTACCGGATAGGTATCCAGGCACGGAGTGCCTCAATATTTATGTACTTAGGTACATACCACTATTACTTAGGTATTAGATACCTCGATTATGGTATACACATTTCTGTTACAATACTATAACAATACAAATCAAGATCGTGGATCTTGGATCTTGGACTATTTTCTTAAACATACAAGGTTTTATACTTTATGTTTCAACTAACAATCCTATGAACTCACCAGCTTTATAGCTGACTCGTTTTAGCATGTGTTCTCAGGTGCCCAACAGAATTAGGATTGCTACAAGATAAACTAGCTCGAGTCGCATATTTTCAAAACAATGGGGACCACTCTGCATTTACTTTTCTATTTTCAAATTATGTATGGAATTTGCTATTAAACACGCAACGTTGTAAACGTTCTATTTTGGAAATGTATAACTATTTTCAAACGTCTCAATTAGAGGTCGTTTGCTATATCTTATGCTGTGATATTTGATTTGGTAACACCCGACCCGACCGCTTCCGCAACCCGAAATTTGAGGGTGTTACAGTTTTCAACCCTAACGAAGATTCGTTCGGTTCTTTTGGTTTGATTCTTATCTTTTATACATTCAATGTGTCATTACATGTTTATAGATTTGGTTTTGATTACAATGAACATGAGCTAGTTTTCTAAATGTATTTGCTTAGATGAATGCTTATTAAATGAAGGTTTTATGATATGTTTATGTTGATTTATGTTATGAATGATTATTAAGTTTATTTGAAAGATCCATCTTGATTATATGTGTTTGATTGTTACTTAACGTGGTTGATTATCTTTACTAGTGTTGGTTTAGTTAATTGATTATCTGCAGTTAAGTAATTTATTAATTAATTGTGGCTTAAAGTTGTAATGATACTTGGTAAAGAGAATAACAATTTATAACTAATAATTGATATGAATTATTAATATGTAATTTAACAACAATTGGTCATTCAAAGTTGTTAGAATAAATCTTAATGGTTTGTGAAAGTTTTAATTGAATAAATGATAGATTAATATACACCTAGAGTCGTTTCTAGGATAATTCAATAGAATCTAGTATTAATCTAAGGTTTATTAAGTTTAGTAACCTTAACATGAGCCATCTATATTTGTTTAATTCCCATAATAGTAAATCAACAAAACAATAAACATATCATGAAAACCTGAATTTAATAATAACTAATCTAAGGGAATACATGTTTCTCTATTCCTGATAATTATCTTAATTACTTTTATTTTAATTGTTTAATTCGTTATCAATTTAATTGTTCGCACGGAACTAAAACGCCACCCTTTTATCTGTAATTTATTTGTTTATAATTTAGATTAATTACTTTAATTACGTTTTCCCAGTGTTCGACTCGGACTTACTTTTAAAAGCTATATTATACGAACGGGTTATTCTTGCATGTATTGTGTGATAGAATTACTTAGTATTTCCATTCATTTATTTTAAAAGTTGTTATTTTTTATCATTACTAAAACACACATCAAGTTTTTGGCGTCGCTGCCGGGGATGCGGTAAATTAAAAGTTTTTAATCTTGTAAATTATTTGTACATTGATAATCAATCGAAAAATCGGCTCACCCATTGTGAATACAACACAACAGAGGTATAAGGAGGGTCGTTCTGCTTCCCGAAAGGGGTAGGTTTTTAATAAGCTTCGCGCTGACCTACTTATCCGCTTCTGAGTATTTTTACAGTGTAGCTACCGTAATCTTTTGATTAACTTTGTAAAACATTTAACTAATTAATTAAGTATTTAAAAGAAATTCTTTTGTACAGTATTTCAACCGCTAGCTGAAAATTTCAACCGGCGGCTGAATACTCGATTTGATAGTATAGTTATATTTATTCTTTTTATTTATTTTGAGTTCGTTTGCTAGTACTACTGAATTTGTTTTCTGTTCTCAGGTTGTTTTATGACCCGGAATACTAATCCGGATCTTTTAAGTCCATTTGAAGAACCAGAAAGATTTCTACATTCACAAAGGCGTTTATCTCACGCACCGCCTAATTCACCAGTTCACGGGGCATTTCCAGAAGAAGAATACGACTTGTTTCCTAACACACTAGTCAACACGGCAGAGTACGGATATTACTCCGGATCGGAGCTTGGTGAAGACAAACCACCTTCCAGAGAGCCTACTCTGTACCCTAGTGATTCCGAGCAGGTACAGGAAAGAGAGCAAGAGATGGCGGATTTAGCTAATATGACAATTGAGGACTACCCGAATCAGACTCGTGACGTCCGTCCTGGAGTAGTTCGCCCAGCAATAGCTAGAGAAGTTGAGTTTGAACTGAAGGGACAATTTCTGAAGGAGTTTAGAGAAAATCCTTTTAAAGGTGAAGAAAGGGAAGATGCTAATGAACATGTGGAGAAAATATTAGAAATTGCTGATATGTTCAACATTCCTAATGTCACCAGAGATCAAGTCATGTTAAGGGTATATCCATTAACACTCAAGGATGGAGCTAAACGATGGATTAACAATGAACCAACTGGCTCTATCACTACATGGGAAGAACTTCGAACTAAATTTCTTAAAATGTACTGTACTCCATCAAAGACTTCGAAGATAATAGACGAAATTAGGAACTTCAAGCAAAAGCCTGATGAATCCTTGTTTCAAGCTTGGGAAAGGTATAAGGACATGACACAAATGTCCACAACACGATTTGAATGTGCAACATGAAATAACAGTATTCTACAAGGGGTTGATCGTGCAACTCGACAACAGTTGGATGCACAAGGACCAGTACCTAAAAAGACTCCTACTGTAGCACGAACCGGAATAAAAGAATTGGCAAAACATTTGCAACTATAGGATGACGGTTCAACAGGAAGGAAGAGATCTGGAGAAAATAGTGAAGGACTTACAGCTATCACAGCCAAATTAGAGAGTTTGGGACGAGATATTTAAAAAGTTAATGAGCACGTTCATTCAATTAGAATCGGATGTGAGATATGTGGTGGCAATCATTTGAAAAAGGAGTGTCCGAATAAGGATTTAGAAAAGACTACGGAAGAGGTAATGTACGGGGATTTTCAAGGAAACCCGAATTATCGAAGGTATAATCAAGGAGGCCAATTTCAACAACGAGGACCAGGATATTATGTTAAAACCGGATCTAATCCATCAATTTCAGAAAGAATAGGGTCAATGGAAAGTATGATTAGTAAATTCACTGAGAGCAACGAAAAACATGTCAAAAGAATTGATGATTCAGAAGCTGCAATAGAAACCAAGGGGCTTCAATGAAGCAAATTGAAGGAGCAGTTCATCAGATTGCAAAGGTTCTCCAAGAAAGGTTTCCTGGAACATTTCCAGGCTTCACAGAAACTAACCCACGCGAACACGCTAAAGCTCTAGTTACAAGAAGCGATAAAACTTCTAACCCTCCTGTTATTACTAATGATATTGTTAATTCTGATTAGGAAGGAACAGAGGATGTAACTAACGAGAAGGGAATGAAGAATCAAGTGGAAAAGCAAAAAGTAGAGCCACCAGTAAAAGACTATACACCTCCACCACCATATCCGGCTATTCTACAAAAAGGAAAGGCTGATGAAAATTATCACAAGTTTCTAGAAAATCTGAAGTGATAAACGCCAAAATGTACTATATTGTAGTACTAATTACCCCTTTGTTCAATAGATTTCTTATGAATTTTATGTTAATAAGATACTTATTTTGTTCATATTTGCATTTAGGAGTTCAAATGGAGCTTGGATCGAAAAGAAACAGAAAACGAGCTTATTGCGAAGAAATGTTGCTATGAGAATAAAATAATAGACATGAGGAGATTAAATGAAGAAAATAAGCTAAGAAAATGAAGATAGGCAAGATTGAATTGGAATAGGTGTATATGAAGCTTGAATCGGAAAGAGAACGAAAGATGGGCTGAAAATGAGGAAAAGTGTAAAAGCTGAGTTTTCTGCTATGCGTTAGTTTTTGGGCCATAACTTCTTCATACGGACTCCAATTGGGCTGATTCAAGTTGGAGAATTTAGCTAACAGGCTGGGCTACAACTTTCGTTTGAACCACTTTTTCATCCAACCAGCGGACGGATGTCAAAACGGCGGTTGAAAGTGCAAAACCAGAAACCCTTAAAATCTCATTTGCCTCATTTTAACCCTAACTTTCACAAAACCTAAACCTACGAAGAACGGCCGACAAGGAGGGGTTTTTACCCCATTTTGGGAGCGAATCGATGGCGGTTTGGAGTCGGAAAAGGCTAGGATCATCTTATTGATTCTAATTCATGCGGTTTATGATTCGGTTTGCTTATCTTGTTCCGATTTCAATTCAATCATGTCTATGTGTTTGATTTGAGACTATGAATCTGATTTTGTATAATTGAATCATGGATTAGATTTATTGTTAATTGTTTGGTTTATTTATCTTTGATTATGATTGTTTGAAAGTTATAATTGCGTTTTGAATCAATTGACTGATTGAAGATTGTTATGTTATCCGTGAATCCTTGTTTATTGGTGATTGTTAGTTATTACTTAACGTGATTAATAGTATCATTGAGATTGATTTCCTTTGGTATTATTGATTATTGATGGTTAAAATCTAGGTTTTGATCATTGCTGAATAGATTGAGTTTGACAGGTTAAGAGAATAATAACTAGTTAATCTAAAATGAACAAGCTAATAAGAGATTATTAGTAGGTATTGTTGAGTCATACCGCGAGGATTAATTGTAACAAGTCGTGAATACTTAATGCACAATCTAGGGAAAAGTACACAATAGAGCACCATCCTTATGACAACGGATCGATGTTTAATGTGGAACCCTAGATTGTAGATATTAGTTAGACCCGGAACGTTGGCTAATATACATTCAATTTAATATCATTGAAGAATTTGGCATTAAATTGATATAAAAGAAATCATAATCAGACAATCAAAACACAATGAACTAAATAATATGAATCTGAGGTGAAGACTCTAAGCAATTACATGTCTATCTCCAATTCTTTATCTGTTCCTCTTTATCTTGTTTTATGTTGTTTGTTTAGTTATTTAGTTCATATTGAACGTTCCTACAGAACTAAAACGTACCCCCTATCTTACTGCTTTATTAGTTTAGTTAATAATTCTAATTTAATTGAATAACATTGTTCCTGTGTTCCTGTGTTCGACCTGGACTTACTATAGCTATACTATTCCGATCGGGTATTCTTGCCTGGTTGTGTGATAGTATTGATTGGTATATCCTGTACTTTATAAATAATAAAACTAGACGCTTTCACACGCATCATGAAGCAATTACATATCAACATACATTTTGTGGAAGCAATAGCCCAAATGCCAAAATATGCAAAATATCTAAAGGAGCTATTGACCAATAAGAGTAAATTGAATGATATGGCAAAAGTTACTATGAATGCCAGGTGCTCGATAGTAATGCAAAACAAGCTACCTCCGAAAGTAAAAGACCCAGGGAGTATTACTATTCCTTGTTTAATTGGTAATTTTTCTATTAATAATGCATTAGCTGATTTAGGAGCTAGTATTTCATTAATTCCATATACTATGTATACACGGTTGGGACTGGGGGAACCAAAACCAATTCGTATGTGTATTGAACTAGCAGATAGATCACTACAATATCCTAAAGGTATGGTTGAATATGTTTTGGTAAAAGTTGATAAGTTTGTTTTCCCTGTGATTTTGTCATCCTAGACATGGTTGAGGATCCTAGAGTTCCTATTAATAGATGTTTTTGATAGAAAAATTACAATGCATGTGGGAGATGAAAAAGTTGTTTTTAATGTCAACAATTCCATGCAATTTCCCGATTATGTGGATGATACATGTTATTATTTGAATTCTTTTGACAATATGGATTACGAGTTTTTGCAGAATTTGTTAGACATTGATCAAAATAAAACCAGTACGATGGAAAGCTGGTCAGGAGATTTTGACACAGCAAAGGATCTAGCAGAATTTGATAGATTGCTTGAGGAAGTAGAAGTAATGTTCACTGATTCCACAATGAATATGCAGCAAGAAGATGTAAAGGTAATTAATAGTTCCACATCACTCTCAAAGTGTGGTATTCCTTCCGAGATAATGGAAATCAAGACATCTTAATTATGAAGAACCACCTCAATTGGAGCTAAAAGAATTACCATCTCATTTGGAATACGCTTATCTCCAAGGCAAGTCTGATTTACCTGTAATTATATCTTCAAAATTAACTGCTGGAGAAAAGGCTAGTTTGTTGCAGGTTTTGAAAGAGCATAAGAAAGCTATTGCATGGAAGATCACAGATATCAATGGTTTAAGTCCATCTTATTGTACCCATAAAATATTGATGGAAACTGATTACAAGCCAGTAGTACAACCACTAAAAAGATTGAATCCAAAGGTAAAAGATGTTGTAAGAAAAGAAATAATTAAGTTATTGGAATCAGGGTTGATTTATCCAATTTCGGATAGTCCATGGGTTAGTCCATTACATGTTGTACCAAAAAAAGGAGGAATGACGGTCGTTGCAAACGAGCAGAATAAACTAATCCCAACTAGAACAGTAACATGATGGAGAGTATGTATTGACTACCGTAAGCTTAATGATGCATCTAGAAAAGATCATTTTTCATTACCGTTCATCGATCAGATGTTAGAAAGGTTAGCAGGTAAGCAATTTTACTATTTTCTAGATATATTTTCAGGTTATTTTCAGATACCAATTGCAGCAGAAGATCAGAACAAGACTACTTTCACCTATCCATTCAGTACATTTGCTTATAGAAGAATGCCTTTTGGATTATGTAATGCACTAGCCACTTTTCAGCGCTGTATGATGGCAATTTTTCATGATATGGTAGAAGATTTCATGGAAATATTTATGGATGATTTTTCAGTTTTTGGTGATTCATTTAATTCGTGTTTAGCAAATCTTAAGAAGATGTTGCAAAATGTGAGATGTCCAATTTAGTGCTTAATTGGGAAAAATGTCATTTTATGGTACGAGAAGGTATAGTACTTGGACATAAAATCTCAAGTGTGGGAATGGAAGTAGATCCAGCTAAGATAGAGGCAATTTCTAAACTACCTCCTCCCACTAATGTTAAAGGTATACGCAGTTTTCTAGTACATGCAGGATTTTACAGACGATTTATTAAGGACTTTTCAAGAATAGCTAGACCAATGAATCGGTTGTTGGAAAAGGATGCTAAATTTATTTTCTCTAACGATTGTCTAGTTGCATTTAATGTCTTGTAAGAGAAACTAGTTTCAGCACCAATCATGACTAGCCCAGATTGGAATCTACCGTTTGAACTAATGTGTGATGCTAGTGATTATGCAGTTGGAGCAGTCTTGGGGTAAAGGATAGATAAGAGATTTAAACCAATATATTACGCAAGCAAGACTCTTACAGATGCACAAGAAAATTATACCACCACAGAAAAAGAATTGCTTGCAGTTGTATTTGCATTTGACAAATTTCGCTCTTATTTGGTTTTATCTAAACCTATTGTGTTTACTGACCACTCTGCTTTAAAGTATTTATTTAATAAACAGGATGCACGACCTCATTTGCTGCGATGGATTCTATTGTTGCAAGAATTTGATATAGAGATATGTGATAACAAGGGAGCAGAGAATTTAGCAGCAGATCATTTGTCGCGGCAGATCATTTGTCGCGGTTGGAAAATCCTGAGTTAGAGAAATTAGATGAGTCGGTGATTCAAGATACTTTTCCGGATGAACAGTTAATGTTAACACAAATAACTGGAGACGTACCTTGGTTTGCTGATTATGCTAATTATCTTGTTACCAAGTCTTTACCTAACAACTTGAATTATCAGCAGAAGAAGAAATTCTTTGCTGATTTAAAACATTATTTTTGGGAAGGCCCGTTCTTGTTTAAATCATGTACAGATGGTATAATAAGAAGATGTGAGCATGGAGAAGAATGTATTAAAATTTTAACACATTGTCATGAAGGACCAGTTGGAGGACACCATGGAGCTAATTACACAGCTAAAAAGATATTTGATGCAGGTTTTTATTGGCCAACGATTTTCAAAGATTCTCACGAATTTGTAAGGAATTGTGATGCTTGCCAAAGTGCGGGCAACACCTCTAAACGAGATGAAATGCCTCTAACAGGAATAGAAGCATGTGAAATATTTGATATTTGGGGTATCGATTTTATGGGGCCTTTTCCTTCCAGCCATGGGAATAAGTATATATTGGTAGCTGTTGATTATGTGTCTAAATGGGCAGAAGCGAAAGCCTTACCAACTAATGATGCTAGAGTAGTGGTGAAATTCTTAAAACAATTGTTTTCTAGGTTTGGAACTCCAAGAGAATTGATTAGTGATTGTGGGATTCATTTTTGTAATGCTCAGATGGAGAAAGTGTTAAAAAGGTATGGAGTCACGCATAGATTATCTACACCTTATCACCCACAGACAAGTGGTCAGGTAAAAGTAACGAATAGAGGGTTAAAGAGAATTTTAGAACGTTCAGTGAGTAATAATCGCAAGGATTGGTCTAATAAGCTTGATGATGCGCTTTGGGCATTTCGTACAGCGTTTAAGACACTTATTGGGTGTACTCCGTATCGATTAATTTATGGTAAAGCCTGTCATTTGCCATTTGAATTGGAACACAAAGCGTATTGGGCATTGAGAAGTTGTAATATGGATATGGATAATGTAGGACCTCAACGATTTTTACAGTTGCATGAGTTAGATGAACTACGATGGAATGCATACGATAATTCTAGACTTTATAAAGAACATACTAAGAATTGGCATGATAAGAGAATTCAACTTCGAAAAGAATTTATTATAGGAGACCAAGTACTTCTTTATAATTATCGATTGCGTTTATTTCCAGGAAAGCTGAAATCTCATTGGACTGGTCCATATACGGTTAAACAAGTATTTCCTTATGGAACAGTGGAGTTAGCTAATACAGATGGTATTTTGTTTAAAGTAAACGGTCATCGCTTAAAGAAATATTTTGATGGTTTGAATAAGGATACAGGTGAAGGAGCTATTCGCCTGTATTGTCCACCAGACTGATTTTTTATATAAGAGTCGAGCTTAACGACTCCAGGATTAAATAAAAGCGCTTCTTGGGAGACAACCCATGTTTTATATGTTATTTTGTTTGTTTTATTTTTGCAGGTATTTTTGAACTTTGTGGGTGTGTTCCCTGGAAACCCTCATGAGACTATAACTCGTCCACTTGAAATACCGAGGGGTTTAAAGGCTTGTTGCATATGCTAAATGCAATCGTGATGCCTACGGAAGTGAGCTGTTGTATATTTTTGAATTAAATTGAGAGACGAACATTCTTTGAGGCCTACTTACTTCATAATAAGGGGAGTTTTTCGTTCTAATTTCTTTTCCTCCCTTTTCTCATTTTATTTTTCTATGTTTATATACAATGCGGATATTGTATAATTTAAGTATGGGGAAGGGATCGGTTGAAAAGAAAAGAAATCTTAATTTCACTTGTCCTAAATATATGTTTTTCACCACTATAATTAAAAATTTTAAACTTAAAGTTTTGAGATTAGTATTTATTAGTTGAAATAGTTTTATTAAAAATGTTGTTTTATTTTTAAAGTTTAGACTTTAGCATGGATTTTTAAAGTTGTACATTTAAACTTAATCATAATAAGCGATGTATAGTTTTCATTATATGATGTACTAATAGACAATCTATACGGAAATTTCTGAATTTTAAGAAGCTTAATTTAACTTGTATATCAGTTTGTGAAGAAGCAATATGATGTATGACAAAAAGTCTTAATTCTTAAATTAAGTATGCACTATTTTATATTTTGGATATTTATTTGAAACCATTTGGGGGCCTACTAATCGTTTCCTTTGTTGTATGAAAGTACAGACCTAGTCTCGTATTAGTATTTTTAATAATAAGCAAAAAGAGATATAAAATCTTCAAAATCATAAGATTCCGTATTAATCGAACTATGTTGCTCTGTTATACTAAGGTATAGACCTGTCACCGCTGGTTTGATTTAAATGGTTTTGCTTTACTTGAATCAAGTCATGTCGCTTTGTTGTATGAAAATGCATACCTGTCACCAATGTCTTGATTCTTAAAAATGAATTTCATTTATTTATTTTAAAATATAAGATAAAGTGCATAGCTAAGTTTAAGGGTATATCATATGTGGGAGTCATGAATAATATACATACTAACAATAATTGCGTTTTCAGGAAATAAGTATAGATTGTTTAAGGAGGGTAAAAATATTAGTAATCATATATGAATCTGCATGTTACACGAATAATAATGCTATGTACTTAATCCATGTTAATTAAATTGTTTAAATTTTAAAATTTAAAACAGATTTTTTTAAGTATTTTGATTTCTAAATATTAATTTCATACTTGAGTTATCATTAGAGTGGTGTAATTGTATTTATCAGTTTATCTACTTGAGGACAAGTATAACTTAAGTGTGGGGATATTTGATAGCATCAAATAATGTCATATTTATATACTAATAATCCCTAGATTTTATATGCTTTTATTATATTTATGTGGAATTAGATACTTATTTTGTTCATATTTGTAAATCAGGTATAAATAAATTTAAACTAAAGAAAAGAACGAAAAAGAGATCAAAATGAAGAAAATGAAGTAAAAATCAAGAAAAAGGAAGAATCGGGCCTAAAGTGAAGACCAAATTCGGATTAGAGAAGTATTGGGCTTAAAGAGATGAATAAACCTAAAGAAAAAGAGATGGAGCCCAAAAACCAAGACCCAACCCGTATACAGAACATTCTGGAATTTCAATCTAGCCGGCGGCTGGAGTATTCAACCGGCGGTTGGAACTTGTATATGGAAGGCGGTGGAACGCGCGGGTTGAAAGCGGGTATCTTGGGTAAAAAGTTAACCCAGCCGGTGGCTGAAGTATTTAGCCGGCGGCTGGAATCACGAATCTGAGACTATAAATAGAGGGCTTGGCCAGACGTTTTGATATACGAATTCTAAAACCCTAATTCGGTTTTAAGGTTAAAAGTTCGATTGAAGGTGCGATTTGAAGGCTAGGAAGCTAGGGTTTGAAGGTTTTCAACCCTAACGAAGATTCATTCGGTTCTTTTGGTTTGATTCTTATCGTTTCTACATTCAATGTGTCATTACATGTTTATAGATTTGGTTTTGATTACAATGAACATGAACTAGTTTTCTAAATGTATTTGCTTAGATGAATGATTATTAAATGAATGTTTTATGATATGTTTATGTTGATTTATGTTATGAATGATTATTAAGTTTATTTGAAAGATCCATCTTGATTATATGTGTTTGATTGTTACTTAATGTGGTTGATTGTCTTTACTAGCGCTGGTTTAGTTAATTGATTATCTGCAATTAAGTAATTTATTAGTTAATTATGGCTTGAAGTTGTAATGATACTTGGTTAAGAGAATAACAATTAATAACTAATAATTGATATGAATTATTAATATGTAATTTAACAGCAATTGGTCATTCAAAGTTGTTAGAATAAATCTTAATGGTTTGTGAAAGTTTTAATTGATAAAGTGATAGATTAATATACACCTAGAGTCGTTTCTAGGGTAATTCAAGAGAATCTAGTATTAATCTAAAGTTTATTAAGTTTAGTAACCTTAACAGGAGCTATCTATATTTGGTTAATTCCCATAATAGTAAATCAACAAAACAATAAACATATCATGAAAACCTGAATTTAATAATAACTAATGTAAGTGAATACACGTTTCTCTATTCCTGATAATTATCTTAATTACTTTCATTTTAATTGTTTAATTCGTTATCAATTTAATTGTTCGCACGGAACTAAAACGCCACCCTTTTATCTGTAATTTATTTGTTTATAATTTAGATTAATTACTTTAATTACATTTTCCCAGTGTTCGACTCGGACTTACTTTTAAAAGCTATATTATACGAACGGGTTATTCTTGCCTATATTGTGTGATAATATTACTTAGTATTTCCATTCATTTATTTTAAAACTTGTTATTTTTAATCATTACTAAAACACACATCAGCTAGTGGTTCTGTACCTCGGATATTCACCCAGCGTGACATCGAGCCAGATCTTTCCCAATGGCCAGTTTGTTTCTCCTGAGAACCCCACTAGTGGTTGCAAGAATTCTTCCCTGCGATTCTTGACACCAGCAGCCAACTGTTCAAAACAGTGCTCGTACATAATTTCTGTATAGCTTCCACTGTCCAGGTATACTCTTCCGACCTAGAAGTTTGATATCCTTGCGGTGATGACAAGTGGGTTAGCGGAGGGGGTAATATCCCGCAAGGGTGGAAAACTGATCTCCTGTAGCTGCCATTGTTTAAGCTCATCAATCTTTCTTTTTTGCCTTGGACCCATAGGGTTTATCATGAGTATCACTGCGTTAGGTTTCGGTAGTTCAGTTGTACCCTTTCCTTTCACAGTCTCCTCCTGCTGATACTCCCTGGCCCCCTGAGCTAGGTGTTCTAACTTTCCTTCTTTTATTGCCTTGTAAATTTGGGCCTTAAGCTCCATGCATTCGTTCGTGTCGTACCCCTTCTTTATGAAACTTGCAGTACTTTCCATTATCTTTTCCCTTAGATGCCATAGGATGAGGCTTTTTAAACCCCTTCGCAGCGGGTTCTATTAACAGGATCTCCTTATGTGTCTTGGACAGGGAGGCCACGAGTGCATCTTTTTCTGCATGTTTGTTATAGGGCTGGAACCTGCCTCCCCTGTTGAATTTGTTTCCATGCTGACCCTTGCCTTTTCCCTGGTAAGGCTGGTATCTTTGATCATTCCTGAAATTAGTGGCCACCTGCTTGTTCCTCATGTTCAGCTGACATTTCTCCATTGCTCTTATGTAGTCTCTTGTTTGTGATACCTGTGCAGCGAAAGTCGTAGGTGTTTCCCCGATGAACTTGTCCACCAGGGTTTGAAAACGGTTCTCATCCAGGCATGAGATGAAGCCTGAAACCTGCTGAGATTCTGGGAGCCCTGGTATTTTCAGGCACTCATTAGTGTATCTGTCAATGAAATCTTTCAGGCTTTCATGATTGTGCTGCTTGATCATGTGGGCTTCCACACGCGACCTTACATGTTTTTTCTTTTGGTGGAAATGACTTACAATTTTTTTCCTGATATCATTAAAGCAAGTTATGCTTCTTTTAGGGAGATCCCAAAACCAAGACTTCGCGTATGACCGGAGTACAGATGGAAACATCTGGCACAACAGCATCTTCCCAGTGCTGTGTTTTTATAGCGTGGTCATAGGACTGGATGAAGTCCTCTGGATTAGTTGTTCCATCATAAGTACCCAACGTAGCCGGGACTGTTGCACCCAGGGGGAGTGGTACACTTGCTATTGCTGGATAGAACTGGCTGTTTGAGTCGGGGATGACATTTTGAGGTGTCGGTGACTTCCCCTGCATCACAGCTATCAAATTGGCTAACATGGGTGGGAGTGGAGGAGGTGGTGGCGGTATCACCTGTGGTTGCATTAGCTGTGCCAAAATTTGCCCAAGGGCATTTGCAGTCTCCTGAACGGAAGGTGGCTGTGCAGGCTGCATGAACGGCTGCTGGAAGGGCTGCTGTGCATGGGGCACAAATGGTTGCTGGAAAGACTGATGTGTTTGGAAAGTTTGTGGAAAAGTCTGCTGGAATGGTTGCTGGAAAGTTTGCTACGAGACCTGCTGAAATGGCTGTTGAAAAGTGCTCTGGAATGTTGTCTGGGGAGTTTGTTGGAAGATATTTTGCAAGGGGATTTGGCTTGCGTTCGGCTGAGTCTGTTGACCCCCAGAGGTCCCATTCCCATAACTACTTGTTGTGTGCCGTAAGGTATATGGCCCTGCTGCTAAGAACTTTATCCTCCTGGAGTCGTAAAATCCAGCTGACGGCGTGACTGTTCCAACACTTGCCGTCGTTCCCATTCCATCTGTTCACCGGAATTTGTCGCCCGTGTTTGTGTGTTTTGAGCAGCAAAGTGAACAATGTTTTCTCCACCCGTCGGAGTGAGATCAGAGTTTGACGCCATGGTATGTTTAGCTAAACAAAAATGTTTCTGCAGTAGCTTTTTAAGAAAACAGTTGGTTTTCCGAGTAGCTCTATGAGAGATTTAGGGTTTTTATCAAGTGGATGGCGCCATTTGATCAAGCATAAGTTCGATACTTGAGTGCAATGGGGTGTGTTCGATTCGATACTCTCCGTGTATTACGTGGGTAACCCGTTGGAATGTATAGAACGAAACCAAGGGTGGTGTAAATCGGCTTGGAGAGGATAAATTTGTTATCTTCCCTTGTGGAATTAGGGTTTTTAGGGTTTGTAGGTGAGGGTTTTTTGGAGGTGCTTAGGGATGAATAGTGCACATACTCTTGTATTTATACCTATGCCCTTGATCACCTTGGTGGGCAAGTTTACCATGTGGCATCATCTGGTGATGCCAGTGGACGGTTGAGATTAATTGCCTTTGTGCGTGGGTCCCCTGTACTGACGTGGACCAATGAGTGAGCACGGATTAAACCCTTGTCGGCCTGCAGGAGACCACCACTACCGTTGGTGACCCTCCGTACCATGTTGTCCCGAATCAAGGGGACATGAACCCTAGCGTAGTGGGCTTGTTTGCTTTGTTGGGCCTGACCTGCTGGTTGGGCCTCCTGTTCGGATGGGTTGGGCTCGATGGCCCTTTCCTGATTTGGTTTGGTAAGCCCAATTATAATGGTACACGATTACCTATCTTCTTCTATTATATATAAAGAAAATCATAGTTGTTCTTAGATTGCCACATCATCACCATTATAAATATATTTTGTTAATTATTATTATCAATGTTTATAAAACCGGTTCAAACCGGACGGTTCAACCGGTTGAACCGGGAACGGAAAGGTAAACCGTCCATTTTAAACCGGTTTTCTTCTATACTTTGACTGGTCAAGAATCGCCCGGTTTACCAGTTCGACCGGAAATCCGGCGAATCGGAACCGGTATCAAACCGTTTTTACTTTTTTGCTCATCATCTCCATTTCCTTTTAACTTTTCCGGCGATGTTGCCGGAGTAACTAACGCCGAAAATGGTGGCTTAGGCCATGGAAAGTGGTATGGTGGAAGCAAAATTATGAATACTTTGACAAAAAAAATGGTATCTTTAATAATCATTAAACAAGAAAGATGATGAAGTTAAGAAAGGAAAAAAAGAAGAAGACGAAGACATAAAATTTCTATAACTCCGGCCGTCACCCATCTTCGATCTTAACATTCCATCTCCGTCCATCTTCAATAACTCTTTCTTCAGTCATATTTTTGACTTTATTATACTTATCACATTAAGTTCATTCACCATGTGAAGATGAAGAAGAATGAAGAAAATTGTATTTGGAATAAATAATAAGCAAGAGAAAATAACGTGGGTGTTGCATAAATAAAAGTAAAAGATAATAGAGTAGTTGTGTGAAAGGAAATGAATAGATGTGTCAGGACTCAAGAATCTTTTTTTCCTTTTTCTTTGAAAGTTACCACGTGACTTCTCATTTTTCTATGTACTTTTGTTTGAATTTTTAGACTATGGGACCCTAAAGTGTACCTTTTATGTTATACATCTACCAAACTGCCATTTAACTCACTAAAACGGTCAAACCGGCGGTCGGACCGGTTGAACCGGAACCGAGCCTCTGTCTGAGTCGATGTAAAAACCGGTTTTCAAAACATTGATTATTATTACATCAATACAATACTATATAACATTATTTTTGTTTACCTCCTCGTTACTTCACAATTTGACACATTCATTTTATACGTATCATAATCATAACTTTAATTTTATTTAACATTTAACATGCATGTCAACAAGATATGCAAATATTACTTATTATAAGACTAAAAAACATGGTTTAAATACATATAAGCTTACCAACAATTTACAAATTCATTACAAAATAGTGTATTTTTTATTTTATTTTTTATTTATATTTGTATATAATTATAAATATAAATATATGTGTACATCTTCTCTTCTCTTTATTATAATTACTTTATAAAAAAAAGCCTCTTCTAACAAAACGTTTACACATTGGCACCTAAAATGGTACCATGTGTCAACTAATATAAAATGTTTAAATATGAATTTTGAACTTCTTACAAAATTTTAACTTGCCATTAAAGAGAAAACTAAGAGGTCTATCATTTTTATACTTAAAATTATAAAAAATCACTATTAGCTTCAAATGATGACATATGAGTTCGTACTTTTCTTAAAGACAAGCGTACAATCTAACCCTAATGACATATGTATAGTTGTCTCTACGAGACTCGAACTCATAACCTCTCGATTGATAGACTTTCAACATATTAGTAGATCAAAAGCTTGTTGCCTTGTTGGTATAAGTTTATACATTCTCATCCTCATGTCACTTTAATTGTGGGATATACAGTGGTACCTATCTCATATTGGTCGTGAGACCAGTTGGTGAGCGCTAGACCGTTAGAGGGTTGGTGAGCGCTAGACCGTTAGAGGGTCGGTTCACCCTCTCTTTTTTCATCCTGTAACCACTAATTCTTTGAAAGGAGTTTATTGTTTCTAATTTTTCTTATAATGGAAAATCTTAACATAAATTAGTCTTACTTATTATATTGAATGACAATTTTGACGGCACAAGTCATCCAATGATGAATTTTGATATTAACCGTGTTCGCGTTATTATACAACTCCCTACTATATAATATTTAATTTTATAGCTTGTAGTAATTGCAAATGGTAAGAATAATACATTTGATGAATTGAAGTTATTATTAAGTTATATGAACGACGGTGTCAACGGTAGCATTTTATTGTACAACATAATGGGAAGCGAGATATCAATTTTGTAAGTCATTTACAATGCTTTAATGTCAAAATAATAAAAGTTACTCCATTAAATGTATTTTATTTCTTTCACATTCTAATTTAAGTATACATGCAAACTTTTATTTGATTCATCTTACGATAACTTTTAACGTTAACCTTGTTAGGGTGGGCGTAGCACAACCTTTGAGTTTCCTAGTACACCTCACATGAACACATCAAATACTCATGAACTATTTTGTTATTAAAAACTATAATATTATCGTTATAAATAAATTAAAATATAAAATATACGTACACTAACTTCACAATGATCATATCTTAATCATTTTTATTCTATAAAAGCACAACAGAACCTTTAATCTTAATACCTAAACAACTCTTATATAAATTAAAAGTTTAAGTTCATATTAATTCATTTTTTCACACAAACTTATAACATATATGTGCACTTCAAAGTGTAATACATCACTAACTTAAGAAATATCTTTTTTTTAAATAAACAAATAATAATGATTAATTAAGAAAATTCATCATTAGCATAAGTTCAAATTCATATGTATTAGTTCATTTTCATATATACCAATTTCAAAAAACGATTATCTAAATTCCAAGATAAACATGAACACATATAAGATCATGAGGGAGGGTTGTGCTTAGCACAACCCAAGTAAATTACTAGTAATGGTTATAAAGTACACCATATCATGATTACATATCCATTTAATCTATGGTAAAAACTATGACAAAATTACGTATGTTAATCCACGAAACCGCAGGCAATAAACTATATATCACGGGTAGGTAGCAAAGTTGTAGAATAATTTCCCAAAGTAAATTATTGCCGCATGGAGATTTAGATTACGGATAAATAATTTTGTATCCCAGCTTATGTAGTTTTTTATTTAACACAACTATACATTTCATTCTTATAGTTCTATTGTAGAAAGTCATACAATGCTATATTGTATTTCCTAAGACATAAAGTGACGCGTCAGTTTGTGGCACATCAGCGCCACGTAAGCTGTTTTCAAAACTGACACAAACTGACGTTTCACTGCCTATAGTGAACATCACTTCTCCTTTTTCTGGACCCCACACACTAATTCCTTTATTTATTTAAAACACAGACTTAAATAAAACATTTTCATTAAAATTAAAAATATTACATTAAATAAAAATAAAGACATTAAATTAATTAAAAATAAAATATTAAAATAATCAAAAAATTAAAACTATTTAATTTATAAGCCTTAAAACTCATTTATTTTATTAGAAAAAAAACCACAAGCCCATTTATTCCATTTAAAAAAGGGAAATTAACCAAAAAGTCCTTTTTCTCGAACATATATTTCGTTTTGCCCAAAAAAAACAAGTTGCGATTTTGTCCCATCCGGGCGCAGGTCGCATCATGCGACCTGCGACCCGTGCTCCACGACCTGCGACCCTCATGGTTACCGAGTAAAAGACAAGCCACGAGCCAAGCGACTAGATCACTCGGGCGCCGGTCGCATCACAACACCTGCGACCCGTTCACCAAAACCTGCGACCCGTTCACGAGTTACCGAGTAAAAGACACGAACCCGGCACCACGACCTGCGACCCATACGCTGCGACCTGCGCCCGACTCAAAGTAGTACCTCGTGTTTAATAACGATGTCACGCTCCATTTTAATTGTGCGACCCGTGAGACAAAAATAGCTGCGACCCGTGAGCGATTCACCTTCACCACCCGACCACCCAAACCTGCGACCACCCGAATCCTCGTACTTCACCACCTAACCCACCGTGAACCACTACCATTCGTGAACCACCACCAACCGTTAACCACCTCCAACCGTGAACCACCAACCATCCGTGAACCACCTCCACCCACCGCCACGTTCGTCCGATTTCAAACCCAAAAAAAAATGTGAAGCGAATTTGATGGGTGATTAGCTCCTAGCATGTCCTCTCAAACGGTACTAACTCGTTTTTACTTGATTTATAAGCTTTATTCGTTAAATTTCTTTGCGGCATTTCATCGAACACTTGGTGTGCGTTTTTATTTTAGATATTTAGACAACTAAATTGCTTCGTTTAATTGATATTACCGTGTTTTGATGTTGTTGGTATGTTAGAATAATGGATAATCTAGTTTATACTCGATTTATATTTTTTTCTTTTGAAATTTCTTTGAGGCATTTCATCGAACACTTGGCGTGCGTCTTGTTCACTAGTCGTAAGTCTTGATCACTAGTTGCAACTTTGGGGATCACTAGTCGCAATTCTTGATCACTAGTCGTAATTATTGGTCACTAGTCGGAATTCTTGATCACTAGTCGTATTTGTTATCATATGTATATATATTATTATTAGTATATATATATATACTAATTATCATATATATGTATATATATATGTATATATTATTTATATATATATATATATATGATAATTAGTGTATATATATATGTATGTATATGTATATATATGTATATATACATATACATACATATATATATACACTAATTATCATATATATATATATATATATAAATAATATATATATATTATTATTAGTATATATATATACTAATTATTATATATATGTATATATTATTTATATATATATATATGATAATTATATATTATATATATATATGATAATTCTTGATCACTAGTCGTATTTGTTATCATATGTATATATATTATTATTAGTATACATATATATATACTAATTATCATATATATGTATATATATGTATATATTATTTATGTATATATATATGATAATTAGTGTATATATATATATATATATATATATATATATATATATATATGTATATATATGTATGTATATGTATATATATATACATATACATACATATATATACATATATATATATACACTAATTATCATATATATATATAAATAATATATACATATATATGATAATTAGTATATATATATATATACACATATAATTAGTATATGTGTGTATATACTAGTATACATATATGTATATGATTAAGCGTTGGACGTTTATGTACATGTATATGTGTTCCCTTTTATTTTTGACTAATAGTGATTGGTTGATTTTTTTTCAGCAGTTTACTCATGCGAAGTTGACATTGAAGAGCCAGCTCAGTGTCATTAGTGATTTTGCGCGTGTTCTGACAACCGAGCAAGAAAAGATATTTCGAGAACATTGTTTAGGTCATTGGTTGGATTTGAAGACAATTGATAATGACCCCGGCTATGTACATCATATGCTCCAATTGCGCTGCAATCGACCTAATATGGAGCATCCTCGGGAGGAGGCTGATGAGTTATGGTTTAAGATCACCCCGGAACATTCTATACGATTTGGTAGGAGGGAGTTTTGTCTAGTGACTGGACTTCGGTTCGGTCACAACGTTGATATTGCGCATCACATTAGTTCGGATGTTCTTAAGAGGAGGCCTGCATTTAAAGAACGTGTATTTCCGAAGTTAGATAAGGTGAAAGTAAGAAATCTTCAGGAAAAGGTTTGGGATCGAAACACATTTGTAGGGTCGAGTAAACTTATCGATGAGGATTGCGTTCGATTGTGTATGCTACTTTTGATAAACATGGGTTTTATGGGAAAGCAGCCGACGTATGTTGTCGAGGATTATTATATGCATCTAGTTGAGGATTTTGGCGTGTTTGACAGGTAACCTTTAGTCAATTTTGTTATTTGATTAAAAAACTTTCCATGTGGCCAGTTATTCACATATAGTAATATATGTCGTAATTTTATTTTTGTTTACCAGGTACCCTTGGGGTAATATTGTGTGGGATAGAACTTATGCGCAGCTGAATAAGGGGTTGGAGAACCGGGTGGCTAAGGAAGGGATGAAATACACATTGAGTGGTTTTGGGTGGGCGTTTAAGGTAGCTCCATTCTAGTTATTATTGTTTAACGTAGCTTTCTACCTCAATATACTATTATGCTAATTTGAAGTGTGCTTATATGTTATTAGAGTTGGATTTGGGATGCTTTTTCCCATCAATTAGAAGATGTTGTATTCAGGTTGCCAAAGCAAGTTCCTCGGGGTGTCCATTTGACGCGCAAAATGAGGATTGGCGAGTCTCAAAAATTTGACAAATACTTAGAAGTGCCGGTAATTGATTTACTTTTAAATATTTCGTTCGTTGTTATTTACTTGATATTATTTATAAACTTATGTTGATACATGGTTGATGTTGCTGAAAGTGTGTTTACTTGTAAGCTGAAACATTATCTGGTTTATTAATTTTATAAAAAGGACATTTCCAACTTTTTTTTAATTTGGTTTTAAAATGTAGGATGGTACCACTCTTGACATGCTTCCGAAGATGACGTTGAGGCCGACTAAAACTGAGAAGGAGTGCGATTGGTGGAAGGATAGTTACACTTTCTTCAATGAGCAGAAAAATGTACGTGAGTTCCAGAGGCCTTCTAAGAAGCCACGGAATAGTTATACCTATAAAGCTCATGCTCAGTCATCACCTACCCCCGTATCTCATGACCAGGCGCTAGATGATATTGCTCTTTCAGCACCTCATGACGGTCACCCGACTACTCATACCTCGAGTACAGGTCATTGTCGCACCTCTCAGTCAGCATCACTGATGGAGGAGCCCTCCTTACGAGGTCGTGTCGACGCGCTTGATCAGATCATTTCCACCTTACGTGAGCAGGTGGACACCTTACTTAAGCGGGTGGACGCGCAGGATGTCATTATTGCTCAGTTTCAGGGTCAGGTATGGTGTTGTTATTAACGTTTACCTTAGTAATATGTATATATATGTATATATATATATATATATATATATATATATATGTATGTATATATATGTGTGTGTGTATATACATACATATATATGTATATATACATATATATATATATCAGTTGTTTACTTATATTATTTGATTTCCAGGATGACGTGGTTTACGACGATGGTTATGTATCCGACACTTATATTGCCATTGCGGCCAAGATGTCGGCTCCACGTGATTTGCGGCGTAGTATGTGAGATCGACGACGTGCCCCGGCTAGACTATCCCCGTTTATTACCCCGACACAACTTAAGAAGGAGTTTTTGAAGAAAAGCGTGAAGGTGCATGAGGAGGCGCGCGAGGAAGCATCGGTTAGTTTAGGAGCCGATGATTATCACCGGGAGGTTGATGATCCGGTTTTGCCTCGGGTGGATGATGATCCTATTTTTCGTCGGGTGGTTGATGAGCCGGTTTTGACTCGGGTGGTTGATGAGCCGGTTTTGACTCGGGTGGATGATGAGCAAGTCCCGCCTAGTATGCCGATTACCAAGGTAAAACAAACTCGTATATATATGAATATATTAGTATATGTATATGTGTGTAGGGGTATATATATTTAATCTCGTATATATATGTAGTGATTGATTGATGATGTTTTTTACTAATGCCGATTAATAAGGTTAAAAAAATCAAGCTTAAGGCAAGAAGAAAGTCAGGTGAAGATGAGGATGAGATTGATGAGGACACTAGATTGGACATGGTTGCGAGTTTTGTGCACCCGGAGACTGGGGAACTCATTACTCCCCCCCTGAGCCACCCCGGTTGGATCAGGGACCATCCACTGCCCGAGATTTATATCTATCTGGGGGCCATGTGCGTTGTATGTTCATCCGACCGGGCGTTAGTTATATGTGTCTTGGTCCAGAATTTTGGGGCCGATTGTATGGTGAAGTCGATGATGGATACTTAGAAAACACTGTAAGACTCTAGATACCTTTATCTTTATCTTTATTCAACTATTGCATTATATATTTGATTTAGAGTTAGTTTGTGAATGTTATACTAACACATCCTTGGTTTCTAGCATATCGACGGTTGGTCCTATTTATTGTTGTGGTGGCGATATCGAGCATTTACACGTCCCACTCAGCTTAGAAGACCATTGAAATGGACGATTATGCCCCTTGGTTTTGGGAATATGATAAAAGAATTCGTACACTACAAGGATGAAAAGATTAGACGGCGAAAGAAGAAGATGCGGGGTGTTATTGAAGGTGTGAAGGACAAAGGAGAATCGGGAGTGGACTATAAGTATTTGATGGGGTTCGCAGATGGCACTCGTGCACCTTACCCTCCCTGGTGGACTTGTGAGAAAGTAAGTAAACCATATCTTTAACTATCTTTAATTATTTTACTTAATATATGTGTTTGTATTATATATGTGGATGCAGGTACTTTTCCCACTTCACATTCCAGGACGACAACATTGGATCCTAGTGGTGTTTGATCTTCTCCTTTTTGACTGCTACGGATATGATAGCCTTCCAGGTCTTTGCGCACCTGATGAGCGTAATAAATTCGTCGAGGAGATAGGTCGATACATACTACATTATATGGATGCCATTAGTTTTTGGAGGTATTGGGTCCACAAGAAGCCCTTTGATCACTGTCAGTTGCGTTTACACATGAAGAATGATGCGCCCGTGCAGACTAGTGGGCTAGGCGAGTGTGGAGTATGGGTGTGCAGGAATATGGAGACGATTGCCAATGACGAAGCTTATGCGATCAGTGGGGATACCACCACCATTGCTATGGATTATAGGATGCGGATGGTAGAGACTTTCTTTAGGGCACATTTTGATTGGCAGCCACCCGATCCTAGATGATTATTGCTTTTTGATGTATTAGAATTTATTAGTTCATTTTGACGTAATTCTTAGTATTATCCCATTTTGATGTATAGGGACTGTTGACCTTATGTATTACGTCTTGCCACTTGCGACTTTATGTATTATGACTTTATGTATGGCGGATAAGATTTTCTGACATTTTTGTGATTTTCAAGATATTCAAGATAAGATTTTATCCAGATAAGTCGATGATAAGATTTTTTGAGATTTTTGGATAATGATACGGATAGAGTTATATGTATATAATAAACACATTTATTCAGTATTTTCATAACAACATGCCTTAAAAACACTCTCTCAACTCACAGTCTTTCATCTTCGGGTAAAACGTGTGCGAAACATCTGAAATCCGTCTTCAGGTAACATTTTCAAACCACTTAATTAGTATTGCATTTTGTAATAAATAAGTTTAAACTTTTTATCTGTTATGGGGGTCGTTTTGAATATGTTAACAACATGCTAATGTATTTGCCAATAGAATGCAATAGAGTCCCGTTAAAACTTCCAGTGGCACCAGAAAGGCCTATGACGTGCAAAGTTTTGTTGAAAAACGTTTTAAAAAAATTAGGTCTACCACTTGATTCACTGGTTTGTTTAAAATATAAGCTCGGTCAATATGTTGTTGATATAAATGATGATATTGATGATTTTGGGGATTTCTTGTGCCATGCAATTAACAATGCTCCGATAGAAATTTATATTGTTGATTTGGTAAGAAATGTTTCGGGTACGGGTAGCAATCAACGTAGTAGCAGTAGTTCTGCTTGTCAATCATACTTTCAACAACAACATACTAATGAAAATTACTAGCAACCTCAATATCAGTCATTTCAACAACCCTTTCAACCACCTCAATATCATTCATTTCAACAGCCCTTTCAACAATTTCCGTTTCCTTATCAACCACAATATCAATTTCATTATCATGCTCCTCCATAAAATACAGTCTTTCATCCAACACAACATCCCATGAACCCTTCATTTAGTGTAGTTAAAGAGACCCAAGATGATTCTAAATTTGATTCGGATGTTCACTATGATCATTCTAATTCAAAATACTATGTGGAGGAGCCAGAGCCCGATCCACATCCTCATGATTATGATCATTATGGTGAGGAAAATGTCAATCCACCAAAGGCTCATGACCATCCGTTTGGTAATCACATTGTTACCGATGATGAGGATGAGGAGGAGGATGAGCCTGATCCAAGAGATATATACGACAAACCAATAACAGTAAAAGCGTCCGAACATGATATATTCTGGAATATACCTACGCCGTTAGGAGAGGAAGAAGAAGAAGTTCCAGAACGACCAGCTACCATGTATGGGACATCTTGTAGGATTCGAGAGGGCCAAACATTTCAAAGTAAAGAGGAGTTTCTCCTTCAATTGCATACCAAGTGTCTCGAAGAAGGTTTTCAGATTAAGCCAAAGAAGTCAGACAAAAAAAGGTACACAGCAAAATGTATTTTGCCTAATTGTGATTGAAAGATAAGTGCAGCGTGTATCCAATATTGTGACAACTTCCAAGTTAGGAAGTTACACGACGTACACACGTGTTCTCGTACTCAAATCTTGTCAAATAGCCGTCATGCAACCAAGAAAGTTCTTGGTAACCTATTAAAAGAGGCGATGAATTTGGAAGGACGTGTATACAGAGGCAAAGAGATCAAAGCTGATATGACTCAACGCTTTAAAATCAGCCTTACATACAACCAAGCATGGAAAGCAAAGTGTTATGCTATAGAGCTGTTGAGAGGTAGTCCCGCTGAATCGTTTAACAAGCTTCCCATTTACCTGCACAACCTAAAACTACATAACCCGGGGAGCACTACGAATCTACGTACAGACGATCAGGGTAAATTTGTAATGTGTTACATGTCCATCGGTGCATCTGTAAGTAACTATTATTACTATACATCTTACGTTCAAATGTGTACATTCTTATAGAATTCATATATATTTTTATCTGCCCTTTGCAGATACGTTCATTTGTTAACCATACACGCCCAATAATAATCGTAGATGGTGCACATTTGAAGGGTGGGTACTTGGGTACTAACTTAATTGCTGTGGCGATGGACGGTAATAATGGCATCTTGCCATTAGCTTATGGAATTGGGGCGGGAGAGACGTCCGAGGTGTGGACCTGGTTCTTGGGAAACTTACGTGACGCACTTGAATCTGCTGGTGGGATTGACAACTTAACATTCATCTCTGATAGGGCTCCCGCAATTGCAGTCGGCATTTCTAATGTATTTCCAGAGGCATTTCATGCCCTATGTTGTCGTCATTTATTGATGAACCTGAGAAGCAATTCTTCAAAAGTCAAGCACTTTGAATGGCATTATTGGAAAATGTGTAAGGCTTACAGAAAATCAGATTTTGATGAACATTTTGATGTCATTTCTAGACATTTACCAACTTCAGCCACGGTTCTTACAGACGTGGGGAAAGAAAGATGGTCAAGGCATCATTCAACAAAAACACGATATGCCTACCTCACAACTAACAGTACAGAGTCCATTAACGCCATGACCAAGCATGCTAGGAAACTACCAGTCACAATGTTATTGGAGTTTTTTAGATCTTCAGTACAACAATGGTATTTCAAACATCGAAACACTGCCGCGACTGTTAAAACACCACTCACACCATATGCCGAACACAAGATTGGTAAGAGGGTTGGCAAATCGCTTAGCTGGACGGTCAACCCATCCACAAACATGATATGTGAGGTGGTGGATCGAAGAAAGAATGGTACAGTCAACTTGGAAGCAAGAACATGCACTTGCAAGCAATGGCAATTGTCTGGTTTACCTTGCGGACACGTAGCGGCAGTAACTCGTTACTTTAAAATGGACAATGTGACTTGCTTTGCGGAGAGGTATTTCACCACGGAAACATATCGGGCAGCCTATAGTGAAGCTATAAATCCAACGCCTCATCCTTCAGAATGGGACGATCCAGGTAATCTGCAGATTTGCTTACCGCCTATATTGGTGAAGAGGCAATCTGGTCGCCCACCAGGCCATGCTCGTATTCCTTCAAAGGGAGAGGAGAAACGGGAATACAAAAATCAATGTAGTCGTTGCAAGGAACACGGTCATAGTCGAGTTAATTGTACAGCTCTGTACGATAGAACAGATGAGCCAAGCCGATCAAGAACCACCGCAAGATGCAACTCAAGGTCAAAATCTAGATCAAAATCAAGATCGAAGAAAGTAAGTTGTTACTTTAATTCATAAAAAACAAATATTTACATTGTATTATTAAGTTCCTATTTTTACAGCACTGGTCATTATTTTGATTTGCAGAAAACGTCCACAAAAGCAACGTCAAGCAAATTCGAGGAGGAAGGAGAACAGTCCCAGGCGACTCAGACTTTTCCAAGTGTCCATTTGAGTAAGCCTTGAGCCACAATTGAAATTGTTGGGATGAAAAAAACTATGTTATGTACTTGTTAAGAATGTTATGTACGTTTGCATTATCGTGGTTTATTGGATTCAATAACTTTGCTTGAACGTTACTAAACATATCATTACATAAGGATTAAAAATAATAAAAGTAGATTCACAATACAACGTACATAATTGGCAAACTATCCAATTTATTAAAGAAAAAATACGAATTACAAGATTTAACCAATAACTAATCGAATAAACGCCTTGCACTTGAAGAGCCGGTAATAATTTTAGATATTGGTAATGGCATTAAAGTATCCGAATTCGAGAAATGTGAAAGATCAGCGCGTGTAACATACACCTCAATTTCTCTATGTATTTTTGCATAGTCGGTAATCTGCTTGAGTTGCTCGACATCATCTATTATCTATTGTAAACCATTATCTAGGTCTTCATCATGCTCTTTAAAGTAAAAATACCACCTCTCCGGAGGCCAGTAACCTAGCTCTTTCAAAGCCGTTTCCAAAAGTTTAGTTGAAAAATCATCGGCCTCAACACAATCAATAAACGTCAACAAACCTTGAACGTACATTCTTTTTGCGCCCCGAAAATGTCCAGCGTGACGGAAAGCAACACTAAACATCCAAGGAACTTCGGCGTATATTTTTTCAGTTGATGGTTCTTCATTTAGAGAACGAAAATATCAAAAATGATCATTGTCAACCATTGTGAAAAAGATATGTGAAAGAGAGGAGAATGTAAAATGTTGGGAATTCAATCTTTCAGTTACACTATTTAGAAACAAATGAAAATCCCGAAAATCACAGAAAATCTTATCCAAAAAGATAAGATAATATTTTATCTCAAAAAGATAATAAGAAATCTTATCCTGAAAATTCCGAAAATTGCGGATAATCTGATAAAAAAGGAAAACATGTTTAATCTCCCTTGTCAAAAAGGTCTGAATAAAAATTTAGAGGAAAAAAGTAATAAAAAAGTAAAGTATCAAAAAATAATAACTAAAAAAAATAAGTAAAAAAAGGTAAAGTTAAAAATAAGTAAAAAGAATAAGTAAAAAAAGAATAAAAAACGTACTTAAAAAGGTAAAAAAATTAATAAGTAAAAAAAACTTCTAAAAATAATAACTTTAAAAAATATGTAAACTAATAAAAAAAATAAAGAAAATATAGAAAAAATAAGTTAAAAAATAAAAATAATAGATATAAAAAATAAGTCGCAAGTCGCAAGTCAAAGGTCGCAAGTCGCATCATGGTCGCAGGTCTTGGTCGCATCATGGTCGCAGGTCGTATGTCGCGGTCGCAGGTCGCAGGTCGCACCATGCGACTTGCGACCAGAGATTTTGCTCGGATACGGGTCGAAAAGCTTGTCTTTTACTCGGTAACCATGAGGGTCGCAGGTCGTGGAGCACGGGTCGCAGGTCGCATGATGCGACCTGCGCTCGGATGGGGCAAAATCGCAACTTTTTTTTTTTGAGCAAAACGAAAAATATGTTCGAGAAAAATGACTTTTTGGTTAATTTCCCTTTAAAAAAAACCACAAGCCCATTTAAAAAAAACCACAAGCCCATTTATTTAGGGCATTCATCATCCACGTCCCTGTGATCTATCTTCATCGTCCCTATGCTCTCTCGCTGCAACAGATACAAAAAAAAAAAGGGCGAAAAAAAAAGGAAGTCGAAGGAAACAACGGAAGGGCCCCACTCCCTAGTCTCATAAATGCATCACGAAACCGAATGTACCAACCGACGTAAGGCAACCGACAGACCGTGCCTATGGCTTCAGTTCCGTTGGTGCCAAACCGACGCTAACCGACACCACCGTTGGGACGGCTTTAATAGAACTATGCATCTCATCATGCTTTAATTTTACTTGTCGTATCCCACTTTTTTTTTACCTTTAAGTCAAATTCCAACGCATATGATGTCCTACGCTAACATGGACTTTTGGTGCAAGTCCACTCAACATTTATAGTTCTACCTCCCACAAACAAGTCGAATAAACTTCTGCTATGTCTATTTTAACATTAGAAAGAAAAAAAATGGGTTAACAATGTTTAATCGTCAAAGTTTTACAATTTTTTTTCGTCTTAACCACTCAAGTTTTTTTCTAATGATTTAATTTTCCAAATTTCCAAATTTTGATAGTTTAATTCTCCAAACTCATTATACTTCAAAAATTTAATGGTTTAATCCATGAAGTTTATCTTTTATATAACTAAGAGTTGTAAAGGACAACTGTGATTTGGTTTGATGGGCAAAACCTTGCATTGTACGGAATCTTGACTTTCATCGATCATTTAGTCTTTGGAAACTTGATAGTATAACTACTACTTAATCATTTAGGTCGTGCATAGCACATGTAGGGGCATTCATTCAGTCAATTGGTTTAAACCGGACTTAATGGATAAACCCGATTGGTTTTTGGTTTTGATAAATTAAAACCGAACCGAAAAAATCAAATCAAACCGAATTACTATTCGGTTTATGCTTTCATATATAAATAATTAAAACATATAAACAAAATAAGAAACTTGAATATTAAACAAAACTAATTGGCATATTCGTAAGTTCTTGACAAAAGTTTAATAATTTGCAAGACAATACTAAAATATAGTTGAGACTTTTATGATGAATGATGAATAAAGTTAATAATGGTGTCAGTATATATTATAGTGGGTGATTAACTCAATTAATTTGTACACATGTTGAAAATTTCACCAAAGTATATTACGATTTGGTTAATTTGGACTATTTCGGTCTTTACAATGGTAAGCAAAACCAAAATAAATATTCAGTTTTGAACCGAACTGATCCAAAAAATCAAATTATCCGAACCAAATAGTCCAAATCAAATTGTCCGATTAGACAATTCAGTTTGTCCAAATAGTGAACATCCCTGAGCACATCCCATGAAAGCTAATGTTCATCAATCGAAGCGAAAAACTCCAGTAAATGCATTTTTTTTTTAAATCAAACGGTCGGATTTTGCCTGTTGTTCAATTTTTTCAATTACGATTTGATTTTTCTATATAACCCTCCATAAGCAAGCCTGGTAAAGTGCTTCTTGAAGTTTTAAAAAAGTTTGGAAGTAAAAAAATATAATGTATACAACTAACTTCGGGTAGATAAATATAAATATAAATAATCTAATATATTTCCAGGGTATGTTTGACAAAAATAACTGGAGATGAAATGTGGAAGGTGGAGCTGAAATTTAAATTGACATAAATGGACATGATTTGTTATAATCTAAAAAATTTAATATATAAAAGAAGGGCAATATAGTAATTTTGAAAATAGGAGATGAAATTCTATAAATAAGATATTTTTAAAGGCTTCTATTTTAAGGAATTATTTTTTTTAAGAACCATCTTTTTTTGTACCAAACGGATATTGTAATTTTTTAAAATACAATATCTTTAAAATTAGAAGCTCAATTCCTTAAAATCCCCTATAATATCTTTAAATGTTAGTGCAAAACACATAGTTAATGTTTACATATAGATAATAAATAACTAGCATAATGCCCACGAAAAAAAGCGAGTGCATTTTTCTTCCTTAACATAAGCGATAAATAAGCTTATTAAAATGGATATGTATATATACGTCTATATTGATTGACAATTCCAAATAAAATTCCTTTTCATGTTTTACACGTCTATATTTAACCACTCCATTCCCATCACATGTCATTCCTTCTCATGTTTTACATTTTAATAAAATTCCAAATAAATGTGCTGTAAGTAATCTTATTGTACCTAAGCATTCTCTTAATTTTGATACTTTTCATGCCAGAATGGGGCATACTTCATTGTCCAAAATGCTTCATATTGAAGATTGTAAACCATTTGATGCTTCTGATTTTCATTGTGAAACATGTATGCTTTCTAAACATCATAGATTACCCTTTGTCAGGAGTGTTACTTCTACTTCTTTTCCTTTTGGGTTAATTCATGTTGACTTGTGGGGACCTTATAAGAAAGCATCACTTAATGGAGCACACTATTTTTTCACCATTGTTGATGATCACTGTAGGGCCACTTGGACTTACTTGATCCATACCAAAGACCAAATTCCACATATATTATCTGGTTTCATCTCCTATGTTGAAAACCATTTCCATACCACACCAAAGTTCTTAAGACAACAATGGGACTGAAATTGTTAATAAAACAATATCAGCTTATTTACAGACTAAAGGAATCATTCATCATAAAACCATGGTTTACACACCACAACAAAATGGTAGAGTTGAAAGAAAGCATAGGCATTTATTGGAAACTGCAAGAGCAATTAAATTGCATGCAGGGTTTCCTAATCAATTTTGGGGACACTGCATACTTGTAGCTACTTATCTTATAAATAAAATGCCAATGCAAATTCTTTCCTGGAAAACACCATTTGAAATACTTCATCATGTACCTCCTTCATATGATCATCTCAAAACCATTGGTTGTCTCTGCTATGCAGCTAACACCAAACCAATCATAAATAAATTTGCTCCAAAATCTGAAAAATGTGTATTATTAGGGTATCCCCCTGGTCAAAAGGGTTATAATCTATATAATCTTAATACCAAAGTTGTTTTTCATAGTAGAGATGTGATCTTTAAAGAGCATATTTTTCCTTTTAAACAACCATCAATCAATGTTCAGTCTGAACCAGTTTCTTCTTCTTCTCATACCTTTTCATTTACTTCAGATGATTTTGAATTAGATGAATCTCATTTGAATTCAGCTACTCCAGCTGCTTCTAATTCATTTGATTCATCTATACCAGATAATTCAATTCAATTATCATTTTCTGATTCATCTACTACTGAACCATCTAATACTTCTAATGCACCATCTTCTTCATCTGAATCTACTCATATTCCTAATATACCAGATACTTCTTCTGAACCTATTAGAAGATCTACAAGATCAACTAAAAGGTCAGTCTGGTTAAAGGATTTCATTACCCCATCTATCTCAAATAAATCCAAGGTTTTGTATCCATTATTTACTGAATCTGATATTAATTCCATTCCTCAAGATCATGTAGCTTTTTTAGCAAATGTTATGACACTTAAAGAACCTACCACTTACTTGCAAGCTAGTAAGGATCCACATTGGATAGAAGCTATGAATAAGGAGATTCAAGCCTTAGAAGCTAATGATACATGGGTCTTAACTAGCTTACCTGCAGGTCATAAACCAATTACTTCCAAGTGGGTCTATAAGATCAAATATCATGCTGATGGCACAGTAGAAAGATTTAAGGCCAGATTGGTGGTTAGAGGTTTTAATCAACAAGAAGGTTTTGATTATAAACACACTTTTTCCCCAGGGTTTTGATAGCCTTGGCTACTGCAAAAAGTTGGCCTTTACATCAACTTGATATTAACAATGCTTTTCTGCATGGTTATATTGAGGAAAACATTTACATGCTTCCTTTTGAGGGTTATGCCAAAGCTACTACTGGTCAAGTTTGCAAGCTCAATAGATCTTTGTATGGTCTAAAACAGGCATCTAGACAATGGAATTTTGAATTCTCTAAATTTTTACTTAGCCAAGGTTTTAGTCAATCTAAAAATGACTATTCTCTTTTTACCAAAGATCACAAGGGAGAAGTCACTGTTGTGTTGGTTTATGTTGATGATGTGCTTATTACTGGGAATTGTGAACAAGCCATCTTAGATACCAAGGCTACTTTGGATAAAAAGTTCACAATTAAAGACTTGGGGTTAGCCAAATACTTTCTGGGCATAGAAATTTGTAGAACAAGTGAAGGCACTCATCTTAATCAAAGAAAGTACATTGTGGATCTTTTGGCTGATTCAGGTCTAACTGCTTCTAAACCTGCAGATTTTACTTTACCTCAAAATTTAAAACTATCTTTGTCCAAAGGTACTCCTCTTCCTTCACTAGATTCTTATAGGAGATTGGTAGGTAGATTACTTTACCTAACAATGACACGCCCAGACATATCTTATGTTGTTCAGCATTTAAGTCAGTTTGTGTCTGCTCCTAAATCCCCACACATGCAAGCTGCATTGCACCTTTTAAGATATCTTAAATGTACAGTATCAAAAGGGTTGTTTTATCCTGTGCAACCTACCCTCCAATTAACTGGTTTTACTAATGCTGATTGGGGTTCTTGTCTAATGACCAGAAGGTCTTTAAGTGGTTATTGTATATTCTTGGGTCATGCTCTTGTTTCTTGGAAAACAAAGAAACAACCTACAGTGTCTAGGTCTTCTACAGAAGCAGAGTACAGAAGCATGGCAGTCACCACATGTGAGTTTCTATGGCTTACCTACCTTCTTAAAGGTCTTCAAGTTCCTATATCTCTTCCTGTCACTTTGTTTTGTGATAACAAGTCTGCCTAACAGATCGCAGCCAATCCATGTTTCCATGATAGGACTAAACATCTTGAAATTGATACACACTTCACAAGGGATAAAGTTCAGGATGGGTTTTTGCAAACTGCTTTTATTCCTTCACATCAACAACTAGCATATCTCATGACTAAAGCATTGGGCAAGTTACAACATTCTACTCTTTCTTACAAATTGAGTCTTTCTGAGCCTCCAACTTGAGGGGAGGATGTAGAATTATATACTTGTTAAAGTATTGTGTCAAATATAGAAGAAAGATAACTAGAGGGGTAACAGTTGTAACTTATGTAAAGTTTGTTAGGAAAAGTTGTTAAGTTAGTCGATAGCAGTTAGTAGTAGTATCGTAGTTAATCCTGTATATAATCGAGTCTGTATTCTTCATTCATGTTATGTTCAAAATACAATTCATTTCACAATTTGTGAATTACAAATGCTTCCGCGTTCATAACAGGTGTTCAAGGAGTATATATTAAAAGCCAATTGACGTTATAACATGTGTTGTCTGTCAATGTCAAGTTTTAAAGAGGAGACCTCCATTTGCTGATCATTAGTACACCGAGTTCTATTTATGCTTATCGGGTTCAGACTTTCAACAATGGTGGCAATTAGTTGTGTTTTGCTGCTGGTTATTCGGTTTGAAACCGTTTAATCTGAAAATCGAACCGAATTAAAACTGGAAAAAACCGAACCGAATTCGAATTTGAATTCGGTTTTCGGTTCGGTTTCAATTCTGAATTCAATTTTTGGTTCGGTTTTCGGTTTTGAAGTATTAAATTCGGTTAAACCGGATTCAGATTAATAATATATTAAATTATTAATATATATGATATATGTGATATTTAAATTTTCAAAACAAGTCTATTCACATGTAAATCTTAAATTAACATCAAGTCTTTCACTTTCCACACTAATGAAACTCTAATACACTAGCAATCACAAGTCAAAAGCGATTTCTTATGTGTATTTGGTTAAATTAGGATTGTTTTTTCGGTTTTAACCTAAACCGAAACAAATTCGAATTCAATTTGGTTTTCCAACTGAATTTGGTTTTCGGTTTTGCTCTCAAAAATTTCTAAACCGATTACACCAAAAAACTGTAAACCAAATTGATGAACACCTCTAAACACTAGTAATAATAATGATTTTAAAGGACTAATGGTTAAAACGAAAGATGACAACAAGCAAGAAAATCCTTTCACAGCATTATGAATTTTGAAGAGGAAGGAAAATAAAATAGACATTTTGTGTAATTTATGTTAACAACAATAAGAATAAGAATCTATATCTATCTATAATTCTATATCTATATTCTATCTATATCTATCTATTCTATTCTATATTATCTCTCTTAATATTTATAACAAAGTCAAAATTAGGATGTCATTATGCCTTAAGACCCATCCTAACCCTTAATTAACTTAGCTAATTAGAATTAGGACCTTTGATTATCAATGAAAAAAAAAACTACCTAAATAGTGGATTAGACGTGTCTCAAATACTAAATTACCCTAATTTCTAATTGGTTTTGCGAATTACCCGTTTTTAATTTTTAAATATCCCTATCAAGATCGTATTATTGTATTCACGTGTACCCTCAACCCTAACAAAATTCAAAAATAAAATCGGAAGTTAGCCATCATTGTTTGATTGGTTGAAAGCCTGATGAAAGCGTTCTCCCCTCTGCTTTCTTCCATTGATTCAATCGGTACAAACTTGACATGATTTTTCTATTATTCAATCTACTATATCCCTGATTTTGCTTTTATTTCAATGTTTTTCTTTATAATCAGTTTTTATTTTGCGTTCCAATCAATCGTCCTAATGCAATTCCAAATACTGAAATTCAGTTCACCCAATCGCCTCAAAAGAAACCTTCCAATATTCAGATGATCAGAACAATGTTGCTTCTGTATGCTTCTTTACCAGTTTAATGTTTTGTAGGGTTTTTGTGTTTAAGCTTTAATTGAAATTTTACATCAGTATGTTTAATTTTTGCTTTTTACCAGGTTTGATGTTCTGTAAGGTTTTTGTGTTTAACCTTTATTTGAAATTCTCCATCAGGTATGTTTAATTTTTGTTTCTTATGATATTGTTTTTATTTTGATACATCCGCATGTCGGTTTACAGTATAACCGATTTAGTGTCTGTCATCAAGGTTACGTTTAATTGATAAAATAATTGTTTTCATTGCCATCATCATCAATCTTGAATTGATATAATATCAAGGGTATGTATTACATTGTTTAGGTTGGATTAGCTATATGTTTTATATTATCAAAGGTATGTATTACATTGTTTAGGTTGGTTTAGCTATATGTTTTATATTATCTGATCATCATATGTCAGGTGAAGAATGAGACCGGTCCAATAGGTTATTTGCCAATGATTCGCCAACAATATCAACTTTGGCAGATCAGGTTTGCTTTTGAGTTATCTGTCGATATCTGAAATTTTTAATAGGTAGATAGAAGGAAGTAATGTTGCTAAAACCTGTTATCAAATTGCTTCAGGTTTGATTTGCATGCCGACTGTTTGTGTTCATGTTATAAATATTGATCTATTTGTCCAAAAGTTGTAAGCTCATGAAAAAGGTTTTGATGAGCATAACCCTTAGGAAGTAATAGTTTAGTTGACTTTGCACCCGTCTGACCCTTTCGTGTCAACATATTTTTGCTTTTTATAAAGAGAGATGCATAAAGGAGGTGGATTGTTTTGTAACTATGATTTTCACTTGTGCACTTTGGTACAACGCTCCTCTGGTTGCTGCTGCCAATTTTGTGTAGCCGAGTAGGTAAGTAGTTTCCATGTTGTTCGTTTTCATTCCCGTTACAAAAGAAAAATATGTTACTAATATTACGATAAGTAACTTAATTGATTTTGGGACTTTTACTGATTCACCGTGTTTTCTGTGGTTTGGACACGGGCAAATCAGTAGTACTTCAACTGACCACCTTCAATGTATTGTATCCATTGAGAGATGCTTCTTTAGACCATGACCATGTTCTAGAAGGTATGTGTCAGTTTTTGTTAAACAATCAACTTGTCAGTGTGTTTTGATTACAGAATGATATGAACGTTTATTGTTTTTAGCAATTCAGGTCTCTAAACAATAATGGTTTCCAGAAAATACTGATTCTATTGAAGGCCTTACCGGTTTAGTCAATTTGTAGGATATTCTTTGTTAAGGGAATCAATCCTTTTTATGTTCTTTTTCAGTTTAGCTTACTTGGCTAACCTTTTTTTTTAATATTGTATTTTTTCTTTGTAAGAATTTGTCAAGTAACATTTGAATGGAGGATTGATTTCATACTTAGGAAGTTTGTCTTCTCTAACTACCTTGTGAGTTATTTCTTTTACCTAAAACAAACTTTTATGAGTAGAGGTGGCAAGATGTAAGGGACATACCTGCTTGGTAACAGGCCAGAAAGCAAAATATAAAACTCACTATTTTAACGGGTCAATATGGACCAGGTCGGGTTGGGTTGACTTGCTAATACTTGGTTGTAGATTTTGTGTGTGTGCATGATTTTGCGTTAGTTAGATCACCAAAACAAGATTATTATAATTATAATAAAATAATAATAATAATCTTTGTAGGAGGTTGTATGCTCAGAGTAGACTTTTGGTGATTTCAAACCCATCTGACCAGTATTACGCAAAACACTACTCACTTAGATCCATTGATAAGTAAATGGGTAGAAAAGTTGCTACCATAATTTCTGTCATTTATTTACACAGTAAAACTAACATGTCCATGGGCAGTATTCACATAACAGTCAACTCTCTTGGACTTTGATGTTCCGCAAGATCTCGCATTACAGGACCTGTAAGCATAAACCTTGCATATGAACTTAATATAATCAACGATTCCTATTCTGGAAGTAGGCAAGAACATTCAGATACTCCATACAGCGTTTTAATTTCTCCATTTCCTTTGTAAAGCAATTTTAAGATCTGAGATGTGACCCTTGTGTATTGTCTGCGAATCTTCTCTGTTCGGGTATAATTTTGCATAATGTTAGCCCAAATCACAGAAAGGAAGATCTTCTAAGTTTCACCGAATTGGCTGAACATTATCTATGCTTTGACTATCTTTTTCTTGATTATTAAAGTTAGTTTGGGAAGGACTTGGACCTGGAGGAGGTGAGGCTGTTGGAAACTGGCGCAGGTACCATCAAAATCTTGTCAAATTATTTGTTTTAATAAGTATGCTTATGCTTATTTAAATCCTTAAATTTACCTTTTTAGTATTAAGGTTGAAAATCAAACTCTATTTTGGCCATTTGGGAGTTGGGGGTTATGGTTGCAATTGTAATTCATTATTAAACTGATATATACCTTACAAATTGTGCTTAGCCTTTTATGTCCCAGTATATGCAGTAAAATAAAAGTCGCTTTTGGGGGTGGCCATTATGTACCTCATCACATGAACATAATCCTCTAAGTTACTTTCAAGTTTCACTTACAATTTCTCATTATTTCTCTTTTAATGTTGGCTTAGTTAATTGGTGTTCACTTGTCACTTAAATTAGTCTTATGTGGAGCAGAAAGTCTACTTTTGAGCCACAAGCATTTGTTTCTGTTTAATACGAATTCAGTATGTTAGATACAAGCGATTAATATTTTGAAGTACTTACTGCTTTTACCGAAATGGGATGTATTTTTTGCATATCTGCTGTAAATTCATATGGATAATCTGGATCTTGAAAGTAATTTGTTTTATTCAAAATTAGTAAGAGAAATTCTGTTCTAAATCAAGAAGTTCTTATACAGTTTCGTGGAAGTTACTGCTTAAATTGGCTCGAAAAAAGCTATGGGCGTAAAACTAAAAGTTCTTTCTTCCTATGCAAAGCTAAGAAGCGTGATAAGTAGTTCTTCAAGAGTATGTTCTTATTGGTTAGCACCACAAGATTATAGTAGTGGGTTATAAAAAGGTTTACCATAAATTGGGTGACTTGGGTTTTCTGCTTTGGCCTTTGGACCAAGCAGCAAGAGAGTACTGACATGGCTGCTTTCCTTGACGATTGCATATTGACTCTTTTTGAAGATTCAACGGAAATGGGTCTCGAATAATTTCCTTTGGGTAATCAAGTATACTCAAGTTGTTTGTTTTCACACGAGTTTAAGGACTTCGGATGATGATATGAAGTCGCCGTATGGTTCGTTGTTGTCGATGGTTGATGAGGACGAACAACATGCGCAGGGACCGTATATGCTTGTGTGAGCTGTCGCTTTTCAGGTTAGAGTGATTTGGTAGTTTAGGAGAATTTGTACCTGTTTACTGTTTGATTGAAATGTGATGTGACGTAGATTAACTGATACTTGAATTAGTAAACCTTTCACTCAATTAATTGATGATTTCATTGTGCTAAGTATGTTTATAGATATTATATGCATATGTATAATGTATGTATGTTAGTATGTAGAATCATTAAGATATGGTGCTCATTGGTATCAAGGATTCATTTGCATTATGAGTTTGATAACAACGAGGAAATGCAAATGAGAGAGGGGATGAAAAGAAGACGAGTAATGAAAATAAGAACCATAGAATACAGTGTTAGGTATCTGCACACCTATTGGGAATCTATCGTTACATAAGTAACATATCAGTTGAGGACTTCTTGCTCACTTCCATCGAATTCTACAATATTTGTAAAAGCTTAAGTTCACACGTCATTGTGTTGGTCACTTGGTCTCTTTTCATGGTTGTTTAGAATGTCTCTGTTAGTTATGATAATGGAAGATTTTTGAGACATCTTTAGTTGATTGTTGATCATTCTGTTAATGGGCATATATCTTGATTGCACTCATCATTGTAGTAACAACACAAATATAATTCCATCTTACATGTCCTTATGCTGATATTAAAACACTTGTATTTCATATAAACAAAATAGTGCTTCTAGGTCACAATTACTTTAGTGTCAATTTTGCGAGTACCTTAGAGATCTGTCATCTCTCGTATAAAGAGTGCCTTTAGGTCACAGTTACTTCACTGATTGTCGTGTCACAAACTAATCCATACACTTTACACTTTTTAATCTACACACTACGAGAACTATGCTTATATAATAATTTTCAAGCATAAATACCTGTTTGCAGTGAAATTTATAGATCTCGTTCAAGTCCCTTGAGCACAAAGTCAATAAGTAGAATTATAATACAAACTTTGGAATACAATTATATAGTAGCTCACGAATTCGCAGGTTATAATCTATCTATCTAGCTAGTCTGTCTATCTAGCTAGTCTAGTCTATCTAGTCTAGTTATATATTATAACAAAGTGTAAATTAGGTAGTCATATTAATCTCCACCATTAATAAATTAAAATTATTAATTTAGACCATTGATCTTACTTTGATAAAATGACTACCTAAATAGTGGAAAGAAGATGATCAAATGTCTAAATTTCCTCCTATATTCTTATTTCAACAATTAATTAATTTAAATTTTCAATTACTGAAGGTAAATACAAATCAAGGTTTAATTTTTTTCCACATAATGATTGTTAAACAATTCATCATTTAAAAATTCAAATTTGAATCTTTTCTTTAAATTTTTTATTATATATATGCACTATGTGTTGTTAAATTGCTAATAGTAGTTTTCGTTTTTCATTTTCAATTTATCGTTTCTCTGATCATCAAATGTATTTTCATCAATTAATTATAAATTTTCAAGTTTCGTAAATGCACACGAGATGTTTGACAAAATGCCTCTAAGGATTTCAACGGTTCTATCTCAAATGTAAGATTTATAATTTTAATTTGGTTAGTTGTTCATTATTTTATAAATTTCAAACCTCACATATGTGATCTATACATACATATCCATCTTTCATTCTAAAACCTTCCAGGAAGTTCAAGAAGAAGAAAAAAGAAATCGCAGGAGCTAAAATTAAGCTTGTAAACATCAAATTAAACATAGCTAAGTTGAATTCAAGCAAAAATCTCCATCTAGAAAATCAAGTAAGTAATTGCTCTTCATGTATTTAACCTAGAAATGGGTTTTTGGTGGGTTTTGATTGATTAGTGGTCTTAATCCGAAATTAGGATTTGAAATTGTTGAATTGGTGTTAATTTAGGTTATTAGTGATGATCAGTAGCCTTACTACAATCTAGAGATGAAGAATCTTTAGTAGTGTTCTTGAGGGTTTTGACGAATTATGTTGAATTCTTGCAAGATAGTGATCGCCCATGTAAATTGTAATTTAACGGAGTGATTATGGGTTATTATGATATTTTGTTTATAATAGAAGTAATAATCCAAGTAATCAAACTTTAAAAGTGATTATGGTGAAGTGATGAAATTGTAGTAAGTGGTTCTTCATAACCTTGAATTGTTATAAGTTAGTGATAACTTATTTGAATTGTAGTTGAAAAGATGTTATTATGATATTTAATTATAATCAAAGTGGTAATTCAAGTTATTAGATACTTGAGTTAAAAATGATCATGTTTAGTGAGATTATGTATAATTTGAATAAAAGCCAAACTTGATCAATCCAATGGGTGATGGGTTGATGATTATGATTAGTTGATTATGATGATTGTTAGTTGTTAAATGTGTTGTTACATTTATGTGTTACATGCTAGGTGATCAAAAGACGTGGCTTTCATAATCAAGTGTTAAATCACGTATTTTCCTAAAAAGCAAAGGTGAGTGATATGGGGGTTAAATGAGTAATAATTGTGTGATTCCAGATCGTTTTCGAGCAAAAGGTTCATACAATCAAGTGGAGTATTACTTGTATCCTAACGTGTTTCTAATTGTTGATTATCTATGATGTTGTTATGGCACGTTATGTAGAATACGTGCTAATTGATTAGTGTTGATAGAACTTGTTGATATGTGAAGATTATGTGGAATTAGCTTTTGTAGAGATTCATTGATCAGATTAGTTAACTTATGTTAGCATAGTGTTGTTGAATATGTGCTTTGCACATGATTATGCCTTAGTATGCATATTGTCGTGGTATGGTACTAAGTGATGTTGCCTTATTATGCATACTATCGTGGTATGGTATTAAGTGATGTTGCCTTGGTATGCCTACTGTCATGGTAAGGTGCTAAGTGATCTTGTTTCAGTTGGCCGCGGATAAGCATAGTGAAAATAATAATCTCTACAATTGCTCAGTAGTTATGTGCCTAAGCAAATATGTGTTGTTAATATTTGTTATATCTTGTTTCAGTGTTGAATTATACATTTAATTGCTCGTACGCTCACTAAGCGTTTTGCTTACCTCTTTAGTTGTTTTATGTTGTAGGTGCATGGTTCGGTTGAACCAGATGGATAAAATGAGTAGATTGTGGTTGCAAGAAGGTAGCGTGGATTAGAGCTTGCTTTATGGTTAGACCAGCTCTTCCTTCTTTTGAATTGTCGTTGTGGTTATCGCTTGTATAAATCGCCCAAATAATACATTTTGAAGTGGAGTTGTGGGTCAATTATGAAGCTTAATTATTGGTGATGTAGTACCTTTGACTTTGGACAGTCAAAGAGGAAAGTGATAAACTTGTATTTTTGTTGTTCATGTATTTTGGAAGTGGGCTTAGTGTAGGGAAATGTACCAAACTAAGGCTCGAAGTCTATTGTATGCATCCATCAAAAATTTGCTCTATTGTGTGTACCGAACCCGGAAAATCAAAATTCGTGTGCACTTTACCTGATTTGGAAAGTCAAACCGGTTAACCCTTGACCAAATGCCACATAGATTGGCCACGTGTATTGCCACATCAGGTAATGATACCAGGTGGAAAACTACATATTTTGTATATTTTTTAATGACAAGTTGATGGTCCCCTCCTCCTTAAAAGTATTCGACATGCACATTCAAACACACAATACACTCTCGTTCAAAGTCTGATACACACAACTACCTTGTTTATGTGGGAAAAAAACCAAAATTGAGGGTCGGTTTTTGCTTGTTTTTCTATTCCGAAAGTGCTACAAGGTAATACTCTTCATCTTCGTTAACTTTGTTGCCATATTTTCGATCATATCGGTGCGTAAAACTAGGGTTTTGGGCTAAAATTTTGATTTTTGAAATTTTTTGCTTGAGTTATTATGCCTCCGATTTACTGGATTTCGTAAAGTTTAAACATTTATGTTACTTATTTTATGCAGAAATGGAAGGCCATTATCGAGGTTTTCCAATAGATGTACATTATGATGGGGCTTTCTTTTTCGCTCCACTTAGGTATGTTGAAGATAATGTTATCTCTGTGCTAGTTAGGAGAATGAGCTTTGATGATTTTATTGCTCACATAATTACTGAAACTGGTAGCCCGATGAGTAATGCTTATTACTTACTACCAGACTGTGGATTTGATAAAATGATGATCATAGCAAATGATGATGATATTGACGTGTTTTTTGATCTAGTTGAAAGCTATGGTAGATTGCATGTGTATATAGATCACTTATGTTTGGAACTAGATGATTATATTAGTAATAAAGATGCTAACTTAAGTGGATTGGATATTGAGACCGATGAAAACCAAATAAAAGATGATGGTGGTAGTAGTAAAGGGAAAGCATTGGTTGATGAAGTGGTTGAAGAAGTGAGTGTTGATCACAGTGTCTTGGAAGGTGTTGGTAAGTTGACAATGCAGGATTCATTGATAGAAGATGAACGTGGGAATACACAAGACCATGGTGCATCAAGTCAAAAGACAGGGAATAAAGGTGAAAATGAGGGTAAGTTGAGTGAAAGTGCGGATAAGGATTATGATCCAGATGATGAAAGTGATGATAGTGATGATGCTGCTTCACTAGATCATCTCAGTGAGGGTGAAGATGAAGTCATGGAGGTTAGGAAGGGCAATCCAATAGTGAAGATACCTAGTGAAAAGCATCTATCACAGTTAGGTGGTTCCATTTGTCATGATGAGGATGAGGAAGTTGATGTGAACCAGGCTGTGTTTTCTGAGCATGAAGAGTTTATGGCTGAATTGGTGAATGCATTGAAATCAAAGGATGGTGAAGATATTCCTAGTGATCCCATGACTGTCCCTAATCCACCAGTTGAAAAGTTTCCTATACATGACACTTCCACTCACTGGAGACTGAGAGAACCTAAGGTAATTTACTTGTTTTATCAATCTTGTATATTTACTTGTTAATGATTCAGTTTTATTAATAAGCATGTCCAATATGTAATTGTTATATAGGTTGCTGAAAGGTATGAAGGGCCACAACAATTGAAACAGTGTCTGTCATATTATGCTTTAGCAAATGGATTTTCCATTTGGTATGAAAGGAGTAGCAAAACTAAAATCATTGCTAAGTGTGGTACAAGGCCTCCAAGGATTAAGGATGAATCTAAAGGGAAGCAGAGGAAATGTAAAAGGTATCCTAACACAAAAAAGCCCAAAGGTAAAGGATGTCAGTGGAGGTTAATGGGTAGATGGATGGCTGAGGAGGAATCATTTCAAGTGATTTCATTGAAGAACAAGCACACATGTTCTAGGAATTATAAGTACGGTTCATTGATCGATTACAAATGGATTGGGAAGCATTTTGCAGACAAAATAAGGTTGAATCCAGAGATTAGGTTAGTTGATATTGCTGACATGGTCCAGAATAAGTATAATTGCACTGTGTCAAGTCATCAATGTAAATTTGCAAGAACTTATGCTCTAACTGAGTATGAGAAAACACTGGAAGAACATTATGGTATCCTAAGGTCTTATGGTGATGCATTGGTACAAAGTAATCCAGGTTCAACTGTACAACTAGGGGTTACAGTTAATCCTGATGATGTCACATATTTTGAGAGATTCTATGTTTGTTTGAAGGGTCTTAAAGAAGGTTGGTTGAGGGGATGCAGGAAGATCATAGCTTTAGATGGTTGCTTTTTAAAGACAACATGTAATGGTGAGTTGCTTACTGCTGTGGGTAGGGATGCCAATAATCATATATACCCGGTTGCTTGGGCTGTGGTGAGTGTGGAGAATAAAGATAATTGGGCATGGTTTTTAAGGTTATTGTCTCATGACTTAGAAAGTCCATCTGGAAATGAGTTGACCTTGATGTCAGACCAGCACAAGGTAAGAACTACTTGTATACTTTATATTAATACAGTTGAACTATATATCTTACATTTTTTTTAATATGCAGGGTCTTATTGAAGCTGTTAAGGAGGTGATGCCCAATGCTGAGCATAGGCAGTGTGCCAGGCACATATATGAGAATTTCAAGAAGCAATATAGGTGGAGTGGCATTCAGGAATCTATTTTGGAGAGCTGCAAAGGCAACATACCCTGCTGAGTTTGAAGAGGTCATGGATGAGGTAAGAAGAGCTAATCCTAATGCTCATAAATACTTAATGGATAGGAATCCACACTCTTGGTCTAGAGCATTCTTTTGGTTATATACTGGGTGTGAGGCAGTTGAGAATGGTTTTAGCGAATGTTGGAACTCGGTTCTATTAAAAGTTAGGAATAAACCAATCATTACCATGTTAGAGGCAATTAGAGTTATAGTGATAATAAGGATGGAAACAATTAGGGAGATAAGTGATAAATGGGAACTTGATTCACAAGATATCACTCCTAACATCAAAAAGAGGTTAGAATGGATTAAGAAACAGGTAGGTCAATGGCTATGTATTCATGCTGGTGGAACTCAGTTTGAACTCAGGAATAAATATGGGAAAGCATTTGTGGTTGACATTGGGAAAACAACTGCAAAATGTTCTTGTAGAATGTGGGAGCTTAGTGGAGTCCCTTGTGTACATGCTGTTGCTGCTATCTTTAAGTGTGATGATGATCCAGCAGATCATGTGTCTGCTTGGTTTAAAATGGATATGTATTCTAGAGCATACACAAGTCATTTGAACCCAGTACCTGGAATGGATATGTGGCCAAAGAATGATCTGAACAAACCTTTGCCACTAAGACCCACAAAGATGCCTGGAAGGCCAAAGAAAAGGAGAACTAGAGCAGCACATGAGCCAAGAGTTTATGCAACAAGGGTATCTAAACATGGTGTGGTAATGACATGCCAAAATTGTCTGGAAAAGGGTCACAATGCTAAGGGTTGTAAAAATCCAGCAGTACAAAAGGTGAAACCACCAAAAAAGAAAGCTGGAAGGAAACCAAAAGATAAGGCAGAGCCAAGTAGTGCAGCATAAAGAAAAGGAACTCCATGTGCACCACCATATGGTTTAATGGATGGTGCTTCTACTTCACAGACTTCTACAAAGGCTGCATCATCAAGTGGATGTAAACTTGGTGTGACAAGAAGTGGTTTTAGATGGGCTTCTAATTCATCTCCAACCAATATTGCAGAAACAACTGAAACAGGTATGAATGACACTCTTTTATGACATTAACAACTTAAATTTATTACAATATATCGTATACTATATATACTATATGACATTCTGTATATATATGCTATAGTTGCTGGTACAATAGGTGGAACAAGTGGTGGAAGTAGTGCTAAAGGTGTTGGAAGAGGTGGTGGTGCTGCAAGAGGTGGTGGTGTTGGTGCTAGAGGTGGTGGTGCTGCAAGAGGTGGTGGTGTTGCTGCTAGAGGTGGTGGTGTTGTGACTAGAGGTGGTGGTGCTGTGACTAGAGGTGGTGGTGCTGCAAGAGGTGGGGGTAATGCTAGGGGAAGGAAGAAGGTAGCTTTTGGAAGGACACTTAGTTGGTTTAGCTCTGGTTTAGGTGCATCTGGTGTTGTGTTAGAGAACAATGGGTCAAACCAACCAATGGTAGGCACACAAAACTCTGTTAATAATGCACCTGCACACTCTCAGCCTGGAAAGAGAAGGAAATCAAGTGAACGTATTGCAAAACAGAAGTTGGCCAAAATGGTGCCTGGACCTGGTAGCACACAACATGAAGCAATGGATTTGGATTAGGTAGTTTAAGTAGTTTGATCCCACTGAATATTTTGTTGCACATAATGTGTGTAGTTATGTTTATACTCTAACTGTCTTTTGGTGCACAAAAACTCATCTTTTGGTAATTTATTGTACTCAGTGTATGGATCAAAGTATGTAGGTCAATGTGTGTAAAAGTTGATAGGCCTTAGTGTGTAAAACTTGATAATCGTGTTTCTGCATCATGATGTAATGTACATGTGACTTTGAATGTTATATATTAATATGCTTGTATTTTGGTCAAAAAAATTTTAGTTTTTGCCCATGAATTCAAAATGTCATACATATAAGCAATTGAAATAAGAATTACAAATAGAGTTGCAAATGTTATTACAAAACATAAGTTTTAGATGTCATTACAAAAGCTAAGTTGCAAATGTCATTACACAAATAGAGTTGCAATTACAAAAGATAGGTTTCTAAAACTTCTTAAACACCTTGTTATTAAACTGCTAATTCATTACTACCCTTACTTCAGGACTATAACCCCTATGACAATACACAACATTGCTACCACTCCAACTAAAAGTATGAACACTTGGTCAAACATTTTTAATTTTGACTTCAATAAAGTCAACTCTTCCACCTTCTTCATAGCCTCGATTTCACCTTCCAATTGCTTGTGTTCACTGGGTAATCGGGCATGCCTTGACTGGTTGAGTGTTTGTAACCTCAATTCATACATAACTTTCTTGTAGTAATCACTTGGGAGTTCATCATCCAAAAACCGGTATTCACAACACAATCCTGATTTAACCTAATATATACCCAATTGCATAACAAAAAGTCAAATATGATCAAACATTCATGCTAACACTAAACTCAATTGAAGGGAAAAACGATGTTGAGAAATTAGGTTAAATTACGTTCAAACTTACATCAGGGCATTTTACAAATCGTCTAGCTGGGTTTTTGTCGGTCCATGATGTTCTAACATACATCCTCGCTCCACAGTAGCAATAGTAGAAACGCCGCTCATTTATTTGATTGTGAGAAGATGAACCAGAAGATGATGCCATGGGAACTTGAGAGAATTGGAGGGAAAAGTGATGTATCTGTGTGAAATAAAATGAGAGGGAAAAAAAGGGGATGTAAAATATGTAGTTTTCCACCTGGTATCATTACCTGATGTGGCAATACACGTGGCCAATCTATGTGGCATTTGGTCAAGGGTTAACCGGTTTGACTTCCCAAATCAGGTAAAGTGCACACGAATTTTGATTTTCCGGGTTCGGTACACACAATAGAGCAAATTTTTGATGGATGCATACAATAGACTTCGAGCCTTAGTTTGGTACATTTCCCTACACTAAGCCCTTTGGAAGTCTATGGTTAGTAGTGAGGTGGTATGTCAGGTTTTGTTAAGTGATGAAATGTGGTTAATGTAAGAATTGAGTTTTTGGTTGATTTTGGTAATAAGAAAATGTTGGTCCTATTGAGTTGACGAGTGAATGTTGAAATTAGAAGTCAAATGGGTAAAATTGTTATCGAATTTCTTAAAGGTCAAAATGGATTTCCAAACGAGTCAAAGGTGTCCAATTGGGTTGTTTTGTTAAAATTAGTTGAAGTATAGATTAACGTTATTGGTTATTGACCTTTGAGTCAAAATGGTATTAAAAATGTGTTGGTAAAAAATCTAAGTCAGAAAGCAAGCGGTCTGCAACTTTACTTGGTTATAAAAATGGTCAAAACGATCATAATTTAGTAGCACGTCCGAATTCTTCGTTAATGCGAAATTTGAAAAAGTGTAAAAGGGGGAACCTTTATTATGATATAGTGGAAGTGTCTGCAAATTTTCAGGTCTAAATGGTTTAAGAGTCAAAAGTTATGCGCGTGCAAAGTTCGTATTAAAAATTGAGTTGTGCAGGCCTGGAAACAAGAACTACCTGGCTGGTAATGTTAGTACCCGGCTGGTACTAATTGCTTCAAATGAAGGCTTTGTTCTGATGTCGAAAAATGACTTTTATACGGCTGTTTCAATTAGTACCCGGATGGTACCTGAAGTACCCGGCTGGTACTCAAATTTTAGGATCGCGGCGCGATTTGTGTAGAATCGCGGCGCGATTAGGGGTTGGTCGCGACGCTATCTGGATGCATCGCTGCGCAATTGTAGTCTTGGCCAGAAAAAGGTTTTTGTCGGTTTCAATTAATTATTCGTTATATCCTTGAGTGTTAAGACGTTGTATTGTCAGTCCGTATGGGTATTCTTAATAAGGTATCATGTAAAAAAAATATTTTTGGGGCGTTTAATGAATACACAGAACAGTAGGTTTCAAAGTTGAATATATACACCATACAATAGTAAAAGATGTTAAGTATACATAACCAAAGTATAAATCCCCAAAGAAAATATCTACTCTTACAACATCAAACATTTTCTTATATACGTTTCAAATGGTTTTAATAAAAACATCATTCTTGTGATAATAAAAAATGAATACCTTACATTAATGAAATAAAACATAAAAATTTGAGTATCAGTCAATTATTTTAATATCCTTGATATCTACACTAAGTAGGGTACTGTTATTAACAAATAAACAATGTTTCGGTTACTTTAATTTCATCATATGTGGTAAACTTAAGACACATATGTCTCTCTTTCCATTCAAAACATTTATACGACGTTAGCAGCACAAATATGTCAATTAAGGAATTGCGTAGTAAAATAAAAATATAATACTCTCTCCGTCCCAAACTAATTGTCCTTTTTTAACTTTTCGAAGTCTTTCATTGTGAACTTTGACCTTAAATATCTTTGTTTGTGTTATATAATACTTGATGCAAAATATATGAATGAATTGAGTTTTAAATGTATTTTCATTGGTATAATTTTCATCAACTATTATATGACACATAGACAAGTATTTAAAGTCAAAGTTGAAAAAGAAAGACATCAAAAAATCAAAAGAGGACAATTATTTTGGGACGGAGGGAGTATAAATTTTGTATAAAAATTTTGTGGTAGCCCGCGAATTCGCGGGTTATAATCTAGTAAGAATAATAATATAATGAAAAATAATAATAGTAATAATAATAAAATAATAATAATGATAATAATAATAATTAATAATAATCTACACTATATATTATAAGAGAATATGAATTAGGTAGTCATTTTATATTTAGTAACCTATAAACTAATCTCCACCATTAATAAATTAAAACTATTAATTCAGATCATCGATCTTACCTTAATAAAATAAATACCTAAATAGTGGAGGAGGGATGTTCAAATGTCTAAACTACCCCTATTCTTATTTCAACAATCAATTAACTATAATTTTCAATTATTTAAGGTAAATACAAACCAAAGTTTAATCTTATTTACATAATGATTGTCAAACAATTTATCATTTATAAATTCGAATTTGAATATGTTCTTTAATTTTTTTTATTATATATATGCACTATGTATTGTTAAATTGCTAATAGTAGTTTTAATTTTTCATTTTCAATTATTTTTTTCTCCGATCATCAAATGTATTTTCACTGATTAATTATAAATTTTCAAGTTTCGTGAATGCATACGAGATGTTCGACTAAATGTCTCTAAGGATTTCAACAGTTCTATCCAAAATGTAAGATTTATAATTTTAATTTGGTTAGTTGTTCATTTTTTTTTATAAATCTCAGACCCCACATACGTGACTTATAGGTCACGGGTTCGAATCCGTGCCTTGGCATATGTGGATGATTTGGAACATGTGATTTGTCCGGCGTTGATACTCGCCTTGCGGGGTGGGGCGGACACGTACTATTAAAATATGGTACAGGAGTCGGGGGTACCCTCCAAATTACTTTTTTTTTTCCCAATTTATTATTTAGTTTAAGTTTTTTTCTAAAAAAAATATTTTACACTTAGAGTCGATAAATTTTGGATAGATATTTGTTTCCTTTCTTTTTTGGTTATATTAAATTTAGTTTTGTTGCTTGCCTGAAATTGATACAATAATGTGATATCGCAGTGTAGTCTTTGGATTTAACCCCACGGAAAGTTTTTTTTTTTTTTTTTTTTTATAATCTTTTTTGTGAATTGTGAACTTTGTTATTATATACAGTGGCCTCAATTCATCATTTATAAATTCGAATATGAATATTTTCTCTAACTTTTTTTATTATATATATATATGCACAATGTATTGTTAAATTGCTAATAGTAGTTTTAATTTTTCATTTTCAACTTATTTTTTCTCTGATCATCTAATGTATTATCATCGATTAATTATAAATTTTCAAGTTTCGAGAATGTACACGAGATGTTCGACTAAATGTCTCCAAGGATATCAACTTTCTATCACAAATGTAAGATTTATAATTTTGATTTGGTTAGTTGTTCATATTTTTTATAAATCTCAGACCACCCATATGTGATCTATATGTGACGGGTTTAAATCCGTGCCTTGACATATGTGGGTTATTTGTGGACGGCGTTGATGCTCGCCTTACGGGATGGGTGAACACGTACCACTAAAATATGGTACAAGAGTTAGGGATACTCTCAAAATTACATTTTTTTCCCAATTTGTTATTTAGTTTGAGTTTTTTCCTAAATTAAACATTACACTTATAGTCGATTAATTTCTGATAGATATTTTTTTCGTTTCTTTTTTCGGTTATATTAACTTTAGTTTTGTTGCTTGCTTGGATTTTATACAATAATGTGATATTGCAGTGTAGTCTTTGTATTTAACCACATGGAAAGTGTTTTTTTTTTCTATCTTTTTTTGTGAATTATGAACTTTATTATTATATACGGCTAGCTTTATCATCACAACAATCCAAATTATAATGACAACTTTCTAAAAAGAAAAAGATATTCTAATATACCAAATAACTTGATAATAAAAACGTAAAATGTCCTTGCACAATAAAAGAGTTGCATTATAACTTTTGTTAAGAAAAACGAAACATTAATTTATTTTAAATATGAGTGTATGGTCTGTGAAGAAAATCATAATATTGTTGTGACAGAACATTTTTACGATATTTTTTAAAACAAATACAGCATGCAACTCATTTATTGTGCAACATCATCTTATATAACTTACCAACTATTTAGTATTACATGTTTGTCTTTATCATATACTCATGCTGATGGTATCAAGTGATGTTGATCGACCCTTTAAACTATTTTGGAACTGAATGAATAAAAAAAAGAAGAAGGAATATTCTAGAAGAAACGGGCGATAAAAAGAAACCCTAGAAACAAAAAGCATGTATTTAGTCATCTTCTTCCCCAAGAAAATTGAGGTGTTATAACAGACCTTTTAGTCACTCTGTCCTACAATCAATCAACTTCAATTATCATCAGTTATATAATTATATAAAGTAATAAAATCGATGGCATTCGTTTTGAGGAAGCTTGTTAGCAGATCATCCTCCGTTGTCGTCCCTTATCTACGACGTCCACCACCAAATCATCCACGTCCTTTCTTCGCTGCTGCCAGATCCCTTCTTGGTACGTTTTATTTACTACCTTTTTATACCCTACTGCTAGTTTTGATTAAAACCCCCAATTTTAACATTCCTAATCTCCGGCATGAAGGTCTAATCATCAAACCCCAATAATACCCAATTACTACATTTTATTATTACCATCGTCCAAAAAAAAAAGAAGCAAATTTGGGTTCTGCTATGTGAATCTAAAGTTACAAGCTTTAATTTTGATTCGAAATTTAAAGGGAGTTATAAGCATCCTACCTAACTGCCTGCTTTATAAGGAGTGTAGCCGTAGATTATTATTGTTACTATTATGATTACAAAATTTACCACCTTTTTATACCCTGCTGCTAGTTTTGATTAGAAACCCCCTATTCTAACATTCCTGACCCAATAATAGCCAATTACATTACATTATTATGATGATTACTATCGACTAAATAAATAAAACTAAAAAGGAGCATAATAAAACTAAAAAGGAGCATATTTTGGTTCTGCTATGTGAATCTAAAGTTACAAGCTTTAATTTTGATTCAAAATCGAACCGAATTTTAATTTTGATTCAAAATTCTGCTTTATTGTTATTGACTAAAATAAATGAGCAACTAAAGGAACATGATCATATGTAATGTGGCATTTATAATCTCTAATTGACAGACAGATGAATTTTGGTCTCTTTTCTTATTAATACATTAATTGTTGGTTTATGGTGATATGATGAATGATTTCAGATGATATTGATACAAAAATAAGAAACAGGATGATGATGTGGGTATTAAACTGCAGCCTACCTTATACATTTTTTTTTTTGGGTAAAGGGGACGGTACCCCGGCATTTAGTCATCTTCTTCCCCAAGAAAATTGAGGTGTTATAACAGACTTTTTAGTCACTCTGTCCTACAATCAATCAACTTCAATTATCATCAGTTATATAATTATATAAAGTAATAAAATCGATGGCATTCGTTTTGAGGAAGCTTGTTAGCAGATCATCCTCCGTTGTCGTCCCTTATCTACGACGTCCACCACCAAATCATCCACGTCCTTTCTTCGCTGCTGCCAGATCCCTTCTTGGTACGTTTTATTTACTACCTTTTTATACCCTACTGCTAGTTTTGATTAAAACCCCCAATTTTAACATTCCTAATCTCCGGCATGAAGGTCTAATCATCAAACCCCAATAATACCCAATTACTACATTTTATTATTACCATCGTCCAAAAAAAAAAGAAGCAAATTTGGGTTCTGCTATGTGAATCTAAAGTTACAAGCTTTAATTTTGATTCGAAATTTAAAGGGAGTTATAAGCATCCTACCTAACTGCCTGCTTTATAAGGAGTGTAGCCGTAGATTATTATTGTTACTATTATGATTACAAAATTTACCACCTTTTTATACCCTGCTGCTAGTTTTGATTAGAAACCCCCTATTCTAACATTCCTGACCCAATAATAGCCAATTACATTACATTATTATGATGATTACTATCGACTAAATAAATAAAACTAAAAAGGAGCATAATAAAACTAAAAAGGAGCATATTTTGGTTCTGCTATGTGAATCTAAAGTTACAAGCTTTAATTTTGATTCAAAATCGAACCGAATTTTAATTTTGATTCAAAATTCTGCTTTATTGTTATTGACTAAAATAAATGAGCAACTAAAGGAACATGATCATATGTAATGTGGCATTTATAATCTCTAATTGACAGACAGATGAATTTTGGTCTCTTTTCTTATTAATACATTAATTGTTGGTTTATGGTGATATGATGAATGATTTCAGATGATATTGATACAAAAATAAGAAACAGGATGATGATGTGGGTATTAAACTGCAGCCTACCTTATACATTTTTTTTTTTGGGTAAAGGGGACGGTACCCCGGCATTTAGTCATCTTCTTCCCCAAGAAAATTGAGGTGTTATAACAGACTTTTTAGTCACTCTGTCCTACAATCAATCAACTTCAATTATCATCAGTTATATAATTATATAAAGTAATAAAATCGATGGCATTCGTTTTGAGGAAGCTTGTTAGCAGATCATCCTCCGTTGTCGTCCCTTATCTACGACGTCCACCACCAAATCATCCACGTCCTTTCTTCGCTGCTGCCAGATCCCTTCTTGGTACGTTTTATTTACTACCTTTTTATACCCTACTGCTAGTTTTGATTAAAACCCCCAATTTTAACATTCCTAATTTCCGGCATGAAGGTCTAATCATCAAACCCCAATAATACCCAATTACTACATTCTATTATTACCATCGTCCAAAAAAAAAAGAAGCAAATTTGGGTTCTGCTATGTGAATCTAAAGTTACAAGCTTTAATTTTGATTCGAAATTTAAAGGGAGTTATAAGCATCCTACCTAACTGCCTGCTTTATAAGGAGTGTAGCCGTAGATTATTATTGTTACTATTATGATTACAAAATTTACCACCTTTTTATACCCTGCTGCTAGTTTTGATTAGAAACCCCCTATTCTAACATTCCTGACCCAATAATAGCCAATTACATTACATTATTATGATGATTACTATCGACTAAATAAATAAAACTAAAAAGGAGCATAATAAAACTAAAAAGGAGCATATTTTGGTTCTGCTATGTGAATCTAAAGTTACAAGCTTTAATTTTGATTCAAAATCGAACCGAATTTTAATTTTGATTCAAAATTCTGCTTTATTGTTATTGACTAAAATAAATGAGCAACTAAAGGAACATGATCATATGTAATGTGGCATTTATAATCTCTAATTGACAGACAGATGAATTTTGGTCTCTTTTCTTATTAATACATTAATTGTTGGTTTATGGTGATATGATGAATGATTTCAGATGATATTGATACAAAAATAAGAAACAGGATGATGATGTGGGTATTAAACTGCAGCCTACCTTATACATTTTTTTTTTTGGGTAAAGGGGACGGTACCCCGGCATTTAGTCATCTTCTTCCCCAAGAAAATTGAGGTGTTATAACAGACTTTTTAGTCACTCTGTCCTACAATCAATCAACTTCAATTATCATCAGTTATATAATTATATAAAGTAATAAAATCGATGGCATTCGTTTTGAGGAAGCTTGTTAGCAGATCATCCTCCGTTGTCGTCCCTTATCTACGACGTCCACCACCAAATCATCCACGTCCTTTCTTCGCTGCTGCCAGATCCCTTCTTGGTACGTTTTATTTACTACCTTTTTATACCCTACTGCTAGTTTTGATTAAAACCCCCAATTTTAACATTCCTAATTTCCGGCATGAAGGTCTAATCATCAAACCCCAATAATACCCAATTACTACATTCTATTATTACCATCGTCCAAAAAAAAAAGAAGCAAATTTGGGTTCTGCTATGTGAATCTAAAGTTACAAGCTTTAATTTTGATTCGAAATTTAAAGGGAGTTATAAGCATCCTACCTAACTGCCTGCTTTATAAGGAGTGTAGCCGTAGATTATTATTGTTACTATTATGATTACAAAATTTACCACCTTTTTATACCCTGCTGCTAGTTTTGATTAGAAACCCCCTATTCTAACATTCCTGACCCAATAATAGCCAATTACATTACATTATTATGATGATTACTATCGACTAAATAAATAAAACTAAAAAGGAGCATAATAAAACTAAAAAGGAGCATATTTTGGTTCTGCTATGTGAATCTAAAGTTACAAGCTTTAATTTTGATTCAAAGTTTTAAGAGGGTTATAAGCATTTACCATATTTGGGTTATATATACTGTATAATGAAATAGTGTGCAGTCGTGTAATTGGATAGATGATGAATATAATTTCAGATGAACTGTCACCAAAGAATATAGTATTTGGCTGCGGACCAACGCTAGCTACTAAGTTCACGAGTAGAGTATTACCCTACATACCTCATACACTGCGTATCACGTCACGGGTTCCCTTGACCGATAAAGATTTAGCTAATGGTCTAGTTGAAGGTGACGAGGATACAACTCTTGGTGAATCCATTAAGTTTTCTCTAAATATCCCTGGAATCGACAAGATAATCGACGAGACTTCTGAATACCTATATGTATTCATAGATTTGGGACTAGATAAGAATTTCACGCGCAAGGATTTGGATGGCAATGCATTTCGTGCCGAATTGAAGGACGATGTCATCAGGAACCATGTGTTCATTTTTGGCCACGTGCAGAAGCAGGACATCCGTAGAGACTACACCGCCCTTGTTTGTTTACCACCCCATGTCAAGGCTGACAACGTTTGCTACATTCTAAGTATCAAAGATGGAGGGATAGTTATACCTGTTCTTAAGCTGAAGGAAACAACTACTTAAGTAACTAATAACTAGCTACTATCAAATGTATGGGGATCTGATTCCTATCCCTTTTTATTCTAATGTATTTTCTTGCTTGCCTGCTTGGTATCAATCCATGTTTTATTATGATCAGGAGGATTTATGTTTGTTAAATCTGTGAACACGGAATACCAGTTGTCGATATTTGTTGGGCTTCTTTCATTTCCCGACAATATCATAGAATGATTTGGTTATCATGTTTTATTGCTCCGTAAACTTTGCGGTTATTGCACAGTTAATAAAGCAAGGTATATTGTTTGCCTCCAATGGTCAGACAAATATAATGCGAACTGGTTCGTGCCAAAATCAACCTTCCTGCCACCTCTGGATACACAGTATATAACCAAACGAAAAACATTGATGTTGGGTATTCTATTAATCTACATAATCTCTAGATGAATTTAATGGTACCATGAATTAAAATTTTAATGTAGGTTTCCTGTTTTATGAAAGATTTTGTGTATTGTGATGATTGAGTGCCGTGTGATTGTTTTATGTTGTATTGGTTTATGGTTTATGACCTGTGACTTAATTTATAAGATTAAAAGCATAAATAAGTACTTGGTAACTTTTTTTTTTTATAATTAAAATTGGGCAAACTTGTATTTGTGAGATGTATAACCATCTCTCTCTGTTCTTTATTTTTATCTTTTTTCTTAAAATTAAATTCAACTGCACGAAATGGCTAACTCTATCTAAGTAATCTTACATCTTACATCTATATCTATATTATATTAATCTCTTTAATATATTATAATAGAGTGTATATTAGGTTGTCATTTTAAATTTAGGCAACTCTAATCTAATCCCAACCCTCTATTGATTAACCCTGTTTAATTAAAACCATTGATAATCTCCAATATAAATGACAACCTAAATAGTAAATGTGTATTCCTCAAAAGTCCTAATTGTCCCTTCTTAAATATTAGTACAAATTTGTTTAATTTAATTAAATATTAGGTTTATTTTATAGAAAAAAACCCAAATAAAAAATATATCCTCATTAGAAAATCACGAAGCATGCGCAGTCAGTTCAATACTCGTCCTAACATTCTTCGCGTCGCTTCTTCTTCTTCTTCCGACGACCTGAAGAACCTTCACCAGAAACACAATCCCATTCACATCCAACATGTTTTGAAATTGAAGAAGCCGATGGCGAAAGAACCCATGGTCGCACACCTTTAATTCTATTTGCCGTAACCCTAACATCAGAACAAAGGTATGAACCTTTTTTAGTTTTAATATCATTCGATTCTGATTATATGATCGGTTATAATTGCAATTGAAACATGTAATTGAATCCCGATTGAAGAGATCTCTTACATCATTTGTGATTTACGAATCCTTCTATACTCAACCAGGTATTCTGGTCTTCTATCAAAGAAATTAAACCATTCATAAATTCGAAATAGGTGTTGCTAGTTACTTGATTTTTTAAATTTCCTTTTGTTGCTGTTATGAGTAAATGATTAGGTGTCGGAAGTCTTATTAATACTATTATCACTATTTCTCATTGTGACATTATGATTATTGGTGTAAAGCTTTTGTCAAGTTATAACAGTTCTAAATTTTTCTTGTGATTCCTGAGTTATTATAGAATTTATATGACTTCTCCCTTTACTATTTGTGGGGTCTCTTTGTTTGTTGGTTGTTTGTTATATTTATTTAGTGTGTTTCGCTTTGTTGAGTGCTGATATTATATCCAATACGATGTTGCGATTAACTTATAAATGGTATGGTTCTTGAGTCAAATCTGTACGAGTTGATAGATGCTACATGCTTTTCAAGTTCTTACTTTCTTCTGGACTTTCTTGCAGTTGATATATAGAATGATGACGTCTAATATAAGTTTTTTTGTGTACATTGTTTCTTTTTACATGACAAAACGATATTTAAAGGGGCAGACTGTATCCATCTATTGATAGGTAACACGAGAGGTTTGAATTTGCAGGGAATTCGATTAGAACAGCTAAATATTCGATTTTGGAGATATTCTTCACTTTTCTTATGTCTGTTATTGTGTTCGAGATTATGATAACCCATTTCTTTGTACATATCTATGGAGCTTGTGCGTGTTGGTCAGGCTTACTTCATGATTAGAGATGAATAGATCTATGATGATGCGTCAAACTCTAGATTCCAGTGTCGGGCGTTAAATATAAATGAGGATTTAGGACAAATAAAGTATGTATTCTCTGACAAAACTGTTACGCTGACAGAAAACAAGATGGATTTCAAGTATGCAAGCATATTTGGTGTAGATTACAGCGGGGAGAGAATAATTTTTTATCACAAACAAAGGGGATTCTACCATTCAAGGTATCACTGATTTTTTCTATTTTCCTGCATCTACCTTTCCAATCATTTATATTAAAGGCGGCAAGATGGTGGCTCGGTAACAGGTCAAAATGTGTTTGGGCTGTAACATGTCTCTATTTAGGAAGGTAAAATTGGAAGGCTCTGGTTGGGTTGAACTAGAAACAATATTTAGAAGTGATTAAAACATTAGTTATGATTACAAAAATAATATCATTAGAGTTTAATGTAATCGAATAATGATGACTATAACCCGTCTGATCCGTTCCCCTTTTAGCTACTTTTTTTTTCCAGGTTTTGACCTGTTTGAGATAAAAACATAATCCAAGTTACCCATCTATAAATGAATTGGGTAACAATTGCCATGTTTGACCCATTTATATAATCCAGATTGGCCATGTTTGTGATGTCAGATGTGTTATTTTGTTTATGTATCAAGTTTACTCTCGGTATTTTTTAGTGATTGACGGTCCACTTTCTTTCCATTTATTGGAGCTATGATTTCAGTACCTGCAATGTTAAGGAATAAGTTCTTAATTTATGTATCTATTTTTACTTATTTCTTGAATGTTGCTCCGAACGCACCAAGTGTCTCAATTTATTTTGTGTGCATGCTTCTTCTCATAATCAGGCTAGAGTTGATCCTATGGAAGAGCAAATGAAAGTTGAACATGCACTGGTGTAACTCTTAGCTCATGTTATTTGTACTGGATGAAAGGATCTTCAACTGCATGCATTATTGCACTCACTGATCAGGTAGTAATATATTTCAATGGGTCTAATGATGAAGGCTTTCGGACTCGAGTTGATGTATACTCAAAATTATTAACCTGGTTAGGTTCGACTAAAATCAAAGTAGTCAGATAATAAGGTACGGTTCCTGCTTATGATTTATACGCATATTTGAATGGCTTTGACTTTGAGACCCAAATGGGTTAGAATTGCCACCTCTTACTTTTCTCTATAAGGAATACCATTATCTGCGAATTTGTATTCTTACTTCCTCGGTTAAAAATATATTATTGCGTGTTATTTAAGCCCCAATTTATCTCAAGTAACTTATTTGTCTAACACCAAGTACATAAAACCCCAAAACTTATAAACTTATTGAACCAATGAATGTGAACAACCTGTTCTTGCACGAGTATGGGGTAATGAGCCGTAACAAAAATATAAAAGTTTTATATACAAAAAAAAGAGACTGAATATAATATAGTTAAACATGTCAATGAGTCATTAAAAAAAGAGGATTAAGTGTTATGCCTCTATAGCTAAATCATACATTGGTGGTCTGGGTTGTAGTGGCAAAATATAGGATTTAAGTTATAAACATGAACATAAGGTATGCTGTTAGATGGCTTGGTGGTGTTTCAAAGTATAGTGATTGATGATACGAGGCTTGGAATGCTGAGCGGAAAGTAATTTAATGCCAAGAAATAGCTTTACTGTTTAAGTGTGTACTGATAGAGGGTTGTAGTGTGTTTCTCTAGATTATAAAATGTATTGTTTAAAGAGTAAGTTTAGGATATGAGTGTGAATCTTCAAGCAATATGTTAGTAGCTATCATAAATGTGTATACTTTTGTGATTGTGTTGGCAACTTGTATTTCTTGACCTTGTCTAAGCTGGATCAACACAAGCCACAAGATTCACTGCAGCCCGTCAGAGAGCGGAGATTGCAAAATTACATCCTTAGGACTTGAGCTCTCTGCTACACAAGGTCTGCATTGCTTCCATAATTCTTTTTTTTGTTACCCCTACAATGGGAGTTACCTATTAGAATGTTAAAGAGCTATTTCCAATTTGTACTGCCCAGTACAAGTTCAGAACTTGTCTTTTTTCTAATTATGGACATGTTATGGACTTATGGTAGCTGTCAATAATTACTATGTTCGACTAATATTTGATGCATAATTTAGCTTATTTATCTTCTTTATCATTTGTAAATTAACTGACTGAAAGTGTATTTTTAGTGCATAAAAACTTTAGACCTAAATTAGTAGATTCAAAAAATTGTGTTCTTACTGAAATTTTATATAGTTTTTGAAGAATTGACAGTCATATATTACTCGCTAATGATTTGACGAATTTGGTTCCAAGATAAATTTTTATACAGTTCCAGGTGATTGATAAGTCATTCAGTTTTGATACCGTTGTTGAAGAGGCTCAACTTACCATTAATGATGCACGTCGAGCCAGAAAAAACTGAGAATGGCTTATTGATTGTCTAATTGATGGGTTGTTATACCAAAGGAGCAGGTACTAATTTGTTCATCTATATATTTTAAAGGGTTTGCTGTGAATTCAGTCTGATGTTAAAATATCGATATTTCAATGTTTGAAGTTCAATCATGTTGCAAACACTCCTCTATGTTTGTTGCGAATTAGTGGTTCTTCGGATCGGATTATGATATCTTGAAGTAATGATAATCTGTTGAAACTGTTTTGGATAAATAAACTACTCTTCTAATGATCCTATCATTTAGTGGTAATAATGTCATAATAATCAGATAGAGATAATCAGTTTCATACAAGCTGCAATGAATTAGGTAAATTAGAATGTGATCTCACAACCTAAAGCAACAAAAGCACATACAACTAACATACTTTTAGCCTAGCGGTATGAATGTGGCCCATTAACCAAAAGTTGTGGGTTGAAGTTCTAAATAGGATAGGCATGTGTGAGTTTTAAAAGATAAAAACACATACAAAAGCTATACTCCACAACTTTTTTTGTTTGTAGTAGATGATATGATTCTGATTATTCGGTACAACATATATATTATCGGTTCCTTTTTTGTTGGGTTAATGATTTGATTTTTGTATGAAAGGTTTTGTAAACATAATGTAAGTATTACACTCCGTTAGAACAGTAAGATTAAGCCAAAAACAATCATTATAACTTATAAGCCTTTCTGGTTTTTATAACTTATATATAAGCGATTGGTCTCATTTTTCGGTTGCTGTTATTTTTTGGTTGCTGAGTTTTAAACTCCAAGACTACAGATGCAAATATCATGTAAATTTGTATGTAAATGGGTCGAAATTGCACCTGCCATATTGCTGCTCATAATTGTTTTTGAATTCATGTAAAGGTTTGTAGCAATCTTAGTTTAGACTTTAGACCCATGTGATGCACGACTTCATTCATTTAATAGACAAGCCTTCAGTATGCTATACATTGATAGGCAATCGTTCCCAAATCTTAATCTAGGTAATGCTAACATGTTGGACTTTAGTATGCTATACATTAATATTTGCCACTTTTTTATAACTTGCCTTATGTTCTAATTTTGGTATTTTATTTTGTCATTCCTATACTGTTGATGACATTTTGTCAATTGTAATACGCAAGTTGCTTATGAGATGGCGTTAAACCGCCAACAAATTTAATTGAAAAGACACGTTCCAAAGAAGGTATATATGCTTTTTAAACCTTTTAAGATTGTAAGTATTTGGGTAGACATTAGCGCACATGGGGGCTGTTGGAGAAACATGCTAACAATTTATCTAATTTTTAAAGCAAGATGTGAATAACATCTAATCTATATTGATACCTAACTTTTGGCTGTTGCCATAACGGTGTTCTTATTTTCGTGGCTAATAGTTAGAAACACTGTTGCTTGTGTGGGTTAAGAATGTTACATACATATTTATATTGATGTTGTTACTTGCATAAAAGACAATCTCTATAGATATACATATCGTTAACGGAGGAATCAATATGTCATAATGGATTGACAATTGTACATACTTCTAGCTTTGCTTGACAGAAAATAAATGAGGTTGAGTAGTAAGCTATAGATATCTTTTGTTATAAATAAAATCACATTAGCTATGCATTTACCATTTGATATGGTATTGTAAGCTTTAATGACGATATATGCTTCCGTCTATTTGTTAGTTTACTTCGGTTGGTGATTAGGGTTAGATGATTACAACTAATTTGTACTTTTAACCATTTTATATTGCTGTTTATTTGAATTTTTATTGACAAATATTTGAAAGGAATTGTAGACCAGGATTTGAAAGCGTCCTTCATTAATATTAAAGTTTACAGTTATGGTTTTCAATTTGATTTAAGTATGACAATTATTCGTGGTTTTAATATTGATAATTTTTAAAGTATTTTAAATTTGTTGTTTCTTAAAGGGTTGACTTATGTGTGTTTTAATGTGGGTTCAATTGTAGCTTTCGAGATTGTGTTCTTTGGAGTAAAAAAGAAGCAAGTGGCTGGTTTTTAAAGGTCCATAAAACCTTTTGCAAAGTCATCGTTAGTGACCGTAAATGGGAATGGGCGATCATGTTCATAGTGAAACGACAAAATGCTACACAGAGAATCAGTGTACTCTAGACATGTTGCAACAGATATTCAACGGTAAGTTTCTAACATAGTTTGATTTAATGTAAGTATGATATGATAGGTAGCATTAATACTTGACTAAATGTTATATTTAATTGGATGGCCAAATGACTTTCTAGGAGGGTTGCATTGGAATCGAGTATTCGTTTACATAAGTCACGAATCCCATGTAATATTTGAAAAAAAATAAAAAAATTAGACCAAGTCAAGTGCATCTGCACGTTTCAATTTCAAGAGTTGATCAAACCTTACAGAAGGTAATTCTGGCAAACCTCTCATAGCAGGCAGTTATCAAGATCAAAAGCAATCATGTGGGAGGTGCAATTTCCCAAATTGTGATTATGTCATTGTTGTGTTACGAGTAGGAAAAGAAGAACTTGCAAAGCGCCATGTTTACCTTCTAATACTTTCTAAAACTGATGTTTTCTTATGCATCTTCGATAATCATACATAAATAACAAGATGATTCTAATGCATTTTTACGCTTCTGGATATGATGTTATTGTAGTGTAAGTTTTTCTCTTTTTAAAGTTAAGGTTGAGAACTAATATTTGACCTCCATTTTTTTGTATCATGTAATGCATCATAACACACATATTGTTTGCAACCTACATAATTGTATTGATACAAAACAGCTGAAATATTTTATATAATTAAAATTTGATCAATATTTTTATCCGTTATATGTTACATTAGTGTTTATGTAGTCTCTTCTCATGTGTCTTTATTAGAATGTTATTAACCGAAGTAAATCATAGTACATTGACTATTACATTCTCATGACTTTAACACCACTTATAACCACCACTTCTGTCATTCCCATTTTTAGCATATATTTAAATGTGTATTATAAATAAACAATCATTTTCACAATATAAATTAACAATTATTTCTTAGTAAGTTTCAAACTTCTTTCAAATAAATTGAGAAAATACATAATACGTATATGAATGGTAATATTATTAACATAAAAAGACATATTTTGATTAGGATTTTTCTATTGATAGCCCTTAGGATATGTTTAAAAAAATGTTTTGTGCATAAATTATGGTACATTAAGGTTAGTGGGGTGGTTATTAAAAGGTTAATGAGGTGGTTATTTTTATGGTACAATAAAATAATGCGTGTCCAAATATCTTAAACACAGCTTTAGGGCTGTCGTTAGAAAAATCCTTTTGATTAATCTGCTTTTATCATACTTGATAAATTTAAAAGGTATACAATTTTGTTAATATAATATACTTTTTGTATTAAAATCATGTAATAGCCCGTAAATTTGAGGGTTATAATCTAGTTAATATATATAAGAAAACCCTTAAAAGAATCTCCCCCTTAATTTTTAGATAATCTTTCGTAAAACAACCCTGATTAAACCATGACATCATTTATTTAATTAATTGTGTAGTAAAATACTATTATACCCCTTATAATTAATTAGGTTTATTCAAATTGAAAGCAAATTAACAAGTTAGTAGCCTTGTATTCAAAAACAATCATCAACCACGGAGGTCATCCTCCCTACCACTCTATCACCGCCGAAAATCGCAACAACCACCTCAAATCGCCTACGCATATTCCGCCGTACCGGATCTAGAAGATTCTAAGAAGTCTGACCGCAAACGACGTAAATGAAGGGGAGACGAACGGTTCCAGTGATGGACAAAATCCGAAACTCCCACCGGATATTGACGCAGTACCAATCGGCGATCCAAACACCGCCATCGATTAGGTTTAAAATTAAACAGGTTTCTCCATTTTCGTCATCTTCTATTTGAAGCCTAAATAGGTACACAAATCCTTTCCTAATTTCTTGCTTGATTAATTAAAGGAAAGACATTTAACATTCTTGCTTGGGAAGCTTTTGATTTTATTCCAAATTCTTAACATACAGCGCTTTCAAATCTCCGTTTTGTTGCTGAAGATTTTAGAATCGATCACGGGAGTCTTTGTGTGATTTGAAGATTGGTACATTATTTTTTCAACTTTTAATTATAGTTTCTTAATTTTTGATATCAAGCTGCCTGTTTAATTTTTGTTCTTCTGATCGTATATTTCGTGGTTGTGTTTGTTTTGTTTTTGTTTTTGAGCTGATTAGAACTGTATATTGCTTTATCTTCATATATGGTATTATTGGTTTGTAACTATTGTTGACTAAGGTTATGTTTAATTGATGAATATAATGTGTTTGATGAAATGCCTAAATGAAAATTTTGAAGTTTGTAAATGAAAATTCTATTTGAACGATCTCAATCTTTCTTATCCTTGTGTTAAAGTGGGTTAACACTTGCTGTTGTAATTGTTGATTCCTTAGAAAGCATTTTTGATATGCAATTTCTTGTTTGGTTTATAAATTAGGAAAAATTCATTATAAAAAAATCAACCTAAATTCAATTTTAGACGAAAGATTCCTCCTTTTTGGACGTAACTATGGTTTAGCATTAATAAAGGAACTGAATTAAAGTTTGGTAAGAAATATCCTAATATCTCATATATCTTATTATGACATGGATGATAATTGATAAAATGGATAGCTCATGAATTTGCAGGTATGTGGATCAAGATTTGTGCAAAAAGTATTCAAACTGTGAAGTTCCTTGTATTCACCATTTTGAAATCTAGGACTCAAGTATTGAAAAATAAAGAATCTCCAGGTTGGTTTCGTTGTCTTCAATCCGTGTCTGCATCTCAAGGTTCTTTTTCAACCTCAAATGTGTACTACACGAAAGTATAATACCCATTGTAATATCAAGCGGTTAATATGTTTCCATGTATGCTTTTGTGATTACGATATCTTTCATTGTCGTAGTTGATTATATATTATGTATCATTGGTTAATAGTGTTACTGATATCATAAATTGACGAGTTAATTTCATGTTTATGTTTAGTCAGTAAAGTATGTTTTGTATTGCAGGCTGCTCTGTCAATCTGATAGTTTCTATGATAAAGGTAATTCACGAGACGCAAGGTTACAATCTATTCATATCAGCATCCATAATTTATATTTATTATTTAATGTTGATTTTGTAACATTTGAAAAGTATATGTTTGGGATAACACTTCTTTTTATACTATTAAAAATTTTTAAAATAACTATTGGTAAATGGTATATGTCATTTTACTGACCAAAATATAAAGATTTATATTAGTAATGTTTATGCACTAAAAATACATGATGTACAACTTTTGACATCTTCATGTACATTAGACATATGTTTGTTATTCTTTTTACAAAAGCTGTTGATCTAATGGCACATGATTTATTGTTTTATTATTTATAGTGGTAACCGTCAATGATTATCTTGCTCAACATGATGCTGAGTGGATGAGACATGTTCATCACTTCTCGGGTCTTTCTCTTGGTCAAGTAAGCTATCAAACCATGAATCCATAATCATTAGTCACCACTATAAACCAGTGTCCTTTGTTTCTATGATTCTAGCAGGTAACACATAGCGAGGAAATGAGAAGAAATTGTTAGTCACCACTATAAGCTAAATTAAGATACATTTATTCCATTCATCTACCATTTTTCAATTATCTATTAGCTGCTGTTATCTATCTTATATGTAAAAGTTTATGGTTACATTAACAAAGTGCTTTGTACTGCTCTAAAAATCTTCTTTTTTCTTTTTCTTTTTTTTGAAAAAATAACATAAAATAAAAGAAATTTACTAAAACACACGACATACACAATTGTTGATAACATTTAGACTCGGTATTAACTACACTTGATTTTGCGTATTACCCATTGCTAATGTGTATACGCCTGTCATAAGTTGTAGGTGGTCTGATTCACTTTAAAGGTGACATTGCTTGCTTCTAGGGGTGCAGAGCATATCTATCCACCAACAACAAATCCGCTCATAATATTGTCAACTAATAGTCATTAACTTGGTTATTTATCCAATTAGTTCTTTAGTCTTTACATATATCGTATATGAGTTAATTCATTTTAAGTAAAAAAGAAAAAAAATATCACATGCCATGGCACATGAAGTTCAAGCTGTAACTTTAAACATAGAGTAAGAAATGTGAATTATTTCAGGGGATAGTACAGGTGGCCATTTGGACCCATTCGGATATGGAGGGTCAATTTGGGTAGATGTTGAATCTCAAATGGGTCAAATAGGTCTCTTCTAAAGTGTAGTTTAAATGCATACAAACATGTTAAAGGCTACTAATTTATATTTTATTTTTATAAACCAAGTGATTATTATTTCACTATTTTAGTTTTTTGTAATCTTATTAAATGTTATTTATTATTTATTAAGATAAAACTGGATTAAGAGTGTATCTGAAGGCATATTAAAGTGAGTAAGCATTATCTTTTTGAAGTTGGACTGAACTTATTTCCGTCCCTAGAGTTGTGCTCAGCAGCGTAAAAATAATTTTATTTTATTTCTTCTTTTAAAGTGACTCAATTATATAGTTGCTTACTTACTGAGTGCAGGCTGGGATTGTCCATGAAGGCATGAGATTGCCTTTGTGCTTGCATGGGCACATGGCCACTACATTTTTGGTAGTCTCAACCGATCCCAAGGAACCAATAGGTGAGCTGATACCTAATGTTTCTTCTCTCGGAAATGTTTTCTGATTTGCTAATTATCGATTACTTCTTACTACATGAATAAAAGCATGCATTTCTAAGTCCTAATGCATAACCATAGACAAAACTTAAGCATCAAGCTCGAATTTATGTTGGATATGATGAGTTTATCGATGTACATTGGTTTATTGTAACTGTAGGTGGTGTTTCATCAATAATCACTAATGAATGGTTTGATTTGGATGTTGATATATCTCAATAGATCACACGGATACAAGCAAGCAAAAAAGTAAAAGGAAATGGGTCGAATGGGTCAAAGTCACCCGGAGTGTCTATATAGTTTCGATGCATGCTTTTAACATATAATAGTTTTAGCTCTACAAAAATTATGTGAAACATGGGTAGATACTATAATTTTAAAGTTGAATGGCTTATGCAAATAAAGTAGGATTCCTTTATACAAATAAGTTCTATAAATACATTATTTTACTTGGAAAAAAGACCGTTAGTGTTACACTTGTAATAATCTTCTATTTATTTTTTGCTATATCTCTATGGGTGTTTGTTGCAGGTACAACTTATGTTATTACATAATGGAAGAGTTTTTCTACAGAAGTTCCCAAGTGACCTTGATTATGTGTTGACAAATATGTTTCATAGTAGACCCATGCAATGGTTTCATTTTTAAAGTAAGCTTATTTTAGTTGCAAATCATTTTCTTACATTTATCTGTATTTTATGTGATTTTGCTGTGTGAAGTTGTTGATCAATTGACTTTGAAGGAAGGATTAGGGAGTAATGCTAAATCATTTTTTGATTTTTTTATGTAGTCAGTTATATTTTCAAATCCCATACATTCTTATGATTTTATATGGTCAGTTGCGTTATCTCTTTTAATTATTGTTGTGCCGAGGATGATATATATGGCTTGATGTCATGGGTCGAATCCATACATTCTTGGTGCATCATTGGCCAAGGTTTGGATGTGTTTACAACACATATAACACCCTAAGGCCCAGGTGACAGCTTTTTGTGAAGTGTTTAACTCAATACACTTGCACTTACAGTAAACCCCATTAAACATGTTGCAGTTGTCCCCATTCAAATTCGTGCTTATGCTAACCAAAAATGGTCCTTTGATAAAGCTCTTTAGCTCGGCTCTAATGTGAAATTTGCAATCTATTGGTTTATTGATAAAGCTCTTAATTTCTCCATCATGTACAGACTATTGCATTTTCTAATTGCGTGTAACTTACAATTGAAACCAAATGTTACTTAAAATTAAATAACTCAATAGCGATATTCGTGATAATCTAGTGCATCTAACATAAATGTTAACAATCTATATTTACAATATAGTTCTGTTAATGCCGGTCAAGGTATCTAAGAGCGCATTGTCAATATTTTGTTTAAATGATAAGATAAATGATGTTAAATAATAAACATATTAACTTGAATAATTCACGACTAAATAATTGCACACCAAAAGTCCAAAATGAATATCGTTGAGATAGTTTGTTAGATCAATTAAACCATGAACAAAAAATTTCATGTATAGTTTCGCGAAACCTCAAGTCACAACTACAAGGATTAACCATTTTGATAGAAGAAAACAATAATCATAAAAACCATGCAATTAGTGCAAACACGCACCTATACCTATTGACACATTGCAATGTGTCATCTTGGAAGCACAAAAACACTTATTACATTAGTACAATAGAAATTAATGTGTCATCTCGCAAATTTTGCGGGTCTTAAACTAGTTTCAAATAAAAGAAACTTGATCTGAATTCATATTTAACAAATAAGGCAATTATAAGAGGATGGTCACATATCTTTATCTTTACACCATTATAAATTGTTTTCAACTTTTCTTCTTTGCCTTAATTTTTCAAGCAATACTAATTACCATTTTACCCCTAATTTCATTAACATACACAACTATGCCATTACATAAATATGGTAAGAAAGTATATGTCATTGAATGCTTTCCTTAATGCATGGCGGTCAAATGTCATTTGATTTAATTCTAATTGATTTTATTGTGACATTATTGTGAAACAATTATAATAATAAGCTTTGTCAAAATAAAAAATCAAAATAATTGTTCAATAACTCCTCATATAAATTGACGAATAACAAACTCCGGTGCAAGCACAATATACATAAACAATTGATCACATTTTTTATCATTGTTGAAATCGTTACCGCTGCAACGCGCGGGTGATTTTCTAGTTCACATTAATATATATCATCAATAAATAATAAGACAATATCAAACCTTATTGTTTCTTTTAATTCATTGCAACGATGACACACACATTAAAAATATCTATCTTGTTATTGATAAACTAGGTATAATAAAACATGATAATATGATATGCAACAACTTCAGTTTCACATATTTTAATTTTTAAATAATTATCGGTAATATGTCATTGTCTTAAAACACCCAAACTACACAACCTCTGAAAAACATTCATAATCGCAATCATCTACACCTAAATAGAGCACTGCATAGCCAGCATAAAAAGAAACTCATATGCATTAATACAAAGCAGACGTCAGGAGAGCCTGTCTACTATTGAACTACTCAACTAATATATGAAAATAATGCTTAAAAAGAAAAAGTAGCATTCAATATAAAGAAGAGCAATAGTTTATCATGATTCACGAGCAATGACGTATTTAGGAATATAAGAGTGGGTATGCACCAAGTATTGGAGGATTTTTTTTAATTTTATTTAAAGATGAGGCAAGATTAGAGGTATTTATCATGTCGAGTTTGATCGGTTGAAGTTGTTAGTAGGTAAATTAAAACTAAAACTTCAAGTTTAAAGTTTTAATTTGAATTCTCGATCCTGAATTTCAGATCAACTTCAAGCTTACAAATCACAGTGGAAATTTCTCACATTAACATTAAAGGTTCTTAATATCTTTTTGCTGACACTTGGATAGTTGATTACTAGTCACAATCACAATAGTTAAAGGTCTTAGCTTACTTCAGTTATCATAAGTAATCTTTAATGTGAGAAATCAAAGTAATTTATTCATCATTCTAATTAAACCCTGACTTTTTAACTTCTAAAGAGTATTATGATTCTTTTTCTTCTTGACAATGGCGGAACTTGAACAATCATATGTGGGGCGGAATCACATTCTTTAAAATGTTCTTTATATGGACAAGAATAGCATTGCGGTTTCATATACAAACAATCAAAATATTTAACCTCCAAGCAAGCATATTATGCGAGTAAAACGAAAAAAAAGGATCAGAACAAAATTATAAAAGCAGATTTCACGGACCAAATACTTGAGTCGACTCAAATGATTAAATTTTCTAATGAAACTTGACCCGGACCCGTTTAGACCCATCCTTCTAAATGACCCATTTAGACTCGGACCCATTTAGACCCAAACCCATCTAGACCCGTGACCCGACCCGACCCATTCATTTTGCCACCTCTATTAATCAGTTATCTAATTATGCACGAAGTGATGTACAATATTTTCAAATCGGACTTTAAATAAATTCAAAAACAAAAAAGAAGTAAAATGAATCACAATAAATGGACGAAAAGGTACTACGGTCACATTCTAAACGAAAACTAGAAGTCTAAACTATAAAGCAGCCAACTGGATTTACATTTTATGTCCCTAGACTTTAGAAACCTTTTAATTGTCGATTTTTTGAGGGCCACCAGTGAGAAAATTAACTAAATCAACCTGGTTGTTTAACAAAATCACGCTTCTGACCCTAAAGGGGGGCAGCACCCCCTCTTGCCTCTATTATGTTTAGGCATGACAATTCTCATCCGATCCGGTGGATATCCATATTCCATCCATCCAGATCCATTTGTGATGGATATGGACGATCTAAATGGATGAATAACGGATATGAATACTGATATGACAATGCTCTTTATACGAAAATAAATATTGAGATCTCTATGTTAATGTGTAACCGAGTTGTAATAAATGTGATCGGTTTTAAAGTTCCAAACAATAATAACTACGGAAAATAAAATTAATAACTCCCATCTATTCTTATATTTACATACGTACACATACACATACATATCCATCTATCAAAAACATTTCCAGAAAGAAGTAGAAACTAGAAGAAAATGCAGGGGAGGAAGGGAGAAAGAAAAAAAACTCAAGATCATGAAATTGAAGCTAGATAAATCGAATTCAAGCTTCCCTAAGTATCCCTAACTTGAGGTAATCACAATTCTTGATTAATTCTAACCTAGAACCTTGATTTTATGAGGTTTTGAAGAGTTAGTGATTATAATCCGAATAAGAGTTTATATATGATTGAATTGTGGTTAGTTAGTCCACTAGTGATGATTATTAACTTGATTACAAGTTAGAAGTGAAGAATGATTAGTAGAGTTCATGATGAAATTGATGGGTTATGTTTTATTTCATGAAGTAGTGATAATTCTCTTAAATAAGTAGCTTAAAAGGAGTGAATTTGAAGTTATAATGATGTTTGATTGTAATTAAAGTGGTAGTTCAAAAAATTAAACACTTGAGTTAAATGTGATCATGAGTTATTATAAATTAGTGATAACTCAACTTAAATTGTAGTTGAAAGAGTAGTATCATGGTGATATAATGATGTTTTAATCATAACCAAAGTGATAAATTAAGTAATCAAATAGTTGAGTTAAAGATGGTTATGAAAAGTGAGGTTATGTATAGTTTGACTAGAAATCAAATTTGATCTATCCAAGGGGTGATGGGTTGATGATTATGATTAGTTGATTATGATAATTATTGGTTGCTAAATGTGTTGTTATATTGATGTTTTATATGATAGGTGATCAAAAGACGTGGCATCCATAATCAAGTGTTAAATCGTATAATTGCCTAAAAATCAAATGTGAGTGATATGGGGGTTAAATGGGTAATGGTTATGTGTTCCGGATTGCTTCCGAGCAAGAGGTTCATACAATCAAGTGAATTATTGCTTGTATCTTACGCTTGTATCTTTCGTTGAGGGTTGTTGTTGACCATTGTTGTTGATTGTTGCTAATTGTTGAATTACGTGGAATGAGCATTGTAGAGATTCGCTTGTATCATGTTAGCTAACTGAGGTTAGCATAGTGTTGTTTCAGTATATGTGTGTTGCACATGAGCTTGTTTCTATTGGCCGCGAATCCGCATAGTGAACAGAATAATCTCTATAATTGCTCAGTAGTTATTTGCCTAAGCAAATATGTGTTGTTAATAATTTCTATATCTTGTTTCAGTGTTGGATTATTCATTTAATTGCTCGTATGCTCACTAAGCGTTTTGCTTACCCCTTCAATTGTTTTATGTTGTAGGTGTATGGTTCGGTTGAACCAATTGGATACAATGAGTAGATTGTGCTTACATGAAGGTAGCGTGGATTGGAGCTTGCTTTATAGTTAGACAAGCTCTTCCTTCTTTTGAATTGTCGTGTTTGATTGCCATTGTGTAAATCGCCCAAAACTATATTTTAAAGACATGTGTTAATTAAGATATAAAGTATCTAGTGATTTGTGGAGTATGCCTTTGACTTAGTAAAGTCAAGGAGGATAGTGGTAACATTGCATTGTTGTTGTTTTGTATGTGAAAGTCAATGAGAATGACAATCATGTAAATTGTCATGTTTTAGTGATGATCAAGAAGTCTTGTGGTTAGGGAGTAATCTGGGTAGAAAAATGGTCTAATGTGTTAAAGTTGACTTTGGTTGATTTTGTGTGATAAAGAATTGTTGGTCAAAGTTAGTTGTCAAAGTTAGTTATTGATTTTGTTGGTAGGTCAAAATGGGTCACAAATGGGTTGATCCGCTAAAACGAGTTGAAGTATAGGTGGACATTGTTGGTTATTGACTTCTGAGTCAAAATTCTATTCGAAATATGTTGGTAAAAAGTCCAGGTCTGAAAACATGTGGTTTGCAATTTGACTTGGTCATAAAAATGGTCCAAAAAAACCATAATTTGGTGACACGTCCGATTTCTTCGTTAGTGTGTATTTTGAAAAAGTATTAAAAGGGAAGCCTTTATTATGATATAGTGGAAGTGTCTGCAAAATTTCAGATCATAACTCTTAACGAGTAAAAAGTTATGCCCGTCCAAAGTTGGATTAAAAACCCGAGTTGTTGTCATATATGAACTACCCGGCAGGTAAGTTATGTACCCGACGGGTACAATAATACAATCCTTGACAGAAAGTGACCCAAACCCAAGTTTCCGGCGAGTACACGTGGTACCCGGTTTACCCGGCGGGTACCCAGTTTCATTCAGCATATTTTGTTTTCAAGTTTAAGATTAACCATTTATGTTATGTACGGACCTAAACTACTTATTAATGAGTCGCATAATATTGTTAAGTGTATAAAAAAAATGGAGCGTTTCATTATGTTCTATCTAAATGTTCTTAGTCATTAATCCAGTGTAGGCTAGACTTGCCACACTAATCTAATTTTATAAACGTGTCATTCTTGAGATGTAAATTGTTAATGGTCTAAGTTAAACTAGACTTATGACTCCACTTTAACATTTTTAAGTGGCTTTAAGATAACCATATTAGGTGTCATTTAAAAGCTAACATTGAGACTTCATCTAATAATCATCCAATCTTTATTCATTAAAATAATTGGTGTATATATATTTTCTTCCATGCTTTAGATACTTGTACACCAACCTTGAACGTAGGTACTTCAATTATTAGTTAAATAGAATTGAAGTGCGTATGTTCAAGGTTTCACACACTTGTAATTTAGGAATTTATTACAAACTCTTAAATGGCATATAAGTATTACGTACATGTACTTTACAGTTTACAAACATGAGCCTTACACAAATAGTATATACTCTTACACATATTTATAACAAATATCATTTTCCAAGACTATCATGTTTATTTAAAAATTGGGATGTTACGGTATATATATTTCACACGGACTATATCTATTAAGTGAAGTACTACCCAAATAATAAATGGATTTTTCTATATACATCTCTCACTCCCTTGGGCTGCCTTTAACACGCTTGAAAATCTTGAAATAATCACCCATAGAATTAATATTTACTGTCAGGTACAACACTTTTAAGCACACTAACGACAATCCTAAAGGTTGTGTTTAGAAGAATCCATAATAAAAATTCAATAAGTGGTTATCCCCTGCCGTAAATATTTTATGAAACTCAATCCCCACTATCATTGTAATTACATATACTTTTTAATAATTTGTATTAGTTATCAATTACTTTATTTTGATATAAATAAATAATCTTTTAAGGAGATGATAACATGATAAGTTATAAGGCAAATGGTCCACAAATGTACTAGTTTGTTAAAAATTAACAATAAAGGGAACATGAATTTTGTCGATGCTTTGAAAGGACTCACATTTTGAGATGGTGCCATAACAAAATTTAAGTTGTCAAAAAGTTCAATTAAAAGTAACATTTACCGTTAACATTTTTGTTGATGCCCTAGATTTACCGTAAACATTATTCGGTTTGAAACCATTTAATCCGAAAATTGAACCGAATTAGAACCGGAAAAAACTGAACCGAATTCAAATTCGATTTTCGGTTTTGAATTCGGTTTTTGGATCGGTTTTTGATTTTAAATTCGGTTAAACCAAAAGCCGAACTCAAATTAATAATATATTAAATTATTAACATATATAATATATATGTGATATTTAAATTTCCTAAACAAGTCTATTCACATTGTAGACCTTAAATTAACATCAAGTCTTTCACTTTCCACACTAGTGAAACTCTAATACACTAGCAATTACAAGCCGAAATTGATTTCCTATGTCTATTTGGTTAAATAGGATTGTTTTTCGATTTTAACCTAAACAGAACCGAATTCGAATTCGGTTTTCACTTCAAGTTTCTAAAACTGAATTTGGTTTTCGGTTCGGTTTTCAATTTTGCTCTCAAAATTTCAAAACCGAATACACCAAACCGATTATACTGTAAAAACGGTAAATCGAATTGATGAACACCCGTACACACTAGTAATAATAACGATTTTAAAAGGAATAATAGTTAAAACAAAAGATGACAACAAGCAAGAAAACTCTTTAAGAGCATTATGAATTTCGAAGAACAAGAAAAACAAAATAGCAAAAGGGGAGTGATTCGTACATCATCAAACGTGCTTTATAGTGTTGTACAGTACAACACTCTGTAGCATGTTTGGTGGTGTACGGCTAAAAAAAGGTGGTGTACGAATCATCACCTATAGCAAAAAGAGCAGCATAGTTATTCCATTTTGCAGGGACTATTTGTGTAATTTATGTTAACAATAATAATAATAATAAGAATATAAATATAAGAATAATAATTATTATATAATTAGTACTAATAATGATAAATAATAATAATAATAATAATAATAAAGAATTGAATGAATAAAAAAAAAAGGAATATTCTAGAAGAAACGGGCGATAAAAAGAAACCCTAGAAACAAAAAGCATGTATTTTTTTTTTGGAAAATCACAAATCTGATCCTTTGATCAAACGAATTTAACAAAATAATCATTTGACCAAGCATATTAACAAACTAATCCACACTTTCGCGCCTAAATAGGCGTGCAAGGCGCTAATCATTAAACTAATGCCATTAAATCAAATAAGTCAAAGATTTAATTATATTTTAACCCATTAATCAGCAATTAATAACATTAATCGCGTATTTAGGAGTGGGCCCGGCGTGAATAGGCGCTAAAGGAGAAGCAACCGTCCGGTAACCGCCACGTGTACACCCCTGCGTAACCGTCAATCATTCGCGCCGTGTCAGTGGGAGGTCCAATCGACTCGCGCCGCCCTTCTCTGTTCGGTCACCATCATTCGCGCTTTCTGTATTTTTTACCTACCATTTTCGGGACCATAAATAAATAAACGTATGTACACTCGCGCCATTGCTAGGGTTTTTACAGTTTCACCGTCACCTTCACCATCCTAACCGTGAGAAACCCTAAAAAATCATACGGTCACCATCACCAAAATAATACATTCAAAAACCACTCGCGCCATTGCCGGACGTTGTATTTATCTAGAGAATACTTGTATTTATCTTCAAAAACTGATACCTGACATTTAGACAGAAGAAATCAACAAGAATATGGAAGATCTTAATTTTGATCTTAATGTAAGTTTCTTTGTTCTTGCTTTGTATTTATATATTTTTTCTATTATTAATTTGTCAATTGAAATATGTTAAATTTTATATTTTTGAAGTTAAATATGTGACATCATATGATTTGTTCTTAATTTGTATTTTATATGTTTTCTAAATTATTAATTTTTCAATTTAAATGTGTTAAATTTTATATTTTTGAAGGTAGATAATATTATAATTTTTGAAGGTAAATAATGTGTAGAAGTATTGGAAAAATTCTTGTAATTTAATGTGTAGATAATGTGTAGATAATATTGTAATTTTTGAAGGTAAATAATGTGTAGTTAAATATGTGACATCATATGATTTGTTCTTAATTTGTATTTTATATGTTTTCTAAATTATTAATTTGTCAATTTAAATATGTTAAATTTTATATTTTTGAAGGTAGATAATATTGTAATTTTTGAAGGTAAATAATGTGTAGATAAATATGTGTAGAAGTATTGAAAAAATTCTTGTATTTTAATGTGTAGATAAATAATGTGTAGATAATATTGTAATTTTTGAAGGTAAATAATGTGTAGATAAAAATATTGTAATTTAAGTATTGAAAAAATTATTTAGCCAAATTAATAATATTGATGATGATGATGATGATCTAATGATATGATGATGATTTAATGAAATAATAATAATAATAATAATAATAATAATAATAATAATAATTGGTATGATGATATGATGATGATCTGATGAAATAATAATAATAATAATAATAATAATGATAATAATAATAATAAAATAATAATGATAATAATAATAAAATAATAATAATAATAATAATGATAATAATAATAATGATAATAAAAATAATAATAATGATGATGATGATAATAATAATAATAATAATAATAATAATAATAATAATAATAATAATAATAATAATAATAATAATAATTGATATCCTTTTATTTGCGTTACTTTATAGGTAGTTTAGATAGGAATGGAGACGACGTTTATTTATTTGCATTACTTTATAGGTAGTTTATATCCTTTTTTTAACTTTTGTATATTTTTTGTTTGTTAACTAATAAATTTACTCTGAATTTTTTTATTTTTCAGAAGTTATATTACGACGCACATTTGACTATTAGGTGTCATGTTGGAGTTATTAAACCAATTACTGAAAGTTTATCCAGATTCCCAAATAGACTAGAATTTTTTAGAAACACGTGTTTTGGAAGATGGCTGGATCTGGAATGTGATAATCGAGACCCGAGTTTGGTACATTTGATACTACAGACTGAGTTTGTTCCAGAACAGGAAGTCGATTATTTGATATTTACTGTTGCAGGCCAGCAGCTTACATTCACACGCCGGGACTTTTGTCTCATTACCGGATTTCGATTCGGTCGTCAGGACTGGTTACCAAATAGATTTGGCAACCCATTTAGAGATAGAGTTTTTGGATCTAGAGTTGGCCATTCGATTAGGGGTCGAGATATTAGATATGTGTTAGAGACAGAAAGTGACTCATTAGCTGAACTTGATCACATCCGATTGTGTTTATTGTACTTACTCCATTTTGGGTTTTCTGGTGGCGAACTTAAGACAACTGTTAAAGACAACGTGTTAGTACTTTTGGAAGATTTAAATGCATGGAACAACTTTCCTTGGGGTTCTTACTTGTGGGATGAAACTTTCCCAAGACTACGTAATGCGCTTGGAAAGCGTCATGCGTCACATTTTGGTAAAACTTCTAATTCACACACTTCTTACTCATTAGCCGGATTTGTTTGGGCTTTTAAGGTAACATATCTAAATTTATTTAGTTATTCTGTTTTATACCTGAAGCATTTAACTTTGATTTATACCCATACTACGAGTATATATAACAATGTGAGTACATATATACATATATATATATATATATATATATATAACAATTATTGCCTTTAATATTTCTCAAAAATTATAATAGATATGGATTTACGAGGTGTTTCCACACGGGCAACTTTCTGGGTACTGTACAAAAAGGGAAGGTGTAATCCCTAGAGCTATTGCTTGGAGGAGGACCATCATTGGCTGTCCGTGGGAGGTTACACGTAGATTCCTTACCACAGTTTTGCAGGTTATTCTAAAACGACAAGTTTGTTTCAGTTTTAATATGTTTACATACATTACTAACAAGGCATTAAATTGGTTGTAATCAGCCTGGGCGTTTACCACTGTTGGAGTTGGTGCCAACACGCGACGAGCAAGCGACAGACTGGTGGATAGCCAGTGAATTATTTTTTAATGGTGTGGACATTAGACCTCGTTCAAAGAAGCCACGACCCCCACCACCAAACTTTGATGTTAGACCCCCGTCGCCACCCAGGCCAAGTTTTCAACAATCTCACTATGGCCCCATGCCTGGGTTTCAACAACCATCCTTCATTCCCCCGTCGACATTTTATAATGACCCCAGTCTTGAGTTGAGGGTATCGAGCCTTGAAAAACAGCTATCAGATCTACGCTTCGAATTTAATGTAAGTATTTCAATGTAATTTTTATTTAACATTTTATAAAATGTGTTATTTATAAGTTTTTGTAATATATGTACAGGAATTTCGCAATGTTTCTCAGGTCGGTCAAACACATATGCCAGAGCACACGTCAGCATTTAGAGGAGGACGGTCGGTAGACGTTGGTGATGAAAATGTGATGCCGCAGGAGAATGTAACACATCATTGGTTTCCAAGTTATGAAGTTACAGAGGGGTTGCACACACCATTTGTTACAGTCATGGAGGTATATTGAGTATATAGTATACATATACTATTTGACTATTATGTATATATATGCATACATATATATATTGACCATGTAATCAAACTATGGTAAATCACTAATAATGTACATTGTTAATTTCTTAGACACCTCCCCTAGCCCAGCGACGGAGTCCTAGAGAGAAGAAGAAAGGGCCACAAATTGCTACACCTTTCATGTTCTTCCAATCAACTAATGCTGCTATTGGATCTCCTAAGCATACCAGAGGACGTGTTGATATCGAAACAGTGTCGTTTGATACGGAAACAATGCCATGTGATACCGAACCAACAACTCAAGACTGGGCTAGGACACCGGAAGATTTTTTTCTTTTCGAAAAGGCGGAAGAGTGCTATCTTAGTTTAGATCCCCCCCCCCCCCCCATTTTCCATACAATAAGGAGTTTTGGGGATTACTTCTCGGGATACACGCTAATGGTTGGCTCGAGACACCGGTAATTTTAAACTAGTTTATTTTTTGCTTACATATGGAGTTTTGAGGATTACTTCTCATTTACTTTATAACATATTTCTAATAGTTTGACATTCATTTGAAACTAGTTTTTTTTTGCAATTGAATCAGCATATTGACGCATGGATCCAGTATTTGATACTAACATCAACTTCTAGAGACCAACGTTGTGGTGGTGCCAACATTCTTCCTACACATATTTCATGCTAATCCTAATGTGCTTACATATGCAAACGGCAGTAGATCTTTATACCATGCATGGTGGGATGTCGACCGTGTAAGTAAATATATATATATATATATATATATAACAATTATTACTTCAAATGTAATTTATATAAACATATTTTCTATTTGCAGGTTCTCATCCCTTTACACCCACATAGTCACTGGATGCTTGGGGAGTTCAATTTGTCGACTTGGACTCTCATTGTATATGATAGCATGGCACACGATCGAGGCGATTATTTGAAGACTGTCAAGCAAAGTTTAGAGAACTATCTTCCGGAGTTTTTAAAGAGCATAGGCTATTGGAAACGTGTCAAGAAGACGGCGAAAAAGAAGATCACAGTGACTATTGGGTATGCCGTCAATGTGCCACAGCAGGCAAATGGAGTGGATTGTGGGGTTTTTGTTTGTCACTTCATAGAGAGATTGTTAGAAGATTTACCCCTCCAATTAGACGACGACTCCACTACGTGGGTGAGAAACTATAGACTAAGAATGGAGAATGAATTATATAAGCTCCGTGTTGAAAAAAATGATTACACTGGTATTGACTGATGTATTGGGAGAGACATATATTTTTCATTAGCTTATTTGAAAGAATAGATTGATGTATTTATTTTTTGTTAGCTTATTGGTTGGATGAATGAACGTATTCATTACACTTTAAATATAAAACATGCAAAGTTTATGAATTTTGTGTCAATTAGAAAACAATTGACGAAATATTACGAATTTTATAGAAATATTACGAATTTTACAAATAAAAAATTATTTATAGCTACCACACTTAGCTAAGCCCCATTATTTATATATTGAGTATGATATCAAAACAATTATAGAAATATTACGAATTTTACGTCAATTAGAAAACAACATTACGATACATTCTTAATCCAGAAACATCAAAATAGATTCATAATCTAACAACATCAAAACAATTATAGAAATATCTAGAAATCTGTCAAATTAACAGGATCATACGTCTCTTCATCAGACTCATTCAAATCATTTTGGTGATGTACGTTCTCGGATGGCTGAGATTTCTTTTTCCCGAAAAGCTTGCGAGTTTTAGATAGCCATTTTGACTCACTTGGAACTGGTGCAGTGCATTTATTTCTCATATGTCCTTTCTTATGACACCTGCTACATTCAATCTCTCTTTTTTCCTCTCCACGGGATAGAATGCGGTTTATTTCACGTGGTCGACCAGCTTGTCTTTTATCCATCAACGGTGGATGCACAATCATCAGTCCACCTGGTTGTTCCCATTCTGATTGATCCGGTAATGGATAAATCTTTTCTTCGTATGTTTGTTGGTATACGTGTTTAGAATACCAATGCGAGAAAAATTGATTACAATCATCAAGCCGCAACCACCGCGTAACCGAAATAACATGTCCACAGGGTATTCCAGAAAGTTGCCACTTTCTACAACTACACGTACCATCAGCAAAGTTAACAAGACCTTTTTTCCCTCCGTCGTCAACCTCGAATTGTGTTTGACTAATGCCATGTGTTTTCCATTTGAAGCTATTAAACTTTCTTTTTTCATACTTATGTTCCGCCCAAGGTGTAAATTCATTTGGGAGTTGCGCTGCATAAAAGGTTGAAATAACCAAAATTATAAAAAAATTATCATCTTACAGTAAACTAAATTAAGTAATTTTTAAACTTTACCTGCAGTTTCACGACGTACAAAGTACCACCTTTGCACAGATTGGCGAAAAAATTCTATTAGCATAATGATTGGAAGCTTACGTGCATATTTAGATAAGGCGTTAACGGACTCTGCACTATTTGAAGTCATTATATTATAACGTTCACCGGGAAAATGTGCTCTTGACCACTTTTGTACACCGGCTTGCAACATAATACGAGAAGTAGTAGGTACCGCTGCTTCAAGGCGCGCTTTCCATTCCTCAAAGTCTGAAACCCTATACGCTTTGCATGTCTTCCAGTATAATGCTTGGAATATTTTTTTCCCTTTATTGTTCAAGCCTAAATTTACCATCAAATGTCGACAACATAAACCCTGATAAGCATGCGGGAAAACTTGCCTTATTGCTACATCGATGGATGCAGCCCGGTCAGATAACCATATCCAACTCTCGCCACTTTCCGTTTTACCGACTCCGTACGCCACAGGCAAAATTTGATTGTTCGCATCCATTCCGACTGCTAAAAACGTTGTTCCCAAGAAACGGCCCTTTAAATGTGCACCATCTATAATGAGTATTGGTCTACAAAAATTACAAAAACTTCGAATCTGCAATTCACATTTGTTAGTTATATTAAATACGAAAGAGAAAAAAGTACAGCTCAGTCAAAGTTTAACTAACCGCGACACCAATAGCAACGAAGAGATTCTCAAACCTCCCTACATTATCGGTCTTAATGTGTGTCACCGTATCAGGATTAGTCTTCTTCAAATTGTAACAATAAATGGGTAGCTTGTAAAATGATTCCTCATCGGTCCCCCTTAACAATTCTATCGCACGACACTTTCCCCTCCAAGCTTGAGAATAAGAAACATCTATTTGAAATCTTTGATTTAAATCGATCATGATGTCGCTCCCACGATATACCCTACTGCTATCTTTCAATTGATCACGAAGTATGTGACCCAATACATGTTTGTTTGCATTACGATGATTCGGATTAGTTTGTGTTTTTGAACATGTGTGGTGGTCTCTTAGGGTTTTGACTTGAAAAACTGAATTATCATTTTTAAGCTTTGTGGCTCTAAAGAACCATTCACAGCCCTTTTTAACACAATGTGCTTCAAATCTTGTGGTTGATGATTGAGTTACATAGAATTCATAACCATCGGTGAGACACTTAACACCTAAACAACATTTTAGCTCCTCTTTATTATTAAAGAACTGACCTTCATAAACTTTTGTAGATGGCACATAGCTCCTACGTTTTGCAGGTGTTTCTCGGAACGTGGGACATTCTAGCGATTCGGGCATTGACCAAAAGTAGTTGGGTTGCATTTGAGGCGGAACACCTACTTTATCTTCCAGCTCAACATCGTCTTCGTCTTCATCTTCATCAGCATCACCCTTTTTAACATCTTCGTCTTGTTCGCTACCAGAAGACTCAGATATACCAAGTTCCTTTGCCACCTCTTGATCAGTTATAGGGTTATAATTTAGATCGACATAAACCCTAGGCTCATTATTAGTACCAAACTGTTCTGTATTATGAGGATCTTCAATTTCAACTTCAAAGGACGGTTGAAAGAAAGCTTGTCGGTCACTAATATGCTGAGAAACGTGATCGTGAGAAGAAACGAATGGATTATCATTTGGGTATTGACTACTTTGATGTGTATGATACTCATTTATTTCTTGGGTAGGGTATGTATTTAGGTCCCATGTATTTATTTTTGGGTATAGGTAATCGTTGTTATGTTGGGGATGACACATATTAGGAACACCTGTTGAAAAATCGAGATCACGAGGTTGGTTGCTTCGACTACCGAGACCAACTTGATGAACCACAAATAACGTAAGATCACCGTATGGGTTATTACGAATGACTTCGATTAGAAAACCTACATCTTCGTCGTCAAAAATATCAACCGGGTGTATGAAAGTTGACATTTTATAACATAATCTAAATTCTAATTGAATATCTAAACGAGCCTTTTTAGCTATCAATTTTTTCAACTTCAAAAACCTTACCTTTACTGGCAAACTAAAGGCACGTCTAGGTAATCCAACCGGCAAGTATTCATAAACGCCATTTACAATTTCCCACGAACCCTCCCAACACAAAAGAATGCTAACACAATCGGTTTTTGAACTCATTTTTCTAAAATTTAAAAGAGCTTTTGAGAGACGGATAGAAAAAAATACACAAGCACCATTCTTTTATAGGGACAACATCAAAATTTAACAGCGCGAACGATTGATGTAAATAGAATCCAAAAGCGCTAAACAATCACTTATTAAAAATTAAAATAAAATAATAATTATCACACGAATTTTTTTTCGCAATGGACCCACACTCGCGCCAGGCCCACGGGTTCTTTGCTGTGGTTTCGCCACGTGGCATAACAGAATGTGTTTGGTCAAAAGTTTCACGCCGGTCCCACAGACAAGGCGTGTATGACAGACGTGAAACGACGTGTGCCGATCCCACGCACATGGCGGCGCGAGTCGATTGGACCTCCCACTGACACGGCGCGAATGATTGACGGTTACGCAGGGGTGTGTACACGTGGCGGTTACCGGACGGTTGCTTCTCCTTTAGCGCCTATTCACGCCGGGCCCACTCCTAAATACGCGATTAATGTTATTAATTGCTGATTAATGGGTTAAAATATAATTAAATCTTTGACTTATTTGATTTAATGGCATTAGTTTAATGATTAGCGCCTTGCACGCCTATTTAGGCGCGAAAGTGTGGATTAGTTTGTTAATATGCTTGGTCAAAGGATTATTTTGTTAAATTCGTTTGGTCAAAGGATCAGATTTGTGATTTTCCTTCTTTTTTTTTTCGTAAAGGGGACGGTACCCGGCATTTAGTCATCTTCTTCCCCAAGAAAATTGAAGTGTTATAACAGACTTTTTAGTCACTCTGTCCTACAATCAATCAACTTCAATTATCATCAGTTATATAATTATATAAAGTAATAAAATCGATGGCATTCGTTTTGAGGAAGCTTGTTAGCAGATCATCCTCCGTTGTCGTCCCTTATCTACGACGTCCACCACCAAATCATCCACGTCCTTTCTTCGCTGCTGCCAGATCCCTTCTTGGTACGTTTTATTTACTACCTTTTTATACCCTACTGCTAGTTTTGATTAAAACCCCCAATTTTAACATTCCTAATTTCCGGCATGAAGGTCTAATCATCAAACCCCAATAATACCCAATTACTACATTCTATTATTACCATCGTCCAAAAAAAAAGAAGCAAATTTGGGTTCTGCTATGTGAATCTAAAGTTACAAGCTTTAATTTTGATTCGAAATTTAAAGGGAGTTATAAGCATCCTACCTAACTGCCTGCTTTATAAGGAGTGTAGCCGTAGATTATTATTGTTACTATTATGATTACAAAATTTACCACCTTTTTATACCCTGCTGCTAGTTTTGATTAGAAACCCCCTATTCTAACATTCCTGACCCAATAATAGCCAATTACATTACATTATTATGATGATTACTATCGACTAAATAAATAAAACTAAAAAGGAGCATAATAAAACTAAAAAGGAGCATATTTTGGTTCTGCTATGTGAATCTAAAGTTACAAGCTTTAATTTTGATTCAAAATCGAACCGAATTTTAATTTTGATTCAAAATTCTGCTTTATTGTTATTGACTAAAATAAATGAACAACTAAAGGAACATGATCATATGTAATGTGGCATTTATAATCTCTAATTGACAGACAGATGAATTTTGGTCTCTTTTCTTATTAATACATTAATTGTTGGTTTATGGTGATATGATGAATGATTTCAGATGATATTGATACAAAAATAAGAAACAGGATGATGATGTGGGTATTAAACTGCAGCCTACCTTATACATTTTGTATGACGACTAAGATTACAAGTAAAGGTGAAGAACGCTTGATGCTTGACGTGGATGAAAATCGAAATATGATCTTAACTGATGATCGCTTAAATACTTTCCTAAGAATCCCTGGAATTGAGAAGACCAAGGAGACTGCTGAAGAACTACGTGTGTTCCTAGATTTGGGAATGGAGGATATTGATCACCAGACAATGAAGGCAAAATTGAAGAAGAAGAAAAACGTTGTGATCATCAACGGCTACGTGCAGAAACAGGACATTCGCAAATACTACGATGGCAGGGTTGACTTACCATTACCACCACGGGAGATGTGCGAGCCCATTAAGACAGAGATAAAAGATGGAGGACTAGTTGTAACTATTCCCAAGAAGAAAACAGAGCAACTTCTACTCAACTAACTAATGCTTAATGGAATAACTATTCTGTAATGTATAAATTAGTAAGCTTTATGTAGATTGTTCTCTGATCTACGTTGAATTAAAATCTCTATCAGATGCTTTAATGTGAGGATGAGATGTATGGAACTGGTGTTTTGGTTAAAGTAGTTAAGTGAGTATGCTTTTCATGTTTATGTTGTTTAAATGTGTCATTATATGTGTTATTGTTAAATTAGATTAGATGGTAAGGAGATGAAAGCGTTTTTAGTTGATTCTGAAGGAAACAGGGAAGACAAATAGTTGTGTTCCAAAATTTGTGTGCACAGTGGTAGTTTAGTTGTGCTTATTGACTCGAGATGTGAAGATGCTATTTGTTGATTCATATGTGTTACGGAGTGCATTAGTTTATCAAAATTCAAGATGATCTATCCATTCAAAATTCTCTATTGATGACTACTATTGCATAGTGAAATTCCATAAGTTAATAATATAACTGCTAGGAATTATTAGGCGAGTTTAAGCAACATCCAGAATCACTTTTGCTGGCCCAAAAGTTTTGTTTATCTGTATTATTTACTTCACCATTAATGTTACGAACATTGGTTTAATTTTTTTTTCACACGCTATTTATCAAACAATTCATCATTTAAAAATTCGAATTTGAATATTTTCTTTAAATTTTGTATTATATATATACACTATGTGTTGTTAAATTGCTAATAGTAGTTTTCGTTTTTCATTTTCAATTTATTTTTTCTCATCATCAAATGTATTTTCATCAATTAATTACTCCATCCGTCCCACTTTTATTGTCCACTTTTGATTTTTGGAGTCTTTCTTTGACAACTTTGACCTTGAATATCTTTGTTTGTGTTATATAATATTTGATGCAAATTATACCAATGAAAATACATTCAAAACCCAATCCATTCATATATTTTGCATCAAATATTATATAATACAAACAAAAATATTCATGGTCAAAGTTGTCAAAGAAAGACTCCAAAAGTCAAAAGTGGACAATAAAAGTGGGACGGATGGAGTATAAATTTTCAAGTTTCATGAATGCACACGAGATGTTCGACTAAATGCCTATGAGGATTTCAACGGTTCTATCCCAAATGTAAGATTTATAATTTTGATTTGGTTAGTTGTTCATTAGTTTATAAATTTCAAACCCCACATATGTGACCTATAGGTCACATGTTTGAATCTGTGCATTGTGGACATGTGATTTGCCCGGCATTGATGTCAATTTATGTAGTCAAAAATATGCAAAATAACCCCTTTGGAAGCAATTAGATGGGTTGTTTTCGAGTAAGAATAAATTTCAAGTGGTAATCTACAGTGTCAGTTGCTAGCATTGATTGTTCGGGTGTTTTTTTTTTTGAACGGCATAATTTATATTAAAAAACAACTAGCAAGGCACTAGAAGCAAAAATGTACAATTACAAATGACAAAATAACTGAAGCAGGAAATAAAATCAAAGCTAATCTAGAGATACACCAAAACACACTCTAGAATCTTTCCGGGGCTTTAGCCGCTAAGACTACAAAAGGGATGAAAAAACTTATGCCAATTACGTTTGACCAAGACATAAGAAAAAATCCCCGTCAACAGAGGCCGCGCCACCGGTTTTCACTCTATGACGTTTTTGATGTGTTCCTAAACAAGTCCCGAGGCAAACCAACAGAGATCTCGCAACTGCAAACATTGCCAGAAACACCCGAAGCAGTAAGAGACATGCTTCACTAAAGCAACCCGAAAACAAAGCACAAGCAACTTTAATCCGGCGAAGCAAAATCATCCAGCAGCCAGTGGGTTCGCGATCCATTCACTCCAACAGAAATTCCGCTTCCTGTCACGATTAGAGATCCAAAGAAAAGAAAGAGAACAATAGAATTAAACGTATCAGAAGTGCTAACATGAGAACCGTTATAAAGTACATTGTTTCTCTCTTTCCAAATATGCCACCACCAAATAAACAAAATGGCTTCCAAAATGTCACGTTGAAAGTTAGTAAGCTGCAGATCTTTATACCAGTCCACCATACCAATTGGATCCGCATTAGAAATATCAAAATGCACCTAATCGCTGATTTTACTTTTGGTAGCACCCATGAAAGAACATCGATGGAAGATGTGGCTGATGTCGTCAAATCCATTAGCACAAAGATTACAGCGTACCGTGTTGATATCAACACCCCGACCAAAAAGATTGACATGCGTGGGAATGCCATTACGGAGAAGGCGCCACACAAACAAGTTGATTTTTTTTGGGACACGTTTATTCCATCTCGTTTGCAAAGCACTATTGGGAAGCGATTTATGATCAATGAATCTACGAATACAAGCAACAGAGAACCGAGACTTACCATCGAGAGTCCACGTCCATTTATCATCACCATCAGTGGTTTCATTAGGCAAGAGCTAAAGCATGTCATGCACCATACACTCCTTGTCCAATTCCATAGCGAATAGACGAGGGAACCTAACCTCAAAAGGGAGATAACCGCACCAAATTTCCTTCCAGAATCTTGTGTTCTGTCCATTCCCGATTTTTCTACTAATCACATCTCTTGGCAACGAATGTATCTCATGTATATGCTTAGCAGCCACTGTAATGTTTTTCCACAGCCAAAGAAAGACTTTGCCGACATATTATAGAAACAATCACGGCCGTGGATGTCAGACACAACAGGAACCCAAATATTATCATGATTAGTAAGACCTCGCCACCTCCACTTGTATAATAGAGCCATATTCATAGCATTAAGACTCCCAATTCCCAACCCACCATCTTCTTTGGCCGCCAGAACCGAGCCCCATTTTAGCAAGTGAACTTTCCTTTTAACCATCGTACCACCCCAAAAGAAAGAAGCTCTTAATGATTCCAAAGTCTTATTAACAGATTTAGGCAACTGAAATATAGATAGAAAATAGTTACCTAACGAGCCAAGAACCGAGGAAATAAGTGTAGATCGACCTCCAATGGACAGTAAATTGGCTTTCCACCCCGATAAACGTTTAGTGAATTTATTGACAATAGGATCCCAAGTAGAAACCCGCTTAGAACTACCACCAATGGGAATGCCCAGATATTTAAAAGGCAGATTTTCAGCTTTGCATCCAATCTCACTAGCAAGATGACCAACCTCTCCGTGTGAAACCCCCACACCAATAATCAAGGATTTCTCAAAATTAATTTTGAGTCCCGAGATGCCATAAAAAAATCTAAGCATTGGAAATATTTTCCAGATTATTCTCAGACCAATCCCCTACAATGATAACATCATCAACGTAAAATAAATGTGAAACAGTAACCTGGTTAATTTTAGCACCCGAGAAAAGGCCGATTCTTACTAAGTTATCCAAAGAAATGTGCAAACCCTCCATAGCAATAATGAACAAGAAAGGTGCCATAGGATCTCCCTGTCGTAAACCACGTTGAATGGTGAATTCTTCAGTGGGGCTACCATTGACTAGAACAGAAGATCTAGCTGATGTAAGGCAAGCTTTAATCCAAGAAATCCATTTATTACCAAACCGCATCTTTTTGAGCATATAGAAAAGGAAGTCCCACGACAAAGAGTCATAAGCCTTAGCAAAATCAATCTTAAACAACACCAGTTTTTTCTTTTTACCTTTGTACCAATCAATCACCTCATTAAGAAGAAGGGGGCCGTCTAGAATTTGTCTTCCTTTAATGAAAGCCGTTTGTTCAGGACCTACCACCGAATTAATAACCTTAGCAAGACGGATAGCAAGTAGCTTAGCAATGATTTTATATTGAATACCGATAAGACTGATGGGTCTGAAATCAGACACGAGTGTAATAAAAGAAGAGTTACAACCATTAGAAAAATGAGCATTATTGTGGAAATCCAACACCATATTGACAACGTCGTCTTTCAAGAGATTCCAAAACTTTTTCACGAAAGCAAAAGAAAAATCATCGGGATCAGGAGCTTTTTCTCCGCCACAACTCCATATAGCAGCTTTTAGTGCTAGATATATCACACCTAGAAGTCAAGAAGTTCAAGACCATTATTTTATTTTTATTTTTTCACCTAGCTTACCACCCGCGAATTCATGAATGTACTAGTGCACGAAAACAATTCCACAATTGAGACATCATATGTAGTTAGCGACCCGCAATTTCGTAGAACTATACACAAAAATTTGTTGTAATAGCGTAGCACATTTTAGTATCCTATGTCTCTTTTATCTAATCAAGAATGCTCGTTATTCACATCTAGTAGTGATTGCTGCTTATCTTTTTTTGAAACAGCAAGGAATTTCAATATAAACACCCAAAAGATGAGGAAGAATATACAATTACAAAAACAATGTCAATGCTTTCGAGAAGAAAGCAAAGACATTAAAAAAAAGAAAAAAAAGAAGAACCACAAGAAAGAAAACTAAGCACAACAGGAACCTGATCGAACACCCACATGAAAGAACCACATGATTGTTGCTTATCTGTATTATATAACAATGAGTATATATAATATATTGTGGTCGTTTCTAAAGATAAAATTGTAACGTGATTCATTTTATGATATTCGTTTTGACTTTAGAGATCGATGATGTGAAAACATGACGCAGTAGAAATGTTAACATTACATTTGTCTGGCTTAATGTTTTAATGTGGATTTAAAAATTTTAATGAGGTTAATTGTGTATTGTATAGAAAAAATGTTGTGTGTTATATTAAACTAGATATTGGACCCATACGATGCACGACCGTTTGAAATATACAATTATGTATTTAATTCGTCGAACATAGTAATCATACTAAACAATATTCGTTAATGGTCTGATAGTTTCAAGACAATGTATTCCTCGACTCTTGTTATTATTTGTTAATGGTTATTGCAAAACATACTGCCAATTTCAATGGGTATTATCTTATTTAAAATTTAAAGAATATTCGTTTATAAAATGACATATTAACATTCGTAGGATCAAAAGAGTTACAACTTGGTGTTAATTCATATTTAGATTAAGAAAAAACTACTAAAAAATGTACTCGACTTTTCACGCATTTCGATTTTAGGTACAGAACTTTAAATCTTCAAAAAAGTGATTCCTTATTGAACACTCTCCTATATATATATATATATATATATATATATATATATATATATATATACTTTGGATCAAATGAGAACACTTTAATACTAAGAACAACTAATAACGCTTTAAATTGACAATTATTCTTGATAAAATCATTGGATTTACATTCGTACATCTCAAATATGCAAAGAAAAATAAATGCACATTTCAGTGAAAAAATGATTAATGTACAATATCTCTATAATTGTGCATCAATCGTTTTACCGATATTTGTGCATTTTCGGGAGTTCGAATCTATTTTTCTACATATATTTGATATGTACTAATGTGCATCTAACAATTTTTTGGATACTTGTGCGATTATGAGGTGTTCCTATTTTATGGTATACACACACACATTATATACATAAATAATTAGAAGCATGTATTCTAAAATGGGATTGGGCATTTTTCTAGAAAAATCTCGGGCTTTATCCCAATAAAGCCTGGTTTTCGGACTTCATTTTTAAATACATTGGGCTTTTGTACTTTGGGCTTAGCTCGGCCTGGCCAGGGCCCAGGCCGTACCAAACTTTGATGAATAATTTTAGGCCTCTTTAAAAATTTCGGGCCATGCTGAGCTTTTTCAGCGTTTTTTAGGCCCGGGCTCAGGCTAAAACCCATATGTGAACGTCTACATACATGAGACCAATTTTGGGTAGGGGTGTTCAATATTCGGTTTGGAACCATTTAATTTGAAATTCGAACCGAATCAAAACATGCGAACATAATTCAAATTCGGTTTTTGGATCGGTTTACACATCTGAATTCAAATTAATAATATATTAGATAGTTAATATATGTAGTATATATGTGATATTTAAATTTTTGAATAAGTCTATCAACTTTTCAACCCTAAATTAACTTCACGTCTTTTACTATCCACTCTAGTGCAACCCTAACACACTAACAATAACAAGTCAAAATCGATTTTTTTTTATTATTTGGTTAAATTATGTGTTTTTTTCCCGTTTAATCGAACCCGGACCGAATTCAAATTCAGTTTTTGATTCCCTTTACAAATCTAAATTTGGTTTTTCGGTTCAGTTTTCAATTTTGCTCTTAAAAAACTCAGAACCGAACAATCCGAATCGAATAAATCGAGGAAACTGTAAATCGAACCGACGAACACCCCTAAAACCAAGGATCAAATCCTCCTCAGGTCATATGTGATGTTTAAGTTTTAATTTTTTCTTTCTTGCTACTTGTTGTTTATTACTTTTGTTATTTTATTAATATTCTTACTATTATACTAATTTTAAACCCATGTAACATGTCACTAATTATATTTTTAACCTACATAATATTTCTTTATAACATAAAAGTTAGTTTTACATGGTTATGTACTTACGTTATTCGATCAATTTTTAATTTAATAAAAATTTTATTCTAATTGTGATGTTTACAAATATAAGGAATGTTTTACACTTATATATATAGGAATTGGATCAAGAGGGAACCTCCATTTTATAGAGAACTAGAGAACTTCCAAGATTACAATAAATATTCATCAATGGATAATCGTATATATGTTATATTCATCAAATGAATATTAGTTTATAACATTACATAATATATTCATCAACAAATATTGATTCTTTATGTTATATTGACCAATGAATATTGAAAAATCAATATTCAGTGATGAATATTAAGTGTAAAATGGAAGGGCTCTGATTCCCTGTGAATTTGTGGTTCTCCATGGATCATACCCTACATATATATATATATATATATATATATATATATATATATATATGGAATGGATCTATAGAGAATTATGAATATTGAGGGAACTAGAGAACCTATTGATTGTCATTGGATGATGTTTATTAATGGTTAGGATTAAAATGGCAAATTTGTAATTACTTAAAAACTTTATCAAAGGCAGACATTCAACATAGGAGTATATATGTGGGCTGTAGTGGCATTTTTTCTCACTTACTCATACCTCATAGCAAAGAAAATCCTTTAGATGGCCAAGGTTGAAAAAGACTATAGTCAGGGTGTACTCGGCAAGGACCTTCTAGGGAGTACTCGAATTAGATTTTTTTTTTTTTTACATTTAATTAATAATTTTCAATATTATATGTGCAAAAATATAAAATAGAACTATAAACATAAACATTGAACATTGAACATAATTATCAATAAAGTAGTAACATTAAATATAATTACCAATGTAGTAACATAAACATATTTGCCAATAAAATAGAAGGCCTTTTTGTTAAATGGGCAAACCCTAATTTAAATCTTGTTGAAATTTGACCAATTTTGACTTTGACCGTGTAATTGGATCTTGACTGAGTTTGACCGACTTTTAAACCTTTGACCACCGTTGACCTTTTTTTTAGCCGATTAACACGCCACGGCCCAAGCCTGTTGGCCGAGTACACCCCGAGTAATCGGCCGAGTTTTGCCGTTTTTTACAACCCTGAGATGGGCAAATTACATCTTCATTTAGTCAATTACCATTTCAGCAAGAAATCATATATCTTACGTCTCTACAGAGATCCATATGAAACTAGCATGCAGATTAGAGATAATAGCATTTAGATACACCATTGGAGTTCTTGATACAAATCATGTGACCTCACAGTAAAATGACCAAAAGATCAAACTCTAAGTCCATTTGAGATACAACATTTTTCACGCAAGGTTTTAGCAATAGAGCACAGTGGATAACATATAGTATACATAATTCCCCCGTCTTTGTTGTATGTATAGTAGATAACTGCAATACGGAGTACAGATGAAGCATTTTAAAAGGGGTCTCTTCCCAGATCACACATTTTTTAGGCCTCTTGGATCAGATTATAAAAATGTTCTTGCCTCTACTCAGCTCAATGTAGTTGTTAGTTCAGTGTAATCTGCAGTTGGTATTAGAATAAAAAGTATGCAAATGCTTGTTAGTGTATCTAAGAATTATAGGTGGCAAATTTGACCCATGGGTTTATTTTGGGTTTTGGTGGGTAAAAAAATGTTTCAAAGGGTTAAACTTGTTGAAAGTCACCCCAAGTATTCCAATGCTTTAGTGGGTGTTCGGCGGGGCTTATTTGAGAGCTTAGTTGCTTATTTAAATACAATACGTTCAAGTTTTTAGTGTTTGGCTAAGCTTAATTGGTTGGGGAGTTTTATAAGCTTGAAATAAGCTTTCATTTTTTTTGTAGCATATTTGTTTATAAACTATGAACTCTATAATTAGACCACCCAAACGCCCCCTAGTCTCTGAACTACTTTTATTTAAGAATTCAGATTATTATTGTAAAAATTGTACTAACAGGTTTGTATTGACTTCATAGAGCTACATCGCTTGTTACTTTATACGAGTAATTTGCGACTTTGATATGTAAAAGAGAACACAAAAAGGGGATCCAGCCTTTACATAACCATAAAAATCAATTTTGCATCTTGCCATGATAATTCATCAAAGCTCTAAGAATGCATCGTCTTTATAAGCCTTGTAGCTATAAAATCAGACACAAACTTCAAATAAAATGTACATCAAGTGTTAACCACATTACAATGTTGTCTCCTGGTAAAGCCTGAGGCCAAGTAAATTACTGTCCCAAAACAGAAAATCCCAAATTGTACAAAGAATATTTCTAACTAGTGTTCATTCTGTATGATTCGAACTGAAGATCACATTCACATATCTGCTTGCACGTCAAGAAAATCCCGAAATTTAATTGGTCTTTCACCTTTCGATGGAGAAAATTCAAGCAATGTTGCTTTTTGATGAATAGTCTGCTTAACACTGATTCCCAATGATTGCTATGGAGTTTGTGCGCATTCCGTCCCTGAAAATACGAACATAAACTACAAAAGTAAAAACCTTATTTGTAAAGGCTGTGAAGTTGACATACCCTACTCTCTGTTCCAAATAAGAGATACATCATGCTATATTATATAGGTCTCATGAGGCAACACTTCGGATATGTTTTGAATACTTCTTTGAACAAAAATTGCAGGTCAGCCCACGGCGATCCTAACCATTATGTCCGATCGGGTCAAAAGGTGTACATAAGCAATTCAATGAAGTTTTGATTTTTTTGAAAACCATGAAAAATTTGTAAGTTTTTAAAATACCCACATAGGCACATTTCGTAAGAAGAAAAGGTGTGTAACCCAGCTCGACCATTTGACTCGTACAATAAAAAGACATGTCTAATTTCCTTTAACTATTACCCAACCCGTCACAGCTGACCACGCCCTATTTTACCACAAAATTCTAATACAAAATAATTCAGGAGTGTGGTAGAACTATCAAATACCAAGAACCAAATCAAAAGGTTACCTATAACACTTGGAAGGCTTATCTTAATGCTGGTTTTGAAACTCCTCCAATTGCTATATCCCCCATTCCAACCTCCATTGCTTCCCTTTCATCCTTCTCTCTATTATTCTCCAACGTCTTGTTATCAATTACATGAGGTGCAACAGAGGCAACTCCGTTATTTTCCAAACTCTTTTTATCAGTGGCATGAACTACTCCCGTGATCCATGGGTGATTAAGGCATTGAGCAGCGGTAGGCCTCTTTTCAGGGACAAAATCGAGTATAGGAACAAGAAAGTCGGCCAATTCCTTTGCATCTTGTTCACTGAACTCGTATTTGTCCACTAGCACTTTGTTCAAAGGCCAAAACCGTAACCGCCTTATATGCCTCAAATCGCCATGCCGGTTAAAAAAATTGCGAGAGTAACGACCACCTAAAGCTATCTGCATAATTTAAAACATCACATGTGAATATGTGATGATAGTCCGACCAAAGGGATTGAATATGAATCTTGAAAATACATAAATGACCAACCTTTCGAGGCATCATTCCAACAAGTTCCATCATTAGGGCTAGATGATCCTGTAAAATACATATACACTTTTAAGTTGATAGACAATAGATAAATTTAATGATACAAGAACTAAACATTAGAAGGTGACACTAATTACTGTAAGCTCTTTATAGAAATCGTCTTGATGTTTACACAATTGGAGAATGGAAAAGGGAATGTACATACATAGACAGAACCCATATGAAATTGGGTGACGATAACATAAATATGTTACGAAATGAAAAAGAGGCAATCCACACACTAGCTAAAGGTAGACAAGACTTCAATCCATCTCTAACTATTGCTGTGATGACATACTAACCCATATCTGGGATGAAGCCTTTCCGGGTAGGGTAATGGGTCGAAACAGATCCTGATCAGAAAGGTTATTTCGTGATACACGTCAAAACAGGGTTGAATTGGGTTTTACGCGCAAAGGTCTTGTCTCCTTTCTTATCTTAATTTCATATCTCATTAATGTATTTAAAAAACCAAAAATTATTTTCATTAAAGCTAATTTAACATTTTGATTAAAACTATCTAGAGAATGTAAGCATTTATGTACCCTTTAGGTCAGGTTTGACCCATTTGACCACATAGAAGATACGGAGTATTACATAAGCATATAACCTGAACCAGCACATACATAGGGAAATCTGTAAAAATTCCCACCTCTAACACGGACTATTTGTCATTTTATCCAGCAAATTTTCACAACCTGGGTTGATTTGAACTCATTATTAGATAAGCAAAACATAATTTTTTTCCATATATTTGTTTCCAAAGTAGAAATTGCACACGGATGGGAAAGGTACAGTAGCTCAAATAACATACAGAAACCATTCTTTGAAACAACTTAATGAAAATTCAACGTGATTGCTGTCAACTGTCAAGGCCATGCTATTAAAAGTAGTTGAAGTATATTTATAAACCAGCATTTCAAGATACGCGAGTTCAGAACTTTTAATATTTCTACTTTGTAGCCAAAAACCAAGCTAAGAGTTCAATCAACTATCAAAGTTAAAACTTCCACCTTTAGACTATTAAAAACAGAAGAACAAAGAAAAGGAACATTATTCTGTTGGTTGGATTAATACAATGGCACTCAACAGTTGTGACACCTCACCAAAACCCTGAAGAATTTAACTCTGACAGTGCTTTCCTATACTTCATTATTCTGAAAACTAGGTTAACATGGTTAGGTATATTTACTAGTATAAACATTCAATTATATCATGTAATTGCATCCATTGAGCTAATGAATTGACCCCAAACAGATGATAACCAATACTTAAAATTACCATCATAGATGCAAGACGGGTCAATATATTAAGACACACAAATTAGCGTCTGTAATATAATATCATAGTGGCTACGTGAAGGAGGGTTCTAGTAAATACAGAGTATTAAATTTCAGCCATACCTCATCCATGTCATAGTTGTCACCACTATGAGGATCAAAGAGAACATCACCAGTGGCAAGCTCAAAGCATATGCATGCAAATGACCATAAATCGGCAGATGTGGAGTATTTGGAACCTAATAGCACCTCTGGACATCTGTATTGCCTAGTTTGAATATCACTTGTGAATTGCTTATAAGTCCAACATGCATTACCAAAATCAACCAATTTGCATTTAACATCAACATCAGCTAGTAACTTCTGCCTTGTTGACCGGCTTCCTCTCCTACGAAGTTGATTTCCTTGGCGAGAATCTCGTCCTTCAGGAGAGTTATTGGATTCATCTTCTGTAACCGTTGGTGTTGCATGCTCTTCAACAGAGTCTACATTTAAGTTCTCATTGCAAAAAGAATCAACGTCTTCAGATTCTTCCTTTTGGGCCACCTTCTTAGCCTTTTTTCTAATTTTCTTTTTCTGATTCTTGGTAAGATCACCGTGTGAACTTCTAATTTCTTTAGAAGCTCCAGAATCAGCCACAACTTTTTCTTTACGGGATGGAAGAACGAGAGGTGCACCTGTTTTTCTTGGATCCTTTTCCGGATCAATCGTAGACAAAAGTAAAATATTTTCTGGTTTAAGATCAGTGTGAATAATAGAAAGCTGACGGTGCAAGTAATCCAAACCCCCTAAAACATGGTAGCAAATTTCTTTAACCTTCTGTAAAGGAATCCCACGATAATCCGAATACTTTATTAGTGTCAAAAGATTATCACCCAAATACTCAAAAACCATACAAACATGCTGCCCATTCGGTCCAGAGTGTTTAAAATGATCTAGAAGCTTCACAACACACTTCTTGTCATCTGGGTCTCCCTCTGCTATCTGCTTTAATATTGTGATCTCATCCATTGCTGCCTCAGTGTAATGTTGAGCACTCTTTTGCACTTTTAAAGCTACATATCTCTACAATTTCAACTCATAAACTTTAACCCTCAAAGTTCGATAGCAGCAAAACAGATTACAAAATCCACTCTAATATATATAAACTCGTGCATAAGATAATAGGTTCTTTCACCCACAGGAAACATACATTATACTACTACGGAAAAAATAACAAATATTAATTCTTAACATATTTAAACTATCGTTCAATATTCTAATAATATCATCTAAAAATTTTGAATCACAACCTCTATAATCAATTTCACACCTACAATTTTGCTAACAATTTACCGTAAGTAATACATTGCAGTATTAAATTAATTTCGGTATAGGATGAACTATGGATAAATACAAAAATTAGATAAATAAAACTAGCATCAAAATGTGTATCAACCATCGCTGCCTCAGTGTGATGTTGAGCACTATTTTGCATCTTTTAGAACTGGAGTACATATCTCTACAAAAGCAATCACAATTGCCATTTCAACTCCCACTTAAGCCCTCAAATGTAACCCTAATATAAACTAATGGAACTAATTACCCTTCTTTCATCCAAAAGATTCATTAAATTATACTTACACATTACACAATTCACCCCTAATTTAACTTCCTACTGATGCACATATCAAAATCTTAATTCAATTCTATCATTATCACATCAAACAATTCTAGTGTTAGCACAACCTACATAATCAACTTCATAACTACCATTATATTAACACATCACTGTAACTAATAATTTATGGCTATCATACTAATTACACTTTATATAAACATGTATTACTACAACACTATAGATACAGCATAAACTAGTAACAAATTCAGTGTATTTAATAAACAATAATAGATACAGAATCCTTACAGATTTTTGTGTATCCCAAGCAAGCCACACAGTTGAAAAATGTCCCCAACCGAGTTTACTCTGCACAATATATCTCGAATGTTTAAACGTATCACCTATACGTACAGCATGATAACCACCACGGCGGTAATCCTCCGTACCTTCGTCTTCTGACGAGTAATCGCTACCGTCGCTCCGATCATCTCCGGCGCCGGCGTGCCGTCTATCGTTATCGGTTATATTGTTATTGCTATATTCTTCCGCCATTAATCAGTTTGAAATTCGGTTAATGGATCTGGAATATAAAGTACGAAGTAAATAGTGTGTATCTATGTATCTATAGGTTTTCACAAATCTGGAAGTTGAAATAATAGAGTGTGTGTTAGTTAACAATTAAATTTCTAGGGTTTGTATATTCGATTTAGGGGGAAAAAAGGTATGTCTGTACTATAGACAACCAGAATACTGTAATTATGAAATGCTAATTTTTTAGTACTGTATATATTTTCTGGATAGCGAAATGACGGAGTGTGTGACAACAATATATACGACTACTTACGTAGATCTGTAAACAAACTTAATTTTTTTTAGATTGAATTTATTCTTTTTCTTAGTTTAAACATATCACTTTTTCACGTTAACCAATCAAATCTATATATTCAATTTTAGACTTACCAATTTAAATTTACAAATCATTTTTCATTAAAATTAGGGAAATTTTGCATGAACGAAATCTTTAGAAATATATCCTCACAAAATCACGTGAGATTAAAATCAACAGATTACATTCATAACCTTTTTCATGATTTTATCGCATCTCACTTTATAAAAATCTAATTTCATCAATTAATTGTTAAATACTCACTACTCCTTTCACTCCATTTAAACTATTCACTTTATTCCTTTCATTCCATTTAAACTATTCATTTTCACTACCCGTACACTTTTAAAAATATCTACTGGTTATACTTTTCACCAATCAAATAACATCTCTACTCAATGATATTTTTTTTATTAGTTGTTATATGAATATGAAAATTGAACACTTAATCTTTCATGTGTACGTATTTAATCTTTCATTTTCTATATTAAGTTTTTATGAAGTTCTTTCACAGTCTTATAATTATTATAATGCTTATTATTATATTATAATATTTGTCAGGGTCAATCCCTCGTTCCCCTTTACCCTCAAAGTAAACACTTATTTGGAACAAACCTAAATATTAACCAAAACACTTAAATTCGGACCGATAGACTATATATATGTTATATATCACAAATACATATGGTTGTCATACATCTCGTTGTTACATCAACTAACCATCGATTCCATCGTTCGAATCTTCCTACATTCTAGTAACTTGCATTTATCATACATAATAATTATTGAACGGGGTTATCAAGTGATAAAAACAGTTTAAACAGTCCTCATATTCCGAACAAAGTGTAGATTTTTTTCACTTTCGCCGGTATCATATATAATTATATATTTCTAAGAGTACATGGTGTGATAACACTGTATTTAACAGCGTCCTAACGGAAATGTTGTTGTTGAAAAAGCATGGGTGGTGATGATGTTGAGTTTACAATGTACTGAGAATTATTTTCTATTTGGTAAATGATTGTATGTGAGGGGAAAAAGAATAAAAAACAAAAAGTTCGTCTTGAGACTTTGTGCGAGAGCACTGTGAAGAACGCCGTCAAGAATATTGTGACGGTGTGTGATAACACTATTGAACAATGTTCTGGAATAAGATTTTTGTTGGGAATGTTGTAAACTATCCCCGTACCGTGTACTCTAAAAGGTATGAATAAACATGTGAGGTGAAACTACATATTTTTAACGACGACATTTGATCAGCATTGAACTTTAAAATAAAAACTTTCTGAAAAAATAAATATATGATTTTTATAGTGGTTAATATTTGATTATTTCAGTCATTAGGTAAATAATTTAATACATTTCTAGTCAACGTTTAGATATATATACTGTAGATTATTATTATTATTTTATATTATAATATTATATTAAAAGCAGATGTTACTACTTTTCTAAATAATGATTCATAGATAAAACATCTTTGTCTCGTATCCTTTGCCGATTTGGACTTTTCTAAGATAACAATCACAGATTTATCATGAAAAAATTCGGATCATTGGTTAATTTTTTTTTTTTGTTAATCCTTTTATAAAATGAAACTATCATCATGATGATCTAGCGGTTGACATCCTGATATCCTTACAAGAGTTCTTACGTTCAAACCTCATTAGTTATACATCTTTGGGTGGCCAGGGAAATGGTCGGAAATGATAACTGAATATCCCGATTAGACCGCGTATATCTTAAATAAAATTACTTATCCTCCCGAATAACCTCAGCACGGAAAAACGTTTCCCGTTTACCTGTAAACAAATGGAAGTAAATAAAATTGGAGCATTAACGCATAGGTAGGCCTTGAGACAGTAAAGAATAAGCCCATTGTGGCGATTAACATGGGCCGCATAATATTTCAAATTAAGCCCATTTAGAGTGTTGATGGACAGTAAATACATAAACGTAACTAAATGAACAGTGATAAATACAACAAATATCTTGATCCATATACTACTTTTTACACCTGATGTAATACTGTACAACACTTTAATGCATGTTTTTGGTGTATAAATAGAAAAATTTATTGTATATATCAACACCCTAACTAAACATGTCTAAAAGAAGTAATAATGTAACCAGTGGCGGTTCTACAGTGGGGGCACTGTGGGCCGCCGCCCCCACGAACTTTTTACGATTTGCGAATTTTTTCAAAAATGGTAGGATACTACGTGTTTCGCCCCCATAACTGAATAAGTAATAGCAGTTCCAAAATTCTAACAAAAGTTTTATGGTAGCCTGGTGGTAAACTTGCAGCATCACTTTTCAAGATGTCAAGAGTTCAATCCTTGCAAATTGCACTTTGTTTTTTCTTTTCTTCAATTTTTGCCTTCTACCCCTCTATTTTGTTGTTCTCTTTTCTCATTTGTTTGTTTCCATCGTCAACTTCATTCTTTTCTTTATATAGTTATTAGTTAATTATTGAATCGTTATGTTTACATAAACACATTTATTCATCTTTTCTTTTCTTTCTGTATATACTAGTATATAGTTAATTAATTATTGCCAATTAGTTCTTTTCTTTATATATAGTTAATCAATTAGTTTTATGTAGTCAAGTTGATGATGTTTTGGTTAAGTCAAAAAACTCAAGTCAAGTTGATAATTTTATGGTTAAAACGAAGAAATCGACTTGACATGAAGTTTTGCCCCGGCTTAAAAAAGTTTCTGGTACCGTCCCTGAATGTAACTAATATATTTTTTATTTTAATATACATTTAATTTGTTATGTGTCATGCTTACGGAGTTATAGTTTTAGACCAATTTTTAGACTAATTTTGTTAGGTTTATCTATCATTACAGTACATAAAATAACTAATTGCATTATTACAATTTTAGTCATTATTCACCACAACCTTCTTACCTCATTATGCAATTTTTCTATTTATAGAATAAGAAAGAAAAATGCGTATAGGCTATTATTAGACACATAATCATGAGCTAATGTGAACTTGAGGTACAAAAATACCATATATTTATATCTATACATCATTTTACTATTTTATTTTAGAAAATCTTAAAATTTAATTTAATTGTATTTTACAATATAACCCTATTAGTTTATATTTTTCACTTTTCGCCACTACTATTTCAAATTTTGAATTCTATGTACAAGTTGACTATTGTTAACAACTCACAATCATAGGTAATCCACCACTGAACAATACAAATATTTAACTCCGCTGCATAGTGCGGGTATTGTGCTAGTGTTGTTAAATACATCTTCACCAGGGGCGGATGTAGTATGCAATGAGTGGGGGCCATGGACCCCATGATCTTTACCCACTAGCACAAATTTTTACAAATAGTACTTATAAATTGCCTCAAATAGCTATTAAACCCTCCTTTTCACACGTAAATAACTACTTGGACCCCCATCATTCATATAAATAACTAATAGCCCCGATGGAAAAAAATTCCTCTATCCGCCACTGATCTTCACCATGTTTTATTCAGTATTTTATTTTCTCCAAGTTAATATTCTACAACCGTGATCATTATGGAATACACATTCTAGTTTTATCATAAAGAGAAAAGTTCATTGAAGTACAAGAATTATTGAAAGAATGAAAGTACCAATCAAATTGTGCCATTTGTTATTGAATTAAGAGTCAATATGGGTGTTGTATATGTTGGTGAAAAGTTCGAACCTCAAAGGCATGTGGTTTGTAACTTAGTTGTTTGTAAAAATGGTCCAAAATGACCATAAATTGGTCATGTGTCCAAATTCATCGATATTGTGAAAATTGAAAAAGTGTAAAAAGGGAAACCTTCATTTTGTTATAGTGAAGGTGTCCGCAAAATTTCAAGTCCTAACTCTCAACGAGTTGAAAGTTATGCTCGTCTAAAGTTCGTGTTTAAAACTGAGTTTGCAGGTCTGCACAGGTACCTGGGTCGCGACGCGACTAGCATAAATCGCCACGCGATTTTACAAGATCGCGACGCGATCCCTACACGTCCCGACGCGATTATAAGTTTCACAAAAATGGTACATGATCGCGTAAAGGGTACGCGATCGCGTAACTTAGTGTAAATTGTTCACAGAAGGCATCCTTAATCAAGCCTGTGTTGATACGCGATCACATGAAAATCCTAGGATCGCGTATTCATATCGCGAAGCGAATCTAGGGTATCGTGACGCGATTGTGTCAGGATCACGACGCGATCATCTGATATTGCGACGCGATCATCTCTGTTTCAGATTTTTGTTTTGTTTGGTCTAACAAATAATGTTTTGTGTATGCATGAATATTGTGTATTCGTATTTATCTACTGATGAGATATGAGACACGTTTCCTAATAAAAAAATAAAAAAATTGGGCCGTTTCAGTTTTTAAAACCGCAACAACTTTATTATCGGGTGTTTATTATCCCACGATTCATTTGGTACTTAATTAAATTTATTTAGTGTGTGAAAAATTAAGCGAATACAAATTTATGGGTGATATATATCCACTAATGGTAAGGCCCATGAAAGAAAAACTTAGAAAATATTTCAAAGAAAAGAAATGCCACTGATTATTACTTGTGTTTGAACATTAGCGGGGTGGAACTACTTATCGATTCCATTTGTAATGATTTGGAGTTGAATGACGAGGACCAATGGTTTGAAACAAATGCAAAAACTCATTTTAACAAATGTTTTAAAGATTTATTTAGTATTTATTTTCAAAAATATGGTTCAATAAATGTTTCATCAACTTCGGTTTCGTCATCGTTTACTACATCTACTTCAAAGGATCTGATGATTAACTTATATAATAGCTCAAGACAAGAAAACACTAAACGGGCTAGGGGTGATGGTGACCAACCATCGGCTAGCGAATATGGGAGATATACCGGAATCGATTTTTTAAACACTATACAACCCAATGAATTCGCACAATTTGATATTTTGGTTTGATGGAAAGGGAGGGAATCTCAATTTTCCGTTCTAATCGCCATGGTCCGAGATTTACTAACCGTCCAAGCTTCTACGGTAGCTTCGGAATCCTCTTTTTCTATTAGTGGCAGGGTGTTATCTATACGAAGAATAAGACTCACACCGGCATCATTAGAGATGTGTATTTGCTTGAAGGTTAACTTAGACGCATCGGAGCGTATACAACACATTTCAAGTCTTGAAGGTGAACTAGAATACGAACAAGATTTACACGATGAAGAGGTGGAAGCGAGTATGGCATGCTCACTTTCCGATGAAGAACTAGCTCTCGATGAAGCTTCGCGCGAGGCTAGCTTTGAAGAAGATGTCACTCTCGACGACTAGCGAATTATACGAATTAACTTTTATGTTCGTATATTAATAAAAGTTGAAGTATTATGAGTTTATTACGTTTATGTTTCCATTCCAAATGTTCGAATAATGTATAATGAGTTTATTTAATAAAAGTTGAAGTATTATGAGTTTATTAATTTTATGTTTCTATTTACTTATTCGTTTTAAGCTAAAAAAAAAAATTCACCAAATCAGATGGGTACCCGCCGGGTAACCCATCGACCCAAACCTACTGTCCACATTATCAAAGGTTTTACCTGGCTGGTTCCTTTTGTACCCACTGGGTACTCGACCGGTTATTAAAATCGATTTTTATAACCTAGCCGGTTTGTAACCGGTTATAATCGGTTTCAGTTCTCACGTTTGGTAACCGGTTCGATTACTAACCGGTTTTTAGCCCTAACCGGTTATTGGCCGTTGACCAATAACCGGTTAGGTTATTAAACCCGACGGTTTTCGAAACATGGCAAAGGGTAGATTTGTAAAATTATTTATTTTGATTACTTTCCTTTCCTTTCCATGCAACTCAAGAATACAATAACTAATTATTTTCATTTCCTTTCTTTTGTTTTCCTTGCAACTCGAGAATGCATATAAAACTTTGTATATTACATTCTTTGCTATTCCTTTTTACTCTTTTCATTTCCATCCCATTCTTTTCACCTAAAAAAAATCTCGAGAATACAGTGTAAATATATGTTGCTTTTTTTTTTTCCTTTACTTTCTCTTGTTTGGTAGAACAAACGTCATCATTGAATATACAAAGAGAGATTACAACTTAAAACATATATTACAAGACACTAACATTTGAGCTAAATGAAATCATGATCGTCTCTGAGTTTCGAAGGCACCGAAAGAAAGAACATTAATCATCAAAATGAGTCCCAATGATGCTAGACACTTTTGACCTTCTTCTTAAATTCCAGTATTTCAACATATTACCTTTCTATGCTCTAGTGTTCTGTGCTATAGTATTTCTCTCATTCATATAAATAACTAATAGCCCTCATGGAAAAAATTCATGTATCCGCCACTGATCTTCACCATGTTTTATTCAGTATTTTATTTTCTCCAAGTTAATATTCTACAACCGTGATCATTATGGAATACACATTCTAGTTTTATCATAAAGAGAAAAGTTCATTGAAGTACAAGAATTATTGAAAGAATGAAAGTACCAATCAAATTGTGCCATTTGTACAAAGAGAATGTTCCACATGTACAAAACCCATTTACCCCCAAACTTAAATATCTCACAAACGACAAATCGAAAAATTATGAAAATTGCACCATTAGATTCAGCGTTTTATCCTCTTCGATTTGCCGTCCCTCAAGGCATACTTTCGACGAGTTTTTTTTTTTTTCATTTTTTGGTGGGTTTCACATTTTACTAACACATGTGTTAATATTTGGTTGAACATTTAATTTAGATATAGGGTTTAGTAGGATTTATGGTTTAGGGTTTAGGGTTTAGTATGGTTTAGTAAGATTTAGGGTTTAAAGGTTTGTAAAGCGTTTAGGGTTTGGGGTTTGGAGGTTAGGGTTTAGGGTTTGGGGTTTCGGGGGAGAAACCCCAAACCCTAACCCCTAAACCCCAAACCCTAAACCCTAAACGCAACACTTTAACACGTGTGTTAGTAAAATGTGAAATCCACCAAAAAATGAGAGAAAAAAAAACTCGTCGAAAGTATGCCTTGAGGGACGGCAAATCGAAGAGGATAAAACGCTGAATCTAATGGTGCAATTTTCATAATTTTTTGATTTGTCGTTTATGAGATATTTAAGTTTGGGGGTAAATGAGTTTTGTACATGTGAAACATTCTCTTTGTACACATGGCACAATATCATTGGTACTTCCATTCTTTCAATAATTCTTGTACTCTAATGATCTCATCTCTTATCATAAAATCGAACTTAGAAGTATAACTTAGACGGTGTTTGTTACAAGGATTCGAGAATGATGGTATGATATCATAATCATTGTTGTTACTCCGCATTTAATGGTAACGGGCTAACGGGTATAACGATACCCTAACTTGAGTGTTTACTCAAACCCAACTATATTCAAAATGGGTTTTCTAATTAAAATCTATTAATTTTTTTTTCTCTATATCTCTCTAACTCTCGCAATCTATAGTGACTTGTCATTTTTCTACCTATCTTCTATTCCCGTTTTAAGATTAATACTACCTTTAAATTTATATACACATACAAATATACTCATCTTATATTTTTAGAAATATATATATACTCCATCCGTTTCAATTTATCTGTCCACCTTTTCATTTTGGTATGTCCAAAAATAATTATCATCTTTCAAAATTAACCAATCAAAATGCTTAAAAATGGCAAAAATGAAATTTTATTGATCGTCAATAGTAATAAATGTACTTTTCTAGTTTTCTTAAACTGTGTGCTTCTTGTTCATAATTTTGGAACGGAGGGAGTATTATATACGTTCTCCGTCATCATTTTCTTTTATCATGCCCATTATCATTCTTACTTAAAAACTAAACACCACCTTGGTTCATGAACTATTTGATAAAAGAGGAAACACTACAAATGTCTATTTAGTTGTAAAAACCAATCACAATTTTGTTTTACTTTCCCGAAGGAATAATTCTTTGTTTCCGTTTTTGCTTTATACATTTGAAATGCATGTCCCCAAACTATATGTTGGTTTGTCATAAAATAAGTGATAATTTTGAACTTTTAATCAATCAATATACTTTTCATTATACAACATGAAATTTTATTGGGTCATAATGTAATGATCACAATTTTATTAAACTTTGTGCAAAATAATATTGAACACTTAATTTATGACGGACGGAGTTGCCCATTCTTGGAACATCAACTAAATAAAATACTAAAATTAAATTATAAAAAACTTCTTGTATATGGAATTGTACATACATGCTTTCCTTCTGTTGAAATTTGTTTTATATCCATATTAATGTTTTGTATTATGTACTATCTTCATGTAAATTCAAATGTTGATATGTATGCACATATGCTTGTACGTGTGTATTTCATATCCGTAATTCCATATCAATATATGAATATGAATATGGTTCATTTTGTACAAACTGACCACCTTTCTTTTGTGTCTCCCTTCGATTCAAATACGATAAAAATAGAATGATCAGAAACAACAAATTGCTTTTGCAGGGAACAGAAAGAAATTCATTTCCATTGGTTTTTAACTCCATCACCCGTGTATATTACGGAGTAATATATATCCTTTTTCCGTATCAGAATCACAAAATAATGCAAATGCTACACAATTTTGTCGTAACCAACCATGGGCTAAAAGTAAAACATATGTGATTCATATATGATGTTTTCCTCATTTAAGTTTTATTGGAAATTTTAGCTTAATTCAAATTAGTTATTCCTTAATTTTGGATTTCATATTTATAAAGAGGATGTTGTAACTAAATTAGGATTCCAAAACTTTTTCATTGTTTTTTTTTCTTTCCACTTTGAACCAATCTAATTAAATTGAGAAAACAAATAAGCACTTATCAAGGGTAAGCAAAAAGCGTCTTAGTACGTTAATTCACTTTTATCTCGTGTACAATACGTACCACACACAATTGACATATTTATTCGTTGTGCTTATAAATACTCGAAATAATAATAGGTAGGCGTAAACGGACAATAACTTTATTCTCTAATGTGTGTGTAACTTTTGAAAAAAAATTGTTTTTCTTTTAAAAGAGTTCATAACTTTATTGTAAAAAAAAGTTAAGGAAAAATAAGATTATATCAAATATACTAACAGATGGGTTTCAACCTCAATATGTTGCTTTCTGTTTTTCTTTTCTTTTTTTGGCAAAAGACAATTAAATAAAATGGGAATATACAAAGAGAGGTTACAACTCACAACACATACTACAAGACAGTAACATCTGAGCTACATTGAAATCAAACACTTGAAATAAACCCTTAATCTACGAATCCTGCAACCAATTGGTCCTTGAATTAGTCTTCTTTCCATTGGCCCCTTTTGACCTTCTGCTTAAATTCCAGTATTTCAACATATTACCTTTCTAAGCTCTAGTCGTGTTCAGTGCTACAGTAGTAATTTGTTCTTTTAACCATTAGAAGGATATAATGTTAAGAATTGATAGACAAAGCTTTTTGGTCAGTAACTTAACATGGGTTGGGACAAGAGTAAATTTGACACTTTGGTGTTTTGAGACTATAGTCAATCCCCATTCGATCACTACCTTTATCGATGAGCATTAGTCACTTGTATCTTGAGCACTATCACTTGTACCCTTGATTCTAAATAAAACGTTGAAATGATTTTCTTTAAAAATATTTGCATAAAATGCACGTTGTCAACTAATTAAAGTATTAAGAATTTTGTTTATATGTCTTGAATCAAGATAAGACAAGATGGAGTAATAACTAAGTAAATCAATCATTAAAACACCCTAATGGAAAAATCCATTCAAATGTTCTTTTTATGATACCATCTCTTACACCAATAGTGTTAATAATTTATTTTTTTCTTTTAAAGAAAAACTTATGTTCTCTAATAAAAAAAGCTTTTCAAAACCTTTTTCATTACACATATTTTAATCGAGTCATTAGACAACAACTTAACTTTGACAAACTTATTACCGAAATAACTCTACACTTTATTGATAATTACAAAAGTAACTTGTTACCGAAATAACTTTACACTTCAATGATGATAGAAAAAAAATAACATGATAGCTACCTTTTTGTGACTTTGTTTAACAAACACAAACAATAGTACATTTGTTAGTTTCGTCTATCCATTAATTAATTTTATTGATCTTAGTAGGTGTAAATGACCTTGTCAATAACATTAATAATAATATTCACATCATTTGATATTTTTATAGATTGAGGAAATACTTTTAAAAGAACGGGGAGTGGTGACACTGATTCCTTGGTGTTACGAGGAGAACACTGAAGCTGAGAATTGTGAGGGTGGAGAATATTGAGTTTTTTCAGGTCGGACGTCGACCGAGACCACCGACTGGAACACCAGCTGGGAGTGACGAAACACCAACTCCCAGCGTCCTCGATCTTGAACGTCGAAAAAATTGGTCCCACTCTGTGAGCTCTAAAGGATTAAAAACATTCACTAGCCTAATTACGCTTTGATGAGTTCTCTTTTTCTTCACACTATTCAAAAATGATCCCAAATTATATTTATGTTGTGTGTAATTTGTATGTACTGTGTACTATATGTCTATATGTACTATGTATTGTGTATGTATATAATACATACGTGCTTACGGCAAAAATGACAGCTGCTGCAGATGCGGAATAGTGGTGGTAGCATGACAGACGCGAGTGCATGGGGGCAAGCCACAATATCCATACTCTGCCGATACTTTTTGTTTTCTACTCCAATTTCTCACCCACTAATATTTTGACACGCGTAGTTGACCCCTGCTACCCTCTTTTTACACTTTCTTTTTCGAAACATAATGAATAATGATATTAAAAAATACCCGGCTCAACATTTCTTGGAAAACAATTCAGCCTTGAACCTTAATTTTTTAGGGTAAAAGTAATAATTTTAATATGAGTACGTAAATAATTATAATATATAGTTGATACACAATTAAAAATAAAAAGTTTACTGGTGTTAAATTATGGAAAATTTGCTAAATGTCATGTAAACCGTTGAAGTCTGTAACAAAGGTCATTTGGTAGTGACAGATTCATAATTTAGGGTGACCTGTAGTGCTGATATCTCAATTTTTATGAACATGTAGTACAAATAAATAATCCAACTAAAAATGCTATTTTTTATAAAAAATTTACACTTCGTATTTCAAATGGACCCGTAGCAACTGCTAGTTTGCTACCCTACTTTCTACATGGCTCCACCCCTATCATTTGGTCTAGCAGTATTGAGCTGACCCTTCAAGCATTAAGTTTTAAGTTCAAGTCCATTAGTGAACATATATATATATATATTCTTTAAATAAATGTGTATATTCGTGGGGGTGTAAGTTTGTTGCATTTCTAAAAACCCTTATAGTCTATGTTATATATGGTTAGATGAAGTTGCCATCTATTTTGTCATAATAAAATTTATGTTTAAAAACCCTCATTTTTTTTCTTGTTTTAGTTGACTCGTATTATTTTTTTAAAAAAAATAAAATCCGTAAACAGATCGGAGAACCTATGATCATCGATTATTAAACCTAGGATCCGAAAACTCTCTCCGCAACAAACCACCAATCGAAACCGATCACCAACTCTATTACCGCCGCGGACAATCATCGTCGCAACGCAACCGGCATCTCGCCGTGTCGTCACGTCACAACCCACCAGACAAAACCCTAACAAGTTCAATCCGGAAAACAACTCACCGAGTTCGTCGCGATCCAAGAAAACTAGTCTGTTGATCTCGATAACATGTTGCAAACAAAACCTAAAACCGTGTCGTCCCAATTGTTCCCCTGATGATTATCTTCAACCGAATCCAGATCCACTATGATTATTTGGCCACAATAACCCTAGCTTTCCATCTTCCAATAAAACACTAACCATCAACAAACAATCTTGATCATGCTTTCATCCGTCATTGTTCCCAATCGCTCAACCTTGAGCTCTGATACCAGTTGTTAGGAATTTGCAGCGGAAACATCCAACTAACAACAACTAATTGCTAGCAAAAATCAAACCCATAACAACGCTCGTGTAATCGCGTTACACCCACAAACAATAAACGGATAGACAATTGCAAACCTAGCAATCAAAACAAGCAAACAAGATAAAGAATCGAACAATAACACAGAGATTTAATGTGGTTATGTTCAATCTCCAACTTGGTGATTGATTTAGTCCACTGAGCCAAACCATAGAGTTTTCTTAATAATTATTACGGCTCAAGGGTTACATGTACATAGGGGTTAATATTTATAGGGTATCACAAACTTGGACATCAAGCCAAAACAAAAAAACCCAAGCCTGTATAATTAATCTTCACAGTCTTAAAGGGCCCAACAAATTTTACTTATATCACGTAAAATGACGACCCAAGTGGCCAAGTACACTAGCGACTCAAGCACAAACATACACTAGATTTAAAGAGATATAGAAAAGGAAAATACTAAACCCTAACCCCTAAACCCCTAAACCCTAAACGCTTTACAAAACTCTAAACCCCAGACCCTAAACCCTAAACGCTTTACAAAACTCTAAACCCTAAATCATACTAAACCCTAAACCCTGCTAAACCCTAACCCTAAACCCGGCTAAACCCTAACCCTAAATCCTAAATTCTAGCCCTAAACCCTAACCTAACCACAAATCAAATGTACAACGAATCACTAACACATGTGTTACTAAATTGTAAACCCACCAAAAAATGAAGAAAAAAAAAGTTGTCAAAAGTATGCCTTGAGGGACGGCAAATCGAAGAGGAGAAAACGCTGAATTTTATGGTGCAATTTTCATGATTTTTCGACTTACCGTTTGTGAGATATTTGAGTTTCAAAAATGTGGAGGAAATGGGTATTTGATGAAAATAAGTGGTTGAGATTGATTCCCCTATTCTCACTCAAAATTGATGTACTCATTTGAACTCTACTCTTTATCTATTCTTAGAATGAACAATAAAATTGAAGCATTCAAATAAAAAATATATATATTATAAACTATAAAATTGAGAAAGAGAAAACGTCATCATTACAATATCTCATTCACAAAATATCTATAACAGTATCTGTTAAAAAAAAAAAAAACCTGGTATACACAACAAATTAAATCACGGTATTTAGGGTGTGTTTAGTTGTGGAAAATTTTCTAAAATTTTCCATCTCTAATTTTCTAAGAAATGGAAAGAGTTTTCATTCTCTAGGAAAGTATTGAAAATTTGGAAAATGTGTTAAAATGTTATTGCATTTTCCATTTTGAAAAAATTAGTTTAGTAAGGTTTTGGAAAATTTTGGAAAAATGAAGGAAGTGGTATAAAGGAAAAAAGTGGAAAAGTGAAAATCCTTGTTTTCCATCTCCAAGTTATAACATGGAAAAATGGTTTTTCCATTTTCTTGGAAAAATTTTCTTGAAAATACTCTTTTTAAACGCGTTTTCTAATTTTCCACTTTTCTTAGAAAAAATTTCTCAAAAATTACCAATTTTTTTTTCAACTAAACACAGCCTTACATTCTCTTACAAAATTTCAGTCAAATAACATCCAAATTCAAATAATATTACACATATAATATCTCATCATCGCAATATATCTCATATATTCCACAAATTTTGTTAGAAAAAAACATTGGTCATGCGCTTCTTGACGCACTTTTTTATATTTCCAATTTTACCCCTACATTTCACCCTATAAATAAAACCCTCCTTACCACCACCCTTCATACAGACCATCACACACTCTCACACATTCAAAAACACACACATTTTCCTTCTTTTTCACCGGAGATAATGTCAGCGCAAGGCCGTGGACGCGGCGGTGGTAGAGGAAGCAACCAGCCGTACGGTGTCCGATCATCAGCTCCGATGGCTCCGGTTCAGCGTCCGGTTCAACCAACGCCGGTCGGTGCTGGTCGTGGTCTACTAAGTGCCGGAGCGCAACCGTTTTCATCACCGCTTCACTCCGGTGCGTCCTCTTCAACCGCACCGCCACCAACTGCTGAGCTTAGCACGCTCTCACTCGGTGCACCGGTTCACAACGAACCATCTGGTCCGGTTCAACCGGTTTTTGGAGAGAAATGGGCCGCTGGTCCACCTCCGGTAGCGGTACCGTTAGTTCCGTCATCGTCAAAACTGCATAAGGCTCCGGCTAGACCTGGTTTTGGTACGATTGGGAGAAAATGTATGATCACTGCTAATCATTTTCTCGTAGATCTCGGTGATAAGGATCCACATCAATATGATGTAAGTAATTTTATGTTACTTTACATTACTTATATCTTCTGTATCTATCTATATCTCTATATATCTGCGTGCTGTGTTTGTTGTTTCTGTTTATAGTAGTAATTTTTACATGTTGTATTATTTTTGTGAAATACTAGTAGTAATATAGTAATTTTTGTATTTAATGAAAGTTTTCTGTCACAGTGTATGTTGATGTTGTTTTTATGCATATGAAGTAATTTTATATTTGAGGAAGTTTTCTGTTTCTGTTAGCATTATTTGTTTAAATTAAAGTGTTATCTGTACATATACAATAATGTTATATATATATATTTTTTAGTTGTTGTGTTGTCTGTAAAAATAATTTTAGATCTGATATTAAAAGTTATCTCTTATATATACTGGTTCATTGATGTTGTTTTATTAAACATAAAATAAATAATTATAAGAGTGTACATAGTGGTCAACTTATACTAAATGTGTGTGTAGTTTATATATATTTGGTTATATATATTTGTGTTTTGTTATTTGAAGGAAGTTTTCTTCTACAGTATATAAACATTGGTCTATGCATGTTGTTTTCTGCATAGAAATGCTACTTTTGTGTATGGAGGTTTACTGTTATGTATGCTAGTCTGCTCATGTTGTTTTCTGTATAATACTTTATGTACGGAGGTTTACTGTTATATATGCTGGTCTATTATTTTGTTTGTATGTAGAAAAATAATTTCATATTTCATGGATGTTTTAAATATATAAAACTATATTTTTCTATTGGATGGAAGTCTTCTGTCATATATTTTGGTATGTTGATGTTGATTTATTGCATATATAAAATACATATTGTATTTATGAAAGTTTCTGTGTGTGTATATTGGTTAGTTTATGGTTGATGTCAATTAATATATATAAACTTATTTTCTATTTAAAGGAATTTTATATTTATATAAATATGGTCTGATGTTGTTTCTTTATGCATAAAAAGTAATTTTTATATTTATAGAAGTTTTCTGTTACATGTCTCTTTATATTATCATGTTATGTCATACAGCATATACATGTACTTTTGTGTTACTGTTCAGTTTTCACATAGATTAATTTTTAATTTGTTTTTAGGTGAGTTTCTATGATATAAATGAGCTAAAAAACATTCTAGTTATAGCTCTGTTTGGATATTGTGGATATATGTTTTTTAAATTGTTACACAAATAGTAAATTTAATTTTATTTGCACATTATAATGTAAGTTTTCTATAACATATATATGGTGTGTCCTATTTATGTTATAGTTTTCTGCTACTTATTGTAAAGTTATTTGTTCTTTATCTATGGAAATTATTTCAGTTTTAAGTAATTTTTCACACAAGATGATTAATGGTATTATATATTGTTTGTAAATTATATTGGTCTGCTTGTATCATTTATTACAAAAATGTTGGTTTCATATTCTGTTTGTAATTAGTAATGTAAGTTCTGTTATACATACTGTGCTTGTATCATCATTTTGACATACTTTTTTTGCAATTCATAGTGTAAGTTGTCTATAAAATGTATTGTGTCTCTGTTTAGGTGTTTATGTCATATTTTCACCTAATAGCTTAATGTTTTGTTTGCAACTCATAATGGATCGTCTTCTACTGGTGTCTTACGATACTATTTATACAGATGTTATTTTATATTTTGTATACACGTTATAATGTATTTATACTTGTATTTATACTTTGTTTGTACAGGTGACAATTACCCCTGAAGTGACATCGAAGTCCAAATGCAAAGATATCTTAAAATGTTTAACGGAGAAGTACCAGGTTTCACACTTGGGCAATCGGCGGTTAGCTTATGATGGAAAAAAGAGTGCATTTGCCGCTGGTTCACTCCCATTCGAGTCCAAAGAATTTGTCATTACTGTCCCTGACAAAGATGGGTATAAACACTTCTGCCATTCTGTTTATTATCATCTTCAAGAAACTGTTTAGATATTTAGTACTAATTATGTTGGTTTATGTTAAATCTGTAGGAGAACACGTGACTTTAAAGTCAATGTGAAGTTTGCTGCTAAAAAGGAGGTTGCTCATCTAAGGCAGTTTATAAATGGTAGAAGTCATGATGATAATCCTCAAGAAACTATTCAAGCTCTTGATGTGGTTTTAAGAGAAACAGCTTCCAAGGGGTTAGTCACAAGAGTTATTACTGTTAGTTTTTTTATTTTATTTTATTTCTTTTTAATATATGATATTAATGAAAAATTTGTGTTTGGAATGCAGAAGGGAAATTGTTGGGAGGTCTATATTTAGTCCTGTTTTTGATCAGGGTCCACTTGGCAATGGTATTGACTATTGGAGAGGATTTTATCAAAGCCTACGTCCCACACAGATGGGATTATCACTCAATATCGGTTAGAACATAAATGTGATTGTATTATTGTTTGTCTTAAGTAGTATTTGCTGGTTAACTCTTAGTTTTGTTGTTGAGAAGATATGGCAGCAAGGGCTTTTTACAGTAACACTATTGTGTCTGATTTCGTCATGGAGTTCCTTAGCAAAGATTTAACTAGGCCACTGTCAGATCAAGATCGAATTCGAGTACTGTTTACTAACTCTGTAGATAATCAGATATAAATGGTTTATAACAACTGCTAACTCTTAAAAAAAAACTGTAGGTGAAAAAGGCGCTGAAAGGTGTGAGGGTGGAAGTTTCTCGTGGTGCTGATTACAAAAGAACTTACAAAGTTCAAAACATAACACCGCAGAGTATCAACCAGCTCACGTAAGCTTCCAACATTTATTTCGAATCACCTGAGCTACATTGTGTGTCGCAGTTGGATTTTAGATTAAGAGTTTTGGCTCCATTTTGACCCGACCAGACCCAACCGTTTTGCCATTCCTATATATACACCCATACACATATATTTCAATGTTTGTATGTGTGCTAATTTGTATTTTAAGCTAATTTTCTTTGGCCCACATTAGTTTTCTGAATTATATGATGGATTAGTTATCATGCAATGATTATCAATAGAACTAAGTCAATTAAAATTATGATGCATACGTTTCTGTAGTATTTGAACTTTTTGTATATCTTACCTTATTATATATATATATATATATATATATATATATCGGATTGTAGATTTCCTGTTGATGATGGAGAAACTATATCAGTTGTGAATTACTTCCGTGACAAGTACAACCTCACCCTGAAATATCCGTTCCTACCTGCAATCCAAGCTGGCACAGATGCGAAACCAACATATCTACCCATGGAGGTTCAATTCACTGTTACTATATATTTTAAGCCTCTTAATTATATATGATATTAACTGACGTATGACAAACATACGTTGACACCAATATATATATGTAATAAAGATTTGCAGGCTTGTTGATAGTCAGCGCTATTCTAAAAAGCTCAATGAGAGGCAGGTTACCGCAATGCTCAAGGCCACTTGTAGACGTCCCAGAGATCGCGAGAGAGAGATAGACAGCGTATGGAATTGCACCCTTTTTTTCTGTCGAAATATTTGGTATCATTATTTCAAGAAATCTGTTTCTTAGAAGATCTTTTTTGGTAATTCTAGGTACTAAAAGGTAACAAGTATAACCAAGATAAACTTGTGAAGGAAGATTTTGGCTTGCGAGTCAGGGAACAACTTACTTCAATTGAAGCTCGAGTCCTTCCACCTCCACCAGTAAGTAGTTTAATTATTCTAGTTTTATTTTTGCTTTTATATTGTATTCATATTTCTGTTTATGTGACTTTGAAAATTTCCATGGGTTCAGCTCAAGTATCATCAATCAGGGCGTCAATCAGAGGTTCAACCAGCTGTGGGTCAATGGAATATGATTGACTTGGTAACATTCCAACCTTTCGCTTTCATTGTAAACCTATTTGTGAACCTTATAAGATAATAACATTTGTTTTTGGTGAATGAACTAGAAAATGATCAATGGAGGAAAAGTAAGTTTCTGGGCTGTAGTCAATTTCTCCAGGCATAGGCAAGATGCGGTTAACCGTTTCTGCCATGGAATCATATCAATGTGTCAAGACAAAGGGATGGTATAAAAATATATATGTTTAACTTCGTTTTCTCATCATTTTCAAGTAAAACAGCCAGTTCATTAGGGTTATTTTTGTAGGCATTTACTCAGCAACCCTTGATTCAGAGTCAAACTGCAGCTCCTCACAACATTGAGAAGGTGCTAGTTGATATTCACCGTCAAAGTTCTGCTCAGTTAGCACGAATTGCACCTGGACAATCACTTCAGTTATTGTTTGTCATTCTACCTGAAACAAGTGGGTCTTATGGAAAGATTAAAAAGGTCTGTGAAACTGAATTGGGAATCGTTTCACAATGCTGTCAACCAAAACATGTTATGAAAATGAATCGCCAGTATTTTGAAAATGTCGCGTTGAAAGTAAATGTGAAGGTATGCTACTAACATATGCACAGTTTAAATGTAAAATGTTATGTTTATGATATTCACATAGTTTCTGATTATTTCATTAATGAGTTTATTACAGGTTGGGGGAACCAATACAGTTCTGTCCAAGCAGCTGCAAGTGATATCTGAACGGCCAACGATTATATTTGGTGCTGATGTTACCCATCCTCAACCAGGGGAGGATTCTGGCCCTTCTATAGCAGCTGTAAGTTTCTTTATCTTTATAATAATCACCTTCTATAGTTATTTTAAATTAATGATATGTACTCACTAAGTTAAATTTGATATTATTATAGGTAGTCGCTTCAATGGACTGGCCATATGTTACTAAGTATCGAGCATTGGTCTCTTCCCAGCCCCATAGGCAGGAAATTATTGAGGATCTCTACACAAGTTTTGTAGATGATAAGAAAGGTGTGGTTCACAGGGGAATGATCAGGTAATCATATTAAACAATTGAAATTGTTTGCACTCTGATTTTTGAATATCTAACCTGGTACCTGCTTTACAGGGACCACCTTATTGCATTCAGGAAAGCAACTGGACAGAAGCCTCATAGGATTATCTTTTATAGGTTGGTGATACTCAAACTTCCAATATATCTTTCACTCCTTGGATCATTAGATGTTATTATTACCTGATAACATAAACTGTTTGTGCACAGAGATGGTGTTAGTGAAGGCCAGTTTAATGATGTCTTGGTGCACGAGATGGATAAAATACGAAAGGTAATTTCTTTTTAAAAAAATAATTAAATTGCTGTTGTATGTTAGAACTTAGAAATTGTTCTATTTTAATACAGGCTTGTGTATCACTAGAGGAGAATTACATGCCGCGTGTTACGTTCATCATTGTGCAAAAAAGGCACCACACTCGTTTATTTCCTGTGAATCATGGAGACCGTGCAAGCACTGATAAAAGTGGAAATATTCTTCCTGGTGTGTAGCATTGCTGTTGTATGTTAAAAAAGATTGGTTACTGTTATGCACTTATTTTCTGAATGCTTCTTGTTAAACGTTTCAGGGACTGTTGTGGACACCAAAATTTGTCACCCTACAGAATTTGATTTTTACCTCTGTAGTCATGCGGGAATCCAGGTAAACCAATAGAAATTAGATATAACATAACTTAGGTGGGTTGTATTTTCTGTCATAATGATATTATTAGTTTGTTGAACCGATTTTTTGTGCAAATTTTTGTAGGGAACAAGCCGCCCTGCACACTACCATGTTCTGTATGATGAGAACAAGTTCAGTGCTGATGGATTGCAGATGCTTACCAACAGCCTGTGTTACACGTACATCACTAAAACTGTTAATATTTCTAATTAGTTTTCGCTTGAATTATATATTTTACTTAAGTATTTGTTTACTTTTCAGGTATGCTAGGTGCACAAGGTCTGTTTCGATAGGTATGCACTTAACCTTCAAAGTTTTACAAAACAATATATTGTTAAGTTGTTATTGTGGAAAAAATTTAGTAATGTCATATTTGTTTCTTGCAGTTCCTCCAGCGTTCTATGCTCATCTGACTGCCTTTAGGGCAAGGTACTACACTGAAGGAACAGGAGCATCTGAGAGTGATTCTGGTGTGAAGGCAACTCGTGAAAAGACTGCAGAAGTACGTGCTGTTCCGATGGTTCGTGATAATGTGAAGGCTGTGATGTTCTTTTGTTGAAGATTGCTATGGCTGTTTAATTGATTCGTTAAATATTGTTTAAAGTTTAAACTAGGTTTTTGTTGGTGGGATGATACAGTCTTTTGATACTTTAGTGGTATGGTGTGGTTGAACTTTGGTCTATGGGCCGGTTTTGGTAGGTTATAGTGGTGCATGCCATTAAAACATACTTTATGTAAGGTTTATAACCTATATGTTACCTGTTGATGGATGAAAACTTATTATTATCTTTTATGTTACCTTTTGCTTGATGAAAGCTTATCATCTTTTATCCCTGAATATATGAGCCTGGTTTTCAGTAGGCTTTAGTCCTTGATAGTTTGATTGAAGCATGATTTCTGGAAGCACCATCCCTGGTTAGCATTAGTCTCACTATCAAAATATAGGACCAATTTTGATGTGATGGTCTTGGACCGACTTAAGGTTCTTTTTTCGCTGCTTTTTATTGCATGTTGGTTTTAAAAAGAGGCTTACTGATAATGAACTTAACACAACATGAGGCTGTAAATATGAAGTAAACAGTCACCAAATCCTTGAAAAATGTTTCTAGTACTATATTAAGTAAGATGGGATTGGTTAGACTTATATAAGGAGACTTAGTTGTAGAGACTTCTATACAAAATGACAAATCTAGAGGTTTTTCTCTCGTGTCAAGCGATCTATTTTTTCTCAAACAAAATCTCCGTTATGTTTTAACATATAAGTTATAGATTTAAATGTTGTTAACGATACATGAAAGTAGAGTGAAGTTTTTAATCAAATAAAGAGTAAGAAGGCAGGCCTAATTTGTGCACATCTATATAACGACACTTGCTGCTTGTACCTTATATATACAACATTCTTGAATAAAAAAACCACGTAGGTTTGAAGTCCACCTATCATGGTCTTAAACTGGAAAATAATCCATGAAAATGAAAACATTATTGACACTTGCTGTCAATATTTGATCTACAGGATCCAAGAAGTCTCAACATGTTTATTGACATTTCGATTGAAGACTGTGTTAATGGCACCATGCTATCTTTGATTTACACATCAGAGTGAAATGGAAACAAAAACAAAGAACACGATGAAAAGCTAAGTATTAAAAACTTCCACAAACGTTCACATTTTACAACATTGTGTAACATATATATGTATTACATACAGATGTAGGTGTTCCTATATTAAATTGCTAAGAGCTGATTTACCATCCAGTTGCTATTTAAACAGAAAACATGCCAAGGGTTTACACTTAGACTAAACGCAATAAGATTTCCCCCCCCTCCTTTTTGTGAAAAACTAACATGTTACAAGGAAGAAACTACTAAATACTGATATATGCACCATGGAAGTGAGAATCATAATGGGAGTCAACATGTAACGAATGTTCTGCAGTGAACTAGCACTTGACATCCTTCTGCGACCACTTGATTTAGTAGACACATTTACAGGCGTTTTACCTAACAAAATGAATCAGAATCCTAAGAAATTAGTCTCATTTACATTATGTTAAATAAGGCAATGTTTATAGGACTTACAGTCATGGTCAACCCATCCGATCCTTTGACCACCCAAGTCGTAGACAACACTCTTGTCTTTCAAAACAATGTCTGCATGATATATGATCGCTTAAAAGGTAATCAAGAACTCAAAGAATATAAATTCTAGGGGTGGTGAACTGGTGATCTCGACCCAGTTTATTTGTAATTGGGTCGATTTGAGTTATGTTTTATCCTAAATGGTTCAAACGAGTTGGACCAGTTAAAGCCCCCCAAAATGCAACTTTAGTGCATGTAACCTCCTAAGCTCTCTATTCGAACATTTACATTATACTTGTAAATTCCTCTTTTCTTCAATCATATCTAAAATATCAGTTATTATCATAAAAAAAAAAAAAAAAAGGTAATAAGGAAAAAAGTGGACAAAAAGTGCTGGCAGGTCAACCCAATTCGACTCCTAATTTGTAACTGCTATATTATATTTGAATGCTTATACCTCCTAAAATAGTGAATCCTTGACTCTTAACTTTCTGAAACCCAATGCACCATGCTGACTCCCCATCCTAAGCAGTTAGCACAGATGTAGTTCTTGTTCAAATTAGTAAGAAAAAAAAAGAAATTCGCTCGTTTTAATGGAAAAGGCTAACTTGTAATACTCCTAAGTTTATAAATACCACTTCTTTCTGTTTCAAGAGATAGTTCTCGGGTTTTAGCACCATTGATGCCTCACCAGCGAAATTTAAGCTCACTTTCGGAAACATCTCAGACACACTGAAATAGATAAAAAGCAATTAGAAGGAAGTGATAATAAGTGAATTAAGAATCTATGAAACTTTCAGAATAGACCTATTCTTAGTTATATAACACTGATATCCCTTTGCTTCAACAGGCTTGACAGATTGAGGAACGGAATTTGTAATCTGCAGAAACATAAGTGATATTAACTTAATGCAAAATTGTCAATGAGTTTTAAGTCATATAATAGCATATTTTCAACCCTTTCACCGGATACAGGTTATTCTAACGACTTGGTGCTTGGGTGGCATACACTTGGGCGCTTATGTGGCATATATTTGTCATATTGGAACAAGATTCGAATAAAAAGTAGGTTGTTCATATCGGTACTGTTTGGAAAGTAAGTTGCTATTATAAGGCTTAAACTCATTGATAAAATATTTAGGAGAAGCGCAAGGCTATGAAATTTATGGCAATTTATACTTACAGCTTCTACAAAGGGATTGTATGCCTTTTCTGCTAGGTATCCGAGAGTTGTTCCAGAATCAATTATGGTTCCTTTCCGGTTATGTGATGATCTAAAAACTGATGGATCTATCTTCAGTGTTTTGTTATTGACAGAAATACTTTGCAACTGTAGATTATAATGTGGCCTGCCAAAAACAGTAGTTTCCTATATCAAAGAGTCAAAGACACCTTTTATCCCTAGAACAGAATTCTGAAATGGGAAAATCGCATAGAAAGGTAAACAACATTTTTCCGCACTTCTTATGCACTCACGAAATGGCTCAAACTCTTAAGTTAATTCGTTTCCACATGGAAGAAAACTTACTCTGATGAAACAAGTGGCGAATAGACCATATTTGGATCCATAATTTGACCAAGAACCAAAATACCACCTCCATCACCATCACCAACAAGACAATGAGAAAATGCATCAGGAGCTGCCCCTAGCGAAGCGAGTTGTGAGATAACAGATAAACCTTGTTGACCAAAACCAAAGATCCCATCAACCGCTCTTTCTGGTCTAGACAACTCCCCAGATTGAGCTGTGCTACAACTGTTCATAATTCAGTTAAATCAAAAAAGTTTTCACTCGAAACTATGAAGAAATTATTCGATAGGCAAATTGTATGTACATGTAACTAACTAGGGAAAAATCACTGTCTTTCAACCCATAAAAACACAATCGAAGCTTGAATATCTTGATCTAAGGCAACGTTAACGGGCATATATTAAAACCATTTCATAAAAAGTCAACATGGTCTAAGTTACTCGAACATCACTTGCCATGTCATTAATTTTGACAGGTTTCTGAGTCAAGTTACCTTAGATCAAAATTTAATACCTTTGATGGTATTTCTCGGCCCAGCTATGTTAAAATAGAAATTCAAGCAAAGTTAGTTACTCCCTTCGTCCCAAAATGTATGTCTAGATTTATTTTTAAATGTATCCCAAAAAATGTTCACTTCCAAAATACTTTATCAGATTTTCTATTCGATACTTAGTTATGCATTATAAAAATTATGTCTCAAAAGTGTGTATGTGTAAGGGAAAAATAGACATTTGATTGTTTAGAAGTGCAATAATTACATATTCCGAAAATTATATATCTGTTGTTGAGTGGAAACATATTTTGGAACGAATGTGGAACCGCTTAGAGTTTTTATACTGTTAGCCCTTATTCAGTTAAGAACTATACTGTTAGCCCTTATTCAGTTAAAAACTCACCCGAACATAACTTGGGATGAAGCATTTGTGTTATGATCAGACATCATGTCTAAATGGATTAAATCGGACACATAGTAACCCGATGTTGCACTACCATCTCCATACTTAAATGTGTAAGTGCACTGCTTCTTTGAACAATCTGCATCACCAGATTCGATTCCTATAGAACATCTTTTGTCTAAACAAGATATCAAAGAAGACGTTGATGAACTTGAAGGGTCGTAAAGTACAATTGGAACCTGTTTTGGTATGAAAACTTGGTGTCACCATTTAGTCATATGGAAGTCTACCATAATGTGTACATACTACAAATGAGAGTGTATGTAGAATAATACTTCGAGTCCACTCGATGTCGGGCAACCTTTGCAATCTTTGCAACTGACCCATAACACATCGCTGCCCGTGTCAACTTGTACATAATATTCCTTTGGTGGAGAACCCAATTGGACTTTTGTATAATAAAGCCTACATGAAAAAAATATATCTCCTAAATAAAAAATGTTAAGATCAAACACCAAATAAGAAAGAACCAAAGGTACCTTCAAGGATAACTCATCTTCCTTATCAAAGTAAGGAAAAACATTGCATTTAGATTTTTGAAACAAAAACGAGTCCATACATCGACTAACAGAGCTAGAAACGCTACGAAATAAAAAATAAAATATATAGTTTATGAATGTACGCTAATAATATGTAAGACATCCTATGTTTTGAATGACTCTACTTTTACGTACATCGAACGAAAAAAGATGAAATGAATCTAGAAATACTACCCAACGCGATAAGGATCATATGTGCCTTCAAGTGGGAAATTAATAACATCTTTTTTAGAATGCTGTTGTTTCTGCTGCAGGATTCTATGACGCCTTAAAGTATCTCGATCTCTAAGTTGGCTCAACTCCATTCGATCATTGTGCGGAAAAGCTCGCTCCAATTTAAGACTCACCGGAGAATCACAGACAACAACCACTTGCTGCAACAACACCGCCACAACAATGCTACACAATGTAAAAGTAGCCGGAATCGGCATTCTCTTTCAGTCTGGTTTTTTTAATCCTTTTGCCTACCTTTATTCTTTCTGGACTTGCATTAAACAATGCAATTGCAATAAAGGCTTGATTTATGATACATACACAAAATGTACATATGTTGACAAGGATTCTGATTGTTTTATGTATGATCATATGGAAAGATTTAAGAGAATGATGAGATGTGAAATCCATTTTGGATTTGGTAAAAACTATTGGTGTTTGATGAAGAATGATATAAACCCTTAAATTTAAAAGACCGTGATATCACATCCACAAATTTTATTAATTCTTATGAATAAGATAACAATCCCGTTTTTCCCCCTGAAAAATCTCTCACCCAGCATGCAAGTCTTCTTCTTGCTACAGTGAAATACAAAAAAACATGATCTTGTTAAAAACATTGAGAATCAGCGGACAATAGGCATTAAAAGGTTGATAATTCACACACCACCAAAAGAATTTCGTACACCACCAACTATAGTGGTCATGCAAATAATTTATGACCGATTAGTCACATTTTCGGGTTTTCTACTCAATCGTATGTCATATAAGTAATTTATGAATCATTGAAATTGAAATTTATATTGCAATTGATATCATCCAAATCATAAAGGTATACATATATCATCAACAAAATTTGATCGAATAGCCTTAAAATTGGACTTGCATCATTTATCCGAGTTTTTATAATATGATCCAGGAAGAAAATCAATTAGCTAATTATTTACAATTCACAAAATATACTCCTAACAACTATAGAAATGAGAAGAACCACCTTTATCAGTAACTAATCTCATGTAAGAAACTAATTAAATTAGCAGCAACTGACACATATAAATATACGTACTATTTTAGGTTTTGATATGCAACTGTGACTAAAATGTCATTGTGATAGAAACAGAAGTTGCCAAAAAGAAAATTACGATCAAAATGAGATTGTAGTACAATATATGATTTTGGATGCAAATTAAGTACAGAAAGACCAGTTTAACTCTTTTGAGATCTCAAGAAAAAAGAAATAAATACTTCAAAAACACCTTCATGACCATCTGTCATTCTTCTGCCAGAAGAAGTGAAGTGCATGAAAGAAGTGAAGATAATTCCTCTGGTGTTGCCAATCCAAAACCTTGCCAACGTATTCTACCAAACTTGTCCAGCAAGAACATGTAACTGTGCAGCATTAACAATAACAAAGCTCATGTAGAGGATGGACAATACTAAAAAAGCTAAAAGTTGAAAAGAACAAATGAATGAAGGGAGTTATACCCAGTTAAAAGGTTCAGTATTTTCAGCTCCTTTCTGAAGTAATAATGGTCGCCAAAAGCATACGCTATCTGTCTCTGCAAAACACCATTTTCCAGGGGTTTCGACTTCTTTAACATTAAAAGTAGAAGCTTCTTTATTGGGGTCAGAGATAACAGCCATGATTCAATGACAGAGATCTGAATATATGAAATGTGTAAATTATGTCTCAATAATGGAATTTAAAGACATGCAAAAAAATCTAATATGAGTGGATAGAAGCTGCCACAATCATATATGAAATACCTCATATAACTGAACTTTATCCGAGTCTTTAAAAGTTTCAACAAAAGGAGCACTCCAAGAATCAATCATTACCTGTACAAAGAAAGCATTTCAGTTCCAATGCAGTATTTACATAGATTACTCACAGCTAAGTTGATTAATGGGTTTACTAAATACATAAGTCTTAAGATATCATGGTTTAGAAAAAAAAAACATCACAAATTAAGCACAATAAATTTAAAAACAAAATTACAAGAAGAAAACGACATTAGAACCTGTGAAGTTGCACGGAATGAAAGACACATCAATGTCGCTTTCGGGATATCAGCCTTCAATGATTCAGTATCAGTTCCAAAAGTGGTAATCGGGAGTTTAAAACATTTTCCAGCTGAATAGTTAACTTCTAGCTGAGGAAACTTCACAGCTGCCATTGCTGGAATAATAACTTTATTTGCAGTAGCAATCTATATATACATATCAAATGCAAGCTCAAATCACATATTAACCTATAGAATTTTTTATGAACAACAACCACATAAATGAGTTTTACCTTGCCACCATGTTCTTTAAGTTCCGCCATATCAGCAAAATATCCCCTATTCATTTCATCTTTACTGCCCTAAATCACATAAGATTCACGAATCTATAATTAACCACAGCTTACAATATAATCCACACAAGAACCATCAGCAATTACAAAGCACAAAATCACAACTTACAGCCGGGCACGCTCTTTCTCGATCGCATCCTTATTTCCAAGCTGCATTCAAATTTAAGCCTCATTAGATATTACAGCATCGTAACACAAACACATTACCACTTCGAATTATAAATACATAGACAGTAATCGTCGCTCACTGCACAACACTATTACATATATCAAATTCAGACAATCAGACTACAGCATCACTAATGCCTAGGGTTTGGTTTACGAAATACCGACTCCAAAGTAACCCTAACAATTTAGAGAAATGCTAGGATCCCATAAATTTTACAAACACATTTTCACAAAATGATGTGTAATCATATGTGGACCAATCACATGTTTTTTTTGTTTCTATCTCATTGTTCTCTCTCTTATTGTGATGGGTACAACTCATTTTGTAAAGCCTTTTTTGTAAAAACTGTGTGGATGTATCATTTCTCAACAAATTAAGAAAGATAAAACACAAGCTGTAACTTTCTCTTCAAATCACATTACAAGTAATCAAACTCACACTATACAACATTATAATCGCCTAGAATTAAAAGTATACACATGCCTTCATCACAAATTTCAAAACAGTAACCCTAAGATTTAAAAAACGGAAAAACATTCAGTCATTTCAGCTTCACATCACTATAAAATAAATCAAAGTATGATTTCATAAATGCCTAAAGTTGGGTGTTAAGGAACACCCAATTCAAATTACAAATGCTCTTAGGCTAACGCTATAATAAATGAAACATGCTCGCTTCACAGCACTAAAACTGAATCGGATTCACATTATATGACATCATTAACACAAATTACAACATAGTAACCCCTAGCATTATAGACACCAAGACAGAGAATTGCCATTTCACAGTTCTATTATATCAACCGAATTCACATTACAGGACTTCATTAACACGTAGGGTTTGATTTACAGTAGTACTGAACTCAAATTAGGCTTCATCACAGCTGACAACATAATCACCTAACAATTTACAGTAAAAACTATAACACAAAGAGTGATCACAGCTTCACATTACTATAAATCAATCAAATTCACCTTATACGAATTCAATAATTCCTAGGTTTGGTCTCCATAAAGAAAAAAAATCCAACATAAAATAAAACTACAATATAAATCGCAACATCGTAACCCTATCATTTCGAAAACCTAAAACCACGGAGTAACTGTAACACTATGTAATATCGAATTACTGATACGTAGGGTTAGGTTTTCGGTAAATTGAAACGATAAATCGACTTACCTGATAGAAATCGAGAAAACGATTGGAGGTCAACCGTGTGGGGACGTTGACCGGTAAGAATAATTTATCTTCTTGAGTGAATAACAGCCGTGAAGTTAAACTGACCGCCGATTTAGAACACGCGAGCTGCTTCAACCGCAACATGATTCCGTCACCGACGACGGATTTTGAATCGGCGTGTGGGAGCGATTGAGAGTAGCTGACGCAGGGTTTCGAGTTCTTTGGTATAATAACCCGACACATGATTCGTGGATCGTGGGTCTAAACTTTGGATATCGGATGGGCCTTGACCCGATTTTACGGATACATCAATAGTGTTCAAAATCGGGTTGGAATTTAGTTGAAGCCCAAACTCTTTTTAATAAGAAGGCTGAAGCCCAAACTCTTTTTGATAAGAAGGCTGAAGCCCAAACTCTTGTTTGTTATACGTAATTTTTGTTAGTCCTTTGACTCCTTTCTGCTCAAAAAATATTATTTAGTCATTCCATCCCCAAATTTATTGCACACATAAAAAAAGACATTAATTGATATAATAACTTTATAGTTAATTATACTCATTTATATTTTGTGGTGGATACTTTATTTGACTACCCTAAAAGAAAACGTCAACTATATATATAAAGCGGAGGGAGTAGTTTGTTTGTTTGTTGTTGATAATTACATAAATTGCAATTTTCATCTCAAACGAATCAGGTTCATACTAGATGTTTTGATTCTGCTATGAAGAGTAAAGTACATAAATTCCATACATTACTAATTCATACATGTGTACAACACCACATAAGTCATAAGCACGTATGCAACATCATTATAACATGGGTAAAATGGTGTATGTTATTATTTGATGGTGTAAAATCAACTTTTATCAAAGGGAATCTGATGATTCTAAGTAAATATTATCTTGAGATCTAACATGAGGCTGCTTATTTGTTCAAATGTATTTGCTTTAACGTTAAAGTTTAACTTTTTGTAAATTATTTAAGGTTTATGGTTTCAAAGTGTATTATAATGAAATCTTGTTGGAACTGTCCATATTCGGTTCATCCTTCGAAACCATATCACATCTCGAATATGATGAATATGATAAATTGAGACGGTACTTTGTAAATACGTAATTATCTTGACTAGATTAACCATTTCTTGATTTTTCAAGCGTATGAGAAAAGAAAGATCTTGTTGTTTCTTCAACAATATCTTATCTGTAGTGGACCTCTAAGTAGGATTCGTATCCAGATAAAGTTCTGACCATCTGTTCAGATAAAAAAGAACGAACAGATCTTGTAGGTTTCTTAAGAAATTCTTCAATTTATTCCATTGTTAGGAATTTTAATTTGAACCCAAATAACACAAACAATTGAACACAATTGTACCCACAAATCAATGGATAACGTAAATGCTAAAAGGTAAATCAACACGAGGAATTAACGTGGTTACATAATATTGGGGAGATTAACTAGAGAGTATTTCGTATTATTTTTGTGACTTAGGGTTTACATAAAAGCTACCGGGTTACAATATATAGTGTACATAACACGGAAACAACTTGCTACTTAAGTTTTGTGCAGGTCGGTCGGGTACCCACCGGGTTGGAAAGAGTACCCACCGGGCAGTCATAATTCTTCAAAAACTCGTGTCGCAGCTTCTTCTTTCGCGTGCCCTGTTCCAGTGTGATAACTCTCCGTCACCAAAGTACGAATTTTACTCGCCAGGTAAGCTTTAATCCCACAAGATATACTAGTGCCGGGAACTTAACATCGAGTTTTTCACCATACTCAACAATACGTTATCTCTTTTATTATTATATTCAGAAAATTAATTGTATTTCTTAATTAAATTTGTCAATTTCGTGTATTGTATGTACATTTTCCTTTTTGACAAGGTTAAAAAGGTAATGTTTTCTTTTTTGTCAACGCCGAAAATGGAAATTAAAGTGTACGTAATTGACATATTCAATACATACAATTAAACAATTAAAAGTATGTATCATATAATAATAAAAATAGTCAAAATATAATACACTTTAAAACAATAAAGTAAATATTTACTCTTACACAAATGATTTTAACAAGATTTCTATTGCCCGCGTGATGCGACGGGTTTTAGAAATTGGTATTTTTTACATAAATATTAAGCCTTAAATTTGGTTTTGGTTCACTTCTTTTAACCTTAATGGAATAGTTATAAACTTATACTTTTTAGGGAGTGATTCGTACACCACATGTTTTTAGTCATACATCACTAAATGTGCTTTACATTATTGTACGGTATAATATTTTATAGCATGCTAGTGGTGTACGAATCATTGCACATATTTTTTTGTAATTATAGATTACTAAAAAGTTTTAGAATACCAATGATATAACTATCTAAATAGCAATAACATAATAAGGAAATATTGGTGATAGTTATCCAAGTTAAATTTATCGTAGAAAAGCAATAACTATGAATATAATATTTTATAACTTTATTAATACTGTCTTTTTTTTCTAACTTATATATATTACTATCAGAGTTAATCGATTTTGTTAAATTGATGAAATTAAAACACAAAATATAACATCAAGTGGTGGTACAACATACTTAGTGATTAATTTTTACCTTCGTCATCATATATATATATATATATATATATATATATATATATATATATATATATATATATATATATATAAAAGAGAGAGAGAGAGAGAGTTTAGATCAAATGAGAACACTTCAAAAATAAGAACGGTGAGAATACATCATAAATGCACAACTAGCCAATAAAAATTATTAGATTCACAGTCATACATCACAAATATGCAAAGAAAAACAAATACACACTTCTAAAAATGCACAAAAATCGAAAAAATGATTGATGCACGATTATCTCTATAATTGTGCATCAATCATTTTTTCGATTTTTGTGTATTTTCGAAAGTTTAAATCTATTTTAATCAATTTTTCTACACATATTTGAGATGTATGAGTGTGAATCTAATGATTTTGTTGGCTAATTATGCATATTTTATGAAGTGTTCTTACCGTATGCATAATTAGCCAACAAAATCATTAGATTCACACTCATACATCTCAAATATGTGTAGAAAAATTGATTAGAATAAATGCGAAGTTTTAGAAATACACAAAAATCGAAAAAACGATTGATGCACAATTATAGAGATAATCGTGCATCAATCATTTTTTTCAATTTTTGTGCATTTTTAGAAGTGTGAATTTGTTTTTCTTTGCATATTTGAGATATATGACTGTGAATCTAATAATTTTTGTAGGCTAGTTGTGCATTTATGAGGTGTTCTCACCGTTCTTATTTTAGAAGTGTTATCATTTGATCCAAACTCTCTCTCTCTCTCTCTCTATATATATATATATATATATTAATTTATTCGTTTGAAAAATAAAACGCAAGAATTTAATAATAAATATTAAGATAGCTAATAACATGATAAAATAATAATAGTAAATATAAGTTATATTCTGATACCATCTCACTTTTATACAACTCCAAAAAAGTTTAGATGAATATTCAAAATAAGAGAATTAAACAATATCACTTTATGGTTTAAACTAATGTAGCCCATATATAATTTAAATATGTTAATAAAAAAAACAATGTAACATCAAAGACTTAAACTCATGTAACCCATAAAAAATAAAAGTCATTATCATCTAATATCAATTCATCAAACTACAACTATCTTATGATAATATATTTTGGATCAATATATATATATATATATATATATATATATATATAAATTAATATGCCATAAAAGACAAAAGTAGTTAATATTCATAACAGTTTATTAGTTAAAATTAAAGGGTAAAGATCAAAACATATATATATATATATATATATATATATATATATATATATATATTAATAATATGTCATAAAAGACAAAAAAAAAAGTTACTATTTATAGTATGTCTATATTAAGGGGGAATTAGTTTACTTGTCTACATTTATATTGGCATACAACACAATCCAGTGCTATAGTAATAGAAATTTAGTGCAAACTTGTAAGAAATATCAACGAGATTATATTTGGATAGAAATTCTTTCATGTTAAACACCAATGTGAAAGGTCATTTTTTGATACATAGTTACATACAATAGACTTGTACTTTTTGTTTTTGAGATCGGTAAGATGACAAACACGAGACAATTTCAATCCGATATCTTAAGTCATACACTCATACCCCAATGCAAGTATGGTATCCTGTCCACGTTTTCCTTATTTAAAGGGAGTTAATAAATACAACAAACAAATTAACTCAAACATCAAACTATACAATTTTCAGAGTACAAAGTACAAACACAACGAAGTATAAATTTGATGTATAAATCAAATTTTGTGTTGTTTTTATCACTCCCCTGTTTAAATGCTTTCCTCTCTCAAATTAAATGGTCACAATAAAAAATATATGTACTTGAAGAGAAAGTATTAATTACACTTAACTTTTGACAATAGCAAGTACAATAGCTTAGTACTCCAACTTACGTATATTTTTTGTATTCTGTATGTTTCTTTTTTCGTTTAATTTATATATATATATTTATATTATATATTTGTTAGAGCTTTCCGATTCCAACCGTGGTTGAATCACTTTCAAACCACTTCCGCCACATCAGTTTCTCACCAACTGATTCAAAACTGATTTGTTCCTACCAACAGTTTAACCACTTCTAAACCACTTTAATTTTAATTTAATTATTTAATATAAAACAAACACACACAAAATAATTAAAACATACTGGGCCCATTTTTTCAACTGATCACAAAAGTGATTATTTTTTCAACTGATACAAAAGTGATTGAACCAGTTAACCGGTTGAAACCACTTTTCATCCAAAATTGATTTGGAAGTGGTTAGGGTTGGCACCCCTCTAATCAACCACTTGATAACCGGTTGCCGTTGGGAATAGTCTTATTGTTACCACATACATTCTTAGTACGTATTTTCGGGTTATTGTATCTTCTTCCATCACCTCATGACATCCATAAAACCACCATCAGCTGACATCATACGCAAAACATGCATGTTCTTGATCGATGCGGCACAATAATAAATAAGGCCCATATATATAGTTGTCGAACATCCGCCCGCCTTTAGCATCACTCGTGCGGGCAGCTGGGATATCACACGCTATAGCAAATTTCAACATGTTTGGGAGTATTTCCGACTCCTTTGAAGGGTTACCCATATAAGAATTCGCTCTATCCGCCTTATAAGACCGATCTTCATTGAACCACCATTCTCAAATGTTGATCAATTAGTAATAGATTCTTGACCAGAGGATTCTCCACACGAATCGTAGCTAATTCTTCAACATTCATCATGAAACTTCCATCACCATCTATATCAACCACAACCGAATCACGTCTTGCAATGGCTGCCCTCATAGCAGTGTAAATATACTTATAAAACTGGGCAGCCCACATTAATGTTGCCCAACACCGGCCGGTACTTATAATCGCGGTCCCACCCGTTAACTCATCTAGCATCTTAATCGCATACTGCGGTGGAATCGCTTCAGCAAACGTCTTAAACCCTAAAAAACTACTTGGCGCCTTTTGTTCATCCAATGCCACCCACATTTCGCAAAATCGAGATCATTAACCTCAAATTCTCCTGCAAAATGTTGTTCAAACCCTATAACACCAACTTATTATCACCACAAACCGAAACATGAGGCTGCCTATTCTTCCCAATTTCAGCTGAATCAATGTCCGTATGAACAATTTCCGCTCTACTAGCAATTGTCTCAAATTTTTTCGTTACAATGATTGTGTAACGGGGAAACATTGTAACGGGGAAACTTGAGACGTTTGTTAGTAGAGCGAAAATCGTTCATATTGATATTGATTCAGCTGAAACCGGGAAAAATAAGCAGCCTCAAGTTTCGGTTTGTAGAGATATTAAGTTCGCGTTACAGGGTTTGAACCACATTCTGGAGGCAAATGTGAGGTTAATGATATCGAATTTGCGAAATGGAGGAGGGCTAACTCAACAAATCGCTTCAAGTCATCGCCCGAATTCAAACACCCACCACCCACATACAAAAGTAGCCGCTTCAACTCCGAGATTAATCGAATAATCTATTGTAACTGATGGTCATTCGGCGGTTTCGGCAACCGAGATAAATACCTGGGGTAATCGCATTGGTTCTTCCTATTTGGATACAACTAATTGTTGCTGGATATATTTAGTATGTCTATTAAAACGGGTCTGGGTTGACCCAAAGACGCTAAACAAAAAGCTTTAGGAATGATTTTAATTTCTAGGTATCTTTTAAGACTTCAACGCTTAAAACTAAATAAATATGTTAACGTGTTACTTCAACGATCAGAGTTTCTTTAAAAACGTCAGTTCCGATCATTTGCCGGGGAACTTGACAGGTGATTGCGACGACGGTGACACTGTCGAGTACAGCGTCAGCGAGACCAGTAATAAGGTTGGTGGCGCCGGGGCCGGAAGTGGCGATGCAGACGCCGGAAAGCCCGGAAGCACGTGCGTAACCTTCAGCAGCGAAAATGTCGCCTTGAACATGGCGTGGCATGAAGTTGTGGATTTTATGGGACTGGTTTAAGGATCGGTGGATTTCGACTGATGCACCACCCGGATAGGCAAAGATATCGGTGATCGTGACCGAGCTAGGAACTAATAATTGGAGGGCAAAAACTATTTTTTGATTATTTTTTAAGTTTTGGGGTCAGAACTTATAATAAACTATATAAATAACATTAAAAAAATTTCTTTTTTGCATGATTTGGAAAACTTTAGGGGTCATGCACCCCTCTACATCCGTCCATGTCGGTGACCCCTTCACATTCGAGGGCTTCCACGATGAAGTCGGAGCCTTTACGAGGTTAGTCGACGTAGTAACGAAATACGGATGTCTCCGGCGACAGAGGTTGGGATGTGGTGGTTGGTTTTGAGTGGACGTTAGTGATATGGAGATGGTGTCGTTTTGGGGTGATGGGGAATTGGGAGGGAGAAACGGTGGGAAGTGGTAGATTGTGGGTGGAAGTTGGTGGTGGATGTTAGTTGTTTGATGGTCGTTGTGTTACGGTTGGGTGAAACGATGACCGACATATTATCATATTTTCAAAGACATTTTAAAAATACAAAGAGAGGTTTATTGAATATAATAACTATAGAAGAGAAATTATATGTTGTGGTTATTTATACGTGTACCTCGGTTATATATATAGGTAAAATAGGTAATACAATACGATAGTTAGTGACGATTTTTTAGCTTAAGATATTATAATAGCATAACATTAGGAAAATTATAATTCAAAGTCGTGTACATAGTGTTGATTATTGAATTAAAATATGAGTTAAATTTCTGATTTAAATAAAATTGTAAGTACCTAATTAACTAATTAATCTTATTCTAATTGCTAATGTTATAATCCCGCTTGTAAAGAAGACTTTAATACATATTTGTATTCTTATTATCATGAAAATGTTATACATAACCTTAAAGGTTATAAATAAGAAATCCAAACACGTATTAAATATTTGTTCCTTAATAATAATCAACCGTTTATGAATATAACTTCACTCAATCAATTTGATATAATACCATTTTATGTATTAATATAACTCTTAAAAATTACCGTTGGAACTACAAATAGCAAGTACTTATTATTATATCTTGTGTAGATAGTTGCTTTTTAAATATATATATATATATATATATATATATATATATATATATACACACATACATATATCTTACGTGTTACTCCCTCCGTCCCAAAATGATTGTCACCAAATAAGAAATACACAGTTTAAGAAAAGTGCATTTATTGCTGTTGACTGCTAATAAGATTTTAACTTTACAATTTTCAAATATTTTGATTGGTTGATTTTGGAAGTGGGCAATAATTTTAGGACAAGCATAAATAGAAATGTGGACAAACAACTTGAAACGGATGGAGTATATAATTAAACGTATATTGTATATTGTGACATAATGATGTGTTATAAGGCGTGTGGGATGACATATACAATAAGAGCAAAATTCATTTATTTCACACATATATATATAATGAATTGAATGAGTCATAAAATATCTTCGAAATAAGCGAAACAAAGACATATATTGTGGGTATACACAATGATTTGTTATGAAAGTGTCACGCCACTAGTAATGACATGCTTATGTAGCCCCATAGGAAGTTAATATAGCTCATATACTCATAAAAGATTAAATAACATTAAACAAATGATAATCGAAATTAAGTACTAACAATGAAGGTAACATTGACAAGTTTAACAATTATAGGCCAATAACGTATAACACGAAAGTCAATAGAGTTAATAGGAGGTCAATAAACGTATGATTATGTTGTAGCAAATTCACCTCCGATTCGAGAATTTGATTGACGTACGTGTCGTGTATTAAATAGCTACCTTAGTTATTACTCCGTATAACTTATGATTAATAATTATACTAGTAGGGTACCCACACAATGTGACGGTGTCGAGTTTATAAAACAACGTTATTTTATGATGAAGATAATAGTCAGCATGTCAAACCGAGAAGACATATATAATGTAATTCACAAACATAGTGTCCAATTTTATTGTCGTAATAAAGATTTACTATACAAACACTTGCGTTTGAAAGTCAACGTAACGAGTACACAATGACATAAAAGAAAATGCAAGTGGTAATAGATGTCATTCTCACACTTTGCGATTTTATGACATATAGAAATCCATTGCAAGAAAAAGATTAAAACAGCAAATTAATCCACCATTGGTATTGCATTGGCTATCTTGATTCATAGTGAGGTGAGTGGTTTATTTGATAATAATTTATCTGTGACTTTGTATTCATATTCATATTGAGGTGAGTATTTGTAATGCTGAAGTTTTTTTTTCCAATTGAAATAAGTTTATACATATATGATGATTATGTAAAGGTTGTATGTTTGACATTTTGTAAAGGTTAATTGTTTATGGTTATTGGAATTGATATTTCACTTTAAATAGTTGGTGAAAATAAGGTAATTTTGGAAGTGATATTTACATATATGGAAAAGGGTAGATACTAATGATAACTTTGGAAAGGTTTAACATTTTAAATGATTCTATAGCAAAAAGCAAACCTATGGTCAACAATTTGTAAGCGATGGACATCGTAAATGGTGAGGGGTATTGTGGGAATTAAATTTTTAAGTACTCTTGAGACTCAACAAGCAAGACTCTTTATAGGTAGTTAGAGATAATTTATGATTAATAATTATATAATCATAAATAAAAAAGATTTACAATTTATTTTACTTTTTTATAAAAAAATTATGTTTACAATATTGCAACAGAGTATTATTATTGTAATGGTCCTAAAAACAGTGACTAACTAGATACCTTTCAGGTATCAATTAAAAATAACGGTGAAAGTTATTGGTCAACCAAATATTTAGAATTATATGGAACTCAAACTTCTTATTCCAATCCGATGTGGGATGGTTGTTACAAACTTCACCACTTGAAATTCCGACGTCTTCGTCTGGCCGAAACATAACCATGATATATACCTTCGGGTTTGAACTAAACACGATGGTGAAAGGTATTAGTTGACCAATACTTTGGACTTATAAGGAACTCAAACTTCTTATCTCAATAAGATATTGGATGGCTGTTACAATTTATAATATCACGTCATGGTCTCATGGACTTAAAAAAGGGGCGTAAATTTTCAGTTTTGGTACATGACTATATGAGGACTTGGAAACGTACAAAGTCTTTTTAGTTGAGTGAACTTCTGTATGGGGAACGTAGCTTTTAGCGATGTGACTCGCTAGACTGGCTACTTCTGGCGGAACATCTCAAATAGTGTCACGCTAAGCGACACATCTAGTGGTGTCTCCTAAATGGCAACGCAATTTGAGATTACTTCGTTAACGTCTCTATAGCGACATATTTAGTGTCGTGTTTTGCAACATTGTCTTCTAAGAAGAAAATCAACGACGTATCTAAAGATATAAACGATATCCACATCACTAAGACTGTCGTTATCTTCTTCGCAAATGACTATTTTCTAGTAGTGTCCCCCGCTCATCCACTTGCCCTCGATCTATATATACCATCCGTCATTTGCGTGCAATATTATCATTTCATGGTGGCCTGCAATATAATCTTGTCATAGTGGGCTTTGATTACAAAATGCAATGGTCAACTTGGAGTAATTGGAGCATCATTATCGCCTACTCAGTCATGTTACTTGCGTGCAGTTATTCTATAATCAACCTATCGGCATAGACCTGACTACTGAATTGTACAAATTGAATAAGGTTCACCAGGCCATCACTAAATAAGAAAGCATAAATTAAATAGTCTACCGAAATTGCTTAGAAAGTCCATTAAATGTATTATCCCAAGTTGCAATTGCTTCCAACAGATGCTTTTTTAATAATTATGTAAGGTGTGGTTAATTAATTTACATGTGATTTGATCTTTCGATAGTTTGATATTGTCATTCCCGCTTTGAGTATGAAATGCAATAGTCAACTTATAGTTTAAACATCATCATCTCGATCCGGCAAGGAAGCAACATTCACATATGTGATTCGATGTTATATATGGGTTAGTGTATTTTAATGCATATAACTTGTAACTAATGTATATTGTGTGTACTGAACTTAAGTTTGTTATTTTTAATACATCAAACTTTCAACAAAAGTGTATTTCAGTGTATTTTGGTGACGTTTTGATAATGTGTCAAACTCTTCATATGTTACGCGACACCTTAAATGAGCGACCAATTAGCAAAATACATTAAAACGCCCCTTTCAAAAGTTAAATGCACTAAAATATAGCAAACATAAGTAGAGTATACACAACAGATATTAAGCACAAATTAGATGGATATCTATACCATATAGTAAAATTATTATTGACCAACCGTGCCAGCGCTAAAATTAATGCAAAGTAATCTCTATAATTGCAATTTAATTATGAAAATTAGGATCCAATATTAATAGTAAATGTACCTTCTTCGCTTCATAAGCTGAAAACTACTCTGGAGGCAAATAAACTACAAATTTTAAAATCAATGATCATCGACATATTGTATACAATATCATTTTATCATTAATTAGTATGTGTCTACCTAATGATAATAGTCACTCCGTATAATTCTGTTAGCATCATATAAACATTATGTAGCTAGTAGACTACTTAATTGTTAAGCAATGTAGGTTTATGATGACTAAATCACGCATTCTATGTATAACACCCCTCATTCTATATATGAATATTATATAATTTTACTTCGGAAGCGTATATAGTTTAATGACAAACCTGCTCTACTAATACACATTCTAAAATATACATAAAGTTTTTCAAACGGTTTACACCACTGCTTAATTACAAAACTGTTCCAAAACCTATCACGTCACAGTTCAGAATATATTACCACCACAAACCATAGACGAGGTGTTATATATTACTGACATCTTTAGTTTATAGAAAACATATCATAGTTCACAGAGTTGTCAAACACTCCCTGTCAAAACATCCACTTCCTGGGTACCCACATATCAACATATAATCTGCAGGAAGTAAAAATAAGGGATTAGTACAAAGCTAAGTGAATGAATAAGTCACACACAATCCAACTTAGCATAACCACTTGTTTACACCAAATAATCATAAACACACTTAATCAATGAGGATCGGTGGCTCTTGAGAAACTATAATACCCGGGTGGCTCTCCAAGAACACTTACCGTCAATCTGTAAGGCCAATACAGAATAGACCGATAACTAATTGTTATTATAATCAAACACAGGTTCTACACACAACAAATGAATCAAGTCCCTGTGTAATTCACATAATAACAAACTAGCCCAACTAACACGTTGACCTCAATAACATTGATGCCCGAAGGCCAATTAGCATGTAGATTCATAATCATTGATCCAGATTAAACAGTCTAATAAACACATCTGCATTCACTTGTTGCAATCAAACAGTTACAACTAAATCAAAAGGTGAGTTCTAGATCCACTCACCTGTATTTTTTCAGTTCAACTTACTCAGCAGTCTTATGTTACTGAGTCTTCGGATTATCTGAGAACAAAATCAATTATAAGTTAGCAATATAATTCATAAACACTTAACTTATCTCAACATAATTCAAGAACTAAATATTATCTACCTATAGATAATATGTTCCTTAATAGGTATCATCATTCATAAACATTCATATTATTACTAAGGTACTAATATTTAATTAAAGTTTGTACTTAAAATTAAATTATGTAAAACAAGAAAGAATCAGCAAGCTCGTATAAAGGAGCAGCCAACTCTTTTCTTTTTGTCCCAAACGTGCCGACATCACACACTTCAATCGCAAACGAAACAATACTTAATTTATTTCAAACTCTAGGTTATCAATTCGCTTATATAGCATTAATTATCAACAAAGTTATTGGTGTTATTAATTATCAACAAAGTTATCGTATAACACCAAGTACACATCTTTCATACAAGATTTCGTACCAATTTATTAACTCATAATATTGAGCTTTACAATCACCAATTAAGATAATTCAAAGCTATGAACACATAATCAATTTATATAATTTCATTGACTATTTTTTTTATAGCAATAATACCTAATTTATTTAATAAACTAAGTTCTTGAATTCTTGAAGAAATTAAATACTTACAAGTTTGAGAAGAAGGTTAACAAGATGAAGATGACTAATATACAAGAATTTAATACACACAGTCCCCACTTGCTAATTAATCACAAGAAAAAAGTTTACTTGTTACTAGTCTTGCGTTCTGTGTTTTCGTTTGAGTACAAGAGATATAATTGTCAAATTGGGAAAGTAATAAACTAAGTTGGTCTTATTCTCTTGAGCCGACTTATTACTTACTTTATATTCTACTCCTTCTAACTTATTGTCTGGAACCTAAAAATCATTTCACAATTCAAAAATTATTATTATTCTTACAACCATATTAGTTTGAACAAATAAGTTATAATAACTCATTTAACCTTTTAACTAATATTATCAAATAACCATAATATTAAATTTATCCCAACACATTAAATAATAATTTAAAGTTTAGAAAATTACCAGACCCCTAATGAGTATGTTACACTATGAAATAACTTATGGTAACTTGTGAAGGAAAATGACATTTAAGTTGAAATTCCTTTCATTAAATGCTTTTTTATACTAATGATGATGATTATTATTAAATAGCTGTAGTATCCTTCAAATGCAATTTGATCCTTGAAAAGTAAATTTAATTGATGGTTATTGACTTTGAGTATAAAATGCATTAGTCAACTTCTACATAAAACATCGTCATCTCTAGCTAGCAAGAAATGGCAAGGGAGCAATGTACGCTTATGTAATTCAATGCTAACAATTTGCGAAATGATGACCAACTGCTTAAATATTGAATTTAGGATCTGATGTTAACCATTTGAAATTCATTAGCTGGACTCGTAACCTATATACGTGGATTGGTCATACGAGATCTATATACGAGTGTCGAGTGCAAATTAAATACACAAAATTTAACAAGTACTAAATCTTTTCACTAATTTATCTATCAATCAAAATATCCCCGTTGTCGACCAGAGGGATGTTAAGTGATACAAACGTAATTTCAGGCTTCTTCATAGCATTAAAGTTAGATGAAACATCAATCATTTCATACTTGATTCGAGAAAATTCCATATCTTAGAGAATAAGGTTGGAATTGTACAAATCTTGGAACTTTCTTGATGATTGTGATATTAGTAAACACTTTCCATACTTAGTTCGCATCAAACTCCATTTGTTTTGCATATATCGTTACTCTATAATGTTTAACACTTTAACTTTAACTATACTAAACTTTGGGAGAAACGGAATATGCAAAGTAAAAGGTAATTGAAACTCTAAGAGGTTTGTGTAGGTAAAGGTTAACGTTATGGAAGGAAGTTACAGATATCTTCGTGGAAAGGTACCACGATGACTCTCACGTTTGCCTCGTCGAACTCTGTTCATCTTCATAGCAATTGTTGCAGAAACTAAAAGTGACCGCTAGACAAACTATATGTAAATAGTTGATGAAAACTATGCATACGGAAAAAATAAAAAAGAAATCACAAGTACCATCTTAGTCTAATTTGGCAACATGGTTTATGACATTATAGTTTCGCTATATATAGGACTTAAAAGTCGCATAAGACTTTGCCAATTGACATTACGTACGATTATATGTTGCTAACCATCCTTCTATGACTTTGATCTCTGTCATACGCTGTGCAACCAACCATTCCGGATCACTAGCAGTCGGAGTATGCAAATCCGAGCAATGGTGGCCTAATGATTTTCATAACAAAATACTTGATTCATACTAAAATATTAATATAAATACTCCATACTAAACACACATAGTTGTAGACTTACATACCTTCTTGTGTATATACTGCAATTATCGTGTCTGATATGTTTTGAAGAACCCTGTCGTTTGAAAGAAATTTGCAAACAATCATTAAGATGATTGTAAATAATTTTACAACCGAAATGTAAACAAAGTTTTGTTATTCTTACCCTCCGGAGCTATATGGGTCTCGTAGTCCATTAGAAAAGATAATGTTACTACCAAATTTATCCAACGTGTTTTTTATATCCTACAAAATATCAAACAAACCGATGATATTATCAGTACAGATGCATAACTTCAATTATATATAGCATATAATCAACATGTAAAATAAATACGAGTAAGTGAAAGTTAACGTACATAGCCTCCAAACTCTATTGGTGCCCAATAAGGTCTAGGGGTAACTCCAAACACAAGTTCACATTGTTTTGTGAAGTTAGCCATATCAAAAAGTTTGGCTTGAAACATTGTGTCATTTTCACCACGTCCCATTGGCATAACCATTTCTGTACATGACTATTTATAACACAAACAATCTATTAACATAACTATAGTATGATATAATTTATAGAGGTTTTAGCATATGAGTTTTAGTTACACTTAACTTAAATAAAGCAAAAGCAAATACAATATAATAAAACATATATGTTTATCATCAATCCTTTAAAAGAGGCTTGCCGCTAAAATTATATGCAGTTTGTTGTACACATTGTCATCCATGATTATAATTCGACGTAAACATTTTGTTATAATCTTATAGTAATTGTAAACACATCTACCTGCCAACCCCAACCAAAATCTTTGGTTAGACCTTCATAAAATACCCGATTGCATCTCTGCCCATAAACCGCATCGTATCCTGCCATCACTTTAATTAAAACATATGTCTCGCTACCAAGCGCATCAGATGCATTGCAAAATGTGTGTAGGGAATCGTCGTCATTATACTGAGCCATACGATTATATCGGCTCTCCAAATTGTCCTTGAGTTCTTGTGTCGTGTTCAGTGGACTTCAAAGGGGAAAAAATAGTCATAATTCAAAAAAAAAAAAAATTTAGAGCAACCCAATTGGTGGATTGTTTACAACTATTTTATGATTACTGTCTCTAGGGTCTAGCCCATGTAACAACTTACAAGCATGTGTTGAATATTTGGGAAAGGTTCAAAAGCCCATTGGGCTGATCAGCAACTCTATCAATTTCATACCAAGATTCTCTAATAGTTTTGTAGCAAGTTTCACTTGTACTCTGTGTATTAAGAGCTATGTCAATGATATATCAATATAATTTTGAAGTTAAAATGTTGGGTTTCTTACATTAAAATCGTTAGAAACCACTACAGCATATCCATTTTCCGGAGTGAGACCTTCGAAGTAGAGAATGGGGGCCGATGCTGCCAATGCACCATACGCGATGTGTGGATACTTCAAACGAAACCATGTGGCTAACACTAAAAGGAAAATAGATAAAAACAAAATATTATGTAAAGTAATCAATATGTTATTTTGCAAAAAAAATGGTTTAAAATTAGCGTCCAAGTGTTCTTGTACACTATCTCATGTCTATAATTTCTAAACAATACAATAATTAAACAGGTATATCGTGGCGTGAAATTTAAAGAAATATAATTTACTTCCGCCATAGGATCCGCCGACAGCTATAACTGGACAATTTTCTGCTGATATGTTTTGTTTAAGACTTAAAATTAACTGAGCATAGTCTGCTAACGCTTGTTCTGAGCTGAAAAATCCAAGATTGTTGGCATTTTTATATGCTTCTTCCTTGGATCCAAACGGCATTGACGTCCCATAGTACCTATGCTGTAGATTCACAGTTTTCTTGCTTTCATCCATTATAAGAAGATATATGCAATGTTTTTATATATAGAGGCAGCAAAATGAACTTATTATAGACCAAAGTCAGAATGGTAATTTCAAATGGTGACATATGTTCAAACAGGTTGGGTCATGTGCGGAAGGCATGTCAGTATTTCATTTTAATTAACTTTTAAAATATACTTAAAATAGTGATATAACTTGGATAATATCAATTTAATATAAAAAACTTGATGTAGGAGGTACAAGAAGAAATTAACACTTTGAGGGGCTTTCGATTTACTTGGCTTAGTTTTAGTTACATTTATAATATAAATCCAAGTAAACTGATTGAGATTTTCACCTCTAATTATATTACACATTAACCATACACTGTAAGCTTAATTACCTCTATATATACCATGAGCCCATTGAAACGTGAAGCAAGAATCTGAAAAAAACCTGAAATTAGAACCAACTCAATAACATCTATCTCGGCACCCATGTACAAAAAGATCGGAGAGCTTGTATTGCACCCAACCCAATATTTGGAATTCATGATATATCGTTGTTGAAATGTCATGTAACTTTCGGGCTTAAAGTTGAAATGGTCAAGTGTTTGTGTATAATTATGGATCTGAAAATCAGGACTAAGAGGGTCGTCATACTTCGTGTAAGAAACGGGCTTTTTATTCAGAATACTTAATGCTGGTTTGTTGGTATGTGTTGCAGTGACAAATGTTCCGATGAGAACGAGTACCGAGGCTAATATATGAAGTAATGTTTGGGTCATTTCATAATTGGTATATGTTTGAAGTAGACGGAATAGAGTTTATGCAGATTTATAGGTGTTTTTCATCTTGTATTTGGCACTTGTGACATAGGACAATGGTTTATTCCTAAATTCTAGAATATTAGTTGTCGTCGACATAGGCAAAGGAGTATAATTAAACATAGTATATAACAATTTCTTAGTTCGATTGAGACTCTAATATACGTTGTTATTTTTGAAGAGAATGATTCACAACCGTTTACTGTGAATATGACCAAGCGTTCATAATGGCGGCGTCACAGATGTTGACTCATGAAACGGATAATATGGTGGTACAAAATAAAATGTGCTCACAATTTAGAGCCCATTTATACAACTAGACCAATGATCCACTTGAAGTCATGAACCATGTTGCACCCACTAAACGGTATCGGACTTATGTAATGTTGCAAGAACAATCGGTTCAACAAAATTCAAATAAATAAAAGGTGAGACAAGATTAGTTGCAACGAACACATGAATTTTACTTGTATAATTCCAAGCAACCTTCTGTTGGGAATTAAAGGGTATCAGCGTAGTATTTCATATATAAACACAGTAACAACTTCTCACGAATCGATTTCTCTCAATTAAACTACAAAAAGCCTCATTTCTTCACCACTTACACTCGACCATTAAATTAAACATATAACACATACATAATATACAAATGCTACAATGAATGACAATCACATATATAAGAAGACCAAAAAAACAACACATTCACAAATCAACCAGCAGCTGTGGTACACATAACGCATCGCATCCTAGATGTACCTGAAGGGGTATCTTGGTCATTTTCATCATCTTCATCCTCGATGTAATCACCATTCACGTACGAGTTATCAGATGTGACTCCCGCCCCTTTTTTGGTGGTTATAGAATTGGTTGAATCCATGAGACAATGCAAGTGATAGGCATGACAGCAAAAGAAAACGATGACTGATGCATTCTGAATGGACAAGGGGTCAAAACAGATGCAACATCTTCCACCTGCTCGCGTTTTTGACTTAGCTTCCATGGATTTAAGGACAGGGGCTCGGTCCATTGGATTACTGCCCACGTCCATGTTAGAGCGTGTTCCTTTTTCTTCATTGCTCAAGTATATTGCACGCCTAGCTTCTTTGTAATATTTGACTAAGAGGTTAACAATATCTGCCTGCCAATATCCCGTTACTTTATTATGTTACAGGTAGGTGGCAACATGTGATGACCGAACTGGGCAAAATAGGTGCTTTTGTATGGGTTTAACGGATGTTACGGATTGGGTTGGGTCGTTGCAGAACTTTATAAACATGTATTGTTAAGTATGATAGGATTACAAAAACTATACATGCTACTTCAATACACTACGTTTTAATATAAACACATTGTGGGCAACTTTTGACCCCTTTGAAGTGTTTGACCCAATTGACCTGTGTCCTTAACTATATTTTTTAAAATAAATACATTATGGGCAACTTTCTATTCTCCCTATAAACATTACCTTAATCAGCTCGTTTATATGTACAGATACAGGTAGCAATTACGATGTACAGGTTATCTTATGGAATATATTGCATTTATCAGTATTGCAAATTGTAAAAATACCTTGAGTATATCATTACAACCATGCCTCAGAGAAGTTTCAGTCCTGTAATCTGTGATAATTTTGACTAAACGGTCCCTCAGCCTGAAATTGATGAACCAAAAAGATAAAAATTCTTTCCATCATGAAATAAGACATCAATCTACCAATAAAAAAAATTGATATTTCCTTGAAAAGACATTTATATATAAGAGACCAACCAACGCTTATACTAACCGAGGGATCTCCAAGCCATTGGGTACAATATTGACGATATAGAGAGGATCAAGGTTGCCGACAGTATGCTCTAACAAAACACCAACCTGCCATGCAAAGACAAGTTATTATTGAAGATAGCAGAAGGGTAACGAGTGAAACCGGATACTCCGTAATATTTTGTACATGTTAAAACAGGATGAGTTGACCACGGATCTAACTTTCAGAATAAAAATATTTAGGAGTTTTATGCTTTAGAATGACTCCATGGACAACTACAAACCCATTAGACCAGTTTCCTTTTATACCAACTAATTTAACCCATCACAGATAAACATAACCCAAAATCGACCCATATATAACATGGGCCAAAACTGACACCACTAGTTATCGTGTGAACGTTTTTCATAACAATTATCGGTTAACTAGTGCTTATTTTTACCATTTCAGGTTTATTAAGGCACTGTCTAATAAGTTCTTCCCACAAGTCGTCATCGTGCTGCATACTGACGAATTCTACAGCCTGTATAAAGATGTGTAAATCAATTAAAAGGCAATCAACGAGATCAAAATCCATACGAAAAAACAAAGAAAAAATCCATATGTACCTCTTTTATATCCCCTTGTTTGTCTATAATAACAGCAAGGGCTTGCTTTGCATTTCCCATTCTTCCAAGGATGAAAACTTGCTCACTTAGTAAATCTTTCTTGAGACAAACTTCGTAGGCCTAATGGTATATTTTGGAGAAAGAGATCAGGGATTATAAAAAATTCAAAGTTAATGGTGGCAACTTCGACCCATTTACACATATATGGGTTGATTTGGATGTTTCATTTGTCACACGTCAAATGGATAAAACCAAAAATTCTCTAAAAAAAACAGGTCAAATGGACTCATGCTGCAAGTCGCAGAAAGTTTGTTTCTAACGGATAGACCCCGTAAATAAGTATATTTCAAAAGTTGAAAATTTATATCAGCATTGAAAATTTGAAACAAGATACCTTGTGGAATTAAATTTGACACCATCTACTTAATAAAAACTAAAATTTTGGATAGAATAAGTGTTTCTTGAAATCCCCAACCAACTCCATTCTAAAAGGCACATGTATTAGCCTGTTAGTGAACACATCCAACCAGCCCATTTAGCCACTTTTATTCACAGTAATCAATTTTGTAAACCTTTTCAAGCATGTAATGCTGACTACTCCGAAGGAAAGGAAGCAGCATCTTTTGATCATACTCTGCATAAAGCTCAACCTGTTTTAGTAGGACAAAAGAGAATAGGTTAATAAGTACCTATAAAAGGTCCCGCAATGTAGCTTCCCTACACAAAAACCCATCGACCATAACAAGATATCTTCAATTGATCATATCCACAAGTTCATTGACAAGAACAGAATATCGTAAATTGTAGTAAGGTGGCAATCACACGTGCAATTTTTTTTTCCTAATATACACACAACAAGACGCAAATGAGCCCGAACTAATCTCACAATCACAACTGGAGGTAAATGATAATGTAAATTCAATCTTTCATGCAAGAAGAATGATGCAAATTTTTGCGGGATGGACTAAACTTTAGAGGTGATAACTCGCCATTTCATGTATACTATAAAAGCTATTTAAAAGCAATTTATAAAATGTTAGGTAGCAAATCAAATATGTATTGTTTCTTTAAAAATATCTTAACAGTTAAGCTTTGACGATCTACACCACAAAATCAGTTTGCGTGCCAACTTAATACTTTTTAGATGACCCTAAAGAAAGCAGTACAGGAGCTGATGTCGATTCGCCAACAGAGAAGAGGGGAAAGAGAGAGGGGGGGAGGGGGGGGGGGGGGGGGGGGGTGTCTATGTTTTACCACAGTGGCCAGAGCAAGGTACTGAATATAACAGTATGTTTTTGTGAAGAAGTAACAACATACCTGCATGTCATGAAATTCTCTGCCAGCATCAGGGTTAACTCCAAATAGAGCATGCAAATACTCATACAGAAAGTATCTAGAATCAGGATGCTTTTTTGAAGCCAGAAGTTGGGAAACAACTTCTGCAGGAGTAATCAAGTCCCTGTACTGGATCAACAATGGAACTGAGCGCTTATGATCGATCACCATTAGCTGGAAAACCTGTATATAACATATGCGAGATCCAGAAATCAGAAAATAAAAAAAGTGACAGAAAACATATCCAGTATATGCTAACTTGAGATATTAAGAAGAAATGGCGTTTATAATTTATACAAAATAAAAGACACAAGGCAGAAATTGCTAGCAGACATCGAATTTCTCACAGTAGACATCAATACATCAGAAAAGATAGAAACCACACCTTCTCCCGGATGACGTCATGCAAGTTATGCTTCTCAATAAACTCAAAGATATCTGGTTTCGCAAGCTGAAACATGTTCATATAATGTAAACAAGTCAATGTCAAATGTAAGGACTGACAGCATGATTATATTTTATCTCCAACTATCCAACCATTACCATTAGATGTGGTAATGTCAGCCCATTTACTTATAAACCGGTCTACTTGGGTCTATTTTTAACTTGATCGGGTCAACATAAAAATAGCTAAACGATGATTGGGTCAAATAAATCAAGCAGGTCAAACAAGTTGAAAGTCGACGAAAGTCTATTTGCTAATATATATATCATCCAACAACGTTATATTCAAGTATTTTGACCATTTAAATAAGTAACATAGTTTGGGTACTCTTATCTCATAAATGACGCGCTAAATATTTTTTAGAAATTTTACCCAGCCCACCCTCCACGAGGACCCAGCCTATCTTGCCACCTCTAATTACCGTAAATGAACATTTGAGCACTTACATCAGCATATAGTGCAAAAGCTTTTTCATATTGCCCATCAATTTCATACAGCACAGCCAGTGCCTGACATAAAAATCAAGCTGAGAAATGTGATATGCTTAATATAGTTAAAATGTGTACACATGGCAACAAAAGAGCTTGCTCTGACCTCTTTGAGTTCGTCAGTCATAGATGACGTATTAAGTTGGGGTTCTATAGCTGCAATGACAGGTGATGCAGAGTATATTGTGGGTGGCCAAGATTTCACCGCAGAGAGGAGATCCTTGTGGGAAGATGGAATTGTTGCCAGAGCTACAAGAGCAACCTGCATTTTTAATTCACAATAAACCATTGGTAATTAATGAATATGACATGCAAAGTTTATGTCAAGCGCATACCTCATAAGCAGTATCACGTAGTACTGGGTTTTCTGTTGGGATGTATGGAACCAACACAGGAAGCTGGCGGAGATGGGCAAAGTGGAAAACCCATCTGTGAGAAGTAAATATTTTAACAATTTTCATGTTTCGTAACTTTGATTACTAATATATCCTAGAAAAAATCATTTAACTTCTAATTCAACATAAAGGGCATTAATACCTCTCCCATGCTGATGCAGAGCCTCGTAACACTTTTGGACATAAAGAAGCTGCTTCAGCATATTTCCTTTCTACAATCAAATGATCCAGATACCTTGATCCCACCTAAACAAATAGGTTATAGTTACCTTAATATGATTGCCCGTACTAAATGATGCAAATGAATAACGCAGTCAATTCTTTGTTACATTCAGTGCTCACTTTGAAAGTTGATTGCATGTCCCAGTAACTATTCTAGTTACAGGCTTTACATAAATTTAATCCTAAAAAAAAAAAATCTGGCCTCCCCATTATGAAATTGAACTCAAAAGAAGTAAAACAAAATACCTCATCAAGAAGCTCACTACGCCCCTGCCCAGCTTCAACTGCTGCTAAAGCTTTCTCATGCCATCCATGCTGAAGAAGCCAATTAATATGATCTTCTGCATCTCTGGCAGTCATTTGTATATTAACATTTTATATTGTAATATAAGTCATGTATACTTCGTAGCTAGCAAAACTATAGCAAGAAGTTTCCAGCTAAAACAAAATGGGTGCACAAGGTTACAAAAGCACTTGACATTTAGATATCAAGCAATATGAATGCTAATCAATTATAAATTAGCCACACTCTAACTGCAGCATTAGCATGTAAATTCAATCAAAGAGCTGTTACTTACCTAGGTTTGGCAATAACCACATCTTTTGGAGATACAACATAATATAATGGTTCATCACCAGCCGCCCATTGACCCCCTGCATAGCTGCTACCTACACTAAAATTTGTAAGCATCTTTTGCTATATGAGAATAACTAGAGATGAGCATGAACACGTACCTGAGAAAGGAACATGAGCAAGTGAATAATCTTTTGCCTTGTAATGCTCAAAGCCAAGTACAGGTAATGCATCCGTTGCAAGCTCATCATTGTTCCATGTCACTACATGCACTTCTGGTCTTTGTGCATTCCCCTGCTTAAAGTGAACTCAGACATCTTAGGCCTTGTTTGTTTTCGACTATTAAGTTTATGGTTTTGAACTTAATAGGGTGAGTCATTAAGGGGTGTTTGTTTTTGACTTACTAGATAAGACGTGTCTTATAAGTCCTAAAATGGTGAATTTCCATATTGAGTCATGACTTTTTCAAAGCATTTGACATAAGTGCCTCATTTAGAGGGTTAAACTGGTAAATATTACGGAGTAGTTATTATATAGATGATTATTCAGCACATAAAACAAACAATTATTATTTAAATATGACTTATTTGGTACAAACATTATATAGTTACACAAACACGTTATCAAGTCAGAACTTAATGATAAAAAACCAAACGCTCCCTTAAGTCTACTTCCCTAACAATTTTCGTATTGACAGGATCTTCTCATCCGATATATATATTTGAAGAAACCATTAAAAAGGTATATATCAAACTATGAAAACGGACTGAAAATCCATGATATTAAGAATGTGTATCAGAAGACTGGAGATAACCAGCACCGATGGACTTTACATATGAGTGAGTACATCTTAACACCATCACGTTTATGATAATACAGTATCAAAATAATGAAAATACGAGAAAGAGGGAAAAGTTACTGGTGAATGATCCTTATTCTCGTGACAGAACAAAGTATCGAGTGCCCAATGCTTAGAAACTGAAATAGTGATAACCTCATCTAATTTTGGTTAATTGACAGTGACATCAATATAATACGACTAATACCATGGCCTCCTTAACACATTACTACATACTTACTTACGGGGTTCGTGTTTTAAGATCTAATATCATGATTAACGGATTCCAGAAATTTCTTAACCAAGTCCATGGTAGAACAGAAAGTCAAACAACTAAAAAGTTATAACATCTGCCGAGACTAGGTGATGGAGATATAAAAGCATAAACTCACTATAAACTTATAGCAAACCAAGCGTCACACCTAGAATCCCAGGTGCTTTTTAGTAAAAGTGGTACAAATAGACAAACTGCATACAATAGACACAAGAAATCAAGTTTTGAATAGTATGAAAAAAGTGAAATACCTGTCGTGATGGAACACTGCTGCTAAATTCCTTCTCCCCATCTTCTTCCCCGGGTATATAAGCTAGAACAACCAAAGAGTCGCCAAAGGGAGCAACTCCTGATATGAAATAACTGGTTTGAAAAGATGCAACGATGTCAACTTGATTCATGTTAGAGGTTGTAATTTGCGTGTATGATCCATTTACACCTCTGGCCTGATTAGTCTTTATCGATGCAATTTTTATAGCTGTTCCCCACCCAATAACAAGGAGAGCATCATCCTGCCAAACTAAGTGGGGTAGTAGAAGCTCGGGTCGTGGGCTACCTCTGGGTCTTTCAATAAATGTAACACGTTGATCATTAGCAGCATCATAAACTTTTACTCCAGCATCATTAGCCCACGCAACTAGGCTTGTTCTCCATTTTACAGCATGGATAGGACCTTCTCCAGAATGCAAGATCTGTGCAAGAGGATGGCATATTAACTCTGACCTTTCTCTAACCTATATGGGATAAAGTAATTTTGAGAAAATGCATGACGAATATACCTGATCACGGTAGCCTAACCATTTCTTTACATTAAAATATAAATTTCCAGCCAAACCACCAGCAACAAATCTCCTGGATGCTTTCCTTGCATAATCTGGATCTATTGCAATGGCCTTCATAGGGCGATGATACTCAAATTTCAGTTTCTCATCTGTGAATAGACTGATAATCACAACAGAACCATCATCTGAACAGCTCCCAATGAATTCACCCTCTGAGTCAAAGCAAAGATCATTGACAGCGGCAGTATGAGCCCGGAATTCCTTAACCTGTTAAGTAAATTAGAAAACCTACTCTTTTAAACTTCAATAGTGTTATGATTACTATAGAAGGTCATCTATTTAGCCAATAAATATTCAAGTAAAGAAAAAATAATACAAATGTATACATTTATAAATTTAGAAGAGAACTCAGATAAGAAGTTGGATCGAGAACTTGCATAAATTAAGCACATAAATTACTTAATCAGTAGAGTTATTGACGACCTAATGCCACAAACATACTTCATCGCAGCTCACAAATTACAAAGCATGGTTCCAGCAGTAGTTCCAATAATAAGCTAAAGCTTTCCCGGATAACACCATGTGTTCCCAATCATCTTGATTTACATGAAATAATGTATACATATACAGGTTTTGTATAAGACTATGGTGATTGTGATACGGTAATCTATAACAGCGAACAATGTTGCTTGCAGACCAAAAACAGTTACCATGTCCGTAGATGACAAACGAACTGTGATCCACAGTAAACTATCTGAAAATTCAGGACATCATCATCCACATTCATGTATCTGGGTGCTTCGGATATTATTGTGTAACTAAGGTTTTTTAACCTGAACTATCTTAATAGTGACTAAATTAGAAACTTTGTAACTCAAAGTCATTCATCCAAACCACAACAACTGAGAACTGAAAGAATTCAAGCAAATAGCAAAGAAAGCATTACCACATATCAATCAAACAAATGAAAAATAGCCTATTTGAATGACGATAATATCTTTATGATTCCTAGATTTCATTTATACCTTGCCCACAATGCCTATTCACCCAATCCGATCGTCCAGTAACATAAACTCTTCAGATGCGAATTCTAACCCACACAGCCCAGGGTATCGGACAAGTGGACAACTTTTTTCATCAAATCATCCTCCTGCATTTGTTAATCATGCCCAACTTACTACAGCCCTAACTGCCTAACAATAATCGAATAATCCAAATAACTCGATTCGATTATGTACAAAAGTCAACAACATAATAACAAAATCAACTCACTTTCAACTTCTACCACATTCAGAATTTTAAATAGCCGAAAACAGAAATGCCACAACTCTGCAGCTTCAGATATTTTGTGAAGCAACAAACAGTTTCATTCACCAATTCAATCCCTAATAAAACCAAACACGTGATCAAATTCCAATCAACCTATAACACCTCCTCTAATAGTACATATCTAAAAAAAATAACCTAGTGCCCAGAACATACTAATAACACCCTATCATCCAAATAAGTCGAATTGCTTACATACAAAAGTCAACTACTACTCTTCACATTCACCAAAAACATAAATGTCAGACATGTATTATAAACAGCACAAAATTCCGCTTCAGATCTTAGTATCTCATATCAATTCAATTCCCCAATTCAATTGCCTAATTAAACCTAACACGTTAAAATTCCAAAAACCTAGAAATACATACACAAAACAATAACACATACGATCAGATGAAATAATCATACCTGATTACCAAGGAAATCGAGAATATGAACGGAACCGGAATGAGTACCGAGGGCGATCATACGTTCGGCAACCGCAACACACGAAGCGGCGTCGTTTGATAAAAGAGTAGGTACGTTGCCTCCCATTCGCTGGTATTTAAGACGCGGTTCATCTTCTTCTTCTTCATCTTCAGCTTCTTCGTTGTGTTTGTTACCGTCTTCTTCTTCGGTGTATTGCTCGTCGTCTTCTTCTCGTTCATCGTCACCTTCGGTTCCGTTTTCTGATGGTTTCGGAGACATTGATCGGAGCTCCGAATGAGAGATGGAGATAGATATAAAGTGCAAGTGTGTGTGTGATGATTGATTGACTACGGGTTTGTGTTTACGTTTTTCAGGAACAAATTGGGCGTTTTTTTGAGTGTCAGAAAGTGAGAAAAATAAAATAATTTCACAACTAGTATATTATGTTGCGGATTCACAATTTGATGCGGACTACGATATGTTAAAAATTTGTTACCACGTATTAACGGTGTGTTTGGCAATAGGAATGTATATAAATGGTTCGGAACTATCAGTAAATTGAATTGGAGTCGGATCAGAATCAAACTAATCCGAAGCATAACGGTATACTTTTTGTGTCTATGTTTTAACTAGAGGTAGCAATTTTAGACTCATTGGTTAATTATATGTCAATTTGGTTAATTTTTAGGAGGGGATGAGTTTGTTGGGTCTCCTCCCATTTTTGGGATGGGTCTAAATGGGTTTTTTAATATAACATATGATTGTGTAACAATTAACCAATGGGTTTCGATGGGTTTAGCGGGTAAAATTTTTTTTCCACCTCATTTCATTTGTCACTCAAATAAAAAAAAAGTTTGGTGAACCCGAGACCCATTTGACCCGAACCCGTTTAGATTCATCCTTCTAAATGACCCATCTAAACCCGGACCCATTTAGAACCAAACCCATCTAGACCCAAGACCGACCCGACCTGACCCATTCATTTTACCACCTCTAGTTTTAACCCTAATGGTTCGTGATCCGGTTCTATTCTAGAACCAGTAAAAACGATTGATTAGTTCTTTTTTTATATTATTTAGTGATTCACAGTCCGGTGCGGTTCCGATCCAGTTTATGCGGTTTTTGGATCATATACACCTCTATTTGGTAATAGTGGGTTGGAGTTGAACTCAAGTTTGGGATTGAAACTGAGGCTTAAGTTCTATTCAAAATGCACTTTTAAAAGCTTCTTGTTTAAAAGCTTTTGGAGGCTTATTTTTTCAGGATGCTTCATTTTTATTGTACTACTAAACAAGACTTATGGTTTAAAACTTATTAAAAGTTAGGTGGTGATTTTAGACCTACTGGTTAATTATAGGTTAATTTGGTGAATATTTGGGAGGGGAGGGGTTTGTTGGGTCTCCTCCCCATTTTTTTGATGGGTCTAAATGGGTTTTTCAATATAACCTTCAATTATGTAGCAATTAACCAACGGGTCTAGCGGGTAAACTTTTTTTTTCCACCTCATTTCATTATTTCATTTTTCACTCAAATAGAAAAAATTGTGGGAAAACCCGATGGGTCGACTTGACCCGATACCCATTTGACCGGACTTGTTTAGACTCATCTAGACCCGGGCTCATTTAGATTTCAAACTCATCTAGACCCGTGACGTGATCCGACCCGACCTATTTATTTTGCCACTTATATTAAAAGTAGAAGCTTTTAGGCCCTCGAAAACCCGTTGCCAAACACGCTTTATATTTTCTTTGGATAAACAAAACATTTTAATTATTTGGCATAGAGTTGAGGAAAAATATATAATTAACTACTAAATTCAATTCTACAGATACGTCATAGCTCGAGTATGATACTTCCTCCGACCCAATTTAATTGTCCACTTTCAATATGCACATATTTTAAGAAAAGTACATTGATTAGTGTAGTGATCAATAAAATTTCATTCTTCTCCACTTAAATGCTTTTTGATTGGTTCAAATTGAAAGTAGACAATTATTTTGGAACGTTCTAAAAAGGAAAGATGGACAATAAAATTGGGATGGAGGGAGTACAATATTACTTATTTACTTTTATAAGTGATGTCACTCTAACATCACATTAAACTTGTTTTTAAGCATTGTGACGGTATTTGCATAGGGAATCGATATATATAATACTCAAAATGATACTTAGAACATCTTCAATGTATGCATCATTTAACTTTTTAAACACTAAAATAGTGCAAAAGTATAACAAATGGGCTTCAATGTGTTTATTAAACTTTGCACTATTATAGTGCAACCAAAAATCAATACTTAGAACATCTCCAATGTATGCATCATTTGTACTTTTTAAACATTAAAATAGTGCAAAAGTATAAAATGTGCTTCAATGTGTTCACTAAACTTTGCACTATTATAGTGCAACCTAAAATCAATGTCAAAATGCACTATATTTGATGTATCACTAAATTTAACACTAAACACTATTCACATTAAATAATAATATATATAATAACTAAAATGTGTTATTATCACGTATTATTTATAAATTTACGATTAATATATTTATAGTTACTAAATACTCCGTATAATGTTTATTATCATATCTATCAAAGAAATTCGAAATTTTTTATAAGAAAAATATTTAAAAATATAGAATTTTTAAAAATAATGATTATTATTATATTTGTTACGACAATTCAATAGGTATATAAAAGTTTTAGTATTATATTGTTGAATTGTATATTTTAAATCAATTTAAAAAGATTTAGTGTAAAGATTTATTGCAACACATTGAAACAACTTATTATTAGTGGAAACATATTTTCAAAAGATTATATTTTTGTACTAAAATAGTGCAATTTGATGCACTATAATAGTGCATACATTGGAGTCATTGGAGATGTTCTTACACCACACTGTACAAGTATTAAAGTAGAGAGTACAAATATATTAATGCATAATTATGGTGTATGCAACAAAATATGTGTTATATATATCATAATCCATTGGCATAATTAAAACTCGCCTTTTTTTCTTTTTTAATTTTGAATTTTGGATCTTTCTTCACGTAATAGTGTAAACCACATCAAAATTCTTTCAATCTAACCTAATTAAACCAAAATGAATTTGGATTTTGTGTTGCCCTTCACAAGTTACCTCACTCACAGTTTTAACATTTAATAATATTAACATTTACTAATGCTCTTATTTTAAAACAAGTACAATGTTACTTATTTTAAAACAAGTACAACGTATATTTAAATTTTCTGGTATTCATAATCTGTATACATTGAAAAAAAATATGATGAGAAAACGAATAACTATAAGCATAAAAATAATGTCTTTACCATCAGAGAAGTTTTGTGTAGTTAAATCAAGAAAAAAAAAATCTAATATTAAATAGAAAATGAAAATGCGAGATGGCCTCAAAAGGTTAAATGTAGACATGGGCGGAGCTAGAATGGGGGTAGCGGGGGCAGCTGCCCCCACAAAATTTTTAAAATTACGTAAAAAAGGAAAAAAAATAATGTATTAATGATAATTTTCAAATTTTGCCCCCTTAAAACCATAAAGAAGTACAAAATAATTTTTTTTTGCCCCCTCTATGTAGATATCCTAGCTCTGCCCCTGAATGTAGAACAACATAATTTTAACCATGTTGGTTGTCGACCGTTGGACCCTACGATTAGTAACAAAATAAGTTATCAACTAGATAAGTTAAGGTAAATTAAGTGGTGAGTTGTTTAATTCACGTATATGATATACAAGTATATGCAAGTTCTCATAGCTGATCCTAATGGCATGAGCTTAATCCTGTGTATTGGACGAAAAATGATTGAACTGAAATTATAATGACAACAAATCAACAAATTAATGTAACTTAATCTAATCATTTTGAAAGTCGATGAAAGACGCCGCAAAGGCGCAAACCACAAAAAGTCATCTGGCTAGATAATTGCACCTTTAGATCAGTTCCGCGCTAGCAACTTATAACCAATGGTCTAAAGGTTCTTACGCTTAGTTCGTTTCTAAGGTATTAAGACCTTGAATGGACATTTTAGCAACACAAATGAACTCTTAGCGCATGTACATTACTAAACCTCAAATTACCTAAAGATTGGTTCTTAGGCAACTTCATTAATAACTTAAACGATGAACAATTGAACACTACTAAATTAAGAGAATATTTTATTGAAATGTAAACTACGGTACATAAAGCACATGTTGGTTGTTTAGTATTCCAAATACCTTTAAAAAAATATATAATAAAAAAAAAACTAAAATTAAAATAGAAAACGTGACTTTTAACTCATCTCACACTTACTAATAAGTAATAACTCATGATCACATACTTGAAGCGGAATGATCTTTATTTAGAAAAACAATACTATAAATGGGAACGTAGTTTCCCTAGAACCAAAAGGTTCATGGTAACTGGCCGCAACAGCCCGATACCATCGATATTTATCACATATCTACATGCACCATCTAACAGTACTATGTAATTTCTGATTTTTGTGTCATTGTGATCACTAATTTAATAGTGCACAACTTTTTCTCCCCTTGTTTAGTAGTTTTATTTGTATTCTTTTATCGCTCTTCAACTTCTTTGCATGGAGAAAAACAAAGAAAATATATCAACCAACTCATCGACCTACTAATGTTGAAGTGGACAAACGATACATTGTTGAGCTAGCGAAACCACATAACCAATTCCCGACGTGATCATATGAGATGAGATACCTTATCTCCTCTATAAAATGAAATATCTAGTTGAACACTCTGTTACTTAGAAGACTCGATATGAACAATTTATTAGAAGTATATCACTTTGAGACAACCATAACTTTGAGTAAAAACCAGTACTTGATTTTCTTCATCTTCACATTAACCAACTAAACAAAATAGCTACTTTGGACCTTCGTTTGAATTTAAATCTTTTGAATTTTGAAGTTTAAGCTACAAAAACCATAAAGAGTCAAAATAGGCCAAACACATACTCACCCCTTTTGACAATGCACACGATTAGGAACACAAATCAAAAATATCAACTTTCCACAATAAATATTTTTTATTGGTTAAAAATCGAAGTTTACACTTATAATCAAAATTTCGAAAATATTAAATTGGACATTTTAGTAGTAAGGTGGAGTGCCTTATTTTATAATTAGAAAATGGAAAACAAAAATTTCACTTCTTTAATTTTTTCCTTTATACTACTCCCTCTACTTTTTTAATATTTTCTATAATCTTTTATACTTAACTAATTTTTCCAAAATAAAAAATCAATAACATTTGAACAAATTTTCCAAAATTTTAACACTATCTAAAGAATGAAATCCCTTTTCATTTCTTAAAAAAAAAATTTAGAAAATTTCCTACAACTAAACTAAACACACCCTCACTTTCTTTTCCCTAATTTCCCCCAAACTGGATATGATACCTTTATTATCCTACCGTTACAAAGAGTCAAAATCTTGATTCCGGTCAAAATTCAATTTCGTTTCTCTTGTTCTCCCACACATTACAGTCATCCAGTTGGGTCTTCAGTTTTGAAGATCAAGTATATATTTCTTCCAATTGGTGAGTTTAATATACTACTCCTCTTATAATGATGATTTGCTTTTGCTATTTGCCGCCAAAAAGCATTTAATATCTCACCGGTAACCTTTTATTTGTTATAATCTCTGCAAAAAGATTAAGGCATTTTTTTATGTTTATGTAATTATACTACACTGGGTCTAAATTATATGTCTTTCTTGAAAGATAACATCTTGAAGTATGCAATTAATGCTGCTTGAAAGGTGATTAACTGTTGTTGCAAAGTGTCCCCTTTTGGAATTAATTTAGGGTTTTGCTTAAGATGACTGTGTAAGAAGTAAGTTTTTATTCAAACCATCTTAATTGTTTATTATGTTAGTTATAATACTCTTGACTCTCTGATAGTCTGTGTGTGGTTATTATTTATATTTTTATTTTTAGTTCATATTTGTTGTACGGATCCTAGTATAAGTTGCTTGATCATCAGTTTGTGACATATAATAGTTTCATCAATTTAATCAGTACAAGTATCTTTGTAAACACAGCATACAGAAATCATAATGCTAATAGTACTTACTACCTAGCAATTTTGCTGCGATACTTTGAGAGGTTTGAAAATCATTTTTTATGGTAAAAAGAACAATGTAGTTTCATAATTGTTCAAATAGCATCTTTTTGGTCTCCCGATGGTTTAAGAGTGAAACGAAAATCCTTTTTGGTGTTAAAAAAACTTAGAAGTTTTTTTTTGTGTGTGCCATTTTACCCTAGTGGGATACCGAATGCAAGATGTTAAATATAGGGAATAAGGCATTGATCCAAAATTCTTGTTTGTTTTGAATCGAAGCGACATGTATTATGACTTATAAGTATAAACTTAGGGGCGGATCGGGGTCTAAAATTACGAAATATTTTTTTAAAGGTAATTAGTGACATTTAAAAAAAAAAATCTCCCTCAAATGATAGGTAATATATAAATATATAGCCTCCCTCATATATGATATTCTAGTTCTGCCCCATCCATAGGACTGCCATTGTGGATATGAGTTATCAAACGGTTGCGTATCTCATTATTATGGGTCATACAGTACAAGCAAATCCAAACATTCTCTCATGCATTGTGTTTTTTACAGCTGATTATGTGATGTGACGCATTGTGTTTTTTTGCTGCTGATTATGTGATTCTGATTATTTCAATATACACGACACATTCAAAGAGCAATCTCAAACAATTACTTAAGCAGTGATCAATACTCTAGTGGAAGACTCAACATTGCAGGTTGATTACATTTGTCGTTAATCATGAAACCACGTGACTTTTACAGAATCATTGTCTCCGACAACATTAACCATTGCAGCCTCGTGAGTTCCATTTTTCCTTTACACTCTTCTCCATCATCAAATGTTCCATATTTTACTTCACGGATAAGATTACGAAATGTATCAAACTTTACCTGGAATCTGATTGTATGTATTCAATTTTACGTAAAAGTTTCTATTGTATTTATCAAAATTTCGATTACTGATATTGTATATATCCGATGACTTTCTCATCTCACAACGTCACAGCCATGTAAGTTACCACGTCATCCATCATGTCATCAAAATCAGTACCACATTACTGATTCGCTAGTAAATAAGAAGTCAAACACATACAATAGTAGTCATTGAGTGTTTGATACACACAATAGGATTTCAGATATTGTTTGATACATTTTCACACACTTTATACTTAACCCTTTTCTTATCATCGATATCTTTCTTTTATAAACAGAAACTTCCGAACAAGTTTATCAAAGACCATCGTAAGGAGATCCTGTTGAACAGCGTTCTACTGATGGTTTCAGATGGTGAGACTTGGTCAGTGGGTTGGATGGTATCTGGCGACGGCCACATCTGGTTCCAGAAGGGTTGGCTAGAATTCACGCAACATTACAATTTGAAGACTGGCCACTTGTTGATGTTTACTCATCTGGGCAAGGCCACTTTTCATGTAAAAATATTCGATTCAAACTGTTGCGAGATTGATTACCCAAAACTCAAAAAAGCAGTCAAAGTAGAAGAAACTTTCGACGAATCTGTGCCTCAAGATGATCAACCTAGTACCATGGAAGAAACAGATGTTCTCATAGCATCCTCTAGTTCTTAAAACATCGATGGCAAGTTTCATACTAACCCACGTTGATCAAAGTAAGCCAATTCATTCCTTTATTTTAATAACCGTTGTGACTTCTGTTTTGGATGGCTGAACGCTGATTTATATCAGAAAATGGGAAAAACAGAGATCAATAAACAGAGCACCTGGGTGCGTTTAGTTCCGGAAAATGTACCCAACTTTCATTGCCATTTTTCTAGAAAATGAAAGTGGTTTTTTTTATCTATAGGAAACTAGTGGAAACTTTGAAACTTAATAACATGTTTTCATTTTCCTGTTTAGGAAACAGAAGAAGATTTTATCTCTGCAAAGGAAAATAGTTAAAACCTATGAAATGATGTTTTCATAAGTGTATTTTTTCTATTTTCAGTGGAAGTTTTTCTGGAAGTCATATCTGAACAGGTGAACACGTTTTCATGAAAAAAAATTTCTAGAAAATGCCCCCACCTTTTTGCGACTAGTGCACCATAAGTTTGCTATATCTTTGTTGGTGTTTTATTTAAGCTTCCTTAGATCATAGCAACAACTTTATTTGAGAAATCAAGTTTGAGTGTGCCAGTATTTTGGCATGTTCTGTTATGGTTCCTAAGAACTGCCCCAACCGGGTGACCCGTTCACCCACAAGATATGAATATTGAGATCCTCAGAAGACCAAATTTTAAGGAGAACTTCTAGTAACTAAAAGACTTGGCCATTATTTACTTGTCACGTGAATGGGATAATTACTCGTTCAACATTAGTAGTGTTAGTACATGCATGAAGTTAGGATGAATGAAAGGAACACTCGTGGTTCCCGCCGTCACATGCTTCATCCGCAGTTGCTTAAGTTTAGGAATTGCATTTGTTATTTTGGCTGTTTAAATTGCCCCAAGTTGTCTGCTTGGAGATTGACTTCCCAAAATAGTCACAACTAGGTTCTCTGAGAGTCTGATATCTAAACTTGTAATTCACAAGTTTTGTTCATAAAAGCCTTTGTAAAAATGATACATACATATATGATTATAGGTGTTGCTTGTTAATTTTCTCTACTTGTTAACACCCTCTAAAGGTGATTCGTTTTTGCTGTTACAGTTGTGTATGAAGCCGGGGAGGTGGCTAAAAGAACGTGAAGACCAAAGTGATGCAGTTGCTGCAACCTGTAAATAGGCATTTGCTTAATGTTGTTAATTTCTGAGTACTTGAAGTCTTGAACACCCGAATTGATCGGTTACGGGATGATATCAGTAGATTTTCATTGGACTAGTGTTCTGTCACTTTATGTGTTGAAAACTTCCAAATACTTGAAGTCTAAATATGATAGAATTTTTAGGTTTTAAAGGACATCTATGTAGTAATGAAGTTTTATAAAGATAAATATGAAATACAACCAAACAGATACTATATTAAATATAAAAAAACTACTATGGCTAGTTGCTCATAAAACCTAAACATTCTTGCAACAGATGGAAATACACTAGTTCAACTTTGGTCTTTTGTTATGAATTAAGCAACAAGTTTTAGTTTGACATGACTCGAATATATCTGGTGATTATACGAAATCCTATTGACTCTATTAACTACCCGAAACTGTTTTGAATAACAAAATATATAAAGTAACGTATTACAAGTGATAGATCAGCAAGGCATTTAGCAGCAAAATACACCATAGTAAATTACCAAAAGCATCATGACTAAATTGTCAAATTTGGACCATAACCACCTAGCATTTCTACCTAAAGTATGTCATATACTACCAGATTACAGTTTCACCCAAATCTCAGTTTGTTGAATAATTTTAGCTAGCCCGAATGATGGTGACCTTCAGCAGCTTTTTGATCTCATTTATCAGCTCAAACACACAAACATCACCCACAACCAGATTCTCATTACTGAATTTCTTCCAGTTTTTACCAGTCATTTTACATTGTATCCCGTAATCCTTGCATTGGATTGGACTCCATTTTCTGCCATCGGGCATCTGAAGAACACAATCTGCACTCTTCGTTTCACCAGTCAAATATCTTCTACTAAATGCGCTAGGTACAGGCTGTGACAGTAAAAACATGATATGACGTTATATGATTGAAACAGATGAATCGCGGTCCTAAAACTGAGAATCATTACCAATTGAGAAAATTTAAAGTATGAAACTGTAACTGTGACCGAATAAAAAGGGTGGTCTGATTTGAAAGATATAGCCGATCTATGTGCTCTTTTTCCTAGCCTCTGCTTGAATACAAACTCATTGTTGCCTGATACAAAACGGAAAACTACATTAATTGCACAACTAAAAGGAGTTAGTTGATGAATAAATTTCCTGCAACAACATGTATGTAAAAAAGTTAACAGAGTTAAATAAAAATAAAGGTGTTCCTTGCTTTTGCCTGAACAAAAAGAAATACTAAATAAATTTCACAACTAAAAGAGGTTAGCTAGATGGTAAAAATTTCCTGCAACAAAATGTAAGTTGAAAATTTAACAGACTTAAAAACATAAAGGTGTTTCTTGTTTCCGCATTGTGCTAGAAGCATATATCAGGGCGGGTTGTCGAAAGTTCGCAACTCAGACACGACCCACACAACCCGTTTATGTCAACCAGTCAAACAGGTTGGCAAGTTAATTCGGGTCAAATGGGACAAGTTTGGCTGGTTGGTATCGGGACAAATTAGGCATGTTGGTTTCATGTTGGCTGGTTGATGTATGTTAATTTCATTAATATAAAAAAAGCTTATTTCAGGTTGGTGCGTCGGCTCTGTTTGCCCAAACCCAAAATCCGACCTGAAAAATTAAACGGTTAGCAGGGTTTTGGAATTCGGATGACAGGTTGAGGATCCCGACCCTAACCCGTTCATTTTCAAGTCAGGCTTCGGTTATGTCAAAAGTTGCCACTCCTATGTGGCTATATACTATCACGTAAGTAAATTTTACAGTAATCTAGATGCGTTAGTAAGAATCTTGCCTTCCATTTCTTGAAGAGTGGACTTTGTTTGCACCACAGATTGATCGATTTCTTTCTCCAAGTTAAGGAATTTTGTGAGTGGAAAATAAGTTATCTCACAACTGTTTCGGTCAAATATTTTAATATGAAATATGGAACTTCCCCTCTGATTAAAGAGTAACAAATGTCCAATCTTTATACGGTAATGCTCAGCAAATTCTGGCCAGCCTTTTTGCAGCAATAGATGGCCATTAGTCAAGATCGTCCAACCCATAGGCCATTTTTTGTTATCTGAAAGCGTTAGTATGATGTTGTTGTTCGAAAGAATCTGCTTCTGATGCTCTCTAGTAAACTCAACGGGAATTCTCTGATTATAAAATGATAGAGACTCATTTAATAAATAAATAAGTAGAACACTTGATGATGGTGAAACGAAAAAGGGAACTCACGAGGCTGTTTTGGGTGAGGTTGTCATAGGTGATGAATACGTAGAAGTTGAGCGCTTTTGGCATTGTGAAGGCACACTACTATGACGATTAACAAATCTCGGACTAAACTTTTAATTACTGCAAAAATGATGGAAAACGATAGACGACAGATCACTAATTGGGTTACTATTATGGAACATATATGAAAGCAAAATAAATTGAAATACTAGCCGTTTCTAGAGAAACTCGCATAATTCCTGCGATATGTTGCTTGATACAAAATTTCATTGTAGGCAGACATCAGCACTATTCCATTTTACTTGGGGTGTGTTTGGATGGGCTTATTTCATAAGCTTATTGGCTAATCACATAAGAAAACAAGCATAAAAATCGTGGCTTATGCATATTAGCATATTTGAGCTCAAAAACACATTAAGCTCTTTAAAAAAAACCCCACTCAAACACTTCAAAGGAGCTTAAGCTTATAAAATAAGCAGAAGCAGATAAGCTCTAGAAGTTTGCCCATCCAAACACCCCCATATTGTCTGATGATTTACCAATTATAACATACTCCACTCTTAGACTACTTTCATTTGTTTGGTTTCAGTGGTGACAGGTTGCAAGTTTCACCATATCTACAAACAAAATTGAACTTCATTTATAGGCTTCATGATCACAATCCATATTTCTTATGGTTATTCTACGGAAATATTATGTATCCAATCTTCAAGCAAGCATCCATAGAAAATTTAAACCCTAGAAAAACTTCAATCACAACTAATTCGAAATGGAACAAGTAACAAATTACCAAAAATAAAAGCTGCTTCATAAGCAACAAATCTCACCACACTAACTAACTTAACATCAATCGCAATGATCGAAACATTCACTACATCAAACTATAAAATCAATAAATAAATACTTATATGATATAACAGTATCATCCAATTGGAACAGTCAAACAACTACGAATACAATTTTTGGCGCCAAACAAATACGATACGTTACTAATCTTCTACTAGAATAAACACAAATTAGGAGAATATGAGAGAAGAAATAAACTCACAATTGCAATGTAAGAAATAAATCTTCAAAAAAAGCCCCAAAAATGAGTGTGTAGATTTGCAGAATATGTATATATGTGTGCATATATATATACACACACATATGAATGAATATGAAGTTTGGGGAAAAAGCAAGTATGGATGTGGGAGTGGTACTGCTGAGCTGGCAAATAAGGAAGCGGGGACCACCGATCAACATTTTGGAATTTCAGTGTGCCAACGAATAAGACAAGAGGAATAAAATGTGATTTTTTATATACTTGTTCAGTTGAGAATGAATTTTATGATGATGACATGAAAATGAAGAAATAAGGGCAAAAAAGCATCTCTTTGGGTTTTCTATGTTATCAAGTTTGATATGATTAATAATTTCATTGTAGAAATATTTTAGGCTAAAACGATCATTTGACCTAAGTATGTCGTTACCTTCAGATAGGCGTGCAACATGATAATCGGTTTTAGAAAACCGATCGATTAAATCGAAATCGGTTATTACGAAAACCGGTTTTTAAAAAACCTAAACCGGTTTTAGAAAACCGAACCGGATTTGACCGGTTATACATTTGCCCGAAAATCGGTTTTTTACGAAACCGGTTTTAACCGGGTTTTTTTCAAAAAATGCCAAAAACGGCTAGTAGCCGTTGAGAGGAGCGGGGGTCTCGTTTTTTGGCCTTTTTTGAATTTTTGGGGGTGTTTTTGCCCCCTCACTCACCCTATAAATACATATGGTTGGTTTAGATTCAAATCACACCATTTTTATCATATTCTCTCATATTATATCAAATTCTATCATATTTTCTCAAAAACTCTCTCTCTCTCTCTCTATATATATATATATATATATATATACACACTTTTATTTTCCGAAATGGAAAACACATATTCTCAAGCTTCCGGTTCCGGTTCCGATTCCGTTGCTAGCAATGCACGAAAGAAAGGTTACACAAATGAAGATGTCGTGCATGTTAAAAAAACGACCCGGAACCAAGAAATTTGGGTGAATTTCGATTTATGCGTTATGAATAATGGGATGAGTAAGGCTCGTTGCAAGAGATGTGGGAACTTTTATAACGCCACATCAAACTCCACATTACGAGCTCACATGATCACGACTTGTAGATCGATTAGTCAAGATGCCTCACAATCGACACTTGGTTCGGATGGTGGGGTATTTATATACGACAATGATGCTCTTCGAGAAGATTTTACCAAGTTTGTCATCCAAGAGGCGCTTCCATTTAACCACTTTGACAACCAACGGCTTACGAGTATCATCAAATAGAGACTACAACCGCGATACCAACAAGTAAGTTGTACTACCCTTAGAAACGATGCGTTTAAATTATGGAAAAATGCTAAAAAAGATATAATTGATGGTTTTCTAAACTATAAACATGGCGTTTCTATTACTTGTGATGTTTGGACCGCACCACATGGTACGGCAAATTCTTATTTAGCCGTTACGGCCCATTGGTTTCATCTCGAGTCTTGGTTACTAATGAAACGAATAATTGCTTTTAAATTGTTTGGTTATCCACATACGGGATGTAACTTGCGAAAAATTTTAAATGACACTTTAATTGAATATAATTTAGACGATAAAGTTTTTACAATTTCACTAGATAATGCGTCAAATAATACAAGAGCTGTGAATTTACTAAAATTACGTTTTAAACCATGTTTAAATGGCGCTTTTTTTCATTCTCGTTGTGTTGCTCATATTATTAATTTGGCCGTGCAAGCGGCATTAAAAATATGTGATAATTTACGTCAAATTGAAGAGTTTATTAGTAACTATATATAGTTCAAGTAACGAACGTCAAGCTAATTATAGACGTTTTCGTGTACAATGTGGTGAAACTCCCCTAGGCCCATGCTATGATAATAATACTAGGTGGAATTATACTCACACTATGTTTGAAAATATTTTAAGACAACGTGATACTTTAAATGCTTTTAATACGTTGTTAGTTGATAGAGGTAAGTCCGTGGAAGTAACCGATTTTGAATGGGATCAACTTTATGATTTGACTAATTTTTTAGTAGTTTTTAAAGATGCTACTACTATCCTTTCGGGTGTATATTACCCAACTAGCTCCTTAGTTCTAAACCAAGTCTTTATAATGACCGAAAAATTAAAAGAATTTGAACTTTCGTCATTTCTAATTTTTAGAAAAATGGTTAGAGCTATTAAAAGGAAATTTATAAAATATTTTGGTAGCATGCCTTTGGTTTTTACTTGTGCCGCCGCACTAAATCCAACTATAAATGTTGGCGGCGTACAACGTTTACTCACAACTATTTTGAAAAATTTAGATTTAAACTTAACCGACGACCCAAACTTTATTACAAATGAAATTACTAAATTTGACAATGGTTTTACACAACTATTTGAGATTTATGCAACAAAAATTGGTTACCAACCAAACCCAATTGTTGATTCCATGCGGGCGGGAACATCTCGGGCATCATCGAGTGACATAAACATAAACCTTTATAACACTTTACTTGAAGACGCTACAAAGCGTCAACGAACATCGGCTCCAACAAGCGAGTTGGGACACTATAAGTCTACAAACTTTTTAACCACTTTAAGTCCCGAGGCTTTTTGTAATTTTGACATTTTGAGTTGGTGGAAAGAAAGAGAAGTACAATTTTCAATTTTATCCGCTATGGCTCGGGATTTATTAGCCGTCCAAGCTTCGACGGTAGCTTCCGAATCGGCTTTTTCTACTAGCGGTAGAATCATATCGGAAAGAAGATCAAGACTAACCGCTGAATCCGTGGAAGTATGTGTATGTTTGAAAGATTACTTGGATGGGGTAGATAGGATACAAAATGTAACAACGTTGGAAGGCCCACTATTAGGTAATGTTGAAGAGATTATCCAAGATGAAGAAGTCGCATTAGGGATATCACCTCCAACGACCGAATTAGATGAAGGTGAATTTGAACCATTTGAAGTTGAATTCGTAGATGAGGATGAAGTTTGGGACGAACTAAGTGGTTAAGTGTATCCGGGTGATGGCCATGCCGAAGCTCGATATACTTTACCACACGATTACATTTCCGGGTGATGACCATGCCGAAGCTCGAATGTATTCGTATTTGTATTTTATATTTTTAGTTGTAATTGTATCATTCAAATAAAAGTTATTTTTAAAGATTACAATGATTGTCGAATGATTGAATGTAATCAATTAGCTTAATCACGAGTTCAAGATCTTCCAATATGTTGAAAAACCTCAAAAAGCTGTGCAAAATTCGTAACTAGGGTTTTGGAGGTGCAAAAGTATAACACCCCTCTTTCTAAGACATTATTTATTTATTTTCAACTACGGAAGTGTTTAAAACAAAATACTATTTTATAAACTTATAATATTAACATACATCATATGTGAAATATTTATAAAAATCATCATTTACATCTTATAAACGGGGTATTATATTGTGCTAAACATAGTTTTCTAAAAACTATATCAGAGTTGCTAAATATCAAACATTCTTCGTCCCCTTCTTGCAACCCACATATCAAAATAACACCTGCAAGAAGTAGATTGAGGGATTAGCACGAAGCTAAGTGAATGAATACATAACACACTAATCAACTTAGTATAATCCCTTGTTTACACCAAACAATGTTATACATCAAAATCAACAATCAACAATTCAACTATGAGGATCGGTGGTCCTTGAGAAACCCTACTGCCGCGGCGGCTCTCAAAAACACTTGTCCAACAATCCATATGGCCAATACGGAATAGACCGATAGTTAGTGATTATTGTACTCATCCACAAGTCTTACACACAATAAATGAAGTAAGACTATGTGTAATTCACACAATAATCACTTAACCCAACCAACGTGTTGACCTCAAAACAACTTGTAATCACATTGCAACTAGCATATAAAGTTCACTTAATAACACAAAGTAAATAAATCTATCAACATGACAACTATCACTTGTTGTAATCAAAGTAATTACAACTAAATCAATGAATGAGTTATAAATCCACTCACCGATACCGCTTTCACCTCCACACTCAGGATGTCTATATCACTGAGTCTTATGTTTATCTGAGAATACAAAATCAACAAGTTAATAACTTACTTCTTTCACTTAACAAACTTAAATACAAAGTATTTAAACAAATAAACAACTTTTATTCATAATCTAAATCAACTAATTCAAAATATAAGATTTTAACCAAACATTCAAATTTACTCTTGCATACGCGATCCAAGAAATATTAGCCGGATCGCGTAGCTCAGTGAAAATATTTCTGTTATCAAATTACACTAACTCACGCGATCCAGGATCCATTCACAGGATGGCGTATCCAAGTGCATTTTCTTCTGTAACCATTTTGCACTAACATACGCGATCCAGAAACTTTTATGGGATCGCGTATCCAAGGCAAACTTTGACATTTTGAACGATTTTAACTAGCTTACGCGATCCAGAATCCCAAATCTGGGATCGCGTGACTAAGAAGAAAATGACATGCAACTCATTTCTGCAAAATCTCAGCTCGAACCAAATTCAACAAACACCACTTTTCAGAATACAAATTCGACAACACCATGTTTTTAACCTCTATAAACATTACCTTACTTATATTAGTATCAAACAACCTCATTTAACATCATTTTCATATCAAAATCCAATTAACTCACTTAGGTAAATCACTTGACTTCAAAATCACCATTAAAGAACTTAAAATCACTAAATTAACTATTCAATCAGCTTACAATCATTTTATAACATCAACATTATTAATAACAACTCACAAATTCCACAAATTTCATAATTTTACACTTAACCTAATTATCATGAACATAGATATAAAAAACTTACAAGATTAAAGAGCAAGATGATGATAATGAGAACTTAAGGAACAAATCTTCCTTTCAAATTAAACTTGCAATGATTTGTTATATGTGTGTGTATTTTAGGTTTCTTGAAGTTAGCTGCAAATTGGGGATAATCACAAAGAAAAGAGGTCGGTCTCCCTAATGACCGACTCCCCTTTGGGTATTTTTAATATCCGCTCTAAATTTACAGTCTGGAACCTAAAAATCGATTACGAAAATAATTATTTTATTGCACTGTCACCGATAACTATTTAAAACAAATAATATTTCACTATTCACAATAAGTTTCACATAAGCAAATAATATTTAATTTACTTATAACTTATTAAAAGTCAGGAAATTACCAGACCAGTTTTGAGGACGTTACAAAAAGTTATCAAAGAAATAAAAAAAAAATCGTATTTATACTTGATCCAAAAATCAGCTGGAGCCGCCCACTACCCGGCTGCTACGTTAACTACCCGCCGGGTACTCACTTTTAGACCGATTTCTGTCTCCAATTGATCACTGTTACCCGGCTGCTAAGCACTTTACCCACCGGGTACGATTCTGAAAGACTTTACATTCAACTTGAACTCCACATTTAACTCTAAAATGTTCCACTTTAAACTTCCATCACCAAACGTTGATTTTCCTTACAACGCCTAACGCTCAAACGTGTTTGAATTTTATAGACTTTTTAGATCCATTAATATTTTTGAGAAGCTTTACAAGCCTTTTTGTTATGTTATTGATCAATTATGTTTCCATTACTAATGTTCTACGAAGTTAATGAAATTTTTTTGACCCAAACGTTGTTTTTTCTTAAAACGCCTAACGCTCAAACGTGTTTGAATTATATAGACTTTTTGGATAAAAGTTATGTTTGTATATTTTATTTTTATTTGTATTATTAAAATTTTGTTATACAATTATACCGAATTCGAATCCGGAAAAAAACCGAAAAAAATAACCAGTTAAAACCGGGTCAAAACCGAAAAAAACTGATTCCGAACATTTAAAACCGAAAAAAACCGATTCCGAAAAACCGAAACCGAAAAAAAATGAAACCGATAAAAAACCGGTTTTTTAAAAACCGGTTTTTAAAAAACCGAAAACCGAAAAAAACTGATTTTTTCGCACCCCTACCTTCAGATACATACATGATTTTAATTATGATGCTCGTCATAATAAATGATTGACGGATACATAAATATCACATATGCACTTCTTTCACAAGACTTTAAGCTCTCCCTGCTCACGTTAAAGGCCGGCGTTGAGCCCCTAACCTTTAATTTTATTGATCTAAAAATAATTAGCGGGTTTCTTTTCACACCAAATTAGAAAAAATTTCAAATAGTGTATTTATAAAGTTTCAATGAATATGCCTCAACTTTTTTGCAACTAAACGCACCGTGTCTACTACATCTTTGTTGGTGTTTATCTTAGACTCCTTGTATCAGAGCAACAACTTTATTTAAGATTGAGAATCAAGTTTATAAAAGATGATTCTGCCAGCATTTGGGCAGCTTCTCTGAGGTTTTAACTTTCATCCATTAAATCTAGGCTTTTATAAATGATAATACTCATACTTATAAGTGTGGTTTGTTAACAACGTTTAATAGTGATGGTTACAGTTGTGTACGAAGCTTGGCAGGTAACTCAAAGAACGTTTCGGGAACACAATGGTGATGCGGTTGCTGTAAATTGTAATCAGGTATTTGCTTTATGTTGACAATGTTTGAATACTCGACGTCTTGAACCCTTGTATTGATAGCTTCCTGGATGATACTAGTAGATTTCATAGGACTAATATTTTTTGTCACTTTAGTGCATGTGTTGAAAAACTCAATGCTTGAAGTCAAATTATGATAACTATCTAGATAAATCACAACGTCTAGTATGCTAATACAAGTTAAACATTCTTGCAACAGATTGAAATACACTAGTTCAACTATGGTCTTCTGTTATTAATCAAGCCACAAATTTAGTTTGACATCACTCGAATATATCTGGTGATAGATTGACCCTATCGACTACCCGAAACTGTTGTAAATACCAAAATATAAAGAAAGATATCACAAGTGACGGACCAGCAAGGCAAGACATTCAACAGAGAACAAAACCAGAGTGAAATACCAAAAGATTCATGACAAAATTCTCGCAACTAGACCATAGTCCATTACCATAACCACCCCATCATTTCTACCAAAAATATGTCATACTAACAGATTACAGTTTCGCCCAAAAAATTTGTACATTCAGTCTCTTGATTCAATTCAGCTGGCCCGAATGATGGTGACTTTCAGTACCTTTTCTATCTCATTTATCAGCTCAAACAAACAAACATCATCCACAATCAGATGCTCATTACAGAATTTCTTCCAGTTTTCACCATACATTCTACAACCATTCCCGTAATCTTTGCACTGAATTGGACCACATCTTCCGCCATCGGGCATCTGAGGAACACAATACACCATCTTCGTTTCAAAAATACTCTTCTTTGCACCAGTCAGTTATCTTCTACTAAATGTGTTAGGTATACTCTATGACAAAAAAAATGATATGGTATGATATGATATGAAGTTATATAATTCAAAATTAATAAATCATGATCGTGAAACTGAGAATCATTACCAATCTAAAATAGTGCAAGAAATAAGCTGTTACCCTGACCCAAAAAAAGGGTTGTCCGATTTGAAAGGCACAGCTGATGTAAGTGCTCTTTCTTTTGGCCTCTGTTTCGATGCTAACTCAATGCTCACTGATACAAACAACAACAAAAAGGTAATATAAAATCGGGTTTTTTCCCGAAAAATGCATCAATAGTTCAGTGTTTTGCATTTTCGGGTATCAACTTAATTTTTTCTCAAAAAATGAACCACTAATTTAAAACTTATCATTTTCGGGTATCGTTACCGGATACCAAAAAAAATGACAACTCATCCGATTTTGCCTACGTGGCAATCCATGTGGATATATATTTTTTCCGAAAAATGAATCAATAGTTCTATTTTTTGCATTTTCGGGTATCAACTAATTTTTTTTCTAATACCCGAAAATGATCAATTTTAAATTAGTAGTTCATTTTTAAAGGAAAAAAAATTAGTCAATACACGAAAATGTAGAAAACAGAACTATTGATGCATTTTTCGGAAAAACCCAATCTGATATGTTGACCGGCAACCGTTTCAAACGGTAACTAATACCCGAAAATGGTTGATTTTAGATTAGTGCTTCATTTAAAAAAAAAATTAGTTGATACCCGAAAATGCAAAAAATAAAACTATTGATGCATTTTTGGGCAAAAAACCCTATAAAATCCATATGAAAAAGGGGTTAGTTAATGGAAAAATGATGTGTGAATCTAACACGCAAACTATATGTAAAAAGTTTGTGTGCTGCAGCATCGGATATTAGGCCGGTTTGGCAGGCCGAATGTACCCAACCCGGACATGGCCCCATAACCCATTTAGGTCAATGGGCCAAACAGGTTTGGGTATTAATTTAGGGTTAAACGAGTCAAATATGGGGTTGGTATATGTTATAATTATGAATCAATATATAATAAGTAAATAATTAGTTTAGGTTGGTGCTTGACCTTAAAGATGATAATTTTAGACTCATTGATTAATTATGGGTTAATTTGTTTAATATATAGAAGATGATGAGTTTATTGGGTCTCCTCCCTATTTTTTTGATGAATTTAAATGGGTTTTTTAATATAACTTCCAATTTTGTAACAATTAACAACGGGTCTAACGGGTAAATTTTTTCCCCACCTCATTTCACATTTTTCACAAATAAAAAAATTTGTTGAAAACCCGATGAGTCGACCTAACCCGAAACCCATTTGACCCAGACCCGTCCTTCTAAATGACCCATTTAGACCCGAACCCATTTAACTCAAACCCATCTAGACCCGTGACCCAACCCGACCTATTCATTTTGCCACTTAAACTTGACCCCATTACCCAAGCCATAACCAAAAAACCAACTTAAGAACTAAAAGTGTTCGACAGTTTCAGGTTGACTATCCCCACCCAAACCCATTTTACTTTCATGTCAGGTATCGGTCCATATCGAGAATATAGTCTCCCCTATATGGTTATATGTTATACCGGAAATTAATCATAGTAATCTTAGATGGGTTATTAAGACTCTTGCCTTCCATCTGCTGAAAACTGGACTTTTTTTGAAGCACGGTGTGATCGATTTCTTTCTCCATCTGGGGCGCTTTTGTGAATGGAAAGTAAGTTATCTCACAACTGTCTCGGTCGAACATTCTAATGTGAAAATTGGAATTTTCCTGATGATTAAACAGTAACAAATGTCCAATCTTTATGTGGTAATGCTCGGCGAATTCCAGCCAACCTTTCTGTAGCCATAGGTGGCCGTTGCTCAAGATCTTCCAACCCATAGGCCAATTCTTGCCATCTGAGACAGTCAGTATGATGTTGTCATTCAACAGGATCTGCTTATGACGTGTTGTTTTAAACTCAATGGAAATTCTCTGATCATAAAAATGTAGGGACTTTTGTCAATAATTAGATAAGTAGAAAACATGATGATGGTGAAACGAAAAGGGAACTCACAAAGCAGTTTTGGGTGAGGTTGTCGTAGGTGATGAATACATAGAAGTTAAGTGGTTTTGGCATTGTGAAGGCAGACTACTATGGCAATTAGCAAATCTGGGACTAACTTTTGATTACTGCAAAAATGATGCAATAATATAAATGGCAGATCACGAATTGGGTTACCAATTATGGAACATATATGAAAGCAAAATAAATGAAATACTAGCTGTTTGTAGAGAAACTCGTATAATTCCTGCAACATGTATCTTGATACATATTTTCATTGTAAGCAGATATCAACAGTGTGCCATTTTACTTAGGGTGTGTTTGGATGAGCTTATTGGTTTATTCTTATTGGTTTATTACGCAATCAAATAAGCTTGAAAATCGTTCATTATGCTTATTAGCTTATTTGAGCTCAAAAACACAATAAGCTTTGTAAAAACAAATTCCCCTTTTGAGCTCTTTAGCTTATAACATAAGCTATAAGCTCTTTAAATAAGCCCATCCAAACACCCCATTGTTGTCTAACGAATTAGCAATTACTCGTATAAGATAAGATATCACTATAATAAGACTGATTTCAATTGTTTGGTTTAGGTGGTCATAGGTTGTAAATCACACAATATATACAAACAAAAACTGATGAACCTCATTTATTTAATTTATAGGCTTCACAATCCATATTTCTAATGGTTGAATACACAAGCATGCATGAAGTTGCCTCTACTACAGACATTTTATCTATCCAATGCTCAAGCAAGCATTCAACTTTACTTGTTTATAACCCTAGAAATACATGAATCACACCTAATTATATGAAATGGAACAAGTAACAAAGTACCAAAAATAAAAAAGCAAGCAGGGAAATGAGATAAGGGTTGACTGAGAATCGGGAGGATTCCTTCGACATCCGGGTGTTGTTAAGCCTGGATCAGTCGCTCTCTATGTCAATTTCTCAATAGACCACACTAACTAGCCTTAACATCAATCACAATGATCAACAGAAAGAATCATTATATTTTTCCTATTAAAACACCCAAACAACCACTAATATATAAATTTTGGCGGGAAACAAATAACAATATGTTACTAATATTTGTAATCAAGCAAAGAAACTAGAAGAATAGGAGAGGAAAAATATCAACTTATCGATGTCGGGTAAGAGATAAATCTTCAGACAGAATCCTCAAAATTGAGTGTGTATATTGTACAATATATATAGGGGGAGATCAATTGGGAAGTAAAAAAATAAGGGAAGGAAGGAAACTATTTTTAGCCACACATTCTGGTCAATACAAAAGTTAACGTGGTGACAAACTTGTAAATAACTTGAAATCACCTCCCAGATCGTTAACATGCATTTCAAAGGTATGTTAATCAAAATCAATTTTTCAGCACGTTAACATTCATTTACGATGAATGTTAACGCATATAAATTATTATACACCGATGAATGTTACGTTATCACATTCAATAGTGTATAATAACATATATACATTAATATACATCATAAATGAATATTTAAGAAATTTAAATTGTAATTTTGATTAACATGCTTTTCAGATGAATGTTAACGGCCTGGAATTTTTTCAATCTGTAAAATTCGATTGGAGTGACAATCATAATTCGATTAATTACTTGTTTACGGGTTTTGTACGATCAAATTCGTTTAATTTTATTGTTTTCATTGCCAAATCAAAATTTTCTCAAAAACCCAAAAGTTACTCCAATATTCATAATTTTTGATGAATTCGAATTATGACGAATTGAAGATATGTATGATTGCGATTGATGAATTCGAATATTAATAACATTTTTGATTGATGAATCTTTGAATTACATGCCTTAATTTGGAATTTTAGATAAAATTGATTAAATGGGTATTATGGATGAAATATAGAAGAGGAGAAAAAATGAGTGGTTGAGGTTTGCTTCCCTCCTTCTCCCAATTTTGAAGCTTCCATCTTGATACTTCCCATATATATATATATATATATATATATATATATATATATATATATATATATATACTGGTGTTAAACCCGTGCGATGCACGATTAGAATATATAATGTCGTAATATGTGGATCATGAGTTAAAAGGGTATATGAAATGTTCTAATCACATTCAACTTCATGTTGTATATACTTTATAAGGGTAAAAAAAGTACATCGTAATTTTTTATACGTACACCATCAATTATACTTTAAGATATGTAATGTATAACTGTGTAAATCATGTTTGTGGTTTAAGGTTAAAGAAATGTGGTGAACAAATCGCTTATCTTTATATAATTCTTTTTGTTAATATTGAAAATAAATAAATAATATTGAGTAAGTGAGCTGGGGTGGGAGGAAACTTTCAGATTTTATACAAAATAAACCTTTTTTAAAACCTTTACAAATGATATTCTATCAATTTTAACCTCTTAAAAAATGAAATAAGAATGATAATTATATCAATGAAATTGAAATGTTAAAAAAAAGATGCGTATGTTAAACGGTGAACTTTTTTACTAGAAAAAAATTGTCTGATAATAATAACATTTTCGTTTTTAGTAGTTAAAATATGCTAAGGTTACAACAATTTGATGACCAATGCGTATGTTCATAGTGTTAAAAAACATAAGTTATAACAATTACCATAACAATTTAGACGTTTTATTGAATAACTATGTGCATATATATGTACAAAACATAAATCATTCTATAGCGATAAGATGTATACAAAATACATAAATGAGATATTATATAGATTTGAAAAGTCTATAGAAATTATAGAATATTACACGTCTTACCAGTCGCCTATTGAATTGTAATTGAGTTGTGTTATTTAAACTAAAATTGATTTTGGTTAAAATCTTAATTTTAATAATTACCTTATTAAATAAAATTAGTAAATATATAATGTCGTAATGTGTGGATCATAAGTTTATATAGCATATGAAATGCTTTAATCATATATCAACTTCATGTTGTATACACTTATATAAAGGTGATGATTAATTCATCGTAGTTTTTTATCCGTACATCATCAATTATGCGTCTTACTAATCGCATATATTAAATTGTAATTGAGTTGTGTTATTAAACTAAAATTAAATTGTTATAATTTTAATTTTATTAATTACCTTCTTAAATGAAATTAGTTTAATATAATTTATAATTAAATATTACCTTATTTAGAGTAAGGGTGTAGGAAAATCCACATCATCAAGTTGTTTTATATGGTGATGACACATAGGATGTGTATGATGTGGCATGAGTAAATATCTGACAAATAATTAAGGGTCTTCTCCCTTAGTTATAACTAGTGTTAAACCCGTGCGATGCACGGCTAATATTATAAAATGTCGTAATATGTGAATCACAAGTCAAAATGATATATGAAATGGTGAAAACTTTCAGAAGATAAAAGGAATTTTATTTATCGGTATTAGTGATACTTTATAAATTTTAACCCCTCAAAAATGAATTAGTAAGAGCATATTTCCCCACAATATATCAATGAAATGGAAATGTTAAAAAAGATGTATATGTTATAAATTAACATTTTTATAGCTAACAAAAATTGTCTAGTCATTGTGACCTTTTCGTTTCCTATGATTATAATATGTTAACCTTGCAATAATTGATAAACATTGTGTATGTTAATAGTCTTGGGAAAAATAAATTGTAAAAAATACTATAAAAATCTAGACATTTTATTGAAGAACTAATGTACATAAATATGCACAAAATATAAATCATTCAACAACAATTAAATATATACCTACATTATATAGATTTGAAAAGTAATATATAATTAATAGTTGTACACGTCTTACCATTCGCATACTGAATTGTAATTAAGTTGTGTGATATTAAAAAAAAAAGAAAAAAAAACTCTTTAAAAAATAGATGATGACCTTGATCTGCCTATCCATAAAGCTTGTATTCAGTTTACCAAATAATAGAAATTGAATTCCCTTAATCTATAAGATGATAATAAAAAATTTTCAAATTAACAAAACTTTAATGAAAGATATAATCACATTAAAATTAAGTTCTCATAATTTACTAAAAGTTTATTTATTTATTTTTTTAAAAAGAGAAAGTTGGAGGAATAAGAGTTAAGATGAAGATGAAAAAACTAAAAGATTAAAATTAGAAGGAAAAATAGATTAAATGATGTCATGAGTTTGGACTATAGTAAAAAGTTATAAGTGTTATTATATGACACATTATTTTGAATTAAAATAGTATAATTTAATTTTATTAATTACCTTATTAAATGAAAATAGTTATAATATAAATTTTAATTGAATATTACCTTATTTGGAATAAGGATGTAGGAAAATCCACATCATCAAGTATTTTTTATACGGTGATGACACATAGGATTTGTATGATGTGGCATGTGTATATATTTGACAAATAATCAAGGGTCTCCTCCCTTAGTTATAAGTAATAGATGATATGAGATGTCTTATTTGGCGTGCTTCTCCAACTGACACCTAAGCTTTTTTCCAATGTGTCATTTTAATGTTCTCCTAAAAAGTCTTACATGGCTAAAAAATAGATCTTACCCGCAACCTTTGTAATTTACAAATAATTAAAAAAAAATAGTTTTCATATTTAAATTTGGATAAAATAAATAATTTAACAATTCCTAAGAATTAGATTTCTTAAAAACAATTGTTATCCACGGCTTATAAGATCGCATTTGAAACGAACTGCAATTTTGATTGTATCCAAAATATTCACCAACTATGAAAATAAAATCTTAGAATACATATATACTATGTGTCGTTATTCTTTGGATTCTATCCCAAATTTTAGAGTTGTTAATATAAATATATTTATTCTTATAAATCACCATATATGTTCTTTGTGATATTTATACTAATTTTATGGATATTTCTAATATATGTTAAAAACACAATAATGTATAAAGTTATTTGTTCTTTACCGATTCATATAGGACTAACATGTTCATTCTTTTTTCATATTTTGCAGAATATTTATTAACCATTTACAATTACTTTGATTATTTACTACAAGAAAAAAAGGTATTTGGGAAGGGGGAAAAGTGTGCCAAATACTCGAAAAACCGTTTCACGACTTTGGTACTCTTTTTACTCTATCATAAATACAAGGGTGCCAAATTCATTTGGGTCGCAATAAAACCGTGCCAAAAAGTAGGACAATAATTTATTTATTTTGATTGACTTAGTTCTTATATGCTATATGTTATAGTCATTTGAAGTGACTTCTAATTAGTGCGTTTATTTATCAATAACATGATTTATTTTCATGTTTAAACGATTAGGTTATGCTAAAAATATTACTTCTAACCGTACCATGCCATTAACGTTGATTGTATTTTTGATTGATAGTTGATTTGGTGTCGAGTTATAATCTTATATTTAGTGTAAATTCTACCGGTATCTCAAATTATTGTTATACTATATATTACATAATCCCAATTTTATCCACCATAAACTATAACTTGCATATTTCAAAATTGCATAATAATCAATTAATCACTATGCTAGCTACGACTTAATCGTTTAAGATTATATACTTGAAATTGTCGTGCATCGCACTGGTACAAAAACTAGTATATATATATATATATATATATATATAAAGAGAATATGTATATATGAAGCTTGGAGAGAAAGCAAGTAGCAGTATGGCAATGGAACGTACTGCTGTTGAGTTGGCAAATAAGGATGTGGGTGGGGGACCACCGATCAACATTTTCCAAACAAATAAGACGAGAGGCACAAAATGTGATTTTGTGTGCGTGTTGTTTTAAATTTGTTCAGTTATTATTTATTAATCGACGACGATGATGACAGCAATGACGATGATGACGATGGTGGCAGCGGCGTGATCGAAGATGAAGAAGAAATAATGGCAAAAAAAATATTTGTTTAGGTTGTTTATGCTTTCCATTTTCTATTTATGCAAAATAAGGGTAAAATTGTTATATTCCCCGTTATCATCAATTTAACAACCTTATGAATAGTAACTTGTGAAAAATTTTCATTTTTAACCACTAAAGTTTTAGCACTTTTAAATTTACTACCCTTTAACTTTTAGTATTTTTCCATTTTTTACCCTCTAATTTTAAAAACTCCACCCCTTAACTTTTAGTGATTTTTCACTTTTCCCCCTTTAAATTTTAACTACTTTCCATTTTCTTCGTCTGAACTTTTATCACTTCTCCATTCTATACCCTTTAGGTTTTAATATTTCCAATTTCCCCCCTTTACATTTTAGATTTAATCCCCCCCTTTTTTTTACTAATAGTTTATACATTTTTTTCCCTTTACTTACAACAAAGTTTTATACTAATTCTATTACGACAAGATTATACAAATAATTGCAAACGATAATTTAACTTAATATTTTTATGTAGTATTCTATCAAATTTGTATTAATTTACATTTTTTCAACCATACATACATATTCCCCCCTAATAAAAAAACCATAAAGAGATCATACCTTCGTCAACTTAAACTTTTTTATGAATTCATATTGGAGTTTAAGAATGTACTTTTTAACCCCGCCGCAAAGCGCGTGCAACGTCCTCAAAACCGGTCTGGTAATTTCCTTATTTTTAAATAATTATTTAATAAGTTATAAGTAAATTAAATATTATTTGCTTATGTGAAACTTATTGTGAATAGTGTAATATTATTTGTTTTAAATAGTTATTGGTGACAGTGCAATAAAATAATTATTTTCGTAATCGATTTTTAGGTTCCAGACTGTAAATTTAGAACGGGTATTAAAAATACCCAAAGTGGGTCGGTTTTGAAAGGAGACCGACCTAAACTCCACTTAATTTTTTCCCAAATACATTTTACCCTTCTTCTTCACAATTCTAACCTCCAAGAACTTGAATCATTAATCAAATTTGTAATCTCAAGTTGTGATTCTATCAAAATTATCATCCTCTAATTGTTAGTGTTTTGCTATCATCTTGTATATCATCAAGAAGTAAGTACTTTCTTCCTTTTGAACATAATTGTTGTTAGGTCAACTAGAGAATTGACAAATTGATTTAGTTCTTGAGTTATGGCTAATGATTTTGATGCTATATAATGATTGTAGACTGATTTTGTAGTTATTCTTGTGAGATTATGTTCTTCAAATGGTGAATTTGAAACCAAGTATTTGACTTAAATGGATTCTTTGAATTTGACAAGAAATTGCTATCTTTGATGTTATATGGGGTTAGTTAATGATGCTAGAAGTAAAGAAATGTTTGTAGGTGTTAAAAACATGGTATTGTCGAATTTGTATTTTGAAAAGTGGTGTTTATTGAATTCAGTTCGAGCTGAGATTTTGCAAAAATGAGTTGCAGGTCATTTTCTTCTTAGTCACGCGATCCTAGATTTGGGATTCTGGATCGTGTAAGTTAGTTAAAACCGTCCAAAGTGTCAAAGTTTACCTTGGGTACGCGATCCCACAAATATTTCTGGATCGCGTATGATAGTGCAAATTGGTTACAGGAGAAAATGCACTTGGATACGCGATCCTGTGAATGGATCCTGGATCGCGTGAGTTAGTGTAATTTGGTAACAGAAATATTTTCACTGAGCTACGCGATCCGGCTAATATTTCTTGGATCGCGTATGCAAGAGTAAATTTGAATGTTTGGTTAAAATCTTATATTTTGATTTAGTTGATTTAGATTATGAATGAAAGTTGTTTACTTGTTTAAATACTTAGTATTTAAGTTTATTAAGTGGAAGAAGTAAGTTATTAACTTGTTGATTTTGTATTCTCAGATAAACAGAAGACTCAGTGATATAGACATCCTGAGTGTGGAGGTGAAAGAGGTATCGGTGAGTGGATTTATAACTCACTCGTTGATTTAGTTGTAATTACTTGATTACAACAAGTGTTAGTTGTCATGTTGATAGAGTTAGTTAATTTGTGTTATTGATTGAATCTTATATACTAGTTGCAATGTGAATACAAGTTGTTTTGAGGTCAACACGTTGGTTGGGTTAGTTGGATATTGTGTGAATTACACATAATCTTACTTCATTTGTTGTGTGTAAGACTTGTGTTTGAGTACAATAATCACTAACTATCGGTCTATTCCGTATTGGCCATACGGATTGTTGGACAAGTGTTCTTGAGAGCCGCCGCGGCAGTAGGGTTTCTCAAGGACCACCGATCCTCATAGTTGAATTGTTGATGGTTGATTTTGATGTATAACATTGTTTGGTGTAAACAAGGGATTATACTAAGTTGATTAGTGTGTTATATATTCATTCACTTAGCTTCGTGCTAATCCCTCAATCTACTTCTTGCAGGTGTTATTTTGATATGTGGGTTGCAAGAAGGGGACGAAGAATGTTTGATATTTAGCAACTCTGATATAGTTTTTAGAAAACTATGTTTAGTACAATATAATACCCCGTTTATAAGATGTAAATGATGGTTTTTGTAAATGTTTGACATATGATGTATGTTAATATTATAAGTTTATAAAATAATGTTTTGTTTTAAACGCTTTCGTAGTTGAAAATAATAAAATAATGTAGTAGAAAGTGGGGTGTTATAGCACGGGTAAGAAAATCCGCGTATAATATCAATTAGCAAACTTTATGAATATTAAGTTGTTTGTTTTATTCTAAATTTAACTTTATGTGATCTAATAAATTACTAATTAAGTGAAATATGAACAACAAAGTTATTTTAGAGTAGTGGTAAATAGGTGGGTTCCAATCATGATTTATGTGCTTGACCTAAGTTCAAAACATGGTAAATGTTAGTTATTTTTTTCTTTTTTTTTACCTTGTATCTATGATCACTTTAATATATTTTATCTTTTCTAAACTATATTCTACTAGCTAAAAAAATGTTAGACAATCGTTATAAATAATTGCCATACCGAAAAAATTATGTATACCAAATTATACTTTTACGTATTAATTTTGATTTTTATGATATTTAAATGATATGTTTATGAAGTAGATTTAGTTGTATATCACTAAATGAAATTTTAAATTGTACAACTTAAAAAATTAAAATTATATGTTTTACAATATAAGTAGACAACCGTGATTAAAAGTCTACATTATGAGATAAGTTTTTTCCCTCAAAAACATCAACAATTTCAATTCACTTTGTTTTCTCTTTCTTTAACATTTTTCGGTTCTCTATTTCAACAACAAATCAATTGTAAATGATCGTAACTAAAAGATGAACTCATTGAAACAATTAACGGATAAATAAGATACAAAATAAATACGATGAATCAAATTATATGTTCCCATCGCAAAGCATGGGCATAATGAACCTTGTTTACTATCAAACAATCTTTTTAGAATGGATAGTTAACAAAAGAATTTACACAAATTTGTCTTAGAATGATAATGTTTCAATTATATTTGTTTTTTATTTTAGCTTATCTTCCATTTTTATATATGAGTGGTGACATTATTTAAATTAAGATTTTAAACATTTTATAAACTTTTGTAAGTGTAGTATATATCGGTAAGTTAATTGCATTGTTCGTCCATGTTATTTACACATAACTGCAGTCCTTATATTTGTCTTTTTGCATCCACGGTTCAAAAAAGTAAAGGTTGTTGCATGATCAGTCCCTCTTCCAATTTAAACATCAAAGTTACCCTCAATGTCCTATTATTAAAAAAACAAAAAAACAAATCAAGAGTATGTTATTTATTTTAGTTGGAGTAAGGGATCGAACACACAACTACTGAATTGTCAGTGTAAAAAGTAAATAATAAACGATAAAGACTCATAATGTAATAATGTGCAAATTATAGGAACTAACCATGCACTTAACTCATTTATCGTAAAGAGTAGAGTATAAAACTTTGATCTCACTTTCAATTCCATGTTACCATATACTTCTCTAATAAAACCCTCAACCATGTACATTTGTTTAAAGGATCCATCATTACTTCTACAATCTCTAGTTATATCATAAAAATGATGCATATAAAGGAGTATACATCTCTAACTTGCTTGCCTGTTGAATCTATCTATCACGAGTCCAACATATTCACTTGAAAGAACTTTGATTTTTTCACCTCTTATTCCTTTTCAGAAGGGAAAGAAATCTTCAGTTCGCCTCCTTCTATGATGCGACCAGTTACCTCTTTAGGATTGAAAATAAGTGCAGGTATCTTCATCACCCTTACAACTTGGTCTGATGCAGACTTCGCATTGGCAATTAATACTAAAAATTTATCACAAACGTAGACCATCGTGTCCTGTTTTTCTATTCCAGGCATGTTAACAATAACATTGAACGCCTCCTTTTTGTCTAGCTCAAATCTGAAATTTGTACGTTCAAGACATACACTTTTGCTATCATATCCCATGGTACAGAGCTCAACCATCAATTCTGAGACATAGATGTAAGAAAGAAATAAAAAGTTAAAGTCTGATCAACACGAGATTATGATATTTATGTTAATGATGAAAAAATAGAGAGACTATCAAGACCGCCCAAATAGTATAATAACTTTATAGGTCATCCAGGTATATATGTATGGTAAGAAAATTTATGCATTTGAAGTTTTTGAGTAATTAAAAAGAAAGATGCTAAATGAAGATGGCATAAGTCAATAAACACAGAGAAGCTAAAAGACTCACCCACAAGAGCTTATGTTTATCAGATATCTAGATTATATGTGTATTATGTTAATTAAACTTGTAGTATTATTTGTTACCCTAGCTAGTTTATACTAAAAGAAGAAAACCAAACCTTTTAAAGCAGTCTCCGGATCTGAGGACTTAGTTGCTTCCGCGTAACAGTGTTCCAGCATAGTAGTTGTTGTCATCTCAATACAGTGCCTATTAATCAAGTCTGCATATATCATAATATAAAAAGCAAGGTAAGTTATTAGTTGTATTTTTGAGGTTATTGAAGATTATATGAGTCAATAAGCTCAAGCATTTTGGCTTATAAGCCTATTATCTCTTTTCTAAGCACCTCATGACCTTAATCTTGGATTTGTAAAGAGTACAGGCATATTTTTTCGTAAATAAGGCTAAGCCATAAGTTATTTTTAGGTATATAAACGTGCTTAATTTTTTTACTTAGATAACCAAATACACACTAAAAGAAGACGGCCTAACCTCTCAAAGCTTCATCCGGATGTGGGGACGAAATAGTTATCTTAGCTGCCTTAGACAAAGTTGCTGCTTTTATCTCATTAGAGCGCCTTTTCATCAAATCTGGATATCATAATATAAACAACAGTAAGTAACTAAATTGTATTGTTGGGCTTATCAAAAGATGGCATAAGTCAGTACGCTTAAGCTGTAATATCCAAAAACCTTAATTATGCATATTTGCTTACAAACTTATATTGCTCAAAATGCTCTTTTGAATAAGTACCTTGTGAGCTCGATCATGACTTTGTAAAGATAACTTATTTTGCCAAAGAAAAGTTAATAGGCCATAAGCTATTTGGGTATACTTAAATACTTATTGTAAATTTGTGATTAGATAACACAATAATTAAGCTTAATACCTGACTTTATTCCAAGTGCCAAAAGATAATACTCCGTAATAATAATTATAACAACGCTCTAATTTAAAAATGTCATAAATGAACTCCTGCAATACACATGGTAATAACCTAAAGAAGAAACCAAACCTAAAACCTCCTTATCTGAGGATGAAGATCTATTCTCAGTTGCATTAAACAGAGTAGCAGCCATTTTCTGAATTAAGTCCCCGGTAATCGAATCTGGAGATCATAACATAGAAAGGTGAGTAACTCTTATGTCTGAGCTTATTTGAGATGGCATAAGTCAAAACGCTTAAGATCATATCCAAAATAGTTCATGCTTATCTTCTTATAAGCTTATTATGTTTAAAAAAAAAAAAACTCTTTCTAATAAGCACCTCGTGAGCTCGATCAAGGCTTTGAATGACAACTTATTTGGCCAAATCAGAAGCTATTAATCCATAAGCTATTTGGGTATACAAAAGTGCTAATTGTAATTAGACGATACCATGAATCAATGAGCTAAACAGTTGACACTACTCCATACCAGCTAAAGATAATAAATCTAATAACCTTATAATTTGAGACTGCCAAAAACAGACTTCTTATGTGATAACCTTAGCCTAGTCTATATAAAAAAGAAGCAAAACAAACCTCTGAGACTTGTATCCAGATATTTGGCCTTCAAATTAGTAGCTACCATCGTCTCATAAAAGTGCATATTCATCAAAGCTGGATATTATAACATAAAGAGAAGGTAAGTTAGTTGTACTTTTGAGCTTATTGAAGATTATATAAGTCAATTATAAGCTTAAGCTATAACATCCTGTTAAGACTTGCTACATTAGTTTATACTAACGCTTATTATATGAAATAAAACTTTCCTTAAAGATGATTTCCAATAAGCACATGACGATAATCATCTTGGCTTTGTAATGACATCTTATATCATCACAAAGGCAATTAGATGATAAGTTATTGGGCAATGATAAATTCACCATCAATATGAAAAAATCCAGTAATATTGTGCATCAACAGGTTGTGTAGTGTACGCACAAACAATGCATACCTTTGGTGGATTTTCAAAATTGGTGGTCGATTTATCATTGCCCTTACTTAGTTACTTGTATTAGAGCACACAATAAGCTTAAATAATAAGGCTTATCCAAACACTTCAAGATAGCAATTGTAATGAACTTCTAAGGGCATGTTTGTCTTTTATTTCTCATTAAGTTCTGAACTGATATCAAACGTATTAAAAAACCCTTGACTTTAATATGGTATTTCACACTTTTAGGACTTAAATCATCATTAAGACAATAATAATAAGTCAATACTTACAAACACACCTAAATACCTAAATAACCTACTCAATTAAGCTCTAAATTTATCAAGTCTAAAATAAAAAAATGCCCTAACTTGAAAATTTGAAAAACGTATATACTAATAGTCAAAAACCAAACCTTTCAAAGCCTTCTCCGGATGTAAGGAGGAATTGGATGGCATCAAGAAACTAGGCATTGTTGTCTTCAACAACAGATTATTAATACCTGGATTTTTATATAATCAAACTATAAAAGCAGATAACTGGAATTATAACAAAAAGAATGTAAATTATATACTAAATTAAGAAAAGAAAGTAAAAAAAAAAAAAACCTTTAAAAGTTGTTCTTTTCCTGACATTAGTTTCCTGCTAGCTTTTGTTATAGCACACCACTTCATACAAGTAAAAGCATCGGAGCAAGCAATAGAAAAATCGGAAAACGATATTATTGGTAGGTCTGTGGGTGGTGATGATTTGTGGGGGTATGGAATAGTTGTAGTTGAGAATGTATAAACGGATGATTTTAATGCATGAGATCGATCAACAACTTGTTTGGAAGATCTCAACAGAAACGCCATATCGTTGATTTAATCTAATTTGTGACGGACAGAGTTATATATAGGCTTATCAAATAACAAACCGTTATGGGGTTCTTTGTTTCTTAAATTTCTTTTCCAACAAGCCCGGATTCTGTACATATATATATTTTTAATTTTATTAATGTAATATAATATATAATATAATAATATATAGGGTTTCCTTTTACAATTGTGTTTGTGCGCGCGTAGTCTCTGTTTTGGAGATTTACTAGAAATCTTTTAGTGAAGGGTTATTCCCATAATTTAATTGAACTAAACTTACCATATTCAACTTAATTTATTGGGAGTTGATTGATAAATACAAAATGAAAATTGTTTCATACAACACACAGTATAACAGTTTTAGCTTACTGTACAAATATGCAAAAGAATATTTTTGGTGTATGAAGCAATTTAGACGTTGTATTTATCAGCTCCTTAATTAATTCCAAATTTATAACTAGAAGTTATTATAAATAGATATTTCAATGAAAATTATACTAAAAGGTCAATATTAAATGAGAATATGAATACTTTGTTATTAATTTAACTAAATCAAAGATTTAAAAAGTTTAACAATAACCTTTAGACCCAATGTTTTTAAAACCGAAAATCAGATCGGACTAGAAAGGGCTCCGGTTCCAGTTGAACCGATCCAACCGGTCCGGCCGAACCGCCCCAAAACTGGCTCCATGTCATCATTTTTCAAAAAGATAAAAATAAAAAATAAAATCCCGGTCCAACCGGTCCGGTTCCCAGTTGGACCGCCTGGTTTTGACCGAACCGTTCAGTTCGTTGACCGGTCAAACCTTGATCAAAACCGATTTTCACTCGGCCGGAAGGTTTCCGGTTCCCGATTCAACCGGTCCGAGTTAACCGGTTTTCAAAGCATTGTAAAATTAATATTCTCATTAAAGAATTTTCAAATCCCTAATATGTGTTACATCCCCTTTCCACATATTCTAACCAATGGGACTTGTTTAAAAACAGTTGCTTCGTATTATCAGAAATCACAAATTAATTATAAGATGAGAAATAATTTAACCATTAAATTTTTTCTTTATAATGAATTTACACTCGAAATCCAATATCAATATATAATATAATATATCAATCTTGATAAACGTCACTCAACCTTATGCATTTGTTTTAAGAATCCTTCGACACCTTTTACTCTATTATCTCATCATTGCTTCTACACCTTTACTCCGTATCATTTTTGTAGCTTAAATTTACTAGTCAAATAATGTTTTACTTGTTTAAAACCCGTAAAATTTGCGGGTTAACTTAATAATATGTCTTATATGAATATGTTATATGGATTTAATAAGTGTTTTGGTGTTGGTGTACGGTGCATCAGTTTGTATTGTTTTAATTTTAAATGAAAAATGTATTAAGGATTTTGAATTGTGATATATATTTTGGATTGATGAGTCCAAGTAAATAAATCAATTAATAAAGATGATATTGTGTGTGATATCACTTTGTTATTCGTATTGATATTTAATAATAATATTATATTATGTACCGAAACTTTGAATTAGTTAATTAAAAAATTAAATTGTTAGGTTTAAGATTTCAAATCTTGTAATTTGGTATCGTTTTTTTCCGTGTTTCAAATTTGCTTCTTATTTTTGATAATTAAGATTTTTTTGTTTCACCAAAGTTACATAGATGAGGATAACCGAAACCCGTGAATAAATATGAAAAACTGGTGGTAATACTAATTGAGTACCCAACGGGTATTGGGTCAAGTATCAGTACGAATATTATAAATATCTCTCAAACGCTAAGTCGTAAAATCATAAAAATTGCACAATGAAAATCAACATTTTTTCTCTTCGATTAGAGATTCTACAAAGTATACTTTTGATGAATTTTTCCTCATATTTTATGGGTTTTGAAAACAACTAACACATGTGATACTAGAGAGTAACACATGTGATACCAACAATTAACATATATGATACTTATATTGTACAATTTGTAATATACAAAAAAAAAGTTATCGAAAGTATACCTTGCGAGATCTCTAATAAAATAGGAAAAAACGTTGATTTGATGGTGCAATTTTTATAAGTTTTGATTTACCGTTTGTGAGATAATTAATTTTTAAAAGTGTAGGAAAAAATGAGTTTTTGTGACTCCATTCTCCTTAAAATCCCCATCCTCATTTAAGCTCTAACCCTCTAACAGTATTAATTTTAGACTAGCATGGTGCCTGCGCAATACAGCGGGTAGTTATTAAGGTTATAACTTCGCTTTTGCGAATATACAATTAAGATTATATGGAGATGATTCATATACGAGTTATTAATATAGATAAGAAAATAAGTAGTACATAGTAATAAATAGTAGATGTTTTGAATTTGTACAACAAATAATTAGAAATATTTTGGAAAAGATTTGTCTATTTTGGTCTATTTTAAAGATGAAAATGTTTGGTTATGACCAATTAAGAGGGGTAATTTTGTCAAAAAAAATTAAGAGTTTTAGGATTCAAATAAATTATTTATAAGTAGTTACTAGTAGTGGAATACCCGCACTACGTAGCGGTAATCAATTAGATATGAACACCCCTAGTCGGTTGTTGGTGATAATGACCGGGAGAGAAGATAAGGCAGACAACCACCTTTGCTGATATATATAGTACGCATGAGTACTTATATATCAAATTTGATTTAATAGTGGCTACTATTATTTGTCATACCAAGATTATATCATATTATTACATGACTATTGCAGTGATTTCGTTAACATGCTTACATTAATATAGTATAAAAGTCATATTTCGTGATGAATTCGATGTTCTTAGTATTTGTAAGTTGAATAATCAACACAGCTTCCCCTCAAACCAATAGTGTAACTTTTAATACATTAAGCATCTTCGGTATTTTATAAATCATATTTGAATAATACAAGGGTTTTATTTGTGCGTTCGTTCTCGTTTAATTTGAGGTCTTAAAAGCTAATAGAAATTTTTTCAAGTGGAATTAGAATTAAAAGGACTAAAGCACATAGTCATTAAGTGTTTACATAATTCGCAAAAATTAAGATAACACACGAATCTCAAGTATAAAAATTAAAGATTCTCGTACATAAATCTGTACTTTTATGCTAGTTCATTTTTCTTACTATTATTTTTTATTTAAAACATCCGTCGAATGAGATTTTTAATGTGTTTTATTTTTACCAACTTATTATGCTTTTCGGGTCCAATAAAAATTACTTAAACGATGATGAGCTTTAAGCTAACATTCTTTAAAAGATGATGAGCTTTAAGGTAATATTCTTACTGAGTATTCTTCAAGCAATATAATTAGACGTAATATTAAATTGACATGATATATAAGATAGATTGTGGTATAAATGAATAAATAAAAAAAGTATGCAAAAATTAATCAAATATTAGTGTATATGATCCAGTTAGTGTTAGTATAGGACCATCTCTTTTAATTTTTGAAAACGGTTAGTTTATGATTTTAAACAGATGTATGTCTCTAAAAAATGAAATAACTTAAACGTATACATTAATCGATATCAATCATTTAAATCACATTATACACTTAATATTTATTACAAGTGCACCATTGCCTACCGATCTTTTGAATATCCCGTGGTGTATATTAGTGTGACACTAACTCATAAAAGGTGCATGAAACCCAATAGGAACTCAAATCAATTATTCCTTTCTACAAAGTAGTAAATGATAAAACAATACGTGACTTCATATCGTAAACCATGTCACCCGAGCAAGCAATGAACCAACTGAATACTTTGATAGTGAAATCTTACCATGATCTCATTTGTTGAGATTGGATTCAACCATTAAAACCAACTGAATACTTTGAACTTGAACCTCATCACTCGACATACATCTAGAATCTTCAAGGGTGAAAATACACTTGTGTTTGAATCACTTTGACATAGTTGTTTGCTATATATAAATGTGATTGCAATCGGATACAAAAAGTTGCCACACATTACTGCATCAGTTATATAATTTTACATTAATAGGTTTAAATTTAAAATTTCTACAGTTACGAAGTATTGACTAAAATTTTAAAAAATTGACTTTTTTGCATGTGGTTATTTGTTCCCAAAAGAGAGATACGATGACATTTATATTTATATTTGTATGGGGCAGGATATTAATGAGTGGAAGTTATGAATTGAATTCCTATCATTAAGTAAAAAATATGAAACGTTAAAAAGTTTTAGTAGTAATTATTTGTTTGATCAAAGATTTATATATTATACACATACTATTATTGAAGTTAAGGGTATAATAGTCATTAACCAATTTCTCTTTTTAAGACTTTTCTTCAAACACTTTATATAGTTGTATAGATGTATAGATATAGATATAGATAGATAATAACTGCAACTTTTATTTGCATCAAGAAAATCTTAAACGAATAGAAAACTGTGATTCTGTTAACATTAAAGCCAAAGACATACTCCGTATATCATTACGTTGATCAACTTGTAGACTTTATAATTTTTAATGGAATTTCGAGAAGAGATTAAATATAAGTTTAATCTTCAGGGACCAAACATGTAATTTAGGTAAATATTTTGTATTTGACTCTAAGAGTCAAAATTGATCTTATTTCATCGGTACGGCTGGAGATTAACATAAAGGGAAGCGAAGAACTTCAGGGTCTGAAGTCTGGGTTGCATGTGGTTCCATCTTCACTGTAATCACGAATCAACTGGTACTTAATGGAACTCGTTTCACCATTGAAGACCTAAAACCCTCAATTGAGAGTCTTGATTGTAAGTTCATCTTCTTGATTTTGTTGAAGATTTATTTCCTTATGCATGTAGATTAGGAACCTAATCTTGAAGTTATAGGAAGGAAGACTCCTGGAATCATTTGGTAGAATTATCAAGTGGTACTGCAACATGTTAGATCATCTAGTATTCAATTGTTCATAGAAGAGCTTTTAGGTTAATTTGTGACAGTGTCAATGTATATTGCTATAGATGCTCAAAACCTTGTAAAAAGTAGTTCATCGTGTTGGGGAAAAAAAATAAAAACTTATTATTGCTTGGAAGGTAAAAAATCGAAGTTCTGAAGTTTCTGGTTATCACACGAAAAGTAGAATGTGATACTGCTGTCATTCGGTAACTATATTACGATTAATCTATGTTAGTTTCTCTATAAACATTAATAATTCATTTAAATTTTATGTTAGTTTCTCTGTAAACTTCTAATAATTATGTTATTTTGGTTTCATATATGTTCAATTACTAGTAACCTATCATTTTTGCAGTAATCAAAAGTTTAGGCCAAGACTCGAAGCCATATCGGCTTGTTAATCATCATACTAGTCTGCCTTCATGATGCCCGAGCCACTTAACTTCTACGTATTCATCACATATGACAACCTCATCCAAAACAGCCTCGTGAGTTCCCTTTTTCTTTTCAACGTCATCAAGTTTTCTACTACTTAATTATTAACACAGGTACCTATCTTTTTATGATCAGAGAATTCCCATTGAGTTTTCAACAGAACATAAGAAAGAGATCGTGTCGAATGACAACATCATACTAACGGTTTCAGATGACAAGAATTGGCCTATGAGTTGGATGATCTCAAACAACAACCACCTCTGGCTGCAGAAAGGTTGGCCAGAATTTGCTCAGCATTACAGTATAAAGATTGGGCATTTGTTGCTCTTTGATCATCAAGGAAGGTCCAATTTTCACATTAGAATATTTGACCGAAACAGTTGTGAGATAAATAACTTTCCATCCACAAGAAGCGCAGCACTTAAATCAGACAACCCTATACATTCATCCTCCGCAAATTGTTCGTCCTTGAAGCTGTATCGATGGGTAATGATTCTCAATTTGGGATCGTGAATCTCTATTTTCTAAGTTATTGTTGGTAACTACTTTTTTTTTTTTTTTTGTGTGTAATAATATCATATTATTTTTTTCAGTTTTTATGTTATTTGTTTTGTTACAGCGTGTACCTCTCTCTTTCTGCAAAAGATATTTGACTTGTGGAAAGAAGCGTGTGGACTGGATGCTTCAGACACCTGATGGGAAAAACTGGGGTCCAATCCAATGCCAGGTTTACAAGGATTGTGGCACAATTTACGGTAAAAACTGGAAGAGATTTTGTAATGTTCAGCATCTGGTTTTTGGTGATGTTTGTACTTTTGAGCTGATAAATGAGGTCGAAAAAGTGCTGAAAGTCACTATCGTTCGGGCTAAGCTGAAATAATTATGAAACAAAATTGTAGGTATGTTTGTTTTCGGGTAAAACTGTTCTCTGTTGGTGTAATTTGGTCATGATGCTTTTAGCAATTGAATTTTATTGTTTGTGAGTATTTCATAATTGGTTTACTGTGCTGTCCAGAAAAATCGATGAGAAGCTCCTGTTAAATGGAGGCCCAAGTCTACAAACGCGGCAGAAAAACTGGTACCAATAAAGATCGTTGTATATCATGGCGTGCACCATTAAAGAACAATGTGTTTTCATGATCATGTCATTGAAATTTATTTATTTGTGCCGTTTTTTATTCGGCGTTTACCTATTGTATTTTGTAGAAGTTATCTAACTTTTGAATAGGAATGTGTGGATTGTTTTCTTCATCTGTCAGACGGGCAAAACGGGGGTGCAGTAAAGTGCAAGGCTTAAGAAAATTATGGTAAAATGTATGGTGAACTGTGAGAAATTTAGTAATGAGAATCATCTGTATGTTGGTGATGTTTATGTGTTTGAGCTGATGACAGAGACTGAACATGCACCGGGTGTAACCATCATTCTGGATAAGCTGAAATGATTTAGATAAAACAAAAAGGTACATATTTTTGTCTAACAAATCGTTCTGTAATGTGAATTATTCTAGAGGAAGCTGATCATTTTGTTTAAGACTAGTATGGTAGCCGCGTAATGCGACGGTATCGCACTTATCAAATATTTGTTATTTTATAACGGCGATAATAGTAGTCATCATATCAAACCGATAAGAAATATACAATGTAATTTAAAAACATAGTGTTGTCGTCATAACTGATACACTATTTGTTATTAATGGAGGGTAGTTTGGGAATAAATGAAAATGCAGTATTCTGAATACTTGTTGTAAATTATGTTGAAGACTTGTGGTAAATAAAATTGCATGCAATATAAGTGGAATAATTTATGGGAATGGTTCAGAGGAGCAAAGGGTTTTATGAGGGCAAGGAGAGCAGGGCTTTGACCAAATAAAAATTTGACATGTGTCCCTTGTGGTCCCTGCCTGTCAGACTGTCAACATACCCTAACTGCCCGAATATTTAAAATGCAGTGAAAAAACTAAAGTGCAGTGAAAAACTAAAATGCGGTGAAGATTTCACTACCACAATATTGTGTCATACAAAACAAATATTTTTTTCTAAACTCCTTAATTTAACTAATACATCATTTCAAATAACTTAAATATACAAATGCTTAATTTTCAGCATGTTTCGTAAAGATGATTTCTTCTTTTCGATCAACTTCAAGCTTAACTCCTTTCGATTTGATAGATTTCTTCATTGCACCCTCATCAATGTTTACCTATAAAATGAATAACAAACATAATGCAACTTAATACATTAAAAGCAAGCTTCATAAACACATAATAATACTAAAAAATATAAAATGCAGTAAAGTATATATAAAATGCAGTAAACAAGTACTGGTAAGTTTTTGAATTCATGGTATAAAATCAAGTTGTATAAACACATGCAGTAGAAAAAAATATAAAATGCAGTGAAAAAATATAAAATGCAGGATACGAATATAAAATGCAGTGGATTTTTTTCAAATCTAATTGTTACATGTATTTATCAAATCTAGATTTACATAAAATGCAGTACTTAAAATGCATTTATATAAAATTTAGTGAATAAATATCTACTATTTACACTTTAAATTCAAACTGCAGCAACCAAACACTTAACATGCATACACATAAAATGCAGTAAACATGAAAAACACAATGACAACAAAAAAAACGCAATGACAACAGAAAACGTTCATTAAATCCATTCTACAAGTTCAAGCACAGATCTAACATTTTGTACACTAAATAACTACTCAAATATCATTATTCACTACCAATCAAACCTAGATATATCATTTCTACAAATAAACCATGCATATATACACTAGATCTACAAAACCTAACACATTTAAATCCTCAAAAACTATCAAAATCATTAAACTTACAGATCTGTCATTGTCATCACGTGGTGATTGCAGTGGAGAAGATGAAAGGTTAGATGCACTTGAAGAGACGTGAAATGCTTTGATTTTTCAGATCTAGATCTGAAAGTTCAGATCTAGATCTGAAAGTTCAGATCTAGATGGTGACGGTATTGCGTGGATGCTGACAATGGTGATGTACGATGACGGTAACAGTGGTGGTGGATGGTGAAGGTGAATGTGAAGGTAGACGGTGAAGGTGGCGGTGGATGGTGGCGGTGGACGATGATGGTAACCGTGTAAGTGACGGTTATAGTGATAGTGTTGGTGGAAGGTGGTGTTTGACGGCAATGGTGGTGGACTAAGGCAGTGGTGGGCGGTGAACGGTGGAGAACGATGGACGGCGGTGATGGAAGCTGGTGGATGGTGGTGGTGTGTTTAAAATATAGAGTGTTTGTATGTGTTAGAGAGAGAAAGAGGAGTATTCATGCGTGTGTGTGTTTTTTTGTGAAGAGAGAGAGTGAGATATTGAAAGTGACCAAAAAGCTGCCCTAATTTTACCCCTTTCATATTATTTTACTTAAATTGCAATTTGGTCCCTCCACCCAAAATAATTGTATCCAGGTCCTTGTGTGATGTGTATTGATCAGGACCATTCATTAGTGAATGGATGGTGGAGATGTGATCTGCCTTCCCTACCTTTCTAAAACCCCTGCTCTTGTGATCCCTTTCTATAATTTATATATACAATTCTGTTAATTGTGATTTGTTTGTTTTTTATTATTGAAAAGTAGATTTGTTAGTTATTTGTATCCTTAAAAAACTAATATTGCTAGTTATTTGTTATTAATGATGGGTAGTTTGGGCATTTTGATTAATTTAAGATTTATAAGACTCAACACATGACATGCTTTATAAGTAGTTAGGGATTAAGGATTATGGTGAATTGGGATTGATACTTGATAGATAATCTTATACGGAGTATTTCATATTTCCCTCTCTTTTGGGTCAATTGGGCTGACTTGTCATGTCAAAAACTGATGTGAATCCTCCTAAAATATAAGAGAACTTTAGTGGGCATATAAAAATTTATGTCGAAGATCACACATCCAAAGTATGGTGCTTGAAGGCCTTTAAAAGTCTAATGCAAAATCGACTATAGTTCTTGTATTTGGGTCATTGCTAAGACAATTTATAGTAACTTGTACGGTCTCCGTGTACCGGTGATTGTCATATAAAATTTTAAGATCCATCAACTCAAAAAACTTTCTTCCTTTGATTAGAGGGTGTTTGGGGGAGCGTTAGTTTTTTAGCTTCCGCGTTAACTAAAAGCATCAAATTCCTGACTTTTGGCTTTTTAACTTTTTAGCCCTTTAAAATAGTGAAAAACTCAGTATACGCAAACACTAAAATAGAGCTTTTCTGCGTTATGATACCACAAAAGCTAAAAAGTCTCCCACTAACGCGCCGCCAAACACCCCTTAGTGTTCTAGCCTACAAAAATAGGAAGTACAAGTCAACAATGCATGTACTATACCCTTGAATTTGTGGTACTAGTAAATAGAGGTGCAAAAAAATCGGTTTTTTTCGGTTTTCGGTTTTTTAAAAATCGATTTTTAAAAAACCGGTTTTTTATCGGTTTCAGTTTTTCGGAATCGGTTTTTTTCGGTTTTAAATGTTCGGAATCGATTTTTTTCGGTTTTGACCCGGTTTTAACCGGTTATTTTTTTCGGTTTTTTTCTGGATTCGAATTCGGTATAAATGTTTCCAACCAGTTCGGGTTGTAAACCCGGATCCAACCCGGTTTTTTATATAATTGAGTTTTTTTTCGAGCGTTGAGCGTTTTCGGGAAAACCAACGTTTGGGCCAAATCTTTTTGATTGGAATGTTAGTACATTAGTAATGAAAACATAATTGATCAAGACCTACTCCAAAAGTGTTACCAATCTTCCTAAAAAAAATGTTTTGTCAGAAAAGTCTATAATAGAATTTACCGAAATAGCGTAAGGCGTTTTCAAGAAAACCAACGTTTGGGCCAAATCTTTTTGATTGGAATGTTAGTACATTAGTAATGGAAACATAATTGATCAAGAACTACTCCAAAAGTCTTACCAATCTTCCTAAAAAAAATGTTTTGTCAGAAAAGTCTATAATAGAATTTACCGAAATAGCGTAAGGCGTTTTCAAGAAAATCAACGTTTGGGCCAAATCTTTTTGATTGGAATGTTAGTACATTAGTAATGGAAACATAATTGATCAAGAACTACTCCAAAAGTCTTATCAATCTTCCTAAAAAAAATGTTTTGTCAGAAAAGTCTATAATAGAATTTACCGAAATAGCGTAAGGCGTTTTCAAGAAAACCAACGTTTGGGCCAAATCTTTTTGATTGGAATGTTAGTACATTAGTAATGGAAACATAATTGATCAAGAACTACTCCAAAAGTCTTACCAATCTTCCTAAAAAAAAATGTTTTGTCAGAAAAGTCTATAATAGAATTTACCGAAATAGCGTAAGGCGTTTTCAAGAAAACCAACGTTTGGGCCAAATCTTTTTGATTGGAATGTTAGTACATTAGTAATGGAAATATAATTGATCAAGAACTTAAACAAAAGTCTTACCAATCTTCCTAAAAAAAATGTTTTGTCAAAAAAGTCTATAATAGAATTTACCGAAATAGCGTAAGGCGTTTTCAAGAAAACCAACGTTTGGGCCAAATCTTTTTGATTGGAATGTTAGTACATTAGTAATGGAAACATAATTGATCAAGAACTTAAACAAAAGTCTTATATAAGTCTTCTAAAAAAACAATTGAAACGAAAAAGTCTTCATAACTTGGAAATGTAAATAATGCAATTACAACTAAAAATGGAAACATACAAACATAACTTTTATTTGAATGATACAATTACAACTAAAAATATAAAATACAAATACGAATACATTCGAGCTTCGGCATGGCCATCACCCGGAAATGTAATCGTGTGGTAAAGTATATCGAGCTTCGGTATGACCATCAACTAGATACACCTAACCACTTAGTTCATCCCAAACTTCATCCTCATTTACGGATTCAACTTCAAATGGTTCAAATTCACCTTCATCTAATTCGGTCGTTGGAGGTGATATCCCTAATGCGACTTCTTCATCTTGGATAATCTCTTCAACATTACCTAATAGTGGGCCTTCCAACGTTGTTACATTTTGTATCCTATCTACCCCATCCAAGTAATCTTTCAAACATACACATACTTCCACGGATTCAGCGGTTAGTCTTGATCTTCTTTCCGATATGATTCTACCGCTAGTAGAAAAAGCCGATTCGGAAGCTACCGTCGAAGCTTGGACGGCTAATAAATCCCGAGTCATAGCGGATAAAATTGGAAATTGTACTTCTCTTTCTTTCCACCAACTCAAAATGTCAAAATTACGAAAAGCCTCGGGACTTAAAGTGGTTAAAAAATTTGTAGACTTATAGTGTCCCAACTCACTTGTTGGAGCCGATGTTCGTTGACGCTTTGTAGCGTCTTCAAGTAAAGTGTTATAAAGGTTTATGTTTATGTCACTCGATGATGCCCGAGATGTTCCCGCCCGCATGGAATCAACAATTGGGTAGTACGACTTACTTGTTGGTATCGCGGTTGTAGTCTCTTTTTGATGATACTCGTAAGCCGTTGGTTGTCAAAGTGGTTGAATGGAAGCGCCTCTTGGATGACAAACTTGGTAAAATCTTCTCGAAGAGCATCATTGTCGTATATAAATACCCCACCATCCGAACCAAGTGTCGATTGTGAGGCATCTTGAGTAGTCGATCTACAAGCCGCGGTCATGTGAGCTCGTAATGTGGAGTTTGATGAGGCGTTATAAAAGTTCCCACATCTCTTGCAACGAGCCTTACTCGCCCCATCATTCATAATGCACAAATCATAATTCACCCAAACTTCTTGGTTCCAGTTCGTTGATTTAACTTGCACGATATCTTCATTTGTGTAAGATTTCTTTCGTACATTGCTACCAACGGAACCGGAAGCGGAGGCTTGAGAATGTATGTTTTCCATTTCGCAAACGAAAAGAGTATATATATATTGAGAGATTTATAGTGTTTTTTGAGAGAATATTAGAAGGATATTGGTGTGTTTTGAACCCAAACCCACTAGGGGTATTTATAGTGAGTTTAGAGGTGCCAAAACCCCCCAAAAAATTCAAAAATACGCTCCCCCAAGCTCCAAACGGCTAATAGCCGTTTTTTTCAAAAAATTCAAAAAAAACCGGTTAAAACCGGTTTTTTTAAAAAACCGGTTAAAACCGGTTTTTTTAAAAAACCGGTTAGAACCGGTTATCGAACCGGTAAAAAACTGATGGAACCAAAAACTGAAAACCGGTCATAACCGGTTCGGTTTTTCAAAACCGGTTTCGGTTTTTATTTAACCGGTTTTTATTTAACCGGTTTTCGGTTTTTTGTGCGGTTTTTTTAAAAACCGGTTTCCGGTTTGCAACTCTACTAGTAAATAAGAAAATATTACCCAGTTTAATAAGATCTGTTCTTTTAATCTAGTATCCAATATGCTCCGGCCCATGATAAGCTCCAATAGGACCACCCCGAATGCATAAACATCTGTTTTTGAACTAGTTCCATGTGTTCGGGCGCCAGATATCCAAATGTGCCGATTATAGGGTGATCTAAGGAGTTATGTGACTTGGTATATGTTTTTGCAAGCCCGAATCCTGCAATCTAAAGATAAAATCTAATAGCAAGCCCTTTCGACAGAATTTGTGTTAGTTAAATGTTGAAAATTAACATATATGTGCAAATTTATTATTATGTTGTGCATACCAATGGGTCGAAGTGATATTATGTGGCCATACATCGCAATGGATTATGTCGCTCTCATGAAGAGGATACAACCCTCTAGATGCACCAATTGCAATATCAAGTCTTTCTTCCCATGTTAAAAGAGTGTCAAATAATATAAAAAGGGTATAATTGATAGGTGGATAAATTTTCTATTAAAATTTAAGATAATTTATACTAGGGGTGTTCATAAAATCGGAAAAACCGCGAAAACCGGCCGGACTGTGTGAACCGATCCGGTCTGAACCGGTTTCATTCTTGACGGTCCGGTCCGCGGTTTGAAAAATACGAAACCGGATTGAACCGGTCCGGTCTACGATTTTTAATAAAAACCGGCCGTTTAAACCGGACCGGACCGTTTACTAATTTAATATATATAATTATGTAATATTTGTATACGTGTGTGTATAATATATATATATATATATATATATATATATATATATAATGTTAGTTTTAAAAAATATATTTATCACATAAATGGAGTGATTTGTAGTTTATACTACAACGACAAGATATAAACTCTCTAAATATTATGACTACTTAACGAAATTTTCTTATCAGTTAGAAGCTAATTATACTATATTTATACACATTGTTAGTTATAATCTATTAAGAATCTATAAGATATAAATAGTTTCTAATTGTTTTTTCTAATTAATTATGACATCGTTATCGAATATTAAGTAATTGCATTACATTATTTGCATTTATTCAAAAGAAAATATTTTTTAAAAATTTTCTCACAAAAAGACAAAAAACCACAAAATCGGACCAAACCGGACCGGTATTCGCGGATTGGTCCGGTCCGATTACATAAGTTAAATGGTCCGATTCGGTTTGGATTTTACCAAACCGTCAAATCGCGATCCGGTTTTGATTTTTACGGAAAACCGGCCGGACCGAACTGTGAACACCCTAATTTATACTCCGTAGATGCTTTTTGATTTGAAGTGTTAAATTGTTTAACAAGAGATCCACTACTCATCATACCCGTACAGGTATTGGAGTATTTGCCCAAGGTCACAAGCGTCAAATATATCTGGAAATGACAAGTATGTTTTGGCGCTTTAATTTATCCGGAAATAAAATAAAAGCGTACGATACGTGGCAGCACCTTATTCGACAAGCTAAATAGCAAAATAAAATGTTGCGTGTTTTCCAACATCACAGAGACAGTTACTCTGTTTGTATACTCTTACTCTATAATCTGTATGTATATTTCCCCTTTGATCTCTATTCTATCTTCCCCTTTTTATTAAGTGACACCCGATCAAAAGTACGATTTTCACGCTCAATTTAAACTTCAAATAATCGTACTTAGTACGTAGTTATAACAAAGTATTCGAAAATTTTATATATATAATTATATATATGTAATACACAACGATTATTTAGTAATCACATTTGAAAGGATCCAAAAGAACACAGAATATCGCATCCGAATTTCGGTGACAAAATTTTATAAATAATGTTTTATTATATAGATTTAACATTATACATTTGAGGAAAAATATTAAACGTTCGAAAATGTAAGTCGTTTTAATTAAAAACGCATTCTAGTTATCTGAAACCGCGCAAAAATAAACTATTAAATTTTAATTCCAAAATAGTATTTTGATAAAACACTTTCACTCAAAAACATTTCGAAAGAATATTAATAAATTTTCAGAATCAGAAATAATGCATTTTTATACGATCGGGGGAATAAACACGGGTATTTTATACTGCAATTTGGGAGACAGTGTCCTCCTACCAAACACAAAAGCCGGCCTCCAACCCCATCCTCCTCATTTCATTTCCACATTTTTTATCAAACAAAAACACACACACACACACACATCTATATTCATCTATCTCCCCCCCTCTCGTTTTCTCTCTAAATCACCAACAACACACAACAATAACAACAACAAATCATCAGCAACAACAAGATCATCATCAACATCATCATTTTCATCTTCATCTTCTTCATCAAGTTCATCATCATCCTCCTCACTCGATCTCTCAAATCGTAAGAAATTACTCTCCTTTCTTGATATTTCGAGTTAGAAATACTTAATATATCATGTTTTACCATTATATCAACAAGATTTGGCCCGAAAATAGGTTAGATCTTGATTTTGGGGGGAAAATCGTCGAACAGATTGTTGTGTCGCAGAGGACCAAAAACAGTGCTGCGACATAACCAATGTCGCAGGTTATGTCGCAATAATTAGTTATGTCGCATGGTGTGACGCAAACCTTTATGTCGCAGCAAATCCGAACGTCGCATATAGCGACACAACACACTATGTCGTATTAAATTGTGGATGTCGCACATGGCGACACAAACCCTTATGTCGCAGAACCCTTTAGCGACACAATCCTTATGTCGCAAACTCATAACCTTAAAAATACATGTTTTTCACTAAGTGTCGAAACTAAGATTTTGCCACTCGATTTTACTCCGAATTTGGATTTCACGTGCGTTTTTACTAAAGTAATGTAGTAGAAATAAAAATTTTCCAAGCTAATCTGGCAGCTCGACCCCAGCCAGGGGCTCTGCCCCTTGGACCCCGCTACTAGGGGCGCTGCCCCGGACCCCCGTACCCGATTTCCAAACCCGAACAACAAATGAATACTTACACAACTCGCTTAGACAAACTGATCTACCTCTTACTTATATAACCTCACGTGTTTAGGACACTAGGAGGATACCATTCGGACTATACGCGCATCTTAAGATCGCTGACAACTCACAGGTGAGTTCATAGCCCCACTCTTTTAACTGATTTACTGTTTTCGGGGTGAGACACATGCACAACTACTGTTTTGAATTATAATGATAAACTTTTATAGTCACACTTATCTACTTCACTGTATGTAATACGAAATGTGTAATGCTTAGGATTACACCCATCATATTGTCGAAGAACAATATCAATACTTAACCTATGTAGGTTACAATTGTACTCCACTAGATCTTAAACAATGACTACCATTTTATAACCTGATTAGGTTATCTCTACACTTTGACCGTATTGTTGCGGGACAACCTTATCGAATAAACTAGAACTGATTAGTTCTACCTACACTGGATGACAGCTAAACTTTTACAGGATTAGTCTTCCTTTTAGGAACTAAGACTGCCAATACACTATATGAGTATTCGAATGGAAACTGTACTTAAGTGAACATTTTCCCGAGACCTCAATATACTTGCTATGATGAGGCTAGGAGTATACGTTAGTAACACACATTAGTATAGCTCTTTATACTATTACCAAACAACTAGGTGATGAGTTATTCATACCTAGGCTTACTGTGCTACACCTTATATCTAAGTATTGTGTATACATATTTAGATACAATAAATTACTTCCATGCGCGGCCTGATACTCTATTACTTGTGGTTGTGAATTGACTTGTATAAATATATATATATATATATATATATATATATATATATATATATATATACTCATACTCGTATTCTATCTGGAGCACTTTGTGCTACCTACAATCTACGTATGTATATTGGTATACATACAGTTATATAAACACAATTACTATAGTCGGGCATGTCGTGGTACTGCCGGCTCTCAATTACCCTAGTCGGACATGTCGTAGTACTGTCGGCTCTCAATTACCCTAGTCGAACATGTCGTAGTACTGTCGGCTCTCAATTACTCAAGTCGGGCATGTCGTAGTACTGCTGACTATCATACATTGCTTGCGAGCAATCACGTCGATACCAATTGGGCACAAAACGATGCCACGGTAAAGTGGGCACAAAACGATGCCACGGTTAGAGTGGGCATAAAACGATATCGCGGTAAAGCGATACAAATCACAAACACACGGATGGGCGAGCTTATGCTCGTGATCCGCACTCATTCACGGATCGGCGAGTTTACACTCGAGATTCGCATTAGTTTACGGATCGGTGAGCTTTCACGCAAGGTCGTTAACTCAGTATTTGATTTAAATACTCAATCATAGTTCTGCAGGACTACAATTTCATGTTGCTGGAGGCAACACAATATGCCAGGGGGCACACTAACACCTTACTACTGAATAAGTAATATTAATATTTGTTACCATATGACGTGGTCATACACATGCTCAAATCGTACTTAGGCATGGATTGCCACACCCTCGATATGACTATGTCATACGCACACTTGTTAGCATCTAGGCATGGATTGCCTAACATCATCATAGACATATCATTACCTGATAGGTAACAAGGCATGGATTGCCGTTTTCCTCGATGTACTTATGTACACTACTAAATCACTTAGGTACAAGATACCTCAATAGGTGTATTACACACGGATTTTACAATACTATAACAATATAAATCAAAATCGTGGATCTTGAATCATTTTCCAAAACATAAAAAAGGTTTATACTTTATGTTTTCAACCAACAATCCTATGAACTCACCAGCTTTATGCTGACTCGTTTTAGCATATGTTCTCAGGTGCCCAGCAGGATTAGGATTTACTACAAGATTATGCTAGCTCGAGTTGCATGATTTCAAACACTTGGATTACCTTGCATAACTTTTGTACTACAACATATGTATTGAAATTATTTTGCGAACTCGCAACAATGTAAACATTTATTTTGGAAATGTAACAATTATTTTTCAAACGTCTTATTTAGAGTCGTTCATTATGTACCTTTGTGCTTGTAGATTTTTATTTAAAATTTTAAACCTTGAGATAAGATTTGGTGTGAGTCCCAGAAAAAGTTGGAAGAAACTGCTAGGAACGGGGGTAATATTTTTAACTTCCAATAATACCCTTTTAGCCATTTTAAAAATAAAAAAACCCTCCCAATTTTTATAATCGTTGATTTGGTAGATCTAGGGCTCACACGTATTCTTATTTGTTCTCATTTTAGTTATGTTCTTATTTGATCCAAACTCTCTCTCTAGCTCTCTTCCTCTCTCTCTCTCTCTCTCTATATATATATATATATATATATGTGGTAGTGATCAAGAGAGAATTGCCTTTTTTGGGGAAGATGAAACATTAGTATTCATCAAGAAACATATTACAACTATCAATCAAAACGTCGACAAATAATTATTTTTACCGGTAAATAGTCTTCAAAATTGATGCTATAAATAATATTTTAACGAATGAATTTCATTTTTAAGTCATAACATTAATTGATAAATATTTATTTAATAAATTGTTAATATTCATTGCGATGAATATTAACTAATACGCATCACGATGCATATTAAAACTTCACATTATTTGAAAAATATTTTTATTGTTAATATTCATCACAATGCATATTAACTAATATTTATCGCGATGCATATTAACGGATTTGGATCTAATATTCATAAATTGATGTTATAACTTACAGAAAGAATTTATCAAGGAAGCTTAACATTCATAGGATCGATTCGGATAAACATTTACTAAATTTCAGTTTGCTTTTTTCGAGATTTGTATGGGTGAAGATAATATGCTTCTTGATGTATACTAATGCTTCCCCCTTCCATCAAAAAATGCACTTCCATCTAGATCATTCCAATATATATATATATATATATATAATGAAGGTTTAGAGATATAAATCACTACTTTATTTCAACCTAACAGTATACGGAAACCTAATTTGAGTTGAGTTAATGTAGTAACATTGGAGTGATGATAATGATGATTATGAACAACGGAGGTGGTAACTTGGAGAAGAAGAAACAAGCAGCTGATGATGATGTTGATTTTACACAACATATTTTTTCATGGTCTCTTGATTGAGATACATAGGAGAGTAAGATTGGATTGTAATATTGTAGTTAAGAAAATGGTTGATAGGAGTTATTATAATTTAATACTCCGTATAATTCTGTTATTGTAATTGTAAGGACGTTTTATTTTCAAGAGCACAACCCCTCGTTTTTTCGGTGAAAACCGGAAAACATTTGCACATGAAAATGCCACGTGTCATAAAGAGGATTAATATCCACTTCATTTGTTTTTTTACATTATGATAAATGATATGTATGTATATATAAATATTTTTTGTAAAAAACTTTATAAAATGAGTTGTACCAATCAAATTAAGAGAGCGAATGATGAGAGAGAAAAAACAAATACATTTTGTTCGTCCACGTCATTTTATAAACATGTGTTTGTAAAATTTTAGTCAGTCTAACGTTAACATTTCGTAAAAAGTGTAAAGTTGGCCCATTTATTATTCCCTTCATCTATTTCTCTCTCTATCTTCGCTAAGCCGTTGCCTATAGCGTTCTCCTGTCTTGGCTTTGGAAAAACAGAGACCATGACTTCCAAAGGAGTGACTTTACTCACAGTATAAACCGATTAAAGTGGATAGGGTATTATGGTTATTGATCAATCACAAATGGGTGGGTCAAACTATCCATTGAATCCACAATTATTTGTATGTATAATAAAGTATTAAAAACTAATGTTCATACATGTTCGAATTATCAACTACTGTATGAAATAGGAGTTTGAAAATACTTATGGTTTGGAAACACCCATAAAATCGATAGCTTGGGTTAATGGTGGCCCATAATGTTCCAACTATTAGACGTATGTTATTAGTTTAGAGATAATATTAGTATAGCTCATCTTTTGTAATAGGGCTTGGCCCATGTATCTCATATATATATACGTGTATTATCATTAAGGAGGCACGACAATTATTATGCAATTACAATATTTAATATGGTAATCAGAGCCATACACAAAACTTAACCCTAAAACAAAAACGCGTTTCTTTCTCTTCTTCTATTATCTATTCGTTCAACTCCTGCTGCTTTATTTATTTTAATTTTTTTTTTCAGCCGCTTATATCTTTTGTAAACCTATCAATCTTCTTTCAAATAATAATGGCATCTAGCGATCCAAAGCCTAACACACCCAATCTCAAACCGTACAGTGTTACAAACATTAAAATCACCGTTCCTATCGTCTTGGATCTTGAGGAGTTGAACTACGATTCATGGAGTTTGCTTTTCAAACTTCATTGTGCGACTGTCGGACTCAGCAAACACATCAATGGCAAAGCAACTGATGACGATGAAGCAACCGCGGAATGGGAAGAATTCGATTCGTTTGTTCGCCTATGGATCTATAGCACGATCTCAAAAACCCTTGTTCAACGGGTTCTGAAGGCTGAATATTCTGCACAGGATGTCTGGACAAAATTGGAAGCAATCTTTCATGAGAATAAAAGTGCTCGTGCCATGCACTTGATGAACGAGCTCCGCACACTTGACATAGGTAATCTCTCCGTTACTGAATATTTTGGAAAAATAAATAAGCTGTCTGATCTCCTATCAAATCTTGGCTCTCCTATTGATCCACAAAGTCTTATGTTTTATGCTTTAAATGGACTTGGTGATAAATATGATGGCTTCTCTCGGGTTATTAGGCTCAAAGACACAATTCCCTCCCTTGCTAAAGTCGAATCCATGCTTCTCTTGGAAAATAGTCAACTAGAACAACAAACTCGGCTTCAACGTCGGTCCGCCACTGACTTGAACGGGTCCACATCTCCCTCGGTATTGGTTGCGCAAAATCCCACTTCTTCTATTCCCGCATGTCGCAATTTTCAACGAGGCCATTGCTCTTTTGGTGCTCGTTGTAAATTCCTTCATACGGGACGTAATGGCGGCAGGGGCTCCTCACCACAATGGACTCAATTTGTCCCACGAGGATCCGGTTTCGGACCGCGGGGGCGTGGCCAAGATAACTCTCGCCCATCTTTTGTACGTAATGGTAATATGACTAATAGTGGAAATTTCTCAAAAAATGGGCAATCACCTTCACAGCCGTGGAATTTTTTTGCACAGGCCCAACATGCGCCGCCCACCACTTCAGCTAATGGGCCTTATTCCTCTTATGGCCCTTCGCACAATTAATAACATCATTCGCACGTTACTATTTCAAGCTCATCTCCCTCCCATATTTTGGGTTGAAGCTTTACATATGGCCGTTCACCTACTTAACATCTTACCCTCCACCGCTATTAATAACCACATACCTTACACCAAATTGTTCAATAAACCTGCCAACTACAATAACCTACGCACTTTTGGATGTCTTTGTTACCCCTACCTCTTCACTCAACACAAACTCCAACCACGATCCACCAAATGTATTTTCCTTGGATACCCACCACTTCACCGCGGATTTCGATGCCTTGACCTGCAAACAAATAAAATAATTATTTCTCGACATGTCACTTTTGATGAGCATACTTTTCCTTTTGCCCAATCCTCCTCCCCTCCTACACAAACCTACAATTTTTTAGACACTAATACCCAACCTTTCCATCCCATGCTTCACCCATTCCCTACGGCCCTCTCCCCTGGCCCAAGTCAAATCACAACCCAGCCCGTTCCGCCAGCTACAGCCCACCCCATTTCGCCCGTAGCCCACGAGCCTGTCTCTCCGGCTCATTCGCCAACCTCATCCGCCCAACCGACCGCTCCACAAGCCCATAATCCAGCCCACACTCATGCCTCTGGCCCTTCCGCTACATCCACGGCCCATCAGCCATTTAATCAGCCCGCCTCTCTTGATTTCACTTCAGCCCACCAGTCCATTGACTTGCCATTCACATCAAATCAGCCCCATGCCACCCATCCCACACCTATTCCTAACCACCCCATGGTCACTCGGTCTCAAATTGGTGTCCGTAAACCCAATCCCAAATACTCGCTTCACACGACCTCTATTGAACCTATTCCACGTAATCATCTTGCCGCACTTCAAAGCCCTTGTTGGCGACCAGCTATGTTAGATGAGTATACTGCTCTTATTGATAATGGGACGTGGGTTAAGGTTCCTCGTCCACCTAATGTGAATGTCATTAACTGTATCTGGCTGTTTAAGCATAAGTTTAATGCAGACGGTTCTCTTAGTCGGTATAAGGCACGATTGGTTGCCAATGGTCGCAGTCAGCAGCAGGGTATTGACTGTGATGAGACTTTTAGCCCGGTTGTCAAACCGGCTACGATTCGTACTGTTTTAAGTCTTGCAGTGTCACGATCTTGGCCTATACATCAGTTGGACGTGAAGAATGCATTTCTCCATGGACAGCTCTCTGAGACAGTATATATGCATCAGCCACCTGGCTTTGTTGACCCTGCTCATCCCGATTATGTTTGTTTGCTACATAAGTCATTATATGGGTTGAAGCAGGCACCACGTGCCTGGTTTCAGCGATTTGCAGCCTATGCCGCTAGAGTTGGTTTTACGAGCAGTCGCACTGATTCCTCTCTTTTTGTTTATCAGCATGGTTCTGAGTTAGCTTATTTACTTTTATATGTGGATGACATTATTCTTACAGCTTCCTCAGATGCATTGTTGCGTCGTATCATTACTTCTCTTCACAGGGAATTCTCCATGACTGATTTGGGGCTGCTTAATTATTTTTTGGGCATTAAGGCTACTCGCACTTCTACAGGGTTATTTCTCTCGCAGACTCAATATGCGACTGAGATTTTGGACAGGGCTGGTATGGTAGGATGTAATCCCTGCAGGACTCCAGTTGACACCTCCTCTAAACTAGGTCCTGACGGCGCACCTATTGCTGATCCTACTTTATTTCGTAGTCTTGCAGGTGCCTTGCAGTACTTGACCTTTACACGGCCTGATTTATCCTATGCAGTGCAACAGATTTGTTTATTCATGCATGATCCCCGGGAACCTCACTTTACTACTCTAAAACGCATTCTGCGTTATGTTCGTGGCACATTGGATCATGGATTACAGTTGTACAGGTCTTCTACATCGCAACTTGTTGCTTATTCTGATGCTGATTGGGCTGGTTGTCCTTCTACTCGTCGGTCAACTTCTGGTTATTGCGTCTTCATGGGTGATAACTTGTTGACCTGGTCTTCTAAACGTCAGCATGTTATTTCTCGTTCTAGTGCTGAGGCTGAGTATCGTGGAGTAGCTAATGCTGTTGCAGAGACTGCTTGGGTTCGTAATTTGCTTCGTGAGCTGCGTGTACCCGTTCATACAGCCACTCTTGTTTATTGTGATAATGTCAGTGCAGTCTATTTATCTTCTAATCCGGTTCAACACCAGCGTACTAAGCACATTGAGATTGATATTCATTTTGTTCGTGATTATGTTGCTGCTAGCCAGGTTCGGGTTCTACATGTGCCCTCTCGTTATCAATATGCTGATATTTTTACCAAAGGTCTACCTTATTCTTTGTTTGATGAGTTTCGATCCAGTTTGAGCGTCCGACGACCTCCCGCTCCAACTGCGGGGGCGTATTAGACGTATGTTATTAGTTTAGAGATAATATTAGTATAGCTCATCTTTTGTAATAGGGCTTGGCCCATGTATCTCATATATATATACGTGTATTATCATTAAGGAGGCACGACAATTATTATGCAATTACAATATTTAATACCAACAATTGCGGATTTACCACAAGTACATATGACGACTATGGTGCAAGAGTTACACAAAGTATTTCATTTGTCAAATAAAAATCGAAAGAAACGTTTGAAATTTTGGTGTATGGGTTGAATAAGGGAATAGATTGTGTGTGTATGTATGGGCGGGGGTGTTTAATTTGACAAAAATACCCTCACGTGTTGGGCACGTGTGCTGACAAACGTGGGACATAAAAGCCGATCACTAGAACGTTCAACGTAATAATATGTTACGGAAACAATCACTTATCAAATGAAGGGGTCGATTTTTATAAATTACCGATCTTTTATTAATCAATCAAATACCATTAATCAACTAAATTTCTACTATTTTGATCTTTTAGCTAAATCTATATTCTGAATATATAATTTAAATTTGTATAAATATAACATGTGATAACATGGCAGTGTTAACTCTACTTACTACAAATTAAATAACCGGAGATAAACATTATTACAGTTCACAATTTTATAACGGATTTATAACTATTATATTATTCAATAAGTTGATTGACAAGTTTACATAGTTTTCTAAATTGAAGTTAAATGGCACGATAAATAATTCATTACTAGCCTTGTACCCGCGCAATGCGGCGGTACATTATTATATATAGAAAAGTTGATGTCGTAATTTAGATCTTATGATTTTATATTTTTTCAGCGCTTTATAATGTAGTTTTTCAAATGTGTAGGTATTATTTTAAATTGAGTGTATATACTTTTAAACGTCTTATAAAAAAATATTTACTTAAAACAATCATTATTTTTGCACTTTGCAACAATGTACAAGCTTGTAACTTGATGATAGTTGCATGTTTTCTTTTTCTTGATCGGGTGTTAAGTTGTGAACTAAACCATGATGGTAAAGACGATGAAACAAGCGTATAAGCTAATGGATTATATAAAAATATTATAGTAATTTTTTTGCGCAATGCGATCGACATTCAAGAAATCAAATGAATAATGAAAATTATGATGATTATATAAATATGATGTAGTATTATGATATTGTCTTGAAACATAACCTAACTTTGAGGGTTAACAAATATGCAGATAACATCACTCTAATTAAGTGTTGCTAAAATAATTTATTTAAAATATTTATACTTTAGCATTATTGTACGTTCTTTACCTTTAAAAATTGAAAAATGAAATGAGTGTAGAGTAAACTGTTATTTTGATAGTTTTAATGTGTATATTTATTTTCTTATGAATAATTTAAATCAAAATTAAGATTTATTTGATTTATTCTAATTAAATACAAAAAAAAAACAACTCGTAAATAGAAAATTGGCGATAAACATTATTACAGTTCACAATTTTATAACGGATTTATAACTATTATATTATTCAATAAGTTGATTGACAAGTTTACATAGTTTTCTAAATTGAAGTTAAATGGCACGATAAATCTATACTAATATATAAAGCATGTTGGTGTTTTATACATGAAAATTATTAAAATTAAGACTCAACATTTCCAAAATTAATTTGTGTAACTTTTCATTTAACATAAATTATATTATTTCCATCACCGTATCTCAAATTATCAACTATACATACGAGAAACTGCCATTATTTAGTCTCCATTATTAATAATCCGTGAAGAACCGACATATTATACAACTATTGTCGAGTCACTATTAACAACTGAACATATCGTATTCCACTGCATAGCGTGGAAATCATGCTAGTAATTCATTATATGTATCAAGTCCCAAATTTAATACTCTGAGTAGGGTTCAAATGAATACTATAATTTTGAGTTAGAATAGAGGAATTAATCCTAATCACTCATTTTCATCAAATATCTATTTACTCACATATTTTTAACTCAAATATCTCACAAATGGTAAGTTGAAAAATCATGAAAATTGCATCATAAAATTTAGCGTTTTCCTTCTTCGATTTGCCGTCCCTCAAGGCATACTTTTGGCAACCTTTATTTTCTTCTATTTTTTGATAGATTTTCCAAAGTAGTAACATATGAGGAGTTGATAAATACAGCATAAAAAGTGATTCATATAACAAATCTATATTATAGTACACTTGTATTGTAAGCAAAACCTATTGTACAGTTTATTGCATATATCATTTATTTTGTTATATTTATCAACTCCTTAACACATGTGTTAGTAATGGGTTGTACATTTAATTTGTGGTTAGTGTTAGGGTTTCGGGTTTAGGTTTAATATGATTTAGGGTTTTGAGTTTTGTAAAGGGGGTTTAGGGTTTGGGGTTTGAGGTTTGGGGTTTCACCCTGTAACCCCAAACTCTAACCACTAAACCCTAAACACAACACTAACACATATGTTACTAATTTATAAACCCACCAAAAAATGGGAAAAAACTGTTGTTAAAAGTATGTCTTGAGTGACGACAAATTGAAGAGGATAAAATGTTGAATTTTATGGTGTGATTTTATAATTTTTCGACTTGTCATTTGTGAAATATTTAATTTAAAAAGACAGATAGAAAGTGATATTTGATAAAAAAATAAATGGCCGAGATTGATTCCATCATTCTCACACTAATTCTTATTCTCATTTTCAAACCCACGTTTAGGGGTGTTCACTGTATGGACAAACTGAATTGTCCAATCGGACAATTTGGATTGAACTATTTGGTTCAGATAATTTGGTTTTTTGGATCGGTTTGGTTCAAAATCGAATATTTATATTGGTTTTTGAATTGGTTTTGGTTACCAATGTAGAAACCGCATAGTCCAAATTAATCGAATAGTAATATATTTTGGTAATACTTTCAAAATATGTACAAATTAATTAGGTTAATCACATATTTATACCATTATTAACTTTATTTATCGTTTATCACAAATTTCTGAACTATATCTTAGTTTTGTCTTGCAAATTATTATATTTTTGTCACGAACTTAAGAAACTTGCTAATTAGTTTTATTTTATAATCAAGTTTTTTAATTTTGTACGAATGTTTATATTATTAATATATGAAAACACAAACCGAATAGTAATAACCGAATAAACCAAATGGTAATTAGGTTCGGTTTGATTTGGTTTTTTATTTGTTCGGTTTGGATCGGTTTCAACTTTCCAAAACTGAAAATCGACCAGTTTCATTTATTAGGTTTGATTTAAAACGAATTAACCGAATGAACACCCCTACACGTTACCACCTTTTTAACGAAAAATAGTTGAAGCACACTGATTTTTAGTTTGCTACAAAGAAAGTTTACGATGGAAGAATAAATATATTTTTGGCGGTATTCGGAAGACACGTGTCAGTGTATTATTGGAAAAACTAAAAGCAAAATGAAATGTTGCTTATTTTCCAACACTCTGAGAGTCCGTTACTCTGTTTGTTCACTCTGTAGAATTCTCCTTTTTATTACAGATTTTTGTTTTATATAAAAAAATGGAGGTTTATAGATAGAAATCACTACTTTTTCTCAACCTAACAGTATAAGAAAACCTAATTTTAGTTGAGTTGATGTAGTAACATTAGAGCGATGATGATGATGAACAACGGAGGTGGTAAGTTGGGGAAGACGAAGAAACAAGCAGCTGATGATGCTGATGATGATTTTACACAACACATTTTCTCATGGTCTCTTGATGATATTATGAATCAAGACCTCTATAAATCTCAGGTGATCATTTTACACAATATATCTTTTTGTTAATTTCATCCTGTGGAATTTTATTTTTTGTTTATTGTTTTCTAGGGTTTCATAATTAAAAAAAGTGCTGTTGTTTTCTAGGGTTTCATACATGTATATACCAATACACATACATATATACAACTGAATGGTTCATTGTACTCATATTATGTGTATACGGAGTCAAAGTTTGACTTTAAAGTCAACGTTTCTTCCTTTTATTTTGACTCAGATGAGAAGTGTAGTTATTATGTTAACACGAGTATCAATTTTTTTGTAATTATTTCCTCAGTACTACTGAAGTGAACATCATTAAAGGGAAAGGGGTGTTTGTTATTGCTTTTGTAAACTTTTTTATTCATTATTATTTGTATATAACTGGTTATCTAATTATTTTATTGGAAAATAATGTGTAACCTTAACATTAACTTGTACATTATGAGCAGTAATTGTGTGTAAGTTAAAAGGTTATATAGATCTAGACTTATATAAAGAAGAGAAAAGAAAACTATAATTCATTTCCTTTGCAATACTTAAGTTACAATATTAACATTACATATGTTTTCTCTTTAATTTATGTTATAGAGTGAAATATTGTGTTTTAGATTATTAATTTGAAAGTAGCATACCAAAGGAGTATTTATTTCAAACAATCACTTGAGAAAACAGGCAGTAATTTTTTGTAATGATAATGGAATGCATAAATTCTTGAGACTTTGTCATAGTTCATATTTCCGCTTCATGAATCTTTCTGATGAACTGATCCATTATGTTGTAGGTGGACAAGATACCACTTACTTTTGATTCTGCGCAACACTATTTTAGTTCTTTTGTTTATCCTTTGCTGGAGGAAACGCGTGCTGAATTGGCTTCCTCTTTAGAGATCATATATAGAGCTCCATCTGCCGAAATTTTCTCTATCAACGAGGCCAAACGTGATGGAAGATTTCTGTATGATGTTACCATTGGTCCTTGGAGAAAAAGTGGGAAAGATCCGTACAGGACATTACCTGGTGATCTTCTTATTTTAATGGATGGAAAACATGAATCTCTTTCGGAGTTGCAACACGTGGGAAGAACATGGGCTACTTTATTAGTGAAGAAAGTCAAAGAGAATGATACTGAAGATGATAGTATACGTTTTGAAGTTAAAGCTTCACAAAAAGTTAAAGTTCAACAAGGGATGTTTGTTATCTTCTTAGCAAACATTACAACCCAGAAAAGAATATGGAATTCATTGCACATGAATGGAGATCTAAATATCATCAAAGAGGTTCTTTACTCTGATTCTACGGTAAGAAATAGTTTTAATCGTATATTTTCCTTCTGTTAAGTTATAATATCATCACTGAGAATGGATTTATGTATTTTACAGGTAAAAGAGATTTGCAATATTTGCTCTTTTGATTACGATAGTCTTTTTCCTGAAAATCCAGTTCATTTGGATAAGTTGAATGAATCTCAAAGAGCAGCAATCATGGCATCCATACAGAAAACTGAATGCTGTCATAATTCTTATGTGGAACAGATATGGGGACCACCTGGTACTGGAAAAACAACAACTGTTAGCGTAATGCTATTCATTCTGTTGCAAATGAACCGAAGGACTCTTACTTGTGCACCAACGAATATTGCTGTATTACAACTAGCTTCACGTGTGCTAAGTTTGGTAAATGAATCATTAAAAACTACAGTTGCAAGTGGTGAGTCCTTTTGTTCTATTGGAGATTTGCTTTTGTTTGACAATAAGGATAGGATGAAAGTTGGCGCAGAGACTGAAGAAATATACTTGGAGCATCGAGTTAAAAGGCTTACAGAGTGCCTTGGGTCTTCTACTGGTTGGAAGCATTGTATGATGTCTATGTTTGATTTACTTGAAAATTGTGTATCTAAATATCATGCGTATGTAGATAATGAGAATCAAAACGCAACTGAAACCAACAAGGTGGAAGTCAAATCATTTGTTGAGTTTATGCAAGATCGGTTCTGTGATTCTATACAGCCACTTAGAAGATGTATCTTTACATTCTTGACTCATATCCCAAGAAGTTTCATGAAAGAATATAATTTCCATAATATGATATATCTATTGGATGAATTAAGTTCATTTGAATCATTGTTATTAGAAGAGAATTTGGTTTCAGAAGAACTTGAGCATCTGTTCACTTCTAAACCATTGCCTGATGAGCTGAGGGATACATCGTCAATTAATTCTGTTAGAGCCATGTCTATATTGGTTCTAAGGGCTCTCCAGATATCTCTTGAAGCACTTAATCTTCCAAGTGTTGTAAACCGAAATGACATAATGGGTTTTTGTTTTGAAAGAGCTTCACTTATATTTTGCACAACTTCTGGTTCCTACAAGCTGCATAATATTAGAGCAAATGTTTTTAACATTTTGGTAATAGATGAAGCTGCACAGTTAAAAGAGGCCGAGTCTACCATTGCCCTTCAACTTCCTGGAATTCAGCATGCAATTCTCATTGGAGATGAGTGCCAATTACCTGCATTAGTTACGAGCAAAGTAAGTCTACAATCACCTTTTGTACTTTCAGAATACTTTTTCTGTCCATTTAAATTTACTAAATGTTTGTGAAGGTTTGTATCGAATCTGGGTTTGGAAGAAGCTTATTTGATAGATTGAGTTCTTTGGGGCATTCAAAGCAGTTACTAAATGTTCAGTACCGAATGCATCCTTCCATCAGTTTATTTCCGAATTGGAGATTTTATCAGAATCAGATTATGGATGCTGAAAACGTGACATGTAAAAGATATGAAAAACAATATCTTTCAGGCCCAATGTTTGGTTCATATTCATTTATCAACGTTGTTGGTGGAAGAGAAGAAAAGGATGATGATGGCAGGAGCAGAAGAAATATCGTTGAGGTGGCTATTGTGATTAAGATTGTACAAAATCTCTATAGAGGTTTGTGCAGATTATTATATTAATATCAATTCCAAGTCTATATACTTATTTCTGTTATTTTTTCGTTGTAAGTTTAAGTGTTTAACCCTTTCGTTGGCATTTATAGCATGGTGTGATTCGAAGAAGAAGCTTACTATTGGTGTCGTGTCTCCTTATGGTGCCCAAGTTGTTTTGATTCAAGAAAAACTTGCTCACAAGTATGATAAACTTGATGGATTCTCAGTAAAGGTGAAACCAATTGATGGGTTTCAGGGTGGAGAAGAAGATATTATAATTTTATCGACTGTAAGATCTAATAGCCATGGTTCTATTGGCTTTCTATCTAGTCCTCAAAGGACTAATGTTGCCCTGACACGAGCAAGGTATGCCATCTGGTCATTTTCTTTTCGAAACTTTGATTCACAGTTAAATTGAAACTTTGATTCACAATATTGTTTTTCGAAATATATATATATATATATATATATATATATATATATACAAGATTGTGAATCAAAATTACAAATTGCAACTTCGTTTCATATAATTCTGAGTCTGTTTAATATGTACAATATTGAATAAAAAATATGGATATATTGAATCAATGTTTTCTCGCATCTTCTCACACAAACTTAGCTTCTCTTTGTTTAATCTAAATTCTTAATGTAACGCTATTGTCATTGTAATCATTAAGAACACATTAACTAATATCAAAAGCTTAATACATTGGATAGATAATTACATGTACCAAAAAAATAACCTGTTAAATTATATTCTTGGTATGCACTATGGGGTAATGTTGCATATTTACAAGTTTCAGATCAAACGTTTCCGGCAAAAAATGACCCGTTACACAACACACCTATATAGCAGTGTAGGCAACTCTAGTTTTTTGTTTCCTAAAAAGTATATTTGATTCTTTGTATCTTTCTTCAACTATATGTATAGACACTGTCTTTGGATATTGGGCAATGAAGAAACCCTGGCTAATAGTGACTCGGTATGGAAAGAAATAGTCAGTGATGCAAGAAATCGCCATTGTTTATTTGATGCTGATGAATGCTTGAAGATGACGATCATAAATACAAAGGAAGTGCTAGAACAACTTGATGATCTGGTTCACGAGAATAGTGTACTTTTTAAAAATGCAAATTGGAAGGTATTGTTTGTGAACGATTGACTTTATTACCAAGTTATACCATAATGTAATAATCCACTTTTATTCATCATTCTTTGTTCCTCTTTATGCCATCAGGTTCTCATCAGTGGTGATTTCAGAAGATCTTTTGGAAAGTTGACAGGTTCTCACTTAAAGAAGCTGGTTTTAAATCTTTTGTTGAAACTTTCAAGTGGCTGGCGGCCCAAAAAGAGAAGTGTAGACTTGTATTGTGAGCATTCTTCATATATACTGAAACAATTTAAGGTTGAAGGGATGTATCTTATTTGTACAATCGATATCATCAAGGAATCGAAATACGAACAAGTTTTGAAGGTTTGGGATATATTGCCTTTTGTAGAGATTCCAAAACTTGTAAAACGACTTGAGAACATATTTGCTGCTTACACAGAGGATTATATCAACCGTTGCTCAGAAAAAAGTATGGAGAGGTATGCTCATTTTCCTTATGCTTAATGGGTGTTTAGGTGTGTGTTTTTAAAGTGATTATGTTATTTTGAATACTCAGATTCAGATAATTAGCTGTAGTAAAAAAAAACTGATGTACAATTTAGTGTTCTGATTTTGCTGTTGTTTGAAGCTCAAATCATAAGATAATTCGATGTTTGAGTGTCTGAAATTCTCATTTATTTATAGAATTATTAGAAAACCTAACCATGAATGACATATTCGCAAAACAGATTTTCTTTAGATAATTAGTTTTGTTACAGCTGGTTATTAAACTGATCGTCCAAAGATGCACTAAAGAGAATGAAATTGAAACACCCCTTGAAGTGATTTTACATTCTCTAATCCATTTTCTTCGTATTATTGTCCAGCAATTTGGTAATTCCTATCAGTTGGCCCGCATCTCAAGAAATTATACGGTTTCGTTGTGTAAGTAATAACGATAGTGACAGTGTAGTGAGTGAAAATCTTGGAGAAAGTAAAAGTTTTGTTGAGAACTCAAAAGTGAGTGAAAGTTTGTTACTCATGAAGTTCTACGCATTGTCATCTGGGGTGGTGAAGCATTTGCTTTCTGGTAAAGAAGGTGATCTACCAATGCAAGTCACTGATGAACAGATGGACATTGTTTTATTTTCCAAGAGTTCATTTATTATTGGTCGATCTGGAACTGGGAAAACCACAGTATTGATTATGAAGTTATTCCAAAACGAACATTCTTTTCGTGTTGCTTCCGAAGGGATTTATGAATCAGAGAGCAGTGAGATCAAGGACTCTGAGGTTGTTGATGGTCCTAAAGATAACAAAATGAGTGTTCTTCACCAAATTTTTGTGACAGTTAGCCCAAAATTGTGTTATGCTGTGAAGCAACATGTTTCCCGCCTTACAAGTATGTCAGGTAGCGAAAATTCATCAGCTGATATAAATCTTGATGATGCAGACGTTATATCCGAATTCGATGATATCCTGGACAATTTTTATGATATCCCAAAGAAATGTTACCCTCTTGTTCTAACCTTTCAGAAGTTTTTAATGATGCTGGATGGGACTTTGGGCAGTTCGTTCTTTGAAAGATATCTTGAGGCACGAGAAGGTTCTCATGGCATTCGAATAGGTTCTAGATCTGTTGCATTGCAAAGTCTTGTAAGATTAAAGGAGGTTACATATGATAGGTTTTGTTCACTATATTGGCCCCACTTTAATTCAAGTTTAACGAAGAAACTTGATCCGTTGAGAGTGTTCACTGAGATAATCTCTCATATAAAAGGAGGCCTGCAAACAGGGGTAACCTGTGGTGGGAAACTGAGCTTTGAGGATTACACTTTATTGGCAGAAAGTCGTTCATCCACTTTAACAATACAGAAAAGAGAGACTGTTTATTGCCTATTTGAAGCCTATGAAAAGATGAAAACTGAACGTGGAGAGTTCGATTTAGGAGATTTGGTGAATGACATTCATCGTAGATTGAAAAACGGGAATTTTAAAGGTGACCGAATGGATTTTGTTTACATCGATGAGGTGCAAGATTTAAGTATGAAACAGATCTCTCTTTTCAAATATATTTGTCAAAATGTTGATGAGGGATTTGTTTTTGCGGGTGATACAGCTCAAACAATTGCAAGAGGGATTGATTTTAGGTTTCAAGATATTCGGTCTCTGTTTTATAGAGAGTTTTTAGCCACCAAAAAAACTGGTAAACAAGAGAAAGGCCTTGTATCCGAAATTTTTCAACTGAAACAGAACTTCAGAACTCATGCTGGTGTGCTTGAGTTAGCTCAAAGTGTCATTGATATACTGTACTGTTACTTTGTTCACTCAATAGACATTTTGGAACCTGAGACTAGTCTTATTTCTGGAGAAGCTCCTGTTTGGCTTGAATCTGGCAATGATGAAAATGCAATTGTGACCATCTTTAGTGGCAGTGGAAGTAGTGGTGAAATTGTCGGCTTTGGTGCTGAACAGGTGATTTTGGTACGCGATGAATGTATAAAAGTCGATGTTTGTGAATATGTTGGAAAGAATGCTCTTGTTCTCACTATTGCGGAGTGTAAGGGTTTGGAATTTCAGGTCAGTGTCTTTTATAGTTTTCTGAATAAACTTTGTCATGGATTGATTATATAATTATATGCTACTTCATATCGGGCGCAAATTTCGTGTGGTTGTGCCAGAATGGGTTAGGTACGGTTCAAAAGAGGTTAGGGTCAATATGGATAATCTATATTATAGGTCAAGAAGGGTCAGGTTGTGTCGACCCACATACATGTTTTTGTCCCTTTTCGTGAAAGTTAAAAGATTAATGTTTTTAATGTGATTAGGAATACTATATTCTAAAACTAATAACTTTGTGAATAAAACGATTCAAGAGGTTGTAACTTGTAAGCATTTTAATGGGAGTGCCACTTTTAAACCGTTCCATTTTAACCAAAATTTTAGATGTTTTTCCACTTGATCCACTGGAGGTAGAATATAACACGAATCAAGCAATTTATAGATCCACCTCTAGCTTTTTTTCTGATCTTAAAAGTGTATGATTTTTTATGTCCGATTGTCATATTTTTAGGATGTATTGCTGTACAACTTTTTTGGGACATCGCCTTTGAAAGACCAATGGAGAGTTATGTATGGATACATGAAGGAACATGATTGGCTCGAAGAAAAACTTCCTCAATCTTACCCGACATTCAACGAGGAAAGATATAGTGTCTTATGTTCAGAATTGAAACAATTGTATGTGGCTATAACGCGAACAAGACAAAGGTTATGGATTTGTGAGAACAAAGAGGAACTCTCTAAGCCAATGTATGACTACTGGAAAAGAAGAGGCCTTGTTCAGATTAGGAAGCTTGATGATTCGGTAGCACGGGCTATGCAGGTCGCTAGCAGCCCTCATGAGTGGCGGGACCGTGGTAAAAAGGTTATATTTTTATCCAAATGTGCTATAGTTTTACCAACTGGCGTTTTAGTTTTCTTTTTTTTTTTTTAAAGCAGAAAGTTTTACAGCTATGAGGTGTTGCTAGTCAGTAGACTTGTCAAAAAGGACTGGGATGCTTATATAAAAATGATTCGTGCTTTGGTATGGGTTGAAACGGGTTGGGCTGGATTGGGTCTGAAACATTTTTTTTCAAACTCTTATAGTGGCTTATTTTAAAGAATGGGAATAGAAAAGGGGATGCTATGGAATGCTCATGAATATTTTTATTTGCATCGAGGTTTTTTGGGTACACCATTATGAATCAAAGTTTGTGGGATTACTAGTTCTAGGTTTATAATAACTAGAAAATGTCTGTAAAGATAAAAAAAATAAAAAATAATAACAAGAGAGAGAGAGAGAGAGAAAGAGAGAGTAAATGTTAGAGTGTGGGTTTTCATTGCCCAAAACAAAGTAATGCTCCATTCCATGGTATAAACCAACCACATTTTCCATTTCCATTTGTTATTACATATAACCCTGAACTTTGTTGTTTCAGTTATATTTAGAAAATACATTATTTCAATACAAATCTAATTTTTGATTCAAATGATTAAGGAGTAACTTTGAAGTAATAATACTCTAAGAGCGATTTTCATCTGGTTTAATATGTTTATTTATTATTAGCTATTTTTACCCGTTGGACCCATTATAGCTTCCTGAACCAATATATAGATAAGTATTAGGCCGGACATTGCCGCCTCTACTTGTAACTTTGTAAGTTCCCTTATCTGTCATGTATCACCTTGATACCCTTTTTGACATGGTTTCTTGAACTTCATATTGTTATCAGCTTTTCTATGAAAACAATTTCGTAATGGCAACAATGTGTTTTGAAAGAGCTGGAGACACAATCTGGGAGAAATTGGCTAAGGCTTCTGGTCTCAGAGCATCTGCAGATCAAATGCGGATCACGAATCCTGAAGCTTATAAAGGCTATCTTACAGAAGCTGCAGGAATGTTCGAGTCTATTGGGAAACTGGAATCTGCTGCTTCATGTTATTGTGATTTGGGGGATTATGAGAGAGCTGGTAACTCCTTTTTTTTAACATAATTACTCGTTTAAAGGTTTAGTTAGAGGCTTAAAGATGAAATGGGTTGAAATGGGTCACTTTTAGTATGAGTCAGGTTGACACTTTTTTGTACATTAGGAGATTGTATGCTTTTAAAATATAATATTGGCGACTTTCAACCTGATTTTACCCGTTTGAGATAAAATACAACCCAAATCGTGTCGAGCCATTTGTGGGTGCCACCTCTAGGTTAAGTGCTTGAACTAGTAAATCAAGTTTTGAATTGTAAATATCTATAATTTGAACTCTTTGTTTATGCAGGAAAAATATATTTGTACCAGTCTGGAAAGGTTGATGCAGCAGCAGAGTGTTTTACTTTAGCAGGATGCTATAGCGATGCAGCTGAAGCTTATGCCAAAGGAGATCAGTTCTCAAGTTGTCTTTCAGTTTGTAAAAAAGGGAAACTTTTTGATAAAGGCATGCAATATATAGAATACTGGAAACAGCATGTTAGTGTAAAAAGTCATGAACTTGAACAACTCGAGCAAGAATTTTTGGAGAGTTATGCTCTTGATCACCATAAGCATAAAGATTCTATATCCATGATGAAGTTTGTCAGAGCTTTCTGTTCTATGGAATCAAAGCGCGTGTTCTTGAGGTCCTTAGGTCGCCTTGATGACCTTTTGTTGTTGGAAGAAGAATCAGGCCATTTTCTTGATGCTGCTGAGCTGGCAAGGTCATTGGGTGATGTACTAAAAGAGGCTAATCTTTTGGAGAAGGCTGGACATTTTACGAAGGCTACGCTTCTCTTACTTTGTTATCTGTTTTTTAGCTCGTTATGGGGAAATGGAAATAGAGGTTGGCCACTAAAGCAATTTGCTCAAAAGGAAGAACTCTGTGAGAAAGCAAAGTCAATTGCAAAAATGGAGTCGGATAATTTCTATGGTGTTGTTTGTAATGAGCTTAAAGTAATATCTGATCAGCAAAGTAGTTTGCCCGAGCTCAACAACAATTTTCTCGCTTCCCAGAAAAACAAGAGTCTAAGAGGAGAAATTTTGTCCATTAGAAAAATCTTGGATTCTCATTTTCATTTAAACTCCTCAAGGTATGATTGGGAGGATGGATTACCTTCTGATATTAGCAAGCATTCTGAAGACAAAATCTTTCAGAACCGAGTTTCTGCTAAAACTCTGGTTTTTTATTGGAATCTGTGGAAAAACAATGTCATGGGTATCTTCCAAAGCATTAAAAGTCTGGAACTTGAAGGAGTGAATAAACACGAGAATCATGCTGACTTCAGTTTGGATTATTTTGGAGTGAGGAAGCAGTGTGTAAAAGGAAATGTGGTTTACATTTTATTCAACAAAGATGCCGATTGGATAAAAAACGCCGGTAATCAGGGTCTTCATAGTGATGGGAAGCGTATAACCATAAATATCCGACAGTTGGTTTGTGTTATGCAGTCTTATTGGCAGTTGGAATTGCTTTCTGTGGGTATAAAGGTACTTGAAACTCTTGAGGCTCTTTATAAGTTAAAGTCAAATGGTTCTGCATTTCATCAAAGCACCTCTCTCCTTCACATTTTTGAGATTTCTAAGTTTCTTTTAGATTGCTCGTATCTTAACATCACATTTTCTCACAAAAAGAAGTTGCAAAGTTTCCTTGAAATCTCTACAAACTACTTCGATCTTGTGTTTCCTTTAGACTGGCGAAGATCGGTCCGAAAAGATTTGTTTTCCTTGAGGGAGACTGATCTATCACTCAACTTGCTTGATGAGATTCTAAATCGAAATGTCGGCATCAAGGGTGACATCAGCTATTGGACAATCGGGAGGGTGATGATGATATGTCTTGGTTCCAGAAAACCTGTTGCACTTGATGAGACAATTATTATGAGGCTTCAGTGGACGCCAACGTGGCAGTCATTGGTGAAATTATGGAACGATGTCTTTCAAGATGTTTGTGTTGCTCCATCACTCCGAAATGCTTTGAGAGATACTTTTAGGACCAATTGGAGGCGTGATGGCTACATATCACCTCACACTTTCGTGCATCTTTTGGATTGTCTTCTTTTCATGGAATCTTTCTCTTCGGGAATACTTTGCACTACAAAGTCTTCTTTTGTTGGATGGTTCAAACATCTTCATTCAAGTGATTCAGCTTTATCAGAACTCAAACAGACATCTCTAAAGCCTGACGTAACTTTTTTTATCAACGTAGTTCAACAAATTCTCTACAATAAAGAGGATACTGAATGTTGGATTCGAAGATCAAAGATAAATGTTGCTTATTACCATCCACTTTTAGCGTTGAAGCTGGTAATGATAGCTACTTTAATTTGTCTGAAAGTATCAGATTGTTCTCGAGTGTTACTTCAATTGCTGACGGGGAAGAAAAATATTGCTTATTTGCTTCCAAAGGAGTTTGTGTATATTCTTTTAGGGAATAGGAAGGGTCGTAAGTTGCACTTAAATCCACAAATAGTTGCAGAGGCGTTTATGAGCGTTGAGAATCCTCTCCTGATTGTGAGTTCAGAAAATGTGAATCCAATAATCGATGCTCCTAGTGCTATATTTGTGGACCTTAAGAAATCTAATGAGGAGATAATGAGTGTATTGTTCTCAAAGGAAACTACATCGTGTGGTCAAAATCCTTCAAACGTTGATGCTTTTGCTGAGGTACCATCGTTGACAGATGCAAGCATGCATGTGAGTCCTGCTGGTGAATGCAAAGGGGAATCGCAAACAAATCAGAAAGTTTCTGGAAAACTACATAATGGGAAGAAGGGAAAGGCACCTGACACGTTATCTGCTGCTCAAAGGATGGTAAATATATATTTTTATAGATGTATGATTGTACGCTAGTTTTATCCATCATTGGTATGACTTTGATGCCTTCTGAGTTCTGATAATGTGTTTTCTTTTCAGAAAAATTTGGAAATAACTTTAGGCAAAATTTCTACCATTGCGGATCAAATGTTACGTGGAGAAAAACTTACAGCAACTGGTCTGAAAAATTTGCTTGACCCCAGGTTAGACTTGCACTATCAAACACACTTCCCTTTCACCAATCCATATTTATTATGTTCATTATCTAATCTCTCTAGAGTTCTTATTAGTTGTTTGTGTGATCATTTTCAGTCCATATACAATGCCAGAAATCGGCGAGAGAGGAGCGACGGAGGCAGTTGTGGAGAAGCGGCCAGTAAGTACGGCATTGATGGAGACTTTCTTGAAGCAGATTGATTCAAAGTCAAATTTCACGCTGAATTTAGGGACAGGGAGTAACAAGACTCGTGAAGAAACAGTTGATGCGCAAAGGGTGTTAGAACTAATCGTTGACGATTCGGAGGAAACTTTGAAACGCAAGGGAAAGAAAGGTAAGAAGAACAAAGGCAGGAAGAGTTGAAATTGGATGGATAGATAGACAGGCATGTAATGTGTAGTTAGTGTTTTTGTAAGTTTTTTGGCTATCTGCATCTGATGGTAGACTATTAAAAGGGAAAACTAACAATCATTCTCACTATATCCTGGCTTGTAGTTTCCATCAATGGAAAGTTGACGTTCTTTTATATAATACTATATTTTTATGGCTTCCAACAACAGAAGTACACAAAAGAATGTTAGCATAAGTAATTAAGTTTATGCTAAATTGATCAATTAATTTGTAGTCTAATTATTGATTTTCCATGAAAATGATAGAAACCGGAATTAGATTGAATTGATTTGAGACCAAAAACATAACAGCGTTCGTTTGCATATGAATGGAGATTACAGGTAATTTAATTGAATATATATGCTCAAATTCACATTACTGCCCACTGTACTATTACTAATTTCCAATCTACCCCTTATTCTTATATTATTTTATTTCTCTTCTAACATAGTATAATACAGTAGTTTATTTAATTTGTTAAACATTCTCCTTAAATGTCTCATCAAATTGATGATGGGCTTCATGGATGCTTTTCCCATCCTTGATGTACTCTAGTTTGGATACTACCTGCACAAATGTTCAATAATATTTCGTAGGTACAATCTCTAAAGCTACATATTTAACTAAGGCTCATGATAATGCCACAAGCTGTTTTTATCTATCCACAGGTTACAAATATGTGTTAACAATTATATCCATGTTATTATTTTACACAGGTTACAAATTCACAACCCTATATCTATATCTCACGTATTCTAAACCCCCACAAAAACTGCTACCGCTCCTTGTCGTGTCTTCCGCATATAATGCTTCTATCACTTCCGGCTATGATTTTAATAGTGATGAAGCTAACAGATTTCTTAACTTGCTTTTTGAGATGTATTTGAAGTACCAAGTGTGGCCTTTAAACAAGAAAGAACTTGTGACTTCCATGATTACTAAATTTGTGAACCAAAATGATGTTTATTTGAGCCGGTAGTTCAACGTTCAAAAGGAAGACATTCAAAACCAAAAAAAAAGAAAAAAAGAATAACTTCAACAACACGAGAGCCTTCAAAATTTGAACTTGTGGAGTCATCACAAACCCATAATTCTTCAACTTCTACAGTGTTCCAAAGAAACTTTGAAGTTGTCGAGGACGGTGGTTATATCCATACTAAAGAAAACTTCTTTGATTCAAATGCATATCCTGAATTCTAAGCGATGTTATGTCGTTGAATTAGTATGATCGAATTTGTTTGTTACAGATATTTTGTTGGGTTGTTGCCTTTTCATATATGGTCATATATGACAAAAAGTTTTGAGACTAGTTTTTGTTTGAAAGTGCTTTGTGTTACAGTTTTGTTGGGTTGTTGACATCATATGTTTTAGTTACTTAAATTTTAGCTTTACATTGAAAGTGCTTATATGTTTTATATGTTGGTGTTGGTGGCTTGTTTTTGTTTGAAGTGTTCCCTGCAAATAGAAAATCAGTAAACAGAGGGATATTAATCCAGCTAATTCCATTACTTACAAGTTAATTCAGCTGTAGCCTACATGATGGGGTATTAACTCCATTTTTCGTGGCATGAAATCGTATCTTGGATAAGTTATTATATATACCTGATTGAAATTGTTGCTACTAATCATTCGTTTATCGTTTATATTATGTTGCAACGATCAATGCGCTTATAATTTCAGTATGCTGATTAAAATTGTTGCTAACAGAGTCATCTTGATAAAAAAAGTCATTCATGCTTTATTAGAGTTTTTCTATGGGCATACTATTATCCTTTGTCTATCTACTGATAACATAATATTTTTGTAAAGTTCCCCACATCTTCTATCCATTTACCACAATCCCATCATCAACAGAACCAATGCTACCATTATCCTATACATCTCGATGTCACTAAACTTGGATCCATGTACCATATAAACACAATCAACTTGACTTTTAGTAATCAATCTAATACAATTCATAGCAGAATTCAAGAAGCATGAATTATCATAACCAATAACTAAAATACGATTAACAATTTTACACAACAGCATATATCGATAGCTAAAAAACAGAAAACTTATAACAATCAATAGCCAGTGACATAGAGATTGTTTGAAGCGATTGATATTGATAGCCACTGAATAATCGATTGTCGGCGAAATAGAGATAGCCGGAAGTGATAGAAGCATTATATGCGGAAGACACGACAAGGAGCGGTAGCAGTTTTTGTGGGGGCTTAGAACACCGTGAGATCTATAGGGTTGTGAATTTGTGACCTGTGTAAAATAATAACAGGGGTATAATTGTCAACACATATTTGTAACATGTGGATAGATAAAAACAGCCTGTGGCATTATCATGAGCCTTTAACTAACCTCTTTCATTGATATTGGACTGAATCCCAACTATAGATGCTGAAAGACCTAATAAGGGTTGACTCGATAGATCGTTTTTGGGGCAATCATTTATGTCAATAGTGTTTTGCTTGAGGTTGTGGATTTTGAAGACTGGCTTTTAAGTTTTAAGATGAGTTGTGCATTGTCTGAATAGCGTCAACTTCCCAGAATGTCTAGTCACTAGTGATTGAAATTCAATAATCAAACCAAACTTACATACTAGATTTTGTTCATTTTGAATTTAATTTTAATACTCCGATCCGTACATCTAGTATATATTATACTACAAACAAGGCATTGTAGTTTCTTTTAATATATTTGATCATCTATGCTCATCAAAAACAATGTATATATGCGTAAGTGTTGTTCCAAAAAATAAAAATGTAACAACAGTGTATAAGTGCCAAGAATGGTAAACAATTCTTGAATCAATGCCTTGTTGAGTTTACATTACCTTCTAAATATGGAAAGCAAACAGCTGAAATATTCATAAATGAGGTTTACTCGATATATAGATCAAACAATGTTACTAGAAAAAGATTAAATGTACACATAGAAATAAAGTTTACAAATTGATGCAAGTGACATACTCAACTTAATTGAAAGCCAAACAAGTGTTGTTTGCTTTCTGCAATCCTTTCCCGACCTTCTTTTTCTTCTAAAACCTGAAATTTATATATGAGGGGACATATATTTTATATTTTTTAGTTTCCATATTATTTTGAGTATAAAACTCTTAAAAAACACTACTCCGTAATATACAAAAATAAAAATTCTTCTTACATAATTTTAGATTTATTAGAAGCATGTATCTCTTTTATACACGCCCCTACTAAATACACTATAAAAACAACACACAAATCACACATTTACATTTTGTTATAATTATAAAGTAATGTATTTCTATTTGTTTTGTTTTTGTTCACACACCGAAATCCCTCTTATATATTAAAAATTTAAAAGAGGGTTTGATTACCCTAATCAACTTTTAATTAGCTTTTAAATTTAAAACTACCTCTAAGGCTATGTTTGGCGAGGAGCTTTTCAGAGCTTTTAGGAGCTTTAGCTTTTAATTTTAAAAATAAAAGCTTCAAAAATAATAAAAACCTTGTTTGGTGTGTAGTAGATGTAGCTTTTAATTTACATGAAAAGCTTCAAATTGAAAAGCTAGTGTGTATTAGCTGTAGCTTTTAATTTAAATGAAAAGCTCCTTTTAAGTCATTTTATACTTTAAAATTACAGCTACAGCTAGTTTGCCAAACAATTTTACAGAAAAAAGTTACAGCTTACAGCTTGAATTTACAGCTACAGCCAACAGCTACAGCTATAGCCTACAGCTAGTTTTGCCAAACATACCCTAAGTATGATTATCCAACATATTTCTAGCCTTATTATTAAAGTCCATATCTTCAAGTCAAACTTTTACTTATATGCTTTTAATATGATCAGTTAAAGCCGAACAATAGTTGGTTGCCAAAAGGGACAAAAAGATATGCTACCAAGATAGCATATATAGTAACGACTAGCATCAATAGGCTATTTTCAAAATGTTTAGCTTTGATTATTATGGATTCTTATCTTGGTGTGGCTGGTGTTTCTACCAATCCTCCTAAATTTACCCATTTTATGTCAAAAGAGAAGTTGTGAATGTATGTAGAACTTAAAAGTACTTGATGATGTATTGATTGAGCATGGTATGTTAGCTTCAATACTTCAGGTCGTTCTGACCCGTCAAACACATTTTTCCATTTTATCTGAAATTTAATATATATTTAAGTCAATAAATAAGTTTATAAACCTATACTGCCATAATTGTTTAGTACATGGGTTTAGGAAGATTTTAAGCCTTTAAAAACACTTTTCAGGTAACTTTGGACCCGTTTGACCTGTTTCTGTTTAGGTAAGTTTAAATATAGATCACAAGTTTGACCCATTGGAGTTATTATATTACCAATTTAGGTCCGCTCTTGGGTAAATGTTGAAATTGCCACCTTAAGTAGTTTATATTGCAAGGTTTGATGCAAAGAAAAAAGAAGTTATCCTATGTGTTTGTTAAAGCTTAATGAGTGAAGTTTATTATTGTTTTGATATTCATTGAGCAAATTTTGTCGGTAATTTATATTGAAGAACCTAAATCATGGTTAGTTTGACAATAATAAACTACAACCATTGTACTTACCATATCATTGCACAGTTTCAATTGTATTTTCCGCTGTCACCTACTAGAAATGTCAAAATGGGCTAGGCGGGTAATCAGTCAAAATGAGTAATTTTTTACTGGTAATGAGTAATTTTTTACTGGTAAAAATGGGTGGGGCGGGGCAGTTAGATGGATTATGGTTTCCATTGTATAAAATCTTATAACTTATATAAATAGATTGTCACACGGCTACGGTAGGAGCTAACGAAGTCTTTCTTCTATTTTTTTCTTATTTCGTGCTTCCATATATACTGTACAGATAATGAATTGCCCTTGATCTCCTATATTGTGTCGCCTATAAGTTAATGAATCATCAGTGGCTTGCTATGTGTGCATATTACATGGATTTCAACGTACGTATTTTCTTTCCCGTACAACAATCATATATTACCTTATTCAATAAATGTTGGTTCTGCTAATTCAATCAAAGTTTGATACTAAATATTGTTGGTTATAGCTTTTATACGTGACAGTCTTCTAGCTTTTACGGTCCACAGTATTATTCATTGGCTTAGTGATGTGGTTGACCCGTGCACAACCATGTAGCTTCTTTCGGTTCAAAATATTTCTATTGATTTTTCCTCTTATATCCTTCAGAATATATAATTGTGTCATTTATCATTGCGATGTCATGATGAGTGTAAGCCTAATTGGTAGGTGAGGTAAGATGGGTTATAATTATAAGTATCCAATATGCTATCGCAGATTTTGTTCCCTATCATCCTGTTTATCTTGTAATGTTTTCTTTGGTGTGTTATTTTACTTATGGGAGTTGAAGATGATAGATTTGTTGTGGCAAGGGCTGCGTCGAGCACGGTTCATGATCTTAATGTGCAATATGAAGGGACCAAAGAGTATGAAACTCCCACTGCTGATTTGCTTTTCTCTCTTGAAAGTAAATGTTGTTGAAATTTGATGTATATGAAATGTTGTAATTGAATATTACTAATTAAAATTTGGATGTAGATGTTATTGTTGTGTATGCTGATATAGCATATTTATGATCGAGTGTGCATTTTTTATGCTAAAGAATCCAGGTTGCTTAGATTTAAGAGGAATAGAGGGTCGTTTTTGGAATTTTGTTTATATGAACAATATATACTATTTAGAATCATGTATTGTGACATCTATATGTGATTTCTTGATTATATTAAGAAATACCTAAACATCTATCCTTCTATCCTAATATGCATTTTGTTTGATGTTATAATAAAATAAAATAAAATAGCAATATGAAAAATAATTGTATTAAGTATTTATGATATCCCGCGAATTCGCGGGTTATGATCTAGTTAGAATATTATGTATGGGTGATAATATCTCTACCAAACCTTTTGATAAATTCACCATATTTGTGCATATTGGTCCCTCACAATCCTTGCTTGCCAGCTCAGCAACACTGCCACGCCCCTTCTCCCATCATCGAGTTTATAAGAGCCCTCACTATGGTCCGTCGGTTGTGGTGTTCGGTTGAAGCGACGAAACCGACGCCATAGGCACGAGGCGTCGGTTCGTCCACGTCGGTTGAAATCTTCGGCAAACCGAAGAGAAATGGGGGAAGGGTAGGGCCGCGTCGGTGCTTTTTTGTGTTTAACGGCTTTAAAAAAAAAGAGAGATCCGTTGGGAGAAATTTTGGGGGGCACACTTCACCAACAATTTTACACTATATATACATACCATATCAACACATTTTTTAAACCATTCCACTTCACAATATAAACAATATAAATACACCTCTTTCAACACAATATTTAACCCATTTTCACTTCAAAATATATACATCTCTATAAATTCTTTTTCATCCATTTTCCATCCACAATATATACAATATATACACATCTACATACCCATTTTCATCCAAATACACTAGAAAATTAAAATGTCGTCTTCCGATTCCGATAAAGAAGATTTGAGTGCTGTCATGGCCGTTCGCAATCCGATCGCTAGGCTAAATCATCTCGACGTACAAGATTCGGACTCGGATTCGGACGAGGATACCGAATTTACATTTCGTATTTCACAAACGAGACGTTATTTAAGTAGAGATCGGGTGGGTGCCGGCCAACGTTTATATCAAGACTATTTTGCCGAGAGCCCGACATTCCCTCTAGATTATTTTCGGCGTCGGTTTCGGATGAGTCGCCCATTGTTTATCCGTATATGTCAAGGTATATTATCATACTCTCACACTCCGATACCCTCTTACTTTGCGTTTTTTCATCAAGGTCGAGACGCAACCGGAAAACTTGGTTTTAATGTTTATCAAAAAGTCACGTCTTCCTTACGCCAATTGGCATATGGTTGTGTTGCCGACGCATTTGATGAATATTTACATATGGGTCAACAAACAACGTACGATTGTTTGGACAACTTTTGTAAATGTATTTTCCATCTATATTCAAATGAGTATTTAAGAAGGCCAACACTCCATGATGTCAACGTTTACATCAACGACATGCGGAGTTACATGGTTTTCCGGGTATGCTCGGAAGTATCGATTGCATGCACTGGGCTTGGCAAAATTGCCCAATAGCATGGCAAGGTCAATACACTCGAGGTGATCACGGATATCCAACAATCATGCTCGAAGCTGTTGCCTCTTATGATTTATGGATTTGGCACGCTTTCTTTGGACCTGCGGGATCGAGCAACGACCTCAACGTTCTTAATGAATCTGATTTATTTCAAGACTTACTACAAGATAGAGCTCCTGAAGTAGTGTTCAATATTGCCGGTCAACAATTCAACAAAGGGTATTATCTCGGCGATGGAATATATCCAGAATGGGCGACGATTGTGAAGTCATTTAAGCATCCGATATCAGAAGCCGAGTTGAGGTTCAAAAGGTACCAAGAATCTGCAAGGAAAGATGTGGAACGGGCATTCGGAGTTCTTCAAGGTCGTTGGCAAATCATCAAAAACCCTGCTAGACCATACAGCGTCAACAAAATTCGTTGAATCATGTATTGTTGTGTAATTTTACACAACATGATAACTGAAGACAATTGACGAAATATGTGTCCACTCGAGGAAGACTACATGGCAAACCCGGATAATATGCCTCAACGTTCGTGGGAAGAAAGGGTTGCAACGCACTTACGTATGGATAAGGAATTACGCGACCGCACAGTGCATCATCGACTCCGTGAGGCTCTAATCGCGCACATTTCGACTCTCCCACCAAATTTACGATCGCGTTAATGTAATGTTTTATTTTTATTTAATGTAATGTTTTATTTTTATTTAATGTAATATTTTTTATTTTATTTTATGTAATGTTTTATTTTTATTTAATGTAATGTTTTTTATTTATTTAATGTAATGTTTTATTTTTTTTTAAGTTTGTGTTTAAATAGAAAAAGAAATTAGTGTGTGGGTCCCAAAAAAAGAGAAGTAATGTTAACTGATGTTCACTGTAGGCAGTGGAGTGTCAATTTGTGTCAGTTTTGGAAAAAGCTGACGTGACGCTGATGTGGCTCCAACTGATGCGTCAGTTGATGTTCACGATAGTGAGGGTCTAAGAGAGCAACAGAAACAGATCACGTCAAACAACAACTAACAGTTTAAGATGACAAGAATTGGCATATGGGTTGAGAAATGGCCATCTGTGTCTACAAAGAGGTTGGCCGGAATTTTCTGAGCATTACTGCATAAAGTTTGGACAGTTGTTACTCTTTAATCATCGGGGAAGTTCCGTTTTTCAAATTAGAATATTTGACCCGATCACTTGTGAGATAACTTTCTTTCCATTCTCAAAATCTCCTAACTTGGAGAAACAAAATGATAAAATGAAATTTTGATAATTTTGATTGCTATTTAGTTAGTTTGGTGAAATTTGTAACGCTCGGTATTTTAACTTTATTTATCTATTTTTTGAGAAAACTATAACTATTAATTTTTTAGATAATAAAGAACTTTTATAAGTATCATGGAAAAAATTAAACGGATTGAATAATTGTGATTCTGTTTGACATCAAAGCCAAAGACAAATCAATACGTTGATCAACTTGTAGACTTGATAATTTTAAATGGAATTTCGAGGAGAGATTAAATATAAGTTTAATCTTCAGGGACCAAACATGTAATTTTGGTAAATATTTTGTATTTGACTCTAAGAGTCAAAATTGATCTTATTTCATTGGTACGGCTGGAGATTAACATAAAGGGAAGCGAAGAACTTCAGGGTCTGAAGTCTGGGTTGCATGTGGTTCCATCTTCACTGTAATCACGAATCAACTGGTACTTAATGGAACTCGTTTCACCATTGAAGACCTAAAACCCTCAATTGAGAGTCTTGATTGTAAGTTCATCTTCTTGATTTTGTTAAAGATTTATTCCTTATGCATGTAGATTAGGAACCTAATGTTGAAGTTATAGGAAGATTCCTTGAATCATTTGGTAGAATTATTAAGTGGAGTTGCAACATGTTAGATCATCTAGGATTCAATTGTTCATAGAAGAGTTTTTAGGTTAATTTGTGACCTAAATGATGAAACTATTTTTGAAGTGTCAATGTATATTGCTATAGATGCGCAAAACCTTGTAAAAGTTGTTAATCATGTTGGGAAAACAAATAAAAACTTATAATTGCTTGGAAGGTAATACATCGAAGTTTTGAAGTTATTGGCAGTCACACAAGAAGTAAAATGTGATACTGTCATACTGCTACTCGTGAACTGCATGTCTGAATTACAATGAAACTTTATATACTGCAACATACCGCGCATATAACTCATTTATTTTGCTTTTATGTATGTTGCATAACTAGTAACCCGATTTGTGATCCATTAATGATCTTTTTCCATCATTTTTGCAGTACTCAAAAGTTTAGGCCAAGACTGCGTTCACAATGTCAAATCCACTTAACTTCTACGTATACATAACCTATGACAACCTCATCCAAAACAGCCTCGTGAGTTCCCTTTATCGTTTCATCATCAAGTTTTCTACTTCTTTATTACTCCTTAATTTATTAACACAAGTACCTATTTTTTGTATATTCTTTTTATATAATCAGAGAATACCCATTGAGTTTTCAACAGAACATAAGAAAGAGATCCTGTCGAATGACAACATCACACTAACGGTTTCAGATGAGAAGAATTGGCCTATAGGTTGGATGATCTCAAACAACAACCACCTCTGGCTGCAGAAAGGTTGGCCAGAATTTGCTCAGCATTACGTTATAAAGATTGGGCATTTGTTGCTCTTTGATCATCATGGAAGGTCCAATTTTCACGTTAGAATATATGACCCAAACAGTTGTGAGATAACTGACTTTCCATCCACAAGAAGCGGATCACTTAAATCAGACAACCCTGTATATTCAGCCTCCCCAAGTCGTTCATCCTTGCATTTTTATCGATGCGTAATGATTCTCAATTGGGGATCGTGAATCTTTATTTTCTAGATTATCTTTTGTAACTACTTTTTTTTGCAACAATATCATATGACTTTTTTTAGTTTTTATGATATTTGTTTTGTTACAGCATTTACCTCTCACTTTCTGCAAAAGATATCTGACTTTTGGAAAGAAGCGTGTGGACTGGATGCTTCAGACGCCTGATGGGAAAAACTGGGGTCTAGTTCGATGCCAGTTAGACAAGAAAAGTGGGGTAATCTATGGTAAAAACTGGAAGAGATTTAGTAATGTTCAACATCTGGTGTTTGGTGATGTTTGTACTTTTGAGGTGATACATGAGGTCGAAAAAGTGCTGAAAGTCAGTATCGTTCGGGGTAAGCTGAAATGATTATGAAACAAAATTGTAGGTATGTTTGTTTTCGGGTAAAAGTGTGCTCTGTTGGTGTAATTTGGTCATGATGCTCTTGGTAACTGAAATTTTAATGTTAGTGGGTATTTCATAATTGGTTTACTGTGCTGTCCAGAAAAATCGATGTGAAGCTCCTGTCAAATGGAGGCCCAAGTCTACAAACGCGGCAAATAAACTGGTACCAATAAAGATAATTGTATTTCATGGCGTGTACCATTAAAGATCAATGTGTTTTCATGATCATGTTATTCAAATTTATTTATTTGTGTCTTCTTTATTCGGCGTGTACCTATTGTATTCTGTAGAAGTTATCTGACTTTTGAATAGGAATGTGTGGATTGTTTTCTTCATATGTCAGACGGGCAAAACCGGGGTGCAGTAAAGTGCATGGCTTATGAAAATTATGGTAAAATGTATGGTGAACTGGGAGAAATTTAGTAATGACTAATGAGAATCATCCGTATGTTGGTGATGTTTGTGTGTTTGACCTGATGACCGAGATTGAAAATGCGCCACATGTAACCATTATTTGGGCTAAGCTGAATGATTTTAGCTATAAAAAAAAAGTTACATATATTTGTCTAAGAAATCGTTCTGTTATGTGAATTGTCCTATAAAAAGCTGATCATTTTGTTTAAGATTATGGTAAAAATCTATTGTGAAGTGGGATAAATAGATAATCTTATACTACGTATTTCATCTGTCCCTTGACTTTTTTTGGTTAACTGGGCTAACTTGTCATCTCGAAAACCGTTGTGAATCCTCCTAAATTATAAGAGAACTTTAGTGGGCACGTTAAACTTTATGTCGAAGATCAAACATCGAAAGTATGGTGCTTGAAGGCTTTTAAAAGTCTAATAATGCAAAATCGACTAAAGTTTGGACTCAATAACAACTATAGATGCCGAAAGACCAAATAAGACTTGACTCGATAGGACTAAATCCCAATTATAGATGCCGAAAGACCAAATAACGGTTGACTCGATAGTTCGTTTTTGGGGCAAATTATTTATGTCAATAGTGTTTTGCTTTTTAGAATTGGCTTTTAAGATGAGTTGTGCGTTGTCTGAATAGTGTCAACTTACCATAATGTTTAGTCGCTAGTGATTGCAATCCAATTTTCAAACCAAACTTGCATATTAGATTTTGTTCCATTTAAAATACTAGCAATATAACCCGTCCAATGTGACGTAAAACAAAGTCTGTAAATTATATTGAACTGTCATAGTGTTACGTCATTTTTTTTTTCTTTTTTTCGATAGATTAGCTATCTTTGGTGATGAAGTATGACCATTATAGTGCTGGAAACATTATGTTTAGTTATAAAGAAACTAAGTGAGTTAATTGCTATTCACTAAAATGGTTATCATAAAGCAATTTCTAATAATATTAAGTTAATTGCTATTCAATAAAATAGTTATCGTAAAACAGTTTCTAATAATATGGATATTTAAATTGTTGTGTCTTAATTATGTTCTTAGAATTTGTTAAAAACAGAAGGCTAAAATGCTTTATATATATTATAGACTAGTGTTAAACCCGTACGATGCACGGCTAACATCATAAAATATCGTAATGTGTGAATCACAAGTCAAAATGATATATGAAATGGTGAAAACTTTTAGATTATAAAAGGAATTTTTTTTATCGGTATTAGTAATACTTTATAAATTTTAACCCTTCAAAAATAAATTAATAACAACATATTTTTCCCACAATATATCAATGAAATGGGAAGGTTAAAAAAATGTGTATGTTATAAATTGACATTTTTCTAGCTAACAAAAATTGTCTAGTCATTGTGACCTTTCCGTTTCCTATAGTTATAATATGTTAATCTTGCAACAACTGATAAACAATGTGTACGTTATTAGTCTTAGGAAAAATAAATTGAAAAAATTACTATAACAATTTAGACGTTTTATTGAATAACTAATGTACATATATATGCACAAAATATAAATCATTCTACAACAATCAAATATATACCTACATTATATGGATTTGAAAAGTAATATAAATTTAATAGAAGTACACGTCTTACCATTCGCATACTGAATTATAATTAAGTTGTGTGAGATTAAAAAAATAGAAAAAAACTCCTTAAAAATAGATGATGACCTTGATCTGTCTATCCATAAAGCTTGTATTCAGTTTACTATATATTGAAATTGAATTCCCTTAATCTGTAAGATGATAATTTTTTTTTTTTAAATTAACAAAACTTTAATAAAAGATATTATTACATTAAAAGTAAGTTCTCATGATTTAATAAAAGTTTATTTATTTATTTTTTAAAAAGAAAAAGTTAGAGAAACTTAGAGGAATAAGAGTTAAAATTATGATGAAAAAACTAAAAGATTAAAATTAGAAGGAAAAAATAGATTAAAGGATGTCATGAGTTTGACAATGTTTTAAAACCCGGGTTTTTAGTCGACCCGGAAAAATGTTAATTTCTGGTCGGACCGGTTGGGCCGGAAGGTCGAACCGGATTTAATAATAGTATACAATAGTAGTATTTAGTGATTTTTTTTTATAATTATAATTATAATTATTAATTATATCATGTATAATAATTATAATCCATAGAGTAATAAAGAGTAATGGCACATCGATTCCCTTGTTATTCTTAGAATACACATCAATATAATAATTATATAATCCATAGAGTAATAAATGATGATGAAACATCAGTCAAAAATTCCCTCATTACTCTCATTATTCTTGAAATACACAATTAGTCAATATAACCTAATTATAAATGATTAAATGTACATAGAAATTTAAAAAAAAAAAAAAAACAAACATGAAACCGGGTCAATGCGCCGGTCCGGGTCCTGGTCCAACCCGGTCCGACCGGCCGGGTCAACCGGGTCGTTGACTAGTCAACATATTGAAAAACCCGGGTTTTTTTAGCCCGAAAATCTCTAAAAATGCGGTCCGACCGGACCGGTCGAACCAGGTCTTAAAACATTGGAGTTTGGACTATAATAAAAAGTTATAAGTATTATTATATGACACATTATTTTGGATTAAAATAGTATAATTTAATGTTATTAATTACCTTATTAAATGAAAATAGTTATAACATAAATTTTAATTGAATATTACCTTATTTGGAATAAGGGTGTAGAAAAATCCACATCATCAATTTTTTTTATATGGTGATGACACATAGGATTTGTATGATGTGGCATGTGTATATATTTGACAAATAATTAAGGGTCTCCTTCCTTAGTTATAAAGATAGATTATAGATTATCGGTAGAAGATAGATTATAGATAGATATAGAAGTACATATAGTATAATATACTACAAACAAGCCATTGTAGTCTCTTTTACTAATATAGTTTGACATTTGATTGCATCTTTGCTCATCAACAACAATGTATTAAGTGTGCCAAGAATGGTGAACAATTCTTGAATCAATGTCTTGTTGAGTTTACATTACCTTCTAACAATGGAAAGAACACAGCTGTCTAAATCTCGAAAAGCAAAATATACATAAAGGAGGTTTAACTCGATAGATCAAACAATGTTACCAGAAAAAGAAAAAGGGAAATTTTACACTCATAAATAAAGTTTACAAATTGATGTAAGTGACATACTCAACTTAATTGAAAGCCAAACAAGTGTTGTTTGCTTTCTGCAATCCTTCTCTCCTTTTTCCCATCGATTGTATCAAATTCGGGCCATTCACATTAATCCATCTGGATTTTGACGTTCAAAATGTGATGCAAAAAAATTATCGAATTCGAACTGAATAGAATGAACCAAATTACTATGAATCGGTTTTAACTGTTTGGTTTTTTTGTAACTGCATGAGGGTAATGTTTTAACTTGTGAAAATGTAATGCCATGAGCGACCCTGCATATTGTCATGTTGTATTAAGGGTATACAGTAAAACCTCTATAAATTAATACTCGATAAATTAATAACCTCGATAAAATTAATAATTTATCCTGTTCCAACTTGGGACCAGTACAAAATTGGACATCAATCGATAAAATAATAAAATAATGATTTTTGTGAAATCCCAAAGTAAATATATTAGTCCCAGCGAAACTATAAATTAATAATTACTAGAATATTTTAGAACTCTAGGATTGTCTAGTAAAAAATGAATTTATAGTCACTTGTTTTTTTGTGAACTTCAAATCCATATTGAGTTTATCTTTAAATCTCATCATTACACTTAAGAGTTGAGGCATTGTATTCTTGTATTGCAACAAAAAGTTGTGAAGAGTTGTTGTCGCTTGCGACAATGCTTTGAACCTCGTAACATATATTATTTTCATCTTGATAATCCAACAACTCATTCACATCTATTTTGTGCCGATAATGCATTTTGTGCTCACGAATGGGTTGGACAAACCAACTCTTTAAATTAATAATTTATTAATTTATCGATATAATAATATCTCGCTAAATTAATAAAATATCTCGGTCCCAACATCATTAATTTATAGAGGTTTTACTGTATATAAATATGAAGTTAGTGACTTTATATCAAAACTTAAGATCTTAAGTTACATGTAATGATATATATATATTAACAATACCAAAATACCTATTACTCCATAATTTTGTTTATATATATAAATTATCTAAACAAATATATAGCATAAACAAGAGTATCACATAAGAGCATTACGTATAGTGTCATTACCATTCGATTTATATAGACAATCCGTTCTAATAATAGAAATCAAATTGTTCAATCCAAACGGTCTAATCCGAATAGATCATTTTAATAATCCGGTAATATCAAAATAATGAACACCCCTACTTGTAAAAACCATTCTCACAGAATTCGTTACAAAATCTCACTCAGTCCCAAAATAAGTATTCACAATCAGTTTTTGTGGAGTTTAAAAAATTACATTGTCTGTTAATGAAGATGATATAATTGCCCTTACTTTTCCGGAAGACTTTTATATAATAAATAAATATATTGAGGTAAGATAGTATAGTTAATATCTTACTTTTAGAAATTGATACTTATTTTATAACAAAGTAAAATGAAAAGATAGAATGAACAATTACTTCTTTTTGTTGTTTTGTTTTGTTTACACACTGTGAAATTAGAAAATGTTGTATTGGTCCCACAATCCTTACTGGCCAGCTCAGCAGCACTGCCACGCCCTTGCTTTTTTTTCTTTCCACACTTTATACATGATCATCCATATACAATTATACACACATACATGATACATTTTCTACAAACTACTACTCCGTTGGGCTCTGTTTTTCTCGAACGTTTATTTCTTACATTACATCGGTGAGTTCTTTTTCCATAGTTTTTGCTTGACACATGCTTATTATTGCCATTATTGGGATTATATTGATGATATTATTAAGTTAATGTCATGTAACTTGTTACTTCTTATCTGAAGCATTCTTTATTTAATTTTTTAAATTAAACCCATTTTCTGATTTTGTTGTTCCATCAGTGATGTATTTTTAGGTTTTAAAAATCATTATGTTAGATGCTTGCTTGAGCATTATATAAGATAGAAATTTATAATGTCTGTAGGTGGTAGTAACCAATTTCGTAGTTGTTTATTCCTATGCAAGTTATATGGATTGTGATTACTGATTATGAAGCCTACATGTAATGAAGTAATCTGTCATTCTGAATTCGTGATTCGTTATTGATCTTTTATTATCATTTTTGCAGTAATTCCGTTATGCCGAAAGCACTTAACTTTTAAGTATTCATCACCTATGACAACCTCACCCAAAACAGCCTCGTGAGTTCCCTTTTTCGTTTCATCGTCATCATGTTTGATTGTTTTCTAGTTATTAACACAAGTACCTCTCTTTTTATGATCAAAGAATTCCCATTGAGTTTACAACATAACAGAAACCGATAGTGTTGAAAGACAAAATCATACGGACTGTTTCAGATGACAAAAATTGGCCTATGTGCTGGAAGATCTCGACCAACAACCACCTCTGGCTACAGAAAGGTTGGCCTGAATTTTCTGAGAACTACCGTATAAAGATTGGACATTTGTTGCTCTTTAATCATCAGGAAAGTTCCAAACTTCACATCAGAATATTTGACCGACATAGTTGCGAGATACTCTTCCCATACACTAAAGCCCCCAACTCGGAGATAGAAATCGATCAATATGTGATTCAAAAGAGGCCCCATGTTCCAGATATGGAAGGCGAGATTCTTTTTACCGATGTATCTTGATTACTACTCCGTATAACATATTAACGGGAAAACATCTATGCTTCTAGTAGAGTAGCAAAGCACGCATACAAAGGAACACATGCATATATGTTAACTTTAAACCTTTTTTCATTTTCCCTTTTAAACATTTATGTTCTTAAATCCATTTTAATATCTATTGTTTGATCAGTGAATACTGAATTAGCGTCGAAAAGGAGGTCAAGACGCAGGGCCCCTAAATCAGACAACCCTTTTTATTCATTCACATAAATTGTTAAATCCTTGGGGTCTTCAGGATTGGTAATGATTCTCAATTTGGGATCTTGATTCTTTATTTTCAATCGTATCACGTCACAGATCATTTTATCACTTTTTTTCTTTTCTTATTACAGAATATACCTGTCTCATCTTGTAGAAGATATTTGACCGGTGGAAACATGTGTGGTGAGTGTATGCTTCAGACACCTGATGGGAGAAACTGGGGTCCAATTCAATGCAAGGAGTACAAGAAAGTTGGTAGAATCTATGGTGAAAACTGGAAGAAACTTAGTGTTGATCAGCATCTGGCTGTGGGTGATGTTTGTGCTTTTGAGGTGCTAAATGAGGTTGAAAAGGTGCTGAAAGTCACCGTCGTTACGTCTAATCTGAAATGGACTAAAAAACAAAATTGTAGATATTTTCGTTTTCAGGTAAAAGTGTACACAAGTGTTCTAATTTCGCCATGATGCTTTTGGTAACTGACTTGTATTGTTTATGGGTAATCGTTGATTCTTTTCTATGATCAATCACAAGTTACATGTCCTCCTTCTGTTTTGATATTCACAAAAGCCCATGTTAACTTAATCGAGGTGAGTATCAAGTGTTAGTAGACAAATAGCATCATACCGAAGTTAGTGATGGAGCAAGTGAGTGTTAAAGAGATCAAGAACTGCATGCATCCCCAATAATATGTGTATTGACTTTTGTGGTCAAACACAAAATAGACGATAAAATGGATTCTTTTTTTATTGAAACAGCAGAAAGTACAAAATGATCTTTTTACGGGTAGTGCTTGTCAAAATTAGTTGTAAGACGATATATCTTTTGGCCTTTTGCTATGAGTCGTAAGCAGAATCCTCTATTTTTTAAAAGTGTTTCACAAGTCACAACATAGAGATTGTATTACTTTTGTGTTTGAATGATCAAATACGTGAGTATGTATTTGAGATATGATCATATAATCCAGATACAATCAAGAGGTTATCCAAATTGATCAACAAGTGTTTATGACAATCTCAAATCATCATCACGTATATATAAATGAATACATGTCATCAGTTTTCGGTTACCCAACGTTTATACAAGGGGGTGTTTGGCCTAGGTTTTAGCTTGTGAGCTTTTAGTTTTATAACTTATGAGCTTTTATTGTAAAAAACTAAAAGCTAAAAAGCCCCAACTACTTGGCTTCATAAAAATAAGTTTTTTTTTGGTGTAAAAAGCTATTAAGTCAAATCAGTGTTTGACAAGGAAAGAGGAGCTTTTGACAAAAAAAAAGCTTAAAAAGCTAAAAAGCCATCTTAAAAAGCTAACCCAAACACCCTCCAAATTATATTCAAGCTTTTTAATCAATTTCAATTTTTGTTAAAGGCAAACAAATGTTAAATTGGTCCCCACATCCTTAATTGCCAGCTCAGCACTACTGCCACATCCCCAGGCCCCAGCTAGTTGCTTTTTCGTACACTCTCATTCTCATACATACACACATATATACATCATACATGTGTTAACAAGAGCTTATTCAGGAAGTTTGTTGTACATTTATCGTTTCCTACTTATTAGGAGTTAATGAGGAAGTTTGTTATTATTTTATAGTGTATATATTCTCGTGTATCTCATTCATTCCAATATATATCAAAAAAAATCAATTGATTTTTTTTTTCTTCACTGTATTTCGATTTGTACTTTGATACATGGTATCAGAGCAAAAACAGTGTTGAAGAAGCGAAAAAAACCTGTCGAAACAATGGCTGCCACCGAAGACACACCCCAAGCATCGAACCCATCTGCGGTTATTGTGCAGAACGTCCAGGATGCTCCTTTTCCCACAGGAATCATCCTAGACGAAACAAACTATCCCCTATGGTCGCAATTAATGGAGATGCGGATCGGAGCACGAAACAAATCCGGGTTCATCACCGGAAAAATCACGAAGCCTACCGCGAATGAAAAACAAATCGAAGCATGGTTGATTGACAACAACAGAGTAAAAAGCTGGCTGATCGATTCTATGAATCCAGCCCTTATTCGCCGTTTTATCCGCCTACAAACAGCAGCAGAGATCTGGGAAGCCGTTCGGAAGACGTTCTATGATGGAACCGATGAAACTCAACTGTTCGAATTAAACCGAAAATCCTTTACCACTCGCCAAAACGGAAGATCATTACCAATTTATTACAATGAATTGGTGAGCATTTTCCAGGAGATCGATCTCCGGCTAACAAGCGAAGAGACTACAGTTGCTGAAACGGTAATCCTAAATAAAACCCTCTCACGTTTCCGCGTTCACATTTTTCTAGCAGGTCTCGATCCAGATTTCAATAATGCTAGAAGCGAAATCTTGAGAAAAGATCCTCCTCTGGATCTTGAATCATGCTATGCTTATATACGCAAAGATCAAAATCAAAGGCTTACCATGGAGGAGAATAAAGTCGAACCTGACAGCATGGTACATATGGCTTCTCGAAACCGACCTCATAAACCCAAAGCACAAACTGGTAAAGGGAACGTTTTTACGTGTTCATATTGTGGAGAAGATGGACACTCGAAGCTCAAGTGTTATGAAATTATCGGATATCCCGATTGGTGGGATTTTACGAAGAAACCCCGTAAGAAGATTGGAACGGCAACCATTGCCTCAACATCTCAAACCGAACCAGTAACTACTCCGATGGCTGCTCACACCTCGACAAACTCGTCGAGTCATGGTACGTATAATTCAACATTTAAACTTAATAATGATTGGATAATAGATACTGGGGCTACCGATCATATGACCAATAATCCCATGAAACTTACTGCCTTGTGTGACCCGACACAAACAAGTATCCGAACGGCTAATGGAGAAATGGCTCCCGTAACATGCGAAGGATCATTAAAAGTTACGAGTTCCATGGCTCTAGATCGTGTTCTTGTAGTACCATCTTTGTCTGCTAATTTATTATCTGTTAGCCAAATCACGGAAGCTCTAAATTGTTATGTGATTTTTTGGCCTAACGAGTGTGTGTTTCAGGATATGAAAACTCACCGGATTCTTGGCTATGGTACTAAAAGGGGGCGGTTATACTACTTTGAAGAACACCATCGGAGTCAAGGATTTTACACGAGGGTAGTAGGAGCAAATAAATCCGTGGCAATGTTGTGGCATCGTCGTTTAGGACATTTATCGTTTAATTATCTTAAGAAACTTAAACCTCATTTATTTTTAAATGTAATGAATGATGATTTTAATTGTGGTATTTGTGAATTGGCAAAAAATAAAAGGGTTTCGTATAATTCTAGCAATAATAAAGTTTCTATGCCATTTGTGAAAATTCACTCGGATGTTTGGGGTCCTGCAAAAATTCCGACTTTAAAAGGTGCGAGATATTTTGTAACCTTTATTGATGAGTGTACTCGAATGGTGTGGATTTCTCTACTTAGAACTAAAGCGGAAGTGTGTCGTGCATTCGAGGAATTATACCATCTCATAAAAACAAGATACCGAAAAGAAATTCAGATTTTTCAGTCTGATAATGGTGGAGAGTACATAAATCAAAAAATGGCATTCTTCTGTAATAAACATACAATTCATCATCAAACTTCATGTGCAAAAACACCTCAACATAACGGGTTAGCGGAAAGACGTAATAGGCAAATACTTGAGATAGTTCGAGCGTCTCTCTTTGACATGAATGTACCACGAGAATATTGGGGGGAGGCGGTTCGATCGGCCGCTTATATAATGAATAGAACACCATCTCAAGTATTAAGCTTCACAACTCCACTACAACGAATGCACGAGCTTGTTAATATTCCTGTAATGTCCGATTTAGAACCAAGAGTTTTTGGAAGTACTGCATTTGTCCATCAAAGTATTGGAAAACTTGAACCAAGGGCGATCCGATGTATTTTCTTAGGCTATGCGGACCAGAAAAAGGGGTATAGGTGTTATGATCCAGTGAAAGATAAAGTTTATGTCACCCGAGATGTTGTTTTTCATGAAACGGTTCCGTTTTTTGGTCATGATAATTCTCTTCAGGGGGAGAATAACCATGAAGTGAATTCACATGACAAGCAAATAGACGATGTAGGTGAACTATGTAACGATGACAAATGCCGAAACGTAAATGAAGATCTTGTGCAAAATAACGAAAATGCCATGCAAGATAATGCCACCAATTTCGAAATGCATGGCACAGAATTAGGCGGTTCGAACAACATTCTCGTTGATGATGATCCTAGTAACTTAGGATCTAATCTTTACTCTAATAATCCGGAAACGGAAAACATGTTTGAAAATGTTGTGAATGTGCAGGATATAACTAATGATGTTGAAGAAAACATGCAAGATGATAGTGCGGATAGTGAAGATGGCGAAATTGGAGCAAGTAATACACCAAGATATCCGATAAGAACCAACAGAGGTGTACCGAAAAAACAATATCAAGCAGATGTAAAGGCGAAATCCAAGTATCCGATAGGTAACTATGTCTCAAATCATCGCTTATCAAACTCGCATGCTCTCCGAGTCGAAAAATTATCTACTGTTTCTATACCTAATGACGTAAATGAAGCAATGATGAACGAAAAGTGGAAAAAAGCAATGAATGAAGAAATGGAGGCTTTGCAAAAGAACGAAACATGGGACATAGTAGACCTTCCACGCGGTAAGAAGACGGTTGGATGTAGGTGGGTATATACCATCAAACTTGATTCAGACGGGAACTTAGATCGATATAAAGCGAGACTAGTAGCGAAAGGATACACTCAAAAATATGGAATAGATTATGGCGATACGTTTGCACCGGTTGCAAAAATGAACACAATTAGGATCCTTATCTCAGTCGCATCGAACCGAGATTGGCCATTGAGACAATTTGACGTAAAAAACGCATTCTTAAATGGATACTTGGAGGAAGAAGTTTATATGGATTTGCCACCCGGAATTGAAAATGGTACGAAAGTCTGTAGATTAAAGCGAGCATTATACGGACTCAAACAATCACCTCGAGCTTGGTTTGGACGTTTATCCAGTTTTATGAAGAAAGTGGGATATAAGCAAAGCGATGCTGATCACACCCTATTCATAAAACTCGATGGAAAGAAAGTAACTGCTCTTATCGTCTATGTCGATGACATGGTGGTCACAGGAAATGATCTCGAAGAAATTAAAAAATTACAAGCTATTCTTGCAACTGAATTTGAGCTAAAGGATCTTGGAGAACTAAAATATTTCTTAGGTATTGAAGTTGCTCGATCAAAATCCGGAATCACTATGTGTCAAAGAAAGTATGTATTAGATTTATTGGCGGAAACGGGAATGTTGGATTGTAAACCAATAGATACTCCCATCGAGATGAATCACAAGCTAACGATCGAAGAAAATCAAGTGCCTACTAACCGAGAGAGATACCAGAAGCTAGTCGGTAAGCTTATTTATTTGGCTCATACGAGACCCGATATCGCGTATGCTGTTAGTGTGGTTAGTAGGTTTATGCACTCTCCTAGTGAAGAACATATGGATGCCGTGTATCGAATTCTGAGATATTTAAAATCATCACCAGGAAAAGGCTTATTTTTTGGAAGAAATCAAGAATGTGAAGTCAGTGGGTACACCGACGCGGATTGGGGTGGTGATCGACTAGATGGGAAATCTACTTCGGGCTATTTTACGTTCGTGGAAGGAAACTTAGTTACGTGGAGAAGTAAAAAGCAAAATGTAGTATCGAGATCAAGCGCAGAAGCAGAGTTTCGCGGGATGGTTCATGGTATATGTGAACTTCTTTGGATTCGAAGAGTTCTACACGATCTTGGTATAGTACTAGTTAAGCCGATGAAATTGTATTGTGATAACGAGTCAGCCGTAAAAATAGCAAACAATCCGGTACAACATGATCGTACAAAACATGTAGAGATTGATAGGCATTTTATCAAAGATCATCTCGAAAAAGGGTCTATAGAACTCCCACATGTTGCATCGGCTGATCAACTCGCTGACATGTTGACAAAGGCGGTATGCGGAAGAGTTTTTCGAAGCTCTCTCGACAAGCTGAGAATGCTGGATATACATTCTCCACCTTGAGGGGGAGTGTTAACAAGAGCTTATTCAGGAAGTTTGTTGTACATTTATCGTTTCCTACTTATTAGGAGTTAATGAGGAAGTTTGTTATTATTTTATAGTGTATATATTCTCGTGTATCTCATTCATTCCAATATATATCAAAAAAAATCAATTGATTTTTTTTTTCTTCACTGTATTTCGATTTGTACTTTGATACAACATGCTCACAGATACATATTCCACAAATCTACAAACTCGTTTTGGGGGTTCTTTTTAGGGTTTGTGAAGATTTATATCTCACATTACAACGGTTAGTTTTTTCTTCCTCTCCATTCTTTCTTCTATTTTTGCTTAGAAGATCAATAACATATCACATTTTAATTTTCTTTGCCGCCAAAAATCAAATATTTTTATTGTTTGTTTCCTTTTGAAGATATGTACTGTTATATCATATATTTATGTTATAGTTTGATAAAATGAAATGTTTGATTATTGTGATTTATGTTTAGTTAGTGGGTGAAACTTTCTACTAATAAAGCAACTTTTTTTGTTTCCTTTTTTGTTATCTGTTAACTTGTTGGTCTGTAAATCTCTAACCATGGTTATTGTTCATCTCATATAAGTTGTGAATTATGTATTTTTAGGGTTCCAATGCATATTATGTTTGAATCTTGAGCATTGGATAGACACAACGTGTAGTTGTAGTAGGCAATTTCTTACTTGTGTATTCAGCTCTAAGAATTAATGATTGTGATTATGAAGCCTATAGATGAAGCTCACTTTTGTTTGTTATATGTAGAGAAGACATTGTAAAATATCCAACACAACAACCTATGACCACCTAAACCAAACAATTGAAAGCAGTCTTAATATAGATCTCTTATAATTGCTAATTCATCACAAATCAAATAAATTGTCGTATTGCTATTACTCGTTAAGTGGTTTACATTGAAATTTTGCATCCCGGAAAATAGGGCGAGAACTATGCTAGTTTATATAGAAACATGTAATAAATCATTTAGTTTGCTTTCATACATGTTCAATAAATACTAACCCAATTTGTCATCCGTTGTTAATCTTTTCCATCATTTTTGCAGTAATCAGAATGCCGAAACCACTTAACTTCTATGTGCTCATCACCTATGAAAGCCTCAAACAAAACAGCCTCGTGAGTTTCCTTTTTCGTTTACTCGGCCTATTCACCATCATTAAACCGTACAGTTTATTAACTTCTATGTTTAACTACATTATCAGAAAATTCCCATCATCGAGTTTACAAGAGATCATCAGAAACAGATCACGTCCAACAACAACATCATACTAACGGTTTCAGATGACAAGAATTGGCCTATGGGTTGGAAGATCTCGAGCAATGGCCATCTCTGGCTACAAAGAGGTTGGCATGAATTTGCTGAGCATTACCGCATAAAGTTTGGACAGTTGTTACTCTTTAATCATCAGGGAAGTTCTGCTTTTCAAATTAGAATATTTGACCCGAACACTTGTGAGATTACTTACTTTCCATTCTCAAAATCCCCTAACTTGGAGAAGCAAATTGATCAATCTCTGCCTCAAATAAAGTCCAATGATGAAGAAATGAAAGGCAAGATTCTTACTAACGCATCCAGATTACTTTAATTTACTTACTAGATAATATATATGCTTCGAGACTTCTAGCAGCACACAAAAAAAGAAGCACGTTTATGTTTTGAACTTAAGCTTTTTTGCATACACTTAGTTGCACACAATCTTGCGTGTTAGCAGAATATGTCATTATCCCATTTAACAAATGCTTTTAGTTCTTAAATCCATTATAATATTTATTGGTGGAGCAGTGAACTCTGAGTTAACATTGAAAAGGAGGTCAAGAAGCAGAGCACTTAAATCAGACAGCCGTTTTTATACGTCTACAGTAACTGTTTCATCCTTGATGAATAATGGATTGGTAATGATTCTTAATCTAGGATCATAATTCTTTATATTAATTATTTATTTTTTGTTACCAAATGATACTAATTTAATCTTTTTTGGTTATAGCATGTACCTATCGCGTTTTGTAGAAGATATTTGACTGGTGAAAGGATGTCTGTAAACTGCATGCTTCAGACACCTGATGGGAGAAACTGGGGTCCGATTCGATGCAAGGAGTACGAGAAACTTGGTAGAATGTATGGTGAAAACTGGAAGAAATTTCGTCATGATGAGCATCTGGCTGTGGGTGACGTGTGTGCTTTTGAGCTGATAAATGAGGTTGAAAAAGTGCTAAAAGTCACCATCGTTCGGGCTAAGCTAAAATGATTTAATTAGAAACAAAGGTGTAGATAATAAATGCATTTTCGTTGGGTAGAAGTGTACTCGGTCTAATTTGGTCATGATGTTTTTGGTAATTGACTTGTACTGTTTGTAGGTAATCCTTATTGGTTCACCAGCCATTCAAAATCAATCAGCATCAGTATACATGACTATATGAGATGATGATACACTTTTATACCTGTTATATATGCTATAGGATTTAAGATTTTGATATGATTATCAATTTTTTTACTAATTCATTCACCTGATCGAATATAGTTTTTATCTCTGAAAGCTATAAGTACAAGTTTAATTAAAGAAACGAAAGTTAGAGCTGCGGATGAGTCAAACTTTTCTTGAGAAACTTGAGCTCGGCTCCAACTTAAATTTTAATTCAAGTTATATAGTCAGATGAACTTGAGATTGTATGAGATTGATTCAAGTTTCTTTTTTAAAATGATAAATCTACCACGCATGTTATGCTTAACCACGACGAATATATACACTCAATGATTCAAATCTCTTGGTTGGTTGGCTCGTACCGTTAGGCCAAATGCCCTTTCGTGAGATCGATTTTACTTAATATCGGACTCTACAAATGTTAACTTGGTTTATACTTCATACTTTATACAACCGATTCAGGTAAAATATTATCAACGGATTGTGATAGTTTTTTGTGTCAATTTCCCAAATTTATATATTGATTTTAAATACGTAAAGAAAAAGAAAATGAAGGTCAACTCATTTGGTCAGACTAAAAAACAAACCCCATTGTAACAGTTTCTTTCTTTCTTTCTGAAAATAAATCAAAAAATCACAGTAACAAAATTGTGATCTTCCATTCCCCATTTTCTAAAACCTCAACCATCACCGATCTTAACCGCAAATGGCGCTTCAAATTCAATGTCATCACCCGCTGCTCAATTCCGGAGCCCCGATTTGAAATGCAGCAAACGCATCTCTCATCATCGTCATCATTGACGTTGATTCCAATCGCATTAAATCATGTCAATTTGAATCCCGAACTTTTTAGGTTTTTGCTCTTCGGTTCGCTTCTGTTACAATTACGAACCGGTGATATGGATTTATCAAAAGTCGGTGACAAATTTATCAGTTCAGTTCGTTCCGCTGGATCCGTTGGCTTTTATAATTCTACGGCTGATCGTCCTGAGGTAATTGGACCGTTTTAGGGCTTATTTATACACATTTTATACGTCATTTTAGAGTTTATGTAAATAACAACAGCTATTTTGTGTTGCATTGTTATTATATTTTAAAATGCCGATCACATTGTGTTAGAAAAGGAAACGTGCAATTGAGTGTGTAGAAGAATAATAGAGGCTCCTTTTGTTAAATGGAAATTGTAGAAGCATTGAAAATTATATGGTGCTTTATTGCGTTTTCATTGGCTCTCTTCTCATCGATTCCTTTCCAGATACAGGACTTGATTAAATGTTTTTGGTCTTTGAATTAGTTACTTCAGAGAAAGCTTATGTTGCTGAATAATAGGCCTATGAAAATTGATCATATTTAAAAAAAAATATCTTGCAGATTCCTGCACGGGCCGCGACTGCAGCAACTATAGCTCGTGCACTGGCTTCTATCCCTCCACATCATAGACAAAGTCTCTCTTCAAGTTCCGAAGAACTGAGTTCAATATATGGAAGCACGTCTCGTGCTCAAATAGTGGAGGAGCTTGAAGAAGAATTTTATGAAGAGGTTTAATATCTTTGCAATTTGTAAAATTTCAATATCCTGGTTTCCAAAAGATATCCTGTACTGTCTTCTCAACGATACTATGTAGAAAAGTGCTATCTGAATGGATCATTGAGCATATGCCACTTGTTGGAAATATATTATGTTTTTCTTTACTGAAAAGTTCACTTATGTTGCTTGTATGACTGCCACACTTTCTATAAGATTTAAACCCCTATATTTGCCATGTGCACTGTCTACCATGAATCATAGATATCAGTGTAAATTTAGGTGCTTCGAGCACTTCTAAACACCTCATGGTTAGTTTAGAGATTCGTCATTCTACCAAGATCATATTCCTTTCGTCTCAAATTTCCTCAGTATATAGTATTTGCAAGTCAAATGTCGTACTAAGATGTGTAAAGCAACATACTGCCACATCACGGTGTTCATGCCTTAAATTACATTCTTAATAGGAGATAACAAAGTACATATGAATAGAAACGGACTTCAACCTCTGGGTTTTGTAAATGCACCAAACGGAATGTGTGTGTGTGAGAGAGAGAGAGACACCACCTTTAAGTATGACATTGCTTGCTAAAGTATTCTTTGTAGTTAGTAATCAAATTTCATTTAAATAAGAGAGTGTTCACATTGGATAGTGGGCAATACAAAAAAGTATTTGATTTGAGAATTTACTTAGACTTGTCACTAGTGTGACGGAATTAGATCCTACAAGGTGCATGGATGATCTCACTGTGAAGATAATGGTCACTTTATCTATCCTTAGTCTGATATGGATACATCTTATAAGCTTGTCCTCTCCTTGTATCAGAAAATCAGTCCATTGCAGAATGTTGCTGAGTTGTTGCACGGTTATAAAAGATCAAACTGTTCTTTCATTATTCCGATTGTAAGTATATGTTTAAATGGTTATGATGCAAGTCTAGCTGATTGATCAATTATTAGTTTCAGTTGGTTTCAGTTGTGCTTAGTCTTGGTTATTGTTCAGTTATTGTATAATTGTCCCTCCGTTACACAAACTAGTTTGGATAAGAGGATGGCTGTGTGTATTTATCTCTGTTTCATGTGTTTATTTTCTTGTTTGTTTATTAGTAGGTCTGAGGGTCAGTAAGGGAGGAGCAGCCAACTATTATTATTAAGAGCCTTACTTTATGTATAAGCATGTCACCAAATGCATTATTCCATTATGATATACATTTGTGAGATGCATTTGCTAAAAGCTGTTGATTCTTGTCTGTGAGATACATTTGCTAAAAGCTGCTGAATTCTTGTTCGTAGATGTTTGATCCTGTGCGGCACACTTTACAGAATTTTCCATCTGAAGAAAATGAACTCACATTTTTTGAAGGAAAGGTAATATTATGATTCATTTTATCCACGTAAGGACAGCTGTCAAAGCTCTAGTTCCTGTTTGGCTAATTAACAATTTTTGTTGTTGTTCCATCATCCATGGGCTTTGTGGTCATGTCATGCACATTGCAGAATATAATGTATGATCAATGGCAAAATTTATTACCTACTAACATTGAATTGTTTTCTTTCTCTGAGTATTCATTGGTGTGAGAGAGAGAGAGAGCTAGAGATAGATGGATAGATAATAGGGAGCTAAGAAGGAGCCCAATAATCCCTTTGAACTGTTTATATGTGGTAAAAGGGAATCAGGGCTTGGTTCCAAGTTTCTTTCTAATTCTTCGTTGTTAGGTTCTGCCATATATTGTTTATATGCTGCTTTTAGATTTTACAAGTTGTCAAAGTAACAAAAAGGTTGTCTTGCCAAGTGAAACACATACTATATATGCACGTTTTCAGAGTTTAATAACTATCCGGGTACTCTTCCCCACCCCAAGTTATCCCATTCTCTCCTTACCCAACACGTTACATGTTGGTTTCTGATTGTAATGCTGATTTCTGACATTGCAAAAAACGTGTTGTTTGATTAGTAAAATAGTTTATACCGATTTTACCTTAATGCAATGTAATCAAGTTCTTTTTGCGAGTAATCTTTAGTTTGTGGTCTGTTTAACAGTTCAAGTGTGCACGATGGTTTTCTACTTTGCTAAGCATTTAAATCTTGTTGGTGTTTATCATTTGAATCTGGAATTTGTTGTTCATAGGCTGCTCTTAGGTTATTACAGCTGGATAAAGTAACAGAAACTTTGTCTCGTCAAGTGATGGAGCACCATGAAGTAATGGGTAAGCTTAATGCGAAAGTTACTTCACCTTCCATTGTTTATGTAACATTGGTGTGCTGTTCTTTTAGATTTACCTACAAATGACCTACAGCATAACCTGTATCATTTTTTTGCAACTTGCAACTTTTGGTAGCAATTATCTTTTGAACATGTTCTATATTAGATCCGGAGGTGCTAATAGTTTATTATGTTTATTATTTCCAAATCAGTGAAAGGAATGCAGTTGGTAAAGGAGCTGGAGAAAGACATGAAGGTAGCAAATGTCATTTGCATGGTAAGGTGATAATGCGTACGTTATTCTTCCTTAACCTGATTTAATTGGACCATATACTTAAAGTAGCTGGAACAAGTCTATCTACATAATAAGTTATCATGGTCTTATACTTTTTTACTATTCAAAACTCACTTGTACTTGCAGAATGGTCGAAGACGCTTAACGTCTTCAAGGAATGAGGTATCAAGGGATCTTATTGTTAACACAAATTCTAGAAGGAAACAAGCTCTCTTGGTATTACTCATGCTCTAAGATGTTTAGCAATATTATTTTGTTGGTTATATTAATCAGAAATTCAGCATAAATATGTTGAGGATATAGGGTAGATCTTGGTGAAAACAACAAAGTAAATTGTAACTTTGGTGTTCTAACACTGTCTTTAGATTTTGTGTGTGGTGTGAGTTGTTGAGAAGAAAGTTTACAAGCTAAAAAACTATTGTATGGTTGGTCTGAATCAAATTCTTTTAAACAATTCTTTAAATCTTATCGAATTTACGAGGTGTAAATTGTCATATGAGTTAAGTTAATTGATATTAATAAAGCTGCAGACATAGTTGTCCTTCATCTGAACTCTAAAAATTGACCAACTGTATAGCCACCTCCTACAAATATTGCAGGATATACTCCCAGTTTTAGCAGAGCTGCGCCATGCACAAGACATGCAGGCCACACTTGAAACCCATGTCAATGAAGGAAACTTCTTTAAGGTCTGAAGCTGATTTTTATCATTGAGTGCTTTGCCAATTGTTTAGCGAAGAGTCAAATTTTACATAGCTCTATATGAGAATGCAGCGTTATGTTAAAATGGTTCATTCTACAGGCATTCCAGGTCTTGCCGGGGTATCTTCAACTTCTGGATGGTTTCTCAGAGCTTTTGGTTATACAAGAGATGAGTCGAGGTGTGGAGGTACAATTTTAGCTAGAGTTATAAAAATTTATTGTGTTCAGATATAATTTTACTTCTAAAATGATTGGATAGTGGATGCGGCCAATTATTCACTTGCATGTCATTGTTTTAATACCAGATAAATGTGACAAGAAGGGTAAAATGATTCACATATAAAGTAGTCAGTCTTTAAGCAAAGACAACTGAACTGAGTGCATACATGTTTAAAACTTCTATGTAGTGATAAGAGTGTTAATAGTTAGTGCAAGTCAACCTACTTTTACAGTTTTACTTCTGATTCAAAGAAAAGGTAGAAGGGTTAGAATATGATATTGTAGATTTTTGTTTATCTGTGTTGTATTAGTCACTGGGTCAACCAATTTTATGAAGTTAAAAGTTAAGGACTTAAGTTAATTATCAAATATAGATTATGCAACTGCGTTTGTTGAAATTTCCACACTGATCATGCTGGATACACACTGTATTGTATAAGAGAATAATTGCACCCTATAAGTGGCTGTAATTTCCTTAGAAAACTTGATCAAGTGGGGTTCGAGTTACAGATGCTGGGACAGCCTAAACATCCATGGCTAGTAGAAATGCTTGTCTATTTCCATTTTGCTTGTAGTTTTTGTTCTAAGACTCTTCATATTTGCTACTTGCTACGATATGATAACGTTATATTTATTGTATACATCTTTGATCTTTGTATTCCATGACTGTAATGTAACTGGATCCCTCTTAGGTTTGCTCCAACATTTTCTTATCTTAATACAAAATATCAAACTGCACTCTGATAGTCTGATGTAGGTATTTCTTATTGTCGATGCAGATCTGGCTGGGAAAAGCTCTACAGAAATTGGATTCACTTTTATTGGGAGTGTGCAAAGACTTTGAAGAAACTAGCTTTTTAATTGTGAGACATTGAATAATCTGTTTGACGTTTCCTATTCTTTTCTGGGGTCCACCCGATCACTGAATTGCTTTATATGCTAATCATATCAATAATTAATAGTTCCAAAGGAGTACACATGCACCTACATGCATTGCCTCACACTCTGTTTTAGTAAAGCATTTACTCCATTATTTTTCATATGTTTAAGTTCTGGTGGTGGAAGTTATGTTTTCTTTAATTTTATATAGTATGTTTAACTTTTTGTATTTTCGATTTTACATTTTTGTTAATTTTCTCTATTTTACATAATGCATTTCACTCCATATTGGGTTGTAAGGGTAATACGTATCTAATACCAGTTCGTAAACTAACTTTCCATAGGTAATATTTCATAGTTTGTATTATGTCTTGCAAAGTGTTGGAATGTCTGGTTTTGTGCTTTTTATTCATGTAGATCTGGTGTATTCATAGATCTCCAAAAAAAATAAAAAAAGTTCCTTACCTTGTTAACTTTTAGATTGTAAATCAGCTCTTTCTTGGTATATACAGGCAGTCGATGCTTATGCATTAATTGGTGACGTTTCTGGTCTTGCTGAAAAGATACAAAGCTTCTTTATGCAGGAACTTATATCTGAAACCCATGCGGTGTTGAAGGATATTTTGCTAGAGGTACATTATTATACCTGTAAGTAGCAAGGTAGATTTGCAATGTTTATTAGAGTAAAGGAGAAAGAAGGTAACTTACCTCATTTGAGAGGACACGCATACACAACTACTACACACTTGCACAATCAATGAGAACCATGAGCATAGCAGATATTTGACTGTATATCTACAATAACCTTCTACATTTCGAATTACTTCTATGAATTTACAACCATGTCATGCTTTGCTACTTAGCCAGGCCTTTGCAGTACACTAGGCAATGAACCAATATAACCATATCGAGCTATTGCTATGTTTAGATTTATGTTTTGGCACTGACTATCTAATCGTTGAGACTTCAAGTCGCAAAAATCAGTTTGTAATGTTCGGATAAATAGCTTTTGCTTCTGATTATCTGATTATATAGGGTCAGTTTTGGATAATCAGTTGCATGCTGCAACAGATGTGATAATCTAAGGCTAAGCTAAATTATGTATGTAATACCCCTTCTGTTTATCCTAACTTAAGAGACATGTACTCCCATCTCACAAAATGTCTCTCATTTTTCCCTAAAAATGTTCTTTTGGTAATTTAATCTTTATTCCTTCAACATTCAGAATTTGCCTAACACTCAAACATCTACTTAGTTGATTACTACCAGTACAAGTTTTGACATTAAATACACATCCAGATATTATCTTTTAGTTTTATCATATCTGCTTGTCTGATTTCACATAATAACTTCCAAATCATGCATCCAAAAGCCACTTAAAAGCTATAACCATTTCAACAACCATCTCATTTTTCATCAGCTAACTGATATGATTACTTGAATGTGGCAGGATCTAGAAGCTTCCGAAATTCCAAACTCTAGGTATCATAGTTATGTAATTTCGTTAATTGTTTGATATACTTAAAGGTACCTTTGTCCTCAAGATATTTTTGTGTTCGCTTATTAGGTTTACATATAGTGATCTATGCATAAGGATACCTGAATCCAAGTTTAGGGAGTGTTTGTTGGCAACATTAGCTGTCATCTTCAACTTGATGTGCTCGTATCACGCAATCATGAATTTCAGTTCGGATCATAAGGTATATAATCCATAGTTGCTGCCACTTTCCTAGTTTACTATTGTCCTAAGTTATCTTACCCATTTCTAAGAACCAATCATCTTGGATGCATTCTGTGGTCGATGTAAAGTTTGTAAGTGGCTAGTTAGTAGAAAGAGGTGGCAATTTGACCCAATTATTTATTAATGGGCCAATTTGAGCTTTGACTGGAATGTGTTTTATTACAGTCCGTTCAAATAAACAAGTTTAACCAAAAGGGGAACGGGTCAAACTAACTCAAGTCCCGAAAGTCTATTTCCTAGTGCATACAGTCTCCTAAATCATTTTTTTTTAATTACTAACACTTTCATTATTTGTAATAAAAATGTACTAAAAGTGTTGGTGGGTCAACCTGAGATGACCACTGAAAAAGTTTATTTTCACTTGAATCCTTTACTCTAATTGAGATGTTAAGAACTTAAGATAGGTTTGAGGTTCATTTTCTTTCAGGGAATTATCTATTTTTATATATTTTTTTTTAGAAAGGCAAATCTACACTACCTATCCACTATTATTATATACAACCACGGATATATACAAATTGCCTCCCACGAGGCTTGAACCCACAATTATTAGGTTGAAAGGTTCCCCACATACCGCTAAGCCATAGGCTCTTTGGTAGGGAATCATTTTTTAGTCACTGTCATTCCTTCAACTGATTTTTTGTGTCTCTTTGAGGACTACTAATCCTCAAAACTTTCCATGGTGTTTGTGTTTGTGGTGATTTAAGCAGTTCTTTAATATCTTTGAATAAATATTGTACGGTTCCTTGTAGCTAAGCTGTGGCTTGGACATGCTCTTTCTTATCTTTTTGTGTCTTATGTTTGCATTTCGAATTACTTTTATGCCTCTCAGGAATTCTGGACACTATAGTATCCCATATAATAACTAGCAGGGTCAGGCTGTTTAGATATAATGTCTGCTATTTCTTTGTCACAGGTTTCTTTGGACCATTTATTACCTGCTATGCAGGAAGAATATTTAGGGGATGTTTCTTTTAAGAATGTGAAACATGGCGGTTCATCATCAGGAAACTGTTCTAATCAGAAGGCAGGTGACGGTTACCTCCCTGAACCTTGGCCCAATTCAGCTTCAGCAGAGGAACTTGCAACATCTGCTACCACAGACTCTGTGTCTCATGATCCTTCTTATTCTGAATCGAGGGATGACGGGACTGGAGCTTCAAGCAGTGGATCCTCGTGGTTTCAGCTTAGAAGTGATGCAACCACATTTGTTTCGCAAACGTTACAGAGGGGTCGCAGGAATCTTTGGCAACTTACAACAAGCCGTCTATCAGTATTGCTTTCTTCTGAGACTATCAGTTCTACTAGTGTTCATCAGTTTTTAAAAAACTATAATGATGTCAATACCTTCATCTTAGCTGGTGAAGCTTTCTGTGGGGCTGAAGCTATTGAATTTAGGCGGAGTGTGAAAGCTATTTGTGAAAGTTACTATGCATCTTTTCACCTGCAAAATATATACGTAAGTTGACATATTCAGCTTTCTTTAATCCATATTAATAAACAGTTTATTGATATGTTATTGTGGCCTATTGGGACTCAGGAGATAGACAAGAAAGAGGACGAGAGAATGATATTTCATTAGATAGAAGTGTGTTTTTTAATAGTTTTTTTTTTGCACATCTAATTGTTATTATCCATTTTAGATCCGTATTTGTTCATTGGATATGTGAAAAATAGTAAGAGGTAATGGAAGTCCAAGCTGAATAATCCTTATGTTGAGCTCTAGAAGAAAAGAAAAAAAAGAAATTATCATACATGTGAATGAGGTCGATAATGGAGAAGTTTATTTAGCTAATTTTTTTGGTATACGTTCCTATAAATTTGGAAGTTACCTGCTTAATATAACTCTTTGAAATTAGCAGTAGGTCTATTATATTTTATGAGGAGTTATTGAATATGTTTGTTGGTCTAGTATTGTGTTTAATTTATCTGAAACATGTGAATAAATAAGAGTTTTTTTTTTTTCAGGCTCTGAAAATGGTTTTGGAAAAAGAGAGCTGGCTCACGATACCACCGGAGACAATCCAAGCAATGAATTTTGCTGGCCTAGTTGGTGATGGAGCTGCTTTAATCATTCAGTCTCCTACCTCCTCTACTTCAAGACAGCCGCAGTCCCAAAAATTAGTAGATTCTGTGAAACCTGGCTCCAAGGAGAGTGGTTTTTCCGTTTGGGTTAGTAGTGGAAATCCCTTTTGTCCCAAAAATGCTTCCAAGGAATTTGATGATTCTTCACACGGCACATCAGCATTCTCAGAAGACACCAATGAAAATCTGAATGAGGCATCTCACAAGGACACCTCATTACTTAATAATGATGCGAACCTTTACAATGGCCATGTTGATCCTGAAGATGAAAATGAAGATCTTCTTGCAGATTTTATCGACGAGGACAGCCAACTACCAAGCCGGATCTCGAAGCCCAGTCGTTCAAGAAATCACTCTTCACCTTGGAGTACTGACGAGATGGAAGCACACACAGGATCTTCAATCTTTGTCCTAAGGTTAATTACATCTGCAGACTCTTTGATACTAAGTGTTCTGAGTACACTGTACTGAATATTATGTACTTCCAATAGGCTGATGGATAAATACGCAAGGCTAATGCAAAGATTAGATATAATCAATTTTGAGTTTTTTAAGGTATGCTTCTATGTGATATCAGAATATGTTTACATGTTTTCTGCTTTGACTGTGCAATTATTATTGCCATGCTAAACGAGGTGATTTTGTCTAAGACAATCAATTCTTGTAGGGTATATGCCAATTGTTTGGGATATTTTTTCATTTTGTTTTTGAAAGCTTTGGTCAGCAGAAAACCAATCCCAGTGGTAAAGGATTGAATGACGCTCTTGGTTGTGAGTATACCTCAGCTCTTCTGTACATATATTTTTTCTGGCCTTCCGAAGCGCTCTCCTGAGTAAACTAGTGTTTAAGTAACAGTCTAACAGCCACATTTGACTTCCATTTGTGCTATAACCGAGTTTGTTTTACATACTAAATTATGCTTCTTGTGTATATGTTATTACTTTTTGGTCCTCAGATCAGCTGAAAACAGCTTTATCCAGAATACTGCAAGATTGTGGTCAATGGGTAAAATTCCCATTTCCTTCATCCTCATCATCTTCGTCTATGCCCTTGAATATGCCGTTATCTCATAGTGACAATGGGCCCAATGGTATACCCAGTTCAAATTTAAGTCATGTGACCAGCACCTCTTTTGGCCTCAAGGTAATTCACCATGTCGTATATTGTATTATGCGATTTTTATCTGTTTACAGCTGTTTGTTTCCTTAAAAAACTGATAATTGTTGTTCTTAATGAGTTGGGAAATTATTATTGGTTTAGTGCTGTTATACTTCACTGTGAACTTTAAGGGATACATCAAACTTACCATTTTAGCCTTTTTAGGTATTATAAGTATTAGATGGTACAAAACATACCCACAAGCATTATACATCCTGTCATTTTCCCTAAAAATATTGGTTATGGATTTTTAAGTAGGTTTTTGGACGGTGTGGCTTTTAAAGGAGAAGGTCCAGATATTCTATAGTGATCGTGTCTGTGAGTAGAAAGTAAATCAATGTATTTCTGATCATTGTATTTCTGTGAGTAGAAAGTAAATCAATGTATTTCTGATCATTGTATTTCTGTGAGTAGAAAGTAAATCAATGTATTTCTGTGAGTAGAAAGTAAATCAATGTATTTCTGTGAGTAGAAAGTTAATCAATGTATTTCTGTGAGTAGAAAGAAATCGTGTCTGTGAGTAGAAAGTAAAATGTCAGGACTTTTGAAGGATCAGGTCCAATTCTCCTTTTGGTATTAGGCCACTCCCAATGGACACTTCGGTCATGTGTCAGTTTGCAAGTGACGGGCGTCACTTAAGTGACGCCAATGGCACGGGGCCGTCACTTGGTTCCATCAGTTTCTAGCTTCGGTTATCCGATGACAAAATTAGCCGCGCCACCTTTTTTTTGTTTTTTATTTAGTGTGTAGAAATAAGGGTATATTGGTAAATGTGGGTCCCAAAAATTAAAGTGACGGTGTCATTGTTGGCAGTGGTCAGTCAGTTTTGAAAAAAAACTGATGTGGCACAAACTGACCAGTCGGTTTGTGTCTTTTGTTGGGAGTGGTCTTAGTCATCTCAATGGGCACTTATACTTTAAAAATCAGAGGCTTCTATCGCCATTTGCCACTCTGTAGTTCAAAACATAGTATATACAGTCATACAGATCTGTCATTAGCTGGATGATTTAAAAAAGTTACCAGGTAACTGTACATTGTATTTCATCATTAAGCTGCAAAGAGAACATTGGCTCTACTACTTAGTTACAAAGTTTATCCGTTTTGATCTATTCTATGTTTCTGAATCTGGATAATTAACCTTTGAAATGCAATATATGGTTATGATGCAGGAAAGATGTGCAGGAGCTGACACTATTTCTCTTGTGTCTCGATTGTTGCAAAAATCTAAAGCGCATCTTCATTCTATTCTTCTGCAGAATAATGCAGCAACTGTTGATGACTTCTATGTGCATTTGGTAATTACTTAATCTAAAGGGAGTCAATGTCTAAGATGAATTTTGATGTACTCGTTTTTTGTTGTGTTAGTCTGTCATCCTTTTCGACTTATGATTTTGTCAACTGGAAAGCTTCATTTGAAATGGGAAAAAAGAAGAAGAGGCAAAACCTAAATTGAAGCACAATATTCAACCTCTTCGAATCCCTACTCATAAGTTACCTAAATATGGATATAGTATCATTACTTGATGTACTAGTCCTAGATACAGGGCCAATGCTCATGCATGGGCCTAAAAATATAAGAGTTAAAGATTTTAACTAGTGGAATGTATTCACGTTATATCTATGACAAATATTTTGAGTCCCGATATGAATCATCATTGTGCAATTGGGAACTCAGATTCAAAGCTCCAAAGTTTCCTTCATTTGTTTTGACTTCTGTATAAGGAATGAACCTTAGGATGAGTAGATATATGTTACTAGATGTAAGTTACTAGACCTATTGTGTTAAGGTTTAGATGCTCATCTCCACTTGGTTTATGGTTGTTTCAAAGATTCCAGTTCGAGACCACCTTAACAGAATAAGTAGTTTTCTATTTCTATCAGGTGGGTTCAGTGCCAGATCTCATCGAGCAAATTCATAGAACAACCGCAAGATTACTTCTTCACATTAACGGGTAAGGCACAACATGTGAACCATTTGTATTCAATTTGATTGTTGATAAGATATGTTCCATTATCCCATCATCTGATTTGTAAATAAAAATTAAACAAAAAATAAGAGCTTCTTATGTTGCAGTACCTAATTTCTTTTGTGCAGTCAATTCAGAATTGTGTGACAAGCTTCTTGAAATTTTTTGTTCTCGACTTCTCGTAGAATAATGCTTGGGTCTATTCTATCTGTTGCTGCATTTGCTAGAATAATATCAAAACGTATATGGAGTTCTATATGTTTAACCAGGACTCACTTGGCAGGTATGCTGATCGAATTGCCAACGCTAAATGGGAAGTTAAAGAGCTCGGGATGGAACATAACGGGTAATTATGAGTGAAACTATGTGGCTGGCATGATTTTAACAGAAAAATTCATTTTAAGAATTATAAATTCTAATATTCCCGCTGATTTCCCCTCTCCGTAAATTAAATAACTATCTGTTAATGGCTAAATGCTATTTCCTTAATCATAATGGATAATAGGTACGTTGATCTATTGTTGGGAGAATTTAAACACTACAAAACGAGGCTCGCTCATGGAGGCATTCAGAAGGAGGTAAAGGCTAGCACCTTGTTTTTCCGTTACATATTCTTAGATGTATACCCAATAAGTGTGCTGAAGATCTCCATTTCTTATCTTTGCTAAATAACTTATGTTCTGTTAATGACTATTGGATAAAAGACACTAACTTTGGCCGATAAAACCTAACCTTTATTAGTAATTCCGTAATCCCAGGTGCAGGATATACTAATAGGATATGGCCTTGAAAATCTTTCCGAAACTGTCGTTGAAGGCCTATCACGAGTGAAGAGGTGTACGGACGAGGGTCGAGCTCTGATGTCATTGGATTTTCAGGTCTCCTTTATATTGCAACTGTATTTATTATGCTTAGAGATGGAAAAATGGGTGGGCTGGGTAACGAAATTATGGGTCAAAACATGTTCAAGTCCTAAGGGGTATATTTATTTTGGATCGGGCTGTGTTGACCTGAAACACCTTTTGTCTAACCTTATACACACACACACACACACACATTTGTGTGGTAAATGTGATCACAAAAAATATTTTTGTATAAAATAATATTAATCTTACCGTTTAATTAAATCGAATTAGTAGATTGTATGCATTAAAATTACATGTTGAGCGAATTTTGAACTGTAATTTCATCTGACTTTTTATTTTTATTTACCCATTGGATAAATAAATGGGTCAAAGTAACCACCTCCAAAGTCATGCTGTATGGTGCTTGTGGGTATGTTTATGTATATCTGTCCTTAGTATGTTGAAGATGATTACCTGTAGTGTTGATTCAGGTTTTGATCACCGGGCTTCAGCATTTTCTCACAATCAATGTGAAGCCGAAGCTACAAAGAGTTGAAACTTTCATTAAGGTAACAAAAGGCTGATCTCATTGAAGAGTTTACACTTACAATCTTGGGTACTTTGCTTTATCAAATTTCAGGAAATACATTTAGTTACATTGGAATAATCTATGATTCTTTATGTGCCCTGCTATACCAGGCTTTTTATCTTCCAGAAACAGAATATGTGCATTGGGCTCATTCTCATCCGGTAAGAAAAATTATCTCACTCTTGCATAATTCTAGAACTTTTGAGAAAATAATTATTGGCTCTTCACCCTCCTGTCTGCTAACAAGCAAGTGAGACAAGTTTTACTTAAATATATATCTTAATTAATAATATTTTCATAGAAGACAAATGGGTTGCCTTTCCTGGTAAAAAATAGGGGATATGGTCAACACTACACCCCTAAAGGCTGAACCACCCATTACCGGGATTCGTAAGGGGGTATAATTGTATAAATGCGAACACTTCCTAGCCTCATAAAATATGTGACACGAGAGCTAACGCCCTTGCTCTAATAGATTTTGTTAGAGGTGGCATGTTTCATCTGGCTTATGTTTGAGTGGGTTGATTTGGGTTGTGTTTACGGGTTAAATAACATTCTTAGCTAAATGAGGAACGGGTCAATATTTCTAAATGTATACAACTTCATAAACTGTGTTATTATAATAATAATGTCTATGTAGTTATATTGACCGACATGAGAATTGACATATTTCAACTGGAACACATTTTGACCGTTTACTCAACTCACCTGTCTTGCCACATCTAGTTTTATGGATTCATTACTTTGCAACTTATTTATGCAATCAAATTGAGGAAATAGTTTATCTGCACCATAAACCAACTGAAATTAAAGAATTCTCTAATTACACAATGATGCAACTACTCTTGACTTCTCAGGAGTACACAAAAAGCCAAATGACGGGGCTAATAAACCTTGTAGCCACCATGAAAGGTTGGAAAAGGAAAACCAAAATGGAAGTCTTAGAAAAAATAGAGTTGGCATCAGCCTTATAGCTAATGCTATTTTTTGTTGAAGAGAAACTGCGGTTCCCCCAGCAATTGGCATCTAACTCCCAATGCTATGACATTACACGTCAGGCGTGAAGGATCTTTTTGCTTACTATATAGATAGGAGGTTAGCTTTCTAAATGGTTCATTATATTACCATAGGTACTCAATTATTTTAATGCTATATTTTTAATTGGCCCATGAATTAAGAAGCTATATATAATATATATTCTCTCATTTGTAGTGTAACAAACTTACAGCCTCATTGTCAAAAGGGGTTATTGAAATATGAAAACTAATTAAAGGCTCTCAATTTTTACTAGTTATTTCACCATAGCACCATTATTTTAGTTTCAAAGTTTACATTGTAAACATGGATGTCATGATATTTTGAATAAAACGATAATGTGTTCCATTTTTTTGTTTGATATTTGCACCACCTTTTTGGTTTTCATCAGGGTAATAAAGACTATCAATTTGTAGTATCCACCATATATCTTTTTTCCCAAGCAGAGCGATACAATACACATGTGAGTTCGAACTTCTAAATGCTCTGATTATTTATATTGCAAATTCTAGTCCCCTGATAAGTGATATCAACCCAAGTAATTTATATGTATATGTACCGTATATAAAATTTCTTTAGAAGGTGGCAGGTCCTGGGGAATTTGTAATGCTACCAACCATATTAAAAGCTACACATGGTTGATCTTGTGGTACCTGTAACGATACAGATCATGGGTCAGTCATGACATCTCAAACTGAACATACTTTTTTCTAGTTTTTACTTCAATTTTCCAACCTAAATAACGAGGATTGTATTTCATTGTTCTTTAGTATGTTAGTTATAAACTAACTGTTTTCGTATAAATTGTATCTTTAACTAGGTCTATATATAAGATTTTAAGCATTCGAATACAACTTGAATGAATAATAACGGCAACTCACCATGTGACCAGCTCCCAGGATCCAGTAGAAGTATAGATTCTTATAAGACTTTGTAAACCCTTTCGTAACCTTTTCATCTCCACAATATATTGGGGTCCTGTTCGTACTCAAAAATGCCTCTAGCCCCTCCCACCTTCCATAATAAAGAGAAACTATAGTATTAAACATGTATATTCATATATAATTAAGTTACAATTATAAAAAGACATGATTACAGAATGTAAGTTTTGTCTCCTATTTTGATGTATTTAACAGGAGGTGTAACGTACTTGAGCTTCTCGACCCATGCTTCAGTTCCCTTTGTTGCACATACGAGATCAAGCTAAAATACAAGACAGTGAACGAAACTTTTAAGCTAAATAGAGAAATTTTGCTAGTGTTTCTTCCAAGGTGACATGTGGAATCTTACTTGGCCATTGTATATGGTCACATTGACACCTTTTGCCAAAAGTTCATCGACCTGATAATGTTTTGACACAAAACAATTTAAAGATTTAGCATTTGATTTCTATTTTGACGATAAAAATACATGCGAAACTGTAAATAATTACCTCATTGATCCTTGGTCTCATATAATCACCTCGCATATTCATAAAAACAGAAGGTGATTGCTTCTTCCATCTGAATATACCATATATTTCAACAAATAAATACTAATGCAAACGTCATTATTTCTATGTCATTTTAGAAAAGACCAAGAAAATCCTCTTACGTCACACTGTCTGGAATAATTTTGAGCTTATTTCTAATGGCGCCGTTCATCAAGCTTTCAAGATCCCCTGCAGAATTTGTCACCGTCGACGTAGCAGTACCATCGTCCAATAGAAAGTTATAGAAATTCTGAAAGACTCGTTAACTCCGTCATAAGAGCCAAATGTTTAAGAGACAAAACGCTACTAATCATACCACTGTTGCATTCATTTTGAGAAACAGCAAGTTATATGCATTCTTTACTAGAGAAAAAACGTACCACATGGTTAGTATCTAACTGAAGTCCTGTTTCTAAGCCGTTTAATGTGCGAATTGCATCTTCAAAATGACCATCGGCTGTTTGTTGCTTAATTTCATCGACTAGGCTATGTCAGAAAAATATAATATTGAATTAAATTTATATATTTCGAATAAAGTTGAGTGAGAAAAGAAAGGAAGAAGGCAACTTTCGAATGTAATATAAAGAAAACGCGAACCTATTATACTTCTTCAGGCCATTGTTGTCAAGCCTTGAGACATCTTTGAGAAGAGGACCCCATGAGGCCTAAAATATTTCCATGTTCATGTCACCTTAAATATTTCATATCTTGATTGATCCTTTAACTATAGTAAATTTATTAATATGAAGCAATTTATACTTAAACTATCTACTTGATTACTAAGATCATTATTATAGATAACCTCATTAAGCTGATTCAGATTCATTTTAATAAACAACAGAATGTCTTCGAATCGGTAACACTTACAGAAACGGTATTATTTAAATAAAATATAACATTGTGCAAATTCTATGTATCCGTAGCTTGGTCTACCCCTACCATTAGGTAGATTTTCCCATGAATAGGTAGTAAAGGTTGAGATTATTACCACGTAGTCTTCCGGTGAGATCCAAGAATCTCCCAATGCAATTCCTAGAAACCATTGGTAAGAAATCGAAAAATAAACATATGTTTGAAGCAACAATAATCACAAATAAAGACAGTAGTATAAATGTTAATGTCTTATTGCAAAATTGATGGCGGCTTAATTATATTACCTCCAAGAATGAGGTTCAATTGTTTGGCTTGAATGGCCTTGAGAGCATTGAGTGCAAGAGTAACACCATATTTACCTCCATAAGACTCTCCCATTATATAAACAGGGCTTTTTTGAAGGCTCTCATCTTTATTAAATAGAGACATCAACAATGTTGTCAAATCTCTTGCAGCCTCTTCATCATTTTTCACATATAATGTTTCATCCTCCACAAAACTATAGCCAACCCCAACTGGATTATCCTATTTATTTTTCCACACAAAATAAATATTATGAGATAGTTTTTGCTTTTGTAAGCGAATTTTAAAATGTATTCAACTCCACATGTCGGCCAAAACAATGAAGCAAACGAAGGATTATCCTATTATTTTCCATTCAATAGAATATTTGGTTAAATTATACTCCGTATACAATTTTAAACACTTAACGCTTTTTATTTTACGAGAAAATGATTATGTGTAATGGCTTACCACAAACAAGAGATCGGCCTTCTTCAACCATGTAGAGTTTCTTGGGTTAAATGAAGTGTCCAATGGCCCTATTTCTTCGAAGTTCCCAAACCCAACTCCGGAGGATCCCTACTTTGCATAACACCACAGATTAGAAATGCCCAAATGAACACACATTTTAGTTGAACAAGTTGTTTTAAGATACATATATAGTTAATTGTTCTCTTTCCATACTACTATGATTATTGTATCATCATTTTTCAGATAAAAACAAACATAGAAGCTATAAATAATTAAACTGTTTGATAGTATGTTGTAATAATCTAATAAATTGTAACATATCAACATGTTTAATGATGTAAACCGGTCCAAAAGTACTAGTCGCCGTTCAAATGATTTGAGATCATATATGTGTAAAGACCCAAGGATGATAAAGAAAATTAATACAATAATCCACAGTAATGCTATTATAAAAGGCATTATTACAGTCACACATATCAGCAACATTGCATAATATATGAAGTTTGTAAGCCAAATACTTACCGGTCCACCTTGTAACCAGAGAATTATTGGCCATGACTGATGATCAGTTCTGTAAGGACTTTTATAATACCACCAGAACATGTGAGCTTCTACATTTTCGGTTTTCCATGAAAACGTACACACAATAAATGTTATTAAAAAAAAGAAGAAGAATTACAACAAGTGAAATAAATGATCGTGTTGCTACTTTTACGAATCATATGTGCAACTATATTCGAACTACTAGCAGTTCATGATTATATGTAAAAAAAATTAAACTTTAAAGGCGTGATTAAATCGGCTCACATCAAATTTAAGATCAAGCCCATTAAAAACTTGATCTAGTTCATTTTAGACAAGTTTAACTTATACCATGGGCAAGAGTTCATAACGTTACAAACATTATGTAGGTGCAACTCTAGTAATTGCTAATAAGGTGATGCCAGCATGACAGAAATAATATACTCTGTAAATTCCAGTAAATAAAACATACTGGGCCTAACTGGAACATAACCCCACTTCTCTGATCCATCTTGGTTCTCAATGCCCATTGCCAATAATCCACCATGAATATATGAAAGAATGAATACTACATAAATTACAACTCTCTCCATGTTTTTAAAAAATGTACTTTTGAAAACTTGCACCACCTTCAAAAATTCATGCAAGAAATGAGAGTATTTATTGTGTTTTGGAGATCATTGTAAAACAGAAAGATTCAGAAAGACGAAATCCTTATTAGCTATATATTTAATGAAAAATGATCATGTGAACTGAACCTTATGCCATTTTAAGACAGCTATTAAAATTTGAATATGTATGTGCATGAAACGTGATGTTTAATCACAAGATCTTTAACCTATCTTAAACGTCATTTTGCTAAGGCAGACTTAAGAAAAAAGTACTTTTAATTGCTGTAAGTTTATTCTAAGTTACTAAAACATTATAAAGATACCCAAAAAAAATGTCTTTTGTGATACATAAAATTTTGTTGGAAAGATGGTAGGTGAGGTACATAAAAACTTTTGTAATAAGCTAATTTTATTAATTTTAAATAACTTAAAAGATTGAAGATTGATGTATATCTAATTGACGAATATTTGCATTGATTTGATTCTAGTTGACCCAAATTTGGTATGCAGATTAGAGTATTTAAATGGATATTTTAGGTGGGGAGGTGTAAATGTGGTACATGTGGAGAATTGATAAATCTTGCTTGCAAGAAAAGTACTTCTTGCAGGGTGGCAATAAATGACTTTTTAAAGCCGATTTTGATCATCATTTTCTTAATTAATGTAACTTTGCTAATTTTATATTTATTATATTTAATTATACTACTATTAAACACTAAAAAGGATGTTTCTTTTGGGATGGATTGAGCATAACAGTTGTTTTTAGTATAACATAAATAAAACTAAATTTAATGATTTTAATTAGCAATTAGAAGATTGATTGTGCTTTATACTACGTAATTCTTAACGTGTGCAAGACTTGTATTGAAGTAGGTAATCAAATATAGAGCAACACAACTAGTCATCGAGCAACTTATCACAGTTGTAAATCATCTGAATTTATATAGTGACTTCAAAATTCAAATAAAAATACAAATTATAAGCATATTTAGATGTTGATATATAGACTCTTCCTTTACTTATCGTGTTATATTAGAATGTCTTTCGAGTTCATTATTTCAGCATTTGTATCTTCTTTTACTTTGTAGACACCGAAGAACCAGTGATGTTACCGATCATTTCTAATGCTACACATGGTTGATCCACCGGTACCTGAAATTAAAAAAGTTCACGAAAACACAAAACCGTGTTAGAGGTGGTTTTATGATGAAAATAACCCCGTTAAGAATTATATACAAAATCAACTAATAATGTAATAAACGAGTAGAAACTATATATTGTTGCAATTTCAGTAGATTGTCTTTAGACCCCATAGTTTATAGCAACAAACAGTTTTGAATGATTGGATAAAAATTAAAAACTGTGTATTTTAGAATCTTTAAGAAGTATAAAGGGCAAGTGTAAAACTTACAAAGTGACCAGCTTCAAGAATCCAATAAAAGTGTAAATTTCTATAAGACTTGGTGAATCCTTTTGTTCCTTGATCATCTCCACAATATAATGGAGTCCTATCAATGCCTAAGAATGTCTTTAGACCTTCCCACCTATGTCAAAAATAATGAGGGTAAAATGGTAATTCAACATTACAAACATATCATAGAATTAGAGGCTATATATGTAAATATACTTGAGCTTTTCAACCCATGCTTCAGTTCCCTTTGTTGCACAGATAACATCAAGCTACAAAAAAAATACCAATATGAACACAATTTATCAAGTACTAGTACTTAATATCAGTGTAACCTTCATATAAGGATAGCATTTCAAAGGAGAATAAGATCTTACTTGACCATTGTATATAGTCACATTAACTCCCTCTTTTAAAAGTTCATCAACCTATTTAACAAACAATATATGAAAACAATGTTAAGTAAAGTTTTCCCAATTTTAATCTGTCTTGTTATTAATCTTTGAAATCTTGCCTCATCAATTCTTGGTCGCATGAAATCGCCTGCTAAGGAATTAAAAACACTATTTGACTGACCACCCCATCTGTCAAAAATCAAACTCGAATGCATAACTTTGGTGTTTATTCAAAGTTGAAAATAAGAAAAATTAAAGAAAGTATAAAAGTAAACTTACTCCACATCATTTGGAATGATCCCAAGTTTCTTTCTAATAACACCATTCATCAAAAGACTAAGATTGCCATTTTCACCAGGTGACTTTCTTAATGAATCAAGATATCTGGAGTACCTCTGCCTCGAGGTTCCTCTCACTAGCTCGGTCGCTGTTGTCGACAATGGATCCATCGCAGAATCCAATAAGAAATTGTAAAAATCCTACAATTCAAAGATATATAAAGAACGGGGGAAGGATGTGAGAAAGGTTGTTAGTACAGGTGGCAAGATGGGTGGGTTGGATAATGGGTCAAAACAGGTTATGGTTAAAACACGTCATCTTCTGGTAGGGTTTCAAACTGCCCGGCTCAGGTTGGTTTGACTTGCTAAAACTTTTTTGTACATTTTAATATAAAAAAAAATTGTATACAAATACTTTAAACACACTTAAGGAGGTTTTATGCATTAAAAATGATCTTGGATGACTTTAAACATGTTAACCTTGACCTGTTTGACCCCCTCTCCTATTCATTTTTTCGTATGACTTATTTGTTAAAATAAAACACAGCACATATCCACCCATTCATAAGCAAATGGGTCGAATTCTGACAGATTTAGTCTAAAGTTATCAAGTAACACATACAACAGAGTTACTGTTGGCATCAATCACTCCTTCAAGATCACCCCATGTCTCTGTCGCAGCTTCTAATTTCCCAGTAGCAATTTGCTGCTTTATTTTCTCAACTAGTCTGTTTCCTGACATGCATTTGTCAGAGAAAGGAAAATGGAATCCACGATAAAGAATGCTTTCAAGTATCCTTAACAATCAGAATTCACAAAGTCATGGAGGAACACCAACCCGTTTGCTTCGATCAAGCCATTCTCGTCTATCCTCGATACATCCTTGAGAAGAGGACCCCATGATGCCTATAATTTCAATTTGAAAGCTTTAACAATATGTATCATGTTCCATATGTTCTACTGATTTATATATTAATAAAAGAAAATAATGGCATTCTTAATGATAAAGGCATCAAGTAAGGTTACCACAAAATCTTCAGGCGAGATCCAACTATCTCCCAATGCAATTCCTGAACATAAACCATACAGGCAAAATCAAAAGTGATTCGATGTATTTACTTTTTATTGCAGACAAACCACAATATACATATGCACACACACATATGTGAATAAAAAAGGTAGAATACAATGAGAGCGCGAACTATGGCTGTTTTGAGTTTTTCGGAGGGTATGTATAAACTTTGATGCACAACCGCCACGTGTAGCTTTCTCGTTCTCTCTTATTTTGCAACTTAAAATTCGTTTTATTTGATTTTAACCTTATTTATCAATTGTACAAACTAGTAGCTAAAAACTAGCACTTTTGATTTTTTATTCTGTTTTCAGTTTTTCACAACAAAGATAGTTAGTTTACTTTAAGATGGTTTAAGAAGTAAATAAATTGATCAACAATTCAACAAAAAGATAATCCATTTAGAAAAACTTCATAAAAAATATGGTGTAATTGTATACCTCCAAGAATAAGTTTCAACTTTTTATCTTCAATGGCCTTTAGAGCTGAGAGTCCAAGTGTGACTGCATACTTGCCACCATAAGACTCTGCCACTATATAAAGTGGACTCTTTTGAAATGTTTCATTTCTATTAAAGATTTTAATCAACAATGTTGTTAAATCAGTTGCAGCCTCTACATCAGTTTTCACAAACAGCTCTGCATCCTCAACAAAACTGTATCCAGTCCCAACTGGATTATCCTAATTTCCCATCAAAATTACCAAATATTTCAAAGTAAATTCACTATAACACTATAAAAATTGTATAAAAAAGGGCAATAGAAAGAAAGTTGCATACCACAAACAATAAATCTGCTTTTCTGAGCCATGTTGAGTTTCTGGGCTTCAAGAAAGTGTCCAGTGGGCCCACTTCTTGAAAATTACCGATTCCAACTCCTGATGCACCCTACATGTATTCAGTGAATGCACAAACACATGATCATATATAGATCAATCACAAACACATTTCAAGAACAAAAAATTTATGGAGTGTTTGGTAATTTTGATCTAATGATTTGGATGTAAAATGACTCTTAAATTATTACATGATCATTTATAGTTTTGATGTAGCCACTCCTAAACTAACTATTTGACACCTACATATCCGCATTCTTGGAATTCTTTTTACTATATATAAACACTATATAAACCAGTTATATGCTACTTGGAAAAAATAATAATAATCAAGTTTAACAACACAATGCCCAAACACCCTCTTAGTTTTCCAATTTGCATAATGATGAGTACTTACAGGACCACCTTGCAACCAAAGAATTATAGGCCATGGATTGTTTGGATCTTCAGTTCTATATGGACTTTTGTAGTACCACCAAAACATATGAGCTTCTGTTAAACAAAAATAAATTTGTAAAAATCAAAAAAATTGAATCTTGAAAATGGGTTCAACAAAAGAGTTGAATTAATGAATCTTACTTGGTCTGACTTCAACATAACCCCAACTCTCTGACCCATCTGGAGTTCCTGTAGCTGTGGCCAATCCACCATTGAAAAATGGAAGAAATATAAAAACAAAATAAAATAAAGCCACAAAATGGAACTTTCCCATTTCAAGAAAATATCACAGAATCACAAATCAGTACAGTTTATTTATTTATCTATATATAAAAAGAAATAAACAAGGCAATTATTGAGTAAGGTGGGTCTGCTTTTACAATATCCTTTTAATCTCACTAAATAAATAATAAATGTAACTTTTTCAAAAGATATTGTAATAACAAGTGGATAAAAGTTTGGATATAAAGGAATTGTAATGAATTATGATGCAAGTGAAAAAAGGTGAATTTATGAGGAAGGGATTGAGTGTTAGAAGGGTCGACTGCTGTCAAGAAAATGACTTGTGACTATTCATCTCATCAAATTCCTACATCTTGACTAGCCTAATTTATGAATATACTTTCTTCACTCAATCTTAAAAATTAAATAAAAATAGAAAAGAATCAAGGGTCCATCACTCTTTTTATGAACAAGCCGTTTTTCCTCGTGCGTTGCGGCGGAACGGAAAAAATAAATAATCTTTTGTGAATATAATTGTATGTTATCCGGTTGTGGTGCATATAAAAAATAACATATCAAAATATATATACTTAAATACCAATTATCATATGCGGATTATACTTAATTACGATAACGTTAACGTCAATCTTATATTAAAATTGATAGATTGAACAAACTAAATTTGTGCACAAACATGAAAATATAAACGTCAACATATTAATTTAGAAAGTTAAATATGTTTTTATTAGTATAACTTATACATAGTCACGTATTATATTAACTTATTAACCCTCGTTTCATATTTCAATGGTACATGTCTGCCCCTCTTGCAAGTAGCGTCAACGCCAGACAAATCACATTTTCACAAATTACCCACATATGCTGAGGCACGGATTCGAACTCATGACCTATAGGTCACACATGTAAAGTCTAGGCGTCTGTGGTGTCTTAAGATTTATAAGTTTGGTAATATTTTCCATCATCTATTAAATCTTTAGAACAATATTTATAGTACTAAAATAGAAACCTTCTTTTATTTATTAGCTTTTTCATGAATTAAAAATAAAAACTATGCATGAAAGAGAAATAAAAGATTTTCCTTTCTTTTTTTCTCTCCCTTCTGATACACAAGTTGACTTAATGACTCATTTGTACTAAGCTGATGAGATAATTTGTGGTCAAGTGTTTTATAAAACTTTTTTGTAACTAATGATCAAACAAAAAAAAACTTATTGTTAAATAATAAAAACATCTAGTAGTGTTTTTTTCATATCTAGTAAACTGATTAATTTAAATTTTAAAGACGCCACTTTAATCAAAATGGGTGCTTGAAAATTTATTTAGGTAACTTATAAACAATTTACAAAATATATTTATAGATAATTTTTTATTTTACCGGGAAAAGTGAATGACTCAAAATTTTAAGGAAAACAATTTTTGTAAATATTTATATAGCTTTGTTGTAAAAAAAACTTAACTACGATAACGTTAACGTCAATCTTATATTGAAATTGATAGATTGAACAAACTAAATCTGTGCACAAACATGAAAATATGAACGTCAACATATTAATTTAGAAAGTTATATATGTTTTTATTAGTATAACTTATACATAGTAACGTATTATATTAACTTGTTCACCCCCGTACCATATTTCAATGCTACATGTCCGCCCCTCTTGCAGGTAGCGTCAACGTCAGACAAATCACATTTCCACAAATCACCCACATATGCTAAGGCACGAATTCGAAATCATGACCTATAGGTCACACATGTAAAGTCTAGGCGTCTGTAGTGTCTTAAGATTAATAAGTTTGGTGATATTTTGCATCATCTATTAAATCTTTAGAACAATATTTGCAGTACTAAAATAGAAACCATTCTTTTATTTCTTAGCTTTTCTATGAATTAAAAATAAAAACTATGCATGAAAGATAAATAAAAGATTTTCCTTTCTTTTTTTCTCTCCCTTATACTCCCCCCGTCCCAAATTGTTTGTCACATAGTTGAAAACACGCATATTAAGAAAATCACATTAAATGCAGGTTTGACCTTGGTATAATGACAACTTTAACCCTCAATCATTAATTAAATTATTTTCTTTGAAGTATATGTAGTTTTAAAGTTAAAGGTAATATGAGAAATATAATCATTAATGTATATTTATTTATAGAAGTGGACAATAATTTTTGGACAAACATAAATAGTATAGTGGACAAACAATTTGGGAGGGAGGGAGTAATACACAACTTGACTTAATGACTCATTTGTACTAAGCTAATGGTATAATTTGCGGTCAAGTGCTTTATAAATAAATTTTGTAACTAATGATCAAACAAAAAAAAAACTTATCGTTAAATAAAAAAACATCTAGTGGTGTTTTTTTCCATATCGAGTAAACTGATTAATTTAAATTTTAAAGACACCACTTTAATCAAAATAGGTCCTTGAAAATTTATTTAGGTAACTTATAAACAATTTACAAAATATATTTATAGATATTTTTTTGTTTTACCGGGTAAAGTTAATGACTCAAAATTTTAAGGAAAATTAATTTTTTAAAATATTTATATAGCTTTGTTGTAAAAAAACAATTAAAACAATAATAAAAAAAACTTTACTATTCATATAATAGTAAACTCCATTTACCCTCTGGTGAATGTCGGAGTTTTCAATTCAATTTATTCATTTTAAATCAAAACAAATATATTTAAGGGAAAATCAATTTGTTGTCCTCATTTTTAAAGTTACTAGAAATTAGACCCTCCTCCGTTCCAAAAATATTGTTTACGTGTCAAAAATAACTATTAGAATTCATTAGACTCCATATTCTACCCTTATTTATTACTCACAACCATTTATGTCTTATAAAATTCAATCAAACTTGCCTTGAATGTAAGAGAAAAATCGACATTCATAATATATATTATAAATCCAACAAAAAAAAGTTGAGGGACAATAAAAGTGGTACATATGAAGTATCATCCAAAAAGAAGGGTACTAATTACAAAAATTTCTACCACACGCAAAAGGCAATTTGTGGTTTGTGTATGCCCAAAAATGGGGACGCATCTCCGGATACGTAAAGGCTGATGACCGGTTTGTATGTACCCGTTTGTGGTTTGTGTCGCAAACGAGCACACGAAAACCGGTTATCCACCTCTAATTTCCGGAAGATGCATCCTCGTTTTCCGGCATATACAAACCGTTCTAGATACCCATTCTTTTTATAGAAGATTATATATATAACTAAAAAGGTAGAAATTTTAATTTCCCTATACTTAATGCTTTACGCCGAAAGATTGTAATACGTAATCATATTAATAATTTAATAAGTAGTCACTTCTCTTATATAGAGTTTGAGACTCTGTAAGTTAGAATAATCCTAAAACAAATGTGACATCTAGCTATTGCTTGGTATGCAAGGAATATAGATTTGGTCATTAGAAGATAAAAGTGAACCACACACGTCAATAGTCCATTATAAGCCAACTACATAATTTACTTTGCTGAATACGCATTATAAGCCAAATGCATATGGCCATATATGTATTTAAAATGGGCTTTCTACCATTAGATTATTATTCCACATGTCTTCATGTCATCATGTGTGTTAATGTGGGGCAAATTCTTGGTATGAAAATTGGTTTTTTTTATTTAATATTTTGCAGTGAAAATAATGAATTCATTTATAAGAATAAAATGATAGAGATATGATATAATCCGTGATGTTGACAACACAAAACAAATGTGTTGTTCAATAAAAATGTTACTTATTTTATATTTTTGATCCATCAATTTATAAAAATGTAAAAAATGGTCCTTCCACAAAGCTAACAGCACCATTAAATGGTGCAGTTAAATATAAATTATATTATTAATGTTTTGATAAATGTATGGTTATTTTTTAAACCCTGGTTTAGGATAGAAATGGGGACCCGTTGGTAATGGTCCCAGCAGTAATACATAGGAATGGTTTTTTTTAGAGCCCCTAAGAGCCCATTATTAATTTTTAATTCATTAAACTAAAGATTAAGAGATGTTAGTAATGTGTTAAACATTTTTATTTAAATTTATAATATAAATTATTATCTACGCTTTATAGAAAAAGTAGATTGAGTCTTGCACGTTTTTTTTAATGTGGATCTGATTATAGCAAGGGAATGAATTGGTAAAGAAGCTAGCTAGTGGGTGTTTTCGAAGACAAGTAACATGCGTATGTATTCATCGATTTAGTATTAAACAGACTATATTATTATCTATTTAATATCTATCTTCTATTCTATTTCATATATATAAAACTAGGAAGAGTAATAGGCCGTGCTACGCACGATCCCGAACATTAACAATGATTAATCGGTTAAATATTTGATACCACAAATTGAATAACATAGATATAAGAGTCATGTATGAGTAATTGAGTACGAATATATACATTACTTTTCCTACACGGTATAAAATAATATATCTAGAGTTTGTAATGTGTATTGAAATGTATACGTAATAAATTTATTTTGATCCTCTATTATAATTCTTACACCGTTTGATAATTTTAGCAAACATTGTACTTTAGCAGTCATCGTTTCATTCTAAAGAAGTGTGAGATGCGACTCATAATGGTTGTTTGGCCTTAAAATAATTCTTATTTAAAATAAAACTTTTTATTAAATTTAATCTTTCTAAAACTACGAGTTGGCTAAATCCATGGTAGTAGAAGGTATTTGTCAGCTTCTTTTTATTGCAATATAACACTTTCAATACTTCTATCTATCAAAAACTTTAACTACATGAAAAAGTTTTCAAAAGTTTATATCTTCAAAATCTATACACTAACTGTGTACAAAAAAGTATCTGACTAATGCCTTAAGATATCTCTATCAAGTACCGACTATTTAAGAAAATCTTAACTTTTTATGATAAAAAGTCTTTCTAAAGCTTAAAATTAACCTCAAAAATTAATATATAATGAAATAAATTATATCTAATTAGTCTTGATGTGTATATTAAAAATTAAATGAAATTAGTCTTGATGTATATATGAAAATTAAAATTATATGTATATAATAGATATGAAATGAAGATTAAGTAATAATGTTAAAAAAAAAATACTCAATAAAAAATTAAAAATCAAGATACATATCATCCTCTAGAATAATTATTTGTCCTAACAAGAATTAACAAGAATGATGATGTGTCAAGTTTTAGGGTAATATGGTTATTTTCTGTGACACCCGACATTTTAGGTTAACTGTTAAACCTAACTGGGAACCTTAATTACTTGTATTTAGTTTGTTTAAGGCTAAATATTTGTAATTACATGTATATTTTAATATACTCTTACGTGATTATGTGATTATCTGTAATTACGCGAAATGATCGGACAGAGTCCGACACAATATACGACGTTGGTGAAAATATTCTATAAATAACTTAAATCTATTTTTATAAGTTATTTATCATATATTCTTATCTTTATATAATAATACACGAAAAACCTAGACGTTTTAACTAAAACGTCTCAAACGCAGTAAAAACGCATGAATCAAATTCTGCAACTAAACGAAAGTCAATAAATATTTTGACAACTAAAAATAAAGTATTTTAATAATACTTCAATGAAAAATCATCCAAATTATATCGTTAATTTAAACGATTCAAAATAACGTTACGCGATTTAACGTTTAAACCGAATAACGAGTAAACGACCTAAATACGTAAACACAGCCAGGAATTTAATCAAGAACTCAGCCATCCCTTATGGGACCCATCAAAAATCGACCAGCCCCTCCCCCCTATCTTAATCCATGCATTTTCATGATTATATTCCCTTACAACCCCATACACTCTTCATGCACCACCCACTTTTCACTCTAACACTTCAACCCATTTTCTCTCTACTCTCCCTCTCTCTAATTCTCTCTCTTTTTTCAGAGAACTCAGCCTCCATGGCACCACCTATCACCACCATAAACCACCACCTCACCACCATAAGCCACCACCTAAATACTACACCATTCTTCAAGATTTTCACAAGAAAAGGAAGCTCTCAAGAACCCCATTACAAATCTGCCATTCTTTCATCTTTAACACCATTGTAAGAATGATTCTCACTTTTAAATACTCTTATAACATGATAATAAGTTCACTCAACAATTATTATAACAAGATATTATACAAAAACCACTTTTCCTAACTTGAATCTTAACAAAATGTGAGATATACTTTCTGTCCAGAAATATGTGTCCACTTCCATGATTTTTAGAAAAATTATCTCTCCATGAAAATGGACGTTTTTATATTCAAAACTTAAGTTCAAGAAGTAAGCTTTCCAACCCCGAAAACCTCATATTTTTCTGAGCTCTTTTATTATTTTTAATAATATAAATAAAAACACATATACAATCTGCTCTGAAAAGTCAGAAACTTGGTTCATATGGTTTTGACCATATCTTGAGATACACAACTCCAAATGACTTGAAACCACCGCAAAAATCTTATAAATTTTGTTAGCTACAAAAGCTGTACTGATAGCTTTTTCTTGAAAAGTTGTAGATTTTGCCCAAATATTCGATCTTCATGCATGTGTCCAGATTGGTCAACTGTTAGACCTCAGAGGGCACATGCAATTTTGATAAATACTTAGACTAATCTAAAATTAATGGAAACATTACTGAATGTGGTTAACATGTGGGGTAATAACTGGTATTTTTATTGGGAGTTAATTCGGAATGTACAATTTATTAAAAATTAGACAAACAAGTGCATTTTTTGAAAAATGATATAGTGGACTGATTTTACTAACACTTTAAAAACCGACACTTTCGGGCTTGCTATAAATGGACAAACTAACTTTTTATGGTCCATAAACACATATAAGGTTTGGGTAAAAGTTTCGGGTCAAACCGAAAAGATTTGACCAAGTCAACAAAAGCGGCCGATTTCTAAAAACTTACTATATTTGGAAAATGGTAACAAAAATGGGTTTGGGTGACTTAGTTAGTAACTTGGACCAAAAACTAATTTTATAAAGCTTCCCGAATGAAAAACCGACACTTGATTACACTTGGGCTAAATATTAAAATCTGACCAGACCTAAGTGTCGAATGACCTGCGACACTACCTAAGTGTCGCTAACTAGTGTCGCTACTTATTTAAAAATTGACTTGAACCTGCGACACAAGACTTAGTGTCGCTATCATGCGACACTCGCTGCGACACTTACCCTAGTGTCGCATACACTGCGACACTTACTCTAGTGTCGCATAACCTGCGACACTGACCCTAGTGTCGCTACTAGTGTCGCTAAAGACAGAAATTATGAAACTTGCTTTTCAATAAGTATTGAACTTGGGTAACAACTGATAAGCACACATGACACATACTATTACAATGTATACAATGAAACAAACTTAATAATAATGTCTTTTTAAGAATTGTTATTACAAACTTTCACCAACGGGTCGTACACGCTTTTAATCAACAACTTATTTGGACATACTAGTTGAGTGAACTAGCTATAGGTGGACATTAACCCTCCACCTATACTATTGGCTTAAGTGGACATTAACCCTCCACTTACATAGATAGTCTTTAAGACATCTACTCATACATACACAACCTTATACGTTTAGGACGTTAGAAGGTTGCACACCGGCTTGCTTGCTTATTTGACTATTTGCTAGCTGCTTGCTAAACTCAGGTGAGTTTCATAGCCCCTTTTTACTGTTTTATATCCAGGGGTGAGAATACATACAACTTCTTTTACACAACTGTTTTTATGAACACAAGTACAACAAACAACGCTATACGGATTGCATGAGTTAACATACTAATCCATTTAAAGTCCTCACACATCATAGCTTCGTTAATTTGGACTAAGCGCGAGTATTAGTAAATAGATCTATTTGGGACTGACAATCCCCGTCCGGGTTAGTCGCGCTAACCTGTCAAACGGACGTATTAATATTTGTACACACGAGTGTATCGGATTAGACACTTGCAGGGGCACCAACGATCGTGTACTCGGAAGAGGCATGCCACACATTGTTAAGCTTCGGACTATGAGCTAATGGCAATAGTATACATATTTGATTGATTTCAAACATTATTAAATCTTGTGTTTCATACAGATATCTCAACAACTGTTTAACAAACCTATGAACTCACCAACTTTATGTTGACCCTTTTAGTATGTATTTCTCAGGTAACCCGTCGCAGTAGGATGCTTTGGATAGCATAGCTTGAGTCGCATTGTTTTCAAACATCAAGGAACTAAATTGCATTACTATATTTTGTAGTTATAGCGATGTAATACAACTTTTATTATGCGAAATCCAGAATATTTTGTAAGCATTTGAATTATGGTAATGTAATATTTTCAAACGTCTCATATAGAGGTTGTTTATTTTAATCTTTGTGTTGTGATATTTGATTTGGTCGGCGCCCCGTGACACCTCCCACTTCCGCTACCACGTGTTTTGAGGGTGCGACATTTTTCATAGTATAATGATAATTATGATGACAATGATTTAAAATTAACAAATAAAAAATTATGGATATAATAATTAAAAGTGTTTAAAAGGGTAAAGAAAATTAAGACACATGTCATCACCTCAAATGATGATGTGTCTTAACTATAAGCAACATGTTGTTTTTATTATATAATGAGAAAGATTTTTTTGCTTATATGGTAACATATTAACCATCCTAAATGATGTGGAATTATAATATAATTTTTCACCATTTACAAATTTTATTAAATATGCCAACTCATTTATTACTTTATTTAAGCTCAATTTTTCCCCTTATTTAACCTTACTAAATCATATTTTGTCAAACTTATACCATTGTTTATTTTATTTTCATTTTAATGTCTATTTATTTTTTATTTTGTGATTTTCGGTATACGTTACTAATGAGTTTCATTAATAAAATTTAAACTTTCAACGATATTAATGCAATTGAAAACATAAAAAATATATGATTAATTATATTTTTCATATGCCCGGGCTAACAAATGTAAAACTTAACATAATGACTTATACTATTTAATTATTACTTTGTTTAAAACTTAGAAATTCGTTATTATTTTCCTACACGGTTTGGTTTATGTTATTACTTTTTTCATTTTCAGTTATAATTGTACATTATAAGTTAACAAAACTAATTCATTAGGCTACTTACAAATAATCATATAATTGTAAATTTTAAACGATACTAATTCATTAGGCTGCTTACAAATAATCATATGATTATTAAAACAATTGTGCGTCGTACGTGCTTAAAGCTTGATCTATATAAAAAAACACGTTGTTAAACCAAATTTTACATATGCCACATCACTTATTTCCTTAAATAACAATATGGTAACAATTGAAATTTATGTACACATGTTACATGGATTGATTGTAACTTTGAATAACGTTATAAAATAAATAAAAAAATAATGATTTAAAATGCTTATATAAAATTAGTTCATTAATGAAAAATAAATCTCAAAAGTATATGCATACATGTAATATTGTATACAAATTGTAGGTATGGATTCTTGAATTTATATGTGATGTGACTATTAATTGCAAATTACGAATTGAAGTTTTAAATTATAATTATAGTGCCTAAAATTATACATGTTAGTTCAATGATATTAAAATCATATTTCAATTGCAATTGTAAAGATATTGTTAATTTGTTATCAAACATAAACAATAGATAAATATAAATTTAGAAAGATTGTCGTATATTTTATGTATATATATCTTATGAGATTATGACAATTAACCTAATGAAATATATATTATATCATTTAGTTTTAAATTTTAAATTCATACATATGTTTATTGCATCTTCCTTTTAATGTCTCTTTATGTTGGTTATTGCACGTCAAAGTTTAAGATTTTATTATTTGATCTATATTTTTTATTAGCACTTCGAAATTTTTTCTTCATTTATAGTTTGATTATCTTATTAATCTTATTCATTTTTAATAATAATTACACAATTAAATACATTATATTTACAAATTATACAATGTATTTTTAAAATGATCGTGCATCGCACGAGCTCCATACCTGATTGAGTATAAAATATATTAATATAATTAAAATTTGAATAAAATTACTGCTTTTTCAACTATTAATAAAACAATACAAGTCCCATGATTCACTTTGTAAGACTACCACAACGGATTTTGCTTATCATTTCAATTAATATTCCATTTTCGGTGAATAAGAGCATTTTTGGAGAATAAGAGCATGGTAATCATGTGACACATCAGCGACACATTGTTTATTTACTAACTTTTCATTAAACTTCATTTTCACCCAATGCAAGCAAAACCCTAAACCTCTTTTTTTAACCTTAAATTATTTTTTTTAATACAGCAAAGTAATTGACAAATAAAAATAGATTTCACTCAAATAGATTTCATTTCATTAATAAATAAAGCGTTACAAAATACAAAAAGAAATAGAAGAAAATAAAAGTAAAAATTGCATTATGAAACGTATGAAAAAAGAAAAAGAAAAAAAAATAATTATTTATCTTGGCTTTGGAAGAAATCATGTGCATTTTTTATTACAACCTCAAATCTTCCTCACCACAATCCCATTCAACCTCTCGAGCTACTTCAGCTCGGCTCGAGCTTGAGTTTGATAAAGTCGAACTTTTATCGAGTTCGAGCCCGAGCTTAAAAATCAAGTTCGGAATATATATTGAGTCGAGCTCGAGCCTTTAAGAAGAGCTCAGTTCGAGCCTTAATTAATATTTATATTTATATTAATATTTGTATGTACATATATATGTAAATGATGTTATTATTATATTTAGAAAAATTTATACTATTTTACATAGTTTTTAACTTGTTTTCACTATGTATTTTAGTTGTATAAATATTTGGAATGATTTTTATTATTGATCATTATTTTATATGTATATATATACATATATATATATAATAATTTTGAATTTTTTTTATATTCGAGCTTTTTGAGCCAAGCTCGAGCCATTCAAAAATACTTTTGAGCCGATAAGCTCAAACTTGCATCGTAAAAGCTCGTCGAGCTCGAAGTTACCCTAAATGAGTCGAGCCCTGTTGAGTTTGAACTCAGCTCAACTTGATTACAACCCTAATCACTACCAATAGTAATGCTCTAAACTATTTCCAACTGGAAAGCAACGAAATTTGAGCAAACAAGAAACAATAATCAAAAGAAAGTAATATGTTGAAGATTAATTTTTTTCACTTAAAAGAATTATTTTTTTTGACTAAATTTATATAATCGCGACTACTAAATATTTGTAAAAACACTCCAACACATTTATAGGTTCCTCCCATTTTCTTTTCTCGTAGCACGTGGAAGGAACATTTTATTAAACGCTATAGTAGGTGGGAATGCTACTAACTTGTACCCGATATATATTGGCTATGTTTGGTACGCTCATTTTTTAAGCTTATGGGAGCTTGTAGCTTATGGTTTTCATAAGCTCCGTTTGACTGATAAAATTTTAAGTAGCTTATGGTTTCCATAAGCTCCAAAACCATAAGCTACTTGAAGTAGCTTATGGAAGTAGCTTGTAGCTTATGGAAGATGAAATTACATAAATACCCATCAAATAATTATATTCATCTATTAAAATTAATATATTTGTCCTTTTATGTCATTTTACATTCATAAACTACAAGTTCCAGCTACTCTGCCAAACACAAATATTACCAAAAGCTCCAGCTACAAGCTACCAGCTCCAACTACAAGCTACCAGCTCTAGCTACTTGCGCCAAATATACCCATTGTGTGTACCCAACTTAAGTATGTTATTTTTAATGCATCAAACTTTCAAAAAGAGTGTTTTAATGTAATTTGTTGACGTGTCACCAAGAGTTTGACAAATCATCAACACATCACCAAATTACATTAAAACACTCTTTTTGAAAGTTTGATGCATTAAAAATAACATACGTAACACACAATAGATATCGTGTACAAGTTAGTTACATTCTCAGGTACTAACCCCTTTATTAAACATGTATGGTATGGAACTTATAAAGCACGATAGGCTCACTGTATATCATTCAAGTGTACCTTTAGCATGCATGCACGTTGGGGTTTTGGATTTTGATCATAGAATTATTGAAGAGTGCTTCGTGCTTCTATAAAAATTATCATCTATCATACCTAATTAGTCGCTCATATGACGTTTAGGTGGCATGTGTCACATGGTATTTATATGATGACATGCGACAATGTGGCGTTTCCATAATCTAAAAGGGATCTCACGTAATGTTTTTAACAAGTAATAACGGTCTATGTCTAGCAAAATCATGTATTAATTAACATGAACTATATCGTTAAACAAACAAAAAACATGAATTATATCAATAATAATTTACTAATAATTGTATAACAATGAAAATGTGATACATCGTACCATAATGCGTTTGTGAAAAGATGAAAAAATACTTGATCCTTGTATGACCTTAACTCATAATTAGAAACCAATGCAAACTGGTTTCAAGAAAGCATCGAAACCTCGTCGCACAAGCACATGGGACTAATGCAGGTTCATCTCTAGCGCGGTCATTCTCATATGATTGAGAAAAAATCATATCCATCTTGTTCAAAATAATATAAATGGCTCATAAGTCATAACACTAGTCTCAAACGTTCAACCATCTTGACTACCACATCAGAGACTTACATATTAAAGATATAATACCTTCACAAACAAATCATCATGTATCAAATAATATGGAAATAAATAGAAGAGCATGAAAATAATGTAGTAGAAGTCTAGAAGGGTAAATATTTATTTCACTAACATACAATTACAGGGCGAATCCAGTGTAATACATGGGCCGGGTTTCCAGGCCCAGTCAAGCCCACAAATATAGGAAATACAGTAGTAAACTAGTAATCAACAGCCCCCAAACTTAGATTGTATACGGCCGTTAATGTTTAATTTTTTAAATTTCTTTTGTTGTAAAATTATTGTGATGCATTACTAAGTTGTTTATATGTTGTTTTTTGCTTATTGTTTCAAGTTAGCAGATTTAATTATTGTTCTTTTAACGCTAATTTTTAGCCCCTCACGACGTTACGTACTTTCTGAATCCGCTACTAGCCCTACTACACGTAAATATTTTGTCGTCGTAATATTCGGATAACATGCTATGGATTTTGAATTTAAGAAAAAAACTGAGTTTCCTGTGTTCGTTCATAAGAGAGAAAATTTGAATTTTTTATTTTTCTATATCCTAAAGGTTTATCTTAGAATTTTTTTCAAAAATAATACGTTTTTGTCAACTTTTATGAGAAGTAAACGTTTTTCAAAACCTCTTTCAAAATTAGTAGAAGCGGGCTTCACAACCCCGCTTTTAGCTTTCAATTGAATTAAAGCCGGGCTTCCTAACCCCGATTTTACTTTGGTGTCAGATGAGAAGACAGAGGAAGCGGAGTTTGTAACCCCGATTTTACTTTTACAATGTCAGAGAGAGAAGTGGGGTTCCTAACCCCGATTTCACTTTTACGTCAGAGAGAAAAGTGGAGTTCCTAAGGCCACTTTCACTTTTGTAAGCATTTTCACCTAAAATTCGATCGTAAAAGGTCACATAAGGTAACAATAATCCCATTTCTATATTTATTAAAGGGTTAAGTACCTGAAAATGCATCCAACTTATCCTGAATGTCTATTGTATGTATCATACTTACGGGAGGTGTATTTAATGCATCCAACTTTCAAAAATGATTTATTGTATGTATTTTGATGACGTGTCATCTTCTAAGGACGCCACGTGTCATCGTAAACGGTCGACACATCATAAAATACATACAATAAACCGTTTTTGAAAGTTGATTACATTAAATACATCCCCCGTAAGTATGATACATACAATAGACATTCGGGACAAGTTGAATGCATATCCAGATACACGGATATGAAAATTAGCATATTGGTCTGAATCTTTTTCATTAACAATTAAAATAAGATCAATAAATATGAGGATAGTAAACCTGCAGAGCCAACTCGATCCACCAGCTTTGAACCGTCCATCGAAGTGATCTTCCAATTTACTCCGTTTCCTTTGCATTGTGTACATTGTATAGCACCTAAAATGGCATAAGAGACCAAAAATGTAAATACCACTCCCTATTTCATCAAAAAAGAAGAGTCAGAGAAATTATTTTTTAGTGTCACATTCGATTTTAACTTTCTGGTGGTAGTGAAGAAGGTAACAACCAGACTGAACCATAGACAACTTTTATGAATTTACAATTTTTGGAACTCAAAATCCAACACCATATGTGGAGACACCAAATCATAAACTAAAAGAGCATGACTTTCAAATTTGAAGGTTGACAGTTGACTTTTATGTTGTCAAATATTGGGTGCAAACCCATGGCACACATAGGAACCAAAAGAAATTAATTTATGCGTATAACCCCGTGGGCTATTTAATCTATCACTACTTGGTTTTTGAGTAGAACCTAAACCCAATCGTAAAAGTGAAAGTGGGCTTAGGAACCCCACATCTCTTTCGGAAGCAAAAGTGAATTTGGGATTAGAAACTCTACTTCTCTCCCTGACATTGTAAAAGTAAAATTGGGGTTACAAACCCCGCTTCCTCTCTCTTCTCATATGACACCAAAGTAAAATCGAGATCAAGAAGCCCGATTTTAATTCAACTGAAAGCTAAAAGCGAAGTTGCAAAGCCCGCTTCTAATAGTTTAGAAAAAGGTTTACTTCTCATAAAAGTTAACAAAAACGTATTCTTTTTTGAAAAAAATTCTTTATCTTAACTTTTACAGTTTTACCACACGTAGCCATTAACTCAACAGCATCCAGACACGTGCCTTCCACGTGTCATCCGTACATTACCTCCATCCATGGACACTCCACTTATAATCCCACTCATGTTTCCATCACCGAAAACATCCAAAAAACACAAACATTTTCGATCCCATAACCCACGCAACAGCGTAAAATGGCTCCAAAGAAAACACCGCTAGTCAAAACAACTAGAAAATCCATCCGAGAAACCGTCCAAGTTTCCATACTTGATCAAACCACCCAAACACCGATCACCCAAAAGCTTTCATCCACAGAAAAAATCGAAACTTTCACCGAAAAAATCCCGCCAAAACAAAAAACAATACAAAATATCGACACCCAATTGGAAGACGAACAAAATGACGTCGAAAACGGTTCGAAAACGAGAGAAGTCGACATCCGGACGCCGGAAAATCAAGAACCGGCGAAGAAAACCGGCCGCGGACGTCCGCGCGGGAAGAAGCGGAGAGTAGGAGAGAGTGGGGAAGGGTACAAAAGGTATTTGTATAAAGTGTTGAAACAAGTGCATCCGGATTTAGGCATATCGTCGAAAGCGATGATGATAATTAATAATTTGATGACGGATATGTTCGAGAGGGTAGCGGAAACCGCGGGCCGGTTGTCGGAATATAATAAGAAAATGACGCTGTCTTCGCGGGAAATACAAGCGGCGGTTAAGTTGGTGCTCCCGGGGGAGCTCGGGAAACACGCGATCGCGGAGGGGGCTAAGGCGGTTTCTAATTATACGTCTTATTAGTTTTAGCTGGTTTCGGTTCGGATTTTATGATTTATTCTGGTAGCTAGGTTGATGTTTAAGTTGATTTGTGTTTTTTGTCTTATGTTTAGGGAATTATGTTTGTTATAGGTGTAGGAGTTCGTTCAATGTGCACGTTAGATTGTAGTTGATGCAAACTTTGTAATATGCAAGAACATAGGATTTTAAATCTTACTCGTATCTTTGATATTTTACGTTTCTAGTTATTTTGAGGACGTTATAAAGGTTCTTCCATGGGAGTATTTATTTTCTGCATACAACAAAAATTTATAATATACATACATGAAGTACAACTTTCTTGTATTGTTGTACTATCTTGTATTTATCAATCTATTTATCAATCCGTAAAGCTTACAAACAAAATATATTTAAAAAAAAACGAACCGAACCCCTTTACATCCGCCGAACCTAATTATATTTATCAATCTATTTATTACATTTTAAAATAAACTTCAAAATAGATGAAATCGATTGGTTTTCGGATTTGAAAAATTGAAATCGAACCGAACAAGTAACAAACCGAATCGAACCTAATTACTATTCGGTTTATTCGGTTTTTACAATTCGATTTATCCTTCCATATATTAATAATATAAACATTCAAACAAATTCAAAATACTTGATTATAAAAGAAAACTAATTAGCATATTTGAAAAATTGAAATCGAACCGAACAAGTAACAAACCGAATTGAACCTAATTACTATTCGGTTTATTCGGTTTTTACAATTCGGTTTATCCTTCCATATATTAATAATATAAACATTCAAACAAAATCAAAATACTTGATTATAAAAGAAAACTAATTAGCATGTTTGTTAAGTTCGTGATAAAAATATAATAATTTGCAAGACAAAACTAATGTATAATTATAAAATTTGTGATAAACGATGAATAAATCTAATTAATTTATACATATTTTGAAAGTATTACCAAAATGTATTATCATTCGGTTAATCTGGATTATTCGGTTTCTACATTGGTTACCAAATCCAATTCAAAACCAAAATAAATATTCGGTTTCGAACCAAACCGATCTAAAAAATCAAATAGTTCAATCCAATTGTCCGATTGGATAATTCGGTTTGTCCATACAGTGAACACCCCTGTGAACTACCCGACCCAAGAGCACGGGTCAAAATATAACTACTGTTCTAACTTCTAAGCAACTCGATCCATAAACACTCTTTAAATTATAACATCTTAATCGGTAACTAGATGGCCCGTATCACCTGTTGCCCTTTTGGGCATAAACATTTGGAATTCATTGTGCTCGGATATTTCTAATTGGGCCTATTGAACATGGACCCTATAAAATGGTCTCAGGTTTGAGATTCAACAAAATACGTCAGACTACGGCCCACTAACCGAGCCCAACTTCTTACAACCGCCATTGGATTGTATCGTCGGTGAGAGTAGAGATGCAAAACCGTAACCGGTTTTTCTGAAAACCGATCGAAAAACCGAAACCGGTTTTAATAAAAACCGATTTTTTAATAACCGTAACCGGTTTTTGAAACCCGAACCGGTTTAACCGGTTTTTCGTTTGGGCCTTAACCGGTTTTTTCCGGTTTAATAACCGGTTTTAACCGGGTTTTTAAAAAAATCAGTTTTAACTGGGTTTTTTTCAAAAAATTGGAAAACGGCTAGGAGCCATTGGAGGAGCGGATTTTTGAATTTTTTGGACTTTTTTGGGTGCTTTTGCCCCCTCAATGACCCTATAAATACCCATGGTTAGTTTAGTTTCAAAACACACCAATTTCTATCTATTTCTCTCATATTATTTCAATTTCTTACATACTCTCTAAAAAACTCTCTATATATATATATACTTTTCATTTGCAAAATGAAAAATATACAATCTCAAGCTTCCGGTTCCGTTTCCGCTAGTAGCAATGTACGAAACAAAGTTTACACAAACGATGATATCGTGCAAATTATAACGACGAAGCGGAACCCGGATATTTGGGTAAATAGTGAATTGTGTGTTATGAATGATGGGGCGAAAAAGGCTTGTTGCAAGAGATGTGGGCATTTTTATAACTCCACATCAAACTCCACATTACGAGCTCACATGAACTCGTCTTGTAGAGCAATAAGTGGAGATCCCTCACAATCGACACTTGGTTCGGATGGTGGGGTATTTATATATGACAATGATGCTCTTCGAGAAGATTTTACCAAGTTTGTCATCCAAGAGGCGCTTCCATTCAACCACTTTGACAACCAACGGCTTACGAGTATCATCAAAAAGAGACTACAACCGCGATACCAACAAGTAAGTCGTACTACCCTTAGAAACGATGCGTTTAAATTATGGAAAAATGCTAAAAAGATATAATTGATGGTTTTCTAAACTATAAACATGGCGTTTCTATTACTTGTGATGGTTGGACCGCACCACATGGTCTGGCAAATTCTTATTTAGCCGTTACGGCCCATTGGTTTCATCCCGAATCTTGGTTACTAATGAAACGAACAATTGCTTTTAAATTGTTTGGTTATCCACATACGGGATGTAACTTGCGAAAAATTATAAATGACACTTTAATTGAATATAATTTAGACGATAAAGTTTTTACAATTTCACTAGATAATGCGTCAAATAATACAAGAGCTATGAATTTACTAAAATTACGTTTTAAACCATGTTTAAATGGCGCTTTTTTTCATTCTCGTTGTGTTGCTCATATTATTAATTGGCCGTGCAAGCGGCATTAAAAATATGTGATAATTTACGTCAAAAATTTAAGAATTTATTAGTAACTATATATAGTTCAAGTAACGAACGTCAAGCTAATTATAGACATTTTCGTGTACAACGTGGTGAAACTCCCCTAGGCCCATGCTATGATAATAATACTAGGTGGAATTCTACTCACACTATGTTTGAAAATATTTTAAGACAACGTGATACTTAAAATGCTTTTAATACGTTGTTAGTTGATAGAGGTAAGTCCGTGGAAGTAACCGATTTTGAATGGGATCAACTTTATGATTTGACTAATTTTTTAGTAGTTTTTAAAGATGCTACTACTATCCTTTCGGGTGTATATTACCCAACTAGCTCCTTAGTTCTAAACCAAGTTTTTATAATGACCGAAAAATTGAAAGAATTAGAACTTTCGTCATTTCCAATTTTTAGAAAAATGGTTAGAGCTATTAAAAGGAAATTTATAAAATATTTTGGTAGCATGCCTTTGGTTTTTACTTGTGCCGTCGCACTAAATCCAACTATAAATGTTGACGACGTACAACGTTTACTCATGACTATTTTGGAAAATTTAGATTTAAACTTAACCGACGACCCAAACTTTATTACAAATGAAATTATTAAATTTGACAATGGGTTTACACAACTATTTGAGATTTATGCAACAAAAATTGGTTACCAACCAAACCCAATTGTTGATTCCATGCGGGCGGGAACATCTCGGGCATCATCGAGTGACATAAACATAAACCTTTATAACACTTTACTTGAAGACGCTACAAAGCGTTAACGAACATCGGCTCCAACAAGCGAGTTGAGACACTATAAGTCTACAAACTTTTTAACCACTTTAAGTCCCGAGGCTTTTCGTAATTTTGACATTTTGAGTTGGTGGAAAGAAAGAGAAGTACAATTTCCAATTTTATCCGCTATGGCTCGGGATTTATTAGCCGTCCAAGCTTCGACGGTAGCTTCCGAATCGGCTTTTTCTACTAGCGGTAGAATCATATCAGAAAGAAGATCAAGACTAACCGCTGAATCCGTGGAAGAATGTATATGTTTGAAAGATTACTTGGATGGGGTAGATAGGATACAAAATGTAACAACGTTGGAAGGCCCACTATTAGGTAATGTTGAAGAGATTATCCAAGATGAAGAAGTCGCATTAGGGATATCACCTCCAACGACCGAATTAGATGAAGGTGAATTTGAACCATTTGAAGTTGAATCCGTAGATGAGGATGAAGTTTGGGACGAACTAAGTGGTTAAGTGTATCCGGGTGATGGCCATGCCGAAGCTCGATATACTTTACCACACGATTACATTTTCGGGTGATGGCCATGCCGAAGCTCGAATGTATTCGTATTCGTATTTTATATTTTTAGTTGTAATTGTATCATTCAAATAAAAGTTATGTTTGTATGTATTCATATTTTTAGTTCCATTTGTATTTTAAATTTCCAAGTTATGAAGAATTTTTCGATTCAATAATATTTTAAGAAGACTTATATAAGACTTTTGTTTAAGTTATTGTTCAATTATGTTTCCATTACTAATGTTCTACGAATCAATAAAAAAAGTTAGACTCAAACATTGTTTTTCCTTAAAAAGCTTAACGTTCGAACCACTTGGAATCAGACGTTGATAAATGCAAGGAAGATTTTACTAAATCCACATAAAAGTACAACTCTTTATGCTTACAGTACCACTTTTTATGCACATGTTTCCTTGAATTTAGTAAAAAATTCCTTGAATGTATCAACTCACTTTGAATTTTATAGACTTTTTAGATTCAATAATTTTTTTAGGAAGATTTACAAGCCTTTTGGTTATGTTATTGATCAATTATGTTTCCATTACTAATGTTCTACGAAGTTAATGAATTTTTTTTGACCCAAACGTTGATTTTCCTTGAAACGCCTAACGCTCAAACGTGTTTGAATTTTATAGACTTTTTAGATTCATTAATATTTTTAGGAAGCTTTACAAGCCTTTTGGTTATGTTATTGATCAATTATGTTTCCATTACTAATGTTCTACGAAGTTAATGAAATTTTTTTGACCCAAACGTTGTTTTTTCTTAAAACGCCTAACGCTCAAACGTGTTTGAATTATATAGATTTTTTGGATAAAAGTTATGTTTGTATATTTTATTTTCATTTGTATTATTAAAATTTTGTTATACAATTATACCGAATTCGAATCCGGAAAAAAAACCAAAAAAAAATAACCGGTTAAAATCGGGTCAAAATCGAAAAAAACCGATTCCGAACATTTAAAACCGAAAAAAACCGATTCCGAAAAACCGAAACCGATAAAAAACCGGTTTTAAAAAACCGAAAACCGAAAATAACCGATTTTTTCGCACCTCTAGGTGAGAGTGTGAGACGGTGACTTGGTGGTATTTTTCTCTCTCACTTAATTGGCTTCTTTACGGTGTTGCAATGATGAATAATGATAAATAGTCTTATTTACACGTAGGTATAACTTTTTATTGTTTGAAACTTTTTACTTAATTAATCTTGCACAACAGTTTTTCAAACTAACCAATCACATATTTGAGACTATATCTATTCCTAGAATATTATGTTTAACAATTATTTTCCTTAAAGGTATATTTAAGGCGCTTTTAACGCATAATTGTATAAAAGATTTATAACTTTTATTGCAACCGAAAAAAGGTGTTTGCTAATAGTCTTAATTAAGGTTTAAGTCATGGATCGTCAACGTACTCTTATTTTTGTTATGAGATCACTAATCAACCAGTTTTATTACTAGGATTACCAACGTACTTATTAATTTCGTGTTGATATCACCAATGTACTTTTACATACGAGTTTGAGATCACCAACAAAATTTATAAAGAAATTCATTTTTTTAAAGTACCTTGATGATTTCAGTAATAAAGCCGATTGATTGGTGATCTCAAAACAAAAAAGAGATTACCAATAAATTAAAGCAAATTATTATTGAATCCGATCTTCAAATTGTGTACCTCCTAAAAACACTTGCCAATCAATAAAGTACAGTAGTAATTACAGAAAGTAGTTGCGAAATTGATTAATAAATATAACGAAAACCATCCAAAAATTGTAAGTGTCAGTCACAAGTTGCAAGTCACAACATAACATAACAATAACGATGAGCATCAAACTCTTCATCCTTATCATCACCAATAATCCATCACCCTTCACTCTCAACTCCGGTCACCATGACTCCACTTCTCACTTCCTACCACCGTACCTTACTTCAAGAAGACGACACCGTGAAAGCCGTCGGATCTCCAGCCCCACACTTCACCTCCAACTCACCATTCGACTCCTCATTAGCCCTCACAATCCTTGTCCTTCTTACCGTTCTATTTTTCATGGCCTTTTTCTCCCTTTACATCCGCCGGTTCTCAAACATCACGAATTCTGAAGATTCTGGTCACCCGCCGCCACGTTTTTACATAAGAAAACGTGGCGACGGACTTGACGCGTCCACCGTACGGTCACTTCCTGTGATTCCGTACGGGGACGAGTCGAAGATTTGTAGCGACTGCTCCATTTGCTTGAGCGAGTTTGAGGAGAGGGAGCTGGTGAAAATGATTCCGCATTGCCGACATGCGTTTCACCCTACGTGTATCGACACGTGGCTTTCATCCAACGTGTCGTGTCCGCTATGTCGGTCGACTCAGCTACTTTCATCTGCTGATTGATTTATGGTGGTCCGGTAGATTCCGATGGTCATCGGTAATTTAACATCAAACATTTCTAACGACCGTTCTAAAACATATATATCGGCTAAAGGCGTTATCCAACTAGACGTGACGTTATAAAATCATAACGTACGTCTAGCTAGATTTTCCTTCTCTAAAATATTATTTAGAAATCGTTATCAAAATTTAAAGTTAAGTAGGACGGTGAAAGTTGTCCTAGTCGTTGTCGTCGACATGATCGTTTTGATAGATATTCGACTAGTACGTAACAAAATCTTATGGTCGTGAAACGATGAGGGTGAATGCATGGGTCCCACGTGTCCGGTTGTTAAAGTAAAGACAAATTTTGCCGGGAAACATTTTTGGAACGGAGCACGTGGAACGTCATGTCTGTGTTGTACAAAAACGTTAGCATCCGTAGTATTTTCTGTTTTTTGTTTTTCTTTAATAGTAAATATTAATATTAATTAATTATTTTGTTACGAAATGCATATCGTGTTAGCCAATAATAGTTGTTTGGAGTTAGGACCACTATATAATATTGTCATATGTATATGTATAAGTTTTTATTTTATGTTTATATTTATATGGTGACCTCTTATTTCATTTTAATTAGTTGCGTTAATATTGTTCTCTACTATTATTAGGGTACTTTGAAGAGTGATCGGAATATTACATGCAATAATAGTTATTACATACAATAGAAACGACTATCAATCGTAATAACAATGAATATCACATATGATACCATTTAAATTTCACATGTGATAAAGGTCAAAAAATCAAATGTGATAACTATTATTGATTGATTGTCATCACATCTAGTTACTTTTTGTACGCCGTTCTATTCATATGGGAGCGTATATGTAGTCAAACGTGCATTTCAAACATACAGTGTGATCAACTGATCATAATTATTGATATCTTGATGTTTAATCATACGTGATTGTAGCTTATATCATATTTGAACTTTAATAATATCTAGTTATTATCACATGTAGATAGTTTCTTTGATGTTAACAAAGTTAAAATTGGAAAAACTCGGGAAAATTACATGTGATACTAAACGTCTATACATTATCGAATGTGAATGTATATTGTACAATTTGTAAAGCTCACCCAAAAGTGAAAAATTGTTGAAAGTAAGTAAGATGTTTGATGGAATAGAAAAAAATGATGATCTCTAATTCTCTATTGTGTAATTTTTATTACTTGTTAATTAGCCAACTTTTGAGATATTAATAATTAAATTTTAAAAATGACCAAGATTCTCCTTTAATCTAGCTTGAAGAAACAAACTACTCTAAATTCAGTAGCCTAATATCAAATCAAATACATAATAGTTATTTAATAACTTGTACTGGTTATTATTTACTTTAGATTGCTCACATTAACCACAAAGGTTTCTAGCCTGGTGCGAGTATTATAATGGAAAGCATTAAACTTCTAAATACGATAAGGTTTTTATTTTTAGCAAGTCAAATTGATGCAATCTGTTGTAAACAAAGATTACTCTCGTATGATCATAACATTTTGACCAAAAAGTTGATTCAATTTTTACTACTATTCTGTAGTCATACAAGGTTGATTTATGTTCATTAGGGTATGTTTGCCGAAGAGAAATCAATCAGATTGAATACTAAACACTTGAGACCACGTTGCAAAACCAGTAAAGTAATCGTAAATTGAGGTATCTTTAGCAGCACTTTTATAGCATAAATTACAAGTCATCGTATGAAGATTGGTAATCATTGAGTAAGTGAGATTAGATGAAAAGCTTCAAGGCATAGCAGCATCGATCCGGTGAAGTATCATCATGACATTTTTCAACATTAAGCAGTTTGCCACTCAACAAAACAATCGGTTTGAGCAAAGCCTGGGTTTTAACCTGTCAAAGTTCAATTAGAATATATATTTAGATGAAATGCGGCGTGAAAAATTAGGAAGCAACAATTTACTTTAAAGGTATCAGTAGAATTACCTGATCGAGTTTTGGTAAAAAAAATACTAAAGGAACATCCTTTCTGCCTCGTTATTAAAGCTGCTAATTATCCTTGTAACGGTGTTAAAATCGTATAGTAAGAGTATGTATGTATTCACCTCCGCTTACGGGTGCCTAACACTTTCCTTTAGTTTCGACCAATTTATCTTTTCTGCACAGTTCGAGCATACATACGTATGTCCACGCCTAAAATAACACAATAGAAATTTAAAAAATTATTTAGCATACAATAACCTCCCTCAAAAGTCTTTTGAAGTACAAATTTTCATTCCATTATTACCCATTTGGCGAAGAGTCAGAATCACAGCACAGGAAGCAAGTTTGCAAATTATCACCTGATATAATTCCATGGTTAAAAAGACGTGTTAAGATGAGATCATAGAGAGGAAAAAACACATGGGAAATAGACAACTGTAGGTTATAAGACGGACCTGAACTAAATGATCGACTTAGAGCTGATGAAACCTCTTGTTTCACTGATCGTTGCAACTCCAGTTGCATCTTCATGCAGGTCTCCAGCGTGCTCTGCATACTGTTCATTCGTTCATGAAGCAGAATCATATCGATACGAAGACCATTAATGATCTCCCATTCCTGGTACAGACGTCACGGTTAGTTCAAACTTCATGACATGCAGTCAACTCAACCAGTAGAAAAAACTCACATTAACAGAGAGTTGAGGGACGGTTGGTGGCAAAGAGTGAGCACTTCCTCTTCTCTCAACAGCCTCAGTGACATCATCATTTTCATCTACACTCTGCTGATCGAGATCGTGCTGCTCTATCTCTAGCATCCACTCATCATCAGATTCAGGTGCCTGATAATGGCGTTCAATGTAGGATTGTAGCAACTGGTCCAGTCTCACACGAAAATCACTTTGAAGAAGATTAGAGACTCTTCTCCTACGCCATTAAAACTTCTATAAGTTTAATCTATTTACAAATAAAAGTGAGTGAATTACAGTGATTAGATATGTCAATTACCTGCTCATGAGTTCTCGAAGTTCTGGCCTGCCACCATTATCATCATCTGATGGGTAAAACGCATCTGTTCTGACCACCGGAAGATTGTCATACCACTCATCATGTGATTCTTGGATATCACTCATTATTTCTTGATACCATCCATCTTCATTCTCAATTGAGTTTGCATTTATACCATCAGTTGACTCATTATTGGTCAAATGTTCTTCTGCTTCTACAGAACCTTCTTGCTGAGACATTATACTATTTGTTTCCAAATGATTTTGATGAGCAGAAGTCTCGTTAGCTTCTAGTCCATCCCCATCGGACTGATACTGTCCATATGCTTGGCTTTTGATTGAGTTTGCATCTGAGCACACGATTGACTCTGTATTATTCAAACTGTCTTCTGCTTCTACAAAACATTCTTCCCAAGTAAAGATAACTGTATTGGTGTCTAAAGAATTTTGATGATTCAACGTCTCATAAACTTCCAATTCATCCACATCAGAATGAGATTGGTCATTTGCTGGGCTTTTAATTGAGGCTGCATCTGAACTCTCAATTGACTCAGTTTTGGTCAAATTGTCTTCTGCTTCTACAGAATATTCTTGCCAAGATAAGATCTCTGTATTAGTTTCCGAAGAACTTTGATGGTCATTCGCTTCTAGCTCATACCTATCAGATTGATACTGACCATGTTCTTGGCTTTTTATAGAGTTTTCATGTAGACCCTCAATTGACTCGGAATTGGCCAAACCCTCTTCTAATTCTACAGAACTTTCTTGCTGAGACAAAATAACTGCATTGGTTCCTGGAGAATTCAGATGGTCAACTGTCTCGTAAACTTCTGGTCCATCCGCATTAGACCGACTATGGTCAGGTGCTTGACTTATAAGTTTTAAAATTGGTTGCCTACTTTTACTATGCTCAGTTGGTGGAGGTGGTGGTGGAGGAGGTGGTGGTGGCATTCTCTTGATTTCCAAAACTCTTTTATGTGTTTCATTCCCATTAGACTGACAATGGTCATGTGCTTGAATTATATGTGTCATACTCTGTTTCCTGCTTATAAGTAATGCAGTTGGAGGTGGAGGTGGAGGTGGTGGCGGCGCCTTTCCCTTGTTTTCCAAAGCTCGTTTAAGCATTTCTCCTACTGGAGTATCATATTGTCGAGAACTTCCACATATTTTGGTTTCACAGTGAGTTCCTTCAATGTTGCTTCTTGTACTGATGGTCTCAAACTCATTAACATTATCATCTCGTAGCTGGTTTTCTTGACATTTCAAGCCATTGTCAGATGAGGTATCAGATTGGTTATCCACTCTGGACAGGAACCCTTTCCTGCTTCAACAAATGCTAAACAAGTCACACTTCACATTACAGAAAGAACAACTGAACGAACAGGTTACATTAAGATACACAATTGTAATCTTCAGTTAACTCGATATCATCAAATGTTCCAAGATGAATATAGTACTCTTGTGTAAAAGATAAAACTATATTATTTCAAGAACATTAGTACGAGCATTTTATTAAATAAACAAGAGTATTAGTGGTCATAGTATGGAAGAATGGGCAATTTTCAAAGAGAGCATAACAAATATATATATATATATATATAAAATATATATTCCCCCTGATAAATCATTAGGAGGTATGCTTCACTTGGAAGCCGGTGAAGAGTAGTCAGATGCATATAAAAGTGTGCAAAGAAAAAAATACCTCAAATCAGATACAGTGTGTGTCTGCCTCAGTAACCCCAACTCACTTGCTGCAGTAGAATTAGTCTTTTCATCTTCAGCAAATCTTTGGTTCCACAGAAATCTACCTTTTAGCAATGCCTACAGCAAGATCATAAGATCAACGCAACACAAATTTTGTTATATACAATAAGATAATACATTAAGTTAGTTGATTCAAATCATTAGTATCATCTGGCGATGGAACTATTCTAGACAGCAAGTAATTCTCTACATATGCTTATAACAAATTGACATATACAAATCATCATGGACAGCATTCTATTTCCTCCTATGTTTAAGAAAAACCATTGGACAAACTTAGCAAGCTAAGCTTGAAAATACTATTGAAGTAATGTTTTCGTAAAATCATATTTCCATACATTATACCGCTTATCTCATTTAACAAGACAGGGAAAGATAAATGCACGTAATTTGCATATTTTAGAAGTTTTTACGTCCGAAAGTAACTTTTAACTGAACTCCAGGTAGTACAAGACAGTTTTATAGACATAACTCATACATTTGTTATGACATAGAATTTAGGCATACGAATCATTAAGAGACTCAACAGAGTAATTTTCTATCACATACGCAATTGCCGTTTTGTGAAGTGACTTTGGTTAAACAAAATAAACCTGCATCTTTTCACTCTATGTCTAGACTAACACATTATATTACCAAACCATACAGCCAGGTATACGGAGAATTAAAGATATCAAAAGCAGGCAACTGTTATTAGATACTACCTTTAAAAACTTGTGTTCTCAATGTTAATGCTAAAAAACCAACTAACGATATAAAATCAACACAAATGATGGCATAATAAGGTTCAAACCTGAATACGATTCCGCTGAGAAAAATTTGATACGAGCCGACTCTCCAACAATCCCTTGATTTCCTTTTCCCTTTCCATCTCAAACCGGGATATTAAGTCGAGAAGTGCCTGTCTACCACGAACAGACTTTCGTGCACCAACCCTAGTACGATCGACGCCTGCTCCATCTCGTTCTCCCTCACCCTGACTACTAATTTCAGCAGCTTGTTCTTGGGCAACAGGGTGACCAGTTTCCGCTTGCTGAGAATTTGACTCTATCCATTGCCTCACTGTCCTCACCCTCTTACATTCATTTTCACAAAGCCATTGAGCCCTTGCACAGTTGTTCTTATGTGGAACCTCCAATACATGCCCACTACTGTTTTTACTTCCCCACTCACGAAAAACTTGCCTCACACGCTCTTTATCAGCGACACTGATAGCAGGAGAGCGCTGTACACACGTGTTCCCATTTTCATCTAGAACATTCTTAATCTCCATCTGGTTCTCACGGGGACACTCATTTTCAGCTTCACTAGTATTTATCAACACATCTTCACTTTCAGCACCTACTGATGAACACGAACATTGGATTCCCATATTACTATTTGCAATAATTCCACTTGTCTGTTGTCTTTCAGTCTCCCTAATTCTGCTTTCACCTTCAAGATCACGCCACATTTTCCGGATAAAAGATGTCCGTGTGACCGGTTTCTCTTGATTACCCCATCTCCTTGATACAGGAGAATAATTCTCACCATGAAAAGATGTTTCCAGAACTGAAACATTGTTTATCCCAGCAACAGCCATTTTAAACGCCTGATAACTACACCTCTACATTAACCGCATCCCGTATCCTGAGTACAATAAGAATAAAAACTATAACTTCAAATTTCAGGAAAAGTAACTTACAAGATAGCAATCAAAGTTCACAAAAACATATTTAAATTTAAATAACTAATAAAAGACCATGTCACAAAATGAATACAATCTGAATCAATTTTATAACCGCAAAACAGTCATTAAATTAGATAAAATTTGTCTTAATTCAGCACAGAAACGATTAACCCTTAGCAAAATCATACTCGAGGAATTATTCCAATAATTTCAGATTTTAGATATCTTCGTACTCACATATTATAATCTTAATAATTCATGAATTTTCCGCTAATTACAAATCCTGCATCAAAAACAAATCCATAATTTCCTGAAAACAACTTCAAGAATTTATAACAAAGATATATTGAAATTCGATTACATTTATAAGCAGAATCATTAATTATTAATAATTAATAATAGCTCAGATACAGACATAAATAAATTTATACGCGTGTGTGTCAAGATGATAGTAATAGTAATGATAAGCCACATTAACTCCTACAAAACTTCAGTAAAATTTTCTATAGATAACAGATTCATACTCCAAATTACACGATACGAATCGATAAAATAAGAACAGATTCAAATATATTTACATATAGATATAGATACAGATATATATTTAATGCGAACTTTAAATATAAATCTCAACATAGATTTCCATACGCAACACGTTTACAATCAAATTAACAACATAGCAACAACAGATTATGAATCTATTAAAACGAACAATACGCATGAATATTATATAACTTCATACTGTAGTAGATTTCGATACACAACAGATTCCGAATCGATTGGAACGAGAATAATTGAATTAAAAATTAAATAAGGAATAAAAAAGAACCTGTGAAATGCTCTGAAAATTCATCGAAAAGATGAAATTGAATAGTCTTCAATTAGTCAGAGTAGGTAAACACTAAATAGTCGCAACAAACACACACACACAGTTAAGCGTGTGTTAAGTGTGTGTGAATCTGTATCTATAGGTGTATGTATATATCTGTGAGAGAGAAAATAACAAAAAAATAAATGGTTAAAAGAGGTGAACACGATTTTTGGTTGGGAAGGTGCATAAATTATGGCGTACCTGTAACGTCTTTTTTTTAACAAAAGGAATGAAAGAAGAGGAGCTATTTGACGGTGGTTTGACTATTTTACCCTTCTGGAAATGTGGAATGTTGACTAGTCGATATTTAATTTAATTGCTTTCTTTACGCGAATTGTGGAGTCTTGAATTCAACGGTAAGGTGGGTAGATGAGTCATGAACGGGGTGGGTAAGGATCAAAACGACGTCGTTTAGTTATTAGGAAAATTGCATTTTTATATCTTTGGAATAACAAATTCACCCTAAATAGGATGCAATTTTCCTTGTATCATTTCAATATACAATTTCACATACGTGATATATGTAATTAGCAAAAATATATACATTCACCGTCTCAAGTAAAAATTCCATTCATAACTTCTTGTTTGATAGGCTCCTCTCATAACAAGAGATGAAATATACTCTTATAATTTTTTAATTCTATTAACCTTTTTAAGCATTAATTGATAAATTTATATAGTTGGAGATATTCTCTTGAGTTCAATTGTTGTCACTATATTTATTATGTAGATGTTTTGTAAATATGAATCACTTATCAAACACTTGTTGATTAGAATGAGCTTTAATATTAATATAATGAAAGGGACATTTTAGCAATAAATATAAAATACACCTATACGCCAGGACTATAAAAAGAGACAAAAACGTATCTATAATCTATAATAAATTGATAATAGATCTATCATGATAAGAATGTGTATTTGCTGCAAAACAACGTGTACAAATATACTACACTTGTGTAAACATGATTTTCTCCACCAAGTAAAAAATATTAGTCATGATAATGAAAGAGGTACGAAATAAATTCCAACTTCTAATTTTCTAAATATTTGTATATACTTTTTCTATATTCTATTTTATGTTCATTATGTATATCTCTTATACATTGTATGTGTATAATGTATAATACTTTATGTATAAGTCTGTTTGTGAATATGTGTCTTAATTACCTCTCAACCACCGTGTTTCCAATACATTTCAACCCCATTCTATTTTAGTTAGGTTTAGACATGTATGTTCACATACATGTTAACCAATATATATGTAGTATAAATGTAAATGTCATGAGTTTGATTTTTATCCTCGTGTTCCTTTATGATCGGTTGCAAAATTTATTTCTTTCATGTTGATTGTGATACCGATTGATAGTTAGCCGCCAAATGGTTAGTTTTACCTTGTCTGTGATCAACTATCATAATAACTAGCTAAAACTATAAGCACTAGTTGCACACGCATGAGTGCCGAGTAACATAACTAGCTTTGGTTTAAAAATAATGTCTATATATGATTTATACATACATACATATACATAGTGGCGGATGTAGTAGCAATTAGGATATACATTTGCATATCCTCTTACGAAAAATATTAGTGTTTAGCTTTTCTTTTTGCTAATTTTTAATGATTTTGATACAAATAATGCATACCCTTAAAATATTAGTGAATACCCTTAATTGAAAAACATTAATTCCCTAGATGAATAATGAAGGCCAAATGCAAATCTTGAGCCAACGGTGTAGAAAGTCAGTAATTTATATAAAATCACAAAATCTAAATAGTAATCATTTCATTAAATTTATAACATTTGTTAATCATTTACTGTATATTCTTGTTTTGAACTTTTTACTAAAATACACTCTCCGATATGATCGCCAGGTAGGTTAACATGTAGATCGAGTTATTTTTCCCCTACTGTTTGTATATATTTGTTCGAGGGACTTTAATTTAAATTGTTTATCATATGGTTCATTTGTTTGATTGATTCACTTAGAGATTAAAGTTTGCGTAATTAAATGATATATTAGTGTTACTTTTATTGAGACGGTGTGTTTTAAAAGTTAACAATGACAATATGATCATAAATTGCTTATAATTATAATATTTATGAATGCAAGATCGGCGTAAGGGGATAGTATGCTAACTCCATCTAAATATATTCATACATGCATACAATTAATACATCAACATATATATAATGTGTGTTTGATGACACCCTACATTTTAATACGCTGAGTGCCAACAACAATTTACTTATTATGTTAGTATGTGTCGTTTACGATTATAATAAATCACGTATAGTCGTATCCCACGTATAGTCATATCGAACGAAACGTTTAACAATGGTTGATTATCTTATTGATATTGTGAAACATAAATTTTATTTACATAAAAATAAAAGAATAAAAAAATTATTATTGAATGATGATATAACTATATATATAGGAGAAAAAAATCAAATATAGACATGAGTCGTGGTGGCAGTTGAATGTTTGTATCTGGAATTTTGTCGGGTTATGAATGTACTAATGTCCTTTTTAGTGGCTCGATAGAATTTCGACGTTTGTCTAACACTAGCATCATGAAAATTTGTATATATATTAAATAAATGATAAGGACATTAAAGATTATAATAATTAAAACATCATATGCCTCTACATGCACGTGATCCAAGTTGTTCATGACTGATGACTCCATGCTACTCCGTATTTGTTTAGGTGGTGATATTCCATCAAACACTTTGATAAATCGTCAACCATACTAATGCATTTAAACTTGTACCATACAACTTAAAAATGCGTAATTTTTATAGATTTATCAAAATTCTTGATGGATTTATAATCACCCTGTTTGTTTGCCTCTTTTTGGATACATATATTATTTTTGTTAATTTCCTTAGTACCCCAAATAAGCAAAAACATACGGAGTATATATTTTGATTGGTGCTATTTACATTATCATTTTTGGTATAAAAACAAAATTTATATATGAAAGATATTCTACTTCACACACACAAGAATAATTTGGATGATATGCGTATGTTTCACCCATAATCACCTTCTCAAAAATCACATATATATGCCATGACCTATAGTATAGGTCACATATGTGAAGTCTGATCATTTGTGGTGACGGTACCACTTGAACAATGTCTAATTGATTACTTCACACATATAGATGATGCACAATTTTAAGTTATCTATAACAAATGATAGTGTATATATCGTTATTCTTTTTGTAATAAGAAAGCTGCAATAGCTCAAGCGTACCATCTATTCATATATATTATAAGTGGCAAAATAAATGGGTCGGGTCGGGTCACGGGTCTAGATGGGTTTGGATCTAAATGGGTTCGGGTCTAGATAGGTCATTTAGAAGGAAGGGTCTAAACGGGTCCGGGTCTAATGGGTCTTGGGTCGGGTCATCGGATTTTTACCGAACTTTTTTTTTTCATTTGAGTGAAAAATGAAAAAAATGTAATGAGTTGGAAAAAAAAATATAACCGCTAGACCCGTCTAGACCCGTTGGTTAATTGTTACATAATTGAAAGTTGTATTGAAAACCCCATTTAGACCCATCCAAAAAATGGGGAGGAGACCCAACAAACTCATCCCCTCCTAAATATTAACCAAATTGACTCATAATTAACCAATGGGTCTAAATTTATCAACTCTAATATATATAAAACAAAGATTTTTTTGCTTAATTATGTGCCGACATATTAACCCTCCTAAATAATGTGGCATTATAATAAAATTTTCACCATTTAAAAATTTTCTTAGATATGCCAACTCATTTATTCTCATTTATTACTTTACTTAACCTCAATTTTTTCACTTATTCAACCTTACTAAATCATATTTTGTCAAATTTATACCATTGTTTATTTTATTTTCATTTTAGTGACTATTTATTTTTTTGTTTTGTGATTTCCGGTATACATTACTAATGAGTTTCATTAATAAATTTTTAACTTTCAACGATATTAGTGCAATTGAAAACATAAAAACTATATGATTAATTATATTTTTCAAATGCACGTGTTAACAAATATAAAACTGAACATAATTACTTATATTATTTAATAATTACTTTGTTTTAAACTTAGAAATTCGTTGTTATTTTCCTATATAGTTTAGTTTATGTTATTACTTATTTCATTTTCAATTATAATTGTACATTATAAATTAACATTACTAATTCATAAGGCTACTTTCAAATAATCATATAATTATAAATTTTAAACGATACTAATTATTGGGCTACTTACAAATAATCATATGATTGTCTTTTTTAAACGATCGTGGGTCGCACGGGCTTAAAGCCTTATTTATATATAAAACATGTTGTTAAACCAAATTTTACATATGCCACATCACTTATTTCCTTAAATAAAAATATGTTAACAATTGAAAAAATTTGTACACATGTCATATAGATCGATTGTTACTTTGAATAAAGTTATAAAGTAAATAAAAAGTTATAGATCTTAAATGCTTATATAAAATTAGTTCATTAACTAAAAGTAAATCTCAAAAATATATGCATACATGTAATATAGTATACTAATAGTATGCATGGATACATGAATTTATATGTGATATGACTATTAAGTGTAAATTACGAATTGAAGTTTTAAATTATAATTAAATTGCCTATATTTGTACATGTTAGTTCAATGATATTAGAATCATATTTCAATTGCAATTGTAACGTTACTGTTAATCTATTATCAAACATAAACAATAGATGAATATATAATTAGAAAGATTGTCGCATATTTTATGTATATATCTTAGGAGATTATGACAATTAACCTCATGAAATATATATTATATCATTTAGTTTTAAATTCTAAATTTATAAATATGTTTATTGCATCTTCATTTTAATGTCTTTTTATGTTGATTATTGTACGTCAAAGTCTAAACTTTTATTATTTGATCTATACTTTTTATTAGCATTTCGAAATTTGTTGCTTTTCTTTTATAGTTTGCTTATCTTATTAATCATATTCATTTTTAATAATAATTGCACATTTAAATTGACAACATTATATTTACAAATCATACTATTTATTTTTAAATTGGTCCTGGATCGCACAGGCTCCATACCTAGTTAACATACATACATATACATACATACATATATATATATATATATGTAGGGTAGTGATCAAGAAGGAAATGTCTTTTTTGAAGGAAGTGGGAAGCGTTAGTATTCATCAAGAAGCATATTACAAGTATCAATTAAAACTTCAACAAAAATTATTCTTACCGGTAAATAGTAATCAGAATCGATGTTATAAAGAATATTTTAACAAATAAATTTCATTTTTAAGTCATAACATTAGTTGATGAATATTTATATAATAAATTGTTGATATTCACTGTGATGAATATCAACTAATATGTATCAAAATGCATATTAAAATTCCACATTATTTGAAAAATATTTTTATTGTTAATATTCGTCACAATGCATATTAATTAATATTCATCGCAATGAATATTAACGGATTTGGATTTTATATTTATAAATCGATGTTATAACTTGCATAAATAATTTATCAAGGAAGATTAACATTCATAGCATTAATTCTGATTAACATTTACTGAATTTCAGTTTGCTTTTTTCGAGATTTGAATGGGTGAATGTAATATGCTTCTTGATGAATACTAACGCTTCTTCCATTCCCTCAAAAAATACATTTCCCTCTTGATCATTCCAATATATATATATATATATATAAGGGTAAAAATGACATTTCGTTAGCCTATATAGAATTTAAAATAAAATAATATTTTTGGGACAATTCTTATGTAACTGAAGAATTTAGAAAAATTATTGTATGTACGATTTTATTAGTTCACGACTTGTAAGTTGTAACTAACAGAGTTCGTCATGTCACATCTATAAATGTTAAAGAGCCATAAACTAGCGTATGGAACAATCTATGTATACAACATAGTACTTGAAAATATGCAACATTATAGCGTATAATGAACAATGATAGTGAACTCCAAATTACATATATAGACATTTTATGATTATCCAGTTTAATAATGGTTAAAGCATAAGAGAATACGGTGTATCTAGTGTTTGTGTTTGAACGTAAAGTGTTCTGCATTATTACATCCTTTTATAAAATAATCTAAAGCTATTAAATATAGAGATTTTAATACGTGGGAGCAATGATATTTATTGCCATGTGGCCCATGATTTAGCTCTAAATGTATATATTTTGGTGTGTTTTTATGAATATACGATTTTTGAATTTGTTGATGAAAGTATAGAGTATTGAAGTCATGATAGTAACTTATCGTTGGACGAATTAAATTATCATACTTTCTTATAAAACACTTTTTGACCCACAAAAAAAGTTGAAGTGTTTACAAAAGTTCAAACAAGGTGTATTTAGTTTAAAGATCCTACCACCGCATATAATGGGTGTTATAAAGTTTTAAGCTGGGACTACGTATGAAGGTTTTTGTAATCCAGGATTAGATCAATGTAATCTTTACCAAATTAGATACTCAATCCAACTAATTTATCTTGAATGACGATACGGCTATTACGATTCATGTGTAACCCAATAAATATAAAACACGTTAAGGCTCGTGGCCGAGTAGATATGTTCTCATATATATATTGTACTCGATACTCGATTTTGGACTCATCGTGTACCTCATACCAAAACCAAAATCGCGTATGTACTTAATCGTTATGGGGTCATGAGCGATTGAGCGCTATAAACACAGATACATTTGTGATCTGTCAAGTATAGATAGATTTGATGTGTTGTTGTTTTTCTGTTAGTGATGATAATTATATATTTATCTTGTATAAATAGGGAATTATGTGTAGCTATTCATATTATGATGATGATGATTAAATAACATTGGTAATGGGTACATGAATCAAACTTATATCTTGAAAGAGAAACAAAATTATCATTTTTAACCAAATAGATGGATTTGTGTATGGACCATGTCATCATAGAGACATGGTACATTATTCAATAAATATATATGGATCGACCAAATGCATAAATTGCCATTTCATATATATAGCAAAAATATATAAAAGTACAATTGATATCTTCAATTAAATAGCTCACACGTACAAATAACTATTAGACTTAAAATATAACAAACTTCGCGGAAAAACGTAAAAACAAAATTAAATAAAGGATATAAAAAATTGCAGAACAGTCCCTCATATTCAAGAAAAACACAATTTAACACTAAAATCAAATATCAACATCACACTTGGTCATTTGAAAGCCCTTTGAGGAGGAAGAAAAATGAGCCATAATAGGTGCACATGATACTTTCAACTTATAGTGTCTTGATTTCCACACTCCCACCTTAAACCTTAATCTAGCCCTTAATTTCACTTCCATCTCGACTCGTCCAGACGACCTTTCCATCTTCAAGTCTCGTGCAGTTTGTTCGGGCAACGCCACATCATGCGAGTCAAGATTCAACTTGAAACGGGTTGCATTTCTTTTGGGCTGGTAAAATGGATCAATAGTCCCTCTACTTACTGTTTCTTCATCATAAAAAACAGTAATATCAACTTTATCGTAGTAAATAGAAACTTTTTTGTTAGGGTTGTATGCACGAAGGATGAAGTAGTAACTCGCGTTCAAGTGGTTGCTATTGGTTAAATTGTAGTTGTGGATAGAGCCATCTTCAATGGTGTAGACTAGCTTTTTTGGTTTGATGGTTAACCAAATAATGAGAACAGTTAGACCAACAAGGACTATGAGTGTAAGCAAGACTATTGCAATGAGTCTTATTAGTTTGGAGTGTGTTGGCCCAGCCGGATTTTGTGTAGACGTTTTAGTAAGAGCCATTTTTTTCAATGAATTCGACAACTTGTTGAAGATGATTTAGGTGTTATATAGTATGTAAAAAGTTGGGGAATTTTGTGTTAAGAGAATGTCTTGCAACCAAGTCTTTCCTTTTTCTTTCCACCAATTCCTTTCTTTTTCCTTTGTCATGTTGTAAACAAATATATATCTTCAATTCCCATGATCTATTATCTATCTATCCACACGAAGCGTCAAATGAGTCTTAGTAAGAATTTAATTGTAAAAATGCTGTTGAGGACGGATCTTAATTTATGTAATTTGAGTTCGAATTGAAAGCCTTTTTAAATCTTGACATATATATATGTATGTGATTTTTTTGACTTAAAAGTATAAATATCAATAGCAAGTAAACACGTTTGAATGTTATTATGCATAACTATGTCTTATTTGATCATATGTCAAGCTTTCAAATTTGCATTTACCAGCCTGTAACACTTGTTTTGTACATTGCTTGTGCTAAAATCATCAATAATAAAAGATGAGAGGAAAAGGGCTATAAATGATGCTTAACTTGAAGATAGAGGAAGAAGGAATAAGTACATCTCTCAAGTGATCCTTTTATTCATGTTTGGGAACTGCAACTTTTGTGAATGCTTTCTTGATCATGAAGGTTCTCAAGAATGCCCCTTTTGAAATTTGGATTGTTTCGGCAAATATAAAAGAAGCAACATAAAAATAATTCTCCACATTGGTTAATTTGTACTGTTCTTTTATACTGCTAGTAAGAGTTGACCCTTATTTGACATTTTCAACTTCTGAGTTTTATTTATCATGTAATAAGTAACAACATCATTGTTCATCATGGGATGCTGAAGGCGATTGTTGCTTTTGTGTTTAGTTTAAGTTTAAAAGGTCGTTACGAGTACAAGTTCTAAGAGTACTCTTAAGTAAAGGGTAGTGTGACGTATACTTTATATGACCCTTTGTTGTTTGATTGTAAGAAGAGTTTATGTTTAGTTTGTATTATTTTCAGATCAAATCGTTTAGTTAGTAACTGTATATATATCACTTTTAGTCATCATATCTTTTACTTAATGCCTTAATGGTTTCCACTTTCCAGTCAAAAGCTTTTCATTATCAAAATTTGTACTTCATGGGCCTCATATAACTGATAGTATTAAGCCCATAAATAAGAAAAATTGGGCTTTGCACTTTGGCTAGAGGCCGTAAATAAAAAACTTCATTGTTATGCTATGCAGGAGTCAGGACTGAACAACTCCAAAGACTACGAATTTATTTGCTTAAAAATCAAGGATGGTCTCAATGGTAAATGGGTAATGACTGGAAAGTGAAAAGCCTACATTCACATGAAAGTAGATACTTGAGAAATCAAATGTGCCAGTTATTAGTGTGTATTATTAGTATTATTATTTATGTATTTAGCCCAATGTAAAGTCCAATGGGCTCAGCCCATTATTAGATTAGGGTTTCGCATTCTCTATTTATACGTTGTAATGTTTTCTGAATGACATACGGAAATACAAATATTATTATGGTATCAAAGCGGGATAAATTATCATTCCTTTTCTGTCGTTGCCATTCCAGATTCTGATCAATATCTCCGAGTCTCAGATCCACACAATTACGATCATCAATAATATATATATATATATATATATAATCACTTCAAGCGCCGCCGATTAAATTTTCTATGTACTTCAACGAGATCATCAGACCAATCAAGGAATCAACATTGCTTTACACTCCGTATGTGTTTGAAAGGAGTCAGTGCCCACGTGTTCAACTCTAAGTTTAACAGCAAAGGATTCTTGTGGATGCTTTATGTCCACTAATGACCCTTTAGTGGTGTATTATTTAAAGGTTTTTGATATCGTCGACCATATTCTTTCCATTTCATATCTTTATTTTTAGTTTCCATTGAAAAAAAAAATGTTCAGAAATCAACAATCGTGGATCTTGGATACCGGGGCTTCTTCACACCTCACTTCACATGCAGGTAATCTCAATTCTCATTTTAATTCTAGCACTATTCGGTCTGTAGTTGTAGGTGATGGATCTCATATTCCTGTTACTCAAATAGGACATAGCCAAATACCAAACCTATATCGTCCTCTGTATCTCAAAAATGTCCTTGTTACCCCTAACATTATTCGAAACCTTATTTCTGTTCGTCAGTTTACAAAAGTAATAAGTGCTCAATCGAGTTTGACCCTTATGGTTTCTCGGTAAAAGATTTAAAAACTCGACAACTCCTTCTTCGGTAAAAGATCTCTATCCCATTTCTTCTCATCATGCTTCTGCCTTTTCTGTTATCTCCCAAAATCAAAACCATTCTTTATGGCATCAGCGTTTAGGACATCCCGGGGATACAATACTCTAATCCCTTGCATCTAGAGGTTTCATTTCATACCATAAAAATAAAACATGTATTTTGTGTCATGCGTGTCAGTTAGGTAAACAAATCAAACTCCCCTTTTATCGCTCTGAGTCTATAGTTGAGTCCCCTTTTGACATCATTCATTCTGACATTTGGACTTCTCCAATACCTAACATGAGTGGTTTTAAATACTATGTGTTATTTCTAGATCACTTCTCTCACTTTCTTTGGATCTACCCTCTTCACCGAAAATCCGATGCCTTTTCCAAATTCGTTCAGTTTCGAGCCTTCGTTCGTACTCAGTTTAAATGTGAAATACGAGCTTTTCAATGCGATCATGGTGGAGAATTTGATAACCGATCCATGCATGATCTCTTCATCACTAATGGTATTCAGTTTCGCTTCTCTTGTCCTCAAACTTCCCAACAAAATGAGAAGTCGGAACGCATGATTCGCACCATCAATAATGTCGTACGCACCCTCTTATTTCAAGCACATCTTCCACCTGAATATTGGGTTGAAGCTCTCTTCGTGGCTGTATATCTTCTGAATATTCTTCCGTCCACTTCAATTCAAAATGAAATCCCATACACCAAATTGCTTAACAAACCAACCTCATACACTCACCTTCGCACCTTTGGGTGCCTCTGTTACCCATATACTTTTCCTCCACATAAACTCGCACCTCGCACCACCCCATGCATATTTCTTGATTACTCTGTCAATCACCGTGCATATCGATGTCTTGATCTCAACACCAAGAAAATCATTATTTCTCGACATGTCATCTTTGACGAGTCATCTTTTCCATTCGCTTCTTTCTTTCCCGATCAAGCTCCCTCATATGAGTTTTTAGACACGTCGTGTGACCCTTCTCCGATTGCACGCCAACTTCTCATGTCTCAAACCTCTCCTGTTACCGCAAATCCCCCACCTCCAACTCCAACAACACCTCACATCCTTCCTGAAAATTCTCCAATTCCTCCAACTCCTCCTTCTCCACCACCTACAAATACCTCAAGCAACTCATCTCCCACCTCTTCAAAAAATTATTCCAGTTCATCTACTTCATCTCCAACTCATTCTACCCCTTTACGCACTCACCCAATGGTCACTCGCTCCCAACATAATATCCATAAACCCATCCAAAAACTTAACCTTCACGCCACTACTGTCACTTCTTCCACTCCCCGCTCATACACCCAAGCCTTTAGGGATCCTCACTGGCATGCAGCCATGCAGACTGAATCTAATGCTTTAATTAAAAATGAAACTTGGGATCTTGTTCCACGACCACCTGGAGTTAATGTGGTTCATTCTATGTGGTTATATAAACGCAAATTGCGTGCTGATGGTTCTCTTGACTGATATAAAGCCCGTTTGGTGGCTGATGGGAAAAGCCAACAACTAGGCATTGATTGTGAGGAGACTTTTAGCCCGGTTGTCAAACCGGCTACCATACGTACAATTCTCAGTTTAGCCCTCTCTCGCTCTTGGCCGATACATCAATTGGATGTACAAAATGCATTTTTACACAGTTCTCTACAAGAAACCGTATATATGCAGCAACCCCCAGGGTTTGTCGATCCTTATCGCCCAGGTTATGTCTGTCACTTGAAGAAGTCTCTGTATGGTCTAAAACAAGCTCTTCGTGTTTGGTTTCAGCGGTTTGCTTCATATGCTACGTGAGTCGGGTTTCAGCACAGCAAAACCGACTCATCTCTATTCATTTTCCGCAGAGGATCGGACATTGCGTACTTATTGATATATGTGGATGATATTACCCTCACTGCATCATCAGATGCGTGTTTACATCAAGTAATCTCCTCTCTAAATGGAGAATTTGCTATGACGGATTTAGGGCCACTTAACTATTTTCTGGGTATTGCAGCAACGCGAACTTCAGCAGGCATGTTCCTTTCACAGATGAAATATGCTATGGACATTCTCGAACGGGCAAACATGGTAAAATGTAACCCGTGCAAGACTCCGGTTGACACGGATTCTAAGCTTCAAGACACAGGTACTTCGGTTGCTGATCCTACTTTGTACCGTAGTCTTGCGGGGCATTATAGTACCTGACATTCACCAGGCCAAACATTACTTATGGGGTTCAGCAGATTTATCTTTTCATGCATGATCCTCGAGAGCCTCACTTTCATGCTCTCAAACGTATTCTTCGATATGTTTGGGGCACTATTGAACATGGCCTTTAGATGTATTCTTCCTCTACTACCCAGCTCACAGCCTACTCAGATGTTGATTGGGGTGGATGCCCCACTACACGACGGTCTACATCTGGCTATTATGTTTTTCTTGGTAATAACTTGCTATCTTGGTCTTCAAAATGCCAAAACATAGTGTCTCGTTCCAGTGCTGAAGCGAAATATAGAGGGGTGGCCAATGCGGTCGCCGAAACATCATGGTTACAAAATCTTCTGAGGGAGCTTCACACACCGCTGTTCACTACAACCATTGTCTATTGCGACAATGTCAGTACAGTTTACATGTCATCTAACCCAGTTCAACATCAACGAACTAAGCATATTGAAATTGATATTCATTTTGTTCGTGAGAAAGTTGCTACAGGTGATGTTAGAGTTCTTCATGTTCCATATCGTTATCAGTATGCGGATATATTCATGAAAGGTCTGCCTTCACCTCTGTTTACTGAGTTTCGATCCAGCTTGAGCGTTCGACAGCCTCCTCCCGCTCAAACTGCGGGGGCATAAAGTCCAATGGGCTCAGCCCATTATTAGATTAGGGTTTCGTATTCTCTATTTATACGTTGTAATGTTTTCTGAATGACATACGGAAATACAAATATTATTACCAGTATGTTTTAGAATTTTGTACAGGGAGGAAAGTTGAATTACATTCAAAAGTGATTGTTTGTGCTAGCGGGGTTATATTGAACCACTAGTTATGTCTTTTATTATGTATCTCCATCTCCATCTCCATATATATAAAACAAGGTTTACCTTGCTGATGTGTCATTATTAGATGCTTATTAATCCTCATTTGCTGATGTGTCACACAATTAATAACCCTAAACTTAATTATGTTCCGTAACCGCCCCTTTCCTCTTCCCTCTCCAAAAACCGCATCCCCTCTCATGTAACTGCATCCCGCTCTCATCACTCTTTTCTCTTTCATGTGGTACGTGATTTCATCCCAACAAACCTCTGGAGCATTAGATAATATCGATTTTATGTTTAATTTTCTATTGATTCTAGGGTTTGAAGTTGCTCAAGGATTTTTTTTTTCTCTAACCTACTAATCTATATATTTTGTTGCTAATTCATACATTAGTGAAGTTTTGTACTTTTGAAGTTAATTCTGATGTAATGTGATATTAGATATTATATATCATAAAGTAACGTTAAACACGAAGTTGGTCGGAATCGATACCTGGTTGATGATTTTCTTTAACTATATGTTTCTAACTTCTTAATTCAAGATAACATAATTCAAAACATTAACTCTGTGATCAATATGTTTGAGCTGCTATGAAAGGCAGATTCTTGAAATTGAAAGATAGTCACTTTTAAGAGATTAATGTATGTATGCAACTATTCATGTTTTTTACTTTTTGTTTTTAATTCTTGTCCAGAAACAAACTCCCCAACTAATTAATCTTCTTGGTATTTGTGTGGTCTATTCTTGACTTGCTTATATAAGATTATGATTGTGCAAATTAATGCATTTTTAATGAACTTTAGTTGTCGGGTTGTATCACATTGAATCTTGGCATTAAATCTTGAGCATATTGAATTAGCATGACATGTATCCACAAGATTAGTAGTAACTTGCACTTATTAGATTATATGTTCAGATTAAATCTTGAGCACATTGAATTAGCATGACATGTATCCACAAGACTAACAACCATGCAATTCCACACGTTGCGTTTCCTTCTCTGACTTCACAATATCTCCCATGTGAAAGGGTTTCATAATTTCTTCAAATAGTTGGCCAACACTATTGTTAAATAGTCTCCTAGTTCATGCAAATAGACCATGCAAATAACAAGCTTTATGACTTGTAAATGTGAGCCACCATTTTGGACTTATGTCCAACAATCTCCACCTTGACGAACATTTACCTTCTTTAACTCCGAAATACTATCACCTAGTACTTCCACTGTTGGCCTCCATTATCACCGTTGCACACCTTGAATCACCTTGGTCCTGACTCCACCTTATTCAAATAAACGGCCAATAATCATGTGCAGCTGCCCTTGTCAACTCACAAAGTTGACTCCCGAGAGGAGTCTCGAATCACCTCTCCCTCAGTAGGATTTTCCTTCTCACCATCGTCTAACTCGGTCAAACATGTCACAACATGTTCCCGATCTATTTCCCATGTGCACTCTATCCAAACCTTCGAGATACGAGTACATTTTGTACTCCCAACCAGACGATACAAACCTTCATACTTCTCTCCCTTGATCAGGACCTTCACGCCACATGTAATTTTCATAACTCCACCTACGGCCGAATAGCCGTATCCTTGAGAATCCAACTGGCTTAAGGAAATTAGATTCCTACGCATCTTGGGAACATACGCCACACCACCAAGAGTGTAAACGGATCCATGAAATAATTTTATTTTCACCACGCCAACACCTTCAACGTTGCATGTTGACCCATCACCTAAAGTTAGCACTCCCGCCTTCTTTAATTTTAGCTTATCAAAAAAGCCTTTCTTGGAACACACATGCATCGTACAACCAGAATCTAAAATCCATTCATCTTGAGTAGAAATATTTATACTTTCGAAGACTGTGAGAACATCTCCTAAATGAATCAATTCATTAACTGCTACCGCAGCTGACGAACCCCCAGAATTATCTTCACCTTTCTTCCAAAGTGGACAGTCCTTCTTGTAGTGACCCCACTCATGACATTTGAAGCACTGGACATCCTTCATGCTATCTCTTGATCTGGACCTACTGCTACCAAATCTCTTTTCAGCAAACCTTCCCTTTCCATGAACAACCATAGCAAACTCATGGTCAAAACCTTCATTTGATTTCCGCCTCTTATCCTGAGACAAGAGCGTTGGTACTACTTCCTCCATCTTTATGGTAGCTTTACCATATAAAATAGTAGTCACCAAAATATCGTACGAACTGGGAAGAGAGGTAAGAAGAATAAGGGCCTTATCTTCTTCCTCAATATTAACCTCAACTTTTGCAAGTTGATCCACCAAACTATTAAACACATTCATGTGTTCAATGATATTCCCGCCTTCCTCCATCTTCAACCGATACAGATCACATTTCAAGTTCAACTTCGTGGTCATGTTCTTCCCGAGATATAACTTCTCGAGGGCCACCCATAAACCCGTCGTGGTTGTTTCTCCGCTGACATTGTTGATGATCTTATCACTGATGGAAAGGCGAATGGTACTGACACATCTTTCCTTGATGTCATTCCAATCGTCATCCATCATCTTTTCTGTCTTGCCATCCTTTTTACCCTTCAACGGCTTAGCCAAGCCCTGTTGAACGAGAATATCCTTCACCCTTGCTTACCACAAGGTGAAATTCCCGTTTCCGTCAAATGGCTCCACCTTAAATTGCATGCTACTATTTCCGACCATCTCAACCCAAAAACTATCCGAAAAACCTGGGTGCTCTAATACCACTTGTTATAAAAACTTGCCTAATGCACCCACACGAGCGGAAGTGGGGATATAATTGTTTGAGACAAACTTGCGAGAAATATAGAAAATAATATAAAGTAACTTATAGACACGACAATTAACGTGGTTAAGCACAATCCTGCCTACGTCCACCCCCAAGAGTTTCCTTTATTCTTATAATGAACAAGATCCCGGTACAAGAAAAAGTACACTATGAGTTAAACCCAAACCCAAGCCCCTTAGATTTTAGGATAAAATCTAAGTTTCTTGTACACACTTTTTCAACCCTTACAAGAAAAAAACTCTTCACCTCACAAAGAAATTACTCTCTAGTTTGATATGCGTATCAACTCTCTGTTTCTTTCTTTTGTGATGCTTTCTCCAATCTGCATGGCCATCTATTTATACATGATACTTCACATGCATAAATAATCCTTGCACAACTTCTAGCCACATATTAAGAACTCAAGTGAAGACTAACAACCATGCAATTCCACACGTTGCATTTCCCTCTGACTTCACAATGTCTCCCGTGTGAAAGGGTTTCATAATTTCTTCAAATAGTTGGCCAACACTATTGTTAAATAGTCTCCTAGTTCATGCAAATAGACCATGCAAATAATTTATGACTTGTAAATGTGAGCCACCATTTTGGACTTATGTCCAACAAGACAATTTACTATTTTAATCAACTCTCTGTTGGTTAATATTTTAGAATGAGTGGGAGGTTTTTGTCAAGTGTAACATGGGAAATTATTGATTCACGTTGCCAACATCGTTATCAAAGAAGTTGTTCTAGGACTGCAAACGTCGAGTGAAGAAATAGTGGTAATTCAAATGTGTTTTTTAGACAAGCAAGATGGATGCCAGCATGGAAGTCACCTTTATCAAAGGTGTTAAGCTACGGGTGTCCATGTTGATAATGAAGTCGAGTCTAGAAAGGAGGATGAGACATAGGCTCTTTTTTGGTCACTTGATGACACTGATAAAAGTGAGTACACCACAATAATAGTATATGTTTTATCTATGACTGACATTCTGGATTTAGGTGTAGCCCATTTCATATATGTGTTCTGAACATAATAACCAAGTTGAAGTCGTTCTCTAAAATATTTGTTGTCAATGTCTTGTGCAGTTACTATATGAATTGGTTCGCGGGTTAGTGATTTTCATAAAATCATCTAATAAATAAATATTAGGTATTCGGGTTGATCCGGTAACTCATTTCTTTGTGTTGGTTCCACGTTGGCTTCGGGTGGTTTCTAGCATTTCCATCCTTAATTGGTAATAATGTTTTGTATGTTCCACTTTATGTTCTATTTTTTGTTATTTTGTATCTCGCAACACGCAAACTAATTACTTGAAACGACGAATGAATTTTGATGTTTCATATTTTCAATTAGGCTGAATGGTCTATTAGAGCACATAATTTTTGTTTACTGCATGTGAGTACAGGGTTAGGATGCGTAGGAACGGGAAGGGCATTGACATGCTAAATTTTAGTGCCATGTACTTATTGTGCTCAACGAGCATTGGAAGTTGTATTTGGTGCTATATATGTGTTGCTGCTTCGTTGACAAAATCTGAGATATAATTGAGTAACTAAGGTTCTGGGTTGTAACATATAAGGATCCTATTATTAGAGGGTCTATCGTATATTTTTATGTTTTGGTTAAAACAATATTTAATACTCGCTCAATTTACTTTTAGACATGTGACCCAACCTGTTCGTATTGCTACATTTTATTGAATTCGGTTAAATGTTCCAAAATGGGCAGCTTTGGTAAACATGTTGTAACTCGTAATAGGGAATTACCTATTACGCCATTCATTCTTATTCTAATTTTAGTACACAAACCTGGTATATGAGATCTTAGAAGTGATTACTTTCGAGTTTGTAATGATATATAATTTAATGTTAATGCAAAACAGAGTGTTGGTTGATGGGCTGGCTTGGCATTTGCGGGTTGCAACTGAATCAAACAGGCCAATTTTTTCGGATTTGTTCATGTTCAAGCGTAAAAACACTTGATTACAATGATGATGATGATGTATGAGAAACCAAGCCTATCACACTTTGATTAACGTGCAAACCCAGAATCGAGACTTGGTCAATCGAGGGTGGTGAGGGCTTGATTCTGTGTGAGCAATCGGTTAGAGATTACTCTGGGATTTTATGAGGTGTTGTCTTGAAATGGAAGCAAAACACTAGTATTTATAGCCAAACCCTAATCCGACGTGGAGGGTTTGGTCGTGCAGGACAATTACTGTACTCGAGCTGACGTGGACCAATCAAGTGAGCCGACCAGGTGAGTGGGTAAGCCATGTTAATACACCTGGATATAACGACTGACGATTGTACCTTTTGTCAGAGAATGTCGGTTCATTGAGGTACGAATCGCTTTATTATTTTGCCGCGGCATCCGTGGATAAAGAATATGACGATCAGAATCTGGGCCCGAGGCGGAACGTATCCGGCCCCATTATTCTACTTGGGGGCTAACCCTCGTGTCATGGGCTACAAAAGTTGTCCACGGATGTCATCCGGGCCCATTGTTCTGGGCCGGTCCCACGTAGGGTGATGTACATACATCATTAGTTCATGGCTTGGGAATCGGTATTTATCAAAGAATATAAGATAGTGAATGCAGTTGCCAGGTTAACGTACTAAACTATATTTTTTATCTGGTTCATATGTTGGTTTCATGTCATTTCAAGCAGTGGCAACCTTAATTGGGTGTTGTTTACTCTTTGTTGGACATGTCAAAATGCGAGTGCTCATTTGAAGATGTTGGTGACTTGGTGGAGGTGATGAAGGGCGGTTTGGGTCAACTTGACCTTTGTGTGTATACCCCTGAAGTCATGGCAGTATCTGACTGTATTCTCGGTCAGTGATAGTTGTAACTGAAGGTATGCTACTAAACTACATACAACTTATAAGTTCTGTGTATGTCATACAACATTAACATACAGTACTCACATTGCTAATTACTCTAGATAGATTTCGGCATACGTTTGTACCAATTGCAGCAAACTCCCCTAAGTCCGTATATTTGTTGCAATATTTCTGTACAACTATATTCATAGGATAGGTTTATCTGAATTAAATTTCTTTCATAGTTCTATAGTGCTAACTGTTTGCTGAGATGTCTGATGCTGCTAATTTCTTTTGTAGTTCTATAAGTTAGCTATAGTACTTGTAGGATCTATACAATATGTACTTTTTCTTAAAATTTTTACATATATCATTTAGTGCTAATATTCATATTGTTCTTAACTAACCCGAATGGTTTGTTAATTATGTTCAGTAATCGTTGTGATTCCTCGACTGCTTGAAAGGTGCTCGATGAAATGCTCGAGAAAGGTATAATTAGATGGAATGATTCCTTCGTTTAAAATTATTTAACTTGATGCTTTACTGATTGATTGAATTATGTACCTGTAACTATTTGGAGTCTTTCAAATATCAATCAGTTAAGTGGTGTGCTACTGATAATTTGTATGTTTAGAGTATGATGAACTTTTTCAAATTGCTTATTATTTTTATCTAGGTTGTATTGAGACTTCTTCAGTACATCTTCGTTCATTAGCATTGTGTGTTTTGGAGATATTGGTTCAACTAGGATGAGATGGTAATATTGTTTTATTTCAGGCAGTAACTGACTTCGGGTTGTGATCATTGGGAAGAACTTAAATTGCAGAAAAATGGAATGACGGGGCATAAACTTTTAAGCCATTGCAAGTCAATTTTCATCTTCCAAGTAATTCAACTTGAAGCTGTTGATTGTTTATCTGGAGTTTGTTTGTTTGCAAATCATTCATGTTTATACACAGCATATTATTGCCCAACTAACGTGTTCCCATCGTCCTCTTAATGTTTTGTGTAATACTAAATAGGCCAAAATTTCTAGAGCATAATGGGTTGAGCTTTAAAGCATTTGTTTTAGACCAATACTTTGGCTAGAGGTGGTAGTGTGGGCGGCTCCATTTAGGTAATGGGTCAGAATCGGTTCTGGTTGAAACAGGTGATTCACTTAGAAAGAAATGGACACGTAATTCACTTACTGATTAACCAGAGTATATGATACATTACCCACAACTTTCCTTCTTGATCAACAAAAGAAAATCGCACTTTGTAATGAACCAAAAGTTACTAGGATAAATCGGAAACAAAAATATGTATCAACATGATTAACGAATAAAAAGTTAGTTTTAAAATCAAAAACCAATACCTAATCAGGGAAATCCCATGAGGTTATTGTTTTGATTGTTAATACAAAAAAATCAACACAAATGGAAATAAATAGGAATTTTAACTAAAAGTATCGACTAAAAGCGTATTGCCAAGTGAAAAGGGCTTATTGCATTATGATAATGCAAATAAGTTAAAAAGCTAATCCAAACACCCCCTGAGCAATGGAATAAACTTATCATACTCATAATAATGGGAAAGGTACCGAGGTATAACGTTTACCTTGATGGCTTGGACACTTTGTGAAGCCCTGACCTTAGCTTTTATAAGTATCAGAACAACCTACATTACTTTGTTGACCTGCGAATAACATGAAACACAAAACATTTAGTCATTTATGGTCGAATGTATGTTATTCACCATACATAAGCTGATACTCATATTAGTATAATGTTGACCTGATACTCATAAGCTGATACTCATATCACTATAGATAATATATGTAGATAATCTGTACTCATCTACCAACTTCATAAGAAAACCAAAACATCACATATGATTTATAACCCATGGGAGGTACACCATAAAAGAATATGTTAATGTGGGAATTTGAATTATATAGGACTTTCGTATGATATCTGTACTCGATTGACTGTACACTTTACTTACTTAACTGTCAATTTAACATGTATATCTGAACCACTAAACTACTATCAAAAACCAAAACCGTTAATCTTTAATAGTTTACTTAAGGCTTTTCGGTGTTGCTAAGAAACCTAACCCAGATAACCCAAAGCTTTATTCGACCCTTAATTTGTTAAGTTTTACAGTCTACATAAACATACTAACCCAACCCAAATAAGAAATAACCCACCTCAGCTGCTTGACCCATTTCATGTTGAAACAGTTAAACCTCATGATTTTCACCCACTTCAGTTTTGTGTTCTTTATATATATATATATATATATATATATATATATATATATTTAAAAAAATAATTTTTAAAAAACATATCCATTTTTCAAATATATTTTGACACATCACTACACCACTATTACATATATTTAAAAAAATAATTTTTAAGCATTAACAAATATATTTTAAAACTAGCTTAATATACATATTAATTCAATAAACATTATCTAGATTTATTTTATATCATCTTCTTTACCTTATTATATATATATGATTGCTAATGAACATTTTTTTATTAGTTAAATTAATTAATTATCTAATACATATTATTATTTTCACATTTTTGTGGTCTCATTTTTACTTTTAAACTCCTAGAATGCTACTATTGTTCTATCAAAAGAAATTGTTATTCTTCATTATTATCTAGATGTTATTCATTTCTTATAACTTAATCTGCTTCTATGATTAAGAACCTTCATCAACACGCATGTTAGTACGTTGTTAGGATTGAATTTGTGATTTACAAAGTTTAACACATCTCACTTTGTCAATTACGCCACAAAGAATGACATCGATAGATGATTTTGATCATCCGAGCAAACATGTCATTTTGTATATGATCATTTTATCATTAACTAACATATTAATTTTAAAAATGCCACATTTAAAACGACATTCATTAAATATCATATTGCGCCGATTAAGGTTGTATCCGAGCCGAGTCGAGCTCAAGCTCGACAGGGCTGGAGCTCGGTACTATAGCTCGACAATCTTTCACTATGCAAGCTCGAGCTCGGCTTGAAAAAAATTTAGAATGGCTCGAGCTCGGCTCGAAAAGCTCAAAATTTTATACAATGTCAATTTTTATATTCAAAATTTGTTATATTTGTTTAAAAGTAGAGATCAATAATAAAGAATCATTACAAATATATACAAAGATTAAATAAATCGTAAAAATAAGTCAAAAATTATGTAAAATAGTTTAACAATTTCAAAATATAATAATAATGGCATATCCATATTAGACATTATATATATATATATATATATATATATATATATATGTTGATTTTAATTAAGGCTTGTTAATAGCTCGAGTCGAACTCTTAAAAGCTCGAACTCGACTCGATATATATTTCGAGTTTGATTTTAAGCTCAACTTAATCAAGCTCAAGCTTGAATCTAGTTCGAGTTGCTTGATAAAAACTCGACTCGTGTGTAGCCCTAGCGTCAACTAAAATTACCATACAAACCGAAAACAGGGTTGTGCGTACGCACAGCCGTAATCATACTACTCCCTCTGTCCCATTATAAATGTCCACTATTGACTTTCTGAAGTCTTCATTTTTCAACTTTGACCTTAAATATTTTTGTTTGTGTTATATAATACATGATAAAAATTATATCAATGAAAATACATTTAAAACTCAATTCATTCATATATTTTGTATTAAGTATTATATAACACAAATAAAAATATACAAGGTCAAAGTTGAAAACGAATGACTTTCAAAAGTCAATAGTGGACATTTGTAATGGGACGGATATATATATATATATATATATATATATATATATATATATATATATATATATATATATCTTACAAGTATTTTATAAGGAAGACCACATGTTCCTAAAAGATGACATGTGTCCATACCAAATAATTTCTCTTAAATAATTTTCTTAACTACAAATATTAACTACACTTAAATTCTTTTTATTTTTTTGTTAATAGAAAAAAACATATCATTTTCTATTGTATACCATATATATAAACTTAACACAACCATCTTAATCAAAACATTATAATAAGTTCCTTATGTGTTGGACCTTACAATGTTAATGTTTCTTGTAAGATCCATATTTCTTATTCCACATAGCGTAAGAAAAGTAATGTATGTTTTCCAACTCATTTTTATCTACAAATGAATGGTATTCAAATTCCTTGTTGATTTCAAAATAGTTTAAGGGTTGTGCGTAGCACAACCCATTAGCTTTCCCAGTTTTTTAATTATATACAAGGAAAACTACTTCTATTTTTTGAGTGACACATAAACATGTATCATTCATTTTTTTATAATATTATATATTTTATCCAACTTTATATTTAATTAATAATCTTATTTATTATATTCTCAATTCTATCTTTTACTATATATAAACGAAGCTAAATAACTTCTAAGCATTTTCAAGTATGACACATCGTCAATTTATAATAATTTTATTATTACTGTGTGAGAATGACAATTCGTGTGATAATAGAAGAATCAATCTCAACCATTCATTTTAATCGAATACTCATTCTCTCACATTTTTGAAACTTAAATATCTCATAAATGGAAAGTCGAAAAATTATGAAAATTGCACCATAAAAATCATCGTTTCCTCCTCTTCGATTTCCCGTTCTGAAGACATACTCTCAACAAGTTTTGTTTTCTTTATTTTTTGATAAGTTTCACAAATTACTAACATATGTGTCATCATTTGAACCCTACTCATAAATAGATAGATAGATTGTTTCATCAAACAATACAAGACTTCGTACGTGCGCTAAAGAGGATCCCACCATTCAACAACACATTTTGTGGATATATGAAAGAAACCATGTGTGGATATATGCTTATAATTAATGGGGTTAACCCACGTGCATATGGTGTTGAGAATTAGCCCTTATTTATTTTTCATACATTGAAGCACAAGGTACAAGTAGTTATGGGTGAAATGCTTGTACAATCATTTACACTTAATTTGTAAGCGGGTGAAGCAGCAACTAGTATGTATTTGTGTGTACGTACCAGAAGGTTTGGTCAAAAAAATAGAAGGGAGAGTGGAGAGTGGAGACTTACACGGCCGCTATGAGTTGTAATTGTTTTTTCTGATTTTCCAGGATATAAATATGGCTAACTGCCTGGCTCAATGAAACCTAATTTATATACATAGAAAACACATTAACGCACACTAATTATCATCCCAAAGTGATACTGCCTTTTGCTTCTTCTCGATTTCTTCATGATGACTCTTGTTTTCAAACTATCACCATTGACATTGTGATGGATTCGTACACTAACGAAAACAACTCAAGTCTGCATGAATCCTCAGGATTTACGTATTAAGGTCGTAGCGTATAAGAGCACGAATATTTTGTTGGTGCAGATTTGGACTCCTTGGACTCCTTGCGTTTATACGTGAATAAATAAAATGATAATAATATAATTAACCTATATATATATATATATATGTGTTAATATTTCAACTATCATTTTTGATAGATCCATCAACAATACACATTAAAAGGTTGTATCGTACAAATAAATACTACACATTGATGGTGGATCTATAAAAATGAAGGTCGAAATATCATCACCCTATATATAGATAGATCAATTTAATAGATAAGTTGTTTAGCTTTAATCTTAAGCAACTGTCTAATCAAATGGGTCACGTGAGGCTCACGTAATATTTTGAATTTTGTGTAAAGACTATACTGCCCATACAATCGGGTCACGTGAGGCTCATGTAATATTTTGAATTTTGTGTAAAGACGATACTGCCCTTACATTGTAAAGTAATTTTTAAAAGAAGGTAATTGTAGTATCGTCTTTCCAGAATAATTATCTGTGGAGCCAGCAAATATGCCTGTGGAAAAATCATCAAGATTGAATCTTTTATCTACTACCAACTTTCATCGTGCCGTTAGACAGCAGCGGTGAGTAATAATTCATAGGGTCGAGTCATGTAGAAAGTAGGGTAGCAGTTGCTACGGGTCCATTCTCAGTACGCAGTGTAATTTCTATTGAAATTCCGCATTTTTAATTGTGTTTCTTGTTTGTGCTACGGGTTCAGAAAAATTGAGATATCAATTGCTACGGGTCACTCAAAATCTGGGATCCGCCACTGATTATTCATCAAGATTGAATCTTTTCTTTTTGTTGTATATATGCAATTAAGTATGTTATTTGTTGTATTTTCTGGAGTTTTAGAATTTGTTGAATTTGTGATATGGGTTTGTTAAATGTTGAAGAATCTTTGTATTGTTACTTTTGATTTGAATTTTAGAAGTTTTAAGTGCATTAACAAAAAGATTCAATTTTGCTTCTAGTAAAAACCTTCTTATAAAGCATCATCCACCCTAATTTAGTGTTAATTTCCTATGCTTATTATCAGGGTTATGAGTTTATGTAAATCCGGAGAAGCTGATAAGTAAGTTCAAGTTGGTAATCCCATAGTTGTCGACTGCTGACTCGAAATCATAAATTTCAACTCGTGACTTTTCCAAATCCCCATAAACTATTTCATAAACAAGTTTTTTCTTACGTTAATTGGTTACTTTCTTTTAATCAGAAAAAAAATCAATATAAAAGAACGTTTAGATTTGAAGCTGCAGACACGTCTTTACGAAACCAAAATTCTCAACTGTTTAAAGTCACATATTTATAGTGCCTTCTCTTTAGTACCTCTGAATAAGCAACTTAAATAAATACCATATACCCCTCTTTTAGTCCGTATATATTACTCGTATACTTCTGAATATCAATAGAAAGACATTGTTGATAGATCTAAGAAAACACCCATGATAAAAAGGAATGTATATAATATTGTATAGGAAAAGGATTTTTTTATGTATTTTTTTTAATATGAAGGTTTGAGCTTCTATGCAGTGGAGTAGATTAGCATGTGTTGTATGTGTTACTATACAGGACCTTCAAATTTTTGGAGCACTAGTTATAATGAATATAAGTTTGATGTGAAAATATATATAAAAAAACTGTTATTATACTTATAGAATATAAAAATATCATTTTATTGTTATATATATATATATATAATTATAGTTTTTTAACTCCCTAGCTAGAATCACACAAGGCCAATTCATACTAAAAACTCATGACAACCTCATGTTGTTTCTATTTGTCGAGCAAAAAAAAGTGCAGTTTATTCGTTTTTGTAAACATCATATGTGATCGGTGGCAGAACTTAACCACTTTTATCAGGGGGCCCAAAATCGTTCAATTGTATTTCATAGTGAGACTGAATATGTTCAATCGTATAGCCAAAATCTCTATCACCATCCAAAAATGTAGTACCATATTCATTTTAGTTTTACATAACCTAAAAGATAATTCACAAATATATGTTGTCGATTGGGACTAATGAATCAAATTAAACTTAACTGATAAACAAGGAAGAACCATAATATGGGATTATATTAATAAAGATCCATTTAAACCATACAATATAAGTGTACACTAATTTTTTAAAAGATCTAACTCCTACTCTCAAAAATCTTGTGTAGAAATAATTAGAAAAGCTCTACGACATGTATAGATAAAAGATCAACGAGTCAACCGTATATTATATTAGTTGAGAGAGCATCGAGCAAACAATGTATCTCGGTGGATATTTTACAAGCTTTAGTTTTAAAGAAGAAAAAAGGTCACAAGAGTCAATAATTATCACCTTAAAGATTTTTAGAGGGGGCAAAAGTGTAACATACTTTTGATAACAAACCAGTAGAGCGTAAAATTAAAAGTGATTGCTCAAAATTGTAGGGGGGACGAGAGCCCCTTCCCGCCTCTACAATCTTCAACCTTTGTATGTGATCTGACTCAGAGAAAAGAAAGAATTTTTTTTCTCTTTCTCCCGTAAAGCCTTTTATCTCTATATATGCTTGATTGCTTATGTGCTTTAATCCAATATAATAATATGAAAGCCCGTGATTTTAATAATTAATTTTATTTAATGTTTTAATATAATGTGCTCATTAATGACAATTTTTTACATAGATGTTTTAGTTTGCTTATTGATACATAGATCGTTTTGTAGTTCATAAGTTTTATGTTTACATAGTTAAACCATCTACAATAAATTACTTGGTATCAATTTAAAAGATGACTAATGGTAGAAGAAAGCACAAAATTATACAGAAAACAAAAAGTGATAATATTTGTCTGCTTGGGGAGCCTATTTTCAGATCTTGCACAGGGCCTCCCAAATTCATTTGTCGACCCTGCTTCTCTGCTTATAGATTCAACATCTATGCTTTATACTTCTTTAGTCATATGTGTAGTCATGGCTATATATATTGTGTGACACAAAGCGTTATACATTATTGTTAGTATTGATCACATCTCGTTGAATGCTAGATTCTAAGGTACTGTATTTAACTGGTTTATATTTTGCATGATAACTGCAGGAACAGATGACGATCTTAATTCCTCCTCCACATTAGAACAAATTCCAAAGTGTGGGCCCGGGTACCGGTAACTAAAGAACGATGGCTGTTGGAAGTGATGCGTTCCTGTAGAAAATGATAAGATATCATACTATTACGATTTATCAATCATCGATGATTTCAGGGAAGATTAGTTATATAGCACTTTATAAAAAAAGTCATTTAGCACTAAAGTTTGCTAAATCATAGTGAGAAATACCTTCTTTTTTTGCTAATCCTACTTTCTCTTATGTGTTTTGTTAGTTTCGCAAGAGGTGGCAGTTTGCCCCCATGTTTAGTAATGGGTAATGGGCTGATTTGGTTATGTATTATCTTGGACTGGTCAAATGGGTCATCATGAAAAATTTAGCTGAAACCGAAATGGGTCTAATACTCTGATGTGTTGAAAGTCGCCTAAGGTCTACCTTTAATGCATACCATCTCTTAAATCAATGTTGTTGAAAGATTCAGATTATTAGTGTAAATTATTGGGTTATATAATAATAATAAAATTAACACATCAATATTTGTAAATATAGGGTTTAGTGTCTGAAAATATACCATATATTACTCAATTTTATTTTATGTGTAATGTATCTAACCTCTCATAACTTGATCAATTCGTCATGACCCGTTTACTAAAAAGTAACTCGTTCCAACATAAACACGAATCATTATCCAATTTGTCTGTCCTGCACATCTTGTCACTTATGGTGTTTACATTCGTATCCTACACCATTTAATGCTCTGTATCTCAGTGAAGGCGTTGCAGTATGCTTCAGCAAGTTTAAATGGCATGGGTCAAGTTTCTAAGCCGAGCTTTGGTGATGACTGATGACAACAGCTCCGATCCTCTCATTGGAAGGAAGGTTTGGACAAGATGGCTCGAAGATGATAACTTTTATGAAACTCTTATAAGAGACTTCAATCCTGTTGAGGTATGTGTTGTTATTTTCAAGATAGTATCATATTTCATGCTTCTCGTATTTTGTTGATTTTAATTTGGTTTTAAAATTGCTTGCAGGGCCTTCATGCTCTAGTTTATGATGCCGATACGATAAATGAGGCTTGGGAATGGGTTAATCTTAAAGAGGATATTATCAAACTTTTATTCCAATATGGTTTGTTCGTCTTTCTAGTTCAGTATTTTTCATTAGAACTAGTATCTTTTGTTGTTGTTGTTCTATAAAACTGCAAACATGCTTATGGTATTCGAGTAATTCCACTTCATTAAGTTCTTAGTCTTTAGGCATTTATAGTGTTTGCTTTGTTTTCTTTCCAGATACCTGCAAATGATATCCAATGGAAATGGGAGGATGTTGGGATATCTCAAGGAAGTGCTCGAAGGGGATCTGGTCGTGGGATGAAAAACTCCACGGCCCATGGGGGGACCCCTGCTGGTTTGGGAAGTGGTAGAATTGCAAAGGGTCAATCCAATCCAGGAAAGAACCACCTCCGTGACAAAACAGCATTGTGAAAAGGCCTTTGAACATTATTGAATTACTCCACACTAATACCCTCGTAAAAGAGGTACCCTTGTAAAAGAGGTACCCATCTCCCCTTTTCATGCCTCTTGTGGCAATTTAAACCCACAAAAGTCACCCAAAAGTAGTTTCAATTCACAAAACCTTCAAATTCTTTTTATTCAACAAGTTGGCTTATTATCGCAAAGGTAACCTTTTGTAACAATTTTTTATAGTGACGCCGCATTTATTTATATTTAAAAGGTTTGGACGAAATCTGGTCAACCTAAGCAGACCCTTTTTGATATGTGTCGGAAGTTACATGTTTGAGATCACCCATGTCTGCCACCCATATCCCAACCCCACCCCATTTTGACACCCCCTACATCCATTCCAGCCATCTTATATTGAATAAATTTTCCCGCTTTCATTGACAGATAAACAAAGTGTTCAGTTCAAATTAACGTCGATCCAATAGACATTGAGAAGTCCATAAAATTGCTTAAAATAAGACTCATATGTGTTGGAAAATTTGGTTGAAAACATGAGTTTTCACCAACTTTGGACATAAATAAGTATGTGTATATATTTGATATATTGGTAATACTTTGTGGGTTTGCGTACTCCTTGACGAGACCTTCACAGCGAACTAACAATGTCCAAAATGTAACTGATATGAATGATATATCGACTTTCAAAGTGGATGACTTGGAACGGAAAATGGAAGACTAAATGGGTGTAGATTTTGTCCCACATTAGAGGGGAGACAAACTTGAAAAGGGTTTATAAGTGAAAGGATCCAATCCTTATTGAACATCTGACTTGTGTTTTACTCCCATTTCTACATGCGAATTCACATTCATACACACACAAGAGAAAAACATAGCTGCCATCTCAACTCGATTTGAAGGCTGTGTCATATCTCCTTCTGTCATACTTTCAGGCAAGTAGGTCATGTCCGGCAGTACAACTGCTTTAATCATTGTACCCTGGGAAATAGATGGTGCATCTATTTTAAAGGAACTGTGTTCAACACAGGCTTCGATCACTTTACGGTTCGACGAGCTTCGGGGCCCACCAAGCTGCTTTTGGCGGGTAGGCCCAACCCCGAGGCCCCAAAAACGGCTCCGTTTATGAGATACAGTCCATTTTATATTTCTTCAGTTGTATTTGAACTTTTGTTTTGGGTTTATAGGCCGGCCCGTTATGTTTTTTAGGCCCATTTAAAATTTTGATTGTTATTTAGGGTTGAAGGAACATTGTAATGATCCAGTTTTCATTTTCAAGAAATTAGATTTCTCTCTCAATTTTGTAAATCAAAGTACCCATCCACGGCATTCTTTGTGAATCAACGTGTTTTGAAAGAGATTTTTCATGGTATTCAAGGGAATCAACCTGTTTAATCTTGTTATCTCAACTTACACTACATCACATTATGGCCTTCCATATATGCCCCATTGATAAACAAAATCAAAAGTACTATCTTTTTTAGATGAACAGTATCTTCCAATGAACAGTAACTCCGGCGATGAATAGTTATTTTCAGTAATGAATAGTAACATTGAACAATATTTTTCCAGTACTGAATAGTAAAATTGATTTTTTCAAAATCAGACCGCTCTGATACCAATTGGTACGAACCAAGTGCTTGTATCGTAATATGAATGAATAAAACAGTAAAACAGATAGATAATTGATATTCGAGAGATCGATTTACTCTCCCACAGTTTACTTTCGAGAGGTAAACTAACTCTCCATTGATATTAAACCACCAATTAATCAATAATATTCAACATAACTCAATTACAATCATAAATACTCTATTTATAGAGTTAAGGTAACTTTCTAAGATAATCCCTAATTAACTAATATTCTAATTAAAAATATCCCTAAATATAATATTAACTTAATTATTTTATAATAATAATCAGGAACGTTATTCATCATAATGAAATTACAATGATAGAACCCTATATATATAGATAATCCTAACTTGCTCCCTAAGCTATATTTAACTAACTAAGATTTTGATAATATCTTCCTAATATTAATAATCATATCTAATACTAATATCCATAATTAAATTAATACAACATTATACTATTTCTTGATTATATTGCGGGTCGTATCATAATCATGTGATGTGTTGTATCATATCTTACATTTTGTGATTAGACTAGTCTGCAATCTAATGTATCTTATGATATCAACATCCGAAAGATTATTCAGTTTTTTATGTGACTAGTAATATTATAAGGATACATTGGTTGTTTTGCGGCTTTTGTAAAGTATAACTCTCGGTGACTATTAATATTATAAGGATACATTGGCTGTTCTGCGGTTTTTGTAAAGTATAACTCATTTGCAGCCAATTCTCGACTCCTGTTTCTTTCTTCTGATCAACTACCATGCTAAAGTTGTGAACATTACTAACAACTACAACCATCTTATTATGATTATGCACAACCAGCTAAACATTACACAACATAATTCAATATTTGTACAACCATCTTATTATGATTATGCACAAACAACAAAATTTTACACAACAGGAGTCTTGAACAAGAATTAAAACAACATCCCCGAAAAGGTAGCGCTCAATCGTAGAATAGGTTAACTTTAGCAATTGTGTCCTGCCAAATATCATAAAGCCGATGAAAAATATGTTAAAATGTGAAGCAAACCCGTCATATAAAGGGAGGATCACAATATCACATATAACACTGCATAAAAATACTATATATATATATATATATATATATAATTGTAATTCTTTAATCCTTAATGATATAGTAATTTTTAATCCTTAATGATATAGTAACTCTTTAATTGATTAGGCTTGAAAACAAAACCATTTGATTTTTGAGTCAAGAATTGTGAACGAAGGACAAGAGTATGATAGTAATTAAAGGTTAATCAATAATAATTACTGATTTTATAGGCAGTAAGAAAATAAATTGTAAAGTTTTATATTAGTGTTACCATAGCCTGCATATGTATCTCATCGTCCAGAGCATCCACAGCAGCCATCACTCGACTTTTAAACTCCCAAGGTATAAGCAAGCCCTTTCGGGCAAGAAGCAAAAACAAGCCCAATGCAGCCACTGTTACTAGTGGATGGTGATCCGATGTAAGCTTTAAAGCAATTTGCATCATTTCACGCAGGTTATCTAAAGATATAGTGTGCCCTACACAACCATCCACCATTGTTCCATACATGATAAGAATAGATCGGCGTCCCACCACATATCTGATTCCTCTAGCCCGTGATAAAGTTGTTTCAGGATTTTCAATGTAGTGACTTCACCATACGCACCTGCTAAATGATTAAATCATACCTCTCCCACTTCATGGAACAATGAATATGAGTCAAACTCATCATATATATTCTTTATCATTCCAAAACATATAAGTTGGGTGATTTCTTCGGTCATAATGTCATGAAAAGTTGCCCCACCCTCAACTAAAAAGAGTGTAAAAATCCTAATTCCGATGTGTTTAATATCCTCATCAGTAATGTCATCACTTTTTATAATTGAGATATACATGTGATCATTCATCAGGATTTTTGGTTGACTAAAGGCGAATTTTGTAATCTTCCTAACTTCCTTGAACTCTCCTCGAGTGTGTCCTCACACTTATTCTCCAGAGTATTATCCAACAGATTTGAGATACCTGAAATCAAATTTTCAACAGCCTCTACGTAACCATGTCTCCAAAGATGAGGCAGAAATGTGAGTGTTGCATTTAAAAGTGGGTTGCTAGCACTTTGGTTCCACACTCTAAGTTTCATTGCAATAGCTTCAACAAATTCCGTTTTACGTGGTATCCGACTTGGAAGAAAAATGTTACTCCCTCCGTCTCAATTTTATTGTCCACAGACAAAAAATACGCAGTTTAAGAAAAGTGTACTGGTTGTACACTACAACCAATAAGATTTAATTTCTCACCACATTCAAATGTTTTGATTGGTTGAAAAGTACAAGTGGACTATAAATTTGGGTCATCCCAAAATGGAAAGGTGAACTATGAATTTAGGACGGAGGGAGTAGTATATTTTGAACAATGGGCAAATAGTTGGAGTAACCTTTCATGATGGATTCTGGAGTTGTCATCCAACACACGATGACATATAAAGCTTAAGACTTTTGTCAGACCAATTATGATTAAATCCGTTTAAACGTGGTATACCCATTATTTTCCCTATTAACGTGCTTACATAATGGGCTACCGACCCATTACTTTCATTAAGAAGACAACTTAATAATGCATCACTCATAAGAAACTGGCTATCCGGTGAAAGTTGGAAGAAAGATGCTGAATTGATTCCATTTAAACTCTTTTAGTAAAGTCATGATCGAAGCCAGTCGTGTCTCACCAGTTTAACTTGATTGAAGGACAAGACACAACTTCATACAGAAAGATGCAAGGGATATTTCTCTGCAACTTTTCAAAGTGGAGATGGCCTCATCTCGGTCAGTGACATCATTGCAGAAGGTTCTCTATAAGCTGCAAATTTGTCCTGCTTAGGACCTGATGAGTTTTCTATTCCCTAATACCCTAACTTGAATAACATACGTAGCAAAAAGTAAATAATTTAATCTAGGGCAAAGGAAACTAAAACCCTAAAGGATCTTAACCTAATAAATAAAGCAAAACAAAATAGATAAGAGGAAAGTACTAACCTTTGAGAAAATTGAACTTCTCACACCTAGCAGAACTTCCTTAGATGGAGGCAAGTACCCAAACCAGAATACCTCTAATGCTTCACACCCAAGAACCCCAGAGAAAGAAAAACTTTCGATTTCCAACCGAAAATTCATATATCACAAGATATAGGCTTGACCCATATTTATACAGGGAGTGAAAACCCTCGGTTTTGCAGATTTTGACTTCCAACCGCTGGTTGGACCTTCCAGCTGGCGGTTGGGCTTACTTTCTGTCAAGTACCCGAGATCTGACTCGCGTGCTCCACCGACTTCAAAACCCTAATCCTAGCCATCGGCTAGACCTTCGAACCAATAGTTGGAATGGTTTTCCAGAATCTTCCGCCTTTAAAAAAATCACTTTTGATTTCTAATTAATATAAAATATGTTAATAAACCAATTAATTAGATATAATATTAATACCTATTAATATTATTTCTTATTCTTTTTACCCCAAAAAGGACTCTACTTTAATTTTAATGATATTATTACCAATTAGTTATGAACTTTGACATTATTTCAACAGTCTCCTACTTGGACAAGTCATCAACTTCTTCTACTTGGACAAGTCATCAACTATTATTGGTCTAAGTCTATCTATATATCAACTAAGCAGAGAGTATCATCCAACGCAAATGCCAAACTCTGAATCATATCTTAGAGTTAGCCATTTAGATAAGTGATCAACTATTCCTTTGTTCTACTGATATCGTATGAATCGAGACATGAATTTTAATCAATCTCAAGATTCATAATTATGTTTTCTGATCTCCGATTATATTGACTATATGAGACTACTGATTTTGCGCATATCAACTTAGTTTCGGCTAGACCTAGCACTTAAGAGTCAAACTTTTAGTCATCAGAGGGCCCATGATATCGCTTTTCCATTTAGGCAAAAGGAACAGATAAATTTCACATACGTAGTACTAGTTAACTAATCATGTCATACCTAGCGTATCCTTTATGACTGGCATTTACGCACAACGTTTGAATTAACTAGAGTATAACGGACTTGAAAAACTAGAAACTCAATGTATCTCCATTTTAAGAATAGAGGATATTATCATCTTAAAATCACTTGTGATTTAATCCATGAAGTGATCTCTTTAAGTATGGGTTTCTCCTATACTCAAATCTCTATTAAGTACTCATGAGTGTTGCATCATTCTCCATACAATGTATAATCTTCATAGACATTCTACTAACACTCCATGACAGTCTAAAATCATTACTTACTTCCTGGAGTATGAACGATTGAGGAGGTTTGAGTAAAGCTAATTACTTGGGAAGTGGTTTCTAAGCATGCAAAAATGAAACACAATGACAAATAATAGTAAATGGTATAACTCCTTCCAATTAATAAATTTCCACTATTTAATCACCAATTTATATCAATTTTCATCATTGTTTACAATGTTTCAAAATCAAATTGATAACTAAAACTTTATGTTATCTCTTAAACCTATGCTCCTAGCATGTTCATCGTGTTTGGACTTTCCCAGTGGTTTTGTGAACGGATCAGCTGGATTATCCTCTGATCTTATGCTCTTCACAATCACATGTCATTCTTTAACTTTTCTTCGAACAAAATGGTACTTTCTTTCAATTTGCTTTGACTTTCTGTGATCCTTGGGTTCTTTACCAAGGTGACTACACTTTCATTATCACAGAATATAACAATAGGATCTTATACTGTTGTAACAACTCTAAGATCTCCAATGAAATTCTTCATCCAAATAGCTTCCTTTGCAGCCTCACTAGCTGCAATATACTCAGACTTACACGTGGAGTCTGCCACTGTATCTTGCTTGAAACTTTTCCATGTCACCGCTCCCCCATTCAGTAAGAATACCCAACCAGACTGTGAACGACTATCATCTCTGTCTGTTTGGACACTTGTGTAACACCCTGTTTCTGGGCCTGGAAATAAATGATTATTTAAATAACGAGAAATAGTTTATTTGGTTTATTTGAAAATAAATAGGTAAAAGAGTCACAGGTTTTATTGTGATTAGTAAAATATTACTTGTTTTAAATTGTTGAACCTGACAGTAAAATAAAATATTTTGTATCGCGGATATTTTCAGGTTCCAGACAATAGGTTTAGAAGGTGGATAAAATTTATACTAATAAAAGATGGGGTGGTGGGAGTTAACCGGCTCATTTTACTTCTCATTTGTTTATATCATTCTCAAAACCCTCACTCTCAAATTACTTAATACTAACAAGAAATTAAAGGAACAACTTAGGTAGTTAGCTTGTTTGGGATTCATACTTGTGAAATCAGATTCATTATCACTTGTTCATCTTGTTCTTCACTTGGTTCTTCAAGTATGTGAGTGTTCTTGCTCATGAATCTTTGAAATTGGTTTAAATGGTTAATGCATGTTGATTAATTATTGTTTATTGAATGCTATAATCCGATTTATATCATTGTAAAGTTATATTCTTGATTTTGAATGTATTCCTTGATGATAATATGTTAATTTCATAGATGATTCTTCAAGTTGGGTTAATGATTTTTAATTAGGGTTCATGAATTAAATTTTGAGATTGTTATGAAATTGAGTTTACTTGATGTTATAGAATGTTTATATGAAGTTAGAGATTGTTATTTGTTGTATATAAACGATTAAAACCCGAGTTTGAAGTTTTAGGTGTTAAAAAATTCATAATTTGGTTTGCTGTTCTGCTGGTGCTGTAAATCATGAACAAGCCGGTGGGTCATCAGTCCCAGCCGGCAGGTTCTGTGTATTCAATGGGAAACCGGCGGGTGGGCATACCCAGCCGGCGGGTTGTAAGTATAAACCGGCTGATCCTGAGCTAAACCGGCAGCTCCTATAGGCTTTAATACTCAATAAAGTTCTGTTGTCACAAAAGTTAATTCACCCGGTGTGTGAGCAAGGGGACCCGGCTGTTGAAGGACGGGACCTGGCGGGTTTGGAACCAAAGCCGGCGGGTTTGGAACCAAAGCCGGCGGGTCCTTAAGTTTGTATAGCAAATCAGACTTTGATCTTTAAATTAGTCGTAACTGTTTTGTTATAGGTTTATGTGAATAATAAGCAAATGATATGAATTGATAATAAGTAAACTTAGGAAATGAAGTATGTATGTTAAAATGTAACAAAGATAATTGTGGATTAAGTTATGGAACAAGATACTAACTTGTTATCCTTGTGTTCTCAGATAAGCGGACGGCAACTCAGTAATATAAGACCACTGAGTTTGAAACTAGGAATATCGGTGAGTGGTAACTGTATTCTTCTGTTCAATTCTGTTGTAACAAGTTTGGTACAACGGATGAACAGTTTGGTAACTGGTTATAAATGTTTTAGTCTATTGGGTTATAGTTATTGTTGATTGGTTATTTATATTCAGTATTGGCATGATTATTGTACAATGTGTGATTCTTGGTCGCTGGGCATATTTGACTATGTGGATTATTCAGAGGTCAACACTGGTTGGGTTTGTTGCTATTGTTTGGCTGGCAGGGTTTCCGATACATATAGTTGAAGGATGAACCCTAGTTAGTGAAGATAGCCTCAAACTATCGGTAAATCACTATGATGGCATACTAGTGATTTAAAGTGTTCTTGTGATGGCATACCAAGAACCGTCGATCCTCTTTGATTGTGTTGGGTTATGTTTATGTGTTTTATGAATTGTTATCTCTGAATTGAACTGTCGGATACAGTTCCATTCACTTAGCTGTGAGCTAATCCCACCGTGTTTAATATTTTGCAGGTTTTCGGTAAGTATGGATCAGGATTATGAACGAGTTGGAATGTTTGATTTTGGCCGCACACACTCTGATCCTTTTGGAAAATTAGAACTATGTTTTGTTAATTATATAACACCCGATCTTTAGTAAATAATTTATAATTATATACTTATAAGTGTGGTGTTTTAAAATTTGCTATATTTTAGTATATGTAATATCGGTAAATATGTTTTGGGACACGCTTCTGAAGTATAATAATATAATTTATGTTTGTGAAGTGTTGGGTGTTATAACTTGCGTCCCTATAACCCGTTACTCTAAGATCCTCTTCTCTACCATAAACCAATAACCTATCTTTAGTATTTCTTAAATACTTGAGCATGTTCTTTACAGCTATCCAATGACCTTCACTGGGATTCTGCTGATGTCGACTCGCTAAGCTCAAAGCAAATGAGACATCGGGTCTTGTACACGTCATGGCATACATGATCGATTCTATAGCCGAAGCATATGGGATTTGACTCATTATGTACAATTCTTGCTCAGACTTTAGGCTAATATTCCCGCTATCGCCAAGTTAGTTTTGACATTTGAAAATATATATTTTTTACTCATGGTTGAGGACTTTGCATCTACACACTTTTCATGTTGTGCAAAATTGCATTTGTGCATTAAGTAACTTAACAACAACCAACAATGTAGATGACACTCATGACACAACATGACAATATATGTAATAATGTTATTTTTGTTTTTATTGTTAAAAGAAAGTAATGTTATTCTTATAAGGAAATGAGAAGTTAGCCAAACCCTTATTAACCTTAAAGGGGTTTTGCTAACGGAAGCTTTAAGGCCTTTCGTTAAGACTGTCAGACATGCATAAAGGAGTTGTACATTTATCAAAATTGAGGGGGTCAAAATAAAGTCCATGTAGACAAAGAGTTGGTTATGATTATAGTACAAGTTTTAATGTATGTGTGAAAACTTTAACGCAAGGGCTTCTGTCTGATTAAATCCTAAACTTAAAGTTCTAATAAATCAAAGATCACATTTGACAAATCACAAATAAAATATAGACGATAGATATACATGATGATGACGACAACGATGATAATACGAAACTTATCCATAATTTTCTAACTCAAAGTAAGGGTGAGGTTCAAATAAGAATAAGAATTTTATAAAGAATTGAATATTCAATAAGAATGAGTTATGTGTTACGAAACTCACTTTTCTCCATACAATTAAAAATTAAATATCACGTTGAAAATTATAAAAAATGCACCAAAAAAATTAACATTTTCCCCCTTTTATTATACATCTCACATGAAATATTTTCAACGACTTTTTTTAATAGGTTTTACAAATTTACAATATTAAATCATATGTGATATTTTTGATATCATTGCTATCACATGTGATACTTGTTGGTATCACATGTGATAGTCGTTCGTATCACGTATGATAACATTGGTATTATATGTAATAGTTGTTTACAAAATCTACAAAACAAAAAATAAAATTCTTCGAAAGTATTACCTCGTGGGATGCTTAATTAAAAAGGAAAAAACGTTGATTTTTATGGTGATATATTTATAAATTTTGGATTTACCGTTGGTAAAATATTTAATTTTTAAAAACGTGATAAAATGATTTTCATGATACGTGACGCATTCTTATTGGTTTATTAATCTTACACCCTTATAAAGGGTTTAACTATTTCCTTCAATGTCTTACATATTTAAAGAAAGGAAATTACCAGAGTACCCCTATATTCAAAAAAATAGACTAAAATACCCTGGGTTAATTTTTAGAAACAATCTATAATATTAATTATTTTAGTTCATAAATAAACAAGTGTATATTTAAAAATAACTAGAACCTATAAATAAACTGAATCATGAATAATGGAAATTAAAATATACATATTCATTTAAATTAAAAAACAAGAAACTTCTAACAACATATAATGGAATTTACTTTATTAATACTTATATTACAATATTAAACGAAATAATTATCCCGCTGCATTACGCAGGGTATAGCCTTATTTGTCATTTGTAGACTTTCTCCTCATGATGGATGATACCTAGAGCAAGTTAGAAGAACTCGATTACTACAACATTATCCTTAGAATCAATTTGCAAAGTAAATGAGCAATTTCTCATGATACGTTTAAGGGTTTAACATAATATCACCATATTAACATGAGAAGTTGAAGCTTTCATGAGATTTTAAAGTTAGTGATGTCTTTCACTTTAACTCCATAAGACTAAAATCATATAATGCATGATCTAATTGCATTAAACATTCAATCATTTAATCCTTCCTAATTATTATGAATATATGTTTAATTTCTTTTCATCTACTATGAGTGTGTTTGGTAATAAGTAACTGGAGCTGAAGTTTGTGGCTGGAGATGGAACTGAAGATTCTTTTTCAAGCTACTTGAAAAAGCTTCTCAAAAAGGGATTCTAGAGGATTCCCTTTTCAATAATCTCTGCTATAATTTTATTGCCAAACGGGGATTAAGAGATTGAAATTATGAAAACTAGAAACTCAATCTCATAGAACCCCTTAAAATGTATGGCCAAACACACCCTATAAATATTTTTTCTTCTTCAAAACAACTACAATTGCAACACATATTTCTATTTATACACAATTTTTTTTCTTCTCAAAAACTACAATAACGGTAGCAGACATAATAGGTAGAGTTTGAAGTAGTTCATAATTATATTAAAAACATATTATTTGTAATTTAATTATCTTTAATCTTTATCTTTAACCCTTATGAAGGGTTCACAAGATTTGTTTAATAACTTACAATTTAAAGATGCGAATTTACCATTTTACCCCTCTAACAACCTAAACACATATGAAAAATTGAAGTAATGGAAAATTGAAGTAATGGAAATTAATATGGAAACAAACCAAAAGTACTATTATACACGATATATTCAAAAAATATGTATTATTATATACAAAAACTTCGAAGGTTCTTGCTTTTACCATTACATGAACATAAACCTTCACTTTCAATGATATTTAAATAAATTTCAGACTTAGCCGCATTACGCGGGTAATCTCTAGTTTTCAATAAATGTTAATATACTAATTTAAAATCCTTAAAAGTAAAACTCATTTATTGAGCAGAGGACTAAACTTGGCTTGAAGAAAAAGTCAGGGGTGCAAATCACAAGTTACTAGATATACAGGGGTAAAATCGTCCAATATTAGAAGTTTCTGGTGGGGTTTTATTGGGGGCCTATGAAGAAACAAACATGCATTCTTCCATCACCTTAAAAATCCCCTTTCCTATTTCACACCCAAAAACCCTTTTAAAACTAAAAATTCAGAATCAAATCTCAATTCCAAATATAGAATCTCATATTCATGGATTCTACCCAATAAAATCGCTCTATTCAACCTTCAATTAAAAAACTAGGGTTTTTCGCTGTATCTATCTATATCTATACACACATATATACATACAGCTGTAAAACAAATATCTACTCCGAAACATTAGCTATATTTCTATTCTTATAAAAATTAAATTTATTATCATCTAGAAATGGAAAGCGGAACAGACGGTGAACAATACGTGTTATTATCAAAAGTTCGTCCTGGTTTGAAACGAGAATTTGCATTTGCCATGAAATCTCATGCGGAAAATCATGGAGTATGTGGCCGGACACGTGGCCGGAGGTCTCAGATGTCGCCGGAACCTGCACCGATTAATAAAAAATCGAAAATATCTGATCTAGGGTTTGCGAAAGAGGAATTGGTATCGAATACAGATGAAGAAGAATCGAAAAGTGATGTTGTTGATCCTGGAAGAACGGTGATGGAATGCGAAGTGAAATCAGAAGAAAATGGTGATGATAATGATAATGTTATTTGTGAAAATGAAAAAAAATTGGAAATGAAAATGTCAAAGAAGATTGTGATTAAGAGATTTCCGGCAAAGTTGAAGGACCTTCTAGAAACTGGTTTGCTTGAAGGATTACCTGTTAGGTATGTTCGTGGCACAAAGGTAAGCAACTATAACTATATATATGTATGACTATGTATATACATTCGTATATTCCTTGTTAGAATTTTATAATTTGATTGTGGCTTTATAATAAGTAGTATTATTATAATACAAATGAAAATTATGTTGTTAATCAGGTGAAAGTTGTAGAGAAAGGTCTACCAGGTGTGATAAAAGGAACTGGAATTCTGTGTTTTTGTGAAGCATGCAGTGGGAATGAGGTGAGTTTGTTACAATCGATTTAGGTTATTGTTTTTGTATTATTTGCTTATGTGTAGCTTGTGACGATTGTTTGGATGATGATTAGTAGGATTGGTGATTTGGTAAATGTAGGTTGTGACTCCTAATCAGTTTGAGTTGCATGCTGGAAGTGCGAATAAGAGGCCACCGGAGTATATTTACTTGGATAATGGTAATACTTTAAGGGAGGTGCTTAATAGGTGTAAAAGTGCTCCGTTTGAGGGATTGGAAGATACTATTTTAAGAGCAATTGGGTGCTCATCTAAAGAGAAACCTGCATTTTGTTTGAATTGCAAAGGTGAGTTGTATATGCTATGATATAGAATTATCGGGGTTTCATGTTATATTGGGTTATCTTGTAATGCTATATTTTGGTGATTTATAGGGTCTATACCTGAATCGGGTTATGGGAAGACGATGCTTTTATGCGATTCGTGCATGGAATTAAAAGAGTCGCAGCCTAATTCCCAGCTGCAGTCCCAGTCTAGCATTGTGCTATCTAATGATAATAGTGATAGGTATTTGCTTATTTGATAGTATGTTACCATTGTTCAACATGTAGAACAGTATTGGAGAATAATAATTTTCTTAATGCATGTTACTTTTGCCAAGCTTAATGTTCACAGAGATTGTACCTATAATGAATATTTACAGTTTTTTGCATTTTAAGAACTTTTATGCTCAATTATTGGTGTCGTGATAGTTGTTGACATATGTATCAACTTATTTGTGGATTCTGTACTACCTTTGCTGGTCTTCTGAATGCATAGGCATAAGCCACATTTTTGGAGAATGATGTAGCAATTATCAACTTCGTTTAATTAATGTTCCGTTTAGCGGTTTTAACTGGATGATCTCCTATTATATTAAAATGAAAGCAAAACAGGAAGACAAGGTTATAGCCAAAGTGCTATTGTAAGTGACGATCATCCTTAGATTGGTATTTAATCATTATTAAATCATTGTTGCAAGTTACAAATTAGCTTGCTCACTTGTAAATTGTTTTATTTTGTTTATTTTGACACCTGAAGCAAATATGAACTAAGGTAGGGATATGAGGATAAATAACAACCATTGGTAGGACCGTAGGAGGTTATATTTGTAAATGTTGTGCGAAATGATCCATTGAGTGGTTTTGTTATTCTTGATGTACTGATTTTGAATGTTTATTTTTCTGTATCTAGCATATCACATAATTAAGTGCTTTCTTTTTTGTTTGATGTCTATTTCAATAATTTAAATACTTGATATATGCAGGTCCACATCTCCAGTATCCGCTCCAAACTCTATCTACCGTTTAGTCAACAGTAGTTCTAGCCGAAAGAAGGGCCAGGGAAGGCTAACCAGAAAGTAAGTGGTTATACTCCGTCACTTACTTTGACCTATGTATTTTGATTTTTTGGGAGGTTGAAGTGGGGAACCGTTGTCTTCCTTTTGATGATTAGTTTAATACTATTTCATTTGTTTTATGTAGGGATTTGCGATTGCACAAGCTGGTATTTGAGGAAGATGTGTTGGCTGATGGAACATCACTAGCTTATTTTGCTCGCGGGGAGGTAATTACATATATTGATAAATAAGTTCTTTTCTGCTTTAGTTTTATGCATGTTCATGCAAATTTTATATGCTATACTCCAATTCTTTTTACTTTTCTGTTTCTTGATAATACAACTTATTTGGTGGTTGACAGAAAATGTTGGAGGGCTATAAAAAGGGTGCTGGAATCTTTTGCTATTGCTGTAACAATGAGGTATTAGGTGGTTGAAGGTTAAATGGAAATCTTATGTCTGAGAATTAGTTTTTTTAATCCGTTTTCTTCATTATCAGGTTAGCCCCTCACAGTTCGAAGCTCATGCCGGTTGGGCTTCACGGCGCAAACCGTAAGTTCCCCCATCTTCAGCTTTATATGATTTTGCAACGTTTTCATATTTTTCTAAGTGAAGCGGGGATCTTGTATTTTTGGCAGTTATCTACATATTTTCACTTCTAATGGTGTGTCTCTCCATGAGCTGTCAGTAAAACTGTCACAACACAGGAAGTTCTCTGCAGATGACAATGATGATCTCTGCTCCATCTGTGCTGATGGTGGGAACCTTTTGTGTTGCGATAATTGCCCAAGAGCTTTTCACCCTGGTGAGATCTTTTTGACTTCGTATCTTACCCATTTTGTTTTACACATATTATTGCCTTCAAGTAATGTCAGCCTCATGCTTCCTTTATCTTGTTTGAGTCGCCAATTATGGAGTTTTGCATGATTTATGGTTTCCTTCAAACAATCAAACATCTTTTGTATGTTAATAACTTGCTTGCCATATTCATTACTTAAGTAGTTTAATGTTTGCTGCATCACTTGTATGGAAACGTGAATTGAGATTTTCTTGTTCCAGAACATGTAGGTTGAGATAACAAAATGTATACATCTAAATCGACATGTACTTATATTGAGTCGTCAGATTTGCATTTGATATTTTTTGCTAACATAGCACTTTAAATTCTCCATTTATTATACTTACTAGAATTTATACTGTCTACTATCCATAGGTTGGTTTACTATGTTCCTATATTATTTATGAAATGTGTTTGCTTACTTTCAATATTGGAAATGGCTAAACTGCAGAATGCATCTCTGAGGCTGTCCCGCAGGGTACATGGTATTGCAAGTACTGTCAAAATATTTTCCAAAAGGAAAAATTGGTGGAAAGAAGTAAAGATGCACTTGCAGCTGGAAGGGTTGCAGGTAATGATCCAATTGAAGAAATAACTAAGCGGTGCATTCGTGTTGTTGCAAATCTAGAGGTCGGTGGGTCAGGAGTGCCTGCTAAAAGAGGAGCTCCAGCCTGTGTTTTATGCAGGTGTGTATCTTTTTCTTTACTTTGCAAAGAAATGGATAATTTTTTTGTTTAAAAGCTTGGTGTTATCTTTTTTCTTTTTTATTGTTAGTAAAGAAAGAATATGGAAATTTACACCTTCTGTGTGTTCTTGACCTGTGCAGCGCACATGATTTTAGCAAATCTGGATTTGGCCCGAGAACTGTTATCATATGCGATCAGGTGTATTTCATTTGACAATAAACTGTTCATATGCTACTTCATCATGTCTACGGATTCTAACTGTTGTTTGGCTTTCTATCTTCAGTGCGAGAAAGAGTACCATGTTGGCTGCTTGAAGGAGCATAATATGGACGACCTTCAGGTGCACCGAGTCATCAACCATATTGTTTTAATAAAAAAACTATACTTTTTTGCATTAGTGTTTACCTTGTGTTTTCTATAATTACAGGCGTTGCCAATAGGAGAATGGTTTTGTTGTACGGATTGCAGTCAGATTCATACATCCCTGGAGAATCTGGTGGCTGATGGTGATAAAATGCTTCCAGACGCCTCCATGAGTGCTATAAACAAGAAGCAGATGGAACAAGGATTAGAACCCAGTGCTGATCTTGATATCAGATGGAGACTTCTGTGTGGTAAAATGGCTTCTGATGAAACAAGAGTATTGCTATCTAAGGCTGTTGCAATTTTCCATGTGAGTAATCGTTAGTTGCTTTTTGTTTGTGAATAATTGAATATGGTTCAACATTTTTTATATTTTTGCTTAATAGTTATTTTACCCCTGACTTGCATTAGGATCGATTTGATCCAATTGCTGATTCAACTACAAGCCGTCTTGATCTGATTCCGCACATGGTGTACGGGTAAGTCATAATTGATTGTGGTTCTAGTGAGCTGTGTTGATTGGAATCTTTTTCTTACTTGCATTCCACGTGACATACTTCAGGAGAAGTTTGAAACAACAGGACTTTGGAGGGATGCACTGTGCTATATTGACTGTCAAGTAAGACCATTTTCTTAATATAACACATTGCAGTGGTTTATTTATTTCCGTTACTGCAGTTGTGAATCTTCTTTAAACTTGCAGCTCAACGGTTGTGTCTGCTGCCATATTTCGTATCTTTGGCCAAGAAGTAGCGGAATTGCCCTTAGCAGCAACAAGTACTGAATGTCAAGGATTGGTGAGTGCGAAACACGATTCTTTGATTTACCCGTTTGACTTGTTTGAATGTCAATAACTTTCTGATTTATGTGAAATGTTGTGTAGCGTTATTTCCAAGCGCTGTTTTCTTGCATTGAGAAAGTGCTAGCTTCTCTGAATGTGAAAGTTCTAGCGCTTCCTGCTGCTGATGAAGTTGGATCCATATGGACTAAGAAGTTTGGGTTTGAAAAGATGCCTGATGTAGAGGTATGCCCTTTCTGTTGCTTCTCTTTGATACTTGTTATATTATATTATATAATTGACAGCCAAATTGGTGTGTTGGGTAACAGATTAGCTGGGTTGGATTAAAAAGCTTTGGCTTGGGCCGACCTACATACCTATTTTAAATTTATTACTCGTAATGGTAAATGTTACAAATATGATTACAATGCTATACTATGACAGTAACCATCTGTTTGACCTGATTGGCTTAATTAAGTAGCTAACCTTTTTTTTAAGTCAAGTATATTATTAAAACCCGTTTGATGTTAGATAATAGATATTAAACGTCACTCAAATGGATCCTTTTATGCTTGCGGATTTGATTCAGTTATTTTCAGTTGAAGATTATATTAGGATTGATTTTTCACATACACTAGTATAAGCTCAAGAAACAAATATTTGAAGGCTTTTTACAATGTCCATTTTGGGCATATGCCTGTGTATGTAAACAGAGTGTTTTTGTTTTTACTTGCAGTTGAAGCAATACCGAAAGAATTATCAGCTGATGGTTTTTCAAGGAACCTCAATGTTGTACAAGACTGTCCCGAAGCCTTAAACAAGCAAGGGTTGGTAATTAGACAGTACAGTTCTGTGTCAAAAGTGTGCCGTGATGGTGGGACGACCGTGATTGGCTATAATTTTAAACGTGCGATTTATATTTTTGGGGTTATATAGTTACTGATGTATATGGAGAAGCAGCAGTACTGCATAATATCTCCTGTTGGTATACAGGCCAGCATTTTTGGGATGTTTATTTTTGCTTTGATATAGTCGGCATACAAATGGGCTAGCCCTTTTGGCAATTTTGAGTGGGAAATCTACCTTTTTTGGGTTTGAAGTGCTTGGTGATGATAATCTGGATATAGTTTAAAAGAACCATGTTACCTTCTTGCAATGCAATCTGTCTTTTTTGGATTAAAAGTGCTTCTTTTATGGTTTACTTTCCTGAATAGTACAGAATTTTGGGATATGGAAATGCAGGTTTTATAGGGAAGTCTGTTTGTGCCGTCTAATATTGTTGATATACAAAAAATGATGTATTAGACTAATTTGTATAGTAACAAATTAATTGAACTAGATATGATCTTGAAGAAAATTGAATTAAAGCTGTAGATAGCCATAAAGTTTATAACAAGAAGTCGGAATTGTCCTGCAGGTACCTTTATACACATTTAGCCATTTAGGTCCATTATCAACTACTCATCCATGTTGTCCTGCAAGTACTTCATACACAGTTAGGTCCAATATCAACTATGCATCCATGTCTTATTGAACTTACAGATTTAGTAGGATCAAAGTATTATACTAATGAACAGGAGATAGAATTTTATTGAGATTTTGGGTTGAATTAAAACCATTAAATGATTACTAAACAAATACTTGCAAGGAGCAAATGGAAGTTGTCATTGTTCTCAACATTGGATGTTGAAAGGACAACAATGAAAAACTTCGACTTGTTATGGATGTGTCGAAGGATTGAAGTTAAAAGGAGCCAATCTAAAACTATATGCATCAAAATCGTGTCATTGATATGGTTAGGTTGATGATCCAAGTCAATCAAGAAGGTAATCGAGCAAAATCTTGACTATCACCAATAGAACATATTAGTTGCCACAATTGACTACTTAAAACATTTGACATCCTTGAAAAGGAAACTAGTGTTACAATGATAGAACGTTACATTGCACACTAATGAACCGTGAATCACAAGATAAACTACCTTCGTAGTGGTTTATATTGTTACTAGAATCGACTAACAATTATTAGTGGAGTTACGGGTGTCACACTCACACATAATACCTAAGTTCATGACATTCAAACAAATTAATCTGGCACGTCGTAACAAAAACTTAACTACTTGTAAGTCATAAAACAACTACAAACCATAATGTAGCTCAAAAACTCAAATGACAATCAAAGAATTTAAATTATTTTCTAACTCCAAACTTTGTAACTATATAGGATTATTTTTTTAAATGTCGGAAAAGAAAATACACATCATCAAATTCTCAAGAATAGCATAACGATAATCATAAATATCATAACTTAAAACTTAGAAAACCATGTAACACGAGAATACAAATACAAATATGCAATATTTTGACACAAAAATAAACGGTATTTTCTAGATTAAACGTAGTACTAATTTAGGCGGGAGATTTCAAATTTTAAAACTTAAAAAAAATACGTTATATTAAATATTCCTTTTTTATTCGTGGCCCCCTTTTTTCCTTTTCTATATTCGTTCTGCGTCCGTCACCACTCCACGCACAACAATCATACGCTCTCAACGGTAAATTAGGGTTTTCTCGTATATGCTACCAATTTCTAATTTTTAATCCTATTTCTAAAATTCTTCTACTGTTTGATTCAATCACACAGATTAACTGCCGATTACACTTCGATTTCATTGAATCTGAAAAATCAAAGCCAGAATGGGCCAGATCCAGTACTCCGAGAAATACTTTGACGATACCTTCGAGTATAGGTAATTGATTACTGTTTTTGTATATTTTTGGGTTAGGTTTTGATTTGTATGTGTATGTATTTGTTGTTTGGATTTTGAGGTTAATTTAATATGTTTTGAAATATAAAATTTTCAGGCATGTTGTGCTTCCGCCAGAAGTTTCGAAGCTGCTACCGAAAAATCGTCTTCTTTCTGAAGTATGTTATCCTGTTTATCATTAGCCGTGTTTGTATGAATTTGTTTTGATGCGTAATAGATTATAATTAAACTGAATCATCTACTAATTAGGTTTTGGTACTTTTGTTATGATCTGATGGAACTTTTTGCAAATTATGTGATGCAAAAATGTATATATGATCGTAATTGTTGGAACAACATCAGTATTACGGTCTGCTACCTTGAATATGTTACTGTTATTATTGGAGTATTTAATTTCCATAGGTTGAAAACCATTATACCTTCACTTTAGTTGATTTTTATTTCCAAAAGCCTGTAAGAATAATTTTTTTTTCCCAGTACGTATGTTTATTTTAGGTTTGAGGTTTTAAATTTTGAAGTACCTCTGCGTGAAAATATGAAATAGCGGGGTTCTCTTGTCTTTTACTACTGTTTTTTTTATGAAACACAATAGTCTATATGCCTTACTTTAGGTTTATGTCACCCGATGCATTGTTATTATTAGAATCATATCACCTTCTCGATCAACCGTAATGAGTTGAAAGTGGATGGCCTTACCACAGTAGATTTGTTCAGCATAAGCAATACATGAATACATACTAGTATATTAGCCTACGATACAAACGATATGTGCAAGAATATATGTATCCACAAGCCTTTGTGCAAGCACTATCTTAGAATCTTAATTCTTAAGTGCTTCCCAAGACCCCAACCAAGTAGTTGTAGGTGTCTGTAAGATTGCTGGTTAAAAAAGATAATACTCCATATGTATTACGAAGTACATTAGTTTATCAAAATTCAGGATGATTTATACGTTCAAAGTTCTCTATTGATGACTATTGCATAGTGAATTCCATAAGTTAATCTATTAGGAATATAAACTGCTAGGAATTATTAGGTGAGTTTAAGCAACATCCAGAATCACTTTTTGCTGGCCCAAAAGTTCCGTTTATCTGTATTATTTACTTCACCCTTAATGTTATTATAAACATTGGTTTTCCTGAATCCTGACAACTGCCCCTATGGACATGAAAATTATCTTGTTGTTCTCAGTCTAAAATTGATCTACATCCAGATACCTGCATTTTCTTCTCCTTATATGTTTGTAACATAGGCCATGCATACTTACTATATTCTCACAAGGTATATATGTTCATCTGTGAAAGCCTTTTCTGTTTTTAGATTGCTTATTGGTTATACCAGTTATTAAGTAGCACTTTTTTTTTTATCATTTTAAGTTCAAGTTTTAATTTCACTTTTCTGATATCAATTTTATTGTTTCGTTGGTGTAGAGTGAATGGCGTGCAATAGGGGTTCAACAGAGCCGGGGATGGGTGCACTATGCGATTCACCGACCTGAGCCTCACATCATGCTCTTTAGGAGGCCTCTCAATTTCCAGCAGAACCAAGAAAACCAAGCTCAGGCTCAGCCAACCCTGGTTGCTAAGTGAAATTACTGGCATAACTTGATACCAAACAATCTTTTAGTATGAACCAACACTCATTTCCTCTAGAAATGAATGTTTTATATGTTTAATACTTTATTTAAAAACCGTCTTGACTAATATGTGCTGTAGTGAATTTATTCAATGCATGATCTATCGTTATCTAGTTCGCTGGTTTTATCATGATATATTATCGCAATTGTGCAACAGGAAATGATATTTGCTAAGTATATTTGTGTTGATGATATATGTTGTTTGATGTTAATGTCACTTGTTTAAGTAAATCTGATTTGTGTATAGTATTAAAAAATAAAAACTGTAAATCAAGGTTTTTGAGCCAACTAAATATATCATATTCTTGATTTTGGTTAATTTAGTCAACTAAATGTTATAAAATGTGATCAAAAGTATTATGTGCTCTCAAATAAATGGTAAAATGAATGACATCATGCAGACCATGAAGTGGCAACCATATCGGTAATACTGGTACTAAATACAACTGTATATATAACCTTTTAATATGATATTTATAGTCCGTAAAGAGGGATATATGAATGACATCTCTCAAGAAAAATATAAGATGTCAAAGAATCTACAATAGACCTAAACAATGGAGTTAGTCAGTTAAACTTCTGTATCTACTCTTACAGTCATACATAAATCATGATGTTAAACATCTGATTTTAGTCAAATACCCTTTCTTCAACGTTATCATAAGTACATTTTAACTGTTTTAAACAAGCTCTACAAATAATCAACATTTCTAATTTCATTGACTCCTGATTAAACCCGAATCAACAGCCGGGGTATGTCCTACAAACAAACTAACATGACCCATAAGCTTATCTTTCCTCGAAAATGTCGTGCCACATGAGCATCGCCATTTCACGTCCCCGCAATGTTTCTCATGTGTTCGTAAATCTGAAAGCACCGAAAATTGCTTTTGGTTACACCTTTTACATGCATACATCTTTGGACAGTGACTCCTTTTATAGTGATTCTTCATACAAATCATTGACTTCAACGGTTGGAACTTTGCATGCTTACGGTTCCATCTACACCCTTCTTGTGGGCACGAGTACTTTCTTGCTAATTTTGTCGATGTACTACCATTTATTGCAATGGGATTGGATAGAGCCGCAGTGGACTTGTACTCATCCCCATGGGCCCGCATGTGCATCCTCAAGTTTGCGTCTCGCTTGAACCCTTTGCCACACACTTGACAATAGTGTGTGTATTTCGCTAGTAAATCAGCTGCATCCATTTCGATGATGTCATAATTTATTGGTGACATTCTTTGGGCCGACCCAGACCCCGTTCCTTTATCTCTATCTCTTTCAACCTGTTTGAGTTTCTTTGAACCGTTATCATCATTTCGTGTGTTACACGTCACACTACCAAAACTATTCTCAACCCCACCACCATTCGACCACTCAAACATCACGTTTGACTGAGTCAATTGGTCAAACTCGAGCGTGTTGTCATGGTTCTCAACATGGTTAGCCCTAGGACCAATATTTTGACACGTAAACATAACATTAGACGCGATCACAATGATTTCTTGTAACAAACACGCGACGTTCTCCATGTTAATTGATGATGCATTAGAGGACATGGATTGAGTTTGCGTTCGTGCGTCAAACATGTTGGCGATTGAGTGAACATGTTGGGCTTTTTCTTTAAGTACTGACAAGTTATAGACAATGGATTCATTTGTTGCTGATTGTAAAGAGGAAGCAAGAACATCTTCATATGTGTTTGTGAAGCAAAAATTTGGTTCAGCAGCCATTTGGAAAAAGTGGTTTTTGTGAATGTTTTTGTTGGTGGGGTATATAAGGAAGTTTATATTAGTTAAGTGTCAATTTTATATGTTAGATTTTGATGAACATAAATAAACAAAGAGGAAGTCAACTATGAGGTTTAGTTAAACCCATCACCACTTGCCACCTTCCTCAGGTAACAACATTAACCATAGTCGTCACATATCATCTAATTTTATTTTGTTTAGAAGGTTTCATTGATAATTTAGAAGTTATATAATAAGCTAGGAATTATAATTGGAATAAAATAAATGAAGCATAAATAATGGTTTATTTAGTTAAAGTTGTTGTTAGCTAGCTAGGATAACTTTTATTTATTCTTAAAGATCAATATTCTCGTTACTAGCTTTTATATACTTCTCCAAAACTGGTGAAGAAACATGCCAGCATGAAGAAAGTTTGATAATTATTTATCAAGCCACATTGCATTAAAAAATATTTCATTTTTTTTTCAATTTTGGTGAGAATTCTGTTGCTTTAATCGATAAAAGATAATAACAAAAGATTTTTTTTTTGGTTGATGCGAATTGATGGATATGACTGCATATGGGAATTTAGAGTGTTGGAAAAGGGATAATTGACTAATTGTGTTATAGTTTCATATATCAAAATAATGATGGTAAATGAAAGGGAAAAACAAATGAAAATTTATCAAAGAATGTGAGGTATAATATGTAATATGAAACTAGTTTATCATAAGCAAATGAAAGTTTATCAAAGTTTATCAAAAACAAATGAAAGTTTATCAAAGAATTGATGGATATGACTGCATATGGGAATTTAGTGAGTTTTATGTCTACTCCCAACTTTTCTTTTTCATATGAAACAACTTAATATTACTTGAGATGTGATCATATGGAGGGTCGGGTGTCATTCGATCAAAAGGGATCTCCGATTAGATTTGATCTTCAAAACAAAAGTTTTGTTACTATTAGAACTTATTATTATTATTATTTATATTTATATAGGCGTATGTATAATTAAGTAATGAATGAAAGTAAATTGTTCCTATACTAATAATAATATATTTAATCCAAATGTACAATAATTGATTAAAGTTAGATATTTGGCAAAATATAAATAATAAAACATCCAATAGACTTGCTGTAATCGTTGAAAGAATTTAGTGAAAATATTACTAAAATAGGCTTCTTTGTTAATTCCTCTAAATGAAATAAAAATGTAAATGATATTTTAATGATGGAAGCTATTGAAGATTTTGAGTTACGTCAATGTCCACGCGTTATCACTCTTATCTTCTTTTACTTCCAGAAAATCAAAATTATTTTAAAAAAAATCACAATATATAGAGTAGAATCGAGGGGAGGTAAAAAATAATCACAAAGCCAACATTTACTTGACAAAAAAAAATAAGGTATAACACCCCTCATTTTATTGCCATTTATATATACTATATCGAAAGCGTTAATTCAAATTTTAACTTTGAAAAGCTATATCATTTAATATACTTATAAAATCAAACTAATTTAAACAACAATTTATCAACTTGGAGCATTATGTACAACAAAAGTTAACACGAATTTATACAATTCAAATATCAGAGTACACGCGGGTCGTCAAACATTCCATCATTTCCAAGAACTTCCTGCCCAGCCCCAATATGTCCCATCACTTATACCCTGCATGAAGGACTGTGGTGGAATTAGCATAACGCTAAGTGAGTGAAACTATAATCAACAGCCTAACTTAGCATAACAACTTTGTTTACAGCAAATCATAGTAAACAAATAACATTATAATATATCAATAGTTCTTGGGGAAACCTTCAGTCAAGAATACCAACAGTAAACACATAATATTAATGAGATAACATCTCAATAACACAACATATCAATGAGGATCGGTGACTCTTGAGATATCATAATACCCGGGGATTCACCAAGAGCACTTACCACAATCTGTAAGGCCAATACAGAATAGACCGATAGTTTGGTACTAATCTCATACGACCTAATTTCCTATTAACGATAAGTACAAGGAAATTCCTGTCGTCTTACAATAGTAACCAAACCCAACCAATAAATTGACCTCAATACTGATGCCCGAAGGCCAAATATCAAGTGATCACATATTCACAGAATCAACCAGATCAACAGATCAAACTAAACAGACTATCAACAGTATTATTACTATTAAACCAAAATCATCATGGCAAACCAAAAACAGTAATAATACGTTTACCCGTTGTAACCAAACTTGTTACAACTAAGTAAAACTGAGGATTACAGATCCACTCACCGACATCTCAGTTGTCCACTCAGTAGTCTAATGTCACTGAGTCTTCTCGAAATCTGAGAATTCAATTCAAATATAAGTTAGTAAATTGTCTCATCAATACATAGCTTATATTTATAATAAACTCAAGGAACTACACATTATTTGCATAGAGATACCAAGTTCCTAATCGTCTCTCATCATTCATAACATACCTCTTATTATCTCATGTTATGAGTTTATCAATGTTATAACACAAAACAAATTATTGAGAATCATATTAAAAACAAGAACTGAGTTGCTGTTCAGGAGGAATGACCCGCCGGCTGGGGTCTAGGACCCGCCGGGTCTTTGGGTAATTCAGCCGAACCCGCCGGCTAGGGTATAGAACCTGCCGGCTTATTCTTCATTACCTGCGATCTGCAGGTTTAAAACCCTGTTGTCCAATCCGAACCAACCCCCAAATACCACACAACTCAAGCTAGAAATTGATGTTATACATAATTTTACATCAAACAACTATCATATATTATCACATAACACTTTCAAGTTTCAATTTCAAATTAATCATCATACTTTCATCAAATACCCCAAAAACCCATTTCTAGGTTTATATGAAAATCGAAAATTAACACTTATAACATGCTTATGATGATGATGGAATGATTAATCCATGTTATTGAAACTTAACTCATATCAATTTACCCTTTTGAAACCCTAAATTCGGATTATAATCAAGAACACTTAAACCTCTAAATTCTAGGGTTCATAATTCAAGAATTTGAGACTTGCAAGTTGATTAGGATGATTACAAAATGATAATCCATGGGTTTGAAGCTTGAATTCAAATTATGAAGCTCCAATTTGATGATTTCTTCATGTTTTGACTTAGGGTTCTTCATATGAAACATATGTATGTTTTGTACGTATGTATATGTAAAGATATGATGATTTTAACCGACTCACTTCTGTGAGTGTAATATAATTGTGTAATATTAGTTCCCCGTACTTATCATTGTCTGGAATTTAAAAACTATTTACGGGGAAACATTATTTTATTTTACCGTCAACTAAATTAAATTAAAACAGTTAATAATTTATTAACCACAATAAATTATTTGACTCTTTTACCCATTTATTTTCAAATAACAAATGAACCTATTTTATGACACATTATTCACAGTCAGAAAATATTAAAATACTACTAGACCCGAGGAATGGATGTTACATAAGGAGTTAGTAAAATAAATAGGGAATTGATAATATCATCAGTAAGATAGAAACTGTGTATTTATTGAAGAAAATAAAGTTTTCATATTTAATTAAAATTATAATTAATATACTGAAGTTTTGAATTTAATTCAATTAAACATTCATTTTATTTGTGATGTATTAATTATGATTTTGGATAGTAGGAAAACTTTGAGTTTAATAAATAACTTAACCATAAGATGTTGAGTCACTGATCGTCAAACTCAAGATGGTCGCTGATCTCAATAATCAAGGGGGAGACTTAGATAATGTCTACAAGCAGATTGTTGAAGTCATTAGTCGCTGATAAGCAAAGTCACTGATGGTGCCTTATTGTCTCAAGTCTCTGACCCACTTACTGAAGATCTCTCTATGAAGAAATGTTTCAAGTCAAGCTCTTGTTGCTGAAGTTTATGTTCGCTGATCTTCTATCACTCTGTGTTACTGAAAGAGAATGATGCTCAACTTTGTGTGTCGCTGATCATCATCAGCGAGAGCATCACTCTCTGTACATGAAGATTGATTCAAGTTGAAGATAATGTTGTTGAAGGTTTTCTTGTCGCTGACAGTATCTTAGACCAGTAGAAGAAGAATTTATAAAGATCAAAGACTCAACTATGTGTATCGCTGATACTCATCTATCAGCGAGAGTCTCCAAGTCTTCTTGAGTTCTCTCATCTGCTGAATAAAAGAAGTCGCTGAAGATTAGCTATTCAAGTCATTCTTTAGAGCATGTTAGCTCGCATCGAGAATGAGGAGAATTGATGTTTCTATCAGCGACTGCAGCATTAAATGCCGCATTAAATAAGAAGTCAACATTCGGCGTTACTACGGCGCAGCACGTGTTCCTCGTAACTTGAAAAGAGTAACGTGGAAGCTTTTGATTGGTCTATGGTACAAGGTGATATTTCCCAAGACAGAATGTCGTGCCATGATACATCACATCTCAACTACCTCTCCAATCAAGCAGCGACACGTGTCTATCAGATCCGGAAATTAAGGATTTCAATGTCTATAAATAGCGTAGTATGTTGTACTTCATTTTGTGTCGATACTTGTATTGTCACTTGTTTGTCAGTGACTAGTTTGTCTAAGATACAAGTAAACACCAGCGAGTAAACTAGTAGCGTGTTTGTCCACTACTAGCTTACTTCAGCGAGTGAGCAGTTAGCGTGTTTGTCCACTACTGCTCATCTCTTTGTACTAAGCTGTATTGTTTGATTTAGATTAGCTTTGGCTAATCTATTCCGCAAATTAACAAGAGATAAATTTTATCAATAAAAGAATTTATCTTTCAGCTATATGTGTATCAGCATTTGAACTGTTTGTCTTATATACATACTTGTGTTCATATTGTTGTTACCTTAATACGATTAAAAACTTGTTAAGCAAATATAACTCATCATAAAAGAAAAGAAAAGTTGTTAATTGTATTCAACCCCCCCCCCCCCTTCTACAATTAACTCACTGTTAACGATTCACAATCACTAATATAATAGTGATTAGGGACTCACATAAGAGTTATCAATATAATTTTCAAAAAAATATTAATAAAAATAATTTACGTTGGTTTATCTAAGTTTAATCGTACTAATGCATGGTTCATGTATAAATAACAGATGAAAATTGTGTCTGTTTTTGTTCATTAAGAAGATCAACTTAATCGGTGTGTCTGTTTATTTTTATATGCTAATATTTTAAACGAAAATTAACGAACACACACAAACACACATTTTACATTTTACATAATATTCAAAAGAGGCAGTGGAAGATTTGAAAGGTAAAACAAATTATGAACATGTTAGAGGTCTAAAAAGAAGTATTTAAACCTTATCTCTTTATATGAATTTATCTATATTTATAAAGATTTATGATTAAACAATTGTTTCATATAAATTTTATTATGTATTTTCTTCTACCCTTGTTATGAATGTATTTGACACAAGGATTATAGGAAATTCTAATAGATCGAGTTATAAGGTGTGTTTGGGCGTTTGACACACTAAATTTCAGGGGATTGTAAGAGATTAAAATTCTAGTTTTAAGAATCTCCAATTGTTATTGATTTGAAGCCCTGTTTGGTAACACGAAAAAGAGAAGGATTGTTAGAAAAATAATCTCATAGACTCACTTTTTCTATAAGCTATTTCGAGTGACTTCTAAAAAAATCACCAACCACTAGAATCACCAGCTACATTTTCCAACTCCAGCCACCAAACTTCAACTTCAACTACTTTGTTATCAAACACACCTTTTAACAGTCTCAATTCTCTATCACTGTTTGACAAAAAAAAAAAAAAAATACCGTAAAAGATATGATTGAAAAAGAAATAGTAATACTCCGTAATTCATAATCCCTTTTAAAGAAATTAAAAAAAATTCAAGATTTGAATTTCTACTTCAACTAGTAGTAATGAATAATGATATCGGTTATCTACTTTCAATGTATGGTGAGTTGGTGACGGGAGGAGTAGTGTTCGGGGCGTGCACGATTGCCAAATCCAATAAATGTTGAGTATTTGTTAATTTGCACGAATCGTTTAGTGCACGGGATATGGTAACACTGTATTTACAGTGTTTTGTGAGTTAAAATTCTGTGATGTGGTCACAGTGTTGTGGACAATGTTTTTAAATATTTTATTATTTATTTTATTTGTTTGTTTAATAAAGATAATTGAATAAATAATATATAAAAAACAAATAAATTAAATAAAAACTACATTTATTTCATTAAAACAAAAGGGAAAAAATTACAAAGTCCTAAAAATAAAATGCATAATTAAAACACACGATTTAAAAAGTCCTAAAAAAATACATAATTTAAAAACACCATTTTAAAAGTCCTAAAAATAGAAAATACAATCAAACACCTCCAGCCCCCGATCCCGACCCCGAAGCACCACCGCCCGATTCCATTTCATACGGCCATCCCATTTTCTCGCAAATTTTCCTTTTCTCCATTTCCAAAATGTACCTAACTTGGTCCGGTAAATTTTCGATCGGCATGGACAAGATTCGCAGTTTTGCCTCTAGATCCTTCGTCTCGTAGTACCCTTGTTTGTCGCTTCGCATGCCCTCGAATGTTGTCGCGAGTGATTCGACAAAAGAAGTACGGGAGGAAGCTGTTGAACCAGAAGATGATTTTTGTGACTTTTGTTTCCTAAACTTTCCTGCCGGACGTGGATGCGGATCGTCCCCAAATAAATCCTCATTCGGGTTTGGGGTTTCTTGCTCCGCTACTTGATCAAAATCCAAGTCTTCCAAACTCACCGTCTCACGGCGCTTGGGTACATTGCGTCTACCGATGACAAAACCAGTGGGATGAAACCACTTTTGCTTATCTTTCAAAAACTCCCACGCCATCAAGTTTGTGAAACTTTTTTGCTCGTTTTCCACCTTGTATTGATGGTAGCAACGGATCAACAAATCGTCGGCGCCTTCGCCACTCCTTTTTTAGTCGTTAAGCCGTTTATAAACTCCCTGAAATTTGTTGCAATCCGCGCTTAAAGAACGTCATTTCGAAGACAACGCGTCTTTTCCGCGTATGAATGGTGGATTGCGGGAATTGTAGGAATCCATCACGAGATACTAAAAAGAAGACCCGTCTTGGTCAGTGCCACGTTGGGAATTTTTGGATACCGAAATTCAACTTTGAGCCAAACGAAGCTCGTCCTCGGATGTCCAAAGGTTGCGGTTTGTAAATACTTTTTTGGTTTTGGTCGGGGAGTATTTTTTAGACTTTTTCCCTTTCCCTTTTTTGAGTGCCTCGGGCGTCGGAGTTGTTTCTTCAACGGAAAAAGCGTCGGGGGCTTGTTGACTTTGGCGCCACAATGTAAACTGGTGGTATTCCTCGGGTGACATTTGGGGTGGTGGCGGCATAGGACGTGGTTGTTGGTTGTATACGGGAGTGTATGGGGGTTGGTTGTACGCGTATGGTGCAAAACCTTGGAGTGGTGGGTTGGAAGATTGTGAATTTTGTTGCGTCTGTGGTCGCTCCCAATCGTTCGTGAATGGGTTCCAAGTGGATTGTAAATGATACGGGTTGTTTTGGTTGTTCGACATTGTTAAAAAAATGGGTGAATTATATAGATTTTTTTGAGAGAATTTGAAAATGTTTATGATGTTTGAAGTGTGAAAAATGAGGTTGTATTTGTGTTGAATATATAGGAAAAGAATTAAAAAAAATATATTTTTTTTTTCAAAAAAATCCGTCATTTGGAACGGCTAGTTTAAAAATAAACTTTTTTCTTTGTTTCTTTCAAACGCTCCTCTCAAACGGTTCAAAAAAATAATAATAAATAATGTAAAACGTTCCTCGCCACAACGTTTGAAATAGCACGGCGGCCGAAAAACGCCGACCCGGGGCAGAAAAACGCCATTCGACGGCGTTTTTGGCGAAAAACGGTGACGATTTTGAACCCGCACCGTATACTCTTATATGAACATTCCTAGGTGGGTCCTACTCCTACTCTTTGAAAAACATGTTTTTTTTCTTCTCTTCTTTTCTTTCTTTCATAATTGCAAAAAATAAACATAAAAAATTGTTATTTTTATTCGGATATACAAAAATATATGACACGTACAGTACCAATTTCACACAAACATAGGTGATGTTAAAAGCAATTAAATGACAAATTGTGATTAAATAACAACTTTAGGAGGTTAATAATATAAGGCTATCATCTAACAATATAGACCTAAAAATCTGTCTAACAATATATACTTATTGACATTTGAGTTTCATTGATTCTCTTTCTTAATCTCAACCCAAACTTTGTACACATTTACCAATCTCCTGTTTAGGCGTACTTTTAAACTTGTATTATAAGCACAAATATCACTTCTCATACTATAAATATGTTTTAAGAGTTGCATTTGTTAAAGTTCGATTTCTATCGATTGATTCTTATTGACTACTCTACTTGTTGTTTTATTATTTTGTCAAATCAAATGTTTTATTATATATGTTTTCCTTTTAATTGTTAATATTATTTATTATATATTTATTTATAGTATATGATATGATATGGGGATACTTTAAGCTCGACATTGATGTAATACATTACACAATCCCGAATATTTGGCATTTGGTTTATACTTTTAATAGTACATCTTTTATAAATCAAATTTTCTTAGGCCCATTTAAGATTAAGCCCATATTGAAAACTTTTTTAGCCCAGAGTGTTTGTTGCAAAAATGCGTGGTTTAAGCCTCAAGGCCCCAACGAGGCAACGACTATGCTTATGTTTATTTTAATCTTTTCTCTATCTTCTTAAACTATAGTAGTAATAATAATTCCATTTGTTTTTATAAAATAAAATTCTTCTTCGAGATCATTATTATTTTGTATGACTTTACTTTAAAATTTATGACATGTATTCTATGTTTAACAAGAAAGCTCTATGAGTCATACTGTTTAATACGAGTAGTATGTAAAATCTTTATATTGACAGGTTTATAAGATAAACTATAATTATAATATACTTAGACAATGATTAAAACAGGTATAAAATTGCTAAGAAACTCAATACAAGAAATAACACTTATTTGTCAAGTTGGGTATATATCTAAATTTCGATTTATTTTGATATTGTAGACAATTTAAAACCACAAAATATCACATTTTGTTGCCAATTGGAAAAAGTAAGTTTATGGTCGTCATTGTTTAAGGCCTTAAGGGTAGTGTTTGCTCAAGTAAGTTTTAGGGTCATGTTAAATTAAAGTACGTTTTGGGATCGTATTGGTTTAAAGTAAGTGCTAAGGTCAACCGGATTCAAATTAAGCTTTTGGAGTTGTATCGTTCTTATCAAATTATTGATATAAATTCTAGCATTTTGCTAGTTTTTTATTTATATATATTAGTGTTAAAAGAATATTTGATCTTTTAGAGATGATTAAAAAAATCGTTTATAATGTGATGCTTTAAAAGTAAAAAATAGGCCAATGATAAATACAACTACTTTTTTTTATGGATACAACAATTTTATGCATATATATATAATGTACACTATTATTCATATCATTTGGTGTATATACATCTAAAAATTTGATGTATTTATCAACATAAAAAAAAATACAGATATATTTTTTATAACATTACACTGCTCCGTAATTTTTTAGTGAATAATTTTGGAAAGTATAGATAGATAACAAAAAAATACACGCTCTAGTCTCTACTACTTTCTATCTGGTAGCAAAAAAAACATAGTTTCGTTCCGGATAAGATAAAAATCATCAATGGCGTCTCCGGCAGCAGCAAGTTTGTCATGGAATTCATCTATATGGCTCAACAACAACCGCGCTTTAACAACAACCACCCACGAACCCATCAGAATTTCCGATAAATCTTCAACTTTTGTTATTTTTGCTCAAAAGAAAGCCAGGAAAACACGCAAGGTACCACCCAAATTACTCACATTTTTATCAAATTGAAGTGTTTTTTTTATTATATGTTTATGTTAATTTCTGGTTATTTTTGTGTGAATGTATAGATAATTTTGATTGAGGATGTAACTGATGTTGGGAAAAAAGGGCAGCTTTTGGATGTGAAAGCTGGGTTCTACAGAAACTTTTTGCATCCTTCTGGGAAAGCTCGGATTGTTACTCCTGTTCTTCTCAAGTAATGTGTACTTTTTGGTTGGTTTTGTTGATTAATTTTATGTTTGTTGTGTCAAATTAGTCGAATTTAGCTAATTTTGAGGAGGGTTTTATGGATTGATTAGTTACTTGTATGATGCATGCCAGCTGTTTGTGCAAATGTCTGTTAGAAAGAATGTTTGGATTTGTTTGAATCTTGAATTGGTTAAACTCTCCTAAGGAACTGCTATGTGAATGGGATGGCGGATGACATAGCATTGTAGATTATAGGGCAAACTACACCATTTTTGCTATTGTATGTATTTTTTCCCCTGCTAATCTGCTTTAAACATTTTTAGTTTGATACATACAGTTACAAAAATCGTAAAGTTAGACTGCTTCTGGTGTAAATTTCCAAGTTTCCATTGATTACATTATGGCAGGTAAGAAAAACAAAACTCTTAAAGTCGTAACTGAGAAATCATTTAATTTTTATAATGTTCCTTGGTGTATGCTTACAGTTTTTCCCATTGAAGTCTTTATGTTGGAAATTCTTTATGTGCTTGTACCTTGATCCCTTATGAGTGGAATCAAGTAACTTTTGATGTCTCGATAGAATAACAATCTTCATTATCTTATGTTTCTCTTTTGCTCTTTCTCCAGGGAAATGAAGGTTGAAGAAGAGAGAATTGAGGCTGAAAAACAACGGGTATTTATGGGCTACCTCGTTGCCCCTGTTTTTATTTATAGCTGACCATAGGAAATATACAGCAAAGACGGAAGAAAGATTTGATAACATGTTATATAAATATAGAATTCTATATCATGTTATATACTTTTTGGTTATATTAGGCTAATGAATATATTTCTGTTTATCAGGTAAAAGAAGAGGCTCTGCAGCTTGCTCGAATTTTTGAAACTGTCGGAGCTTTCAAGGTGAAACGTAAAGGAGGGAAAGGAAAGCAAATATTTGGAAGGTTTGCACTATATATGACTCGATAAGTAAGTTGCTTATCCACAGCTACTTTATAATCTCACTGCCAACACAAATTCCTTACAGTGTTACTGCTCAAGATCTTGTTGACATAATCAAGGCACAACTTCAAAGGTAATCTTCTTAAAAGTTACTTTTCTTACTAAGGAAAATCTTCGAACTATTTTCCAAAGGTTTGAGTGTCTAAAAGTTTGTTAATTTTACCCAAAGTTCAATGGCATGTATCAACCGTTGAAAGTTTCTATTGTATGTTTCAACCTTTTAGGGGTTTGGATTGTATGTATGATGCATTAAAGTTTTAGTCATTGCTATTGCATGTCTGACCTTTTCTAACTTGTAAACTAGTAACATACAATAGAATTTTGGGCAAAGTTTTAAGAAGTTCCAGATGTTTGGCCCATGTTTCATTTGTAAGAAGGTAACCAAGTTTCAAAACTGAGTGGATAAAAAAAACTTCCAAAACATTAGACGATATTGATTTATGGAAATCTTACCCCGTTGAATTGATGGCCTGGCAGCTTAGTTGTCGGTGACGTTGACTATGGTGTCTGTTTTTTCCTAATGTGGATTCGGTTCCTGAGAACTGATTAACTTAGAAACTTACCGTAAATAAGAAACTTCTGAAACAAAAATCAACAAAGTTAATTATCTTTTAACAATTTGCTCTTATTGACAATTGAATCACGAGCTATAGACTTTCAGCTTCTTCGACTAAGAGGTTTATTATTTTGTTTCTGAAAGTTTACTTATGAGTGCTATGATTATTCGTGCTTGTAGGGATATCGACAAAAGAATTGTTTCTCTACCAGAGATCCGAGAAACAGGAGAGTATATTGCAGAGTTAAAGCTCCATCCTGACGTTAGTGCTCAAGTAAGGTTGAATGTATTTGCCAACTAAGAAATGATAACACTCAACCAATCAACGTCTTTACTGAGGTATGTCAAGGAACGCTCACTAATCTATTCATCTGGGTTCTATATCACTGTTTGTTTATCAAAAGTACTTTTGTCTATAGACCATAGTTTCTGCTAATCTATTAATTTGGTTCAAAGACGAACACATCGTTAGGTAAAAGACCAGTTGTTAGCTTATATGCTAGAATTGGGTCATTGTATCTTGTGTTTTATAACACACATACGTATTGAGTGGTTTCTGCAAATTGGTACAATACTTTCTTTCTTTTTTAATACCATAGGGCCTTTAACCTCCCCGTATGAAGGTTAACCCATCAACCGAGAGGTTGCAGGTTCAATTCTCACATAGACAAATGTGTATGTAATGTATGCCTTGTATATAGCATGTACTATGTAGGTTAGGATGTGTTAGTGTTTCCGGTATATAAATTACTAATTAGTTTTTATTTTTTTATGCAGGATGGAATATATGTGAAAATAGTTTTAGAAATTGCAGATAGAGCTGCCCATGTTCAAGATTAATATTTTTGTTTTGTTTTGTGTTATGTGCTCACAATATAACATTGGTATGTACACACCCTTAGCCTTAAATTGTTCATTTTGTTAATTAGTTAATTCTAGTGAAATTCAAGAAACACTCATATATTTCTTATATACTATTGGATATTGTATCACTACCATTAAAGCCAATCATTCATCTTTTAGACCATGACTTCATGAGCAAATAGGTCCATTACCTTTTACAAGCAGACATTTCCATTTATGGTAATGCTTCCAGAAACCAGAAACCTCAAGGTTTATCATAGCAAAATGAATGGGTCGGGTTGGGTCTCGGGTCTAGATGGGTTTGGGTCTAAATGGGTCCGGGTCAAATGGGTCTTGGGTCGGGTCGGGTCATCGGGTTCATCAAACTTTTTTTTTTTTTGATTGAAAAATGAAAAAAATGAAATAAGGTGGGGAAAAAAATATTACTCGCTAGACCCATCCAAACCCGTTTGGTTAATTATTACACAATTATAGGTAGGTTATATTAAAAAACCCATTTAGACTCATCCAAAAAATGGGAAGGAGACTCAACAAACTCATCCCCTCCTAAAAATTAACCAACTTGACCAACAATTAACCAATGAGTTTAAAATTGTCACCTCTAGTTTATCAGAACATTGACACAGTTTTTGAGGTCTCAATTTGCACAAACATAACCCTCACATAATTTTAGAAGACCACTAAAAGCAAAGGAAATGATATGATCATATGATGTTATTCTTCGATTTTTCACAAGTAGTGTAAGACAACTTTTCATCTAAGAAAATGGCTCATTAGAGGATGTTATTGTGGTTAAGAGGTCATGAACTCTTGAGTTGAAAATATTCTTTTATTGTCTCTTGAAAACCCAAAAAGTAATTAACTGATATCCATATACAAAACAACTTAAATGATTTGTTGTAGTCTATCATAAAAAGAAAATTGGTCTATATATAATAGGCACCAAGTTATGGTTCGGATTAGAGGGTTAGCTTCGTTTTGAATGAAAGGACAGTCAGATTATGATCTTAGTTGTTGATATCCTTGATCAACAGCTCAGATCCGCAACAATGTCTTTTACGTAATATGTATTGCTGTTAAGGTGCAACGAATTAGTACAATTGATCAAAAAGAATCAACACCGGAGATCGGCTGCCCCTCCTTCCCTTTAAAATGCCGATGCCCCTCGAAACCATATCGTGAATTATTTGATCTATTATAGTCGATAATAAAGTCTATTTGGATTATTGTCTTCTTAACTTAATGATTGTAAGAAAATATATTTTTAAACTAACCTTATCATTGAGATAACAGATAGAAACTATATATTAAATCCTCAATTGCTTAGCCTCTTCGATAACCCAAGTGTCCAAAAACAGTCTATTTATGAAATTAAATAAAATTCGTAGTCAATAGAAAAACAACATATCAATGTTATCCATTACAAAAGTAGACCCCCACTAATATCCACATTTGGAAACTTAAAAATAAGCTAATTTTATTAAATAAAACTCAAAGTGAATAAATAAATACACCCATTATTTTGCATCTTATCAAAAATTATGATTACTAGATGCTTGTCAACATAGAAACTTTCGATAAAAGCATGGATTTGTTTATTAAGTAAGATGCAAGTTCAAATTCTCTACAAAACCCTTTCAACCAATCACGAATTGGTCGTTTGACTGATGCTTTTGCACGACTAGCTCGTTCAATAATGTACGAGTAAACTTGATTCGTGACTTTTGCACATCAATAACTATCAGTCGATACATATAGAAAGGATGAGGGGCACATTATTTGCAATATTTGTTGTTTCAAATTTTTAGAGATAAAAGTATATGAATTATACGTATGGAAATATCATAATAAATAATCGTATGATCGATATGTAAGATGTCATTAAACTAAATGTTTTGCAATTAATGTAAGCTCAAATATATGCAATTTAACAAATTTCATCAAAGACAAATTCTTGCTTCCAATACGTTGGACTAACTTTGTTTCTATATCAAATATTATTGTTATTCTTATATTTGATGCTTTAAAAGTAAATGAAAATAAATATATTAAATTTGAGTACATATTTAAGTATTCAAAGAATTTAGGGAACAATGGAAACTCACGCAATGTTCCATGCTTAACCCATTCGTCAAAACGTGTACTTAACTATCACTTTAAGCACCATCCATGCTTAACTCTCTCCTACCCCAAAAGACCTACTACTATTTGTGCTTTAAAAATATATTCTAAAAGTTCAATCTATACTTAACCTTATATTTGTGCTTTATATATATATTCAAGGAGGGTTCAAATGGAGACCGCAAAGAAATTGAGAACTTGTGATACAATAGCGACAATAACCGGTCCCACTAAGAGTGATGTATGAGGGAGGTAAAATATTAAAATATAAACAATTGTATATCTTCTTAAAGGTAGATAGACTGTTTTCAGAATATCGTGACAGACGCATATGAATTTGTGTCAAACAAGAAATAGACATAACAATAACAATGATAGTGTGAAATTATTTACATGTAAATACGTGGAAATAGAAATGAAAGAAAAAGATTCACTAACGATTTCAAAATTACCTCAGTTATGTGCAGTTTGGAATTAAAAACATTACTAAATTGTTATTTTATCTCTATCTCCTTTAAATTAACTATTTAATAAATAAATACATAATTTCATGAATGAGAGATTATTGTTGATTAGTTCTATATTGATCGGAGGGGTCAGATACAAAAAAAAAAAAAAAAAAAAAACATAAGTTTTAAAAAGTGTCTAAGAGATTCCCTAAATGACAAGTATAGTCCTTTCTACTTTCATTTTAATTCTTACGTCCATTATAAAGTTGTTATAATATTATATTTGATTGATCGAGTGGTATTTATAATATTAATATATATTGAATTGATAAGTGGTATGAAGGAATACTTGTAGTAAATATTGTTTGATGGTATTCAAGGAGATGTTATTATGAAATTTATGTTATGTGTTATTTTATTTTGTTTACTTTTAGACTCAAATGTATAATGTCATATTGACGCAATTCAATAAACTAGTTATTATATAAATAAAAATCATTTATTTAACGTATAACGTAACAACTCATGTTCTGAAATGAACATTGTTTTGTTTTGTTTGTACATAGTGACAACTACAATTTGTACCAGAATTATTGAGTATTTAAGTTTATAAGAAAATGATTATAACTATAATTTAGATGGATATATACATTGAAACAACTAAATAATTGGTTCATTATTGACTTTAGGTTGTGAATTGTGTTTGTTTTTACGTTTGACTCTATAAAATTCATGAATCATTTCTTTACTATTTGAAATATTGGTAATTTTCATATTTAGGCATTTGTTATAAATAAATCCTTAAGAAACTATAAATAATATCATAGTAAATATTATAACATATACGCATGGGATAAGAAATAAATTTTTTAAGAAGTTAATGTAATGAGAATACAAATTAGTTACTAATTCGTGCAAGGTACAACTGAATTGTCATTATTGAAGAGGTATTATCAGTAATTTATTGTACTCCCTTCGTCCCGTATTTATTTCTCCGTCCCGTATCTATTGTTCAGTAATCTTTTTTGCAATATCCTAATTTAATGGTCAACTTTCATAAATAAAAAAGAATAATGAAATAAAGTTCATTTATGCCCTTAATTTATATATATAAGACAAAAATGTAGGTAAAAAGTTATGGTAAAATTGTCTTATTATCAAAAAGTAAGAGAGATGGTGATGTTTTTCTTAAACTGGAGGGAGTATAACTTTTTAGGTTGCATGAAAGGGCTCAATTATATTGAGAAATGAGAATCACTATTTCTTTATTTTTTACTAGTGTTAAACCCGTGCGATGCACATCTAACATTATAAAATGTCATAATATGTGAATCACAAGTCAAAATGATATATGAAATGGTGAAAACTTTCAGATTTTAAAAGGATTTTTTTATTGGTATTAGTGATGCTTTATAAATTTTAACCCCTAAAAAATAAATTAATAACATCATATTTTTTCCACAATATATAAATAAAATGGGAAGGTTAAAAAAAATGTATATTATAAATTGCATTTTTCTAGCTAATAAAAATTGTCTAGTCATTGTGACATTTCCGTTTCCTATAGTTATAATATGTTAACCTTACAACAATTGATAAACAATGTGTACATTAATAGTCTTTAGGAAAATAAATTGTAAGAATTACTATAACAATTTAGACGTTTTATTGAATAACTAATGTGCATATATATGCACAAAATATAAATCATTCTACAACAATCAAATATATAACTACATTATATATATTTGAAAAGTAATATAGAATTAATAGAAGTACACGTCTTACCATTCGCATACTGAATTGTAATTAAGTTGTGTGAGATTAAAAAAATAGAAAAAAAATCTTTAAAAATAGATGATGACCTTGATCTGCCTATCCATAAAGCTTGTATTCAGTAAACTAAATAATAGAAATTGAATTCCCTTAATTTGTAAGATGATAATAAAAAAATTTAAATTAACAAAACTTTAATGAAAGATATAATTACATTAAAAGTAAGTTCTCATAATTTACTAAAAGTTTATTTATTTTTTTTTTAAAAAAGAGAAAGTTAGAGGAATAAGATTTAAAATTAAAATGAAAAAACTAAAAGATTAAAATAGAAGGAAGAAATAGATTAAAGGATGTCATGAGTTTGAACTATAATAAAAAGTTATAAGTGTTATTATATGATACATTATTTTGAATTAAAATAGTATAATTTAATTTTATTAATTACCTTATTAAATGAAAATAGTTATAGTAAATATTACCTTATTTGGAATAAGGTTGTAGGAAATCCACATCATCAAGTTTTTTTTATATGGTGATGACACATAGGATTTGTATGATGTGACATGTATATATATTTGACAAATAATTAAGAGTCTCCTCCCTTAATTATAAAGATAGATTTATTTTTATTTTTACTTACCAATAATGCATACGATATTCCCTTTCTTAATACTTGAAAATTAAATATGGTAACTAATTAATCAAACTACAAAATTAAATTTAAATATCTTCGTTTCACATTTGTTATTGTATGAATATATATACCGAGTATCAAAATATATATTTAACAATGACTAATCCATTTTTTAACAATTTCTAAATATTATCCTGTCTCATCGCGCGGGTCAAACGCTAAGTCTTATCTAAAAGTTAATTCAATTATTTTGCAATAATAGTTGAAATTGATAGCTATATCCATTAAGGCACCATATTTAACCTAATTTACTAATTATGATCTACAATATTCTTACTAAATTTAATTAAGAAAAGTTAATATTAAAAGTTATGTTCATACGTTGTAATTAATTCAACCGAGTTTAAAATTTTAAAAATAAAAATCTTAACTATAACCTGAAGAGCTATAGTTAACATTAACTAATTAACTTCAATTCCTAAACATTATTCACTTAGTTCAGTATAAAAAAAATATTAAATCTATATATTCACTCAACAACCATGGCCCCAAAAATCAAAGTAACCTAATCAAGGACTACACCAAATCTAATCAACTACTAATTAGCCTTGGAATTGTTGATTTTTAGTTTACGTTCACGTTTACATTTAGAATTTTAGATTATTATTACGAGGATATAATGACCTTTTGTTCTAATTAAGGCTTTTTTAAATTTTGTTTTGTTATAATAAATTTATTATAAAATACAAAACTCGGCAACAATAAGTTCAACTTTTGCATTAGGTCGTCTTGTATATGTGCTTTTTTAACACATCTTATCTAAAGTTTTTTTTTATATGTTTCTTGTCTTAAAGGTACATACATTTGATGCTATTACTACCCCTTATATATTCACCTTATATATCTTTTGACGAAAACAAACTAAAAAAAAAAAGAGCTTGTGAACCTATCAAAATAACAACATATATCGTGAAAAAACATTTTTGTTAACAACTTAATAAATATGTCACATTAAAATGGATATGATAATAGAAACACACTTTTGATTTCCCAAGGAATGGATAAATGCATAAGTATATATATTTTATGGTATTTAATTTAGTATTTTGAATGGATATATTCATGTAGAAGAAAGAGTTGTTACATACTTATATGAGACATCGATGGCAAGAGCAATCTGTCATTACTAGTTTACTACCGCCCACCTTATCATTTGGACTCTCTCACTAATGCTGATTGTGAAGTATAATTAATCTTAATGCCTAATTTTTATTTAAATTTTATTATTAACTATTACATAATTAATATTAGGTACAGCTATCTATAAACAACCTCCAACCTTTCTTAACCTTTGTTCTTACTCTTTCATATAATCTACTTACTTTTTAATTAAACGTTGATGTTTTTGGTTGATAGGATTAAGTTAATTAAAATTACCCAAATTTAACCTCACAATGATGGCTAAACTAACTAGATATTACATTCTAGCATGTAATGGAAAACACTAATTAAGTACTAGATAATGGTAATTAAAAATAGTATATGGTTTTTAATATATACATGGATGGAGTTGGATGGAAATGGGAAAGGCATGCAGTTAGCCAACTCATCTTTGTTTTCCAACCATTTATTGATACAGACTGCCTCACCACTCACTCACTCCATGTGTGTGTTAAGAGTGACACAAACCATGTGTTCCTTTCCCTTTTTATTATTCTACACTCAAATAATACCTTATAATTTCTAGCTAATTCATCTTCAATTTCTCACATATTTTTTATATATAAGTTGCAAACACGTTAATACAACATGCTCTAACACTTTACTTGTTTCATGTTAGAAGCTAAAACACAACTAAAGTTAACCACAACTTTCGATTCGGTTATGGTGTGCTGGTATTGCCGAACGTACCCTAGTCATTCGGATCTCGTGTCATGCCATCTCTCTTTCACACACATATACACAATCACGCATTTGTTCGTTTGTTTAAGTGTGTGTTACACATGACGTGTGTTTCATTTCATACTCCGTTTGAGAAAAAAACAAAATACGGTACTGAAAAGATGAACGAAATAAATGAAGTTCAATACTTTTTTCCATGTTTTATACATGATTGGTTATGTATAGATGTTATCTTTTCTAAATATACATTTACTAAGGATAAAATTGTCAAAGTTTATTAAAAAAAATTTTAAATTAAAAAAGATGTTTGAAAAAGATAGATGCCCATGTATTACTCACACTATCACTCACTTTTCGTGAATGAAAGGCAACCCATGAAATGCATCATATCAACTATTCAACACTAACCACTTACTCAAAGTATTCCACACTCACTACCACTTCACACTACTTCAATCTAACTCAATTTGATTAAAATTGAAATATTTTATTATAATAACTAACTATTGTTTTATAAAATTAATATCGATTAATTATGAATCTTGATCGCTTATACTCAGTCGGAACTGATATCGTGTATCCAGACAAACAGTGTTTTGTGTATCGATTCAGAACTTGACAAGAAAAAACAACAAACAATCCGGACTTGCACAAGTATATACTCCTTTTTAACATTAACGTAACGTTGAATAATCGAAACTTAAGTAGAAACATGATGTTAGCTTTGTATAAGTAACTCAAATTGATGTTAATAATATCAAGTAATTAAGATAAGAATTTAAGACATGGAAGAATAAATCAGTTTTATAAAATTAATTGTCAACGAATAATAACAATTGAAAATGTAATGATATTTTCACATTTTGTATCCATGTATCTTCATTCTTCAGTATAATAGACCTTTTTTTTCACTTTCAGTAATGGCAATCTACTAAAGCCGGAGCCGAAAACACTAATCGTTGCTGCGACGAATTCGCCGTAAATTGAAACTTCGATTTCACATCATCAACAATATTCTCCGGTGGCGGAAAGTTAAGATCTAACGATAACATATTTCTCGACTTTTCGATGACGTCATCAGCGATGATGTTGTGATCGTTACTGATATTAATCGAATTCCGGTTAATTGACGGCGGAATTGGGCGATGTTTTCTCATGTGTCCGCCGAGTGCTTGACCGGATAAAAATTCCGATCCGCAAATCGAACATTCGTGTACTTTCGTTGATTTCTGATCGTTAATCGTAATCGTCTTTTCTCTATCTTCTTCTACAAGTTTCACTTCTTCTTCTTCTTCATGATGATCGTCTTCAACTGGAACTGAATTTGATTTCTTCTCTTCGACGTTAAGTTTCGGTTTCTTATGACTAGCTCGGTGTCCACCTAACGCTTGAAACGACGGAAACGTACGGTTACACGTTTTACACTCGTAAACGCCACGTAAGTTGCTTAACTTCTCCGTTCTCTGACGAATTTGATGCTCCGATTTCGAAATTGAGTGTTCTTCTTCAATTACCGGTGAAACACAAACACTCTGAGCTAACATGATCAAACAATTCGCCATATCTTCATCTTCTTCCGACGACGATAATTGATCATGTGCAAAATTGTCAATCAAACAGTCGGAAACAGGTACACACGGTTTCGAACGTTTCGTGCGCTTACCTCGCGCTCGATCGCGGCTCGTGAATTCCGTCATGAACTCCATTTCCATGGCGGAATTGAATTTGTGATTGTAAGGAATTGGTGAAATTAGTGAGAGGAAAAAAGAGTTGGTTACTGGTAATGAAGAAGGGAGTGTGAGATTTTGGAATGATATTTATATAGATAGTGAAAGGGTTAAAAGTGTAAATAGTGAAAATGTGGTGGATAGGAAGTGAGGGTAGTAAAGTGTAATTTCTTCAAGTAGTTTGTTGCCAACAATCTTTCTTGCGTTTTCCTGGGTAAATAATAAGGTGCTTTATAACAAAATCCCGGAGGCGTGAAACGCACGCGCCTTAAATGTTCCTCGCGTGCTATTTCATCCAATCTCCCTCCCCTCTTTTTTTCCTTTTCTCACATTTTGTTTACTTCATCCGTACCAAACTAAACATGTACATTTCTATTTTTATTTAGATTTAGATTTAGATAAAATAAAAATATTTATTAGAACTTATATTTTAATCCGAAAGACAATCTTCTATTCCAAGTTAATTATTAATGTTATATATGTATGTAACAAAATACTTCGTAACTGTTTACTTTGATTCTACTCCCTTTGTCTAAGTCAAAGTGTTCATTTTAACTTTACTTATATTTTTAAGATTTTTCACTAATCACATATCTTAATCAATCAAATAACATATATACCAACTAAAGTGTTGTCCAGACACTTATGTAGGACAACTCGAAATAGAAATGTGAACACTTGAGGTGGAATAGGTGGAGTCTTATTCATATAGTGAACACTTAGGTCACGTTTGATTCATAGAATTGATTGTAATTCAATGAAACTGATTTTGAGATCGGATTCCTTAGTTCGTTTGATTGAATTGTTGATAATGTTAGTATTAATCAAACTTCTTCTGCTAAAGTAATTGAAACCGTAAAAAAATCCGCGAGCCAAAAACACTTTCACATTTGAATGAAAATTAGTAACAAAGATGAACTTGAATACGTTCTAATTGAATTGAATTTGCGATTAAAAATATATGTGTACCAATTTCTTATACTATTATACTTTTAATCCACATTTCCAAATTCTTAAAAATGTATTAACTAGGTCTACCCTACCCATATGTGTAACCTAAATGGCAAAATGTGATATCTTACACATAAAAAAAAAAAAAAGTTAATCAGATACACATATCTTAAATTTGTGTGACGTTTTAAATGAATAAGTTTAACATAAGTGGATTATATAAAGGAGTTTGATTAATTAAGAGAATGCACGTTAAAGGTATGCTACCCCTTATTCACTCCATGTCGTCTTCATCTCAAAGGAAAGTACTTCTTATTCTCCCTACTAAATTAAATCCTACTCCGTATATATTAGGGGTGTGGGGATTGCTTATTTAATTATTTGCATATTTTCAGAGCAGAAAATCAAATATAAACACTGTATAAAAACTGTTTATCTGATCATTTGTTTTAAAAAATCTATATATTCAAACACAAGAATCTATACACACTTATATTTTAAGCAGATGAGTACTTATAATCTTAAACACCCTTCTATTCCTTGTTTATATAAATGTAATAATCAATCCTTAAAACAAAATAAGAATATATATTTGTAAATCAAAATCAATTTTTAAATCTCACTTTCATAAATTTTGTGGCTGATCAGCCAATTGATGCAAGTTGAACAATATTTTCAACTGATATTCATTTGACAAGCACTATATAGAACCTAGCTAGGTAATCAAGTAATCATTATATTATTGGTTGAAGCACATCAGTGTTTATGTACAAGTAATCCCATATAGTTTGACGTTTTATATTAAATACACGTACATACGCAATTGGAAATTGAAACTCAGTAAAAGGTGTGACCATCCATAGTTGAAATTATACAAGAATTTACCATCTTCATGTTTTACCATGCTATAATTAATTTGACTTTAAATAATACAGTACTTTTTTCCTTCTAGCTTCTTTTTACCTTTTGATCAGATTCCGATACTAATTAATCCTATACCTTATTTTTATGTTGTAGTTTTAATTAAAACCATTTTTACTGCTTATTAAAGGTTTCACTAGGACAAAGTTGATTCTAAGTGTGTGTGGCATACATAGAATAGAATGGAGTAGAATATATACTAGTATTATGTGTATATGGTGTTAGATAGAAGGTGGGAGGGGAGTAGGGAGTAAGTGTGAAGTGGGGGTGGGAGGGTTTAATGAATGAGTTGGTTATGTTATGGGTGGTATAGAGTGTATCCACCATTACAATATTTACATTACTCTCTACCTTTACTTGCATTTTCAAAAACCTAGCTACTATACTTAGTATATATATATATAATTCATTCAAAGATTAATTTTCTTCTTCTATATATTACCCTTTCTCTCAATTTTAATTTATTACTTGGTATTAGAGTTGACAAAATGGGCGGGTTGGGCGGGTATGGGCTAGGGTCAAAACGGACATGGGTATAAACGGGCTCGGGTCTAATCGGGTGCGGGTCTAAACGGGCTCGGGTCATAGCGGACTATTTGAAAATTTCATAAAAAATTGTTCTAATTCACTAAAATATATATATTTTCCAAAATAAGTTAACATTTTTAACTATATAATATAAAAAATATAACATGATGGCCACCCATTTAGACTCATTCATGATTTGAGTTTTACCCAATTAAGCTCATTCCCAAAATTTTCTCAGTCCATAAGAACCCAAACTTTATGCCATTATACCCAGAATTGCCCAGATGTGAAGCAAATTGGCAGAATTTGTCAGCATTACTTGGTATTTTAGTATGTATCATCGTTTTATTAGGTTGATTTTTATGCTCACAAATTCTACTCTAATACCGAATATTTGTATCGATTAAACTAGTTAACATGCAAATGCATGTTTAAGTAAATTTATCATTACAATATATCAATGGCTAAATTGTGTATTATAGAAGTTGTGCGTCATGCATAAGCCGCGTGAGTTTTTGTTAAAAATAATAATTATAGATCGATTAATGTACATCTTGATATGAGTGTTAAGTTGCTTGCTTTGTTATTATCTCATAACTATATATGTAAATAAACCGAAAAACAACAAAATACAACTGCATTTTTCATTCTTTTATTCATTATTAGGATTAAGATTGTTTGTGTACGGGCGACGATAATTCTATCATTCAAATTTATAGATCCACCATAATTATGCATTAACAAGTTATACAGTACAACCTGTTAATACATAACTATAATAGATTTATCAATTTAGAAGGTGGAAATATCATTAGCCTTTGTGTATAGTTATCCAGAATGACAAAATGATGTGCATGCATTATATATGTGAGCTCACCTTCTTCACTTTATTTATTCTTTTAGTTTACTTTTTTTTTCTCCAAATTATTAAAGGCAAAAACAAGTGCAACAAATGCAACTACATATTTGCTTTTGGCAGTTGTACATGAAAAAATTATGTGCTCGATAATTATATTTAATTTATTTAATTCGATAATTAAAACATCAATGGATCATACTAATGCATCATCGACGGATATTACCAGAATAATTAATTGTAGATTAATTATGTAGAGAAAAATATAATTGGTGATTATAGTTGAGGGTTTAATTCGTAAATCTTGATTAACTTGTTGGACAAGTTTAGCCTACTTATAAATACAAGGGTTAGAGATCAAGATTAGGTTAATACACACATAACCCTAAAACCCTCACAAGTTCTCTCTCCCTCCTCTCTCTTGGATCCGGCCGAAAATCCACAAACCCCAAAACCGAACTTTCAGTTTTGGGTTATTCGATCCATACGCACTCACGTGTGTATCGTTCTTGATTTGGTTTGCGCGTTATTACTAAGTTGTAGTAAAGATAACGTATAACCAAGAGATAAACGACTAGCGGTTATATCCATAAAGATGACAATTATTGGTACGAACGCGTTGGCACCTCCGAACAAGAAACAGAAGACTGATCATACCGAGCAAGTCACTGTAAGTGTCCTTTCGTCTTGTCGTATTTCGTTTGATTGATTTAACACAAGTATTTGGATCCGCGGTAAATGGGTTTAATATTGTTTTATTATTTTCCGCATATTAATGATTTAATATTTAATAAAAATAACCTGCAAAACCCATCAGTGGTATCAAAGCCGCTTATACTTGATTAAATCATCAAAGATATGTGATTTGATTAGTTTGATCCATAGGAAAATTGTAAAAATTGTTTTTGTTTGGTTTAATATAAATCGATTTATATATATTATATGTGTATGTCATTTTTTTTATATAACTATTGTAATTGTATGTGATACAATAAACCTAATCTTGATTGATAGGGTTTTGTGAACCCTAGTTAAGTCGATTGGGTTTAAGGTTTTGGTGATACTCACCTTGGTCGAATCCAACCCAACCCCTATTGGGATTTCGGTTGTTGATTTGCTAAGAAGGATTTTGAAGTATAGTCTCAAACCTTAAGATAAAAACAATGTTAGTTTAATTAATTAAATACAATTGTTATTTTTAATTTAATTAGATGGATCAAACAAAGTCATGTATGTTTGAAAGTTAATGTTGATTAAAGTTAAATTATAAAGATTAAACATTTTGGCGCACCAGTTATTTTAATTTATTGTATAAGAATGAGTTTGCATTTATTTGCATGTTATATGCAAACCGATTCTTATAATTGCCAAAAGTTAGAATCTTGTCCATGTGACATGTCTATGGTACATAGCCAAGCCAACGGCCAACGGCCAAATATTGTTTTTGATGTAATACGGTATGAGGAGGGCTGTGTGCCAATTTACAACCTCTTTTGATTATGTAATTTTTGTTTTAAAATAGATAGGTTAGACTAGTTTATTTTAAATTAAATGTAATCAAAAGACAAACAAGTGGAGCTATTTTGGAGTATATGAAGCAAGGAGCTTATTTGGATGTAAACATCAAGTGGGAACTTTTGGACTTCATCAACGCCAGAATTGTGTCATGTTTGTCCCATAGGGAAGGACCGTTTAATTCGTGATGGCTCAGGAATTAAACAATTAGTTTTGGTTGGCTATGTTACCGGTTTTATGTTTTATTTATTATTATATAAATGCGTGGTTGTGGTATGTTTAAACATTGAACAAATGACACAAACATAAAACCATTGTTTTAACATTGTTAAAACATAAATTTTAAAATAGTTATTTGATAATGTTTTAAAAGTGTTTTAAATAAAGACGTATTATAAATCGATATGATTTATATATAAAGCGTATATATATTTTTAAAAGGTAAAATATATGTTTTAAAAATTGGTTATTTAAAACTAGAAAATATTGAGAACACGATTTAATTGAAACGTGAAAGAACCCTATAAAATTAAACCTAAAGCATCCTCCATAAAGAGACATTCATACCGACCCCAACTCCATATCCTTTGCCGCCTCCGCGGGTGGGTATGGTTACACTTGGGTTAGGGTGAAGTGTGAGAACCGCGATATCCACTTGAGAAGATGGCCGGATCTCCACAGTTTCGATATGGTACGGTTTATTGGTGATTCGAGTTGAGAACTTCGCCCAAGACGCGTGATGAGGTTAAACATGCCCGGCTCAACCGGAACCTCATAAAGTCTAGAAGTTGTAGAAATACAATTGATGAACGCGCCATCTACCTAAAAGCTATTGCTATGTCATTGCAGCCTTCGTTGAGGGCATACAATAGTGGAATGCCGGGTCCTGGGTAAATAAGTTAAATTTAGGGTTGTTTGATTTATTAGAAATAATCAATACTGAATTATGAATTTGTTTTATTTACTGTAGATGGCAATTGTGACACCCAACGATTTAGGGTTACTGATTAACTTGCTAGAAACCCTAATTACATGTGTTTAGTTTAGTATTAGGATAAATACTTGTAATTACTTGTAACTATTTGTATATTTATGTGAATATACACTTCCGTAATTGATTTATATTACGCTTACGTAATTAGTGTAATTACGCTTACGCAATTTGGTGAAATTGTGCGAAACAACCAGACGGAGTCCGACACGGTATAAATACGGACGTTGGTGAATAAAATATTAAATAATATGAAATTATTTAATAAACTCAAAAACTCGTAAATATTATGTTGATAATATTTAACACGTTAATTATATCGTATAAAGTAACAAAAACACGACGAAAACGCGCAGAACGCGCCCGACAATCGAACGAAAGTCAAAATACACTTTAGAATTTAAAATATATCATTTAGTATAAAACTATCAATTAAAATATCGTGTCTCTAAACAATAACGAAAAACGTCCAAATAAAACGTCACGCGATTTAGAATCCGTAAAACGCTAACGCAAATCGAGGCCGGTAAATAAACGAAACGTTTTATAAGTATTTTCAAGTATTTAGAATAAATATCTCAAATGAAATTATCAAGATTTAATTTTTATTTAAAACGCGTGCTTAAAACGATTAACGTATATATAAACACCGAAACAAACGAGGAAACGAACACCGCGCGAAGCACAAATCGGATAAACAAGAAAATGACCAAAATACCCTTGGTGGGACCACATGGGGTCCCGCCACCCCATGTGCCACCTCCCACTCTTCCCCTCTCTTTGAACATGCAACCTCATCATGATTATTCTTGAACACTTACACACTCCATTTCTCACTTTACAAACACACTCAAACCCCTCTTTTTTTTTCTTTCTCTCAGCTCTCTCATTAATTCCATACCACTTCCCCTCAAAAACTCAGTAAGAAACCTTAATCATCATCATCAAAATTGCCATCATCATCATCATCATCATCATCATCATCATCATCATCATCATCATCATCATCATCTAAAGAGGAAGATCAAGAACAAGCTCAAGAACACCATCTCCTTCATCATCTCTTCTTCATCCTCATCATTCTTTGTAAGAATCACACTACTCTCTCCCTAAAATCAGTTGCATGTTGTTTATTTACATGTTATAAAGCTCATCTAACAATATTATGTTCAAATACCTTGCTAAAATACGTTTTTATGATTTATATACAAAGATTACATAATCTGTCTACAAAAACCCAGTTTAGTAAAAACGTCAAATCTTGAGTTTTAAGAAAAGTTAGACGATGAATTTTTTTAAAAAAAATTGCGTATTGAAAAGATCTACAACTTTCATGTTTTACGTTTTTACTAGATCTACACGTATTTTTGTCTATAAGCTGATTTGTGGGACTAGTCTGTAGGAAAACAGAATCTGAACTAGGCATTGTTGTTTATTTTGTTTCCCTATGAAGATGAGACTTAAAATTCTTATAAAACTTATGTTAGATACTAGATACATAGAAGATCAGTTGGTAAAAATTGTGAACTCAAATTTGGACCAGAAGTTAGTAAGATCTAGTGGCGAACTAAACCGACAAAAGTCGAAAATATGAAATCTTGAAGTTTTAAGTTGCAATATAAAAACTGACACTTTTGGTGAACTCCGACATGAACCGACAAATTATTTAGACTCTATGAACAGAAATATGGGTTGGGTGAAAGTTTCGGGTCAAACCGAGTAAGTTTGACCAAGTCAACAAAAGCGGCCCAATTTTTAAAAACTTACTATATTTGGAAAATGGTAACAAAAATGGGTTTGGGTGATTTAGTTAGTAACTTAGACCAAAAACTAAATTTATAAAGTTTCCCGAATGAAAAACCGACACTTGATAACACTTGGGCTAAATATTGAAATCTGACCAGACCCTTAGTGTCGCATGACCTGCGACACTACCTAAGTTTCGCTAACTATGTCGCTACTTATTTTAAGAATTGATTTGAACCTGCGACACAAGGCTCAGTGTCGCTATCTTGCGACACTCACTGCGACACTTAACCTAATGTCGCATAAACTGCGACACTTACCCTAGTGTCGCATGACCTGCGACACTGACCCTAGTGTCGCTAAAGACAGAAAACATGAAACTTGTTTTTCACTAAAAATTGAACTTGGATAACAACTTATAACCACACATGATGCATACTATAACAATGTATACAATAACACAAACTCGATAATAATGTCTTAAATAATTATTATTACAAACTTTCACCGACGAGTCGTACACGTTTTTGATAAACAAACTTGAACAACTTATTTGGACATACTAGTTGATGAACTAGCTTTAGGTGGACATAAACCCCCCACCTACCTGATTAGCTTAAGTGGACATTAACCCCCACTTATACAATCGCTATAGATGGTCTTTTGAGACATCTACTTATACAACCTCATAAGTTTAGGGCATTAGGAGGTTGCACATGGGAATGAGAACACCCACTATTTGCTAATATTTGATACTTCTTGCTACCTGCTTAACTTTGGTGAGTTTCATAGCCCTTTTTACTGTTTTTCACTGGGGTGAGAATGCATACAACTGTTTTATAAACTGCTTTATGATCACAAGTACTGGCAACAACTTTTCGTACGGATTGCATGAGACCTTATGATAATCCACTAAAGTCCTCTACTTATCATAGTTCGTTAATATATGCGTGAATATTATTGGATAGTATTATCATGGTTTGACAAACCTCGTCCGGGCTAGTCGCGCTAGCCAACCCACGAGATCAATATTATTTGAGAATTAGAGGTGTATCGGATTAGTACACTTACCGGAGGCAAACAACGTTAAGCTCGAACTATGAAACTCATACAAATGGTATACTTATATTGCAATATGCAATACTTTTACTTGTCGTTGGCTAACGATACTTTTACTTATCATTGTTGAATGATGCAAACTTGTGAAATCTTGTGGATCATATTAGCAACTGATTACTTAAAAAACCTATGAACTCACCAACTTTATGTTGACCTTTTAGTATGTATTTCTGATGTAACCCGCCGCAGTAGGAAGCTTTTGGAAAGCTTAGATCGAGTCGCATTGTTTTCAAAACATCAAGAGATTAGATTGCATCTAGCTGTATTTTTGTAAATTCAGTAATGTATTAGGAATCTCTAAACGGTTTATGCGAACTCCAGATATATTTTGTAAACATTTGAATTATTGTAATGTAACTATTTTTCAAACGTCTCATATAAAGGTCGTTTGCTTTAATTTTTTTGTTGTGATATTTAATTTGATCGGCTCCCCCATGACACCTCCTACTTCCGCTACCACGTGTTTTGGGGGTGCGACAGCAATTAACAACACAAAACAAATACTTCTCCCTGGTAGTCGTCATGAGCGTTACAATGCATATTGTGATCTCAAGGCGCTTAGGATGGTGAAAGGGCAGTCGGTGAACGATTATTGGACGAACCTTAAAGTTGTCTTGGATCGTTTAAATGAGCTTCATTATGAAATCCCAAAGGATTATATTTTGCTAAAGTTGCTTGAGTCATTAAGTGAGGACTTTAAATCCTTTTGCTTGATGCATGACATTAATGACTAATCAACTATATCAAAGTTTTATAAGGATTTGTTTGCTTATAAGACGCAAAATGAGTTCAACATGGTATTCAAAGGTTTGAAGTTTGAAGATGATGATTTTGACGACTTGCCTAGCATTCCCTGCCCCACATGTGGGAAGGAAGATTTATGCGATTGTGTGCTTGATTTGGAGGATATTGAAATGGATGATAATTTTGATTCTGGTATGTTTATGATTGATTGTCTTATGACTTCTTTTGATTCTTGGGTATTAGATACCGCATGTGGTAATCACATCTGCAATACTTTGCAGGGTTTTGAAAGAAGTAGGAAACTGGGACAAGGCGAGCTAAGTTTGCGTGTTGGTGACGGAACAAATGTTGGTGCCAAAGCCGTAGGAACTTACAAACTTTCCCTCCCTACGGGATTAATTCTAGAACTTAATAATTGTTACTATGTTCCTAGAATTATTAAGAATGTAATTTCGTATGACTTGTTGGTGGATAATGGTTTTGATATTATTTCTAAAGGAAAGACATTTTTGATTTATCGCAATAATGTTTTTTACTTTAAAGCTATCTCCCAACGTGGTTTATATACTTTAGAATTACATTCCCCATCTAGTACAATTCTTCATATTAATGCTAATATTGATGTTAACAAAGCATATCTTTGGCATTGTCGTTTAGGCCATATAAATGAGAAGCGCATTGAAGAGCTCCATAAACATGGACTCTTGGACACTTTTGATTTTAAATCATTTGATAAGTGTGAATCTTGCATTTGTGCTAAAATAACAAAGGCACCTTTCAAAAGAATGAATGAAAGGGCCAATGACTTATTGGAAATCATACATACTGATGTGTGGACCTTTTAGTCATGAAGTTAGAGGTGGATACCGTTACTTCATTACTTTTACTAATGATTTAAGTAGATATGGTTATGTTTACTTAATGAAACGTAAATCCGAAAGTTTTGGTAAATTCAAAGACTTTCAAAATGAAGTTGAGAATCAATTAAGTAAGAAGATAAAGAAGCTTCAGTCCGACCGAGGTGGAGAATATCTAAGCGAAGAGTTTGAGCGTCATTTGAGAGATTGTGGAATTGTATCACAATTAACTCCTCCATTTACACCACAATGGAATGGAGTATCCGAACGTCGGAATCGTACTTTGTTAGACATGGTACGATCTATGATGAGTCAAACGGATTTGCCTTTATCCTTTTGGGGACTAGCACTCGAAACAGCAGCATATACACTAAACCGTGTACCATCTAAATCAGTTGTTACAACTCCGTACGAGTTGTGGTATGGTAGATCTCCAAATTTATCATACATGAAGATTTGGGGTTGTAGGGTACATGTTAAAAGACCTGTAACCGACAAACTTGAGTCTAAAACTGATAAATGTATATTTGTTGGGTACCACAAGGAAACTAGGGGTTATTATTTCTACAATCCAAATGAGAACAAAGTGTTCGTAACTCGTTATGGATATTTTCTTGAAGAGGATTTCCTTGACAAGAAAACTAATGGAAATAATCACCTCCTTGAAGAAGTAGAGGAAGAACAAATATCACATGCGGTGATGGTACCTATTCAACATGATGATGTTGATGATCAACATGAAGTTGTTGATGATCAACATGGCAATGTTGACACTACTTAGACACCTAGTCTTTGAAGATCCGACTGGATGCGTGGCGCACCTAGTAGATATGTCTATGTAATTGAAAATGATGGTTTGCAAGAACCAACTTCTTACAATGAAGCAATATCTAGTTCGGAATATGATAAATGGCAAGAAGCCATGAAGGCTGAGATGCAATCCATGTATGACAAGCAAGTTTGGGAACTTGATGAACTTCCACCCGGTGGTAAAACTGTTGGGTGTAAGTGGATTTTCAAGAAGAAAACTGACATGGATGGTAAGGTACAAACTTATAAAGCAAGGTTGGTTGCAAAAGGTTTTACTCAAACTCATGGTATTGACTATGATGAAACTTTTTCACCAGTAGCCATGCTTAAGTCTATTAAGATTCTAATGGTCATAGTTGTGTATTATGATTACGAGATATGGAAAATGGATGTCAAAACCACCTTCCTTAACGGGAACTTGACCGAGGTTGTGTATATGTCACAACTAGATGGTTTTGTGGATCCTAAAAGACCTAAAGGAGTTTGTAAACTGCTTAAATCTATTTATGGATTGAAGCAAGCATCTAGGAGTTGGAACTTATGTTTTGATGAGAAGATGAAGGAGTTTGGTTTCATCAAAAGTGAGTTCGAACCGTGTGTCTATAGAAAGTTTAGTGGGAGCGACATTACTTTCTTGGTTCTATATGTAGATGACATATTGCTCATTGGAAATAGTACTAATATGCTTAAAAGTGTTAAGTAATTGCTTAGTAAATGTTTTCAAATGAAGGACCTTGGAGAGGCAGCCTATATTTTTGGAATCAAAATTTTGAGAGACAAGAGTAAAAGGTTGATTGGACTGAGTCAAAGTACATACATTGACAAGATCTTGAATAAATTCAAGATGGATGAATCCAAGAAAGGGATGATTTCATTGTCAGCTGGATTGGTTCTTACAAAGAGTCAATGTCCTGAGACTGAAGAGGACAAGGAAAATATGAAGGGTATCCCATATGCTTCTGCAGTGGGATCTATCATGTATGCTATGTTATGTACTAGACCGGATGTCGCATATGCTATTAGTGTTACGAGTAGATTCCAACAAAATCCGGGAATCAAGCATTAGGGAGGTGTGAAGAATATCTTTAAGTACTTGCGAAGGACTAAAGATATGGTCTTAACTTTTGGTGGTGAGAAAATGGAGCTCAAAGTGATTGGTCATACTGATGCTAGTTTTCAAACCAGCAAAGAGGACTCTAGATCGCAGTCAAGTTTTGTGTTTATGTTAAATGGAGGAGAAGTAAGCTGGAAGAGTTCAAAGAAAAGTACTGTAGCCGATTCTACTACAGAGGCGGAGTATATTGCTGCAAATGATGCTGCAAAGGAAGCTGTTTGGTTAAAGAATTTCATAATGGATCTTGGAGTTGTTCCCAGTATCTCCAATCCAATTGAAATCTTTTGTGATAATATTGGTGTTGTGGCGCAAGCTAAAGAACCTAGAGCTCATAACAAGTCCAAACACATACTTCGTAAGTTTCACTTGATTCGAGAGATTATCGAACGAGGTGATGTGAAGATACAACATATTCCAACTGATGATAATGTTGTTGATCCGTTGACGAAAGCGTTGTCTCAAGCCAAGCATTACAAGCATGCTGAATTCATAGGCATGAAGTATCTCTAGGCTTATTATTATAATTCTTTATGTATTGGTTGAACAATTGAACTTATTGAAATTCAAAGAGATGTTTTGTTTTACGTTTTTCTTTAAAATGTTCAATTATTTAGTATGTTTTAGCAATCCATGGAATTGCGCATGACGGATTTCAAAATCTTCCATAGCCTACTCGTTGTCGTGGGAACCACAATGGGGTGATGGTGACTGTGAAATATTGGCCGAAATCTTAATTAGGACTTATAGCATTAAGGTTGTCAAAGATTCATAGGTATTTGATTTGATCAAATATTGGTTGACCCGCTTTGAGTGTAACTTCATGGACTTCTTCATAAGTTAACTCAAGTGAGATATCCTCATTACATGAGACGTTAATTGCATTCAATCTTAGTTAACATTGGGCTTAGGCACAGTCTAACATTACGCGTAAATGCGTAGCCATAACGGTTGGTTGCTGGGTTCAGTGGGAGCTAAGTGTAGAGTGGTTAATTGTCAAGATGGGATTTGCACCTCTTTTAATTAAGAGAGATATTGTTAGGCCTTTGATGGTTAAAACTGGAGAATGCGTGGCCGCGCTCGAAGAGTATTAGACTTCCATTATTTTAAAACCAGTTGAGACTAGATCAAGAACAAAGAGAGTATTATTAAGGTTGAGTAAAGTCCATGCCAGGCACTCTCGTAAATATCGTGATGCAAAAGGATATGTTGCTCTTTTAATATACCGTTGTGAATGGGTGATTCAACTAAATCATGTGAGGTATAAGAGTTGTTATGACTCGGTCATCCTATGTGTCTTGCTAGGGACCGCCATAGGAAACTTAATAAGTTAAGTATAATCATCTATGCACAAGTGAGAGTCTGAAAGAATTATGTGCTCGATAATTATATTTAATTTATTTAATCCGATAATTAAGACACCAATGGGTCATACCAATGCATCATCGACGGATATGTACGAGAATAATTAATTGTAGATTAATTATGTAGAGAAAAATATAATTGGTGATTATAGTTGAGAGTTTAATTCGTAAATCTTGATTAACTTGTTGGACAAGTTTAGCCTACTTATAAATACAAGGGTTAGGGATCAAGATTAGGTTAATACACACATAACCCTAAAACCCTCACAAGTTCTCTCTCCCTCCTCTCTCTTGGATCCGGCCGAAAATCCACAAACCCCAAAACCGAACTTTCGGTTTTGGGTTATTCGATCCATACACACTCACGTGTGTATCGTTCTTGGTTCGGTTTGTGCGTTGTTACTAAGTTCTAGTAAAGATAACGTATAACCAAGAGATAAACGACTAGCGGTTATATCCATAAAGATGACAAGTATTGGTACGAACGCGTTGGCACCTCCGAACAAGAAACAGAAGACTGATCATACCGAGCAAGTCACTGTAAGCGTTCTTTCGTCTTGTCGTTTTTCATTTGATTGATTTAACACAAGTATTTGGATCCGCGGTAAATGGGTTTAATATTGTTTTATTATTTTCCGCATATTAATGATTTAATATTTAATAAAAATAACTTGCAAAACCCATCAGTACATATATAGCCTCGACTTGATTCACTGGCTAAAATACAACGCTTCAATTAATAATTTTTTTTAAAAAAGCGATGAGTTCTAAAAGTGATTACAGAATTATCGATATGATCAAACTTTTCTATGCGAATAAAGGTTATTTAAACTACAAGAGACTGATAAAAGGTGTACTTACTACGTCCATTTTGGTAACGATTAGATGATAGTGTAACAGTTATTTAACCATACCCGTTTTTGTTACTGTGATATATCATATTTTAACGAATCAAATCCATAAATTTAAGTCTCTATATATACTCGAATCGAATGAAACTTATTTATTAGTGAAAGAAAGATTGATATAGTAAGTGGAAAGTCACTAGATACACACTTTAATTATGATGTAATTGTATTAGGTACATGCCCTTTGATTAATGTCGACAATTTTATATTGACTAGTTAATTTCTTGTTAATAAAAACTTGGCCATTGCTTATCACCTACTTAAAACCAAGATTAAATCAACTATATATTAACAATGTGAACACAACTGTCTTGTTTCATTAGGTTGATTTTAATTAAAATCACTTTACTATACTTGTAGTTTTATTATACATTAAAGAGTCATATATATTGTAGTTAATGCAAGAGATAAAATGGTGGTTTTTAATTTATTGTGTCATATACATCATATATGTTATACTTTTACATATGTTAAACAAATAAATATACGGAGTATAAATTATAGTTTGGAAGTGTGAAATAAGTGGAATCCATTGAGGTTAACTATATTAACTAGCTAACTAAAATATTAAGCTAACATTCTTCTCTTCATTTCTAGCCCATTAACTATTGCTGAATTGCCACTTATACATTAAAAATCTAGTTGTGGTGTATAACACCCCTTAATTTCATAACCATTTTTTTATATATAATAAACTATACATATGACGATTCGGAAACACATGTCAAAACTTACATTACCAATTTAAATTAAAGATTATTTAAATAAAGTCATACTATTTCAAAACAATATGAAACGCCCAATTTTTTTTTTATAACTTATTGAGGTCCCACATCCCGTACCGTTAATACCATATGAGGAACGATCTCAAGTTAAGAAATCAAGTTTACTTAGGTGTATTATAAGAAAGTACAGGTGCATCATTGGTTGTGCATTGCAGTTGGGTTGTGCACTGCAGCTGGGTAGTGCACAGAAAGACCTGCACAAGTCAATGCCAAATATAGAAATTCAAACGTATATAACTTTTAACTCGGTGCGAGTTATAACCTGAAATTCTACGAGAACCTCCATAATACCAATATGGAAGTTTTTCTTTTTACACTTTTTCAAATTTTTCAAAAACGATCGATTTGGACATATGACCAATTTAGACCAAAAAAATACTTCTTTTACTTGATACATGAAAACATTCACACTATAAATTCTGACCATACTCTTTTGCACACTTACATAGCATACAAAAGCAAACTTAAAGCACTAAACCAAAGTGCCGTAACACTATCTCATTCATTCATGACATAAAAGCATTTCTTTGACCCAAATGGACCCCTTTGACCCGTTTCACTAAATAGCTACATTTTGATCAAAACATTATCCAATACCGATCTTGTTTGACTATTTCAACCCTCTTGACCATATTTTGACTTCCATTAACCAATCCCACAAGACTTTGACCTTTCAACATGTTTCACTCATTTAAGCACAACAACACTACTTATATACATATATACTTTAAAATCTCTCAAAACATATACATATTCGACTTTACATCACAGTTGACTTTCAAAGTCAACAAATCATTATACAAAAGAAATATGTTATGTTTGACTTCTAAACTTTGACCCATAGGCGATTTACACAAGCTATATTCAAAACGATAATTAAAGGAGAGAGACTTGCAACACACTACTAGCAAGTCATCCACGCTAATCCTTCTTAATCCTTTTTCCTTTTTCTCATTGACCCGATTTACCTAAAACATGAAACATGGAATAGAATAAGCAACCACCTCTTAGTGAATATATAAGAAACTAATTAAGCCTTCAACCACATAATCAACATTTAATACAAATAATCAAAAACATAAGTAATCTTACTTAACATCATCATATTACCACATAAGAAACAAGCACATACGGATCCGACCCTAAGAAACAAGGCATCATTAGAAACAAGGCTTAGTGGTATAAAATCACGTCGAAATGAATACCACTTTTAGAAACAAGGCTCATGATTCCAAATCACGTCGAAATGGATATCATATTCAAGAAACAAGGCTAGATACAAGTCATATTTCTCTTGACCATGTGATCCTCTTGCTCGTAAGCAATCCGAAAACACACATGATCATTCATACTCTTCATCATAATCGTCATCATAAAATCCGCATAATAAAATCAGCATAATCATTTAAACCACATAATCACAATTAACACACAAATAGTTGTATGATCCTCTTGCTCGTAAGCAATCCGGAAACACACACAACCATTACTTAATTAGCCTCTATATACTCACCTTGATCTTTACTTGATGAATTACCACACGTAGTCGACAAAGGAAATTCCATCACGTTAGCACCTATCAATTATTCATATAACAAACAACACACTTTAACACTACTAATCATCATAATTAAACTCTTAAGTCTTAACAAATACTTCTACTCCCCCACTTAGAATTATCCATGATTTCTTTACTTTAACTCATATTTTAATTAACATAATCACTAGATTCATCTTCATAATCATAAACAAATCATCTTTTATTAACATAGTCATTTAACTTCTTGTTGAAACATCATATTAATATTATACTAATACTATAATTAACATCACTAATTCATTAGAATCATTCTATAAAAATTTAGCTTAAACCTTTGAAATCACCTATGAACACTAATAACAAATTCATCAATTTTAGATTGTTTTATGATTACATTCAAGCTTTATAACAATAATAAACAACAATTCTAACCTTTTGAAACCCTAATTTCGTATTAAAATCATCAATTTTATTAAACCCCATGAAACCCCAAAAGCTAGTTTAAAACATGAAGAAATCACTTACAATGGATCAAGAGAATGAAGATGATGATAAAGAGGAATGATACTTAAAGGTTACTAACTAGATGTAAGGATTAATTAGAGGTTTGAAGATGAGGTTATGTTTCTGCGATTTCTTCAGCTCCAGGGAAAAGGTCTTGGAATGTTTTAGTGTATTAGAGAATACACCAGACTACCCACGTCTATATCTATGTATTAATATTAATCCCTTTTATTTTAAAGTCTGAAATTGATACTTCGTTTACGATTTAGTTTATATCTTATTATGTATATCATAATACTTCATAATAAACCTATATTCGCGTACGAAATTTAATTCCTGAAATTTGGGGTGTTACACAATAGTATATCAAACTGGGTGTTATATAATTTCAAAATACCACGTAGACTTATTCAAAATAATTATCAGAGTAAACGTCTGGTCAAACATTCCATTCAAACAAAGCTTCTTGCCCATCCCGTTATATCAAGATCATAACCTACAAGAAGTGGGGTAGTGGGGTTAGCTCAAAGCTAAGTGAGTGAATAAATAACCAACAGTCCAACTTAGCATAACAAATATGTTTATAGCAAAGCATAGTAAAAACATGTCAACCCTGTTTACAACAAAAGCATCGTAAACACATAATATTCTGGTTTACAACAAAAGCATCACAAACACAGAATATCACAGAGGATCGAGTGTGATAACATTAAATAATGTTATATTTAGTTTATAATATTCTTTGATTTTTATTATATTTATATTGCATTTTATAATAATTGATACTGATTTGGTTCATATTTATAAAATAGGTAGGAATAGAGCTTGAATTAGTATAGAATGAAAATAAGTCAAATAAAGTAATCTTTGTATAAAAGTTAATTGTACCAAATTTAGTTGAGACAAAGTGGTTAAAAGAGTAATATAAATAAATAAAGTTTTCAAATAGTTAAGTTCGAAAAGTTAAATGTATTTAGCAAAAATAATTAGATTGTACATTTATTGGAGTTTACGAGTTTTAATAGAATTCTTATGCATTTTATGTGAATATGATACTTAATTCGTTCATATTTGCATTTAGGAGATTTATTGGAGCTTGGATAAAAAAGAAGCAGAAATCGAGCTATTATTAAAGAAAAATATGAAGATTTGAAGCTAAGAAGTTTGGCTGGATTGAAGGTTGAAAAAGTTGTAAATTTCATTCCATACGGCGGATGGTTTAATCCATCCGGTGTATGGATTAGTTGGGCCAAGCTAGATCAGACGCGGCATCAGACTATGGGCTTTAGCATCCATTCGGCGGATGGATCGATTCGGCAGAAACCCTAAATACCCTCATTTGCTTTCATTTGAGGGTTATCACCCCATTTTTCTTCACAGTCGATTTTCAACCATTAAAACCCTAATTCTGGAGCATTTTGAGGAGAAAGAAGCAAGAAGAATTGGAGGTTATCAATTGCTAATTCATTATCTTCGGTTTTTCGGTTCGAATTTGTTACACGTTTTCATTTGATTATGATTTCTATTACATTTTCGTTTCTGATTTTCTGTAATAATATGAGTAGCTGAATACCCTAACACTTGCTTGGATGAATTAGCTAATGATTAGGGGTGTAATCAATTGATGTTTATATTGAATTAAATTGCGTTTAATCGACAACCTTACGTATTTAGGTTTAATTAATAGTTCTAATTTATTTGGTGAATGGATAAGTGTAAGTTAGTGATTTTGGCGAATGTCTTTCACTAGATTAAATTGTAATTAGTAAATTAGACTTAAGGTGTAGGAAAAGTGGACACTAATCCTAGCTTAATAAGATTTACATTTAATACTCAAATAAACTAGTTTTAATTATACACCCTGAAGTCATTAGTAAAATAATCCAAGTAAGTGTCGTTTTTATTATCTGAAAGTTAAAAAATAAATTTTGACTCTTCCTGAGTTCACTTAGTTTAATTAATTTAGTTGTTAAGCAAAGTGACAATTCGGTCACACAAAACCCCCATTTAATTACTTGTGTTTAAATTAATTGCATTTAAATTATAATTCTTAAATACATAATCCCTGTGGAACGAACTTGGACTTACTGTAGCTATACTATACACGATAGGGTATACTTACCTCAGTTGTGTAATAGTTAAATATCAGTATTTCTTTGTTTAATTTTATAACTAGATTTTACACATCAGGGTGCTCTTGTGTGACATCCTTCAAATTAGGACTAGTAATTAGTGCCTAATCAAGTGTAATACACGTAATTAGTTCTGTGTTAGGCTAATTAATGTATCAATATATATATTGTTTAATATATACAATTATGCGATTTGATTAAATTGTACAATTTTCAAATCGAATGTAATTCGGTTCAATTAATACGGACGTTGGTGAACAATTTTATTAAATAATATAACATTATTTAATAACACTAATTATTCAAAATACTATTTGATAATATGTTGTAATTAATTCGCATCGCACGAAGAAACATCTACGCGATTAAAATATTAAGCGCGCAAACAACCAAAGCGAAACTAAGTTATATTCTATATAACTCAAGTGTTAAGTATTTGGTAAAATACTTCAATAAAAATATTGACTAAATCCTCGTATTTTAAAACGCATGTTTAAACGCGCAAAATAATTAATTAACGATTAAACGACCGGGAAAACGAACACCGCACGGAGCGCAAACACGGGGACAAAAAAGTTGGGAGAAAACCCTTTTCCCCCTCCCCAAAAATCTGCCCCAAAACCATTTCCCCCTCCTCATTCTTTTCATTTCTTTTCTCTCTCTCCATTTTCTTCATCTTCTTTTCTCTCTAACTAACACCACAACACCACCACCTTCCTCCACCAATTAACACCACCAAACCACCATAAATCTCGAGACTCATTTAGAAGAAAACGATCACCACGCAACAATCTACACTCCTACCTTTCCGGAATTTTGATTCATCACTTCGTAAGTTTCCGGCGAACTCTCGAAATTCATCGATTTCACTTATTTTTACATGTTTATGGTTTCTTTAAGCTTAAAATGTCCAAATATGGGTTGGATAAAAGTCTCAAGTCAAACGGAGGCCGGAAAACACCTTTTCGGCCTATTTTCCGGCCAACAGCGCGTTATGTCGCAGAGGCTCCAGGCCACCTGCGACATAAGCCTTTATGTTGCTAAATCAGACCTTATGTCGCATATAGCGACATAAGCCACTATGTCGCACTAATCACGAACGTCGCATATAGCGACACAAATCGTTATGTCGCAGAAATTACGGATGTCGCATATAGCGACACAACTCCCTACGTCGCATTAAATTGCGGATGTCGCCCTTAGCGACACAAATCCTTATGTCGCAGATATGATCTGCGACACAACAGACTATGTCTCACTTAGCGACACAAAGTCGTGTGTCGCACGCTATGTCGCATGAAACAGAACCAAGAAAACACAAATTTCACTAAGTGTCGAGACCTAAAATTTTATCACTCGATTTCACCCAAATTCGAGTCCAGATGCGTTTTTCACCAAAGCAATTTAGTAGAAATAAAAATTTTCCAAGCTGACCTGGCAGCTCGACCCCAGCCAGGGGCTCTGCCCCTTGGACCCCGCCAGGGACTGCCGCCCCTTGGACCCCGCCAGGGACTGCCGCCCCTTGGACCCCGCTTCCAGGGGCGCTGCCCCCGGACCCCCGTCATTAACGGGCTTCGTCCTTACCCTAGGGTCACGAGTAACAGTGTTACATCTAAACTTTCACACAAAGTGTTAAACTTGTATAACATCAAACACGAATGCGACACAACTTCTAAAACACATTGGAACTTAGTTTTAGGTATAACACTTCAAAACCATCAAAATAATAATGTGGGATTATTGTTACAAACAAGCACCAACGGGACGTACACGTTTTCAAAGCACAAGTCAAACAACCAAATCGTAGTAATTTGGACATTCTAAGTTGGACGAACAACTACAAGGGTAGTCTTTCGAGATGCCTACTCATGTTATAACCATTGTATGTCTTGGACACCCTCAGGTTACAAGTCTTCGGACATCAATCCACCGCTAATCAATTCAAGTTTATTAATTTAATCGCTCAAGGCTCAGGTGAGTCTCATGGCCCCTATTTTACAGTTTTCATTAAGGGGTGTGATATTATTGCTCGTTTTATTTTACAAGTTGAACGCAAGTACCAATCAATCAAATACTACATGAGTTGTTTTCAACTAATCACTAAAGCCCTCCATAGCATAGTCTGGTAATACATCTGTAGCGTGAATGTTAGTATATGATATCATGTAGGATTGACAATCCTCGTCCGGGTTAGCACGCACTAACTGGTCAAACGGACGTATTAGCATTTGGGAAGACGAGTGTAGATTAGGCACTCGTAGGAGGCAACTCAGTTGGGTTTCCTTAATTGGACCTGACACTCAAGTTAAGCTCAGACTATGTGCTCATGGCTGTATAACTTTTATTTTGCTTAATTGCTTTATAAATTCAATTATAAATCTAGCGGTTCATACAATTATGTGTTGACATACAAACCTGTGAGCTCACCAGTGTTTCGCTGACCCATTTTAGCATGTATCACAGGTGACCAGCAGTAGGTTGGATTGCACAATCAAGATCAATTAGCTCGAGTCAGCATGCAAACAATCAGAGATTTAGCTGCATTATTATGTTTTGTATAGATTAATTATGTACTTAAATCTCTCAATTTCCACCGAGCTAATGTAACTCTATTTTTGATGTAAACTTTGGTTTTTATTAATACAAATGTAAAACGACGCATATAGTGGTCGTTCATTATATCTTTTGTGCTGTGTATATTGATTAGTCGCGCCCCGACCCGATTCGCTTCCGCAACCCGAATTTGGGGGTGCGACATCTTGAGGTATCTTCCAAAGAAACTTAAAACAACTGCAGACCAATACAGAAGTTAACTGATAGCTTGTTGTTATCTTCACTGGACACAGGTTCCTATTAACGATGTGTACATAGAAACCCCCGCCAGCCCAACAATAGCAACTAAGCCCAACCAGCGTTGACATCCATATCACATAGTGCCCAATGGCTATGTATCACATAATCTCATAACAATTAATCATCATGGTATCATGTCAGACTAAAAAGTCTATCAACAGTAATAATATCATAGCAGACTAAACAGTCTATAAATTATAATAATACGTTTACCCGTTGTAACCAAACTTGTTACAACTAAATCACACTGAGGATTACAGATCCACTCACCATTACCTCAGTTGTTCACTCCGAAGTCTAATATTACTGAGTCTTCTCCGTATCCGAGAATACAAATAGATAATGAGTTAGTAACTTGTTCCACAACATATAATTAATTTCATTATCATATACATATTCCAATGCATAGTATCAAAATAATAAGCACATAGTTAGACCATCTAACGTCCTTTTTATAAGCATTTTACTTATCTCTAATATATTATCAGTTAACAACGATATTCAAGTTGTAATTATCATCCATATTAGTTTACAAGTAACCATTTTTCAATAGCTTCATTACTTAGTTCTAAACTCTCATATAGAGTATTAACAACTCAGTTACCACAATCTCTTTGATTTAAACAAGTTTTCATTTCGAATTTTAGTTGTTGACAATTTAACTAAACATGCTTTTAATAGTTATAAACAACTCAAGTAACAACCCATTCAAATTTTTACTTAATTTATAGTTCTAGATATGTCATCATATCTGAATCACACTCCAGTTTAGTAGCATACAAACAGCATACAAGGTTAAGCAAGAAAAACTAAAACTGGACAGATAAGCTATAAAATCGTGTCATGTTTAGTCTAGGATCGTGTCGCTATAAGCATAGAATCGCGTCGCGAAATAACATAAATTGTGTCGACATTTATAATCAGAATCGCGTCGCAATATACTACAAATCGCGTCGCGAAAGCAGTAAGATCGCGTCGCGACCTTAAGGGTTTCTGCAGACCTGCAAATCTATTCCTGTACTAACTTTGAATTTCCAACTAAACAACATAAACCCAGTTTTCTAAATCAAGCAATCCAGTTTACTAACATCACATATCCTTAACAAACATCATATATCATCTATTCAAACTTCAATCTCATACTTAAACCATTAATCCACCAATTTCAATCAAAAGCAAGTTCATAAACAAATAGAACAAGAACACTTACACTCAATTAAGGAAGATTGAAATTTAGATGATTATGATGATGAAACTCTGATGGTGAATCAAAAACCACAAGGTCAATTATTACTTCTGTTTTTTCTTTGTGTATACTTTTGGAGTAAATGAGAAAGATAGTGAAAATTGGGAAAGGTAAGGAAATTAAGTCGGCTAGCTCCAAAACCGACCCAATACCCATTTTTAATTATTTCTCTTCTAAGCCTATTGTCCGGAATCTAAAAATCATTCGCGAGTTCAACTATTATATTTTACCATCAACTGTATAAAGTTAAACCAAACAATAATTTACTAGTCACAATAAGTCATTCGACTTTTTGACTAATTATTCAGAATAAAATTAATATAATAACAATAAATTTCCTAACACATTAAACAAGTAATTTAAAGTCGGAAAATTACTAGATTTTCACTAGGCTCATAAAGTGGGTGTTACATAATTTCTACTTATTTGACTTCATTTTTTAGTAAATATATTAGACGAGATCAATTCTTGACAGATTAATAAAAAATGACCAAATCAAAAGTATTATTGCATAAATAACAAACTAAAGATATAGTTGATAAAAAAAAGGTCTTCACATACTAGGTCAAAGGTGTGTGTGACAAAGCATCATTTTGAACTGCTTAGTAAATTTTACTCAATACGTACACTAAAATACATATTTTACATATGGTGGGAGTATGCAATATAATAGTGGTGTTGGACTTTGATGTATGTAGTAACTATATACTCCGTATTATGGTGTAATTAAATATCACTTATATTCAAAGTTAAGTGAAATGGTGTTTCAATTAGTTGATATGGATTTTTATAGATATATATTTTGATCAAGTGGGGATAGAGAAGATAAAGAAGGGTGTGATTTGGTGTAGGCCCAAAAAAGTCAAGGAAAATGGTGGTGAATGGTGATGGTGTGGAAAAAGGAACATAGGAATCAATATAGGGTTACAAAGTTAATATGTTTGTTAGGTAAGTTAATTATGTGAGGGTTAGTGATCAGTTGTAGGATAAACAATTGGGGCCTACTGTATATACCCTCTTTTTTGTACTTTTTCCCTTTTCATACTTCTCTCACTCATGTAATCAATCATGTCATGTTTTTTTTTTTACTTTCTAGGTATACTCCCTATTTTTTTAATTACTACCTCCTGTTTAGTCTAAAATTTAAATTGATTCTGTACTGAACGGGGACCGATCTTAGATAAAATTGAACTGCAAAATGACTGAACGGGAAACGAAGTGGGTTGAAGGTATGAGATAGAAAAATGGAGGTAGGAATAGACTACCCCCAACTCATATGATGGTTAAGTTAAATTAACCGATAAACATAAGTGTTGTATCCAACAATGATAACCAGCTAGCATATCCAAATTTGTGCCTCTCGGCTATAAAATTTTGTATGGTTAAACTATATCATCTAAAAACTATTAAAAAAAATTAAATTACATGTTGACAAAGTGTCTCATGAATCATTTAACTATATGGTGTTTTTAAGTATATAAAATCATATCTCATAATGAAAATAATGCAAGTGATAATGCAATAAGAATTAGGTGAAAAACTTTTTTAAAAAAATAAAAATAAAAAAAAAACAAAACAACAACAACAACATGAAAGATTCCATAAACATATGATTTATTATTTATTACTACAAAATGTTGTTATTTAACACTTTTTTCCGTATAGGTATCTTTTTTGGGGAATTATATACTATGAAATGAAATTTTTAATTATAATGTGTGGTGCAATGAGCATAAAATGATGGCCAATCCAATAGCATAAAACTTGTGTATCATTTGGGAGTGTGCTTCACACGTTGGTTTCGGTCGGCCCCTTACCCCCACTTTCCCTTTTATAGCAACAATTTCCATTATTATCTGGATTATAAATTCAAAAACGTAATATATATATATATATATATATATATATATATATATATATATGATCATGTGCATTGTGAAAAGAAGGATAGACAATATCAACTATTGATTTTTGTGATTGATTTAGATTTAAAACATTATATTTTATGTACATGTAATGTTATTATATCAATATCTAAGATTGTGTGACTTTAAATCCCCTCAAAATGTTTTAAAACTCGGGTTTTTAGTCGACCCGAAAAATTATTAATTTCTGGTCGGACCGATTGAGCCGGAAGGTCGGATCGGAGTTAATAATAGTATACAATAGTAGTATTTAGTGAATTTTTTTATTTTTTATAATTATAATTATAATTATTAATTATATCATGTATAATAATTATAATCCATAAAGTAGTAAAGAGTGATGACACATCGATTCCCTTGTTATTCTTGGAATACACATCAATATAATAATCATATAATCCATAGAGTAATAAATGATGATGACACATCCTCATTACCCTCATTATTCTTGAAATACATAATCAGTCAATATTCTCTAATTGAAATGATTAAATGTACATAGAAATTGTAAAAAAAAAATGAAACCGGGTCAATGCGCCGGTCTGGGTCCCGGTCCAACCCGGTCCGACCAGTCGGGTCAACCGGGTCGTTGACTAGTCAACATATTGAAAAACCCGGATTTTTTTACCCGAAAATCTCTAAAAATGCGGTCCGACCGGACCGGTCGAACCGGGTCTTAAAACATTGCTCAAAATGCAACTATTTCTCATAATTTTACATTTTTTAAGCAATCAAATTTAATAAACTCACATGATGCTATTGTACACAAATAGATATATGATATATCTACGAACTATGTGATACTAAACATTTCAAACCACATAATTAGATATCTATCAAGGTAATTATGTAAATATTTTGCTTTTACGGTAACTGATTTGACTCGAAACATTTGACTTTATCCAGAAAAAAAAAAAAAAATAAATAAATAAATAAATAAAAATAATAATAATAATAATAATAATAATATTTTATTATATTGTTTTTGGGTGGTTACAAGTTGCGTGAAGTAGCTTTTGAGCCACTCACTCGAAAATTCTGTTACAAGTTGGAGACTTCAAGTAAGCCAAGCAAACCACATCGATCAATTGTTTTATCCTTTAGTTCTAAAACTTTAATATATAGAATTATTATTATTGAGCTTTTGGAACCCCGCTAACCAGGGGCGCTGCCCTCGAAACCCCGTCATTTAAAGTTTGTAAATACTTTATACACTAAGAGTCAAACATTTACAGCAACCAAACCACATACGATGTACTCGTACCTGATACACATATACTTCAACACTTATATACGATACAACACATAATAATAAGGATGTAAGATTATTACAAACCGTCACCAACGGGCCGTACATGTTTTCAAAACACAAACAAACCAATGTATTTGGACATAACTAGTTGGATGAACAACTAGCATATGTGATCTTTTGAGATACTTTGTTATTATTAATTATGTATATTATATATATATATATATATATATATATATATATATATATATATATTTGAATAACAAATTAACTTATTACTCTGTAAATATCATAATCAATTAAATTAATTACTTTATATATCGTATAATTTGTGTTTTGTTTAATTATCTCTCATAACATGTAAACAACATCCAAAGAGTTAAGCTTTTCTTATCATCGGTAAATTATGCTAATTGACTATACAAAAAATAATATGATTATTAATTTTACATATTTATTAATAAGAAGAGTTAAATAAACCTTTATTAAATAAAAGAAATTTAAAAACTGATTATCTAGTATTAGAGTCTAAAATCTACAATAATATTAATATTTTTGTTCTATTGCATACTCAAAGTACACAAAGTATACACGCATCTTTCGTCATCCACAACATCCTCTTATTGTTAGTTTAAAAGGTACGTTCCATTACAACGTTGAAATAAATATTTAAAATAATACTTGGTAAAAATTTGTATTTAATAGTTTATTACTAAAATTGTTCGAGTGAAATTTATGTGAAAATACAGAGTGTATTATTAAAAGTCAACAAGTCGATATGGTGTTTGAGTAAGAGCGTTGAGTAGATCACTAACCGCAACTAATAATTGTGTCAATTAAAAAATATAAATAAATAAATAAAATAACGGGTCAACGGAAGTGGAGCTCCAATAGGGTGAAATACCACGTTGTTTTTAAAAACATTAAATTTATTTTCTATTATTAGTATTTCCTATTTGACATATAAAAATGTAAAAAATAATTATTGTAAAAATCATATTCGTTCGAATAACACTGGTGTTAAACAATATTAAATCATTAAAGGGTGTTTTTAATAGCAACGAGTAGAATCTTAAACTTGTGATTTAGTCAAAAGTTAAGTAAATAGTAACTTCTTACTAGCTACGGTTTCTCGAAGTTTATTTCTTATGTGCATTATTATTACACATAACTCTTACATGGAGTAAAATTAAAAGGTTTATCAATTACGGATTACTTTATTATTTCCAACACGTTATACATGAATGATGCTTCTTTTTAATCATAATGGAGTGATCCTATAAACTAAAACCAAGTAATCAATCACTACAACTGTATCATAATAGTAGTTTAATTTTACTAAAATGACATTTAATTTTACTATAATGACATTTCAAAAAATGATTGGTTTGTATTATTTGTTGAATGTTGATGCAATAATTATGAATCTTTAGGGACACTTAATATGCAAAATCACTCAAAGTGCATCATATTAAGTAGAGAAAGCATCGCAAAAATAAAAATAATAATAATAAGGTATGGTGTAAGCCACCTTTAATTTAATTAAAACCTACGTGTGACAAAAAGGGTGTGTTTTCATCTTCACTGTACTAAAGTAGAAAGAGAATTATCAGGTGTATGAACGCATTTGTCGTGCTAAAACATACAGGAGCCTTTTTGAAGTAAAGTCTATAATAACTCGAAAAGTCATAATAACTTTAATTAGATATATAGTTTAGTAACATATGTTATTTTATATTCGTTGAATCTAATAATATAATGATAATTGATAAATGATATAAAACTATTATTGATTTTATGTGTATGAAATTATTAGTTGGTTGAGATGATCTGAAATTAAAATGATGTTGAGAATGGGAATTATGAGATGGTGATGGTCCAACGATGTTGATACTACTAAACAAAAAATTATAATAAATACTATATAAAAAGACTAAAATGTAATATATGGTTATTACGGAAGCCGTTAAAGCTTTCGGATAATAGCATTAACGAAAAATGTATACTTTTTGCCTTGCATGTTTATGTATCCAGTCGTTTATATTCAACGAAAGTTACCCATAAGAACGTACCTTATATTTCAAAAATGATGAAATCTAACGTTATAAACATAATTTACATAACAAATTGTAGCAGACATGTATATTTGACCAAAATAAAAGATCAAACCTCTACTCACCCATTATTCACCTAAAAGTTTTTTCGAAGTGTATCGACAAAAAGAGTCCTAACTTAACATTAAATTGTTATAAATGGCACCATGAATAGCAGATGGTGCTTATATTGTCTTTTTAGTAGTTTTAATAAGGAAATACTTTGTGTAGGATACCAACTTATGGTAGAAGTTGTAACAAATGCATGGACCATAAACAGGATTAAAAGTAACCATCACTAGTCACTACTAATCACACCCAAACCTAACTTCATTCATACCCAACCCTCTGCCTAACAATTCTTCCACCTACTTTATCCCACACTCAACACTCAACACCACAATCACTTGACTCACTTGCTATACTTATCGACCCGAACAAATACGTATTGGATACAAAGTCTGATTTGGTGATTACTACACAACCAAATAAACCCAAGAGGGGCTTTTGTCTTAAGTTCATAGTGTTTACTTATTACGGTAATAAACTAAGAATTGTCTTCCTTTGATTGAATGTGTTAATGAAAATTCACAAACATACGATAAGGTTAGTGATGGCAGTAGGAAGAGAGGTAATAGTACTAACAACTTGTAATATACAGTGAACGGGTAGATTCTGGTTATGTTTAACTCTAACGGGTCAAACGTAATAAAACTTAGCTTAAAAGGTGCACTGATAGCCAATAAGTTAGGTAGCTCTGTGAATAGAGATTATGAAATACTATCTTATAATGTTTGTTTGGTTCTTTTAAGTAAAGCTCTTTACTAAAAATCATTAGGAGAATAGAATTACCTCCCAAAAGTAAGCCAATTAAGAGGAGCAGTGATATTTAGACTATGTTTTACTTCATACATAAAATTTTCACACAATTTACGCACACAATGCAAGTCTACAACCCTCTGAATATACAACTTTGATGTATGAAATGTACATAAAAAATGTAATTATCACCTCACATTTGAGACATCGGCCTCTCGAGAAGTTGTCCGATCAAAAGCTTCTTAAATAAACTTGCTCAAGAAATTGGACTATTACTAAACATAAATTCTTGTAATAATATTTGACACACAGATCATTTTAAATAATATGAAAGAATCAATCTGGGTCAACCCGACCTAATCCATAACAAAATTCTGTTGTATTGGCCCTGACCCATTGGCCTGTTAACCAACCTGGGGACCGGCTCAATTTGTCAACTCTTACTACCAAGTATAGACAAATGTTAAACCACGTGGTTACCAACTTAACATGTTTGTTAGTTCTGTTTCCAAAATAGTGAAAGAGATTTAAAGAAGTACAGTATAACCAGTTCAATAATATAACGATCAACTCACGAGTTATTCAAGAGAGCAAAAAGTGGTTCACCAAGTGTTTTCTCACAAAGGCCTCCAATTATTGGGTAAATACAATGTGCAAATATTTCAACTTAAGTTTTGTAGTTGCAAATCATTAACCTCTATGCGAAAACTGAAGAATGAAACAGAGATTGGGTGGATACAATGACTCACTAAACGAGGTTCCACTAGATCATATTGGAGTCAAGCCGACCACACCTGCATATTTCCAAAGGACATAAAAGTTTGTGTTTAGTGAAGATAATCTCATAAAGTTACTGCATACTGTAAATAAAATAAAGCTCAAAACATTAGGTTGCAGTGTCATAGCACAGCACCGAGAAATATATTAAAAGATTGCATGTCGTGTAGATGTACAAAATTAGTTGATTTAGCTCAAGCATAATAGTACTAATCCATGATCATATTGGATAGAGGTGGCAAATTGGGTGGTCAGGCACTCTGGTGGGTTGGATAAAGGGTCAAAATAGATGCAGGTAAAAAATGAGTAATGTGGAACACAAGTGGGTGGGTTGACTTGCCAAAAGTCTTTTTAAATGATTAAGGTACTAAATATAACCACAAAAAACTTCAGCCCTATGACTACAATATAACTTTTATGAATGAAGTGATTTCAGATATTGAATAAATTGAATGCCCTTTGTACGACTTTCAACCTGTTTAACGCATTTCTAATATAATATAACCCAAATCAGTCCATCTTTGGATACATGGACCGATACTATCACCACCACCAATATTGCTAATAATTCTTACAGATGTCACACTTATAAAGATTTAAAACTGTAAACATATATGAATCATACCGCAAGCCAGTCGCCCGCCTGCATTTCCAGTGGAGAGGCTAAGTTCGTGACCACCTAAATTCAAAGTTCATACACACACAGATGATCAATCTTGTTATAATAAACTATAGAACTTTGATAACGGAAGCCCTTAGGGATTTTGTTAACACTTTCAGATATGCATTAAAACTTGTACTATAACCATAAATAACTTTATGTCTACCGTTAAATTTAATTTGACCCCCTGATTTTTGACAAAGGTACAAATCCTTTATGCATGTCTCAATGTTTTAACAAAAGCCCTAAGGGCTTCCGTTAGCAAAACCCTAAACTATATAACACTCATATTAAACATAACATAAAATGGGTAACATCTAATTATCTTACTTATATGTTTACTAAGAATATAAAAATTTACCCTTTCCAAGGTCGTCAGCAAGCTCATGAACCACAAAGGCTCTTCCAACCACGGCATTAGGCCCGGTCAATGGTATCTACACATACATAATAACCAAACGTTAACCCAATAATCCACACATCACTTCAAACGACATTACGAAACATATAGCATAACAAAGCTTAAAACTCAAACCTGGTTATCAACAATTGTAGCCTCAGCCACACCTGCATCATATTCAACAACAATATAATTTTAAACAAAAGACCGTAAAACTTAAAGCTTAATGTCAACAACTAAATATAAAGAAGAAAAAATGTGTGCAGTGAAATACCATCGGCATTGGCAATTATGTTTCCCAGGTCACCCGCATGACGGTTTTCATCTTCAGGAGCACCATGTGTGTTCCCATTAGGATTAAAATGTGGTCCTAATATCGATCAGTGTCACCAATAGATCAATTGTCAAACTAAATCTTCTTATCTAACAAAATCTATAAATTGTTGTTTGGAAAACAATCAAAAATCTAACCTGTTGATATGCACCCATTTGTAGTATCACCAAACTCATGCTGTACATCAACAAAACAAAAGGATCACCACTTAATAACGTTCAATGAACATTTATATAAGTATACATAAAACACGGCAAAATATAACCAGACAAATCCTTACCAAATGAAATCCATGAGGTCCTGGTGTTAATCCAGTTATTTTAACTTTCACAGTTGTTGGACCTGCATCAATCAATTACAACAGTTCACAATCAAACATATACATGTAAACTTCTATCTATACTATATACTAGATTATAAAGCAGTTTCCTTCACTACTAAAATTCTGAGTTTTTAAGTACTTAAAATTACTAATACACCCTTATTAACCACACATCCCATAATATAAATGTGACTACAAATGCAACTTAATGTAAATTAAACATTCATGCAAAACAATATAACATATTATACACAATAATACAATATCACAAGCAAATGAAAGGTATTTATAATACACATAACATTTTTAATATCTGATCATATAATTAATTTCAGGTATAATGAAATGGGAATGTAGTCATGTACAATGACCTGATTAAGGAATCCCAATAACCAGTAATCTGAATCACTGAACATCAATAACTCAACTTATGTTGCTTATATAGTAAAAATTTACATAACTATATATCAGCACTTTTGTTTGGGTACCCTGCTAGTATATACATATTACATATACATATATATACATACACATAAATAGTCAATTCATCTCATTTTCAAGTCAACCTAGACTTTTATATAGTCAAAGTCAACACCTAGTACAAAACTAATTCATGTATTAATAAAGATCACATTAATTTCTCAATAGTCGATTGAACAGCAACATACCATCATCCTCTTGAGTTAGGGTTACAACGCCTTCAACAGTTGACGTCCCTTTGAGAACGGCGACGGCTTTCTTGGCGGCGGCGACGACGGTCAACGGTTTAGGAGCGGTGGCGGCGGCTGCAGAGAGTGTAAGCGATTGACGATTGATTGTTTGTTTAAGTGAAACGCCATGAAATGCGGAAGATTGGATAGAGATTGAAGAACTAGGGTTTGAAATTGGGAAAACGAGGGTTTGAGAGGCTGTTGGAGATGAGAATAGGATAGAGTGAGCAGCCATTGCTGCAATTGCAGCAGCTTGCATTCAGTGGTCGGTATAGAGATTGAGATAAAATATGATAATGTTTTGTGACTAAAAATTGGAAGTGTCTAGTATTTTGTTGGTGTTTTCTGTTGTTTGATTCGGGTTTCGGAATCGGATCTTTGTTGGTTTGAATTCGGGTAAAACCGTTGGCGAGGATCCTGAATAGGCCAATTGGACAAAGCCCAATACTTGCTAAAGACTGGCCATTTTTTTGTTATTTTGACAAACTTATATCTACCTATTATATTATATAAAAGAACATCTCTAAGTACTATAACCATTTTTAAAAAATAACACATCAGATTCAAATAGTCTAACACTATTCATGCAATATATTGTCAACAAAATCATCCCTTCCATTTCCATTCGTATCATTCTCCACACTATAGCTCTCTTCCTCTGACCAACTTCTTCATTCTTCTCTCTTTAGCTTTCCTATCTTTCCACTAAGCTACAACAAGAAAAAGAAGAAGATAAGGTTATCCTTGTTTCCTTGGTAAGTTTGATAATCAGTAACAGTTTCTTTCTTTTTTGAACTTCAGGTTCATGTTATTTGACGTTTTTTCGTCTTTTACCTTGAGTTGTATGTATCATATTTCATACATTATGTTATTGGCAATGTTTTGAAAACCGTAAATCGAATCGGACCGGAATACTTCAATTTCCGGTTGAACCGGTCGGACCGGTCCGGTCCAACCGTCCGAAATCCGGCCCAAAAATAATTGTTTAAATTAAAAAAAATCAAAAAACGGTAACCGGTCCGGTTCCCGATTGAACCGCCCGATTTTGACCGAACCGTCCGGTTCGTTGACCGGTCAAATCTTGGTCTAAACCGGTTTTCAACCGATCGGAAAACCTCAAAATCCCGATCGAACCGGTTGGACCGGACCAGTTCAACCGATTTTCAAAACATTAGTTATTGGTGTATTTTGGTGAAAAGTTGTTGATCTATTAATCTATGTATGTGTGTGTGTGAGTTTCTGATGTAAATGTTTTTTAATGGTTTTATTTGAAGAATGAGGTGATTATGAGTGACTATGGACCCATCAGATATAAAAAGAAATGTTGCTACACCACCGTTAACCCTGGAACCCATGCCGGTAAGTGTTTCTGATTACATCTACAACACAAAACACTTCATCAATGACCATAGTTTTTTTATTCCAACATAAATACCTTACGAAACTCTTCTTCTAAATCTTATTGATGTTCAGTTTACATTGTTGAGATAATGGAGGATAGATTGGGATTTTAGAGGAAACGGTTATGGGAATGATGCTCGTGATCAAGATCTTCTCGAGTGAGTAGGTACATGGAGTTGACAAAAACTTTGTGTGTAGGAATTCGTATGATATATCATTTTTGGTCAAGAAATTTTATGCGTAAAAGTTCGAGTAACTAGTTACACCCAAAATTAATTTCTTTTTTGTATATAGATGTATTCCTTGTATTACTTTTTATATTGGTAATGTATCTTTTAACTTCTAAGGTGTTTAAATACATTAATGATTATATATACATATGTATGCATATAATATGTTGTAGTTTATGCTAAATTGCATATATAATATTATTTAAATCGAGCTTGTTAAATATTAAATGAGATGGTTAAGTTTGAGCAATTCCCTCAAAGCATGATTATATTGATGTTTTATGATGAGCAAGTGTAAGGTTGTCATATCAAGGAGATGTTATTTAGATGTTTAGATGTTTTCCATCCAAATGGTTGCTTTAGAGGGATAATTTTCTTTCTCAAGTGTAGTGATGGTTAGTTATGTTATAAGTTCATATCAAGTTCTTTTCAACATTCGAAGAGAGGAGCTTTTTTAGTATATTATTGTTTTTCGAAAAGATAAGAAGAAAAAAAGAGATTAACTAGAATGATTTAACTTTTTTTACTAAAGAAGTCTCACAAAATGTTAAAAGTAAATTGTATAAGGTATTTGAGTGCCTAAAGAAGAGACAGGTAAGGAATGAGCCATTTAGCGTGGCCAATAAGCAACAATCCTTTGGTACATATTTTATTACTTTATAATATCTTTTATTTGAAATGACAGTTAAATTTAATGGTGTACCTTCAAGACTCGCTTCAAGTCGGCTGCCATATTTATCTTTTAGTAAACTTTTAATATATGCTAAAATGAAATCTAAAGATATTTTTATCAACATGATTATCTATTGGTGTAGATCAGTATACCACTGCTTTAGTGATTAATTAATAAAGAAGTTCATTTGTCATATATAGTTCGTCACAATCCGTCATTGCACATCTCTAACTTGATTACAATTAGAAAATTCAACATTTTAATTTAAAATACGTGAAAAGTATAAAAAAAATTATATATTTTTCCGTATAAAATTGAAAATTTTGAAAGTCGTGAAACGTTGTGATCCGAATGAAGTTCAACTTAATACCCCATTCGTTCAAAAAAAAAAGTATCAATCTTACTATTTATATTTGCCCCAAAATTATATATGTCTCAAAAAAAATTATATTATAAATTGAGAATTTTTTGCTAGTGGACTAAATTTTTGGGACGATGGAAGCAGTTAATTACCATATAATATTAATTGAGTAGTAGTTAGTTTCAATCAAGATTGGTTAGGTATTCATGGTTCAGCTTGGTCGATTCAACATAGAGTTTAGAATTTGCATGTAAATCATAAACGTTATAATGTTATATTTTAATAGTTTATAACTAGAGTATAGTACATGTTAATCGGATGATCTTTTAATGAAATATCATATTTTCTCTATAAATTATACATAAATGTTCGTGGGCTGTGCATCAAATTTTCCTAGTTATATTAACAAAAAGGTGTGACATGCTTTTAAAGAAGTTTGCTTAGTATACTGCTATACCTATACCTACCAAAAAATTAGTAAGCTTAAACATGTGATAAAAAATGGAAAATAAACTTTGCAGATTATTGTATTGTTGTTAAAATAACGGCTAAATATGCATATATGAAAAATATAAGGATTAAGGAATAGAAAGGTAAACTAGAATGGTTTATATGATATGAGAACACGTAATTAATATGCAAATATGAAAAAATATAAGGGCTAAGGAAGAGTTATATACGATTCGGAAGAGTCATTAGTGATGAATGTTAGTGAAATACATTCATTGCTGATGGATGTGAACTTTTATCGCTAATCAATGTTAGTGAATTACATTCATCGTTGATGAATGTCAGTGAATGTTAATGAATTACATTCATCTTTGATGAATTACCGGGGATGAGTGTTAGGGAATTATGTAACACCCACAAATTTTACTGATGCGCGGAAGTAAGCTTTAGGTGTTACTAATCAATAATCACAGCACAAAGGAAAAGTAAACGACATCTATATGCAACATTATACATTAATACTCCAAGTATTACATTAGTTGTAATTAAAGTACAAGCTCGGAGTTCAAAATATGTTTTCCTAGAGATTCTATTACATAACCCTTATAGCAAAATAATGCGACAGAATCTCCAAATTTGTATGCATGTGACTCGAGCTATAGTTTCCCCCTCAGGGTGAGCAGTCCTACTGCTGTGGTGTACCTGAGATATAAAGCTAAAACCGGTCAACCAAAATGGTTGGTGAATCTCACAGGTTTGTAAGTAATAACAGTTTTGAACACAAGGTTTTATCATCAGTAGTGCCCGAAGGCGTAAAATCGTGTCTTTGCCATCCTGCAAAGCAAGTAAGTTTACCATTGCCATGAGGCTCATAATCGAAGCTTAACCCGTAAGTAATGTGTTTGCCCCCGAGACATGCCCGAACGGAGCAAGCTGAGTAACGAATTAGTAGTCACCCGGACCGCGGGCGGGGAGGGTCATTTCCCTAATGGATCCATTAACTATTGTTCGCGCTTAAGTACCATAACTAACGATATATGATGGAGGGACTTCCCCAAATAAATGGTGAGAAAACTCATGCAATTCCGTTTGGTAAATATGTAATTCAGTACTTGTGTTCATAAAAGCAAGCAATATATCTCACCCCAATAGTAAAACAGTAAAAAGTGGGGCTGTAAGACTCACCTGAGTCGAGTAAGCAAGTGTTTAATTCAATAAACGTGGTGTAGTAGTCCGTTGGTTCCCTGAACCCGCAACCCTCTAATGCCCTAAGCATATAAGGTTGTGTAAGTAGATGTCTCGTAAGACCATCCATGCTAGTGTTCATTCCACTAGTTATGTCCAAACACTTTGATTTGTTTGCATGTTCTGTCTATAGTTTGGAAACGTGTACGGCCCGTTGGTGATACGTTTAGTTTTAGTTGTAAATTTTTCGTAAGGTTTTCTTATGGTCATACATATGTTTTGAAGAACAATGTGTGCGACAATACTTATATATATATGTCCGTGATTATCTAATTGATGATACCATGCGACAATAAGGTTTACTTATGTTTATTCATCCGACAATGGCTAAATACTCCGTCAATTACATATACGACATTAATAAGATTATCCGAGAATTAAGTTATCCGACAATTAAGTTTTTATCCGACAATAGTGTTTCACGGAGTACTATTCATGCGACAATAGGTGTGATTCACGGATGATTGTTCATACGATAATGATATTCATGCATTTCTTATCCGACAATGTGGTATTCACGGAATGCTTTATTCACGGACAGAATGTCAAAGTTTTTGGTCTGATTTGAAGTAATTATTCGATTAAGTAAAACTTAACAATAATTCATGGAATTTTTATATAATGTTCCCTTATGTCTTAGCTTTTCAAAACATATTTTTACATTCAAAATGGTCAAACGACACTCGAGATATAATTTTTGAAAAGGGTCGAGGGTCAAATTGTTACTTTCAGTGACATGTATTCAATTAAAAATTCATAACTTAAATTCTACCAAACTTCACAGAATGTGTGAGTAGGGGTTTTAAAGGTAACAAGATTATCTAACTTTTCCATGTGGTTTCATCGATTTTTGATGGGTATAACTCGAGATATACCATTTTCAAGTTGACCAGAGTTTCTGGTCAGATAGTACAGACCTGCTATTGTACTTTATTTGACTTATTAAAAATAGAAAACGACTGAGCTGGATCGTAAGGCTTACATATTTGCAAAGTAGACTCAAAATACTTCAACTTAGAGCTAAGAAACGTTAGATTTCATCAAGTTTTGATTCGGTTATGACCGATCTAAGTCGATCTAAATTATTATCAAGTGGGTAAAACTTTTATCCAGGGGTTAATAGCATGTTCTTCACGATTTTTAAGCAATATTTTGGACATAAATCAGTAGGTATGAAGCACCATCATGTTCATAAGCTTAATCCAAGTGAATCTAAAGAAAAAGATGAGTTTATACCAAGTAGAAGTTGATCTAGAGGTGGAATGGTGAAGATGGTCTGTTGCTGCCTCGGTTCGTGTTCTCCCTGCTTCACCTTGCTCAAAACGTGAATGGTGATGTTAGATGAGTAATGGAAGTGTTTGATAGTCCTTGGATGGGGTTGGAGGTCGTGGTGATGGTGGTATATCAGGTGGAAACCGATAGAAAAGGGAGGAAAGAGGTGGAGATGAGAGGATGGGTTGGTGTGTGTGTGTGTTGTTGATAATGAGGGATTAAGGCTAAAGGTGTATTAGGTAAATTTAGGTGGTTTGGGTCAAGTGTGGCTGATCTCAGCCCTGTTGGTCGTGGGTCCAAGTGGGCTCAAGCCCGTGACTTGCCTCCTCGGACTCGTGTCTCATTGGTTTTTTGGTTAAACGTTAAATTGCGCGGTTTGAAAGTTAATAATTAACGTTTGATTTTTCGTGTATATTCTTGATATGTAAATGTTATTTGGGATGATTAAGTATTTTTAGAATACTTTCCTTAAGTATCTAAGACATATTTTGGATCTCATTCAGGTGTTGGACTCGATTTGCGTATTTTCTCGCGTAGGTCATGTTTTATATTACACGTAGAATGTCTTCGCGTATGTTATTATTATTAATAATAATACCAAGTAAATAATGACTATTTTATCTTTAAAATAGGTTTACAAGTCATACGAAGAAGGCTCACCAACAGCCGGTGTTTCGGAATCCATCCGAGGAATCCACGTAATATCAGATTACTACATGCGGTTGTATATTCAATATACGTTATATTACAAGTAACTTAGTCCTATTCCATACTAATCACAAGTAATTACAAGCAATGATTAGGGTATATTAATACGCCTAAGTACGAGTTGTTACAAATTACATTCATCAATGATGAATATTGGTGAATTATTATTCATCATGAATGAATTCAACTTCCTACTTCCCTTAAAAATTGTTTTCATCTTAATCACAACTTCTTATTTTTATTTTGTCAACTTCATTTTTGTTTTTATTTTTTCAACTTTATCTTCGATCAACTATCGGAGTGTGATGGTCACGAGCTCGTGCATCTCCTAGAGGTATGGATACTAGTTATTCGCTACTAATGATAAAGAATAATTACCCGACAAGTTTTCTGGCTAGTTGTTCTTGGCTGATATCTCATAATATTGCAAGTTTATCTTTTGGTGGATAGTAACCTGCTTTGCTTTCACTTGGCGTTTCATCACATTAACTTTGTTTCCACATAGTGCAATCGCAATGTTCTCGCAAACCCTATAAAAGAGTTACTCCATATATCGTTAGAGTTTATGGATTCAAAATGTAATAAAATTTACACATTTTACTATTGTATGAAGCGATTTTTGAAAATTACTAATGTATATATTTAGGTTTTAAAAAAGTCTACTGTAGACATTTAAGTTACTAATTTATGAATAAAAACTTACGAAAAGCATGTCTTTTTATGTTGCAAAAAAGGCCCATAATACATACAATAGACGTTTTAATAAACCTAAAACATATACTAAAAGTTTCAAAGTTTTAAAAACATATACTAAAAGTTTCAAAGTTTACCATATACAATAGTTAATTATGCAAAGTTCACACATTTTGAAATAATACAATTCAAATAGTTATAGGTCTAAATACCATACAATAATAATAATAATAATAAAAAAGAAAAAAAGAAAAAGAAGAAGCTTTACACTAAAAATAAATGTAATTTTAGCTAAAGTCTTGCAAAATATTTTTCAGCAATTAAACGAATTGGATTACATAAATCAAACCTGTAAAGATCACGATGCCAATTGGGAACATTCTTGTAAGTCAATCTAGCAGGTAACATCGAACATGATGATGACACATTGACCGTCAATGCCGCAATTGAGTCAAGCAAGGTTTTATATGTTCGCACTTTGTAATTACATCCCTAATAGTTGGCATTAAAAGCTTATAGCATGCATATGTAATTAATACTTCAAACATGAAAAAAGGTAACTGATCATCTGGTAACACCCATCGACGGTCTTACGGCCAAATGGTGGGGTATATCACGAAACCCGCGATTTGAGGATATGGATTGAACCCTTGACATCCACATTTATGTTGCATGTCCCCCACCACTGGAATATCATACATCGCGAGAACTACTTCAAACATATATCATTATTTTAAAATGTAATCTCAAAATATCAAATACTAAGAGTTGTTTTAAAACATATTATCATAGAAGAAGCTAGTAATATAGTAATTGTTACAAATATCACATGTATATTGATAATATTAATGTCAATATCAATAGGAGCTATAAGTGATGTTTTCCTCATTATTTTGCTATATTGATTTAGATATCTAACAAATAATTAAAAAGGTAAACTGAATAACCTATGGGAATATTGTTGGTGTTGTAGACACTACAAAATCCTAGGTATTGTTGCAAATAACCCAGGGACTAATGTTGTCAATTTTTTAAAATTTAGAAGGTGAACTTAAAACTTTAATCTTGAATTTACACTTCACAGTACTAAAACAATGTTAAATATCAGTACGTAAAATTTGCATAAAAAGTGTAATCCACCAACTCACCAACCCTTCATTCACAAATAATATCAATTGTATGCCAGCAGCACAAGCAAACCATTTTGACACACCGTATAAATTAAAGGTTAAAATTTCAAAATAAAAATAAAAAATGTAACATATTTGTCAATTTTTATCATTTTGAGGTGTCCATTTTTAACTGTCACTTTAAAAAGATTGTGCGTTCTAATTCGATATTAGGAAGGGTGTGGTCTACATTAGATTAAACTTTTTGTTCAACTAGAGCTTAATTAGTTGGCATGACACATGTATTTTCTTTTAAAGTTAAACAATTATGTGACATATTTAAGACACATATATGATACCCAATCAAATTAGGGCTAAGAAATGTGTTTTCCCCCTCCGTTCTTTTTGTTCTCCAAACCTGATCATGGATGAAATATCAATTGAAGGTCGAAAAAGATGTTGATGCGGAAAATTGCCAAGAATGTCAGTATGATGGACGACGAAAAGAAAATACACGCGGCATGTCAACTAAGCTTTAGCTGGGTGAAAAGTTTAATCAAATGGAGCCCACACCCTTCATAATATACAATTAAAGGGCATAATACTTTTAAGGTAATAGCTATGATCTACAGACAATCCATATTGAGTAATGGCAACAAAATGACAAATACGCTACTTTTTTCGATATTTTATCCTGATATAATTTGTAATGATATCAATTGTAATAAAAGAATTAGTTCAATCACAATTAGTTTACATGCATAAAATAAAACAATTTGCAATTATAAACAAATTACTTACTAATATCCATCTCTTAGAATGTCAAATTTCTCTTGTCCAGCTGTATCCCAGCAGTAAAATCGAATCTTGCCACAATTGATGAAAAAACCTAAGGGATAAATCACCGCACCAATTGTTGCTAACCATGATAAACAAAAAAAAAAATCAACAATTCATGTAGATAACCAAAACATTCAATACATAAACATCTTAATCTTAATAGTAATAATCCTTTATAAGCTTACCTTTTTATTTCTTCTCAAATTCTCCGGTCGAATGCCTCTTCATGAATGTGGTTTTCCCTGCAGAACCATCACATTAGAATCATTTAAAACCATAGTTCCCACCTTTAAGCACTACCATTAAAAAAAACTAACTTAATCTAGCTATATATATAGGGTTAATAATGGTTTAGTCTCTAAATTCATTTTTTCTTTTTCGTTTAAACCACTCAAGTTTTCTTCTCACTATACAATCCTTCAAGTTTTGCATTGATTTATTGGTTTAACCTGGGTTAAACCATTAAATTTTTGAAAGTTAGATGATTAAACTGGAAAAACTTAAAATGTCAAACTTTATATAAAAATGGATTAAACCATCAAATTTTGGAAGTATAATGAAACTTTAGGCTTTAACTATCATAATTTTGAAACTTCGAAGATTAAATCGTAAAAAACTTAACTAGTCGAAACGAATAAAATGTGAATTATTAATTCGTACATCTAATATAAACTTTATTGATGTTTGTCTAATTTTTTAAAGTTTTCAAGTACTATGTACCACACATAGACTGTTATTGTGACAATAAATATAATAATAATAACATAGCAAACAACACTGGAAAAAATTGCAAAAACATTAAATAAGCAAATCTGTTATACTTTGTTACGATGAATTCCAAACCTAAATAAAAATATATCAAGATAGCATGTAAACAACAAATAGAATTAAAACCATAACTTGACTATAATAAAATATAATGAGACTATTAAAAAGCTTACCAGTACAACCATCTCCAACAATAAGAAGTTTGAAACTTGGATAATCAACGGTTTGCTGATTTGGTAAAGCCTATAACACAAACAAAAAGACAAAAATTAAAGCATAAAGTAAACGATATTCTTAATCGAACTTAAACAAACTTAACCGAGATGAAATAAAAAAAAATTATATTTACCATTGTAAAAGCTCATAGAGTAATTAATGGATGGGTTTTGGAAAATTTGTAAGTATATAAGAAGACATATATGTTTCTTTTGTTTACCTTTAAGCCTTTAATGTTAAGCATCTTTTCAACCAAACGGCCCACGTGAGGCTCACGTATACAATTTTGAATTGTATCCCAAACACTAATACTAATACTAATCGGCATTCATTAATAGCCCCCTCTCTTTTCTTATTTTACGTTTCATCTATAATTCGAATCATTTTTTAGTTATTTTGACAAACTTATCAACAAAAAGTTGTAACATACCTTTTAAAGAATATTGCTTAGCAGACCCTAACAATTAAAGACGTAACGTAGGCTTAAAAATGTGAAAAAAATGAAAATATAACGCAGTTTGTGGTATATGTAATAGGAACTAAATATTCATATACGAAAATATAAGGAATATAAGGTAAAATTAAATAGCTTACATGAGAACTAAACGGTCGGCATTACGTAATAAAAATGTTGTTGGCGACATAGTTGATATTGCATAAGACAATAAGATATTGGAACATATGACGTGACTGAAATGTAAAAGTATAGAGAACAAATTGTACGTATAATTATTGTCATAAATCGCAAGGATTCATGTATCTTATATGTTTTAAACATATTTACTTCAAGTAAATATATTATTGAATATTCACATCATCTTTTGTGATTTGGTAAGGTGTATACGAGTATGGTTTGAATGTTTGATGTTGTCACGTTGAAATGGTTTGGTTTAGCATGTGTATTTTTGGGCCTCAGTAGGCTTGGGCCTTTTTTGGGCTTATTTCTGATAATTTGAAAGTTGGGCCTTGTAAAAGGGCTTCAACCTGATTACCCACTCTCCGTCCCATTATTATTGACTTTTGAAAGTTTTTCTCTTACAACTTTGAGCTTCAATATTTTTGTCTGTGTTATATTACTTGATGCAAAATATATAAATGAGTTGGTATTAAATGTATTTTCATTGATATAATTTTTATCATGTATTATATACCACAAACAAAAATATTTAATTTCAAAGTTGAAAAATAAATACTTTAAAAAGTCAACAGTAAACATTTGTTATGGGACGAAGGTAGTATTTGATAATTCTACCAAAACTCAAATAAACCAATGATCGGTTTTGAGTTTTGTCATCGTCGTCTTATAAGTTTGGAGTCGTATGTCACTATGTAGCATATAACTCAGCATTCCATAATATTAAGTTGAGTTCTGACTTCTGACGTTATTAGGCTTACAACATAAACTTACGCTTTAAATTTATGCAATTTGTAATGAGAGAAATGTGTTTTTTTTATGAAAATATTGATAATAGTGTAAAGAATTAAATAAATGAAAATAATTGATAATAGTGTAAAGACAATGATGTAATTGCTATGAATTAAATAAAATGTAAAGATCATTTTGCAGGTTTACGAACTTATGTGACTATACTAGATAGATGCCGTATTTTATTTGGCAGAACAAGTAAAAAATAAATGTGCAAAAATAACTGAACCCAACATCATACCTTTCATTTTTAAACACATTAAGTGACGTAATAAATGGCGTTGAATGAAATTAGTGAACATATATATTACTGTACTACGTAGTACGTGTACCAAAAAGTACTTGATTTAATGAAAACTTATTGCAAATTAATAGGACATAGATATATTTATTATTATTAGCATTCATTTGTTGATGCTTGACCAATATAAAGATTCTCAAATATTCTTACAATTACAATGACTATTTTCCGAAAAGTGAGAGTTAAAATCTATCTATTACCAATGTTTTGGAAACCGGTTCGCTTGGGCTAGTTCGACCGGTTACCGATTTTGGGAGAATTCAACTCGGGCGGTTCAACCGAGAACCGGATCGGTTGAACTGCTTTTTTGATTTCTTTAACAATAAATTTTGACCGATTTTGGGCCGGTTCAACCGGAACCCTTTCCGGTCTGATTCGGTTTTAAAAACATTGCTATTTAGAACATATATAGCCAAAATTATCCTATTTGTACTATTTTATCAACAATAAGTTGAAATGTAATTATTTATTTATTTGACAATATGTTTAATTAATATCATGATTTTTATAAAAAATAAATAAGTCCAATCAAGTTAACTCGTGACTCGGAATCTCGATTTTTAACTTGTCACTCAATTCGTAAAAGTTACTAGTTTACCAGTAATATATATATATATATATATATATATATATATATATATATATATAAAGAGAGAGAGAGATATTGATTTACACGTATATGTATATTATTGTTAAAATTTTTTGTCTTTTAAGTAAAGTAAAATATGGTGAAGGTCTATGATTGAACCATTGACATGCAATTAACGCAAATACTTAATTTAAAATATATTAGGTGAAAAATGCGAGGAAAATGCCTCTAACGAGAAAAAGGAAGGGAAGACTGAATTTAAAACATTTTAGGAACACATATGTAGGTGTAAAATGCATTGTTGTTAAAATGCAGTCAAAATTTATAGGTGTAAAATGCAGCGTTCCGTTGGTAAAATGTGGTGAATCTTGATGACAATTTATCCTAAAATGCAGTAAGTTCGGAATGCCCCTCTTTCTCCTCATTTGAGGTGTTCACCTAAGAAGGCTACCCAATAGATTATAGTCAATTAGTTATTGCCTTATCTATTTGTCCCTTTACTTTTTGTATCCCTTGCTCTAAAAGTTTGTATGATTTATAACTCGGAAGAGTCACACATGACTCTGAAGAGTAAATAAACGATTCGATACAATCAAAGTCGTTTAACTGTCTAAGAGTCGGGTCCAAGTTTCGTTGTTTTTTAATATTTTTAACTCTACTTACTAGAGTCGACTAATGAATAGGGATAGCACTCGGGGGGCGTGGGTACGTGTATGTCAAACCCGCTACCCGCCCACACGGGTTTTTTTAGACCCGTGGATACCCACTAGTGAGTTTATTTATACACACATACCCACGACCTGCGGATACTCACAAGTCGCGAGTACCCAACAGGTTTTAAATAATACAAATATTTTATCAAATATCAAAATATTCCATATAATTTTAATCTAATAAAACGAACTAAACTGTTAAAATTTAAGATATTCAGACTAATAGTTCGATAACCATCAATTCGTTTGATATTTTTTCTTGATCATTTAATAAGTTCTCCAATTCGAAACATGAATAATATATTTTTTAATCTCTATATGGATAGTTTCATTATATATTGTTAAAATTAACCATTATATATACATATATACGTGATAAATTATACAAATCAACTTGAAGATAACTATAATGTGTTTTGTACGTTCGTGAATAGTGTTTACCCGCGGGTAAAAGTCAATACCTATCACCTACCTCTGACCCGTCAACGGGCAAGATTTCATACTATAGTTCGATAGCCATCAATGTAAGATATTCAGACTAATAGTTCGATAACCAATTTGTTTGATATTTTTTTCTCAATCATTTAATAAGTTTTCCGATTCGAAAATGAATAATATATATTTTAATCTCTATATGAATAGTTTCAATATATATTGTTATAATTGACCATTATATATACATATATGTGTGATAAATTATACAAATTCACTTTAGGGTAACTATAATTTGTTTTGTACGTTCATGGGTAGGGTTTACCAGCAGGTAAAAGTTCGTACCCATCAACCACCCGTGACGCGCCAACGGGTAAAAGTTCATACCCGTAACCCACTCCCAGGTGAAACTTTTGCGGATTTACCCACCCACGATGGGCGGGTACCCACGAGTAGCAGGTGTTTTCTCGCCCATTACCATCCCTAATTATAAATTGTGAAATTTTGACAACTTAAGTCCATATTAAAATAAAATAAGAATAGAATACTTTGGCATAAATTGCGAACAAATATAACGAATTGCCTTCACATTTTTTTTAGAATTTGCCCTATCCGGAACCCCGCAAGATGCAAGTTGCGATTTACGAAAAAATGAAATCGCGACTTGAGAACAACTTTTTTTTTTGGATGCATGACACAGAGCTTAGACAGATTGTTTGTTTACCTTTAGACAAGACCCATGTCGCGAACAAAGTGGATCAACTTTTTTTTTGTAGACGCAAGACACTCTTTTTCTTGTGTCCATAATAAAAAAAAAGAGTTAGATGATTTTTTTGTGACTGTCATCTTATGTTGTGCGTCTCAAAAAAGGAGTTGTTCTCGGGTCACGATTTCCTTCTGTCGCCAAGGTTGCAAGTCGCATCTTACGTCCAGATAGGACAATTCGTCGAAAAGAATAGTAGATGACAAATCATTATTTTATTTCGCAATTTGTGACAAATTATTCAATGACCCTGGAGAAATATAGTACTCCGTAACATATGTAGCAAAACATCGTGTTGCCAAAACTGGAACGGGCTAGAAATGGGCCCACTATACACAGTAACTAACAGGCCAATATGATTATAGATACAAATGCCAATAATACCACCGAACGAGTTGTCAATCGGATCAGACGCCCAGCCTGTAGAAACACAATGGTTGGGCCCAGTGGGCCCGCTCATTTGGACTATTCAGTCTACACAATTCTTTGAGCTATATAGCATGCATGCCCCTCAACAATTAATAAATGCGTTTTTGAGGACCACTAAATTGCAACAAATATAAATCCCAAAATCAAGAAAATGGTGAGATCTTTGTGTCGAATACTCAATTCTTTTGTAATTTTATGAGTTTTTTTATAAATGTAAGATCAAATACATTTTTTATAAAAGAAAAGAGGAGAAGATGTTTAAACCCGAGATGTAGGATGAGCGTGGTACAGAACCGGTATCGTACCGTACAGAACCGGTATCGTACCGTACTCTTTTATTTTTTGTCATAATTTGAGTTTCGAATACCATACCAATTGAAATGGTATCGGTATCAATACGGTACGGATACTGGTACGGTAAAGAGTGGTACTATACTTATTCAGTATCGGAAATATAAAAATACAAAAATGAAGAATATCCGGTTGTAAAAGGTAGTACAACATAAGAACATATAATCACTTCAATACCAAACTGGACAAAGTATGGTAACTAAAACAAAAAAAAAATCATAAAGAATCTCCATGTTTATGTTTTTAAAATAAAATACCCAATAGTCAATATCTTCACATTCATTCATCAAACACGAAATTATCAACAACAATATTGATCATAATATAACATAAATACGTAAAGTTAAAAATTATGATATTAAACAAATAAAATAAACATGATCCTAAAAGATAATTCTCATTACTCAGAGTGTCGTATATTTAACAATGGGATTTTATATGTTTGCATATTAAGGATATAGGTACTTTCATATTCTTTGTTGTTGTTGTTGTTGTTGTTGTTGATGATGATGATGATGATGATGATGATGGTTGTTGTATATTATGGTGACGGTTGTAGTTTATTGCGATCCTTAATAATTGATGATGATTTGGATTTACGTTTTGTGAATGTTAAAAACTTATCAGTCGTACAGTATATATAACATGTATTACATGTATGCGTTCTTACTTTTTAATAGACAATATTATCGTATAATTATATAGTTGCAAAAAGATAGGATGTTATGTACCGGTACCGGGTACTAAACCGGAAAATTACCGTTACCGTATCGAAAGTACCGCATCCAAAAAATAAATTTTATAAGTACCGAATATCGTACCATTTGAAGTGGTATGGTACTGGTACGGACACGGGACCGGTATGATATGAGTACGGTATTGGGATTTCGGTACTAATGCTCATCCCTACCTACTGAGATGCATTCAAGCAAAGCAATATTATTATCTCATAAAGCATTTATGAGCAACAGAGCATTACAGAATTCAACAGTTAGTTATAAGTGTTATTTAGGTTTACTTTGCTTAGATTTAACAAAATTGAATGTTCCTGATAAATAATCATCACATCATATAACTCACTAATATGTGCAATCATATACATATACAAATTATCTTCTACTAGGTGCATTTTCTATGGTAACATTCACCATGTGACTTCCACCTCACTATGTGACTTCCACCTCACTGTTACATTAACACAACTTATCAGGCCACAACTCAAATTGCCAAAGATAATTCTTGTAGTTGTAGTAACTTTACAAATTTGGAGCCATAAATTTTATAAATTTCAATAGTTTGAAACAAAAAAAAAATAAATAAGAAGTTGCATTGTTTGCATGATGACCTAGACCACAACACCACTGCGGTGACGTGCGTTATGTGCCTCACAAAGAGGTGAGCACATAGATGCACCCTATAAAACATGTCCATGTTAGTAAGCACTATTGTCCGTTTTCAAGCATTTCCAAGAAAGACGCCATTGACATGATGCCATTCTTGGGCCCATCTTGGTGGCTAGCGTTCATTGTGAGACGGAGGGGAGGACAACGATTGTGGTGTCAGTTGTTTTTTTTGGATATATAATAAATGTTGGTCTTCAGAAGTTCAGTTTTCATGTTATTATAAACATGATTCGGCCTTTGTTCTGTAATTCTCACAAAGTATTGATATAGCGCTAAGCTCTCAGTTTAGTCATTGCTATGAGTGGTCTAAGTAATTAAACTCAAATCTACATCATTTAATTGATTCGTCTATCACATTGTATTAACGAAGACTTTTTAATATATAATTTAAAGTGTAACTAAATGATGGTGTTTAGATCATCTCCAATGTATCTCATTTTACATCAAATCTATTGTTTTGAAATCTATTGTTTTGGTGTAAAAATTAAACTCCAAATGAACTCATCAAATATAGTGCAATTTTTTTGTGTACACTAAAATTTCGGAGGTTTTACATCAAGTTTGGTGTAAAACACTAAACTTTGCACCAAATATGTAATGTTTTAATTTATTCATATGTTCGAAATATTGAAAGTATTTACGTACAAAACTTGAAAACACTTAATTATTTGTATAATTTTCTAATATACCTTATACATTAGATTAAATAATATGGTTGTTGAAACGATAAAATATAATTTTCAAAAAAAAATTAGTTTTAAAATATTGATTTATGCAAAGAAATTATGTAATTGAAATCTTACAAAAGTAAATAAATATAAGTTACATTTAGGTTAATAATTTGAAAAGTTAATTGATCATAAAATAAAAATAATAAATTAAATAATATATAATGTAAAAATAATTTAGAGGGTAATATGTAAATGTTGAAAGTCTTTTTAGTGCAGAAATTTAGTACATACCTTGAAGATGAAACACATTTAGGCAAACATATACATTAAAAAAAAAATTATTATACCAATTTTGATGTAATATTTAGTGCATACATTGGAGATGTCTTTATAATCAATTTCCAACATAGTGAAATTTAGAACCTGTCATAAAATCATAGATATTGCCCATGTATATGGCTGCCGATGAGTTAAAAATACGATTATGAGTTGACTTCTATTTTTATCCGTAGGATTATGCTAACTTTTGATCCTGACCATTGCAACCTGCATTTGTCTCGAAATTAACTTTGTTTATATCAAAATGTAGATAAAAATAAACTGAATGTAGTGGTAAATTTGGATTAATATAATAAGCTATATAAGAAAAGTTAAAAGCGAAAAAACAATAGTACATTAATAACATAATTTGAAAATAATATACATTTTGATAAATGTCCATGTATATTTTTTACGTTGTATCCGGTCTGCATACTTTCAAACCTTTATTATCAAAAACAATTATATAATAAGAGTAATGTCATCAATGCGTGTTGACACAATTAAGGAAGAATAGTAACATCGTCAATGCATTGTTACGTTTTCACTTTTCTGAATAGCAAAGATATGATTCAACATATGTGGGTGGTTACTCCAGTGACAGGAATCACTGACATGTTCAGTAGGTATTGTATTTGAGAAAGAGAATTTTTTTTCCTTTCCTAATTGTGTGAATGATATGTAAATAAGAAATATCATGCTAGCCTAACGTAATGAATGGACCAGATTATGCAGAAGGCCTGAAGTTCGAGACTTAAAATCCCCACTCCTTTTTAGGTTGACTCAGCTGCTTTAGGTCGTGATATGTGTATATTACTTAAGGGTCTGTTTACACGTATTATGTTTTTACATATGTAATTATATCAATGGTAATATTATAATATGTTTTAGAAGTTTATTATAAATTCAAAGTTTGTAGGTGTTTATAGTTCACGGGAACAACTAATAAATTGGGTTTTAAATAAGGGATGTCCAATCTGTAACGTAATTGTAATAAAGGTCCAAATATAATTTAGATGCCAACTTTCTATGTGATCATGGTGGTATTTACCAACATTGTTAAAGATTTAAATATTTAAATGAGCATCATTGTGTTGTTACACACAGACGCTCACACATTATTATGCCCAAACATTTGTTATATATTAACATCTTCTATGTAAATAGAGTTGTATATGTACATTAACTCTATGATATTACTTAGGTTTTTTTACGGCATTCATTTAACTAGCCAACATCTAACTTAAATACTAGTTTGGCAATGTGGGTTACAGAAAAGTTTTTTAAACTACAAACTTTAATTATGTGCACGTATCGAAAAGTTCAAAATCTTTAATGAGTCATCCTCGCAAAATGGCATTACGAATTATGAAGGTTATTCTACATCATCTTCATATTTCAATCAAGGAAACCTAGCTACCTATTTCATTATTGTCAAGACGTACGTTCTTGAATCGGTCTCTCACTTCATGCTTCATTGTCAACGGATCGATAACATTTAGATGTATATATTTATATATCTAACTAGACGGTGGGGTTTTAATGGATTAAATCTGTCTAAAAAATGTGTTTTTATCCAAAATTTGCATGAAGGAATAATTAAAGAAACTTGAAACGTCAAGAGATTGGTTTGTTCATGGCTTGATTCAGTGAGCTTGTCGAGAACATAAACCAACTTGTTGATCTATTGTTGCTTCTAATTCCTTTATGTCAAGAGTTCTCGTTGAAGTTTGAACATATAATTATGTTTTGTGCATTATTTGCAAGTTTGGATAAACGAATCATGGGTCCTATTAAGCTCTCGTTGAGTTCAAGATCCTCATAGGATCATCTAATAATGTTGAAAAGCGAAGCGATATCTATTCTGTAATTGAAAATAACCAACCAACTGATTTTGTAATCATTTCATGTTTTTTTTTTTTAATTTATTGGTGATTTCTAATGAACATAGTAAGTTCTCTTCTGTTAAATCTAATTAATAGTTCACAAAGATGGAGGATAAAAATAGTTTATGCAAATTTTGATTTCTGCTTACGATCTATCTATATCTATAATCTATAACACTTATAAGTGTTTTAGTGTTGAATATTACAATACTTAAAATGTATATTTCCATTTTACCCCTCTGCAATTTCCACCAACATATATGTTTGCAAGTAGTAAATCACAAAGTTTAAATTGATCAACTAAAAAACATAAATGGATCCTTTCTAAAAACGCCTTCATAATTTTGAGTGTAATCATTATCATTATAATATTAATAATCTATAATCTACAACCCTTATAACTGATTTCCACTTTCTTCTTTAATCCTTAATATGGAGATATCGGAAAACCCCAAATTGCCCCTACCCAATATTTTATTACTATGCATAACACAATTTATTTTTGGAACAAATAGAAAGATTAATTATAGTTTTTACTACAAAGATTTTTAATGATTATATGATTAAATCTATAAATTTATTGCAAATATATAATCAACCTTTAAAATACGAAGTCTCTATTTTACAATTAAAATTAAAACATGTAAGCATTCCTGAAATTAATTTGTACGCAATTTGAAATTGGTTTACATACTTTTCATTTTGTAATTATTTCATAAATTACATTAATCAACATAAATTGTATAACTACGAATATCAACTTATAATTACGGGTAATTCATCATTGAATAACAAAAATAATTCATGTAATGTGGTAATATATGTTAAATATATCTAAAAATGTAGATCCACAAACAAACATAATTCATATTTCAGTTGACACATTATTGGGAGTCTCCAACGGTTCTTCGGTAAACACCATCGATTTGCGGAAAAAAAAAGACTGATGCCATTGGCGCTAAGCAATCGGTGGGCATCAGTTTTATGCTACATCAGTTTTTCGAGGGGCTTTGGTTGTATGGGTGTGGGGACACATGATTACTTAATTTAGTTTTTTGTTTTTTATATGTTTAGTATATAAAAATAAATGTATATAGGTAAATGTGGAGTATAGAAAAAAACAGAAGTATTTATTATTGGCAGTGAAATGTTCAATTTTATGTCAGTTTTGTGTTCTACTAATGTGGTGCTGATGTGACACAAACTGAAATGTTTAATAGTTTTTCACTATTAAAAGTGATCTTATATGTGTATTTTGAATTTTCAACCTTTTGAATTCGACCTTTCATTTTTCACACGAGCCATTCTCATCTTCTTCTGTTTTTAGCAATTTAGGTTGATTCACCAAAATAATACTCCAATGTACAATTTGCATATATTAAGATTCTACCCCACATATGATGATTGTGATTTGGTCTATCTTCCTTTTTTGTTATATGTACGTATTTATCAATATTTCTAACATTTTGATGAAAATATTGATATGTTTTGACTTACTTATTAAAATTTGAAGCTTATTTGATCTCTGGGAAAGTTGCATATAATTATTGCTAAACATATATTCAAATTATATCCGTTTAATCCAATAATTTTTACAAAAATGTAGTCTCAAACGCCCTTTCTTTTATTATAAACTCACATGAATGAAGTTCGAAAAATAAAATTCCTTATCTTTTACTTAGATTCGAAACAACTTCCTGAAACTTTTGGATCGATGGTAAATATACTCTTTTTAGTCTGGTGAGAAAAGTTAAATAAAGGTCTAAGAGTTTTTGAGAAATTGAAGGTACCAATGAGATTGTGTCATTTGTATAAAATCCCATTTAACCCCAAGATCTTAAAAACTACTGTAATTATCTCACAAATGGCACATTGAAAAATTATAAAGATTGCACCATAAAATTCATCGTTTTATCCTCTTTGATTTGTCGGCCCCTCAAGGCATGCTTCGACGAATTTTTCCGTTTTTTGTGGGTTTTACAAATTATTAACACATGTGTTTGGTTGTACATTTAATTTAGGGCCAGGGTTTAGGGCTTAGTAAGGTTTAGAAGGGTTTAGGGTTTGATAGGATTTAAGGTTTAGAGTTTTGTAAAGCATTTAGGGTTTAGGGTTTATGGTTTGGAGTTTGGAGTTTGTGTTTTAGACGGCAAATCGAAGAGAAGAAAACGCTGAATTATAGGGTGCAATTTTTATAATTTTTCGATTTGACGTTTATAATATATTTAAGTTTGGATGTAAAAGTTTTTTGTACAAATGACACATTATCATTAGTTCGTTCATACTCCACATCTCGGTTCGATAATTTACTCTGCCGTCTCTTTCAATCTGCTCATATGTGAAATTGAAATGTTTTTCTCTCAAAAGCAACTTACAAAGTTAAAAGCAAAGCCTAATAGGGCTCCTTTGTTGATTAAAGTCGTGATGACACTGTATAAAATTTCAAAAGCTCCTTTTATAAGTTATATATTTTTTTCTCTGTTTTATATCATGGTACATTAAAATTAATTTTGTATTGTAAATTTCACTCATCAATTCTAAGTTTAAAAAACAAAATCATCACATTTTTAATTAATCTTAAATATTGAATTTGTAGTCTATAATTATGAATATACTAGATTATATCCCACAAAATTTGCGGGCTACTTCATGCTTTTAATACGAAGGTTTATATTATATAGTTTTGTTTTTTGACACTTTTTCACGGATGACATTGGATAAATGTTTTGAATTGAAGGAGATATGTTTGTTTGTTAATAGTAACTTTAAATGTACATTATTAAGCACATTTGTAACATTGACAATAGTGCTTTGAAATCTAAACATTAAAGAGATAGCATGAAAAGACAAATGGTAAAACATGATCAAGTTGATGTGCGACATCCGAATAGCAAGCATATAGATACTTCATGCATGTATACAACTTCTTAGAGTGTTTGACTTATTCTTATCATGGTATGTTTCGTATATCTGGACGGTTAACTAAGAAAACATCTATAACATATTGACTTTCACATATGGAAAAGAGCTTTTGAAGATCACCATTTTGTTATATTCTTGTCAGGAAATAAATTTCATTCAGATTCTGCGGTGGGTGTCGAGCTACGTAAGTTGAAGATAAATTTAAAGTGTTGAAATTATATGCCCATTGTGACACCCGACAATTTAGGCTTACCGATTAACCTGCTAGAAACCTTAATTACGTGTTTTTAGTTTAGTATTAGGCTAAATGTGACACTCGACGATTTAGGGTTACTATTAAACCTATTTTGGGACTTTAATTACTTGTAGTTAGTTTGTGATAGGCTAAATATATGTAATTACTTATATATTTTAATATACACTACGTGATTATGTGTTTATCTGTAATCGCGCGAAACAACCGGACTGAGTCCGCCTAATTATACGACGTTGGTGAAAACCTTTCTATAAATAACCTAAATCTATTTTTAGAAGTTATTTATCATATATTATTATTTTTATATAATAATGCACGAAAAACTAGATTTAGGTTGTTTCGCCGCATCGTTGGTGAAAACCTTTCTATACTCATTACTCCTCTTCACTACTTCCACTCAATCTCCATGCAAAGCCTCATTTCACATCATTCACCTACATCTTTTCCTCCACCTTATCTCTAAAATCCCCTCTCACTCTCTCTCTAAAAATTCCAGAGAATTTCCACCACCCCAACAACCACAACAAACCACCACATCACCACCATAAGCCACCACTCAAATACTTCACTATTTACAAGATTTTCAAGATTTTAAGGTTTCAAGCAACACACATTGCATTTCTGTCCAAGGTTCTTCAAAAACACCATTGTAAGGATAATTTATACTTCACCTTACTCTCATAACATGATTATAAGTTCATTCAACAAGTATTATAACAAGATATTATACAAAAACCACTTTTCCTAACTTGAAACTTAACAAAATGTGAGATATACTTTCTGTCCAGAAAGATGTGTCCACTTTCACGATTTTTAGAAAATTCATCTTTCCATGAAAATGGACGTTTTTATAGTCAAAACATAATTTTAAGAAATAAGCATTCCAGTCCCAAAAACTTCATATTTTTCTAAGCTCGTTTAGTATTTTTAATAATTTATATAAAAACATATATACAATCCGCTCTAAAAAGTTAGAAACCTTGTTCATATGGTTTTGACCATATCTTGAGCTACACAACTCCAAATGACTTGAAACCATCGACAAAATCTTATAAATTTTGTTAGCTACAAAAGTTGTACTGATAGCTTTTCTTGAAAAGTTGCAGATTTTGCCCAAAAACTCGATCTTCATGCATGTGTCTAGATTGGTCAATTGTTGGACCTCAGAGGACACATGCAATTTTGATAAATACTTAGACTACTCTAAAATTCATAGAAAAATTACTGAAAGTGGTTAACATGTGGGGGAATAACTAGTATTTTTCTTAGTAGATAATTCAGAATGTACATTTTATTAAAAATTAGACAAACAAGTGCATTTTTTTGGAAAATGAGATAGTAGATTGATTTTAGTAACACTTTAAAAATCGACACTTGAGGGCTTTCTATAAATGGACAAACTAACTTTTTATGGTCCATAAACACTTATAAGGTTTGAGTAAAAGTTTCAGATCAAACCGAAAAGATTTGACCAAGTCAACAAAAACGGGAATCGGTTTCGAAAAACAAAAAACTTACTATTTTTGGCAAAACTTGTAAGCAAATGGGTTGGGTTGACTTACTTAGTAACTTTGACCAAAAACGAGACTAAAAACACTCCTGATCGAAAAACCGACACTTAAAACACTTGGATTAAATTAGAAAACCAATCACACCCTTAGTGTCGCATGACCTGCGACACTACCTAAGTGTCGCTATCAATGTCGCTACTTAATTGAAATTGATTTAAACCTGCGACACTGACCCTAGTGTCGCTACTAGTGTCGCTAAAGACAGAAAACATGAAACTTGATTTTACTAAGTATTAAACTTGGATAACAACTTATTACCACACATGATACATACCATTATAATGTATACAATGAAACAAACTTGATAATAATGTTTTAAAGAATTATTATTACAAACTTTCATCAACGGGTCGTACACATTTTTAATCAACAACTTAACTAAACATACTAGTTGAGTGAGCTAGTTTTTAGGTGGACATCAACCCTCCACCTATACTATTGACTTAAGTGGACATTAACCATCCACTTACATAGATGGTCTTTGAGACATCTATTTATATACAACCTTATACGTTTAGGACGTTAGAAAGTTGCACCCTGGGACACCTTGCTTGCTTATTTGATTATTTGATTATTTGCCGCTAATTGCTTAACTCAGGTGAGTTTCATAGCCTCTTTTTACTGTTTTATATCCAGGGGTGAGAATACATACAACTCTTTTTACACAACTGTTTTTATGAACACAAGTACAACAAACAACGTTATACGGATTGCATGAGTTAACACACTAATCCATTTAAAGTCCTCACACATCATAGCTTCGTTAATTTGGACTAAGCGCGAGTATTAGTAAATAGATCTATTTGGGACTAACAATCCCCGTCCGGGTTAGTCACGCTAACCTGTCAAATGGACGTATTAATATTTGTACACACGAGTGTATCGGATTAGACACTTGCAGGGGCACCAACGATCGTGTACTCGAAAGAGGCACGACACACATTGTTAAGCTTCGGACTATGAGCTCATGGCAATAGTATACATATTTGATTGATTTCAAACATTATTAAATCTTGTGTTTCATACCGATATCTAAACAACTGTTTAACAAACCTATGAACTCACCAACTTTATGTTGACCCTTTTAGTATGTATTTCTCAGGTAATCAACCGCAGTATGAACCTTATGGAAGCATTTAGCTCGAGTCGCATATTTTGAAACAACTAAGGATTAGATTATATTTTGTAATGATAGTTATGTAATTCTACATATCGGATGCGAACTCCATGGGAATTGTAAAACTTATGTATACATTTTAATTATGGAAATGTAACTTTTATTAAAACGTCTCATTTAGAGGTCGTTCAATGTAATATTTGTGTGATGATATTTGATTTGGTCGGCGCCCCCGTGACAACTCATACTTCCGCTTCCACGTGTTTTGGGGGGGGGGGGGGGGTGCGACACCCATCAATCATTAAATCCAAGTAATCTGAAGATAAATTCACTATACAGTGAGAGAAATAAAATACCTAATAAATCACATGTCTTCTCAACATACAATTCTCATGAGAGGGTGCATAAATCGCAATGTCTAAAACAAATCAAGATCAACATTTATCTTTTTATGTAAAAATCAAGATAAATAAATCAACAAAATTTATTAATCCAAAAGGGTAAAATGTAAATATTAAAACAAATACTATTATTACTTCAGATAAGAATTTATGATCAATAATAAGAAAACATCGATACCTGAAAACGAAATCGTCATCACTAATGAACAATATGATAAATCACGTATGTTGTCAAAATGAAAAATCTAATTGTTCTGATTCAACTGACTCTCATCGTATATCTCTGCATATAATTCGATTACGTGCACGCTGGTGTGAGCATCCGTAACTAACTTCATAGAATTGAATTTTGATGGAGCTTGATTTTGAAGTAGTTATTCTTTCTACTACAAATTAAAGGCTAATTATAACATAGTTAAAAAAATTTATAGCATAACGTTATATATGTCTCTTAATTAGTTTATTAATATTTATAAGTAAGTCATCCAACAACTAAATTTGTCAATAATGATAATATATAATAACAAATAAATTGACAAAAAGTAAACACCTTATACATTACTTAAAGACTAATGCATTTATTAATTAATAATAGTGATAATTAAAAAAAACCGAAGTGAATGTAGATAAATGATCTTGAATGTGAGATTAGTAAGTTTTTTCCATTAAGCTAGCTTTAAATACATTATTTTAGTGCTTAATTAAATAATATTTTCTAAATTATTTGAGAACATTAAATGTTGATTATTTTAATTAAATTTTTAATTAATTGCTTATTAAAAGGGTAGAGGTAATTTAGTCTTTTTATCACCTCATCTCCACTATTTAGGTAGTCATTCTTTTCAATTTAAGATTAATGGTTCACATTTAATATATTAAATAATTTAAAGGGTGAGATTAAATTTGATTACCTAATTATCACTTTCTATGATAATAAAATTCGCCCTTTATAGTTCTTTAAGTGTTAACTATATTTTCCTTTTCGGACCGCGAATTGCATTAAACTAGCAGAAAGCTAGACAAAAGAATTACAAGATGTAATTTCACGATGTTGAGAGTGATCGACTCAATCAAACGAAATCAGCTTTCCTCTTCCTACTATTCAATTATAAGATCTAACTATAGGTGGCAACTATATGAAGTTATATGAATTAAATAAAATGAATGTGAAAGAAAGTAGGTAATACAAAATGATAAGTTCAGTACTACTGAATAATACTCGGTAGTAATTAACACTTAACATGTGTTCCTTCCAAAACTAAATATTACTAGTCTAAATAGTAAATACTACGTTTTTACTTTTTATTTGTAAAAGTAAAAACTAACAAATCGAAATAATTAAGAAGTCTCGTCTATACTAATGTTCTAATATATATTGTCAATGTCAATTTTTGTTTTGTCTTATCTTATACAAAGAAGTCGCATGCATGTGGTATTTGTTGTAATGAAAATGACCCATATTTATTTTAGTATTTTCGGCAAAACAAATCTGATCTTCTTCTATAGTTCTATCTTTTGTGTCTCCACGTCGTTCTTATCTATTTTATCATTAAATGGTAACCTACTTAACACACATAATATTTTGTTTTACATTATACTTTTATCGTTATAAAATATAAAATTAAATATTCCAACGAATCTTCTAACGGAATCGAAATATCTTTCCATTATGTTTTCGTTTCCCAGTACCATATTATTTTCCATTGGTCTAAAGTTTTTTTTCCACGTAGATATCGTTTTTAATAAGATGGCAACCAAAATTTATGTATTTGCTTATTCATCAACAATTATTACGGTAACCGACCTTTTAGTGGTTTCCACTTTCCACCAACGTCTTATAAATCACTTTGTTTCATTTTACTTAAAAAATTTAGTAATAATATTATGAACTTATGCAATTTGAATTATGAATTAGTCAAGGAATATATTTAAATTCTACTCAATGTTTGTTTATTATATGTATTCAACTTAGATTTGATATTTTTAATGTATCCGATTCTCATAAAGTGTGTTTTAATGTTATGTTAATATGTCATCTTTTAAAGGTGTCACGTGCGTAAAAAGTTGACACATCATACTATATGATACGTTAAAACGATTTTTTTAAAAGTTTGATGCATTAAAATACCATACGTACGTTATACATACATAATAGATATTGAACATATGTTGAATGTATTCTCGAACACTATTACTTTTGAATTAGTGAGTATATCTCATGGAGTAGTATAAATTTTGTAACTTGATACCTAAACGTTTTACACTTTTACTCGCTATAATTTTCTTTTGTAATGTTTGTGTACAAGTGGCCCGGGGATATAATTCGGAGCTCCGACTGACGTGGCCGACCACGAGATTGGCGGGAACGAGTGACATGTCACTCCTGTAACGAAAATCAATGCTTGTGAGACAGAACAACGTGGTACCTATCCACTATGTACACGTGTCAGTGTCTTACCGTTTTGGAGGTGATGCTTAGCTGTCATAATGGATTAGGAGGTCCCACTCCCACTCCTACGGTGCACCACACCTTTTTGTTTTTGCAAAATCATCTTCTATTTCTTACTATTTGCATAACAGCCCCTGAAGTAAATAGACCTAAAGTCTGAAACATCATAATGTATGCGGACTCGATATTTGGCTATTTGCATCAAAAACCATAATATTTGCCATTTGGTACTTTTTCAAAATTTTGCGTTGTATCATGTTTGCATTCATTTTATTGATATATGAAGATATGAAAATTGCTTGCTTGAATCTGATAAACTAATTTCATATATATATATATATGTATGAATTATGTTCTATATCTTTTGTTACTTGTTGTTAGCTTGCATATGCACTATATAGTTCTTCTTCCTACTTAACCAATAATCATTCTCGATCATTAACCGTTTATTTTAAAATCGATTATCTTTCATCAAAGTATTTCATATCAGTATTCATGTATATTAATCTAAGATTATTGAATCCTAAATGTAAAACAGTTACATAAATCGGTAAGTAGAACCTTAAAGGAAGAGGAGGAGCTAGTGAATTTAAATGAAGGGGGCAAACATTTTTTTTTTCATTCTTCATAATTTTAAGGGTGTACAATTTTAGAATTTTCACCATAATCTTGAGATAAATTTATTTTTAATGTGATTTAAAAACTTTTAGGAGGCAACTACTCCCGCTACCCCATACTAGCTCCGTCTGTGCTTAAAAGGATGTATACAACATTACAACTATATACTCCGTAATACATCTAACACTTTTATTCCTCAGAATATTTTAAAACTAAGTAAAGTGGGCCACACTTGCTATTTATTCTCCACTAACTATTTATCAATTAAATATCAAATCTACCAATTAAAATCTTTTTTAATTGGTTAAATATCAAAGTGAACACTTATAATTGGACATCCCAAATTAGTAATATGAACCTTTTAAATGGAACAGTCGAAATACAATATATTTTTATTTTAGAATATTCATTCGCACCTCTACCCACCGTAACTACTTTCGCCGTTGCATTACGCAGGTATAACGGATAAAAGGATGTGTAATATATACAAGAACCCATTTATAGTAATTTATGCAACTATCTAGATTAATGTCATACATATAGATGGATTTGACAAATAGTTGCACACTTGGATAACCTAAAATACATATTATTATTTCAAAAACTCCAAGCAAATATAAGAAAGTCAAGAATTAAAATTCCAGATTATAACCCTGTAGGGTCTCAATTATAGATAATTAACACATCATATTACTAGTAGTATATCAAATCAAGTCTCTACAAAATAATCACCGGCAACCGGCTACACCGGTCAACAAACCACCAAATCCTCCACAATATAAACCACGATTCACCCATGCACAACCACTTAAAACTCCACTCTTTTCCAAACCCACCACTTCACTTCACTAAACCAATTTTCCAACAATGCCACGTTTCGCTGACCGAGTCGCGATTGGCCGATACCAAGATGAGGTGGCACACCCAAGTGCTATCAAAACATTTGTGGCAGAATTCATAAGTGCACTTATTTTTGTGTTTGCAGGACAAGGTTCAGGTATGGCTTTTGGTAAACTTACTGATGGTGGTGCGACTACACCAGCTGGACTTGTTGCAGCTGCAGTTGCACATGGGTTCGGGTTGTTTGTTGCTGTGGCGGTTAGTGCGAATATTTCGGGTGGTCATGTTAACCCTGCGGTTACTTTTGGTGCGTTTGTTGGTGGTAATATAACTTTGTTACGTGCCATCTTTTATATCATTGCGCAATGCCTTGGTTCGGTTGTTGCTTGCTTGCTCCTGTTCTTCTCTACTGGTGGCTTGGTACGTTTGATTAATTGATCATTTTAACTTTTATTTTTATTTTTTAGTTTATTTTGTTAGTGTGGTTGATTAAATAGTTGTTAAATTGAAACGTAGTAAAAAGTGGAGATATAAATGACTTGATACGCATAAATCAGTAGATAATAGTAAATTCTTTTTCTTTCAGTATGAGTCGGTTTGGCTTACTGAAAACGTCATGCGCATTTAGTTACAAAAATCTTCTTTTTAAAAAATTCACTAGAAAATAAAAAAGTGAAAATTTTGTTCAAGTTGAGGTTTTACAAAGTTGTTTTCTAATTATCATAAAGGTAGATATCACCAATGAAACGCATGACCCACAACGTTAAGACTTAGTCAGTACGGGTTTCGGCTCGGACGTTGTGGTATATGTGATGGAGGTGATTTGCCCGGCGATATTTCGGTTGTGCTCCATTGAACTATAGAGTGGCTCAAATGGGTGACCCAAATACCTATTTTTTTACTTTACATTTCGTATTTTGAAAAGCAAGTACTCTATCTATTACATTTGAACGGGTTTTTTAAGTTTTTACCAGTTCTTATCAGACATAAAACAAAACAAAAACAGAAAAGATTACATATATTTTTCCCTTTACTTGTTGGGAAAAAAAGGGAAAAACTAGCCTTCTCTTTGTTATAAAACTTAACAGAAATAGAAATGCCTAATTGCGTACTAAATTATAAGTATACTTTATTTTATTTTTTCACTGTCATATATCTATATGTGGAAAATATGTGTACATATGGTACTTTCTAGAGAAAGTTGATTGATAGAACTTTGATAAGATAAATACTGAGTAAGTGGTAGGTATAACTCTAAAAGAAACAAAATAGCAACAACATTAGGCACAAAAGTTCGTTGCAACAATAAAACATAATTTTAGGTAACAAGTTGCAATCAATCATACTTTATGAAATAATAGTGGCTTTCAGTATTTTTGTATCTAATGAAAATGATCCACTACATTAATTAGACGGATGTTACGTGCAATTGACTTACTTTAACGTGATGGGTTAAAATATGAATATATCGTAAGTTCGAGGGTTGAAAATGCAACATCATAAGTAGTTAACTACGCACATATTAACATTTGTGTTACAAAAATGCAGACGACAACCGGATTTGCATTGAGCTCGGGTGTATCCGTATGGAATGCCCTTGTTTTCGAGATCGTGATGACATTCGGGCTAGTCTACACCGTTTACGCTACCGCAATTGACCCGAAAAAGGGTGACGTAGGCACAATTGCACCATTGGCCATTGGTTTAGTTGTTGGTGCCAACATTCTAGCGGGTGGTGCATTTACTGGTGCATCAATGAACCCAGCCGTAGCATTTGGGCCTGCATTGGTTAGTTTGGACTTTGGTAGCCACTGGATTTATTGGGTTGGTCCCTTAATTGGTGGTGGGATCGCTGGAGCCGTGTATGAGCTCGTTTTCATTAGCCGCACTCATGAGCCGTTGTGAGAGTTGTAAGAAATCTGAAAAGACTCTTATGCCCTTGTTGATGTTTATTTTCACTTCTCTCATTTTGAGTTGGTGTTGTACGTTTGATTTGTAATTGTGCTTTCTTATTTAATTTAATTCTCTTTCTATGGAAAACCTATGGAGTTTATTGATCAATTGTATAATAAAAATGGTGATCGTAATTTTTTTTTGAAAAGCAAGTATCCTATCATTACTACCACACGAATATATATACAATGACCTACTAATATTTACATTTTATCCTGCCCTCAAGACTTGAACCCTCAACATTAAAGTTGGAAGGTCACCTCGATACCGCTAGGCCAATGACCTTTTGGTTGGTGATCATTATTTGGTTCTTATATATATATATATATATATATATATATATATATATATATATATATATATATATATATATAAAATGTTTTTGCAAACTTCAAAAAGATCATTCAATTAATCATGGTTTGGTTTACTTAAAAAACCTCAATATAGCTAAACAATTCAAAATGAAAAACTGAAATCACATTTGTTAACTACATATACTACATGCCCCGTTGTACCATCTGAATTAAGAAGAACCAAACATATGTACATCATGTAGACTTTGATTATTTGATTTTATAATATATGATTTTATAAGTAGTTAGTTGTAGACTTTAATACAACTAGCAGTGTGCCCGTGCAATGCAGTGGGAGCAAATAATTACAGTATTATTTATAAGTTTTATTTTTTTTCTATTACTCAAAGATTTTATCGTAGATTAATTGTTGATTTGAGACGTCGAATAACTTCAACAATATATTACATCATATTGAATGTAGTCTTTATTCCTATGAATTAGTTATGTAATGAATTGGTAATTGTAACGTATTAGTTTGACTCGTATAAAGCATGTGTTCTAAATAAGCTTATATAATTGAATAATTGATAAAATTGCTATAGAAGTAATGAATTATTGGTTATCATATAGTTTCTATAAATAATTGTTGAATCTGAAATATTGTTCTTAAAAATTTCTTTTAAAATAAAGCCAATATGCTCTATATAATAGTAAGAAGTAAGATTCGATAAGATAAGGTTTAGATGTTATGCAATTCAATTTGACTTACATGGCATACAAATTGTACAACGTTTTCTTAATTATTTGAACTTTTGTTGCTTAATACTATGTTTTAGGATGTCGTGTTAAAAGCGTCCTTTCCTTTTTTACGCTGCACCAGACCACTTACTGGATGACCCTGTATACATGGTTAACTTTTCAAAATGGTTTGACGCTATTTTTTATTTACCTTTAGTGACAACAAGCATATCTCTTAATTTGTTGCAAATATAACATTCATTGCACAAATAATATATAAAATAAAATATTAAATTAGCGTGTTTGCTTGGTTGGTGGGTTTGGCCGTTTGGGTATGGGTTTCGGGAATGATAGTCGAATTAATTTTTTATTATAATTACTGGTAATACTAAGACCCATAAAGAAGGAGGTTTTGAAAAGTAAAATCATTCCCCCATTTCATGCAAACAACCAAACACTCCTTAATACCTTTGTGCGTTTCACGTGGCGTGGGTTTTGACATATTTGGACAATGATACGGTTTGTCTTTTCATTTGGGGCCCAATTTTAAAGCGACTTTAATTTAATTTTCACAAGACTTTTTCTAGAGACTTCATTTTATGATTATCACATCAACCGTCCAAAACTGTGAACGTTATAAATAAACCCATGTGTGATTGTGGTTGTCTATATAACTTTTTTGTCGGTACGTAACTTATGGTTATCTAGTACTCTAGTCGTCTATTTTTTTAATTAATCCCATCAACAAAATAACATCAGAGCGTATGTTGGTCTTAAACTTATGTACCGTTGCTTTTAAAAACTAAAATATATTTTATAATAGATCAATGGTCAATTCTGGTATTCATTTTTGGTAAAATGGTACAAAGCAACTTGGTCCTCTTCTTACGTCCAAAATTATACTAAATGTGTCCAATGAGTAGGTACACAACAACTTGGTCCTCTTTGGTTGGCCCAATGTCATTTTGTGTGGCCCATTCTTATTTTCTCACATGCCATGTTGATCATCATGGTTAATCATTTTAAAAAGATTTTAATTTAATTATTACGATCTTGTTCTGGCTAGGAGTCATGTTGTTGCACCAGTAAGTAACGGTATAGAGCTTACATGCTGATTGATTAGTACGATCTTGCTGGAAATTGCTGTCAAGGAGTCATAAAATATGAGCCGAAGACGATAAATTCAAATGTGGTTGAAATTAAACACCAATTCACCGAACTTTCAGCGTTTATTTGTGTGTTACTTTTAGGTTGAGGTTTATAATAACTATATGTGAAGATTCCTAAACCGATATAAGCCGCACACAATAAATACAATCCCAGTTTTTGTACGCGTAATTTAAAAGCGTTAAACTCAGTCATACTGCTTCTGTAACGAAGAATTAGAATAAAAAGAAACATGATTAACAGACTTAATTACTTTGGACATGGCCTAAAAGTTGGCCTCAATAGAAGTTCAAACCAGGTAAAATGTTTCTGAATACTATGATTACACCCTGATTAAAACCATATACAAGTTAGATGTCATAATTTGCTCATACCCAGTTCCTTCAGAAATATGATCACCCACCGATTTAGGAAATAATTTATGAGTTGAAGTCATTAAGCTTAATAAACTCTATGAAAATTAGAAAATAAATCAAATTTTTAAATATGATGATGCAAAATGTCCATTTTTAATGAAGAGAGAAACTGGTATTGCACCCAAGGGGCAATTGCAGTTAGAGACTAGAGCTGCAAACACATCGAGCTTTATCGAGTAAAGCTAGATATACATATCCGATGTTATGCCATATCGTTAACAACACATAGCAGTTTTTAGAAAAATAGACATCTAGACTTGTATATATTAACCATTTGGACAAATAGACATCTAGACAAATATTAATTTAGACAAATAGACATCTAGACTTGTACGATTCAAGCCTACTTTTGAAAAAACTCGAACCCACCCAGCAAAGCTCGCTATTCAAACATGGCTCCAATATAAATTTGTTTTGTAGCAAAATTAAGCTTGTTAAAAATCCAACAATATATAACAAATTTTGTTTGTTTGTTCTAAGTTGGTTATAAGATGACAATCGATCACGTTTCCATAATGTATTTTTATACCTTAAAAGTAAAAAGTGTACCATGCTGTACATCCAAATTGGCAACAAGTTACAGATCTGAACTTTTGGTAAAAAATCCTATGTGTTAACTCTTTAGAAGCCAAGTAGATCTTCTACTAGAAACAAGACTTCATGAAATCACGAATACACGTACATGATACATCAATCGGTACCACAAAAATAAGGTTTTTTGGTTCACCTCCTAGACATAAAATTTTGAAATGCGACATTATTTGCTCCACGGCCTGTTGAAAAGATTTCAGATTATTAATCTCAAACCTTGGACCAATATTGATACCTCGAGTTGAGAATCGCTTCGTTTTTACATATTTGTCAATTGAAACATGGACCAAACAATTTCCATGCCTTACCACACATATAACATCTTACAACATTACATTAATGACCTGCCTACTTTTTTCAACATGAAATTAAAGTTGATCAACTCTTTTGACAACCTTTTGAAACCTATAATCGTTTACAGTGAGAGTTATAACTATGCTAGATTTTCCATTTCATACAAATGAAGATACAAAAAGGATTGAAAAAACTCAGGCTTTAAAGGATCTTAACAACCACAGAAGTACAGAATATGAGAATTACCGTAAAGAAGTGAAAGAATTGACAAATTCAATCCTACACAAACTGGAGCCACGATAGAAGTTCTCTATCTGCAAGCGCGTCTTTACATCACCTTGATAAGAATTTATGGTCATTATCTCCAAAGCGTTCGAGTGTTTTAAAAGATACCTTATGATGGTGGACTCTTTCTCTGTTATAGCTTCACGGTTACGTATTACAATTTCCTTCACACAGAATTGCAGACAGGCTGGTGCCTCCTCTGGTGGGTTCCAACTCCCCCTGTCCAGAATATGAGGAAGCGGGAAAGGAAGAATCCCCTAATAATAAACAAACAAGCCCCAAAATAATAAGATGATGAGTTCCAAAATACAAACACCCCCCACAATCCAAGTTAAATGAGATATATAAAGAGACAAATTTTGACCATCAAAGTCAATATATTACTATCTTTTCTTCTTGTCACTAATAATCGTGTAAAGAAACTTCTAGGTACACGTAAACTTACATCAGCAAAGGTAATATGCTCGAGATTAGGCATATTGTTTAGGAGAACCGACAGATGATCCCAGCCACCAGTAGAGTAGATACGAATCACAAGTATAACCAAGTTTAGAAACAAGGGCATGTTAAACGCAGGAACATTATATAAGGGGATGTCATAAAACATGGGAATGTTGAACTCCGGCATGTTTCTGTCACGAAGTCTCCCAAGAGCCTGCATATACCATGTTCTGTTGAAACATAACGATAGCAACTTCTAAAAAATGGAGTAACAAACTGAGCACAATTCAGAGGGTTAATGTTTGAAAATATATCAAACTTCATACAAAAGTGATATTGTATGTATGCAACTTTAGAAGTTTCTTCTGTTGTATCAAACTTTCAAGTCATTGTTATTGCATCTGATAACCGTATATTTTGTTGACATGACAACCATAAAAGTACCCCATCATCGACCATGTCATCAAAACCAGCGTTACGTCTCTGGTTTCCAAGTCAATAAGAGGTCACACACATACAATAGCAATACTTGTAGGCTTACTTAAATACAATGAAACCTTCAAAGTTGGCTACATAATATAGACTTCCGAATTAAGTTTGATACATTTTCAAATACTTCAGCTTGATGCAAGTGCACAATTTATGTTGGCATAGTATTAAATGTAACCTACAGGAAAGATTTAAATATTATCATAATCAGCTTAAATATACCGTGGCAGTTGAATGGCTCAATGTTAATTTTTTGACAGACGTGAGGCTTGTAATGAGTCGAGCAACATGTTCAAGTTCATCATCTGAAATGCTAATGCGAGCTTCAACAAGAGACGTTGGATTCATCAAAGAGTAGCAAGACGACTTATTATCCAATATCTGAAGGTATTCTAGTTTAGGAGCATCAATCAGAACTCTATCCCCCGAGTTACTCATCGTAGAAATATACATCAATCTCTTCAAAGAAGGCGAAAAAACTATAAACGTTCGTGCAACATAACCTCTTTCAATCCTCCTAAAAACCAAATCTTCTAAAACAGGACAACCAGAAACCAGATTCGCAAACGATTTATTACTCAAATAAACAATAGCTTGTAGATTGAGTTTCTTTAAACACGGAAAAAGTAACTCAGCTGTAGGCATATCTAACACGAATTCCCCTCGTAAACTTAACCTAACGAGCGTATTACACGTCTTAAACAAATCCCAACAAGATCCATCCCTAAATCTATTAGCTTTAATCATAAGATTAACATCAAGTTCTTGAATTCGATAGTGAACGATATTTCGAACTAACTCATAAATACGACTATACTCACAGTTATCAGTAAATTGAAGATACAGCTTCTGAATTGGCATACCCCCACGAAGATTTAGGGTTTGATTAACGGAATTGAAAAAGTTTTCAACTTGTTGAACCGACCAAAAAACTTTAGTAACGAAATGGAGATTAGGGAGGAATGGGGAGAGGTTGTACCACCTGTTTGATAAAATGCGTGTTCGAGTGGCGTCAGCATCAGGTAATCGAGATATGATTTGTGTGACTAATGCGTCGGGTAATTTGCTTATGATATCTGTTTCATCGTTGCTGTTCGTAGAAGAATGTTTGGGCCTTTTGATCATGGTTTTGGTTGGTTGTAGAATCGCGGATTGGAATTTTGAAGAAATGGAAAGTGAAGTTTTAGGGTTTTGAGGATTGAGAATTGGGGGTTTTAGGCTTGTAGGTGGATCCTGGAAGTTATTTTCCGTTATGCAGGTAACAGATACGTGAATGTTTCTTTAAAGAGAAATGTTCTGTTAGTTAACTCTGTGCATGGATCCTGCGCTCGTTGCGTGTAATAAAATTAAGTGTCATAAAGTTAGTAAAAAAATGATATTACTTCCCAGGGTGTTCACAGTTGGGATATAATTAGATTAAATAGTCTAATTGGATTGGACCGTTCGGATTAGACAATTTGGTTTTTTTGGATCGGATCGGTGAAAACCAAATTAGTAATTTGGTTTGTTGACTAGTTTTGGTTACTATTATTAGAACCGAATTATCCAAATAAACCAAATAGTACTATTTGTATATGTAATGCTCGTATGTAATACTCTTGTTTATATATAAAGTAAATGTAAAATATATATTTGGTTATTTTTTATACATAAAACCTTATTATATTATTGGTATTGTTAATATATATCATTGAATATAACTTAAAATCTTAAGTTTGGATGTAAAACACCAACTCCACATTTATATGAACCCTCAACCCAACATGACAATAGGTAGTCGTTAGGACCTCTCTCATGAAATTACCCTTTCACGAGTCAAAACGATACACTAATGCAGTCCACGAAAAATCAAACAGTCGAAACTGATCCATCTAAATAGTAATTTGGTTCAGTTCAGTTCGGATTCGATATATTTGGATGGATTGGATTCACATTTTGAGAACCAAAATCCAAATGGATTTATATAAATGGATCGGATATGATCCAATTCATCCAAACGAACACCCCTACTACTTCCTTCCTTATCACGTTGTTGTTAAATACAATAATTTTTTTGATACATACATCAAATATGATGCATATTAATCTGTACTATACAACAGTTTGATGCATGTATTTGGTGTTTGTATCAAAAATTTTGTTGTATCTATCAATCCCCTTTTCAAAAGTTGAACGTTGAAGACCAATACTTGATAGCGGGCAAACTCATCAATCGCTCAAGGTTCCAAATTTTAATCTTGGGGCCTTCAAATTTTTTTTTTTTTTTTTTAAATAGTGTGAATGTATGATACATTACGGAGTAATTGTATACGATGATGATATAACAAATTGAAATCCTTTCCTTTTTTCTTTTTAAAGTAAGATTCCTTTGTTTTGTTAATAACGAGCTGATTTTACCCGCACGTTGCGGCGGAGCATAACAAAGTTTTAGTTTTAGGTGAATATATTATCCTGCATCTTAAATTAAAAAAAAAATCTTAAGATATCAGAATATATATATACTAAGACAATAATTATCATACGTGGTTTCGTATACATAATTACAATATCAATCACATCATTCTTATACAATATAATAGATTGAACAAACTAAATCAATATTCAAACGTCAATATGTAAATATCAGAATTTAGTATATCTTGTGCATAGTCACATATCATATTAACTTGTTAAGATAAAAGAGTGCACACAGTTTTACCAAGAAAAATTTAAAATTTCACTTAAAGTTGTTATGCAAAGAAACATCATTTATATTATTTTTGTTTATTGGGGTGAAAAAATACACTCTTAAACTCCAATATAAAATATAAAATTTTTAGTTGACGCGTGTATGTTTAATTTTTTTTATCATACAAATATGTATGTGTATATTTGAAAGAAAATAAAGTAATAACATATAATTTATTATTAAAATAATTTTGTTGAAAAAAAAAATTTGGAAACATTTTTTTTTACGGTGGGATAAAAATACATTTTAAATTAACGTATGAATTTTATAAAAGAATTTAAGTTGACGAATGTATGATTTTTTTATGGTTGTTTTTTATTATACTAATATGTATGTATAATTGAAAAAATGTACAGTAATACAAAATTTATAGAATACTACATAAAAATGTTAAGTTAAATTATCGTTCGCAATTGTTTGTATAATTTTGTCATAATAAAATTAGTATAAAACTTTGTTGTAAGGAATGAGGAAAAAAATGTATAAGGTATTAGTAAAAGAGGGGGGAAAAATTAAAGTTAAGATTGAAAGGGGGGAAATGGAAAATGTTAAAATGTAAAGGGTAGAAAATGGAGAAGTGGTTAAACTTCAGATGAAGAAATTAAAAAATAGCTAAAAGATGAAGGGTAAAAAATGAAAACTATATAAAAGTTAAGGGGTGAAGATTGGAAAAGTGCAGGGTAGAAAGTGAGAAAGTAATAAAAGTTAAGGAATAGGAAGGAAATAGTCGATAAAATATAAAAAGTACGAAATAAAAAAGTGCTAAAACTTGAGGGATGTACAATGTAAAATGATTGGGCAGTATTCATACAATAGTACCCAAAACATTCCTGTTGAATGTTGTACCATGGAATTAGATCTTGATAAAATTTATATATCAATAAAAATATATGGAGTACATATCAACTAAAGGGCATAATTTTAAAAATTGAATTATTGTATTAGAATTTGACTAAAGGTGTAAACGAGTCGAGCTGAACCCAAACTCAACTTGCTTAAAATTTAGAAATCTTAAACCCGACACGTTTTGAACCTTGTAGATAAAGCTTAAGCTCGACTCATTTGATATTTTACAAGCTCGAACTCAACTGTTCCCGACTCGTATATTACATAATATTATATATTTAGTTATTATTTAATTTATACATAATATTAATTCATTTTGTGTGTAATTTCCAATCACATATTATAAGATTTACTATTATTATGTAATTAATTATATTATTACAATAATTTAATGGACATTGATGAAAGGTCCGTGTAGGCTCTCAAGATCCTCTGAACTTAATATAAGAAGCTTGAACTCATTTACTAAGCGAGCTCCAAAATATATTCAAGTTCGGGTTTGAACTCATTTAAGCTCAGCTCGCATCAAGTTTTTTTTAACGGGTGAAGTTCAAGAAGCTTGATTCATTTACACTTCTAAATTTGACTAAAAGATTAAAAGATCTAATAATTTGGATAGGGGACAATAACTAGTTAAACAGGAAATATATTACGAGTATTTGATTATTTAGAATTTGTATAGGTAAGAATCATTATCACAACCCATATAAATCGACTTGTATAACATCTACTTATAAGAGCTCAATTTTTTAACATAAAAATTATGCCCGGTACCTCTAACCGATCACACACGGCCGTGGGTGAAGTATGTAATAATCGTAAGTTCGTAACCTTTTTCAATCAATGTTTTTTATTTATATGTGGAGAAATTGACTTTCTTGATACCTTTTAGATGTGAATTATTGTCAATCATGTTACATTTATTTTGATACATATATTAACGATTCATTAAACATTTCTCAAATCGTCAAAACTGGTGTTTCTATCTTCCATAATATATAGATTAAAAGAGATGAGATCATTAAAGTACAAGAATTATTGAAAGAATGAAGGTACCAATGATATTGTGTCATGTGTACAAAGAGAATGTTCCACATGTATAAAACTCATTTACCTCCAAACTTAAATATCTCACAAACGACAAATCGAAAAATTATAATAATTGCATCATTAGATTCAGCGTTTTATCCTCTTCGATTTGTTGTCTCTCAAGGCATACTTTCGACGAGTTTTTTTCTTCATTTTTTGGTGGGTTTCACATTTTACTAACACATGTGTTAAAGTGTTGCGTTTAGGGTTTAAGGTTTGGGGTTTAGAGGTTAGGGTTTAGGGTTTGAGGTTTCTCCCCGAAACCTTAAACCTCAAACATTAAACCCTAAACGCTTTACAAAACTCTAAACCCTAAATCTTACTAAACCCTAAACCCTACTAAACCATAAACCCTACTAAATCCTAAACCATACTAAACCCTAAATCCTAAACCTTGTATCTAAATTTAATGTTCAACCAAATATTAACACATGTGTTAGTAAAATGTGAAACCCACTAAAAAAAAGGAAAAAAACTCGTCGAAAGTATGCCTTGACAGACGGCAAATCGAAGAGAATAAAACGCTGAATCTAATGGTGCAATTTTCATAATTTTTCAATTTGTGAGATATTTAAGTTTGGGGGTAAATGAGTTTTCTACATATGGAACATTTGCTTTGTACACATGACACAATTTGATTGATACTTTTATTCTTTCAATAATTCTTGTACTCTAATGAACTTTTCTCTAGATTAAAATTATGCAAGGTATGAATTCAAACGCCATAAATCTTTAATGGTATATCGTTTGGACAATCAGACCAATGTGATTCATGCCTATTGTTTCAAAGTACAGACATTCAACTTCCTAAGATTATGTGGTTGAAAAACATATTGCAAACAATTTCAAAACTTAAATACATATAATAAAATGTTTCAAAGTTTAATGCATACAATAGTAAAATATATCAATTTCGATACACTCGAGCCAAGCAAAGCTCCTTTGAAAAAGAGATTAATGTGGTCCACAGAAGAGTAAACCAACTATTCAAACATGGCTTCAATTGAAAATTGTCTTCTACCTATTTTACTTTTTTTAAACATGCAACAATATGAATTCTATTGGTGCCGGTTATAGTTATTTGAGCTTGTTGCTCCGTACCAGATACTCATAACATTTTATAATGTTTCGCTGTTATCAAAATAAGCGTTACCATGTACAGCCAAAATGACATCGACTTCACGAAATCTTGATTTGGAGATTTTAGCTTTTACCATGGGATCCTATGCGTTGACTCTTTTTAAAAAGTCAAAGTAGGCCGGCCTTCTAAAGTTCTACTAGAAACAAAATTTCAGGAATACACACATAGATCACCCACTACCAAACAAATAAATGGGGCAGTAAATTCAAACACATACAAAAGTCACCCACCCATTTTGTCTGTAGCATCTGTTGACACTGTATTTAACTATATCAGCAACAGTTAATGAACTGCAAAAAATATACAAAACCATTACCAGAATATGCAATTTCCGCTAAACAATGTTAAAACTAAGAACAATTCATCTCCCTAACAATAATAATGATCCAAGAACCAAACCACCATTGAATATTAGAAAAATTAAGTCAACCTGATCAACTGGCAAAGATCTGCTACCTTTTGATGTTTTAGAATTTTGGTATTAGTTTAAGCTAAGCCTCATGTTTATTGGAGTATCACATTTTTTCGTAACGTGTTGATCAATATACACACAACTGGATTAAAGGGCTAGATGCCAAAAGGAGCCAATGGAATTTATATATGTATATGTCATGATGAAAGTAGAATCTCAGGATTGCATATATAGTGTGATAGTTGTAAAGCCAAAAAAGCATACTATAAAAAGGCAGACCAAGAATCAAAAAAGAAAGGGTACTCAAATGGCACCCCACATCATTCTAAAAAGTAAATTAATCACCTTTTTTCTTGGATATTTTGATTCTTCTCTCTTTCAAAATTCACAGACCCAATCTACTAAAATTACCCACCGACAAATTATAATTGCCAGAATAAGGCTATTTAACATTTAAATTAATCAGCATGTTGAACGAGCTACAATTTCACTACAAGTTACCTTCAATAATCACAAGGCGCTTCCGAGTGGATGATAACCCTAGCTCCCGAAGCAAGCCTGTTAGGAGGAAATCAAACAAGATTTCAACCAACATGACCAATATATTTTAAGATAGATTATATGTCCTTAATTTTAATTTTATTAAACCAAGTGGTTCTACGTTATAACTTAACTTTCTTCGATTTTAAGCACTTTTTCCTTATCTTCCCGGAAGGACTCCAATCTGCCAGATTGTTTCCTGGACGAGCATTGCCCAGTCATTCTTTTGCTACTGCCATTGGAAGGACACGGTGATACGATTCGTGAACTGGGGCCAGACTCGGATGAGATTCGTGGGCCTTCAGAAATAGGGGATTTCATTGATTCACTCTTTGGGTGTTTGCCGAGTGATGCCTTGAGTGATCTCGGTATACACTTGGTACGTGTTGGTGCTTCTTCTTTATCTAAAATTGGATCTCCATTATTCGTCCTGCATTTCAAAATCCCTCATCTTAGAATGATATAAAACTAGAAATGGCAATTTCAACCCTTTTCTCAAGAATGATTTGGGTTAAGGTTTATACTTAATCCTAACAGGTTAAATCGCTAAGATTTAGGTAATAAGGGAACCCATCAAACAAGTGGAGATTCGCCAAAAAAACGATTCTTAATTACAGTATCCTAAATGGCCTTATTGAAAAATTTGATCATCATTATATTAGGGTTATTTTTGTGATCATAACTAACATATTAAACGATTAAAACAAGTTGCCAAGATAAAAAGTGTTACCGCCACATCCCATTTTCATCCATACCAAAAATGACCTATTTCAACCCGATCTGTTACCCAGATATCTTGCCTAATCTATATAAAAATTTGATACTAATCTATCAAGTATATGAATTCAAAGATAAAACATATGGCATATGCCTATCATATACATCAAAATTTAGATGATCTTTGACATACAAACCTGTCGGCATTGTAGGAAGATGATCTTTTTAGCGTAGCCACGGCTTCTTCCTTGGGTATTTTTGTCTCCACTAAACTCCCACTGAAGTATTCCTTATCTTCTAACCTCATGCTCATAAATCTTGGATTGTCAGGCAAGCAATCTAGCTCCCCCAACATTACAGATGTTGAGAATAAAGGTGACGGGAATTTTGAATCCGAGAATCTTGGCTTGTAAGATGGAATTAGGCCAAAGCTGTGATCTTTGACCGATATTGACCCACAAGATATCAGTTGCATTAGCATTTCTGTAGCACTGAGCCTTGAGTTGACTGGCATTTGACCTGCTTCTAGTCTTTTAAAACCATTAAAGTTAATAGCATCAGCTTTGATCAAAGACTCTAAAGTCTCAGTTTTTCCCACAGATGAATCTGCACTGGAAGAAGATGGAGGGGATGGATCTATTTGAATTTCAGAATTATCTTTAACGCATGAAGGTTGATTTTGAGGAGACTCGTTGGTTAAAGATTCTAATGCCACGTCGTCAGTTGATACACCTCGTGTGCAGGTTTCTCGAGCTTGATTAGCTCTAATGTTTTCCTCAGTTTGAGTGGCAGCATCAGCAAGACCATCACTCTTGTAGATCTTGTATTCTGTTAAGCTAAGACCACCATTTGACGTTGTACTTTTCCCACCTCTAGACTCAGGGGACACACCTGATGAACTAGAAAAGCGAACAGGAGGAGATAGCTCATCTTCCTGAGAATTTTTAGTATCTCTTCCACTCATACTTGTTGAAGATGAAGAGTCATCTTGACTTCTAGCAGATGGTGGCTCTGGTAACGATTTTAAGTTCTGCAATTTTACAGCAGGAGTGAAACGACCTGTGAACAAGTTACAACTTAAACCTTAGTGCTCTAGAAATGTAAGATAATCGGAACTATATTTTAAGCCTCCAATCAAATTCAACAAATGCGCTTTTCGTTATAATAAAACTAAAAGGAAAAAGATTCTATGGGGATGCATAATAAAATTTGTGCAAAACAGAAATACGACCCTTTTACTCTTGTTCAATTAACAATAATTTCATATTTCTAGCATACTAAATCAGAGTTGATAGTTCTTCAGCGCACAATCATGAATATAATAGTGATCACCCTGATGCTCGAAACTTGTCAAACACCAGAAAACTATTCAATCTCTTCAATTCTACAAATGTAAAGAAGGTTGTTTGAAGTGATCAAATTGCACAGGTACAAGAAAGATTATATGGAAATATGCACCTGAATTACATTCCTCAACAATCTCAGAGCCTTTGAGAACATATTCATTACCATTAGCAGGAAGAATTAAATCATCTTCACAAAGATCATGCCATACAAATCCATTTTTGTAGCTTCTGCATCATCAATCAAACCGGATTTACATATACGACCCAAAAAATCTGCAAATATAAATCTGCATCAATAGCTAACCTCTTGCAAGACCATGAATACATAGAAGCCATGCCCCTTCCTCTCAAACCATTAAGCTTTTCAATCACATCTACGATAAATAAATTTTATAATTTCAATCAAATGCATGCACAATTAACTACGATTATTCCAACATCGAAACAACACAATGCTAAATTCACTAGTAACGAGCTATCTGATTATATACCTCTCAAAAAAAGACCTTCTGATGAAGCAAGAGGAACTTCGATAAAATGCGGATGTTCAAGCTGCCGATTTCGACATAGATAATAAACCACCGGCACTTTTCGACTCGTCGGTTGCACCTCCAGCTCCAGCTCCGGCTCCGGTTCCGGTTCCGGCTGCCGTTGCTGATACCTAGGAGACCTTTCCCTCCATACTTTAGCTCTATCAGGGCTCAATTGCTGATGTTTCTGCCCATACTTCCTCACTCTTCCCTCCATTAAAAGTCAAAACCCTAGCCTCCTATATATATGCACACACTAGTACACTACCCTATATCTATTAGAAATCAATCATTCATCAACCTAACTACTAGGAATTATGCAAAACGCAATCAGATCTACAACATTCCACAATTAAAGTATTTCCGAATCCGTTGACTAGGTCGATTACATCAAATCGATACAACGAGACAAAATAAATCAAATCAGAGTGAATTAACTAAGTAGCAGCACAACTTTGAGAGACAGCATCGCAAATAATCCGGAAGGAAACCTGATGGAATGATAATGAGTAAATCAATAATGCATAATAATGATAGATTTGGTAGGCATAGTGGAGTGAGTAAATGACATAATAATAATAATAATAATAATATATATTATTGTATTATTCAATTCTATGTATGTATGTATATATAAAAAAAGTTGAAAAAGGTATAAAAAGATGAGAATAATACAGTAATAAAAAGGAATTGTAGTGACCTGAGAATTAGGGTTTAAGGAGGAATCGAATTGAAGATTGATAATGATGGATCTGGTGAGAGGTAAGTTTCAGAAAGTGGGGAGAGAGAGAGGAGATGAAAGGGACAGAAAACAGGGAGCGGAGATGCAGTTTGTTGGTGGAGAAGATAGCCAGTCCAGATACACTTTTTAACTTTTTTCCAACTTTTTGTATCAGACCTCTGATAGATGAAATTAAAATTGTTGTGATTTTGAGTTTGAATAAATGGAAGTTTTTTTAAAATTTTGGTCAATCGAAGAAGAAGGGAAGTGAAAATGTTTGAACTGGAGTTTTCAAGAATGGGGCTGTGAGCAATTCAGCATCTCCCTCCATGATGCTTAATTAAATAAATACTGTAGATACTACTACCAAATTCACTAATTTTATTCTACTGTACTATTTGTGATTATTATTAAAATGAAATGATGATGATTATACTTTTAATAATTATGTGTTTTGCATTTGTTTGATTAACTTCCAAATTCATTTTCGGTGTGACTTTTTTTATATCTTTTCTTTTTAACATGTACTCCGTCCGTCCCATTACAAATGTTCACTATTGACTTTTTGAAGTCTTTATTTTTCAACTTTGACCTTAAATATTTTTATTTGTGTTATATAATACTTGATGAAAATTATATCATTGAAAGTACATTTAAAACCAAATTTATTCATATATTTTACATCAAATATTATATAACACAAACAAAATTATTTATGGTCAAAGTTGTAAAATAAAGACTTCCAAAAGTCAATAGTGGACATTTGTAATGGGACAGAAGGAGTATATCAGTATATGTAACGTAATGTAAATATAGGGGCTACGTTCAAGGTAGATTATACGTCGTTGGAGGTTCATTCATTATAATTAGTATATACTTTTTTAACAAAATTACATAGTTTGTTGAATTATTCGTTTATACTACGAGTTCATGAAAGATTAAGATAACAGTGTTACGAGTTATGTTAAATCTAGAATCCGTCGCTGTATATATATTTAATTGATGATTGAAGTATTTTATAAAACATACACTTTTGAAAAATTAAAACAAGGTGATAGTAGTTTATGATTTTTTATTTTTATTTTGTATTATATTAGTGTTGAACCCGTCCGTTGGACGGCTAAATATAATAATTATTAATGATAATAACTTATTAAATACTAAATGAAATTAATAATACAATATATTTCAAAAGAAATGAGTATTTCTACAGTATAAAATAGCTTATCTATATATACAATTATTAGTTATACGTGTGAAGCACAAACTTTTATATTAATGTAACATGACAAATTGAGAAAAAATTAACAACAATTCCCACTAATTTCATTTATACATGACGTTGAGAAGATAATATGTTACATTATTAACTTTCTATAAGATATAGTTGACTACTATTTGATGTGTCTGAACTAATAATATAAATTAAAATCATTCTGTTAATCATGCGTATCATAATAAGGTATCAACGTTTCTCAACATATTCATGTAAATTGATGTTATAAACTAAGTGTTTGTATTAATTAATATAACGATTAACATGATTTCCAAGTTTCTATCTCATGATCATCATGCTCATCGTCAAAAACGTTGAAAAAATATCATCATATAACAACATCATACGATATTAATCTCCCAATCAAAATTATCATACAATAAAATATTAGAATTAATTGACATTGAAATGTGTAAAATAATATACAAACACACAAAAAATGTTTGAAATTATAAAAACAAGTTTGCTATGTTTAGTATGTCCTTTTAGTTGCTCTTATTCACCGTTTTGGTTTCTTACTATGTTTTCTTACTATGATTATTTATTTTTTTCAAAACCTTCATATTTCCTATACACAATATTATATAAATATGAGGAAAAATATGATGTTATGTGTTCTTCATAATTTTACTTTATTACATGGAATGCAAAAAGGATTGTGAAGAAAGAAAAAAATAACTAAAGTTAAAAAGATGTTTTAAATTTAAGTTGTTAGACATCTTATTATATCTTCAATTCTACAAAAATTGTGCAACTAAAAATAGTTAAATCATTCATTTATCAATAGTGGTGTAAGTTTCTAGAATAATTTATTTATGTCAACTATATTTTTTTTAAAGCGAATATATTGTCATATAAAACTTTTTAATTAGTTACTTAGATAAAAAATAGTTGACTACAATTTAACGTAGTTGAACTAATATTATAAAGTAACATTATTTCTTTCATCATATATATTATATATGAATTTTTAAAATAATGAACTTGCATAATTGTAGGTCAAATTACTCTATGAATGTATTAAGAAAAACTAATTACCGTCTAAACTTATAGATTTGAATGATATAGTAAAATATATTTACCAAGCAAACAAAATGACTACACGTAGGATATTTATTTAGATGTCAAATAAATTAGTATGATATTAAATAAAATAAACTAATTCTTACAAAAAATGGTGTAATAGGGATAATTATTGACTTAAATATAGTAGGATACTATTAAATGAAAACGAAATTATATGTTAAAAAAATCTGAATTTTTTGTTGACTTTCTAAAACTAATAAGTTGTGATTGGGGAAATAAATTTCATACTAAAAATAATAGATTCAGGATGAGGTGTCATATATTTTAAGAAAGTTTATGAAAGGTTGACGCGTAAGCAAAAATCTTAGGTGGCGAAAGGAAAAGCATGTCACATAGATAAAAATGCTTCTCTATTAGTATACGTAGAGAATCATGTACTCATGTGTAATTGTAGATTGAAAAATGACAAAATTACACGGTTCATCCCTGTGGTTTGCCGAAAATTACACTGGTCGTCCCTGCAACTTTTTTTGGCATTGGTCGTCCCTGTCATTGCACGTTGTTTCACTCGCAGTCCCTCTTCCTAACGGACGTTAGTTGAGTCCGTTAAATCATGACATGTGTAAAGCATGTGAGGGCATGTTAGTAATTTATCATCCCTTTTTCCATTTAATTCAGATTCATAGTTTTATTTAATTCATCATTTCTTTAGAGTTGACTGAGACCCAATTCCAAGCCATGGGCTCACACCACTACCACTCCACATAGATCCGGCTCACACGACCATCACCACACCACAGTTAATCGCCATGGAGCCTTAATTTCACCGGAAATTACATTATCCGGTTGATTTCGTTGCCGATTAGGACTTGCACAAAGCATCATCAGACTCAAACAAAACGTTATACCTGATAAATTCCTCACGTGACCTCCGTCGCGTCTCGCATGCGTCCTCCGCGGCGTGTTTTTTCATGACTCCGTTGATTCATAACCTTTAGATAAATCATCTATATCTTCTCCGACAGCATATGAGTTTCTTACCGGTGACATTCCTCGATCTCGGCAGTAATTTCGTTGTACCGGACATCCAGCACCGGTTACTTTAGATAAATCCGGTCCGGAAACTGTTATTGTTGATTCAACAACGTTAACCGACGGATTCCGCCGGCGACGACCGTTGTATATAATCGAGAACCACTACGGTGATGTCGTGGCGTTTCCACCGCCAGACAGTTCTGCCTAACCTGAACCGGATACCGTCGGATATGTACCGAAATCTACCGAGTTTCGATTTCTAAATCCGAATATATTCGGAAATGAAAAAAATGTTCTAAATCGCCGTTTCTTATCCGAATAACCTTTGCCGGTGCCGGTAACGTTGTTAGGCCGTACTTGCGGCGTTGTGTAAAACAATTGATCGGAATAGCTATGATAATGACGTGGACCAGCCGGAGTATGATCAAGGTAAATTTATAATTAAATTTATGTAATAAATTTATTTAAGATTAAATGGTTGTGGCAGATAGATGGAGCCATGGAGTGGAAGTGGTGTGGGTCTTTGGAGATGGAAATGGTGTGGGTCATTAGAGATGGGAATCACAAATGTGGTCCTATGGTATTTTTATCTAAATGAAATGACAAGTATGCCCTCAAATGCTTTGCACATGTCATGATTTAACGGACTCAACTAACGCCCGTTAGGAAGAGGGACTGCGAGTGAAACAACATGCAATGACAGGGACGACCAATGCCAAAAAAAAGTTGCAAGGACGACCAGTGTAATTTTGGGCAAACCACAGGGATGAACCATGTAATTTTGTATTGAATAATTGTCCAACTACATGTGATGCCATACAGGCATACAATCATACAGAATTGGACAGATCGCTGACAATTTTATAGTCAACCAACCCATAGGTTATGTTGTCCATATATGTGTTATATATTACAGTAACATTTTTGGTGTGATGTGTTATACGAGTATAAAATCTGAAATCCAGTTAATAATTAAATGTAAATAATGCACTAGTGTCTAATGTATACTGCAACTACCGTATGTATAGTACAAATGTTTGATACAAATGTTTAATGCACAAGGATGATAGATTTATCAAAAATCTTGGTGGAAATATCACCATGTACACTTCTTTATATAAAGGTTGTGCAAAATTTACTGAAATTTTGAGACAAAAATATTTATTATGGATGAACGGCTTCACTTGTAATTTTAACTTTAACTTAGCTAAAATTTAACTTTCAAGACAATGATAAACATTTACAATATGTAATTAAGATAATAATAATAATAATAAGATTAAGAAAACATATTATATAGAGAGTGGGAAGAGTTATTATAGAATTATTAGTTATGGTAGGAACGACATTTTTCATTTCTAATCTCAACATATGTACACTTTTTGTAAAAAAATAATAAAATGTCAAAAAATATAAATTTTATCCTCTTTAATATTAGATCGATTTATAAAAAATATATGATATACAAATAAAGGTTGTGTATCATGACTCTTCTTTTATGTGTAATACACACTAAAAAAATTTATGATGTGTATCACGTATATTAAATACAAACCATCTCATATTAAAGAGCATAAAATTGGTATACATTTTTTTATCAAAAAAGTTAGTTAATTTTAAAGTTAAATATAAAAATGTTTGTTCCTAGAGTGCTCACCATAAGAAGTGTTCCTATTTGAACCGAAATAGGCAAAATCCGTGAAATAATCAAAATCCAACACGTTTCTAAACTTTTTTAGAACATTATATCTTAAGTATCTATGAGAAATTATTATTAGATTGTAAAAACAAAATATTGATTTTAGCAGATGAAGAGATTTACCCGGCAAATTAAAAAAAGGTTTAGGACCTGGAAATGTATCATACTTTGATCAAATATCTATTGTGTAACACAGCTTACATTTGTTATTTTTAATGCATTCAACTTTCAAAAATGGTGTTTTGATATACTTTGGTGACGTGACAATGACGTGTCACTCTCTCCCAACGCCACGTGGAATGCTATTCGCTCGTCACATCATCAAAGTACATCAAAACACCATTTTTTGAAAGTTGGATGCATTAAAAATAGCAAATATAAGTTGGGTACACACAGTAGACATATGGTCAAAGTTTGATACATTTCCAGACCCTAAACCCATTAAAAAAAAAAAAATTCAGATTTTTGCAAACATTTTGACAATTGTGATTATCGTAGTAGTTGGACTATGCACGATTTGATCCTTACAAATCGAGTCAAAGATCAAAAAAATGATGCGATTTGAACAAAGAATCTTGGATAACTTTGACTATTACAAGTCGTTTATTGACTCTTACGAGTTGTTTATTGGCTCTTTTTAGTCGTATGTGACTTTTCCAAGTCTTGTGTGACTCTTACGAGTCATACAATCAAACAAACTTATAGTATAATATAATACGAAAAAATAAAAGAACATTATATTAAAGAAGTGATTATATTGTCGGTCAATGACTTAACTGTAACACCCCAATTTTTACAAGTATATATATATATAGATTAGAAAAGTATTCTTTTTAAAAATTGTTATGTATATGTTTATTAAGTAGTAGTGTAAAATTTATAAGAAATCATGTAGTGACCAAATTAGAAGTTTAGAAACTTGAAAAGTTAGTAGTTGTGACCAAATTAAAAGAGAGTAAACTTGAGGGTATGAAATGTAAATACTTTTGATTAATCTTCCTTCCTGAGTTTTATAGAATTAGAAAATGTGTGTGTTCTAAAATCACCGGAAAGAAGCAGGAAGAGGAAACAAGAACAAAAATTGAAAGATCATCAAATTGGAACCCTAATTGTGTGTATTTTAGCTTCAAAATTCGTAGTTCAAATCCTCAAGGTAAGAGCTATTCCTAGAAACCTTTAATTTTGTAGTTAGTTAAGTTCTTCTTGAACCCTAGAAATGGGTTTTTGAAGAATCACGTAAGTATGATGGTGATATGATGATTATTAATAATAGAAAATTTTGTGTACGTGTTTATTTGTGATTTTCATCATAGATATCAAAGTATGGTGAATATAGTTCAATTGAGAATTTATGAAGATGGAAAATATGTAAGTGGGATAAGGAAGTAGGAATTTGTTAGTGTTATGAGTTACATAGTAGTTTTGATTCACTTGGAATTGTGAATAACATGTAGTTGTGTTTGTATGACTAGGTAAATAGTAAGATGTAGTATAAATTACACTTGTTTGTGAATTCTATATAGAATGATCATATGAGTAGTAGTAGTTTACATGTGGCATTGAAGCATGTCACTTGGGTAGTATTGAAGGAATTGGGAGTAAACTGATTACTTGTAGAGTTCTTGGAATAGGAATCAATTGTAGTAAAGGATCCTTATTGTAGTTGTGTGATTGCTTGAGAGTAATCATCAAAGTAGTATTGTAGTTGATGATCATGTAATGTGATTCATCATGTATGAAAGGTAGTAGTTAATTGTTGAAAAGGAAGTAATATCTTTAAATTGTATCTTTTAATATTGTTAGTTCTTATTACTTACTAAGCCATGTAGCTTACCTATTGTTGTGGTGTATGTATGTAGGTACAAGTGGTTCAAGAACTAACTTGGGAAAGGAGCCAAGAAACGACTAACGGTGGAGCTTACTAGTTAGTAGTAAGTTGAATCCCTATTTTTAATCATGCTATTGATAAACAAATGAAAGCCCCACTTTTGGAGTATAACTTGTTTCAAGTCAAACTTTTGTAAATATGGTAGTAAATTATCAAGTGGTAGTATGAATATGTGGTGAAGGTTGTTTACACTTGTGTAAATATTAATGTAGTTAAGTTGTTGTTGATATAGCTTAATTGTTGAGAATAAATGATGTTTTATGTTGACTTTAACTTAACTGGGTCAACTAGAGGAAAAGTTGGTGGAAGTGAAGTCATTAGTTTGGTCATAACCCAAACGGGTCGTGTGGTGCCCAAATGGGTCACCAATTGAGTAAAGTGTCCAAATGATATAAGTTTATGATATGATAAATATTATTATTGGAAAAGAGTTAAGTTGCATTATTAAAATTGTTGGGAGAATTGGAAAGTCATAATTGGTGAGAATTGAAGTTTGACTTGTCAAGAAAATGGTTAAAAATGGCCATATTATGGTTAACGGTTCAATTTTTAATAAAATACGAATTTTGGAAAAGTATAAATAGCGAAGTGCTTATATTTATATAAGAAAGGTGTTCGCCAATTTTCTCGGTCATTGGTTGAACGGTCTAAAAGTTATGAGGTGTTAAAGTTCGTATTTTAGTATTAAGTTGGTGCAGGATCATAGCAGGTTTAAGATCTGTTGGGATTGAAGGGTACCCGACGGGTAAGGTGTTACCCGTAGGGTTATACGGTGGGTAAAGTGCAAAGGGTATCGTGGGTTTAATTCTGGACAAAAGTTGAGTCGTCTGGATTGAAAGGTACCCGACGGGTACCTAGTTAGCCGTCGGGTAACCGGATTACCCGACACCCTACCCGACAGGTAAACTCGTTTTCAGAAGTTTTATTTGGAGTGAATTGTACGTAGAATAAAATAATAATAGTAGTAACATTAGTAAAATAATGGCTTAAATAAAGTTTGTAATGGAGTTTTAAATGTTTATAATAGTAAAGTGTTAAAAAAATCGGGGCGTTTCATTAACTATTAACTATCACGTTTTACTTATGTTAATAACAAAAAATCTTAAACAATAATGTACATATACATGTATATATATATATATATATATATATATATTGTAAAATAGTGACTCTTACGAGTCAAGACACATATTGCAAGTTGAAGATCAAAATTTCGAGTCATGAGTTAGTAACTATGGTGATTATCATGTTCTAATTGTGATTATCATAGATAATCACAATAGTCACATCTCGTAACTTGATAATTCAGTTTGGAGTCGGAGATAATCACAACTCTTAACTTGATAATCGCTTGTGTTCTTTAAAATCTAATTATTTCTAATAAAAAAGTAAAGTGAGACCATTAGAAAATTGCTTTTATATAGTACTTAATTAAGATGATTTACGATAATATTTAGAATGTAACGTGTTTATACTAGGGATAAAACTATAAATTAGTAACGTACTTACCTTTTTTATCAAAGTGAGTAATGTACCCATTTAATTATCAATCTGAGTAGTCAACTATTAAGTTTTGTTTCAATGTTAGTAACATGATACTTTAGTCACCGTTTAATCAACATTGCTCACATGTCGATGACTTGTATACTAACAAGTACTTAATGCACAATTATAATGGATTTATCAATTTCAATGTCGAAAATACCACTAGTCTTAAATTAATCACTCCTCAAGTCAATTGTGAGATGGGGAATTGGGATGATCAAGTGACCAAAATACAAAGCAAAAATAAAAACAAATGCACTACTTAGAGCATATGCAGTGTTAAGCTTCGAGAATGCCGGAGTTCGACGTTCTACCACTCTGCCCGTGCGTTTTTATCACCGTTCAAGGTGGCATTCCACCTTAGACGCTGAAATCTGATGCTTTATTTTTTTAATGTTTGTTTGTTTTTATATAAGTGATAAAATATAAATGTGTCTAAAATGAAGGGAGGAAAAAAAAAAGGAGAAAAAGAAATGGAGGAGGTGTCATTTGTAAAAGGATGGAGAAGGAGATGAACATAGGGATTTTAATTTCTTTATTTTTTAATTCTGATTGTAAATGAGTTTATGTTTATTGGGTTTGGCCTTTTATTTTGGTAAAATGTATACTCGGACTTATATAAATGTTGAAAATAAAAAATAAAAATTATATTTTAATGTGTGTTTAAAATTATGTAAATATTTATAGGACTCCTAAGTTTTTTTTACTGTAATGAATATTATCTCTTATTTAATCTATTTTGTTATTTGTTTAATTATTTGTATTGAAAATAAATAGATCAATCAAAATCTCAACCATTGTATATAACACTGTTCACCTCACCACAAAATCGAACACTGTCTACCATAATACAAAAGCTTCACCAACAATTTTTTTGAAAACAAAATCTTCACACCTTATACTCTAACGGATGATTATTTGATTAAGTGTCTTGAGCTCATTTGGAGCTTTTATTATCCTTTTCTTTGTAACTTTTTGTTGGTGTGGTGATTATTGTGTCACTCCTTTGTTGTTGTTGCATGGAAATAAAGGAAGAAGAAAACAAGGAGGTCGGCTGAGAGAGGTAGAAAAGTAAACAAAGTAAAAAACAAATGAGTTTAGTTTATAAAATGGCTTTTTAGCCTTTAAGTTTTGGTTTAAATCAACGAATGATACAGTATACATATTCGCAATATTTATTATTTGGGCTATACTCTATTAATTTTAATAACGTAATGTTTTATAATTCTCCGAAGCAAAAAATCCGTCTCAACATAAACCAAAAATTATTGCACGGGGCCCAATCTTTATAGGTGGCCCATTATTTTTACATGTCCAATATATGAAGTATTAATTTACATGCCCATCAAGTGATATAGCCCGGTCCATATTAGTCATTTTCTGACTTTCTGTGCTTACCATGGAAATATTTCATGTGTTCAATATTCTTTCTTTTCTTCTTTTTTGTGTTCAAACAATCGATAGTTAACCAAAAATACTTTATTGTGCTCCCATCTAATTTCCAACACCAAACAAGTATGTAATCTTAATTTATTATTGGATTCTTTTTAAATAAATGTTTGTTTTGACTTCAGTAATATACTACTTCTATTATTTTAATTAATGGACATACTACATTTTTATGACCCGACCGTTTAATTAGCGTATCCATAGGAATATGCTTCCCAACCAAAATTACCCGAATCCAGAACAGCACACAACAGCTAATGATATGGCGTACAGCCAAACTATGCATAACTGCTCTGAAAATAAATATTAATCCTCTGGAAATAGTAAAACAATCCGGCATATAAATTCAGGATTCCATTCCGTTTACGTCATCAATCTTCTTCTTCGTTGTCCCCTGTCAGATTTTAGTTCATCGCCCGCTGTTTGATTCATTATACGAGAATTGAGATCTATCGATCTGATGACGTCATCCGCAATTGATAAACTCGCAAATGTTCAAGTCGATGAACTGGCTACGTCGTCTTCTCCAAATCTTCAGAAAAACCTTTCAGTTTTATCTCCAGATCAGGTACGTGTGTACAATTTTTTATTTTTGTTTTATTTATTAAAGTTTACGCAATGATTTTGTGCTAATTGAATTGTAATTAATTAATTTACAGATAGAGCTTGCGAAAATGTTGGTGGAGATGGGACAAGGACACTTGTTTGAGAATTGGCGCGATCCTGGTGTTGATGATGATGAGAAAAAAGCATTTTTTGACCAGGTGATTTGTTGAATTTTGAATTTTAAGTGCATTGTTTGTTTTTGGTATTGTTAGATCATATGCATATATAGTTGAAGTGATAATAACTAGATGAATTAAAGTTAGTACTGAATTTTATGAATTTAGGGAAACTAAATTTTTTTTTTTGATTCAGTTACAAAATGTTTGAATTGTTAATTTAAGGTGCAGCAAATATAAAAATAAAAAATTAATTATTCTACTTATTGATTAGGTAGCCAATCAGCCAACCATCACCTGTATGGTTTTTCGTCGGATTTCTTGTTTATAAATAACATGAAGTCATCAACAATTAATTGATCAGTATTTCTCAAACAATTTAGATTTTAGGATAAGAAAACTTGGAGTTGAAAGTGGTGATGACAGGTTTCAAATTTGGGTACGAATTATACAATGCTAAAACCAATATCCGAGTGATTTATAAAATTTGTGTTGTTTTTAGTGTTGATATTAATCTATAATACCTTCACGGACCATAACTCGACATAAAGGTATTTGAGTTCTATGGTGAGCTACTCAAGAGGTCTACAGTTCCTTTCTTTGTCCAACACCTTAGATTGGGGTTAGTGTTTGGAAATGTATCTAACTTGTGTCCGATATCTATTGTGTGTACTCAACTTACATTTGCTATTTTTAATGCATCCAACTTTCAAAAAAAGGTTGTAATGTATTTTGATGATGTGTCGTTCGTATAACGTGCCACGTGGCGTACGGAGAGAGTGACACGTCATCAAAACGTCACTAGAATACATTAAAACACGTTTTTTGAAAGTTTGATACATTAAAAATAGCAAACATAAGTTGGATACACACAATAGACATTGAGTGCAAGTTAGAACCATTTCCAGACACTAAACCCCTTAGATTAACAATTGAACAGTTCTGTGCAAATTTGCCCTATATTCATCGTACATTTGTCCATTTTGAATCCAGATGAGTATGCATCAAAAGGTGTACTTCTCAATAGCTGGCTTTCGTTTTTTCTTTTTCTTTTGAAGTTCGCCATTATTGTGGTCCGTTGCTTATTTTAGCCTCATATGGAGAACATGGAAAGTTATAGCCCACTAATTGAAATATAGCTTATTTTCAAGAAATAAGAGTTAAAATATATAAAAATGTTTAACAAAGTTGTGACTCGCAGATCTCTTAACTGGATGAATGATACATCTATATTTAGATGCCATACGACATACATGTCTTTAGTTGTATATTCACAAAATCTTACAACTTGATCCATGTTCGTAATGCTGGCTGTATGTTAGAATGACATGCGCATACTTCTTTTAGGTTGCACTTCTAAATTCAAGCTACCCTGGTGGTGTGACATCATATATAAAAACTGCAAGAGAACTTTTAGCAGATTCAAAGGCCGGAAAAAATCCGTTTGATGGATTCAAACCTTCTGTAAGTTACAACACTATCTTTGGTTTTCTTGATCTCTTACATACCTGTATTTACCTCCTATTTGAAGTTTTTATAGGTTTTGAACTACATTTATGCAGGTCCCATCGGGTGAAGTTTTGACATTTGGCGACGATAATTTTATCAAATATGAGGAAATTGGTGTCAAGCAAGTACAAAAGACTGCATTTGTTCTTGTAGCAGGAGGGCTAGGGGAACGTCTTGGATACAATGGAATAAAGGTTATGCCACATATTTTATGTATTTATTTGGTTTGCATTTTATTCTTTTCATTTATATATCTATGTGTTTAATAACAATTGATAAAAATTTCATCCTTTTTTTTTGCAGGTAGCACTTCCGATGGAGACGACTACGGGAAGGTGTTTCTTACAACATTACATCGAGTCCATCTTATGCTTATCTGAAGCTAGCTGTAAACAGAGTCAAGGTTGATTACATTCTTATATTATAGAAAGTAATAGGAAATGAGGGTTTCCTTTTTTTAAGTCATTTTGAGCACTAGGAAGTCAAAATGAACATATAAAAAACTGGTAAATTTGCCACATGGTCAATGACACCATTAGTCTTTTTATTGTAGGTGAATGTCCAAGAGACGTACCTCTTGTGATAATGACTTCAGACGACACGCATGCACGCACATTACAACTCTTGGAATCAAATGCTTATTTTGGAATGAAACCTACACAAATAAAACTATTAAAACAGGAAAAAGTTGCTTGCTTGGCTGATAATGATGCCAGGCTTGCTGTAGATCCAAATAATATATACAGAATACAGGTGAACACATCAAAGTATATAAATTTGTATTCTTAGTGATCTTATTCATGATATTCTCAATTATAATGTCTTTTATTTCTCGTATTAGACAAAACCGCATGGCCATGGTGATGTTCATTCGCTTCTTTATTCAAGTGGCCTTCTTAAAGAATGGTATATAGTGCCTATTCTTGGTCTATGGATTCTTATTGGGAAAATTACACCAAAATGTATTCAACTTCAGCATTTTTATTATTGTATGTATTGAACTAGAAAAAGTCCTATTGTATGTATTATCTATCTTGCCTTCTATAACATGTAAACTGATGGAGTGGCACCCGATAATAATACAATATAACTTTTTTAGTTTAATACAATTTCCTTTGCATAATTTTATGTGAAGAGGCAACACCAATATCGGATAGTATTTATGGTTCTGCCTTTTTCTTAGCAACTGGCTCCATACGATAGCAAAACGGTTAAGTTGGATACATTACGGTGTAGTTGCCCGTTCATATTTAATTGGTTTTTATTAGTTATGTATGTATTTCTTGGTTATGATGTTACTGGAACATTCATTTCAGGAAAGATGATGGTTTGAGATGGGTCACGTTTTTTCAAGATACAAATGGACTTCTTTTTAAGGTTCATCAGAATGATTAAATAATGAGTTGTATATCCTAGAGACATTTTGATACATATCCACTTTTTTTTGCTTTCATTTTTCAGGTAATTCCAGCAGCTTTAGGAGTTAGTGCAACTAAAGAGTATCATGTTAATTCTCTTGCCGTTCCTCGCAAAGCCAAAGAAGCTATTGGAGGCATTACAAGGCTTACTCATGCTGATGGTACTTTTGTTGACCACTAAGTGATCTCATTATGTTTCGCAACTATGAGGTTGCAATCTTAGGGGAATGGTCAGGTAAAAAGCGCTCTTATGGAAAAACTCAAAAAAGTGTAGACTGTAGAGAGGATTCTGGTGTTGACATGTGTCTTGATGCACCACATTTGGGACTTTGATGCACCAAATATTCGGGTGCATCGGTTAATAAAATAGTACATTAGGACACGTATCATACACAGAACCCTCCTTACACTTTTGACTATAAGAATTAAGTAGCCTTTTTACCTAATCTTTTCTCTCCAGAACCACACCTATCAAATCTTTAATATACTAGTTTTTACATCTATCAAATGTTACTTGCAGGAAGAGAAATGGTTATTAATGTGGAATATAATCAACTCGATCCTCTGCTTAGAGCAACAGGTCATCCTGATGGCGATGTTAACTGTGAAACTGGTTATTCTCCATATCCCGGAAACATAAACCAAGTATGATTTTTTTTCACATACAAAATTTCTATTTAAAAAAATTATTACAAACTGCAACATTGTTCTTCTATTGTATTATCTTCCTTTCACGGTCTTGATTTTTATAATTATATTCCACTGCAGTTAATTCTTGAGCTTGGGCCGTATATTGATGAGCTCTCAAAGACCGGTGGTGCTATAAAGGAATTCGTTAACCCCAAGTAAATTATTTGTCTTTATATTGTTTCTCTCAAAATTTGTCCATCCCTTCTTACTAATTTACTAGCATGCGATCATGATAGTCTAGTTTTTTACTCACATGTTTTGGATGACAGATACAAGGATTCGTCAAAAACTGCATTCAAGTCCTCCACTAGGTTAGAATGTATGATGCAAGATTATCCTAAAACATTGCCCGCATCAGCAAGTGTTGGATTTACAGTAAGTACAGTGCTTTTTGCTTTGTTAGTTTTTATCAATTGTGAACTATGCATCATTGCAAAAGTTTTTATCAAATTTTTAATCAATTTGCAACCACCTTCTCACTTATTAGGTGACAGATCCATGGCTTGCATATGCACCTGTTAAGAACAATCCTGACGATGCTGCAAAGGTACTTCTATAATCCTAATAATCGATCAAGTTCAAACTGAATTATTTTAAAACTATACAATAGAACTTATATAAGTTTTATATATACAATAGCAAAATTAATATAGTTGTTCCCAAGTTTCAACTATGTATGTTTGCAAGGATCAAACTGTCATATATAGTTGATCACCGTTTTTATGAATTATAGGTACCCAAGGGAAACCCATATCACAGTGCCACTTCCGGAGAAATGGCAATTTATCGATGTAACAGCATTATTCTAAGACAGGTCAGTACAACTTTCAATCGATTGCATCATCATCATAGAACTCTGACTAGTTAAGTATCTTATGTTTGTCTCCAGGCGGGTGTTAAAATAGATAATCCAGTCTCACAGGTATTTAACGGTCAAGAGGTGGAGGTTTGGTCACGTGTTGTGTGGAAACCAAAGTGGGCTGTTACATTTGCTGATGTTAAAAGCAAAGTGAGCGGAAACAACTCCCTTTCTCAGAAATCTACGTTAGTCATTAAAGGTCGTGATGTTAATATTGAAGATCTCTCACTGGATGGAACCCTTGTTATCGATTCAGTAGATGATGCAGAGGTATGTTATGCTCCCGTATTGATCCTTTATAAGAGTTTCTAATATATAAGTTTAATCTCAGACATGCTTTACATTTGATGCTTCTTTTTCTTACCTCTAGTAGCGTAGTAGGGTTCCATTTTTTTGGTGGTAAACATAAATCAGATACCATTTTTTTGGTGGTAAAAGAGGTTTGAAGTACCCAAAATGAGATATTTGATTTAGTTGGGTACTTTTTGTGTCATCTATCCTTAAAATTGCAAAAGATTGTTTATGAAAATAAATATGAATTTACAATTTGGGTGAAAGTGTTTTCGGCAAATCCGACCCCACCTGCAACCCAACTCGCCTGATCCATCCTTGTTTTCTAGATCATTTTTTGCAGCATACAAGTAAATTTATATTTAATTATTTGGTTTATCAGGTGAAATTGGTAGGTTTTGTGCAAAACAACGGATGGACGATTGAAAGTGTAGACAAAGACGACACTACATTGCCTGAGGAAGTGAGGATCAGGGGTTTCAAAATAAACAGGGTTGAGCAGTTGGAAAAGTCTTACAGCGAACCCGGCAAATACTCCTTGAAGCCATGAAGTTGAACAACTATATATTTGTTACTCATATGACATTTTATTTGTTTATATGGTCAATTTTCATTCATGTAACTTGATAAGAAAAGGCATTATAAATCACACAATTAATTTAGTACACAAATTAGAACTACTCTGGTCTTCTCATTTTTATGTTGAGCGGAATTTCCTTGTAAGACTGGATCTTTTCAGCAGCTCTACGTGATGGTCGACCTAATGACATTCTTTGTGATTCTCGTGGTTCCAGTGTAGTACCACTTTTGATATCTTTTTGTTCGATCGTTCTTGTAGTTGGACCATCTTCATGCATCTTAAGATCTTCAATCTCAAACAAGTTCTCTTCTTTTGGTTCATGTTCTGGTGATCTCAATCTAGCTGATTGTCGTCTCACACAACGTCTGCATGCACAACATTTGTAAACATCAGTGCAGACTAGCTTTTTGGTCACAAAAGTTTAACACAATAATAATATAACAATTGAAATTAGGCTGTAAACTATCTACTAAACATCAAAATAAACAATTTGGTTTACTTTATAAAATCCCATTTGACATGCTTAGCTATTGTTTAATAATCAAAAAATACAAATTGACTTGTTTAATAATTAAAAGGCTCATTAACTGCAAAATGTTCAAATTGTATTCCTCTGCTAACCTTTTGTTCTCAGCTGTTTCTTTCTCAGAAGCTCGTTGTAATGTAGTCTTGAAGGAGGCAATTGCTGCATGTATAAGAGACACGAATTGGTCATAAAAGAACAACAAATTTAAGAATTGAATAAAGACAAGCCTCTGGTTTTGTAGCATTTACATCGGCTTCTCGTTGGACGCATATGTTTGGTCACAATTCGTTGTTTCGTATCGACATTGCCATCATCCTTCATCCACCAAAAAGAAAAATAGTATTAATAAATGATGCAGGATAAAGATGTGACAAAATGAGTTGGGCAATGGGTTCAAATGGGTTGGTCCGGGCCAAACCATAAGCAACTTGTTTAACTACTATAAATGTGCCAAATATGACCAAAAGAAAGGATGGATGATATCATAAATATGAAAGCCAATTATATGAAGGTGTTAAGAGCCAATGGCTACCACTAAAAAATATGAAGGTATTAAATTATAAATAGTAAATCACCTGTGTTTCACTCTTCTTCTGATCACAATCCGCCTGATAAAATTAAGAGTGTTAGACGCATGTTACTATCCTTTTCAAAATGTGCACCCGTTTTCAAACTGGTGTTAAGGGGAAAGGAATAACCTGAAGTTCCAATTTCATAGTTTTAAGCATAGCATTCTTGCAGTTAAGTTGATGTTGAAGTGCTTTTAGCTGTTATGAGAATATATACATACATATGAGAGATATGCTACACAGGTTTATGAAATCATAAATAATGCCATAATCGGGCATCCAAAACTTCTTACCTTCTGTTTACCTAAATTAAGCTCCTGCAGATCAAAAGTTACACGTTAATGTCAGCCTTATTCCATAATTCTACTTAATCTCTAATAAACGGTAATAATATATGTGACCTTGCCACGTCTGTGGTGGACGACAGAATCACTGAAATTTCACCATGTTGAGTGGAGGTGGAAGTTTCAACCCATGAACTAATGAATGGGTGGTGTCAGGTTATGTTTATTTAAAATATGGCATATGGGAAACCAGCCAGATGGGTTAAAGGTGAAACAGGTCGAAACTCGCCCAAATTGCCAACAGCCTACTAAATCACTCCTTACAAAATTAGATTATACTTGTATTGTACTAATATATTACAATACAAAGTAAATATAATAATTTTAATCATATAAAAAAACATATTATTTATTATTTATAAATATATGAAGAATTGAAGATAGAGTGATTTGACCTAGCCATTTTGCAGCTTTTCTTATGAGTGTAGTTTTGGTGTTCAAGAATAAGATTGATATATGAGTTTTGAAAGCAATGTACCAACCGCCATCATATGGCTGTTTGATTGAGCAAGATTCCAATTCTGCAACTGTGTTTTCTGAAGAACAACTCGTAGCTTCTGAAGCTCTAGTCCATTCAGCTCTATGACTTTGCTGTTTTCATTCATATATAAAAAAAATTCCAAATACCGTCATTATATGAATCTGAAAGACAAAACTTATATAACTGGCTTTAAACCAACATTGTTTTAGCCCAATATTCACATGGCTTTTGCCAATAACTCATAGTTTTATTAAAACATTCAAAGAAAATAAACCTATCATACATTCATACCGCCATAATTAGCCCAATATGTTTTTTTTTGTTTTTTTTATGCATGCTCTTATAATGTTTTCTAGTGACAATAACCATGGGTCAGAAAGAGGTGAAAGACTTACTTTTTCTCTGTAATCAGTTTCAACAGCCCTGCATTTTCCTGTCTCATATGATCATTAAAAAAACACAATTAGGTAAAGTTTGTGATGCAGCTATCACAATACCATTTCAGTTAACAATAAAAATGTCAATCATATAATCTTTACAGCATATTTCGCAATCTCTTTACATCACTACATCAAATTCATTTACCTAATTGTTGGACACAAAAAGGAAAAAAGAAAAGAAAATAATAAAAATATAAAAAAAAATGAATTTTCACCTTTAAGAGATCATCAATATGCTCTTTAACTGAAGATGATGAATCATTGAGCGGAAGAATTTGATCAAAAACCAGTGAGGAATTGGGTTGTGGCTGGTAATTTGTTATATCAGAAAGCCTCTTTCTTATCGACTTCCCAAAAGATGATCTTTTAGCCATTCTATCCCCTATCATTCCCACTACTCCTTCAAAACTTTAGTATCATACAAATTCAAGAAAACAAATCTTTTTACAAATTTACTTTCAGGGTTTGGTTGGATAACCCAGATTACAATTTGGGTTTGTAAAATTAAATAAAAAAGAACAATCTTTTTGCAAATTTAGTCCTAGGGTTTGGTTTGAAACCTTAGATAAAAAATTAGGTTTCCAAGGGTCTGTGAAATTAAATGAAAAAGAACAAATCTTTTTGCAAATTGAATTCTAGGGGTTTGATACGAAACAATCTACGGAGGTAGAAAATGGGTTATTAACGGATGTTAAAGTTAAACAAATTGCTAAAGAATCAAGAAAAGAGAAATTGTACAGAACAGCCCAGATGAATTTATCAGCAAAATTTCAAATTGGAGATGGGTTTTTGGCAAAACTAAAGAAAGCTTAAAGAGGAGGGACCAAAAGAAGAGAAGATGGATTCGAAGCGGAAGAAGAAAAGGTGAGTTTAAGAGGTTCGGATACCCAACGGTTATCCGAGCCTACTTTGAATTCAGAAAATATATAGAGCGGGTTATTTCATTTTAAACCCTGCATTTTGGTCTAACTCCATGACCACTCCCTCCAAAATGATAATTATTTAGGTCTGGAATGATGTTCGGTTTATAATGGCATAATAATAGTCTTTTGCAATTTGATCGGACAATATCACCAACCAATAGTATGTTTGAAGTTGTCAAAAGTGAATCAAGAAGAATAAAATGACACAAATTTTATAGAGTATACAAGAAATAATAAGAAAACATTAAACTTGTATATCTTTATCTTTATCTTATTTTATCTTATCTTACTTATTATATAAACAAAGGTGATTTCAATATAACTTTTTATTATTAATCTTTTATTGTTTTATTAATTAACTATATGATATTAGTATTAATATTCTTTTATATACTAATTTAAAGTTAAACATTTAACATTAGTATTTAGTATATATATCTTAATCTTAACCAGTTAACCTATAGATGAATACATCTTAATTCATTCTTTTTTCATCTTAAACCTAACATTAACATTGATATACATTTTAACCTTAATAATCAACTTAACCATATACTATAAATACTTAAAACTATATAATTTATAAATAGTAGCATTTTAGAATCTTGGATGTAATAGATTTTAAAAAATCTTCTAGATACAATTGGTACAATCTAGAATTTAATTTTACTTTTTTTACTATTGATAATAGATTTAGATAAATTCATTTTCTAAGAGATTAGCTCCTATAATTTACATCTCATTTAGTTTAAGATGATTTGTAAATTGTCTCTAAATGTTTATAATTTCATGCTCGTTTTTCTCTTTAACATGACACAGTCATTTGTAGCTTATTATTTAATCATTTTGATAGCTTTTTAATTATCTTCTTTTTCTTGTTTACTTTAAGTCTATTGTTTACATTGTCTTGAAGATAATATACACATAATATTTATTAAGAATCAAATATTTTCATTGTTATCATTTGATCTCTGTCTCCCTAAATATTTCATTGGGTCTTACAACTTATTTTCTCTACATAATCTATGATTCCATATGTATTAGATGACGCACAAATATAAATGTAATATCACAAAAATTAACATTAAGTATACAGGGGGCGGGGGCGGGCGTTGCACAACTTATATTTTTACTAGTGTTAATTATAAAGAATGTAATTTCACTAAAAAGTCACGTACACCAGCAAGTAACTGAAGGCTAAAAAATTTGCAAATACAATATTATCTACCATCTTTGAATATAGATACGCTACGTATCCATCTTAGAAAAATGAGTCTACCATTGGGATCTTTGTTATTTTAACAAATGAGTAAAGTGCTATATATGCCTAAAAATTAGCCATACGTAACAAGATTGACCCTAATGTTGCTACCAATATATAATTATATAGGCGTTTACTAACATATTTATTTATGGAGCAACAGTTGGATAATGAAGACCAGGAACAATATATGATTTTTGGCTTTTTACCATTTACAAGTATAAACAGGATACCATTATCAAGAATAAATCAACAACTAGGCTCAAGCCATTTGCTAAATGCACAGCAAAAACGTACAAACAAAAAGCTTCAAGATCCGAAACCAAACCCACTTCAATAGACAAACACAGATTGTGCATATGCATGACTAAACATCTAAACCTACAATAATGTGTCGCCGTTGCCTTGAAGTAGATAAGAAGCTTTACTGCGCACCTGCATTTATACAACAAATCAGAATCTTAGATATTTAATCATAGAAAATAAAAATAAAAACCCCATTTTACTGATATTTGGGTCGATTCAAGTAATGTTCCAGTTATAAGTCATATAGATAAACCAAAAAAAAGAGGTTGAACAGTCACCCAAAGTGCAATATTAAACCGCTTAATTCTGTATTCATATTTAACTCAACTTATCATAATAAATTGGACCAAAAAGATATTCAAATCAACCCGATGGTTTCAACTTTCAACCCATACCAAAACAAATTGTTTTACCCATATTGACCTGTGATGGTCTTACCACAACCTGTTATACAACCTCTAAAAAAGTTACGTGCACACCTTTGAAGCATAAGACCTAGTGTCTGTAATGTTGATTTGGCAAGAGCAGTTGCGAAGGTAGAGAACCCACATTTCATTCAGCAGCGGTCTGTCTGTCAATGCGGGGTTATATAAAAACCAGTTTTCAGTCAACACCAGGTAAAGGTACATTTTGAAAAGATCACAACTTTTGTCTCTTAAATTGATCAAAGTAAGCTCCCTTATCACCTCTTCTTCATCCTCTACCTTCAAAAAATGAGATTTTTTAGCCAAATATCAGTAACAAACTGAAGTAATACAGAGGGCAAATTACACCATTGTATATCAAACTAAGAAAAGTTATACTGTATGCATTAAGCTTTTACAACTTGCTATTGTATACACCCGTTGGTCACCTCTTGATTGGGTAACCAGATTTTTGACCAAGTAGCAAGCCATATGCAATGCCCACGTAATCATAGCCTGTGTCATCTCATCGTTTACATGCTAAAGGGAGTAATATACATAAAATTTGGAAAGTTTTTGAGATACAAATATACAAAAAACTTTGTTCAGTTGGATACCAACAATAGTAGCATTGGTTATGGATGCATTCTCGTGATTTGCTAAGACAGATCGTGCCAAAGAATCATACAACTTCACATTGATACAGAGTTAAGATACAGGATGTACCTTGTCAAAATAACGAAGAAGAATTTGGAAAGAGATTGCACTTCTGAGGTGTTTGGTGTGCCCACAAACTGCAGGGACACACTCAACAGCTCTCAGGCTATTGATATCCATAGGGACCCTGTTTTCAGACAGCCAAGAAGAATAGAGCACAACTTTAAAAAGCTATTGTTCAAGCAAAATTAGTAAAGATCAATTATGTGTAAACAATGGAGCAAGTGAGTACCTCAAGGCAACAGATTTGGCTATTTTTGCACAGCTGGAGCTCCATTCCTCATCCGTGAAGAAACTAACTAATGACTGTATACATGCATTCAAATCTACAGATAGGACAAGTAGTTGTCGATCCAGTAACAGACAGAGTGAGACAATCACCAGCTCTTCTGCTTCCGATGTGGAGAAAATAACATGCATATTCCTATAACAAAATGCATACACCGTATCAAATTGTGCAAATCGCAAGAAATTGAAATGAGATGTCATGTCTTGGTCGAGGTGGATAGGCGGTAGCAGCTCAAAACAAGCTCAAGTTGATATGGCTCTTTTGGTACACGTTGAAACAGGCCGGCCGGGATTGATTTGATACACGAACACTATTTTGTCCATTCTATAATTTTTTTGTAACAGTTAAAGCATTAGTTATGATATGAAAAATAAATTTCAATAACAATCTAGCATTTGAATCAGATATATATTAAAAACAAATTTACATGTTGAAAGTAGACTTTAGAAGATTTTTGACTTCGACCCTTTCAACCCATTTGACCCGCTAGAAATGCGTAACCCAATCGACCGATCTACAGGTAAATGTGTTACGGGCGACATCATGCCTGTATATTAACAGAAAAGTATACTTGACACCTCCAACCAAATGCCATTTGAACAAACCTTGTTTGGCTACAAGCAGCTACAAACTTGATCCATGCTCTAATATTTTGAGGCGGTCCCATGCATTCAGAATCTGATAAAAGGTGTCAATGATTTAGGTAACCAACCCAAATGGTATTTGCAAATCCAACATCCAATTAAGCGAACGTATATTTTCTTAACATAAAAAGTGAAGAATGATCATGCAGCTTCATAATGACATTTCAATATGGAACCATAAATTTTCTATTTGCAAGTATACTCATATGACTTCATTTGTAATTAAGCACTAGCATAAACTTATAAAGACCATTATTGTAAAAGCATATGGTATTGTGTTGAGTTTTTTTTGGCTAAACTGATGGATGCATATTGGTCACATTACCTTCACTAACCATCTCGGTATCAGAATAATCTTTCATAGGTGAATGCAATAAGAACCCATAAGTTTCAAGTGCACTGACGAGTTCCAAATAGCTCGGTAGCCAATCAATCTTCAGCTGTAGTGACTCTCCCTGATTAGTCATGCCGATAAACTAAATTAAAATTGTAAGGTACAGGACACACTGATTTGATCCATAATTACCACAATGGTATACGACCTCATTTTTTAGCAATAAAATAGCACACCAAAATTCGACTGCAGCACTTCTGAGCAGTTCCTTCGATGAGTATAGCACTGTAAACACAGATACCATTCAATAAACATAATCATAAATAATACTTTGGCAAATACTATGATATAATCAACATACTCAAGTGAAAGGTCCATTTTGCTATGAACTTCTCTACTTCGCCACACTTGCAAACCAATTTCAATAGCCACCCATTGGTCAACAACCCTTCAAAAAACGTTTCTCCTACAAGAAGAATATAGGCTTCAATAAAGTGAACACAAAGAGAAGCTACTTATAATAATACACTGACCTGATTCGGTAGTAAGCTCAACCAGTGAATTCACTTCATTGCTCACAAAAGAACGGTAAATTGAGCAGCTTGGAAGATCGCTGATTACAAATGATGGAAGGGCTTTCTGTAGTTTCATGGGAAACCAAATGTGTTATTATGTATACTTATACTCAAAGACTTTAACAACAATTGGTTGGTCAAAGAATGTAAACCTGCTTCCCAAAAGCTTGAAGACCCCAATTGGATACATCATCCTCGTCACTTAGTTGAGTCATCTACAAAATACAGCTCATTATAGTGCATAACATGACTAATATCAGTGGAAAAACATAACATTTTAGAAAATAAACCTTCTCGTGACATTCGTCCACATATTTAGACAGTTTAGCAACTCTACCATCTTCTTCATCATCTGAAGTACAAATTATTCTAGTTTTGGCCAATTTTGATTGCCTCTCGATTACTCTATTTTTCTCCTTATAATGATCCACTAGTAAATCATCCAAACCAATCACCTTTTTCCTGCACAATCACATAAAACGCATTAAAATTTCAACCGGCAGTAATTTTTAATATTCACCAGTCCCAAAAAAGACTAGTCACATATTCTGCATAGCTGAAAGGGATAAGGTCATATAAACGCCACATCTATTTCCTAAAACGTGAGCATGGCACATGTACTTATTATCGATACACATGGTCATTAATGTTATAGTTTTTGATCCAATAACTGGTGACAATAATTCCTATTACAAAAAAGCCACATGGGAGCCACTTTGACGCCACTGCCACGTCATCAAGAAAAGTGCCACGTATCATGCCACCTGGACGACACAGACACCATGCCATCAAGAAAAAACATGTCGGGTACCACGCCATCAAGCACAAAGTATTTGGCATTACACCTATCACCTAGTTGCCACATAGGTATCATGTCATCCAAAAAAAACATGTTGGAACGCTGTGTGGGTATTGGGTACCACGTCAGTAAGTAACCGATCAATATGTAATCAGGTTACTCAATGATCACACTAGCAGATAATTTGATACCTTGTGACCAATTTTAATTTTTGTGAAAATACATTGCACTTATTGACCATAACCCTAACTGAAATACTAAGAGAATCACATTCAACATATCAGAATCTAGTTATATTTTGTGCATTATTCAACCTGAAATTAATTTTTTTTATCCAAAAATCTACAATTCATTAATTCTCGTCACATTTAATAGTATATCTTCTAACCTCAACCTTTAATAAAAGCAATATATAAAATATATAGCCCTGACTGTCTAAATTGTCAACAGAAGTGTACAAAAGTACTAACAGTTACATAAATATAAACCTAAATTTCAATGACTTCAAACGTATCAAACGATGCAAATGAAACCAGAAGCAGAACATAAACTAAACATCTCGAATTTCAATAAAACAACGAAAATTAGGGCTCAACTAATGTAACCTTCGTTTAGGGGCGACAACTGGTGACGTTGCTAGTAAACTATCCGACTCGAAATCAAAAGGATCGTCTTCCATTTTCTGAAGTATTTTTGATAATTTTATCTGATTTTCGATTATTTATAAGTACTCGACAAAATTGAAACTGAAATTAGAAATAAGAGGTCATCCACCGCGCCAAAATTTAGGGAAGAAAACCTATTCGACCCTGATGGATACTGTTAAAATGACCCGAATACCAAAAGATTTGGCCCATTGGATTGATGAGCTTTAGATCGTTACTTGGGCTTTCAAAGTGAAGCTTTTTCACGTCTCGTGGGCCTGTGATATTTGAGTATATACTTTAACCAACCAAGTTTACTACTCCCTCAGTCCCTCTACCGTTCCAAAATAAGCTTGCACTTTTTCATTTTAGTTTGTTTCAAATAAATGTTTACTTTTAAAAGTAATATATTAACTAATTATATCATTTTATCATCAATGTATTTTTTCTCAAAATTGTTACATGAGAGTCTATGAAAAAAAATACTATTATACAATTTAATTTTTAAAATCTACAAAAACTGATTATATATACTTATTGTGAGACAGAGAGGGTACATAATTGATTATCATTTCCGTTCTAATCATATTTATCTACACATATCTATCATCAATGAAACTGGTCGTTAGTAATAAATAAGCTTTTTGATGACGAATACAGTTGGAAGAAAAGCTCAAACAATACGCGTGAATCTCTTTAATGAGATAGTTATACTGAGAACTTGTAAAGTTAAATGATGTATTATTTTAAAAAGTTTATGCAACAAATTTCATTTTCTAAGTCCCAACAATTTCTTAGGTATGGTACCATCCTAGACACGGCACATGATATTTTTGCATGTGCCCGTGATTTTATTCCTTCTCCACGCACATTCTTGTTTTTTTCCTTGATTGGGTCCGATGAACCCATGAGAAAATTATTACCTCAAATGGTTATTATTATAATATAATATTTAGATTATCCTTGTTAAATTAATAAACCATCCATAAACAACATACTCAAACTTAAGATCTGTGTACGAACACGCCTCATTCGATGGCTGGTTCAAGATCATGCATTGAGCCATTAGCGAATTACGAATACTAGATATATTGTAAGTTTTTAGATAGGCACGTACAAAAGTCGTCTTGTACTGTTGTACATAACTGCTACTGAATTTAGCAAGGGTAGCTCAAGGGTAAGGCTAATGAAGATAGGGCTTTAGGCCCCCGAATTTGTAAGGCCCCAAAATTTCAGTGTCATGTATTAGTATTGGATAACGACAACGATCTTCTACGTTTTTGAGAATGTAAGTTCTAAAAGATTAGTCATTATAGTGGCTAGACTCTATTTATGTAAAAACAACATTGTAAGGCCTCAAAAAATTCAAGTCATACCATTTTAACTTTTAAGTGATAAAAACGACTAGTCCCATTTTTGTCATTTAGTTTGAGTGATCTCTTTAAAAGGTTTTCAACGTTTTTATTTTTCGTGTCTTTAAATTAAATCTTTATATTTCATTGCCTACCATATATCATAGTAAGCTTATCATAATCTTTATGTTTCAGTGTTTCACAATTGAGTTAATCAATCATTCTCTTTACACATTATCATTTGTTATATTCTTTAAATAACCAATTTAATCATTTAAATTGTGACTCATGTTTAATTGTCACATAAATTTGACATTAATATATCATGTAGTATTATTAAAGAAGAAAACATGACATATGGTATCAATATAATTATATTATTAGAATAAAATACGTGAAAATAATATTTTATATTCCTCGATAAAAACTTTGATAGAACATTTATATAGATTAAGAGCCAAAAAATGTAAATCTCCAAGTCTACAAGTAGTCGATAACTTAATCGTGCGCCTTTCAAAATTTCACATTATATAAGTAAAAGATTGAAGATGATCTTTTAAAATGACGCTTGCTTTGGCAGATTTGTTGACTTTTTTTTTTTACAAAAACATATTACATCAGTAACAAAGAATTAAAGTTGAAATACTATATCACAACGAAAATGATGAATCGAGTTTTTAAACTAGAAAAATAGAATCTTCGTATTGTACATAACAGATATTATTGAATATGCTTTAAAATGGTAGAAAAATAGTCAACAATATTAAAACCGATAAAGCCTCATTTTTTAAGTTCGCTTTAAGGTTCTCAATACCTTGAGCCGCTCCTGTCAATTTAGTTAGGGTAATGTATATAGTCAAACATCCTCATAAATTTCATAACTAACGTTTAATAAACTATCAATGAAGAATGAAATGGCATGCATATTTATTAAATTGGTTTGCTAGGAACCAAGTTTATGCAAACTTTTTGTCAAGTGTCAAGAATATGCATACAAAGGGGACATGACTCACATGAGGATTAATAATGCAAAAAGACCTTGTCATGTGCTTTCACAGCTCATATAAGTAGGGTCGTGTCTTTGCAGACTCTCACTTTTGGACACCCTTTATGGGGTACCCTTTGGCCTGACCATTTGTGCTCACTTTTGTGACTTTTATTTGGGTGAAATCATAGAAAAATTGTTACGGGTCTATTTGATATATGTAATGTAAATTTCTTATAAAATACTATTTTTTTTAGTTATATTCTTTGTTTGTGCTATGTGTTCACAAATATTGGGATATCAATGTTACGAATAACCTAAAATCCAAGATCAGCCACTAAACTGTTGAGAATAGGACATGAGACCCTATATGGCTAGTTTGGTATTGTGATATGGCAACAATAATTTAATAAAGAGAGTATTTGAATGTTTGAAGAAATTTGTTTGATTAAAAGAGGCCTACCCACTAAAAGGAATGAAATCATTGGCTAGATAAGACAATCGATCACAAGGGGCCTTGTGCGTGTCTTGTTTTTTGGTTCCTCTTGTGGCTTGATTTATGATGGAATAGGTTGTACTTCGTCTACTTTCTAGGTAGTTAATTAATTATATTACTTGCATTAGAAAATTAAAAGTGTTTTTGTCATAATAAAAGTGTTACAGGGAGCAATTTTGAGATTTAACTTAATCAAGTTATCCACATAAGCAGGGGATGATTATGATCGCAAAGCATGGTATCATACATGTGTTATTGTACAGTGTCATTAGAGAATTTTAGGTATCAGTTAGAAACGTGTCGTGTGTACATTGCACACCCGTTTAAATCGTTGAAGTCCCAACTTCCGAAAAACAGTGAGGGCCAAGGAATGTGGGGCGAAGTCCCAACTTCCGAAAAACAGTGAGGGCCAAGGAATGTGTGCCCCTTACTAGGCATGTGCAAAGAGCTAGAACCGACCCGAACTGAACCGAACTGCAAAACTACAAATACTTGGATTATATGTACACATTTTGTTTATTAAGTCAAATTATCTCATTTTCATAATAAATATACACATACGTTAAAATCCATTATTATCAATGCCTAGTTTGATACAATCTAGTCTAGTTTTTCTAATATACGAAACATATATCTCAATTGATAATCATTCATTATAAAGATTATTAAATAAAACACATCTGTAATTCAATTTTCTAATGTCAAAAAGTATGCTTTCATTATTCGAACAAATGTCATGTCTGTATTAGGTTTTTGGATTAAAATAGAAAAAGTTAAAGATCCCTTTTCTATCCATTCTCCAATCATATTAAGACATGTTTTTTCACAAAACTATGTAAGTGGTGGTAACATTTGTCAATTTATATCAAAAAGCTATACAAGATGATATACTACTTTAATACCATACTCAGCCAACCATAACAAAGTGCCCAATTCATACTCAAACTCATGTGCGACTAAACCTGATAGAGACGTTTTTTTTTCCGCTAAGAATTTTGTGTTATAAATCATTATCTTCATTGATTTTTGATCAAATTGGACTAGCTAGGTCAAAGTTTATACTTATCTTTTGGTACTACCTACAATTTATTGATGTAATTTGCAAAATATTATAGTATCATATAAATTTGTATAATTATATAGAATAACTATAACTATTTTAGTTAATATGAAAGTTAGTCGTATCTTACTTTTTCCCAACAATTTTGCAACTTAATTTTCTTGATATCTGGTGTTCGATGAAGTATTATTGTCAAGTTTGACTTTTATTATACTTGACATCGATTAATTAAGGGTTGTTACTTCCAATGATGTTACAATTTCCTTAACACTTTTTCAACTTTCACTCAAACTTATGAAAAGCATAGTTTATTTACTCAAGATTTGTAATATCTACTATAATTCCGTGATTATGAAATTATAAAATTACTATAGAATAAATAGATGTAATTTATAGAATAAGCATATAACATTGGTACAAATAAACATGGTATAAAGAAACCCAAAACCACAACTACTTGATTCAACAACTATTTTTTAAGGCAAACTTACACTTTTACACTACCTACGCACGATTATTATATTATTCATGAATATTTACAAATTGACTCCCACAAAGCTTGAACTTACAATCATTAGGTTGAAAGATTTTCCACATACCACTAGGACATAGACCATTTGGTATTCGATAACTCGTTATGTATTTATTGGATAAAAAATCATTGAATACAAACATTTTGTTGTCATTTAGTACAGAAAAACAATTAAAGTTGATACGTGAAGGGTTCATTCGGTCTTCTTCATGTCCCATCTCAATCGAGGTTTTTGAGTACGACTCTAGTTTGCCAGATTTGTATTAATTAGTGGCTTTTATGTATTTCACAGAAAATAATGATTAAAAAAAACAGCCACGTAGCTGCACAAAATATTATAGGAACATATAAAAATGGTTCGAATAATTTGGGTCTGTAGATTTATGTCTATGTCAGTACCTAAATGAATGTGTTTGATGAATGAATGGAATGATTAATAAAGGTGATGACTTGCTTAAGTTTCAAGACAAATAGATTTTTTGTTTATCCCCAAAAGCTTAAAATATACAATTTCTCTTAAACAATTAAATACATACATGTCTATCCATGTGGGATTATGCTCATTGTTTTTTACACATTTTAAAGAACCAATTATATATGTCTACTAATAATAAACACTTTTTATTAATTATAACGAAAGTATTCTCTATAACAACCAAAATTGTTTAAAGCGATATAAATATTATTTGAATTATATGTGTACCTAATGCCAAGAATATCGATATATCATTATGTAAATAAGCACATGATATGTAACTATCCAATTTGACATCAAAATGAACAAACTTGTGAATCTAATTACACTAGAAAATATTATTGTAAGAACACGGATTCAGTTCAATCCGAAGTCTAACCCTCCCACAAACTAAGTGTTAATTGAATATTAATGAATATCATTAAGTTGAACGTAATTGAGAAAATTCACTTGCCTGACGGTACAGGTGGTGACTATATATGTGGTAACTATATGTATGTTAAAATATTCTATATGTATTGGTTGGCATAAAATAATAAACATTACACGTATATAAGAGAAACAAAGAGAGACAAGTTAGCACTCGTGAGATTCGTGCCGTGTATATTTGATGCAAATGAGATATATATGGGAATTTTAAGTTGTGAATAGTGAAAGTTTTTCATTTTGTGGGTGATCTAAACAACCAATTCGCTGCTTCCGCTTCTAAATCAATTATTTTGTTTATGACAATTACAATATTCATTTTTCATTTTTTTTATGTAGACTGTTAAAAATAATAGGGTTAATAGTATACACGTAAGGATAATAGTCGAAGACCCGTACAATGCGGCGGTAACAACAGAAAAATTATGATAGTAATCGAAAATGATTATCAACGCACTGTTAAATAGTTGTATTCATTTAGATTATTGGTCCATTGTCAAACATAGACATTTTCGATTGATCAAGTTATTGTTTTTTTGAGGTAAATGTTTTTGTTATTTTTTGTTGCTAACGTACTATAGTATAATTTGATTATGAGGATCAGAAAAAGCTTTTAGTTTACATGTTTTGGATATTCGTTCTTTTGACTCCTTTGAATTGAGAAATTGATAAATTAAGGTTTTCATTTATACCCTATTATTGAATTGAATGTAATATATGTAGATTGCTACCAAAGAAACGGAAAAAACACTTTCTTTATTTATTTAACATATTAAAAATGACAATAGAAGAGGGTATTCTAGTAATTTATGATTTGACTATATTAAGTTTTAAGCCACTAATATAAATGCTTAATAGTAGGGAGCTGATTTTGGCAAGAAAGGTTTTACTTCCTACAAGGAAACAGTACAATTGTTTATACATACAGTACAATTATTTATGCAATTGTTTCCTTGTAACAAGTAAAAGTTTCCTTGCCAAAATCAGCTCCCTAATAGTATTTTAAGATAAGATGAATATATACAATATGATAATAATTAAAATTAGAATTAGAATTTAATTTGTGACTTTTGAGGGTTAACGTATAAAACGCACACATTATCTTGTTTTTGTACACATAAAACATTGATAACATCTATTTACCGGGTTAATCAACATACGTAGATACATAGATTATTACTATTATTATTCAAACAAAGAAATTACAATTGTTTATTGTGAAGCTTTTTGGGTCAATTCTTTAAATTGTAGGAACATCGGATTCTTAATGTATAAGTTAGTTAATTATTAAATTAAGTATTGGCCCCCCTGATATATGCAAATGGGATATTGTTACCCATTTCACTATGACCTAAAGGATAACATATGCCTTTTCATTTTATAACATGGTTTAATATAATTGGGAGTTTGGGACCAACTCATTTATCAATTATTATTTGGCTTTTTGAGCTTTACAAGTCTCCTTCTCAGATTCATCACTTACTTCTATATTATATTAAATCCACTTTATTGTTCTACCTTTTTAGATCATCTCATATCTTATACTTCTATCTAATAAATAAATATATTTACTAGTTCACATAAAGTTCCCTTGTACTCTAACGTTAATGAAACAAAAGTTGATCATCTTTGCTAAGAGGTGAGAATGTTTTTACCTTTTTACAATGATGATTATGTACTAAAGCGTCATTGGTTTAAGGGTATCATGTTTCACTTCCAACCAAAAAGTTGATGATTCAAGTTGTAGAATGGACAAATGTATGCATTCGTAATAACGAGTGTGGGCACTTGCATTTTTTTTACAATTAAAATATAATTATGTTATATATAATAGTTAATATAAAGATTAGTGTGCTATAGAATGAGACGTAGACTGGTCTTTGATAATAAAGACGTCGGAGTAAAGTTAATATTGATTTATAACCAATAAGAGTGTTCAATATGTTTTAACCTTTTAACCAACTTTTGTATGAAAGACCAAAATTACGAAAAGAGAATTGAGAAAGAAGAAATGCATATTGTTATAAGTGAAAATGAGAATAATAACTGTAAGTAACTTATTCATGAAAACTTTATATATTTAACGGGATCAATGTTGCATTGACACATATTGTAACATCCTCGCGTCGGGCCTGGTAATTTTCTATTAAAATTGAGTATTTTATTAATTAGAAATTACTTGTTATTAATTGTTATTGAAAAACTTAGGTGAATAAGTCTTAGGACTTATTGTGATTAGTGAAATATTAGTTGTTTTAAATTACTGTAGTTGACAGTAAAATAAAATAATATTTCTCGCAAGAGATTTTGCGGTTCCAGACAATAGATTTGGAACGGGTATAAAATACCCAAAGTTGAGTCGGTGTAAATAAGGGATTAACCCCTTTTACTGTCATTATTTTCCCCCAATTTTCATTTTCCTTCAAGAACAAGAACAAACTTAAAAACCTTACCAAATTGAAGAATTTGACACTTTGAAACTGAAATTGTGAATCATTACTAGCTTGGTATCTTTCATCTTCTTCTTGTTAGCATCATTCTCTTCATCATCATGTAAGTAATTGATTGTTTATGAACTTAAACTTTGGTTAGGTCACATATGAAATTGATGAATTAAATTAGTTATATGTGTTTAATGTTGATAAAAAGTATTAGCTAATGATAGTAAACTGATTTCTTAGCTCAATTTGTGATTTGTTTGCCATTGAAATGTGATTCAAGCTCATCTTTGATGTGTAAAGAATTTAGCTTAAAAATTGTAGTGATTTGTGTTTAAATAAGTTATTGGATGTTAACTAGTCGATATATGATACTCCTTTGTGATTTGTAGTGTGGTTTGAGTGATTTGGTACTTGAAAATTTGGGTTTTTGAGTTAGGATACGAGATGGAAATGTGCAGGTCAAGAACTGAGTTTTCTGGGTTTCAGGGAATAGCCGATCGGCTATACATAGCAGATCGGCTATGCTAGTGCAAAAACTCAACAGAAATTAACCCAGGAACAAAATGGACGAATTTAACTAAAGAAACCGATCTGCTTTACAAAGCAGGTCGGCTATGAAAGAAAAGCCGAACGGCTATGTGTAGCCGAACGGCTAGCTTAGTTCAAAAATGCAACAGAACTTGACTTAGGTGAAAAGGCTTAAAAATCAACTAAAGAAGCAGATCTGCTAAGGTAAAGCAGATCGGTTTTGGTTCAGAACAGGATCAATTCAGTTTTAATTTGTGTATCAATCACAAATGTACAAGTAATATATATATATTCAAGTTGTGTGATTACTTGTATAACAACATGATTCATCTAAGGTTGTTGATTAATGACAAGTTATTAACTTGTGTGTTGTGTGGTATTTCAGATACACCAAAGGCTCAGTGAATAAAAGCTGAGTGTGGAGATTTCAAGGGTGTCGGTGAGTGGATTCAAAGCTCATCATTTGATTTAGTTGTAATCATTTGATTACAACTAGTAATCGTAAATATGTTGTTGTTGTTGAATATTTATTATACTTGGTTGATTATAAATCTATGTGTTATAAGTGGCCTTCGGGCATCAGTTGTTAATGAGGTCAACAAGTTGATGAACTGTTGGTTGGGCTAGCAGGTTGTTGTATGAATGATACAGAGTTATACTTCATTTGTTGTGTGTATAGACTCTGTATCTGAATGTAATAACCGCTAGCTATCGGTCTCGTCCGTATGGCCATACGGATATGGTTGGGTAAGTGTTCTTGGGGAGCCTCCCGGGTATTATGGTTATCCCCAGAACCACCTATCCTCATTAAGTATTTGTTGATTGTTGATTGTTGATAGTAGTATTTGCGGATATTAGAAGTAATTAAGTGATGAAGCTAAGTTGAATGTTGTGTGATGAATTTACTCACTTAGCTTCGTGCTAATCCTTTGTTGTTACTTCTTGCAGATTTTGATAAAATGTGGGTAGCAAGAAGTTAATGAAAAGGCAAGGAATGTTTGAAGATTATGCTACTCTGATCATTTTTGTGTTAAATCAAGTTTGTTTAAGTAATGCCCCGAATAGTGAAGTTGGTTAACACTTTTGAATAAGTATAATGTAACTATAAACTGATTTTGTACATTAGAAATGTGATGTAGTAATCAAATGTATGTTTTAAATACTTACGCTTCCGATTTATTAATATAATATTGCGTTATTAAAAGAGGGGCGTTACAAGTTGGTATCAGAGCATGGTTTTGGGATAATTGAGCATTGAAGAATGTTCAACCCCAAAACTGGAGCATGTTTAGTCAAACATTCCTGGTTTGGGATTTAGCATTGGTCGATAATTGTTAGTAGATAGATACTAACGATTAACAAAGTTCAAGTGTTTTGTTGATTTCAGAAATGGCAGATAATGAGCAACCAACCGGCCACCCGAATAATGCCTCTCGGATAGATGCTCCTCAGTCGAACACACATCAAGAACAATATATTCATGAAGGTACATCTGCTCATCAACAATATGAATCAGAAAGAGATGAATATGTACATGAGATGGAGGATGAATTGATTCTTTTGAGGGAATTTAAAAGAAAAGCCAAGGAAGCTGCGGCTCAACAACTTGTATATCAACAACAAACTTCTACTGTTGGTACTGGATCTTCTTCTCAATCTAGTAAGAGATGCTCTTTTAAAACCTTTATGGCTAGTAAACCACCTGAGTATCGTGGTAGTACAAATCCAACTGTAACATTGAATTGGTTACGAGATATTGAACGAAAATTTGAAGTGACAAGTTGTGATGAAGATTCTAAAGTAATGTTTGAGGTACAATGTATGAAAGATGAAGCCATGGTGTGGTGGGATTCGGTTACAGGTCATTTAGCTGAGCAACAAAAGAAGGCTATTCGATGGTCTGAATTTCATCAAGCAGTTCGTAATCAGTATTGCTCGGATTTTGATATGGCACGGATTCGACGGGAATTTGTGAATCTTCAACTAACTGATAAGATGGCAATTGATGATTTAATTGCCCAATTTACTGACAAGCTTCGCTTTGTTCAACAGTGGGTCCCTGATGAAAAGACTAAAATTGAGCAGTTTGTAGAAACTTTACCCCATGAATATCGTACTTCAGTTCGATTGGCTAGAGACTTATCTCAAGCTTTTGTTTTGGCACGTGCTGTTGACAGTGATATGAGAGGTTCTCGTAGGTATCCACCGAGAGATATTTCTACTTTTTCTTCTTCAAGGACTAGAAGCGATTCTTCTAGTAAGGGCAAATCTAGGTGGCAAAGTAGTCGACAAAATAGAAGGTCAAGTGGAATGACTAGTTCTTCTGGATCAGTTGATGGACCTAGTTGGTGCAGTCCGTGTAGATCTAGACATGTTGGTCCATGTACTGCTCAAACCAATAAGTGTCTGAAATGTGGTGAGTTAGGTCATGAGATTAAGAATTGTCGGTATCCTAATTTTGTGTGTTGGACTTGTAAGAAAGAAGGACATCGGGTTGGTCAATGTCCAGAGGCAGGAAAGACGGGGTCGGGTACGGTTGGAAGTTCATCATCTTCCGGTCAAAAGAGAAAGAACCCTCCGCCAGCACTGAGTAGGGCTTTTCAGATGACAGTTGATGAGGCTGTCCACACAGATGATGTGATCACGGGTACTTTTCTTATAAACTCTGTACCAGCTCGTGTATTATTTGATTCTGGAGCAAATTGTTCTTTCATATCTGTGTGTTTCTGTGATAAGTTGAGATTAATCCCTACTGTGATAAATAAGCCCTTAGAAGTAGAGATTGTTAGTGGCAATTTAGTTCCTGTTACCACCTCGGTGACTGGAGTTAATATTGTGATAGATGGTTATACTTTTCCAATTTCGTTTCTATTAATGCCGATTCCAAGTTTTGATGTGATTATTGGCATGGATTGGTTAAGTCAGTTTAAAGCAAGTATAGATTGCCACAGTAAGTTGATTAGGATCCCAATTTCTGATGAGTCATATGTTGTGGCTCGAGGAGAACGGGATAGGGGTTGTATTCCTCTGATTTCTATGATGAAAGCTAGGAAGTCGTTGTCTAAAGGCTGTAGGTCTTACCTAGCATATGTTATTGATGCCAAATTAGAAAAGAAGTCTATTTCAGAAGTTCCGGTTGTTTCTGAATATCCGGAAGTGTTTCCCGATGAATTACCTGGATTACCACCGGTTAGAGATGTTGAGTATCAGATTGATCTTATTCCTGGTTCTTCAGCTGTAGCTAAAGCTCCCTATAGATTAGCTCCGTCTGAAATGTGTGAGATGATGAAACAGATTCAGGAATTGTTGGATAGAGGTTTCATTAGACCTAGTTCTTCACCGTGGGGTGCACCGGTTTTATTTGTTAAAAAGAAAGATGGGTCATTCAGAATGTGTATTGATTATCGGGAATTAAACAAAAGAACAGTCAAGAATAAATATCCTCTGCCTCGAATAGATGATTTATTTGATCAGTTGCAGGGATCTTCGGTATATTCTAAAATTGATTTGAGGTCGGGATACCACCAAGTTCGTGTTCGTGAACAAGACATTCCAAAGACTGCTTTTCGTACCAGGTATGGTCACTATGAATTTCTAGTGATGCCATTTGGTTTAACAAATGCTCCGGCAGTGTTTATGGATTTGATGAACCGTGTATGTCGCCCTTTTCTTGATAAATTTGTGATAGTGTTTATCGATGATATTCTTGTGTATTCTAAATCCGAATCAGAACATGAAATGCATATGAGATTAGTGTTGGAAACTTTGAAAAGAGAACAATTATATGCCAAGTTTTCAAAATGCGAATTCTGGATTCGAGAAATACAATTTTTGGGTCATATCATATGTAAAGATGATGTTAAAGTTGATCCTTCTAAGATTGAAGTTATTATGAAATAGAATGTTCCAAAGAATCCTTCTGAAATCAAGAGTTTTCTTGGGCTAGCTGGATATTATAGAAAATTTATTAAAGACTTTTCAAAGATAACTGGTCCATTGACTAAATTGACTCGTAAAGATGTAAAGTTTGAATGGTGTGAACAACAGGAAACAGCTTTTCAGACATTGAAACAGTTGTTGTGTCAGTCTCCTGTGTTAGCTTTACCAAATGGATCTGATGATTTTGTAGTGTATTGTGATGCATCTATTGTGGGTTTAGGTTGTGTTTTAATGCAGCGAGATTGTGTCATTGCTTATGCTTCTCGTCAGCTCAAAACTCATGAAAGAAATTATCCTACCCATGATTTAGAACTTGCAGCTGTGGTGTTTGCTTTGAAAATCTGGAGGCATTACTTGTATGGTACTAAATGTGTTATATGTACAGATCACAAGAGTCTTCAGTATATGTTTTCACAGAAAGAACTGAATATGCGTAAGAGGCGATGGTTAGAATTAATCAAAGATTATGATTGTGAGATTAGATACCATCCAGGAAAAGCAAATGTGGTTGCAGATGCCTTAAGTCGAAAAGGTACTTCTAACCGAGTCTATTACTTGAAAGTTGATGTTTCTTCTGATTTAGTGGATCAAATTAAAGCTGTACAGTTGGAAGCTTTATTGGATTATAATTTAAAATCAGAGATTATGTTAAAAAGAAAAGACTTGTTGATTGATGATTCTAGAGGATTAAGAACTTTTCAATCACGTGTATGGATTCCTTTGATAGGAGGTCTTCGAGATGTGATTTTGACTGAAGCTCACAAATCTAGATTGTCGGTTCATCCAGGGAGTACTAAAATGTATAAGGATTTGAAACCTCTGTACTGGTGGCCTACAATGAAAACTGATATTGCAAAGTTTGTTGGTAATTGTCATATATGTGCTCAAGTGAAAGCTGAACATCAGAAACCTTATGGGTCGTTGAAACAGCTTGAGATTCCAGAATGGAAGTGGGAACATATAAGTATGGATTTTGTGACAAAACTTCCAAGAACTAACCGAGGGAATGATATGATTTGGGTGATAGTGGATCGCTTAACAAAAAGTGCTCATTTTCTGGCTACTAATGAAACTGCATCACTGAGTAGGTTGGCACAGTTGTATGTTAATGAGATTGTTACAAGACATGGTATTCCATTATCGATTGTATCAGATAGAGATGCTAGATTTATTTCACGCTTTTGGCAAAATTTACAACAACAGTTGGGTACACGTGTGAATCTCAGTACAGCTTATCATCCTCAGACTGACGGTCAGTCAGAACGAACTATTCAGACATTAGAGGATATGCTAAGAGCTTGTATTTTAGAATATGGAGATTCTTGGGATTCTCATCTTCCTTTGGTAGAATTTGCTTATAATAATTCTTATCATTCGAGTATTGGTATGTCACCATATGAGATGTTATATGGTCGCCGTTGTAGAACGCCTACGTGTTGGTTGGAAGTGGGAGAAAAACAATTTGCAGGTCCAGATATTGTGCAAATTACTGCTGATAAAGTGGCTATCGCCCGGGAAAAATTAAAAGCAGCACGTGATAGACAGAAACAATATGCAGACCCACGTAGAAGACCGGTTACTTTTACCGAGGGTGAGTTAGTATATTTGAAAGTCTCTCCATGGAAAGGTGTAATTAGATTTGGGAAAAGAGGAAAATTGGCACCTAGATACATTGGTCCTTTCAAAATTCGACAGTTGGTAAATGATCAATCAGTTACATTAGACCTTCCTCCTGAACTCGTTGGTATTCACGATACGTTTAATATTTGTTACTTGAGGAAGTGCAATGTCGAAGATAAATCTCAAATTCTTCCTTTACAAGATTTGAAAGTCGATCAGAATCAGAAATTGATTGAAGAACCGATTGAAATTTTAGATAGAAAGACTACTAAACTTAGGAAGAAACACATTCCTATGGTGTTGGTAAAATGGAAGCACAGTTTAGGTTCAAATTTGACCTGGGAGACTGAAGAGTTAATGAAATCCAGACATCCTGGATTGTTTGATTAGATTTCGAGGACGAAATCTCCTGAAGGAGGGGAGATTTGTAACATCCTCGCGTCGGGCCTGGTAATTTTCTATTAAAATTGAGTATTTTATTAATTAGAAATTACTTGTTATTAATTGTTATTGAAAAACTTAGGTGAATAAGTCTTAGGACTTATTGTGATTAGTGAAATATTAGTTGTTTTAAATTACTGTAGTTGACAGTAAAATAAAATAATATTTCTCGCAAGAGATTTTGCGGTTCCAGACAATAGATTTGGAACGGGTATAAAATACCCAAAGTTGAGTCGGTGTAAATAAGGGATTAACCCCTTTTACTGTCATTATTTTCCCCCAATTTTCATTTTCCTTCAAGAACAAGAACAAACTTAAAAACCTTACCAAATTGAAGAATTTGACACTTTGAAACTGAAATTGTGAATCATTACTAGCTTGGTATCTTTCATCTTCTTCTTGTTAGCATCATTCTCTTCATCATCATGTAAGTAATTGATTGTTTATGAACTTAAACTTTGGTTAGGTCACATATGAAATTGATGAATTAAATTAGTTATATGTGTTTAATGTTGATAAAAAGTATTAGCTAATGATAGTAAACTGATTTCTTAGCTCAATTTGTGATTTGTTTGCCATTGAAATGTGATTCAAGCTCATCTTTGATGTGTAAAGAATTTAGCTTAAAAATTGTAGTGATTTGTGTTTAAATAAGTTATTGGATGTTAACTAGTCGATATATGATACTCCTTTGTGATTTGTAGTGTGGTTTGAGTGATTTGGTACTTGAAAATTTGGGTTTTTGAGTTAGGATACGAGATGGAAATGTGCAGGTCAAGAACTGAGTTTTCTGGGTTTCAGGGAATAGCCGATCGGCTATACATAGCAGATCGGCTATGCTAGTGCAAAAACTCAACAGAAATTAACCCAGGAACAAAATGGACGAATTTAACTAAAGAAACCGATCTGCTTTACAAAGCAGGTCGGCTATGAAAGAAAAGCCGAACGGCTATGTGTAGCCGAACGGCTAGCTTAGTTCAAAAATGCAACAGAACTTGACTTAGGTGAAAAGGCTTAAAAATCAACTAAAGAAGCAGATCTGCTAAGGTAAAGCAGATCGGTTTTGGTTCAGAACAGGATCAATTCAGTTTTAATTTGTGTATCAATCACAAATGTACAAGTAATATATATATATTCAAGTTGTGTGATTACTTGTATAACAACATGATTCATCTAAGGTTGTTGATTAATGACAAGTTATTAACTTGTGTGTTGTGTGGTATTTCAGATACACCAAAGGCTCAGTGAATAAAAGCTGAGTGTGGAGATTTCAAGGGTGTCGGTGAGTGGATTCAAAGCTCATCATTTGATTTAGTTGTAATCATTTGATTACAACTAGTAATCGTAAATATGTTGTTGTTGTTGAATATTTATTATACTTGGTTGATTATAAATCTATGTGTTATAAGTGGCCTTCGGGCATCAGTTGTTAATGATGTCAACAAGTTGATGAACTGTTGGTTGGGCTAGCAGGTTGTTGTATGAATGATACAGAGTTGTACTTCATTTGTTGTGTGTATAGACTCTGTATCTGAATGTAATAACCGCTAGCTATCGGTCTCGTCCGTATGGCCATACGGATATGGTTGGGTAAGTGTTCTTGGTGAGCCTCCCGGGTATTATGGTTATCCCTAGAACCACCGATCCTCATTAAGTATTTGTTGATTGTTGATTGTTGATAGTAGTATTTGCGGATATTAGAAGTAATTAAGTGATGAAGCTAAGTTGAATGTTGTGTGATGAATTTACTCACTTAGCTTCGTGCTAATCCTTTGTTGTTACTTCTTGCAGATTTTGATAAAATGTGGGTAGCAAGAAGTTAATGAAAAGGCAAGGAATGTTTGAAGATTATGCTACTCTGATCATTTTTGTGTTAAATCAAGTTTGTTTAAGTAATGCCCCGAATAGTGAAGTTGGTTAACACTTTTGAATAAGTATAATGTAACTATAAACTGATTTTGTACATTAGAAATGTGATGTAGTAATCAAATGTATGTTTTAAATACTTACGCTTCCGATTTATTAATATAATATTGCGTTATTAAAAGAGGGGCGTTACACATATCTCTTGTTGCCAAAATTATACTAACTCAGTCTCAAACTCTCAATACAACTATCCAATCAAAGTTTTCCCAATTCATCATAGAACAAGTAAATATTATTTTTCTTTTATATTTTAGAGGAATTTGACTTGAAAAACTAAAACATATAAAAAGGTAATTGAAAGTACGGGAAATAGGTAATTGCTTCATAATATAGAGATGAGATCATTATAGTACAAAAATTATTGAAAAAATGAAAGTACCAATGGTATTGTGACATGTGTTGGTGCATCTTAGTGTGTCTGTCAGTTGGTCTGAGTCTGTTATGTGTTTGATATGTAATTAAGTTAGTTAATAACTTTTGTTTTAATTACATTTTGTGTTTTGGCGACACAAGGTCTTTGTGTCGCAATAGTTACCTTGGCGACACAGCTTGTGTCGCATGAGTCGGCTTGGCGACACATCTTGTGTCGCATAGACCAGGTTAGGTCTTTGGTATAAATAGGTTATTTCGGCTCATTTGTCAAGGTTGACGAAATTGTGAGATCAGTGAGCATATTGTAAGTGTTATAATTAATATAAGCTGATCGACTTTTGGTATTGAATTGCTATACTTTGTGATTTGCTTTGTTTATTCGTTTAAACGTTTATATATTCAATCAATTGTATTCCGCACGTTTGATTGAGTAAGGATTCGATTAGGTCCGACTACAGGGGTCCTACAAGTGGTATCAGAGCTAAAATCACACGATTTGGCATTATTGAATCCGTTCTTGATACATTTCTCGAATAATTGTGAGTATATTGAATTAAAATCTTCATTGAAAGGTGTTCACAAGCTGCTTCTTGCTATTTCTGGAAGATTTTAGGTTTATTTTTTCGTCCATCAGTCGTAAATTTTCGTGTGGTTATCGAAAATTTTCGATTTTAGGGTTTTTTAGTCGCTGGTCAGCCGTTTCTGCGACATAAGCTGCGACATATCTTTTGTGTCGCGACTAGGGTTTTTGCGACATACGTCTTTCATTAGGCGACACTAGATTGCGACATAAGACTTGGTTTTCTTCCGTCGCTATCTTTTGCGACATAAGACTTGGCTTTCTTCCGTCGCTATATATTGCGACATAAAACTTGGTTTTCTTCCGTCGCTAACTTTGCGACATATAGATTGCGACATATCCTTTGTGTCGCTTAAATCTTTTGCGACAAAAATTTGTGTCGCATAACAGTCTGTTTTCTTTTTCTTTTGTGTTATTTATCTATTTTGCAGGTAATTCACAATGTCTTCTTCAACACACTCCATTCAATCTGTAGGAGCTATGCTAAAGCAAAACAATGAAGTTGGTTCTGGAAATAAACCACCTATGTTTATGCCAGGCATGACCTATTCTGATTGGCGCCAACGCTTTGAGTCTTATGTTGGATTAAATGATCCTGAGATGATGATTTACTTAGAGGAGAGATATGAGCGTCCTCTAAAGTCAGGAGTCTACAATGGTCAAGCTCCTGAGAAATAGATTAAATCAATGACTCCAGAGGAAAGAAAAGCTTTTGATATGGAGAGAAAGACTCATGCTGCAATTACTATGGCTTTACCTCAACCCATTATGAGACAGTTTAAACATCATAAGATTGCTTACGATCTTTGGAAAGCTTTCGAAAAGAAATACGGTGGTAGCGTCCAATACAGAAAGAAAAGGATAGATTTAATCAAGAAGCAGTATGAGGTTTTTGACATGCTTCAGGATGAATCTCTGGAAGATCTGTGCAGTAGATTTTCCCAATTGGTCACTGAGTTGATTGACGGAGGTGTAACTCTTGAGCGTAGTGATGTAAACAAGAGATTATTAGACTCTTTACCTAAGAAATGGCACACTAGGGTTCTTTTGATGGAAAAAGATGAAGACATCATGGATATGGAGCTTGAAGACCTTATTGGACATATTGAGGCTGAGCTTCTTGAGATGCAAAGGAAAGAGACTAAGGCTACATCGCATCTCCAAAATCCAAAACTTTATGGAGTTGATGTTCCAGTATCTTCAAGCAGACCTTCTGTCACTGCATTTGTCGCTAGTAATGCTAGTGGAAATGTATCTTCTTGTAATCCATCTGGTTCTAATTATGTTCAGAATTCTGGAAATTCAACTGGGTCTCATTTTCAGAATTCAGGATTTTCTTCTGGTGAAGATTATGCCTCTACCTTTTCAGCATTTTTAGCCTGTGCTGGAGATTTTTCCGATGAAGATTTTGGTCAAATTGACCAAGAAGAATTGGAGAGACTAGATTTGAAATGGAATATGGCTATGTTGACTAGGAGGGTGAAGAATTTTTTACAGAAAACTGGTAGAATTTCTGTAAATAATCCAGGTGAGAAAGGTATAGGGTTTAATAAAGGGAAGGTGCGCTGTTATAAGTGTCAGAATTATGGACACTTCGCCCGTGAATGTGAGAAGAACAAGACACCATCTTCAGGTCTCACCAAGCCTTCACCATCAAAGGCAGAAGAGAAAGCCATGGTGTCAGCTGCTTTAATGCTGACAGAAACTCCATGGGACAACAGTTGGTCTGATGCGGCTGATGATGATGAGAACACTGCTTTAATGGCTGAGGTTCATGAGGTAGATGATGAACCTTTATCTTGTTTTTCTTGTATTAAACTTACTAACCAACTCAACAGGTGTAGAGAGGATAATGAGCGCCTTAACACTATTATTTTACAATTAAAAGAAGATAATGAAATGTTGAAAGAAAGTTATAAGGCATCTGAAAAGAAATTAAAGGCTATTTTTGAAGAAAAGAAAGAACTTAAAGCCAAAATTTTTGAACAGCAAGATGAAATAGGGAGTTATGTAGATATGTTAACTCATGTTAAAAAGGAACTTGCTGACTCACAGGCTGTAGTTCTTAATTTAAATCGAAAAATATCAAATTTTTCTACATCCTCTCTCATTTTTGATGAAATCCTTCAGAAACAAAGGACAGATACGAAAAGTAAGGCAGGACTTGGTTATCACCATGTCCCACCTCCAAAAGATTATCTGCCTATGCCTGAACAGGAAATCATTAAAGATTTTGTGCCTAATGTTCTTCAAAAGGACACAAAACCTGTTAATGTTAAGATAAGTAAGCCTGAGGTTGCACCTAAGTCACAAAAACCTAAAACTAGTATGCCTGAGCAAGTTAACGCATCAACTAGTGAACCTGATCATTTAAAGGTTCAAAAGGTTGACTTAGTCAAACCTCTTGATGTCAAGGCTGAACCATTTCAGCCCAAGCCAAGTGCATCTGTTAAGATATCTGAGTCAAAGATAGTTAAGTCTGCTGTTATCACAAAGCCTGAAAAAGTTGAGGCTAAATCAATTCCTCCAGCCAGTTCAAAGGAGGAAATTGAGATTGAGGATATAACCAATGAAGAATACGGTTATTTGAAACGGAAGAAGGTAACCAACGATCATCATATCTTTACTAGTGAAGGGTATGATGAAATTTATAAAATGAATGGCAAGAAGTTACCCGAACCGAAAAAGAAGATTTTTCAACCAAATAATTCTAATTCTCTTAAAAATTCTTCTAAAATAAACCAAGGCTCATCTGATGCATGTACACATAAGTGTACATGCTCAACACATCCAACTGTTGGCCGAGTTCCAAGGTTGACTCCTCAATCTCCTGATAGAATTGAGAAACGATCTTGTTTCTATTGCAAGAAACAAGGTCATTTGATTGATATGTGCCCATTACTTGCTAAGAAGTATGCTAGAAGGGGAGATGCACGAACCTCTAAAGCAAAAAGTTTTTCAAAAAATTCAATGAGAGGTTCAGCAGTTCTACCAAGTACTTCTTACAATATTGAGCAAGTTCCCAAACCTAAAAAGGTTTGGAAGCCCAAAGAGTCCCGTTCTGACTCTTCATCTAATAATGATTCATCAGCCAGTGATTTCGATGTGTTAAAAAATAAAATTTTGACTGATGTAATCATTGTGGATGATACCACCGGGTTACCCAAGTCTGTTAAGGCTTGGGTTCCCCTTACTCATTAATTTCTTTATCTTTGATGTCGCAGCAATCTGAACAAGTTCAGAATAGTAGATGGTATATAGACAGCGGTTGCTCGCGACATATGACAGGCGACTTATCCTTGCTTTCTGAAGTAAAAACTTATAATGGAGGATATGTTGCTTTTGCCGGAGATAAAGGAGGAGTCATTACTGGAAAAGGTACACTCTCTAATGGGCAAGTGAGTTTTGAGAAGGTTAATTATGTGGAGCAGCTCACTCACAATCTGCTCAGCGTATCTCAAGTATGTGACAAAGAGTACACTACAGCATTCACTAAAACTGAATGTTGTATCTTGAAGCCAAGATTTGTTATTCCTGATGAATGGGTGCTGCTTCGAGCACCTAGGCAAAAGGACACGTATATTCTTGATATGAAGACTGTTGAAACAACTCATCATACGTGTCTACTTTCAACAGCTCCTGAAAGAGAATCACTTTTATGGCACAGACGTATGGGTCACTTGCATTTCAGAAAGATGAATTATTTGGTGAAGCATGATCTTGTGCGTGGAATTCCAAAGCAATCTTTTGGAATCAATGATCTCTGCGTTTCCTGTCAAAAAGGAAAACAGCACAAGAAATCCCATAAGTCAAAGGTGATTAACTCGGTGTCAAAACCTTTGGAGCTATTGCATATGGATCTCTTTGGACCTGTAAGTAAGAAGAGCATAGGAGGTTCTAAATACTGTTTAGTAGTTACTGACGATTACTCTCGCTTCTCATGGGTGTATTTCTTATCTACTAAAGATGAAGTTCCTGAAATTCTTACTTATTTATTTGATAAGCTCGAGAACCTATGCAATCTGTCCATCAAGAAACTGCGATCAGACAATGGTACCGAATTTAAGAATTCTACAATTGAGTTGTACTGTTTACGGAAAGGCATTGAGCATCAATTCAGTGCAGCACGGACTCCTCAACAGAATGGAGTCGCTGAGCGTAAAAACAGGACACTCATTGAAGCAGCTCGTACAATGCTGGCAGATTCTAAACTGCCTATTACCTTTTGGGCTGAAGCAGTTAATACTGCTTGCTATATTCTTAATCGGGTTTCTGTGGTTAAAAAGCACAATAAAACATCGTATGAACTGCTTAATAACAGGAAACCTTCATTACAGTTTCTTGAACCATTTGGTTGTCCTTGCACAATTTTGTACACAAAAGAGAAGGTTGCTAAGTTTGGTGCAAAGTCTAGTGAAGGATTGTTTTTGGGTTTTTCAAATAACTCTCCTAACAAACGAGTGTACAATTTGGCAACTAAGCGTATGGAAGAACATTATGAAGTAACATGTTTTCGTTATACTGAAAATCCGGATGGAAAGGGACCAGCACATTTGTTCAATTATGAAGCTATTTTTGATTCGTTTAATCTGTCTACGGAAGATGATGAAATGGATCAAATGGTTACTTTGCTTCATGGTCTCGATTTATCTTCAACTTCTTCAACGCCATTAAAAGCAACGACACCAAATGTCTCTAATACTCCACAACCTTCTCAATCAAATTCTCAAGCAAATGTTGATATCCCTGAATCATCCACAGGAAACCAAGAAACTTCTTCTGGTAATCCTGAGTCTGATGATGAAGATGAACATTTTGAGAATTCAAGGGAGTTTGAATCAGCACAGGAAGCTGATTTAACAAATTTGGATTCTGTCATTGTGCCTGACAAGATTCCAAGTTCGCGTATTCATAAGGACCATCCAGTAGACAATATAATTGGTTCTTTAGATAAGGGGATTCAGACGCGACATCAAGTTGTTACTGATACACATTCTTTTTCACCTTCGGACTCATCTGAGTCCGCATCTCTTGCATGTCTGTCGATTGAGATTCAATCATGTTTCTTATCTCAAGTGGAGCCTAAACGAATAGATGAAGCTTTAAAAGATCCCCACTGGGTTGAGGCTATGCAGGAAGAGTTGCAGCAATTCCGTAAGCTGCATGTTTGGGAATTAGTACCATTACCTAAGGGTGCACATCCAACTGGCACTCGTTGGGTATATCGGATTAAGAAAGATGATCGCGGAGTGGTTATTCGAAACAAGGCAAGACTTGTGGTGCAAGGTTTTCATCAAGTTGAGGGATTAGACTACGATGAGGTTTTTGCTCCTGTTGCTCGATTGGAGTCAATTCGGATTTTCTTGGCCTTTGCGTCCTTCAAAAGATTTATTGTTTATCAACTTGACGTCAAGAGCGCCTTCTTATATGGACAAGTCGTTACTGATGTATATGTCAAGCAGCCTCCTGGCTTTGAAGATCCGTTGCATCCAGAATATCTCTGTAAACTCAATAAGGCATTATATGGATTGCATCAGGCACCAAGATTGTGGTATGAGAGGCTTTCTACTCATCTTGTTAAAAATGGATTCGAACGAGGCAGTATTGATAGTACATTATTCACAAAAAGAGATGGTGAAGACTTACTGCTGGTACAAGTTTACGTCGATGACATCATTTTCGGATCCACCAAAGATTCTATGTGTAAAGACTTTGAGCATCTTATGAAGACAGAATTTGAGATGAGTGCAATGGGGGAACTCACGTTCTTTCTAGGTGTTCAAGTTGAGCAGTCTGCCAATGGTATTTACATTCATCAGTCAAAATATGTAACTGATATGTTAACCAGATATGATTTGCTTAACTGTAAGACCTACGGAACTCCCATTGAAATTAACCATAACATTGGACCGGCCATTGATGACGAGGACTGTAAAGAAAAGGACTATCGCTCCATGATTGGTTCTCTTATGTATCTTACAGCATCCAGGCCAGACATCGTATTCGCAGTGTCCATCTGCTCAAGATATCAAGCTAGGCCAAAGGTTTCTCATATGAAGGCTGTTAAACGAATTTTTGGGTACCTCAAGCATAGGCCAACACTTGGTCTATGGTACTCAAATGAAAAATCGTTTGAACTAACTGCTTATTCAGATTCGGATCATGGCGGTTGTAGTATAGATAAGAAGTCAACAACTGGTGGATGCCAGTTTCTTGGATCTCGCTTGGTTTCATGGCAATGTAAGAAGCAGACAACGGTGGCTACTTCCACTGCAGAGGCTGAATATGTAGCTGCAGCCAGTTGCTGTTCTCAGATTCTGTGGATTCAACATCAATTGCGAGACTATGGGTTACTTCTTACTCTAACTCCTTTACATATTGATAATACTGCCGCTATTTCCATTACACGCAATCCCGTACAACACTCTAGAACTAAGCACATAGAACTTAGATTCCACTTTATACGAGATTGCTATGAGAAACACTTGATAGACCTCGTCCACATAGATACCCTCAAACAGAATGCTGATCTCTTTACTAAGGCCTTCTCTCGTGCCCGATTTGATGAACTGATCAACATGATCGGTTTGCGCTTCTTTCAACTAAAGAAGTAACTTTTGGACTTGGATTTGTATCTAAAAAAAAAAAAAAAAAAAAAAAAAATTTATAAACGCAACAGCCACTCTTTATATTCTATAGTATTAAAGAAATGCGAAGTTGCAATATTTGTAAAAAGACGTTCAGTTGTGTCTGTAAACAACTAGGAAAATGATAGTACATTAGGATGCATGCATAAAATGAAAATTCTAAGGTTTATGCTTGATGTATCAGTAGGTTTATCTAGCATACTTACTGCAGTTTTTATAAACACTAGCTTCATCATATGATGTACTGGTAGGCATGTCACACTGGGAGTTGAACAATTAAAAAGTAATTCTAATAACATGTCTATTTATCATGTGGTCCACATTCTGTGATGTATGACTAAGTGTCTTAAATCCTTAATACCGCTTGGCATGCTTCCATTTTGGTTAAATAATATAAAATACTTTGGGGGTATATATTTCTTGTTTCCTTTGTTGTACGTAAGTACAGACCTGGTCTCACGTTATATATACTTAAAAGTTAAGCAAATGCAAGTCAAAAGCACTTGAAAAAGTCTTACATTATAGGATACCTCACTAGGTCGCCAAAATGGTTTGACCAAGTCTGGTTTTGCTTACACCTGAATCAAGTTATGTTGCTTTGTTGTACGTCTGTACAGACCTGTCACCGCTGTCTTGATTCTTAAAAATGACTTTTATATATTTTTTATCTATCTTGGAAGATATGTTCTTGTCGAAATTAATGGGATATGTCTATAGTGGGGACCACAGATACTTATTCATACCAACAATAAAAATTTGTTTATCCCCGTAGATGTAACATGTTTAGGTGGTCAAACAATACCAGTAATCATCTTGAAATAATTTTTATAAAAGATGCTTTAAATATGCTACGTAAACTTAAAGAGGTTATATACTGATAATCGAGATAACACTTGCTATTTTCTAATATTTGCATGTTATCCTAATATGATTCCTTAGCAGACAAAATAACTACGTCACCAAAAATAAATTTACTTTACATTTAGGGTTAAGTAGTTAAGTTATTTTATTTTTGATATAGTATTTTATTTTTACGAGTCCATTAGTTACTTTCTTTCCTCAGGCTTCCAAACTTGAAATTATAAATCAAGTTTCCTGAACACAGCGACACAAATTCTATATTGCGACATACCTTGTGCCGCTCTCTATGTCGCTTCTTTATGTCGCTAGTTAGGGCAGAGGTATAAATACCTCACCCCAGTCGCTATCTCTGTTTACACCTTTTGCGACACAAATACAAATTCTTGCGACATAACTACCATCCCTGCGACACAAAACCTGCGGTGATCTTTCTTTCTCGATTTTGCACTTCCGGCGTTTTACTTCGCAATCGACCTTGTTTTTCTTGCTCTCTACCTTCCAGTCGATCGTTAGGTACTTGTTTTCCTTTCTTTAACCATGTATTTATGTGTTAATCGTCGATATTTGTTACGGTTTTTTTTAAGGTTTTTGGGATTAGGTTAAGTAAACACGACAAACTTGTTTCTTTCGTGTAAATATGACCTTTTTCGTGCTTCTGGTATGTTGGCGTACCCTAGGGTATGCCTCATTTTCAAAAACCCTAATTTTTAAGTTAGGGTTTCTGGGTTGGAGTTTGATGTTCGTCACTGCGACATATCTTGCGACATAACGCTTTATGTCGCAAAATTTCTGAAATCCAATTTATGTCGCCTCCATTGCGACATATCTTGCGACATACCGCTTTATGTCGCAAAGTTTCTGAAATCTGATTTATGTCGCTTATTTCTGCGACACAAATATTATGTCGCTTATATTAGCGACATAAACTCAATGTCGCTGGAATCTGCGACATAACTCCTACGTCGCAAAATGTTTATGTGACATACCTTATGTCGCTTAATTAGGTTAACCAACCTACTCACTTTTGCCCGATTATAGCCATGGCAGGTGATTTCATTCAGGACAATGGTGTGTCACACTACTGTGTTCATTGCCTCTGCCCAAAGGATATCCTGTCCTGCACTTCCGCGACTTCGAGGCTTACCTTCCAGTCGTGGAAGTTTCTGTGTACTTAGGTGTCGTGATAGCATTCCTGCTTGATCGATTATCTTTACTTTTTTGTGGTCTGGTGGAATCCCTTCATTGTCTTGGATTTTCACTTGACCTTGTCTTGGATTTTGGCTATTTTTTTGTATTTATATTATCCAAGGATAATATCTAGGTTTAGGGTTTAGGGTTTACACTTGGAATAATTTGTAATCATGACTATGTATTTGTTTCCAATTATTAATTAAACCCTTCTTTTGTGCAAATTTGATATTCCTGTATAGTATTGATGTGATTTTGCACTCTGTGCTGCGACACAACTTTTATGTCGCATGTTTCATGCGACATAAATCTTATGTTGCACTACCTCGATTAAATGGCAAACTGCGACACAACCCCATCTGTCGCATCCTTTTCAAGCGACATAATTTCTTATGTTGCAATTTTTTTTTTTTAAAAAAAAAAAAAAAAAAAAAAAAAATGCTACTTTTGTTTCCAATTCATCTACTAATGCTAACTGTTTGTGAGTTTTATTTCTATATGATTGCACAGCAATGGCAGAGGGTGATATTCTATGGGAGCCGCGTCATAATATTGTGGCATTTTTAGATGACACAAAGGATACTGCTGCTCCATACAGACCAATGGTTGCATTTCTACGACGGTCTCGTATTCACACCGCCATTACAACCACAACTACTATTTACAAAGATCAGGTGGCTTCTTTTTGGGAAAATGCGGTTATCAACTCTGAGCTTCCTTCTCCCAGGATTATTTATACCGTTGGTGATCGTCAACTTATTATCTCCGAGCAAGTTATTCGGGAATTCTTTCACTTCGGAGATACTACAGAGATGCCTACACTTTATAGCAATGCCTTTATTGCCGGGGCTATGACACGTATTGGCTATCCAGGCGTCCCAAATGACCAATATCGCAAGGCAAATTTGCCTAAAGTCTGGAGGTACTTAATGCATATCATTATTGTTTGCCTTTCTCCACGTAAGGCAGGATTTGATGGATTTAGTCATTCTACGGCTTCTGCTATGTTGGCTTTGATCTATAACAAGCCCTTTAATTTTTCTGGATACATCTTTCGGGCTATGTTGGATAATCTTCATGCTGAGGATAAGCGTTGGAACCTTTATCCACGTTTCATTCAGTTGTTTCTGGATACTCAGCTTCCTGGTCTTCCACAAAATCCTCGTGAGCGTCTGCGCCAAACTCCAATGAACGTCCGAATCTGGACAGTTTGTGCGTCAGGCGGGAACGCTAATTCTACCTTTCCGTTGTTTGGGCATATCATCAACGAAGCTTATGTTGCTCCACCAAATGACGATTTTTTGGATGTTTTGCCTGCACGTGGGCAGGGTATTCAGGAGGAGGAATTACACCTCCATGATGCTACTATACAGGTTGCTGACCTGTTACAGGAAATCGAAGATTTCCAGACTGGGAACCAGGCTGCTCAGCCTAATCTTGATGACCCGGTTAGTGATTCAGATGGAGGCTCTACTCCTCCAACTTCTCCAAGGGATATCCCCTCTGAAAATGCGTTGAAAAATATTCAACGCTTTGATCCTCGTCGGTACAAAAGAATACAACGTCGTATTCGTGCTGGTTCGAGTTCCGTTCGTCAATATCTGGGCAAACGACCCAGAAGTACTGATTTGGATGATGAAGACTGGGTTCCACCTCCGACTATTCGTCGTACTTCCGAGTCGTCTTCAAGGCCACGGGTTGACATTCCCCGTGTTGAGGTTCCTATTCAACCTTTGCCTTCCGTTATTGAAGATTTGTTGAAAAGAATGGATGCGATGCAGCAGACCATGGCTACACAAGCTACATTGATTCAGTCTCAGGCATCGGTTTTGGAGGGTCAAGCTGCGCAAATTAAAGCGTTAGAAGAACAAGCAGCTTTGGTTCCTGTTTTGAATACTAGGGTCTTAGAATTAGAATCCCTAGCTGTCGTTTCGGGGGAGTCAGGCCTGCGTGCCATAGAAACAACATCCAGGGCTTCTACCGGAACACAGACAGAAAATGTAAATGAAAATGTAAATGTTTCTGATGAAAATGAATTTCTTCGTTTGGATTATTTCTCTGTTGATGATATTCCAGGTCAGCCAAGACCATTAGCTGTAGATTACTCGAATGTGAATTTATCGTTATTTCAGCAAATGGTTAATGGGGAAAGTCAGGTGTCTAGTCCTGAATTTGAAAATAATGATGATGTTGAGGTTGAGGAGGAGGAATTAAACAATGATGAATTTTATAATGATGCTCCTACAATCGAGACAGATTCTTCGGAAGATGAAGCAGAGCCAGCTGGAACTCAGACAACTGTTCCAGAAACTTCAGAGGCTTCTGATACTGCTTCTACTTCTACTCTTGAGCGACCGGTGATAAGCTTTATTCCTGATGAATTTATTCCTGTAACTTGCAAGACATATAAAGTACATGGGAATTATACAGGAATCATTAAAAGCTGGAAAACTTGTAGAAATATTCTGATGATTAAAAGAAGTGATGGTATTCAGTATTTTAAAAGCTCATTTAAGAAACTGAGTACGTTGCCAAAAGGAGAAATAAACCGTCTTGCTCAATTAGATCTAATAAATCCAACCAGGGATTCTAGAGCTGATTTTATACAGACGGTTCTGCGTCGTGAAGTGAATAGCAAGAGATACAACTTTATCAAACCGACGCTTGGTAAGAGATTCATTTTTAAGAAGAAACTAGATCCAGTTACAAAGCAGCCGATTTGTAAAATGCGTTATCCACTAGCTGATTGTTTAACTGAGATCCCATTGGAGTCTGTTCCTTATGATTTTCTAAGAAGATTTCATTATTGGGAACTTGATCCGTATACAGGTGAAGCTGTTTTTGTGTTTGTTCCAGAGTCTGAACATCCGGAGAGAACTTCACTGTATGGTCTTAAGAAAGCTCAATTTAAAGTTTTTGATCCTATGAGCTTAATCAACTTGTCACAGAATGACTTGAGGAAATTGTTTGATAATCCAATTCGCTTCAACGTAAGAAATGTGGTGAATTCGATTCTTGCTAGACAATTTCAGAAGGTCGTGACTGTGTGTGTTACGCATGGGATTCATGCTGGAGGCAGGTTTCCAACAGGCTGGGCATAATTGAAGAAAGTTTAAAGACCAAGCTGAAGACACGGGGGAGTTTGTTGGTGCATCTTAGTGTGTCTGTCAGTTGGTCTGAGTCTGTTATGTGTTTGATATGTAATTAAGTTAGTTAATAACTTTTGTTTTAATTACATTTTGTGTTTTGGCGACACAAGGTCTTTGTGTCGCAATAGTTACCTTGGCGACACAGCTTGTGTCGCATGAGTCGGCTTGGCGACACATCTTGTGTCGCATAGACCAGGTTAGGTCTTTGGTATAAATAGGTTATTTCGGCTCATTTGTCAAGGTTGACGAAATTGTGAGATCAGTGAGCATATTGTAAGTGTTATAATTAATATAAGCTGATCGACTTTTGGTATTGAATTGCTATACTTTGTGATTTGCTTTGTTTATTCGTTTAAACGTTTATATATTCAATCAATTGTATTCCGCACGTTTGATTGAGTAAGGATTCGATTAGGTCCGACTACAGGGGTCCTACAACATGTGTACAAAGAGAATGTTCCACATGTACAAAACCCATTTACCCCCAAGCTTAAATATCTTACAAACGACAAATCGAAAAATTATGAAAATTGCACCATTAGATTCGGCGTTTTATCCTCTTCGATTTGCCGTCGCTCAAGGCATACTTCCGACGAGTTTTTGTCTCTTCATTTTTTGGTGGGTTTCACATTTTACTAACACATGTGTATAAGTGTTACGTTTAGGGGTTAGGGGTTAGAGTTTAGGGTTTGAAGTTTGGGGTTTCTCACATGAGTGTAGTTATTACTCTAATTGTTACCTTATGGAATAAAGAGGCTTTTACCAAAGAGGATTGCATTAGTAGAAGTGGGTTTCTTGCACTTTATGGCACTCGAAAAAGTAACAGGACAAAGGTTGGATTCATCAACGTTTATGCACCGCAGGATTTGACAAACAAAAAAAGACTTTGGACTGAAATTGAATCAGTTTTATATCGTCATCGGAACATCAAATGGATAGTTTTCAGAGATTTCAACGAAGTAAGGAAAAAAGCAGAGAGGAAAGGTACGAAATTCTGTCACAGGAGTGCTACGGTTTTTATCGAGTTTATTCATAGTGCAGGTCTAATTGAAGTCAGCAATGGTGGCACGAAATTTTCACGTTTTAGCAAACATGGGAACAAACTTAGTTTGCTTGATCATTTTCTGGTTAATAAATTCTTTTTAGATGTTTGGCCTAATCCGAGCGTTACGATTATGTCAAGAGGTTACTCAGTTTACTGCCCTTTACTGTTTAACATTGAAGTCAAAGATTTTGGTGCAACTTACTTTAAGCTTTATAATTCATGGCTTGATGATAAATCTTTCAGAAGTTTGGTTACATAATCTTGGAACAGACTGCAGGTTAAAAATGAGGTGTCCCTGGTTACGAAATTCATGTTCAAACTACGTGAAATGAAAAAGAAAATAAAAGAATGGCTCGTGGATCACAAGAAGCTAACCGATGCTGACAAAATTAAACTCAGCGAGATGGCAGAAATGTTAGACAAGCAGGCTGAATTAGGGGTCCTCAATGAGGAGGAAAAGGTAAGACGTGTTGAAGTGGATATTCAGAGATGGAATTTGGCCCAAAAAAGAGTCGAATAATCTTCATCAAAAAGCTAAGATTAAATGGGCGATAGAAGGCGATGAAAATACGAGATTCTTTCACGGCATTATCAATAATAAAGCAAAAAGGAATTTTATACATGGCATATCAATCAACAAGCAGTGGAATGTAGAGCCCCAACGAATTAAAGAAGCTGCTTTCAACTACTTCTCGAATAAGTTTGAAGAAAATCAGTGTGTTAGACCAAGATTAAAGTGCAACAATTTTAGAAAGTTAAACGATAGACAAAGTAGCATGCTCGAAAGCTCTTTCACCGAAGAGGAAGTAAGGTTAGCTATTGCTGATTGTGGAGATGAAAAATCTCCTGGGCCCGATGGGTTTTCATTAAAATTTAATAAAGTGTTATGGGAAACTTTAAAACATGATCTTATGAATGCGATCAAGCATTTTGAACACACTGGGAAAATCGGGATGGGAAATAATGCCTATTTTTTAACACTGATCCCAAAAGTCGATAATCCATTATCATTTATAGAATTTAGACCAATTACTTTAATTGGTTCATTTTATAAGATAATTGCGAAAATATTGGCCAATCGGTTAAAAGGTGTTATCAATGATGTAATTGGCTTGGAACAAACTGGTTTTTTGAAAGATAGAAGTATTTTGGAAGGTCCGCTAATTATTAGTGAGATTATATCATTGTTGAAAAATAGGAAGCAAGAGGCTTTCATTTTGAAAGTTGATTTTGAAAAGGCCTTCGACTCCATATCTTGGGATTTCCTAGATGATATTATGGCACAAATGTCATTTAGAGTTAAATGGAGGAGCTGGATATCGGAATGGCTTGCCTCATCCTCCATTTCAATCCTTGTAAATGGCTCGGCAACCTCTGAATTTCATCCAAAACGTGGCGTACGACAGGGTGATCCGATGACACCTTTTCTATTTTTAATTGCAGCGGAAGGACTTAATTGTATTATGAATAAAGCTAAAGAGATTGGTGTTTTCCATATGATAAAAGCGTCGAGTCACGGACCGGAAATTACACACTTACAATACGCGGATGATTCGATATTCATTGGTGATTGGTCAAGACGAAACATTGGCAATCTGTTCAGAATCCTTCGATGTTTACATCTTTCGTCTGGATTGAGCATTAACTTTGAGAAAAGCAAACTGTTCGGGATATGTGTGAATGAGCCGACCATTAGTGATATGGCTGTTAATGTTAATTGCTCAGTGGGTGAATTCCCGTTTGTCTATCTTGGTTTGCCCATTGGAACTTCGATGAACAAAGGAGAAGCATGGGCATCTTTAATTCATCGCTTTCAGAAGAAGTTATCTTCCTGGAAAGCCGATGCATTGTCAATCGGTGGGCGTCTCCAATTGTGTAAATTGGTCCTCGGTAATCTGGGTACGTACTATTTTTCCCTTTTGAAAGCTCTATTAAAGATAATCAATAAGCTTGAAAGGATTAGAGCAAATTTCTTTTGGGGGGGTATGGATGAAAAGAGAAGAATATACTGGGTGGCATGGAACCAAGTATTAGCAGAATTAAACGGTGGGGGTTTGGGTATTGGAAGCCTAAAGGCTCTAAATAATGCATTGTTATGCAAATGGTGGTGGAAAATATTGTCGAAGAAAAGTTCATTATGGGGGGTGTAGTCTCGGCTATACATGGAAAATTCGGTGGAATCGGGGGAAAGGTTTCAAAAGGAAAGTGCTCTGGTATGTGGAACAATATATTGAAGGTGAACTCGGAGCTAGGAAAGTACAACATAGTGTCCTCAAGCTTGTTCCAATATGATCAACGTGAAGCTGTTAATGAAAACGAGAAATGGTCGTGGAGGCTTTCGAATAATGGTTCATATTCGGTCTCCTCATTCAGGTCAGCCCTCGATGATTTATATCTTCCATCTAACAAGTTAAGTTTCAATTGGATTAAAATTGTTCCAAGGAAAATAAACGTATTAGTTTGGAGGATCATCCATAGACGCTTGCCCACGATGGCAAACTTGGCTAAAAGAGGAGTTCAAGTTGCGAATGTTAATTGTCCCATATGAAAAATGACAGAGGAAAATGAAGACCATCTATTTTTTGAATGCACTGCTGCAAAAGAGACTATTAAAGCCGTGAGTAAATGGTGGAAATCGGATGAAACACGCATAAACAGCCTGGATGAATTACTAAACTGGTCGAGAACATTGGGATTAAAAGGAAGAAAAGAAAGTGTGTTTCTGGGTGTTATTTATACATGTTTATGGCTTCTTTGGAGGTTTAGAAATGATGTGGTATTTAGAGAAAAGGAAGCCAAAGCTTTTGATTATATTCCCATGTAACTACTGGGAACGACTTTTTTTTGGATGAAACATAGAGGCAAACAAATAGGGAAAAGCTTCAGTTGGGTGGATTGGAATGGAAGACCATGGGATTATTAAGAACAAAGGAAAAAACGCAAGTTTACAAGGGGAGGAACGACTCGAGAGATCATGGATAGACTTATTTAATTGAGTTTTGTAATTGATTAGATAGGCGACTTAATGGCTTCGTAAATTTCTTATCTCATGTACCTTGTCTAGCGTCTTGCTAGTTTTATTAATATATTTCAGGGGTCGGGTTTGGGGTGATGGCGGAGCCGAAGCTCCTCTTCGATTCCTGTGTTGCTTTTGCCGTTCAAAAAAAAAAACTCTAATTTATTTTGTTAGAGTATCTCACATAAAGGCCCTGGTTAAAGCTTTTGTTGGGTAAAAATGCTTTAGAAAATCTTTTCTTTATTGGAACTCAAACCTTTCCAATTACAGATTTATTTGAAAGTTTGTGTGTAGTCTTTGAAAAGCTTGATATTTCAAGTCTTTCATTAAAGATTTGTTGAAAGTTTGTGTGTGCGGTCTTTGAAAATATTAGCTTTTAAAAGTTTTTTTTATTAATGGAGATAAAACTTTTTACATGTTTTTTTAGACAAAAATGATGTGGCAACCTAAAAAGTTTTTAATAGCTTATTTGTAATTGGAGATGCTCTTACTATATTCAATTTTTTTAGCAAGAACCACGAATAGTAATATAGATAATAGAATTAAGAAGGAGAGAGTAGTTTTTCTTGCAAGTGTTTGTCGTAGTCTAAACCAATTTGTTAGAAACGGTTAAAAAAATAGAAATAAAAGGCAAATTGAAAAATTAACTAAATACTCCGTAGTACTTAGATAACTTAGCTTCAATAAAGCTCAACATAATTCTGGAAGATTACCTTTTATAAACTCATTTTAGAGCTTTTTTAATTCTGTAAAAATAATTTAATAAACCAACAAATACATACATATTTCATTTATATTGCAGATAAGATAGACCAGAAGGTAGAACCCACAACCAGCTCATTTCTTCACCTCTTCAACTCTTACAAAACATGTCATCAGAAATCACCAGTGTAACATTATTTTCCACATAGTACAACCCATCACTGCACAATAAATACATCCAGCTGCTATAAGGGCAGTTTCGTCTTTTCACATTCAACGGTCTTTTCACAAAACCAAGACAAACCACCATTGATGATCTTGAAAACAGCATTCCTCGACCACCCTTGTTTAATGTTTCATAAACTAATAATCCCATCTTGCATTTAATTAATTAATTATATTTTATTTTTTATTCATAAGAAAACGGTCTTCCAACAAACCCACCATTTTATTCATTCATCCTCCTACACAATATTGTTTTTTCGTGATCTCTACTTCTTTTTTTCAACCATAATCGAAAGCTTCATCTCAACCAATCTGGAAAACTTACATCTATCTAACTGTCGTTATCATGATCATTTGATCATCTTATCTTAATATAATATATATACACATTTTAATCTTTTACAATGGTGGAACTTCATAGATCCACCAAGAACAAGAAAGGGTTTTATGTTAAGATGAAATTTTTTAGAAAACATGGGAAGCTAGAAAAACCATTTTTCATTAGATACTTCAAATGGCTTTTATGGTTTTCCTTATCATTTTATTTTTTCGCCAAGTTTCTTAATAATCATGAACCCGAATCGAGTTCTTTGAAAACAACAATAACCTCTCATTCGCAATCAAATGTTGTTTCTCGGGCTCTTTCCGAATCATCAATTGTCCAACACCCCAAAATTAATCACGGTTAGTTTTTTTGATACAATAGTAAAACTGCTTATCTCATACGTGTTGAATTTTACCCGTCAACACAAACGAGATAAGCAGTAACAGTTCGGACGAATTACCTTATTAGTCCGAACTAACTCTATGTCTAATAATTTAAGGGTGTTACTAATTTGATTTCTTTTGATCGCTAGGTTTATTGAACGACTTGAAAGTATATGTATACGAATTACCATCGAAATACAACACCGATTGGCTATCGAACGAGCGGTGCAGCAACCATTTATTTGCTTCCGAGGTTGCGGTTCATCGAGCATTGTTGAAAAGCGATGTTCGTACTTTCGACCCATCAGAAGCCGATTTTTTCTTCGTCCCTGTTTATGTTTCATGCAATTTCAGCAAGGTTAATGGTTTTCCCGCCATCGGGCACGCACGTGCCCTTATATCTTCCGCTATCGATCTCATCTCCTCGGAGCTACCGTTTTGGAAACGGAGCAACGGGTCGGATCATGTTTTCGTTGCATCTCATGATTATGGAGCTTGTTTCCACGCAATGGTAATTAAGTTGTAACTAAACATACTCACTTATTCAGGATCATTTTCATATGCTTATTGTTAATGAGGTGATTAATTAAATTAATCAGGAGGATCGAGCTATTGCGGATGGAATCCCGGAATTTATGAAGAATTCGATTATATTACAAACGTTTGGTGTTAAATACAAACATCCGTGTCAAAACGCCGATAATATCGTCATTCCGCCTTATATTTCGCCGGAAAGCGTAAAGTCAACATTGTCAAAGTCACCGATCGATGGTCCTCGTGACATTTTCACGTTTTTTCGAGGGAAAATGGAAGTTCATCCGAAAAACGTCAGCGGACGTTTTTACAGCAAGTAAGTAGCAATAAAACCTCATTGTACTCTTTCAAACGCAAAGTAAATGATAAAATGTTTTCACAAATACTAAAGTTTTGTGATCAAATCATTAAATCGTCGTGTTTTGGTTGTTAGTTTTTTTGTTTACGTTTAAATGGCGATTTTACGTTTTACGTTATTGCAAGTAAAACTTTACTTTTAGCGGTTAATTGGTTTATTAATTTTTAGGCGTGTACGGACGGAGATACTACGAAAATACGGAAACGACCGGAGGTTTTACTTGAAACGACATCGTTTTGCTGGTTATCAATCGGAAATTGTGCGATCAGTGTTTTGCTTGTGTCCGTTGGGGTGGGCACCGTGGAGTCCGAGATTAGTGGAATCAGTTGCGCTAGGTTGTGTTCCGGTGATAATAGCTGACGGAATCCAGTTACCGTTTGAGTCGACGGTGCCATGGTCGGAGATATCGTTGACCGTGAGGGAGAAGGAGGTAGGGAACCTTGGTACGTTGCTTGAGGACGTGGCAGCCACGAATTTATCGGTGATACAGCGGAATTTGTGGGACCGTAAGCTTCGGCGGGCCCTTCTTTTTCATGATGACGTGGAAACCGGCGATGCGACATGGGAGGTCCTTGTTGCGTTATCTGGTAAACTCGGTAGGTCTCATCGGAGATCAAGAGTAGCTAGTGAATGAGTCGAGTACACGTGGCGAGTTTTGATTGGGAACGTGGTGGGAAAGGTGATTGGTTAGTGGGACCGCGTTGGGAGTACAGGCTGAGTTGGCAAGTGGGAATAGGTGATATTGGGGTTGGGATCAGAAGCAGTGGTCCTCATGGTATGTACTGTAGACCAACCTGGCATTGAGAGGGTATTGAGGTGTTGATATTGATGTTGTTTGGCTTCTTGTTAGTATTAGAAATGTACAATTTGGACCTGTAAAGTATAACGATTTTATTGAAGATGAAAATATGAAGTATACAGATAGGTAATACACATTTTTTTATTTTATACAATTGTGACGTCATCTGATTATGTTTTTCTTGATTTTTATTTTTACAGCGATCCAACTTACTTTGACAAATTGTGTAGTTTAGTGGGTGTAGCGGTAAGTTGTGGAAACTTGAGGGGTAAAGTATGTTGGAAGTAAAATGATAAGGGTTGGAGGGAAACTATAATAAGAATGGCGGGAAAAATAGGGGGCAAAGGTGTAAGAAGTTGTAAGTGAAAGGGGTAGAAGAGGATAAGGAGAGAATATGAAAGGATTAATGTTGTTGGAGAATGGGGGAAGCACGTGAGTGTGGGGTTAAAACAGGGAAAAAGGTTAAATATACTGTATCAAAGGGTGTGGAGTGTGTCAGAAGTCAGAAATTAATAATATAATATTTATATATAAAAAATAAAAACAATAAATGAGAATAGAAAGTGGTGGAGAGACAGAGGTGGTGGTTTTCAACGGTCACGGCATCTTGGTGTTGGAGTTAAATGCCAACGTACTGATCACAATCTTACATTTTATTTTTATTTATACTTTATACTCCGTATTTTAAGGAGATGTGGTAGTATCATATTTTTGTAGATACGTGAAATTAATGGTTAAGAAATAAAAATGGGGGATGGAAAGCATCGATATGCGATAACATGATTTAGTGTGAAATTGTGAATATAGATAGATGTGGAGGCGACTACATCCGGCCAATAGGTACTACACGCATTTTAATAAAAGGTATCCCAATTCATCGATGATGGAAGATAAATATTGGCATCTTTTACAAATTTTCTTGAATTAAAATACTGATATACAACAGGGTCTGGAAATACACAATTACACATGTAGGACGGAAAAAATTATTTTACTTACTTTTTTTTATACTTTTGTGTGAGCAAAAATTTTAATATATTATTAAGGTGGGGTTCAAATGAGAATAGTAAATTGTATGAGAATGAGAGAACCAATGATATTGTGTTATGTGTATAAAGAGAATGTTTCACATGTACAAAACTCATTTACCCTCAACATCAATTATCTCACAAACGACAAATCGAAAAATTATGAAAATTGCAATTAAATTTAGCGTTGTCTCCTCTTCAATTTGCCGTCCCTCAAGGCATACTTTTGACGAGTTTTTTTTTCAACTTTTTTTGTGGATTTCACATTTACAAACACATGTGTTAAAATGTTGCGTTTAGGGTTTGAGGTTTCGGGAAGCATTCTCTTTGTACATATAACATGATATCATTGGTTCCGTCATTCTCACTCAAAATTAATGTACCCATTTGAAATTTTATCAAACATTTTGTTATCAAGTTATCTACTCCGTAACAGAGATTCTCTAAGTGGCGATTTTTTCGCAATTAAACACAATATTGATTTACTATTATTAATCGAGGTCAAACTTTTTTGTATCTCCTTTATCTTTCCTATACTAAGAGCATCTCCAATGCTTTAGATCTATTTGGGTGTAAAGTTATGTCATGTCATTGACACCTTACTTACGACTATTCTTGTATAAATCTTCTACAATGCATTGAACTATATATAGTTTAACACTTTTCCACATCATTATATTTTAATTTTTTTTCTTTAACTTTGTAGATGTTTTATCTTTTAAATACGAAAGATTAGAATATTTTTATTTTCAAATGTTATATAATCTATATCTTCATAAGTTATAAAAAAATGTTTTCTTACAACTTTTTATAACATATGTGTGGACTATAATGTAAATATTATATATAGAGTTTTCCACATATATATAAAAGTAAGACATTAGTAATTTGCAAAAACAACTAGATATTTAAATTAATTAGTATTTTTTAAGAAAAATGCATGCCTGTATCAAAGATAACGCAAATGCATACATATTATTGTGTAGCCACATACAAATATTATTGTGTAATAAAGGTACAAGTACCCCACCATTTGAAGTTTATTTCCGGTGGAGGCAGGCTTGGGCGTATTTAATACGTACGAATATGTGTCATGCCTACAGTGGCTTGAGCGTATGAATACCTGGCAACCTACAAAACTTTGAACGTGCCACGAGTAAGCGTTGTGGATGCTCTAAGAAAAATCAAAAGTCGTAACTCTAATAATTGATGTTTGATAGCTGATCCATTATTCGTGACAGAAACAGTCTTGACTTTTGACTAAGATCGGCTTCATGACCGCCATGACTATCAAGTTTTAATACTTATCATATACTTCCTCCGTCCCATAATAACTGTCTCACTTGCTATTTTGGGATGTCTCAAAATAAGTGTCTAGATTCTCTTTCAGCCAATCAGAAAAGACTTTAGTAGGTAAAGATGAGATTTTATTGGTAGATAGTGACTTTCCTTAAACTATGTGCATTTTTACATGAGACACTTATTTTGGGACGGAAGTATCATATCATATATATTAATTATATTATAATTTGGATTTTTTTAACGAATATTATGATAATGATAATTAGCCTGTCACAATTACAAAACTTGTCATATACGAAGCCTTTGTATCTACTCCTTGTGCACTCGGATAATTAAAAATGTTTTCATCTATCTTACGCGATAAGCCATATCTTCGAATATGAATATGATAAGTGCTCATAACGATGGTCTCGAATATTGTTGTTATGATTATACAGTCTAAAAAAAATGTTTTCGTTGTCCATAACAATAAGAATTAATCTTCTATCATATAGAATTGATTTGACTCGTTAAAAATATCAAGTGGATAATAAATTTTGGGCATTTTAAAAAAAAAAGGACTATAAACTTGACGGGAGACTATATGTTTTGACTTTTGACCACCGATATCAATTTAGGACATAGCGATATCTCCAATTATGTTGTGACATTTAATTTTATATGCATACATTCACTATATTTATCAATCTCTTTCAGATCCCGGTATGGCGGTGTGTGTGGAAATCCAAATTTTCTTCCATCAACTTGCTTCTTGGCTTTTGTTCATCTATATTTTTACTTTGCTCGATTCCCTTTCGGGTTAGGGTTAATGACACAGATCGGCAATTAACTTTTCCTTTTTTGGTAAGTTAGAGTATGAGCCCAATTTATTATACAGGTCGGTAACGAACTTTCAAATTATGTTTCGAGTTAGGTAACGAATTTTCAAATGTGTTTCGAATTAGGTAACTCGGAAAGTTCGTTACCTAACTCGAAACATAATTTGAAAGTTTGTTACCTAATTCGAAACATAACTCGAAAGTTCATCTCCAATGTATGTTTCGAGTTAGGTAACGAACTTTCGAACTATGTTTCGAGTTAGGTAACGAACTTTCAAATTATGTTTCAAGTTAGGTAACGAACTTTCAAACATTACCAAAACACAAACTATTAAATCACACCCTCGACACACACAGTAAATACACAATCGCAAGAAAAAGATTTAGACTGACAAACAAGAACACATGCTGTAATAATACACACGGTCCTTAAACTTTAGGTAATCACCAAGTGAAACCATACGAGTTTCACAAATGGAATTTATACATAGACACTGCTCGGTGATTACATAAAGTTTAGTGTATGAGGTATCATATTTTTGAAGAGATTCTATAAATGTATCTAGAAGTCTAAAACTACCCTGTTAAAAGCATATAATTAATAATATTATCTATATGTCACAAAACCTATAAATGCAATAATAATTTACATTTTGATATAATTTACATATATTCGTTCGGATCTCAATGAGGGATTATGACTTTTAGCAAGAGGTCATTTAGTGGGTGTTCTTAAACCTGTCACTCGGTAACATCTATCTATCTATCTATCTATAATCCTAGAAAAGACCCCAAACACCACTATAGGAAATTGTTGCAACCAATATATGCATTTTACTCTCTTCATCCTAACTAATTGTTAACATTTTAGAATTTTTTGGTCATGAATCGGTTTTTAATTAAACTAATGATTTATTCTTTTTCATAATGTTCAACTCATGCATTTTGTTAGTGTTATAATTCTAATTAATAAATTTTGGGTTAAATAAGAAAATGATAAGTAAGTTCTCAAACTGAGGTGTCACTTATGAGCAAGTGATGTTACACGTGAAATACAAATAGCGATATGCCAATATCTACTAGAGTAACGAATAGTAGAATATTTCTGTCAATCAAAATCATTTTATAACTCATGTACGTGGTGTACTAATATTGGTATTTTAATATGCAGGTTACCTGTTAATACATGTCCTAAGTTGTGGAGACTGATTTTTGTTAGCAAGATATATAATTAGATATTGATGCCGCCATAGAGTCTGCACTTGCTATCCGCATAGAATTTAGTTTTGGAAACTGAAGTGGTCGAAAACAAACTCGGAGAACTAGGTCCACAGAAAGCATGTCATCATATAAGATCAATCCCTTAATCATCTATCCACCTATGTAATTGCATGTAAATACCGTGAAGTGCTGATAAGAAATCTCATTAGTCAATGGATTAAGCTGATAGATATCAATTAGGGCAAATGACCCAAAAAGGTAACCAATTTGTTACTATTTACGAATAAAGGGAATATGAGTTTTGTTGATGCCCAAAAATAGTGACATTTTAAATTCGAAAAAAAGGATTGAAATTGTTAAAAAAGTCCAAATAAGGATAAAATTATAGTTTCATTTTTAAAAAGTGTCAAAAAAGGATTAAACTCTTTTAAATCGTGCCCTAAAAGGATTAAACTTTTTAAAATCGTGCTCTAAAAGGATTTAACATTAAAAATGAAATTTGGGTTTAAACTCTTAAAAGGTAACATTAGTGTTTATATCCTTTGTTTTCTAGGTAAAAAAATGTCACATATTAATTTAATATTCGATATTTAAGCCTCGCATTAGCTAAAATCGATGAAAAATTGAACGACAAAAAATGTAAAAATAATTGTACCTTTAATTAAACTTTTTTGACAACTTCAATCCTTTTTGGTCATCAACAAAACTTATATTCCCTTTATTGATAAATTTTGACAAATTGGTTACCTTTTTGGGCCATTTGCCCTATCAATTATGCCAACCGTTTATAATCATCTTTGTTCTTCCTTTTCTAGCAAATTTATCATTTGTATCGTTAGTGTTCATTTGCGATTGAGCGAGATCATGTATCATTATCTAGGTGAGTTGTTTTTTCTAACATGTTTCATGGTGTATCATGTCATACTAATGTTACATATTTTAATATACATCCTTATTGATCCAAAATGTTGTTTAGCCTAGGTCTAGAAATTTTAGCCCATGCGTTTTGTTGTGCCACTCCTCGAGTCCTTGATACGACCATATTGGGCTTGTTTGCTAACTTGGGCTTGTAAACCCATCCAAGTGTCCAACACTCCAACCCTGGCCTGTTAAAGGGATCGCATGTGAAATGTAAATGTTTAGCCCACATGTGGAGTAACAAACTAGGAAAGATCAATATATACAATATAAAGGAGCCCAATAACACTTTCTTTTCATGTTGTGTTACAACTTGCAACTTTCAGATCATTTACATATTTTTATTTATTTATTATAATTAATAATTAACATCTGTATGCTATTTAACTTGAGAAAAAGTAATGGATTTTAGCATAGAAGTACAACATAGTATGTTTGTGTATGTGTAGCATGAATAAAAATCCAAAAATTAATCTTTGTATGTGTATATTATTATTGGAGTAATGTTACATAGGTCTAATTACACATACCTAAATATAGACTTAATTATCTCATTGGTTGATTTCTTTCTCTCTACTAATCTCATCCAATCATTTTTTTACGTCCACTAATTACGAAATATATTGTTAGGTTAATATTTAGGTCTTGACTTTTAGGTCCACCGATCTTTATCTTTATTATTGTTTACATAGCAAAAATAGAGTAAGCACATATATGATATATGTACTCCTGGACATATATGATACTTTAAAAAATGCTACAACGTTAGGAAGAGTAAAAATCCAAACAAACATGGACCAGAAATCAATTCTACTTGCTAGCATCTAATGCTGGCAAATTCTGCCCATTTGCTCTACATCTGGGTAATTTTGGGTATGATGACATAAAGTTTGGGTTCTTATGGACTGGAGAAATTTTTAGAATTGGCTTAATTGGGTAAAACTCAAATCATATCTCAATTCTCACAAAACTAAATAAGAAGACTAGTAGTTAGAGCCATCAAAGTAACGAGAAACCCAATTACAAACTACCACGTTACAGTAAGACCACTTGCACTCGTGATAACATACCGTCTCACGATTGTGAGCTATGACTGCATATCGCCCCACGATTATTTGCAGTAGTAAATGTTACGATTGTTCACGACTATAATTTGGACCAGCTGTTTTATTTAAGAAAAAGGAAAATGGAAAGGAAAAAGTAAAAAGAAAGAGAAAAGGGGAAAACAAAATTTGAAGTGGGCCCCACTTATTTAGTGTCTGGTTGCATGCATATCTTTGTTTTTAACAGCAAAAATCTTTATTAGACTTTCAAAAAAGGAAGAATACACCAAAGATCCACAAGAAAGGATCTGAAGAAAACAAACAAATTAAAGCTCTCCCAAAGAGAAAAAGAAAAAGATAAAAAAAACGCAACAAAGAGACTACTCTATGTCATTCCTTGGATTCGACAATCAAATCGCCCAACTCACATCCTTCCAAGAGTACCAGCTTGAAATCCATAAATGAGAGTAGCGCTGATGTGCTGGACAAGAGGAAAAATGTCCTTACTATCTTGATCTCCTCTGGACACCCATAAATAAGTCTATTTCTCCACTTCCATAAAGCCCATAAAATCACATATCATATACCCACAAAACATTAAAAATCTTTGTGACACCCTTCATCCTTGCAAGTTGCAATCTACTCCATCCGTCCAAAATTAAGTGTCCTTGTTTGACTTTTTGAGTCTTCCTTTTTCAACTTTGACCTTAAATAATTTTTATTTGTGTTATATAATACTTGATGCAAAATATATGTATGGATTGGTTTTTAAATATATTTTCATTGGTATAATTTTCATAAAGTAATATATAACACAAACAAAAATATCTAAGGCCAAAGTTGAGAAAGAAAGACTTCCAAATCTGATACATGACACTTAATTGGGACATATGGAGTATTATATAAGCTACCAAAGTGGTCTAAAAATAGTTATTATTATACTCCCCCGTCCCATAATTATAGTTCATCTTTCCTTTTTCGGATGTCCTAAATTAATTGTCCACTTTCGAAAACAGATAGGAAAATTTGATCGTGATTACCATATTACTTTGGTTGAAATTACTATTACAAACTTTTAAAGAAGAAATAATTAATTGATTAAGGGTAGAATTGTCATTCTACAAAAAGTAAGAAAAAAAAGCACTAATCATTATATTTTTATTAAATTACGTGTTTTTTGCGACTGATAATTATTTTGGAACGAAGAGAGTAATTAATTTGACGATGATAAGTGAGCAATGATTACACTCCCTCCGTGCTTAGTCCACATATAATCAATTTGTGATCGAAACAAATTAACTTGCGTCATATATGATTCTCACATAACTACAAATAAACTTACTGACGATATTTATTAAAATTGTTACATTGACACTGTATATGATAGTTGAGTTGGTGCAGAGTATAAACTTTTCTATCAAGACACTATATATTCGATCATATCACGACAATAACATTGTGATTGAATTTTCAATTGTGTTAAATGCATTATTTAATGATCAAACATTCAAACCTCACAACAACCATTCATAGTTTTGGACACTCCTAAAACACGTTTCTTACTCATCTTTTTGGTTAATCTTTTTATTATGATGATAACAACACGACAACAACAAAAACACGAAAACCAAAAACACACATACAATTATATTAAAGCTAGACTTTGGACCCATAACAACCCGGCCTATATTCCTCTACGCAACCCTTTTAACATTCCGGTGTTTGTGTGTGATCTCTTTTTGGGTCACTACAATAATCGTACACTTTATAGTTCCTATGAACCCATTGCATCGCGACCACTTGCTGCTGGCTCAACCCAGTACCTATGGTGGCTTGAGAAGGAGACGGTGGCTGACACGATTGTTGTGAGTCACTAGCACAGCCTTTGAGCTTGAAGTCGCGGTACCTACCAATAAAAGGTTGGTACCCATAATTGGCTTTATATCGACCGTTTTCAGTGGCCCACGAAGATGCATCCCATATGGACCCGTACACGTACATAGGTCTTAAAGGGAACGTTGCATCACTTTTTCTTGGGTACCTTCTAATTGGCACATCGTCCACGAAAAATCTGCACATGTCATTTGTACATGTTACAACATTATTTAGGTTTTGTTTTTGGCATCATGTCACATTAGAATCCAAACATGGCAATCATCTATTATATTTTATGGGCAACTTTACAACACGTGGAAGTACGTACTTTTATCGTTTTTGTTTATATAACATCTAGTCTAGTAGTATTATATATGATGATGGATTCTATGCTATGATTGCTAAAATAAGAGTAATGTTACAGAACAATGACAAAATTTACATAAAATAGATTTAAAGGAATCTGACATTATCTCATTGGGTGTCCATAGCATTGCATAGTTATGAAAATCCTCCGTAGGATCGAACCAAAGATGAAATTTTTGTTCTCGTCCTATGATGTTTCCATCTCCACTTCCTCGAACGTACACATTCGTTTGTAACGTATAAGGTTTATCCGGTGTCGTCCCTAAGAACTCAATATCGACTTCATCGTGGTTCCCCGGACAATCCTCGTTATTTGAAAGCTATACAATCATCCAATCAATAAGTACAACCATTAAAACTCGAGGCAAAGAGAAAATTACTCCCCGGCTCCTCACAAATTAAATGTCAACATTTCTATTTTATTTAATTATAGCCTCTTCAATAAATAAATTGAAAATTTTCGTTTTACTTAAATATATATATGCATATATTTTTAAAATAAATAAGGTTAATTTGTTTAGATATTTGATCATTAGAAACTAAGTTAAAGGCTCATTTACAGAACCGTGTCACTTGTAGAGTGGAAAATTAAGTTTGGAACAGAGGTATATAATTAACTAATATCGAGCATGAAAAATAAAAATATCGCGTGTTGTAAGTACGTAAACTTAGCGTCATATACACTATACACACATAAAATGATGTGATGACTCCAGCAGTGTAACCAGGATGTAGCTTGACCGATGTCCCAAAGTAACCTGATTTGTATGATGTTATCGACTTAAAACCACTTCCTGCAACACAAAATCAGAATTATACTATACATTCTGATTTTAAATGCGAAGCTTCGTATATTGTTAGCTCAAAGGTCCATTTATTCAGGTTTATACATATACATATACTAAAAACAATGTTGTATAGTTTATGGATGTAACTAAGAATATTAGCTACTACGTACTGACCGGATGACTGATCAAGCCAAATGGTGAGTGAGTTTTGGTCGAGCCGTTGGTTTTGTGGGCCCCATAGGTTTTGATAGGCTTGATCAAACGCTACGGTTTCAACGCTAGAACTAGGGCTATAACCCGGTGAAGGTGGGTTGTCTTGAGCATTGCTTGAAGAAGTGATCATGAAGAGAATAAGAGGAAGAGAAAGCTCCATGAACTGATGATCGAGTATATGAACTTATGAAGAGCATACATATTTGGTGAAACAGGGTATAAATAAGGAGATTATATAGGGAACCCATGCATGCAATATTGCAATTACCTTCGGTTAATATTTTGATATATATAAATGTTAAATGTAGTAGTAATTTCAAATACTAGGAAACAAACAACTTAAAGGACTTTTTTTTTTTTTGATACGTGGGGGTACATATATGGAACCGTGATTTAATTCGAGTATAATTTGTTTGATCAGAGAAAATAATTTTACACTACACTAAATTTTGGGATATTGGTCTAACATCAATAACTATCTCACAACGTTTGTAATTGCATGGTCCACTAATTCAATCATCAATAATGTAATTATGACACTTAGAAAAAAATCAATAAACTACAAAATTTTATATGAAAAAAATGAAATTAATTACTAACGAGATTGTATTATTTGTACAAGAATACATTTTACCCTTAATATCGTACAAACTAATTATTTAACAAATGACAAATTAAAAAATTAAAAAAATTACACTATAAAATTAAATTCAGTTTTTTATCCTTTTCGAATTGATATCATTCAAGGCATTATTTCAACCATTTTGTTTCTTCGTTTTCTAGTGTGTTTCACAAATTACTAACACATGTGATAGCTTGGACTATAAGAAGGTATCGATGTGTGTAGAGACTGTGTCTTGAGATATTTTTGTTTTCTTGGACAGTAAGAAGGTGGTTGTTTAATTGTTATGGTGTTATATGGTGACCGATGTGCTACTTAATTAAGTTTAGTGGATTGTTTTATTCCCATCTTGTATGTGGATGGGCTCATTGTAATAACTTGTTTTTCATTAATATTATCAATGAATAGCTGTTAAAAAAATATGTGATAGTGTTTGATTGTACATTTAATTTAGGTTTAGGGTTTAGAAGAGTATAATGTTTAGGGTTTAGTATAATTTAGGGCTTAGAATTTTGTAAAGTGTTTAGGGCTTTGGGTTTATGGTTTAGGGTTTTGCAAAACCGTAAACCATAAACCTCAAACCCTAAATCCTAAGCGCAACACTTTAACACATGTGTGTACTAATTTGTGAAACCCAATAAAAACGAATGAAAAAAACTCGTTGAAAATATGCCTTGAGGGATGACAAATCGAAGAGAATAAAATATTGAATTTTATGATGCAATTTTTATAAATTTTAGATTTGGCGTTTGTGAGATATTTAAGTTTAAAAAAGATAAGAGTAAATAAGATTTTACACAAATAACACAATCTCATTGCTACTTCCATACTTCATAAAATTCTTTCTATTTCCTTGATACCATCTCATAATACTTGATTTTAATCATGTGGATGTGGATTTAAGACATTCTATGTAATCTGTAATTTCTACTTCAATTTGACCGAGCATGTTTATTTCTTAGTCCACTAGAGTAGCTAGTATCGATATTATAAAAATAACAATAGTGTTATCGTGATGATCCATACATCACCAAAAATTATTCATATAGTGATACACAACTGACTATGTTTTACAGTGTACAGATAATTTTTGATAGTGTACGGATCACTACTCATGATGTTAGGATTAAGTTTTTTTATGTAACAAACTATGATCAGTAATCAATTTTGTGTATCGGACTTTTAAACTTTTATTTCTAATTGTAAAAAAATTGTAATATATCGACATGACAATTATTTGTATGGATATCACATGCTAACTAATATAGAGGAGACACAACAATAACTTAAAGTTGAATCGAACTTCGATACACACAATATATGAATTTTCAATATCAATTTATTTCATTTTGATGCACGTACTTAACCCATAATTATATTGTATGCCAAATTAAGTATTGATTTGTTACATCATGAAATTTGATATGTACACCAATAATTCCTCATAAATTTACTCATATGAGTGTGATGTACACATCAATTTCGATGGCAGTGTTTGAGAGGTATTTCAAATTAAAATGTACAATCTCTGATCTCTAATCTCTAATAATCTATACTAATATATAAAGCATGTTGGTGTGTTATATATAGTAACTCTTAAAATTAAAACTTAATATTTCTAAAATTAACATATGTAATTTTTTATTTAATATTAATATAATCATTTTCATTACTACCTTATACCGAATCATCAACTTTACATACGAATAAATTAACGTTATTGAGTCCTTATCATGGATAATCTGTGAAGAACAGACAATATATATAACTATCGTCAAGTCATTATTTATAGCAATACATCGTATTTCCGTCAAGTCATTACTTATAGCAGTACATCGTATTCCACTGCATAACGCGGGTATTATGCTAGTACATATAATGCATCTTAGTATTATCTTAAATTTGGACTCAAACCAAGATAATTACTATATTGCCCATACTTAATTATATTAATTCCACATATGATTAAGATTACGGAAACGGAAGCTATTGACTACATCATGAAGAATATTGTCAATAAATACATTACATGAATAGATAAATCTTATTAAGAGAAACTATATTTAAAATCTAATAAAGTATTAAATCTTACCATTAATGCTGTCAATAAAATCTTTTGGCAAATATCTATCATTTTCAACATTTTATTAAAGATTGATTAATTTTTACCACCGTATTGTGCGAGTATTTGACTAGTAGAAAATGATTAATATAACAAAAAGGAGTTGAGAGGTATCAATTTTTTAATAGTTCTTTTCTGATCAATTTTTTTAGTTCACATGCATTTCATTTTTTAAACGTCCCAAATTATTATATACTTTTGACGATTGATAATTTATACTTATAGTTGTAAAATATATTTATAGTTGTGTTATTTCAAATAATTTGGGACGTCTGGAAAAATAAAACGTGAACTATAAAAAAATGTTTAGTGTCTGTTTTGATCTTTGTTTTTGACTATTAATAAAACACGATTCAACTTGTAGCCATAATTTCCACACATCCACTGTGTCAAGATGACACTCGGGTGTAGAGATGAGCAAGGACCAGATAAAATTGGTTTTCAGTATAGTTTAAAACAGTCCAGTTTTTTAACAGAAAATTAAAAATCAATTTTTTTTATGATTGATTCAGTTTCAATCCAGTTTTTTGCCAGTTTTTCTTAGAATTTTAGTCCAGTCCTAGTCCAGTTTCAATCCTTTTCAGTCTTTTTTTTTCATGGTCGATAATTTTGTCAATAATTACAATTTGAGCTTTTATTAATTTGATTGAGATTTTATTGTTAATTTATAACAAAAAAACTTTTGACGAATAATATAACTTCATATTTCATGGTACAAAATTTTAAAACCAATAGAAAAAAATCAATAAAGGTGATGTATGATTGAATTAAAATGTATATAATTGAAATTGTTGATGTGAAAATAAATAAAAGTTTATAAATAAAGAAATACAGATGTATCAAATACAATTTGACCTAAATTTAAATTTTATAAGAAGAGAAAAAAACTTTAAAAATAATAAATAAACATAAGTAGCTTATAATACATTTTAGTCTTTTTGACAGTTTTAAACCAGTTTTAGTCCTTAACCAGTTTAAACTGATTTCAGTTCAGTTTTTAACCAGTCTTCTGCCTGAAAAGTATGACTGAATTAGGACTAGTAGGCAGTCCTAGAACCATTCTAGTCTTTTTTCCAGTTCAGTTTTTCTAGGACCGGTCCAAGTCTTGTTCATGACCAGTTTCAGTCTTAAACTGTTTTGCTCATCTCTACTCGGGTAGCTCAATCAATATCTGACAACTCGCAATTAATGGTCAAAATAAAATTAGTCAATACAAATTTAATGGATGATATATAATCTTCCCAATGATCAAGAGTGAAGTCATGCAATCCCCAATTTAGGGTTCTTGTTTGATGGTTACTTACCAGCAACAAAAGTATAATTCTTTAACCCAGTTTTAGCATTAGATTCATGCATAAACTTCTTGCTCTAGATCTCAACTATGATGTACAGTTTATTAGATATTTGATGGTGAAGTAACTTTGATTTTTGGTCCATGCTTATTTGTCTACGTTAGAGATTTTTCCTTTTCAAGTTTATTAGAGAGGACGAATACTTTCATAACTCAAATATGTACCGTTTAATCAGAATATTCCCATGACCATTTTGACTATTTACCTAACTCACTCTAATAGATTTATTTAGAGATGTTCAAACATGAGACTTCTTGTAAGTACTTTAATACGTCTTACTAGTACGTTGCTCATATCCATATTACAACAACAATATTGAATCCTTCTGAATGCAGGGTATGAAGAGTTAAGATGTAGACACTCATTCTATCCTAAGGTAGAGAGATTGCTTCCAGAATTCGTACCTATTATATGAGAGTAACAAGATGTCAAGATACATATTTCTATAAATATATTACACATGTTCTATTCATATAATTATTACATATTCTTATATTTATCACTAATATATTTTACGTATTATTTTTGGCTTTTGATATAGATATCCTTCTAGATACATATTACTCGTATTATACATATGAATTATTTCTATTATATGCTGTTGTCTTTATAATTTACTATGATTGAAACAATTCTTGATGAAGTGATTCACGATATCATATAAAAAATCGAATTAGATGAAAAACAAACTTCATTCACGAGGGCTCATTTACTAGTTTATACTTTATAGACCAAAATGGCAAAATGTAAGAACATTTTGTTTTATTTTTCGTAATTGGGCCTACCCATAAATGTAATACCTGATTATGATTGATGTCTTTAGTTGATCTCCCATGCCGACAACATCAAGATTTTTCAGGCCATGTAAAATGAAACATGTTTGTATCCATTTAATATTATAAATAGATGATTTATATATCCAACTAAAAAACTCCTTATCAATTTATAGACTACATATATAATTTAAGAACAATTAAGGCTTGGCTGGATTTGACTCAGCCAAACATCTTTATGACTTTACTATTTATGTGTAAGTTTAAGAAAATGGTATAATTTGGTCACCTAAAAAAACTAACGGAGTCGGGTTAAGTTTAACGTATTGTGGTTATGAGGCTTTAACGCCGTCGGTGTCATTTCAGACTAATCTCAACGACCATATAATTAATTAATGCATTGTCATTTTATTTATGTGTGAGATTAGAGGGACAACTTCTTTTGTGGAGCATTCAGGTGTTCACTAACGTAATATAAATTAGAGTATTTATAACTATATTAATGAAAAATGACGTAGTTTAAAAGCTAAAGTTAAACGTTCTTAGTATTTCATCGTATTTAACGTTTTTGTCTCTCTCTTCGTATGAAATAATAAAATTAATAATAGTTGTTGGGCTTCTAAGGTAGACTTTGGACCGGAAATAGGCCAAGTTGGGCTAATGGGTTTTAAACAAGGCTAATCCAAATCAAAATTGACCTTGTAGCCTTTTTTTAAACGCTAAAATCAGAATAAAACTAAAAAACCCGCGTTGAAGAATCTAAACTCAACACTTTTTGTTCTTCCCCAAATCAAAATCGATCATCGGAACACAACCGTCGATTATAAATACTATCAGCTGATCTTCAATCAGAGTCTTAAATCTCACAAATTCAGCATCTCAGTTTTAAATTAACTTATTTAATTCGTAATTATTGTAAATTATTGAGAGAATTAGAAGATGGAAAAAGTGCGGAACATGATAATGCCAAAACCTAATCCTCAACAACTTTTACGCGATTGGCAACGTCGTCTCCGTCAAGAGTGTCGAAACATCGAACGCCAGATTCGAGGTATACTGTTGCTCCGTACTAATTAATTCCACTTAATTATTTTGTACAAATTTTTTTGATCCAATAGACTTAAATTTATTTGCGTATTTTGATTTTTTTTGATTAGATATACAAAGAGAAGAGAAAGGTGTTCAGAAAGCAATCAAAGAGGCTGCCAAGCGAAATGATATGGGTTCTGCTAAGGTTAGTTTTTAAATTAGGGTTTTGATTTATAATTGATTGTGTTTTTGTCAGTAAATAGCTTAATTTCATCTATAATGTAGCTGTACTAGTGGATTGTTTTAATTCAACAATCTACATATTAGCCTCTTTAATCAAAAATTGGTATTGCTATGTAGAATTGTAATTATGAAATGCGTAAGTTTATAAAGTGTGAGTTTGTGAAACTTTCGATTTACTACCGGATACTATTAGTTTATGTATGAAATCGTTGTTCTGAATTCATTTTCTCTGATGGAAAATTGATCTCAGTCACTTGCTAAAGAAATAGTGAGATCCAGAAGAACTGTGAACCGTCTCTATGAAAATAAAGCTCAGTTGAATTCAATATCAATGCATCTAGGGGAAAGCGTTGGTACGTTCCATGCTTTATCTTTTGCATATCATCTTGCAACACGAAGAAAGTCTTTTTTGTGTTATTAATTTATTATTATGTGTGGAACTGTCGATTGATGTTGCTTGCTTGTTATTACTACCTAGATATTTTAAGTAATTTGTCTATTTATTTCTATCTTTTTGGCTTTTTTTTGAGATAGCTATTGTATTTGATGGTCAGAGCTAATAGGAGAGGGTTGTTGGTTATGCCGTTTTGGTATTCAGCTGTGACGTCTGATTTGAAATTAAGGGAACTAGACAAAATAGGCAGTTTCATGGTGGAGTAATTGAGCATGCCAATTCAAATTATAAGTATTAGAATAATAAGGAAGCTTTAACATTGATGGACTAGATGACTTGTGTTATGTACATTTACTTATACAAATACGGCTAGTCTTTTACTATGTCCATGGTACAAACTCCCGATGCTTTAGATCATTTACCCTTTCCTTTTCATTATGTACTTATATAAAGTTTATAAATTTCATTTAATGTTACGTCTTTTGCTTTTAGTATGATGATGAGAAAGTTCAACCTTGCTATGAGAGGTGGCAATTTTGGCCCATTTTGTCATCTACGAGTGAGTCAATATGGGTTGTGGGGTATCCTTATCAGGCAAATAAAAAAGTTTTGGTACATGTAAATGGGCACAAAGTGTCACTTTCTAAGGCTTACAACCTCTCAAGTTGATTTTTCGGAACCTAGATCTTTTTTGTGATAACACAATTATTATAAAACCATCTTTAAGACATGACTTATTCATACAAAGGGGAAAGGTGTTCATAATTTAACTAAACCTGGCCATTCTAGTTTCTCCTACGATACTGAAAACAAAGTCATCACAACCTGAATTCGTTTTGATAGGCTATACAACCTGCCTAACCCCACCCCATTTACCCTAATTGAACATCCCCATAACAGTTTGCATAAAACATCCCTATGGGGATGTTTTATGTTAGCAATTGCAAACTATGGGGATGTTCAATGCTATAAATGGAGTTGGGGGATGTTTTCTGCAAAACGTGACAACCACAGGGATTTTTTTGTAATTTACTCTAATTATTAATTAAGGCTCGAAAAGCTCGATTACAGCTCGTCAAAGCTCGAGCTCGGCTCGATATATATTTCAAGCTCGACTTTTTAGCTCGAGTTCGACTCGTTTGCAGCCTTATTCGAAACCACTTATTACATCTGCTGAATCTGGGATTTTGCAGCTATTGCTCGTACAGTGGGTCATCTGTCTAAGAGTGCTGAAGTCATGAAGATTGTTAATAACCTGATGAAGGCTCCAGAAATGGCTGTCACAATGCAAGAATTCAACAAAGAAATGACTAAGGTACTTCAGTTCTTGATTGTGTTTCTCTTTTAGTCACAGAATGATTCATGCATGTGATTTTGTTGAATTAGATTATGAATTTTTTACTTGTAGGCAGATATGTCCTTGTAGATTGTTAGAATTAACTACTGTTAAACCTAGGGGTGTTGGATGTGTGTTTTGAATGTGATTATGTATTCAACATCAGAATCCGACAAACCAGTTGTGTGAAAATGGGCTGCAGAAGTTAGTGGTTGAAGTTCTAATAATTAGTTGATAAGATGTTTGGGTGTTTGGCAACTTATTTATTAAGAACAAAAAAAAGATAAAATGACCAGAAATGGCTGTCACAGGAGAGGCTTTTGTGAAATGGGAGGAAAAGTTCATTAAGTTAGAGTAAAATTATAAAGAAATGGATCAGAGGAGCAGAGGTCAAATGAGGAGCAGGGAAGGCATGAACAAAATGCAGTAAATTATGCTTAAAATAGGCTTAAAATGCAGTAAATTTTGCTTAAAATGCAGTAAATTATGCTTAAAATGCAGTGGATCAAAAAATAAAATGCATAATTTACTGCATTTTAAGCATAATTTACTGCATTTTACAGCATTTTAAGCCTAATTTACTGCATTTTAAGCATAATTTATTGCATTTTAAGCATAATTTACTGCATTTTGTTCTTGCCCTCACTGCTCCTCATTTGACCTCTACTCCTCTGATCCATACCCAAATTATAAATGGGTATATGGGTGATATTAATTTACCAATAAATAACCAGTATTTCTATGGTTTGCTAGGTTCTACTCAACGGGAACATGTATCTCTGCTCATATATTCTAAAAATGATTGGTTTATGTTAATCCAGGCGGGTGTTATCGAAGAGATTGTGAATGAAGCTGTTGATTCTGCACTAGATTCAGATGACATAGAAGATGAGATCGACGAAGAAGTCGATAAGGTCTTAACCGCAATAGCTGGTGAGACTGCTGCACAGCTTCCAGAAGCTGTCAGGAAAGAGCGATTAAAGCAACCTGCTCAAACAACTGAAGATGCAGAGGTATATTCCAACACTTTCCTCTTCATTTCAATGTCGCAACTATAAATTTTGTATGTGACATCAAGTATATGTGGTGATTCTGACCCATTTACTTGTGAACGGGCTGATTTTGGTTATGTACCTATGTCCATCTCTTATGGGTCATATGGACAAAACCAAAAATCAACTTAACAAGACCAAAAAGTCAACTTTAAACTGGTCAAATGGATCAAACAGTCCGAAAATCGCGTAGTATGGATTTTATTGCATAGAACTGTCTAAGTTATTTCATTTCAAAAAATTATAACTTTCTTGAAGTAATTCGATTATTGTAATTATATTCGAGCCTTTGATACACTGATTATCTATTTAATAATCAACTTGTGGACAAAAAAGAATTTCTGGTCCATTCAATCTGATCCACACAAAGAACCTATCATTTTTGCCTCCCAAATATAACTGTCAATGTAAATATGTAGGATGAGGGCATTGATGATGAGGAAGAGTTGGAAGAAATAAGGGCTCGACTTGCAAAAGTTAGGTCATGATCGGGTTTCCATTATGTGTATTAACTTGTGACCTGCGAGTTACCTGTGAGTTCGTATATACTACCATATATTAAGATGCTTATTATTTTATAAAAATCTGTAGCATATAAAACCATCTTCATGTAATTAGGGAATCTTGCTTGCGATTGTGTAATATCATAATATGTTGATCTATTTATTATCTGTGTTAAAACTTATAAGTTATGAATTGGGTCCGTGCAAAAGCAAGTTAGTGTTAAATTTTGTTATACTGTATTTAATTTGTAGTTATTATGTAAAAGCTAAGCCTAATATATTTGAAGTTTGAACCAAGTAGAGGTAAAAGTGTAGAACTGTTAAAGGGTAGCTGGGTTTGATGATGATAACGATTTTTTAATCCTTTGATTTTACGATCACACGCCATCAGTATGACATGAGTCTTTGATAAGATTGTCAAACTGAATCTGAACTTCTGAAGTCAGAACCAAACCGATATAGAGGTTAACTGTGCAAAATGGTCAGTTCTGGTTTTGGAAATTTCAATCCCATAACAAGTGTCAAAGTACATCAGATAAATCATAAATGAACTGCATGTAAGGACTAGTAAATTGTAACTCACATAATTTTACTATTATTAGTATAAAATGCATATCTTATTATAAAAATGAAAAATAAATGAATGTATCTTGTATACTTATCTCAGAAATGAGATGATAATCTAACCAAGGAAGTTTCACCATTGCTTTGAAACACCTGAGCCCCAACGATCTTTTTCCTTACTCTTTGTAAGTCGGTTTCACATGTATTCGATACTTATGAGACAAGTGAGATGATTAATCATGATAGTGGTGTCATAAACGTAAATGTGAGGTCTTTTTGTCTTACGTATATAAGTTTACTCAATATTGTGGACTCCAAATCAAACATACAATATAGGGTGCACAAAAAAACCGGATTTTATACCCTATCCGATTAAAACCTGAAAACCCTACCCGGTTTGGGTTTGGGAGTATTCGCCGGGTACATAACCGGGCTGGGTTTTTAGACTTCGAAATTGGGTTGAACCTGGGATGAAATAGGGTCGGGTTGAAAAAACGATCAAAAACCCGGTTGAAACCCCGAAAAAACCCGGAAAACCGGTTTTAACCCGGTTGAAACCCGAAAAAAACACGGGTCGGGTTGGTCAAAACCCGATTCCCCCCTTTGACCAAAACCCGGTCCGGGTTTTCGGGTCGGGTAGTTTGTTCACCTCTAATACAACACCACCCATAATATCCCTGGTATGCTGTATGCAAGTTTTTTTTAAGGGTTTACGTTGTGGATCTTTGAGCATCGTCGACAATTGGGGCGGAGGTATCTTGTTGTAAAGGGTAACAGATGCCAGATTAATATATATTTTGTGTTAAATTTTTTATACTATTTTAATAATAACCTAATTGCTACAGGCCTACACTTGTCAAAGCACAATATTATTTTTTAGGGAAATTAAAAAAAATACCACTTTTTTCAAGTTAATATATCGTTTTGCCCTCTCCAAAAAAAAGTTGACGATATACCACCCCCAATCGCAAAAGCAAATAAATTTTGCGACCGGGTTTCTTGCGTTTTGCGATTGCACGTCGTTTGGCCGAGTAACGAGAAAAAAAAGATTGATTTGCGTTTGCACCCCGAAGCAGTCGCAAAACGCAAAAGTTTTTTGCGTTTTGCGATTTGCGATTGCACGTCCTTTACCCGTGTTTTGTGATTTGCCTTGCGATTTGCTCTTGCGTTTGGCCGAGTCGCAATTTTTTTTTTTTTTTTTTTGCGATTCGCTCCCGCCCAAAAAGGGGGAATTTAACATATATCCATCTTCACCCAACCCACACCATACACACCGCACCATACACACCGCACCACCACATTTGGTTTACGGTTTACGACACCATCGGAAATCGCAAATCTATTTGCGATTTCCGATTTACGACTCCCACCTTGCGGCCGCCCACACCACAGCCCATTTACACCCTGCGCCACCACCCTCGACCGGAATAACAGCCGCGCCGCCACCACCCCCACACCACATCCGATTTATGACTCCCGGGGTCATGCGATGGACGAATCTCAGGTATTAACTCATTTTGGTGTCCTTTTTCTGTATTATATTCGTAAAATTACCACTTGTTTATGGATTTATTACGTTTAAACTCGAAATTTCGTTGTGGCATTTGATCGAACACTTGGTGTGCAACATTTTTTTTCCGGTTATGAAGGTAATCGGGTGATATATACGGTATAAATATGGTTTGGTATGAAAATAGATTGGTTTCTTTGCATATATATGTGTATAGTATGGCAAGTGTTCGTTTTTAAGGTATATAGTTATAAGTAGTCTCGAATTTTCATTGTGGCATTTCATCGAACACTTGGTGTGCTACTTTTTTGTTTCGATTATTGGCTTGTATTTCTTGACAAAATGTATGTATAAGTGTAAGTATTTGTGTATATATGTTATAGTATAAGTGTAAGTATATATATAAGTATATAATGTACGTATATAAGTATATATATAAGCATTTGTATGTATATAATGTATGTATATAATGTATGTATAATGTACGTATATAATGTATGTAGTATTTGTGTATATATATAACTATATATAACTATATATATATATATATATATATATATATATATATAAGTATTATAAGTTATATAACTCTATATATATGTATATATATGTATATATATAACTATATATATATGTTTTATAGGTTATATAACTCTCTCTATATATATGTATATATATAACTATATATAACTATATATATATATATATGTATATATGTATATATAGATATAAGTATTATAATCTTTAAAGTTAAATGTATATATGTATATATATATATATATAGATATGTGTATATGTATATATATATATATATATTTATATATAAGTTGTTTTTCACTTTTATTAAAGAAATTTGTTTTGTTGATTGATCACTTTTCAGGACATTTTCAGTGCACGATTGACTTTGAAAAGTCAATTGACTATTACAAGCCATATGAAGGCGCGTTTAACACAGAATCAAGAAAAGATTTTCAGGGACCATTGCTTTGGCCCTTGGTTGGATGCTCCGGAAAATGACCCGGGTTATGTCCATTATATATTGCAGTATCGTCGAAATGAGCGTCCAGGGCTAAAGCACCCTCGCGCGGAGGCGGATGAGTTATGGTTTAGGGTGCCCTTAATGGATGACCATTTTATACGATTCGGTCGCAGGGAGTTTTGTTTGGTGACAGGTTTGCGGTTCGGTCCAAATGAAAACATGGCGGATCATATTCCCAATAATGTTCGCGTTAAGACACCGGCATTTAGAGAGCGTGTATTCCCGGATATTGTGAAACGCAGCGTACGTGTATCAGACCTTATGGATAAGTTTCACGATAAGGGGTTGTTTAGTGGGCCGAGGAAATTGAGCGATGAGGATTGTGTGCGCCTGTGTATGCTCATCCTGATATATAAAGGGTTTTTGGGAAAGCAGGCTTCGCATAATGTTGAGAATGATCATATGCATTTAGTTGAGGATTTTGGTATTTGTGACGGGTACCCGTGGGGTAATATTATTTGGCCCAGAACTTACGAGCAACTAGACAAGGGGTTGGAGACTCGGATGAGTCAAGACGGGATGAAGTATACGTTGAGTGGTTTCGGTTGGGCGTGTAAGGTAGCATCTTCTTCTCTATTATTGTTTGATTTATTTTTTACTATTATTATATGCTGATTTACTGTTTGGTTAATGTTTCAAGAGTTGGGTGTGGGAGGCTTTTTATCGTCAGATTGAGAATGTTGCTAGAAGGCCAAAGGGAAATGAAATTCCACGTGGGATATACTGGGTGCGTAAAAAGAAGGTCGTCGAATTTAAAGAATTTGAGCAGATTTTGAAGATTGCGGTAAGTTTGAATCTAACATAGTTCATTATTTTTGACGATGTTCATATATATAAAGTTGTTTAATATGTATATGTATAATTGCCGATCGTTGTACGTCGTTTGATAAAGTTATTGATGAAATTTTGTTTACTTGAAAAGCTAAAATATTAGCTGGTTTATCCATTTTTCAAAAAGGACATTTCCAATTTTTTCTGAAATTTAAATACATATATATACATTATATATACATATATATACTATATATACATATATGTATACATATATATATACATATATATGTATACATATATATACACATATATATATACATATATATATATACATAAATACATATATATACATTACATATACATATATATATACATATATGTATATGTATATGTATATGTAGGTATATGTATATGTATATGTGAATGTATTAATGTGATGAACATTTGATGACTTGTTTTATGCAGAAGGATACTACACCGGAGCATCTTCCGAAGATAACTTTGAAGCCGAATAAGTATGAGAAGAAGTGCCAATGGTGGATTGATAGCTGCAAATACTTTGACGAGCAGCTAGTTGCCGAGAGACCAATGAAGAAGGCACGAAACAGTCAAAAGGAGGATGCCGAGCCTTGTGATCCGATCCCATCCCATGACGATGAGATGACTTATGATTCCTTGGGTACAGGTCGCCGTGAGGCCTCTCAGCCGGCATCTCAGCCAGGGACTTATGATTCCTTACGTGACGAACTGCAGACGATGAAAGAGACCATTTCCACCTTAGCCAAGCGAGTTGACGATCAAGAAAAAACTATAAACCGGTTATTGAAGATTATTGAGACGAATCAGGTAAAAGGTTGATTAATTCTAGCCTTTTGTATATTAAGGTGTTTTTCTTTTAACATGGACCACTTTATTTTTTTAGGATGCTGGTGATGACGGTGATGTTGATGAGGGTTATGTTTCTGACACCCAGCTTTTTTCTGCGGGCAAGTTCTCGGTGGCACACGGATTGCGCCAGAGTATGCGAGATCGGCGACGTGCTTCGGCTAGACTATCGCCGTATCTTACACCGTCACATCTAAAACGACTTTTGAAGAAACCTTTGAAGGTGCACGAGGTGGAGCATGAGGAACCACCACCAGTTAATTTGGGAGCCGATGATGAGATATTTGATACGGTGGTGCCAGCGGCTGGGGTTGCTGAGACATTGCTTACTGAGCCGGTAGCACCGGTTGAGACAGAATTGGTTGAGGGAAAATCGGTGGCGAATGAGGGTGGGGTTGCTGAGACAGTGCATGATGAGGTGCTAGAGAAAGTGCTCACTGAGCCGGTTGAGCGAGTGGTTACAGAGGGCGTTGAGCGGGCAAAGAAGTTCAAGCGCCCGGCAAGGAAGAGGTCAGACAATAAGGAGTTACCCGAGGACACCCTAGTGGCCATGGTTGACAGTTTGGTGAACGAGAATGGTTTTCTCACTCCTCCGCCCCCTGTGATACGCCAGGATAGAGAGATCGACGGGCCATCCACAGTTGAGGAGTTGTATACGAGTGGAGGCTTGGTGCGTTGTATGTTTCTTCGACCGGGCACGACTTATGTTTTCCTCACAAAGGATTTTTGGGGGCGGTTATATGGAAATGTCGAGAGTGGTTACTTAGAAAACTTTGTAAGTTTACGAATTCATGTTTTTTTAACAAACTATGGCATATTACAAATGTGATACTAATAATGTTTTTTCATTTTTAGCATATTGACGCTTGGAGCTATCTACTGATGTGGTGGAGGTATCGAAATTGGCCTCGACCAACCAAGCTGGAAAAGAGATTGAGCTGGACTATTATGCCGGTGGGTTTTATTGGTATGATAGAAGCTTTCAAGAACTACAAGGAAGACAAAAGGAAAAAGAAGCCGAAGAAGAAAGGGGATCATGTGGTTGCCGAGCCGGGTAAGTATATATGTATGCTTTTATGTATGTATGTATATATCCCATACACACACAAACACACACACACACACACATATATATATATATATATACATATATTATAGTGTTCATTTTATTATAATGTTTTTGTGGATAATGCAGTTGACAAAAATGAGCTGGAGCATAATGTGGATAATGTTTTTGCCGAGCCGGGTACGTACATGTGTATATATATAAATATGCAACTAGTTTTTAATATGGTAGTCGCTATTAGTGCAGGTGACAAAACTGAGACATCATCCGGACCGGACTACAAGTTCTTGATGGGATATGCTAACGGCAAACGTACCCCATACCCGCCATGGTGGACCTGTGACAAAGTAAGTAAGCGATTGTCAAGTAAACAATATAATTTGCTATAATTTGTCATCTAGTTAGGAATACATTTTTACATTTCCCTAATAAAAATCTTAATACGCAGGTACTAATGCCGGTCAACATCGAGAGTAGGGATCATTGGGTTTTAATTGTATTGGATCTCCTTACTTGGGATGTCACGGCATATGATAGCTGTAAAAAAATGAAATGCCACAAGGAGGTACTACTAATTGTTGAAGAGTTAGGTCAAAATGTAGTTAGATATCTAGACGCCATTGGTTTTTGGAGGCATGTTGATGGAGGAAGGTTTTTTAAGGGTGATACCCGTGAGTTTTTAACTCACATGATGGAGGATGTGCCTCAACAAGGTGGGTTTCTAGGGGATTGTGGGGTATGGGTGTGCAGAAACATGGAGAAGATTGCATATCAGGAAGACTACAGGGTGAGTGGGGAGACTGATTTGATTGCTACAGACTATAGGCGGCGGATGATTGAGACTTTCTTTAGTGCGCGTTTTGATTGGGAGCCGGCGCCACCACCATTGCCACCGCCACCGCCACATACTTGTTAGGCTTATATAGTGATAGATGTAGTTGTAATGTAAAACAATTATGTACTAGTTAACTTTAGATTTTTTAGATATCTGAAACAATTATGTAAAACGATTAGCGATTAACCTTATCCATTGTTGATAAGATTTTTGAAAGCGATTTTCTGACATAAGCTTATCCTTATCCGTTGTGGATAAGATTTTTTAGATATTACGTGACTTTTCAGGGGTTTTGTAGATTTTTTCCGATAACATTATCACAATTGAAATGTACTTATAACATGACCTCACAAGATCTGTCTTTAATCTCAACCATTTGTAAACACATTCACAACCATTTGTAAACACATTCACAACCAATTGTAAACAGATTTTCCACTCGACAAAAACGTTTTATTCTTCAGTTTCATTCGACAAAATTTTCAGGTACGAGTTCTGATAAGATTTAGTTTTATTTACTTTCATTATGGAAAAGTTCAAAGTTTTTATATGTTATGATGGTCGTTTTGAATATATTGATAACATCCCGATGTATTTGCCAATAGAGTGTGGTAGAGTGCCATTAAAACTTCCAGTGGCACCAGAAAAACCCATGACATGCAAAGTATTATTGAAAAACGTTTTAAAAAAGGTTGGTCTGCCACTTGATACACCAGTTTGTCTGAAATATAAAGTAGATCAATATGTTATTGATATAAACGATGATGCTGATGATTTTGGAGATTTTTTGTGCCATGCAATTAACAATGCTCCGATAGAAATTTACATCGTTGATATTGTAAGGAATGTTTCGGGTATGGGTAGCAATCAACCTGGCAGTAGTAGTTCTGGCATTCAACACCAATTTCCTCAACAATTTCAACAACTACACACTAATGAATACAACCAACAACACCAATATCAGTCATTTCAACAACCCTTTCAACAATTTCCATTTCCTTTTCAACCACAATATCAATTTCATTATCATACGGCTCCACAAAACATGCCGATGCATAACTTTCCTTTTCAACCACAATGTAAAGGAATGTTTAAGGTAGATGAAGAAACCCAAGATGATTCTATATACCATGAGAATGTTCACTATGATCACACTAAGTCAGAATACTATGTGGAGGAGCCGAGGGAGCCGGATCCACATCCTTATGATTTTGATCATTATGATGAAGAAAATGTCAATCCACCTAAGGATCATGACCATCCGTTTTGTAATCACATTGTTAGTGATGATGAGGATGAGGAGGAGGATGAGCCTGATCCAAGAGATACATATGACAAACCAATACCACAAACAGCAGCAGAAAAAGACATATTCTGGAATATGCCATCGCCTTTAGGAAATGAAGAAGAAGAAGTTCAACAACGACCAGTGACCATGTACGAGACATCTAGTCGGATTCGAGAGGGCCAAACATTTGAAACTAAAGAAGAATTTCTTCTCCAGTTGCATACAAAGTGTCTCGAAGAAGGTTTTCAGATTAAGCTGAAGAATTCAGACAAGAAAAGGTACTCAGCAAAATGTTTCTTGCCTAATTGTGATTGGAAGATTAGTGCAACGTGTATCAGAGATAGTCACAACTTCCAAGTTAGGAAGTTGCGTGATGTTCACACTTGTTCGCGTACTCAAAACATGCCTAACAGCCGTTCTGCGAGCAAGAAAGTGTTTGGTAACATCTTAAAAGAGGCGATGAGTTTGGAAGGACGTGTATACAAAGGCAAAGAGATCAAACTTGATATGACTGAACGCTTTAAAATAAGCCTTACATACAACCAAGCATGGAGAGCAAAATGTTACGCTATAGAGTTGTTGAGAGGTACTCCAGCTGAATCGTTTACGAAACTTCCCATTTACCTCCACAACCTAAAGCTATATAACCCGGGGAGCATTACGAATCTCCGTACAGACAAAGAGCATAAATTTGTAATGTGTTACATGTCCATAGGTGCAGCTGTAAGTAATGATTGTTGATTTACATCTTATGTTCGCATACGTACATTCATATATAATTTATGTGTTATTTAATCTGAACTTGCAGGTACGTTCTTTTGTCAACCATACACGCCCAATTATCATCGTCGATGGTGCCCATTTGAAGGGGGGTTACTTGGGCACTAACTTGATTGCCGTGGCGATGGACGGTAATAATGGCATCTTGCCACTAGCCTATAGAATTGGGGCGGGAGAGACGTCCGACGTTTGGACGTGGTTCTTAGGAAACTTACGAGACGCCATTGAATCTGCAGGTGGGATTAGCAACCTGACATTCATCTCTGACAGGGCTCAAGCAATTGCATCCGGCATCTCTGCTGTGTTTCCAGAGGCATTTCATGCCTTGTGTTGTCGTCATCTGTTGATGAACTTGAAAAGCAAATCTTCAAAGGTCAAGCACTTCGAATGGCATTATTGGCAAATGTGTAAGGCGTATCGTAAGTCAGATTTCGATCGCCATTATGATGCCATTTCTAGACATTTACCGGCTTCAGCTAAGGTTCTTACGGACGTGGGGAAAGAAAGATGGTCACGACATCATTCAACAAAGACACGATATGCTTACCTAACAACTAACAGTGCGGAGTCCATTAACGCCATGACCAAGCATGCAAGGAAACTTCCGGTCACAATGCTATTGGAGTTTTTTCGATCTTCAGTACAACAATGGTATTTCAAACATCGGAATACTGCCGCAGCTGTTACAACACCTGTCACACCATATGCGGAGCACAAAATAGGTAAAAGGGTTAACAAATCGCTGCGCTGGAGGGTTAACCCATCGACAAATATGATATGTGAGGTGGTGGACGGGAAGAAGAATGGGACAGTCAACTTGGAAGCGAGAACATGCACTTGCATGCAATGGCAATTATCCGGTTTACCTTGCGGACACGTATCGGCAGTGACTCGTCACTTTCATATGGACAACGTGTCTGCCTTTGCAGAGAGGTATTTCACAACGGAAACATATCGAGCGGCCTATAGTGAGGCTATAAGTCCACTGCCATATCCTTCAGAGTGGGCCGATCCCGGTAATCTGCAGATTTGCTTACCGCCGATACTTGTGAAAAGGCAATCTGGTCGCCCACCTGGGCGTGCACGCATTCCTTCTAAAGGAGAGGAGAAAGGAAAATACACAAAGCAATGTAGCCGTTGCAAGGAACATGGTCATAGTCGAGTTAATTGTATGGCTCCATACGATAGAACAGACGAGCCAAGCCGATCAAGAACCACAACAAGATCCAAGTCAAGGTCAAAATCAAGATCCAAATCAAAATCGAAAAAAGTGAGTTCTCAAAAATATTCATATAAAAGCTAACATATTACATTGTCATTAATGTCATCCTCAAATATTTACTTGCAGAACGCGTCCACAAAATCAACGAAAAGCCATATCGAGGACGAAGCTGCAACCACGTCTCAACCGACTCAGAGCTATCCAAGTGTTCATTTGAGTGACCCTTAAATTATTTATAATAGAAAACCTATGTTATGTACTAGTTAGTTCTGAAATTTATGTTTTTATTATCGTGCTTAATTTGAGTAAATGAAATTGCTTGTTGTTCATTTTTTCATGTTTCAACAATACTAAAACATCTTCATTACATAATGATTAACGTTACATAACAATTAAATGGACACTAAATAGACAGCTTATATAAGGATTAACATAATTTGGCAAACATCCAATAGATTGAAACATAGATACGAATTGCAAGATTTGACTAATCACTAATCGAATAACCGTCTTGCACTATAACGATTAACAAATTACATAATTTGGCAACCATCCGATTGATTGAAACATACATACGAATTGCAAGATTTAACAAATTACATAATTTGACCACAATACTCGTTCCACTCAAACCACATTTTTGCAATGGACTCTTTGCTAAAGCCTGTGGTGTGATCTTCGTCTTCACGGAAATCGGCAGGAATCAATTGGTTAGTATAAACCTTCCTTAACTGCCTATGTCGAAAAGCACGAGCTAATATATTAGGCCGTGCTTTTCGACCTAGGCAGCTAAGGAAGGTTTATACTTACCGATTGATTCCTGCCGATTCCCCTGAAGACGAAGATCACACCACATGCTTTAGGAAGGAGTTAAATGTTTAACATAATACATAACCCAAATCTTATATAGCTAAATGTTTAACATAATACTAACATGATCCTAAGAAGTATGTGGCTTATCACTAGTCGAATAACCGTCTTGCACTTGAAGCACCAGTCATAATCTTAGAAATTGCTACTGGCATCATTGTCCCAGAATTTGAGGGATGAGACAGATCGTTACGTGTAACATACACCTCAATTTTTCTATGTATTTTTGCGTAGTCAGTAATCTGCTTCAGTTGCTCGGCATCATCAGTTATCAATTGCAAACCATCATCTAGGTCTTTATCATGCTCTTTAAAGTAACAAAACCACCTCTCTGGAGCACAATAACCTAGCTCTGACAAAGCGTAGTTCAGAAATTTGGTGTCAAATTCATCGACATCTACACAATCAATGAACGTCAACAAACCTTGCCAATACATTCTTTGTGCGCCCTGAAAATGTCCACCATGACGAAAAGCAATTGAAAACAACTCAGGAACTTCAACATATAGTTCTTCAGTAAATGATTCTTCATTTGGAGATCGAAATTGCCAAAAGTGACCAGATTGAACCATTTTATAAATTTAATTTTGTATTATATAACAATTGGTGAAAAATTTGACAATTTGATTGAAATTTTTTGACAATATTTATAAATGGCAGAAGATCACGAAAATCACAGAAAATCTTATCCATTAATCTTATCCAGATATCTTATCCAACAATTTTAAATCCCGCAAATCACGGAAAAGCTTATCCGAAAATCGTATATCCCGAAAATCACGCAAAATCTTATCCAAAAATATAGTTAGGGAAGCCATACCTTTGATTTTGCGACTCGGTAGTGATTGTCGAGCATCGTGTAATGCAAGAGCAAATCGCAAAAAAATAAAATAAAATTGCGACTCGGCGTGGAGAAGGAGCAAATCGAGTCGAGCGTGAGCAAGAGCAAATCGCAAAACGCAAAAAAAATTTGCGTTTTGCGACTGCATCGGGGTGCAAACGCAAATCACTCATTTTTTCTCGCTACTCGGCCAAGCGACTCGATTTGTGGTGCAATCGCAAGCAAAAGCAAATCGCAAAACGCAAAAAACTTTTGCGTTTTGCGACTGCTTCGGGGTGCAAACGCAAATCAATCTTTTTTTTCTCGTTACTCGGCCAAACGACGTGCAATCGCAAAACGCAAGAAACCCGGTCGCAAAATTTATTTGCTTTTGCGATTGGGGGTGGTATATCGTCAACTTTTTTCCGGAGAGGGCAAAACGATATATTTGCTTTTGCGATTGAGGGTGGTATATCGTCAACTTTGTGTTTGATAGATCAAATATTTTATGAAAGCCCAAGTTTACTAAATAAGCCCAATTCTTCATTAGGAGGAACGTGAACGTCTAGATTTTTGCTTATGTGATTCAAGGTGTATAGCTTCTCATGTTAACCTTTGTTTGCTTACTTTTTTTTTTTTAGTTTTGCAATGGCATGGTCCAAGTTATATATTATGTTAAACTCTCTCTGTCATGTAGTAGTAGTCTTCTTGTAATATTAGTTTAGAAGCCAGTGATTTTTGTTGCTTTAAACTTTTTCAATGAAATCGTATAATTTTAATTTGTTTGCTGTTATTTATGTTCTTAAATTTTTTGCAACCCCTAAGATTTATTTCTAGCTCCGCCCCTGGTCGGCGACAACAACCACAATTTCTACGGAGTATTTTGTATGCATGTATGATACTGTTACTTATTTATAGATTTTGATGAATATTAGTAAAGTGATTCCTGGTTTGTCATGATGCCACAGGTGATCACGACCCGCATCCCATAAGACTGGGCTCATAGTTATTGACGCTCATCATAAACTTAACTTAATCTGGCTCATACTTTTGTGGGCTTAAATTTATTAGATAAATCACACAACCATTTTAACCAACAATATCAAAAGAAATCACACAACTATTTTATAAGCCTATATTAAACATGGAAACGACCCGTAGTGTAACGTCCCTATAGTCAAAATCTTTTAGGTTCAACTAAAATTATGATGGAAGGATAGTAGTAACTCGCCACTTTAATCTTAAAATACACTAAAAATTTATATCTCATACCAATGTTGGACGGGTTAGTCCACTCAGCACCCACTATATACCAAAGATATTACAAGAATGATCACTTCTCTTAACACTTTTGAATATTTTTATACAATCATACTACTCTCAATGGTAAATAACAATAACGGAGCAGCCCTCGACACTACTGAATCATCATATATTCACCACACCTCGACACTACTGAATCATCATATATTCACCACACGTGAATTAGGGAGACTCACAATTCGACTCATCGACCTCTCTGATGTCCCGGCCTTCTCGCCAAATACCTAACACAAAACTCCTATATATTTATAATTTTATAATATAATATATAAAGGCAATGCTCCCGACTTATATCTATCAAGTTACGTATCACCCAAAATAATTTGTTTTTCAACTCTCACCAATATTGAAATTGAATCATATTCCTTAATAAAAATCAATACAGACAAAAATATCTATTTAAAAAACAAAATATGTGGTTACAGATATACAACAGCGTGCCAAAAAATCCACGATACGCATCCCTGGTTGTCGCTAGGAACCAACAATCCGTTTCATCTAATTGGTCTGAATTAGTGGAATGTGATCACTTTAAAGCGTATATGCAAGTCTTTTTCAAGGTTTACGTAGCATCATCGAAAACAACCCCTAACTTTAAAATTTTGTATGATATTGTTAAAACAATCATTTTATCTTTTATTGAGTAAATGTTGGTACTTGGTTCAGTTATTATTGACCCTCATCATAAACACATTCTTCCATTAATTATTACAATTATTCTTGATTTATAAAATATATAAATCGGGTCGGGCTTAATCTGGGTCACCAACACAGACATCGAAGAGACCAAACATACAACTAGCTAGTACGTTAGCATCAGATATATTTGTCTACTCCAAGAATTAAAACGTACAATAACATGCAATATAACATTGATGTTGTACAACAATGTATCTGGTATAATTAGACACGAATAAGTTCATGCACACGATGACAAGAAATTACCTTTTATTTCGAAAATTATGCAGAACAAAGTTTTTAACTATACAATAAGAATATAATTAATTATTCGTATAAAATATTAAAATATTGTTTGATCAATGAATATTCAAGGTTATGTCCCTCATGCTGTATTGAAGAGTATATCAATATATCAATTGGATCCAATTCTTTTTATTATTGTCTTATTATTTTGTCTAACGTATTAAATCCTTAATTATAGAGCACAAAAAGAGACTTTGATTAGTTCAATAGACACAAACGATATATCCAAAACATGTGATTGTACTATAAAACCAACAATATACATACATACACTAATCGACTAAATCGTTGTTTTTAGGATTAATAAGATGAGTAACAAATTATGTTGGCTAAGACAATAATCATTTTTCTTATATCCAAAGAACTAGACCTTACACCCGTGTATACACACGGTCCTTGAAATTGCAATTGATTTTTATAAATATGGACATAATGTATATGATCAAATTGTATCGTTTTTATATGAGGTTAAAAGGATATGCAGGTTGCTTAATATTATTTGTATTTAATATGTAATTATGTATTATGTATATAAAGTCCATCGTTGATACTAATATTTGTCGGAAGAAAGTTGGTTTCTATCCGACACTTTAGTCAAATTTTGATGTAATATTGTTTTCAAAGAAGTACATATTTAACTTTGATCTTCTATAATTTTCAATACCCTATAAGTTTTATTTATAAATTTAATTGTAGTCAAATTGTTGATGTAATATTGTTTTCAAAGAAGTACATATATTTAACTTTGATCTTCTATAATTGAGATACTGATAAAAGTTCTTTCCTTCTGAATCAGATAGATTCATATCTGAAAGAGGTTGTCAATAAGTTCTTTCAAAATTGACTATTTGTCCCTTTGTTAGAGATGTTCTAGAAATGTCTGCGATCGAGTATATAGCTCTATGAACGAATGGATTGGATCGACTTGGAAAATGAAAAGATTTGTACAAGTTATACGTTTTATCACCACTTTGTGGAAAAACCTTAGGTATAAATATGTTAGATACCTGTGAGTCGATTGCTGAAATAGTATCTCTTCATGTTTTTGTTACCTTAAAATTTTATTTTAAAAAGTATTAATGCGGTTGATTTTTCATAGTTGTTATTAGATTAATTAATGGTCTTAGATAATTGTTTTCTGTTATATTGGATTTCTTTATAATATTTAGCATGTTGATACAACATTACAGCTTATAATTAATAAATAATACATATGGCTGTTAAAAAAAAATCAACGATACTAATCCATATATTCTAAATAAAAATTTTTAATAGTACATATCATATTACAAATAGATAGAAGCTATAGAATGTCTGGAAATATTTAGTTATATTCTTTATATATTCTTGTAGGGTTAAGTATCTGAAAATACATTCAACTTGTCCCAAATATCTATTGTATATATCATACTTACGGGAGGTGTATTTAATGCATCCAACTTTCAAGAATGGTTTATTTTATGTATTTTGATGATGTGTTGGCCGTTTACGATGCCACGTGGCGTCCCTAGAAGATGACACGTCATCAAAATACATACAATAAACCGTTTTTGAAAGTTGAATGCATTAACTACACCTCCCGTAAGTATGATACATACAATAGACATTCGAGACAAGTTGGATGCATTTCCAGATGTTTAACCCTATTCTTGTATTAGTTAAACATAGATCATAGATTTTATAAATCTTTAAATAACGGAAAAGCTAAGTAAATAGAGGGACCTAATTCATTAATTGGATCTCAATTTTGAATGATGACATTATCAAGATGTTTCATATATATAATTTACTACGAGTAATAATAATAAGATATTAATAAAAGAAATTCTCTTTTAAAAAATTTCTATGCAAAATTGAACCATATTAATCAATCATATTTCTTAATTTTATCAAAATTTCTTAACCAATGAAATCAATTGATTTCCCTAAAATATCTAAACTCTTTATTCTCCTAAAAGATCTTTAGAAAAAAATATCATGTAAAAAATAATTCCATAAACCGTATCTTTATAATTTATTTATTATATATATTAACAATAACAAATTATATCTTATATTCTTATCGGTATTAGATACTTTATAAATTTTAACCCCTCAAAAATGAATTAATAACAACATATTTTTCTCACAATATATTAATGAAATGAGAAGGTTAAAAAGATGTGTATGTTATAAATTGACATTTTTCTAGCTAACAAAAATTGTCTAGTCATTGTGACCTTTCCGTTTCCTATAGTTATAATATGTTAACCTTGTAACAATTGATAAACAATATGTACGTTAATAGTCTTGGGAAAAATAAATTGTAAAAATTACTATAACAATTTAGACGTTTTATTGAATAATTAATGTACATATATATGCACAAATATAAATCATTCTACAACAATCAAATATATACCTACATTATATAGATTTGAAAAGTAATATAGAATTAATAGAAGTACACATCTTACCATTCGTATACTGAATTGTAATTAAGTTGTGTGAGATTAAAAAAATAGAAAAAAACTCTTTAAAAAATAGATGATGACCTTGATATGCCTATCCATAAATCTTGTATTCAGTTTACTAAATAATAGAAATTGAATTTTCACTTAATTTGTAAGATGATAATAAAAAAAATTCAAATTAACAAAACTTTAATGAAAGATATAATTACATTAAAATTAAGTTCTCATAATTTACTAAAAGTTTATTTATTTATTTTTTAAAAAAGAGAAAGTTAGAGAAAGTTAGAGCAATAAGAGTTAAGATTAAGATGAAAAAAACTAAAAGATTAAAATTAGAAGGAAACAATAGATTAAAGAATATCATGAGTTTGAACTATAATAAAAAGTTATAAGTGTTATTATATGACACATTATTTTGAATTAAAACAGTATAATTTAATTTTATTAATTACCTTATTAAATGAAAATATTTATAATATAAATTTTAATTGAATATTACTTTATTTGGAATAATGGTGTAGGAAAATCCACATCATCAAGTTTTTTTTTATATGGTGATGACACATAAGATTTGTATGATGTGACATGTGTATATATTTGGCAAATAATTAAGGGTCTCCTTCCTTAATTATAAAGATAGATATTAAATATTAGTTAATTAATTATTATTATAATCATGATGATAATTAGAACTCTATAAAACCAACCAAAAAATATTAGTTTAACACTAGGCAATTACAATAAACGAAGTACGTATTCATTTTACAATAATCGTGTACATATATGGGTCTAAAATTCTATATAATCAATAATAAAAAAATAGTGCATACATAGATTTAAAATTCTATATTAATAATGATTGAACAAAATCGTATGCATACATTGGTTTAAAATACTATACTAATAATGATCAAATTAAATCGTATGCATACATGGTTTTAATACTCTAAATTAATAATAATTAAAAAAAACTATGCGCAAGTTCATTTTACATTAACCATGTCACATGTATATACGGGTTTGAAACTATAAATATCAATCACAATGAACGGATGAAATGTTCGTTTAACAGTGTTTGTATGCATACATGAGTTTAAAGTATAAACACCATATTAATAAAAGAGTTTTTATGTTTAGTTTTATTTTATGTTAACCGTGTATATATACGAGTTTAAAACTCTATTTGATTTTACATTAAACGTGTCACATGTATACATGAGTTTAAAGCTATATATATTAATAACAATGAACGGATGAAGTATTCATTTAACAGTTTCCGTGTGCATACACGGGTTTAAAGTTTAAACACCATATAATTTTTTTTAAACATCATATCAATAAAAGAAAATTGATGCTTAGTTTCAATTTACGTTAATCGTGTATAAACACAGGTTTAAAACTCTATATTGATGAAAAGAAAAACTATACTTAGTACAATCAAAAATTGAAATATGTATTCATTTTTACATTAACTCATGTTTACACATGGGTCTTATCTATTATAAAAATGCATATGTCCAAAGAGAATTCTCTTAGAGTAATCTAAATTTAAAAGATAATGATGATAATATCGTTCGAATATGCAAGAAATTAAATACGGGATTCACATGTTAAAAGTCAAATGAGTTAGGTTAATATAAAGACTAATAAAAATATATAATCAACGTCTTATGTATAAGTTTTGCAATTCTTTGCTATAAACTACATCTACAGTTAGATTTACAATATATACACATTAGTCCATTTCTATAATGACCTAGTATCAAAGTTTTCCTACGATCAAATATACAATATTTACAATCTAATTTTTCTTTTAATCCAATGTACTTGACATTTCATTATCCTTATAAACAAGATACAAACATAAATACTTAATATAAAAGTTCATCTAATTCACATATTTACATCAAAGTCCCGTATTTTATACGGGTTTAAAACCTAGTTATTATTAATATAATAAATCGTGAAGATATACATGTTTTGAAATTAGAGATAATATTGCCTATTATGAGCATGAAAAATCAGTTCCTAACTCTATCAACCTTCCGATTGGGGCTTTGTTGGAACATATATAACAACATATTTGTGAAAATACAAGAAACATTGCATGTGGAATGATTTTAGAACTTTTGACCCAAAAAGAATGATAATTGTTGTATCTTCATGTCACCATTTATTCAAATTCAGTCACACATAACTTTAATAGTACGTTTTCACTTGTGATAAAATAGGTTGGGGGGATTATTAACATTTCTTAATAAATAAATAATCTATTAAATAAGATAATAACATTCATACTAACATACATATTGATAAAAATTAATGAATTTAATTAAGTATTTAATTAGAAAGGAACTTTTGCATGTTCTTCGACCCAAATTTCTTTGGATTCAAATAATTCAAATTGATAGCACTAGCATCTTTGCTACCAAAGCCTACAATAACGATTTAAAAATCAACAAACAACTTAATGATAAGATTGACTCTTAATCATCACTATTATTTTTTGGAATAGATCTACTAAAAAGTGAAAAAGCAAACAATTTACATGAATCTTAATTTGGCGTTAGATGTATACAATACGTATATTGTTACACACACATACATAAATATATATATCATTATTATTATTATGATTATGATCATCATCATCTTACAGCTTATAATAACTCGATCTACCCAATGAATAAAAAAAGCAAAAGAAAAAAAATGAAGAAAGAGTCAAATGAGTTTGAGATATCATAAAGTATACAACTATGGAAACATATCTAACGACAAAACAATGGAAATTAATAATAATCAACATCATCTCCAAAGTTGTGTTTTCTTTCAATTTCAAGCACTATTTCACACACATAAACTATGTGTGAGAATTAATAAACTCTTTTCACACTCTAATCCAAAAACCACAATATACAAGCAAACACTATATATACACATCATGCCCCCACACAACAACCAAAAGAAACCTTCGTTCTTTCAATCTTCACAATCATATATGGCTACTTCTTTTCATCCTCAAATTCTCTCTCTCATTCCATTTCTTCTTTTACTAGTCTTCATTTCATCATCAAATGCAAGAACCATTTCTACTTCATTTCATCATCCAAAAACCTTGAGAAAAACAGGCCATCAACTCATCAAAGACCTTAACTTGCATCCAAATCTTGATGTAAATATTGCTAACTACTATAATCATACTTCTTTTCTTGATCAAGAACTCTTAGTTACGCCATATGGGATCGTTGAAAAACGATTATCTTTATCGGTTCTTGGTGACTCGGGTGCCACTGTCCATGATCTTGCTCAACATGCTGGTTATTATCGTATTCAACATACAGTTGACGCACGGTATGTATTCGTTTTCGTGTTAAGATTCAATGTAACAACATATTTGACGTGAAATATGTAGACTTTATAATTGATACTATAACAGTTTTGATGTGAAAAATGCAGTCTGTATGCTGTTTAATTTTGCATTGATTCGAGAATGATTTAATTGTAGATACTTTCAATATATGGGAATTAGACTAGATTATTCGTGTCAAAATGTAATCATTTTACAGAAAAAAACCTACCCTAAAGAAAATATATTGATAATTAGGAATAAGTTAGGAATATTTGGTGGGAAACTTGACTAAAAGTTACAGTATAAGATGAATAATAAAAGGATTTTGTTGTGACACATGATATTTTGCATATAATTTGATACTCCATTTCTTTTGGAATCTTATATCACTACCAAATCCCATATATATAAATATATTTATTGTCTAGTGAGTTATAATTAAGGGGCGTGCTAATAGTAACTAATATAGTAATATGTGTAGTTCATTATTTTAGCTGCAAATTTCTGGCCCTCTTAATTTCCCATTTATTTGGAGGATATATAAATTACATATCTTTTATTTGTATTTGAACTTTCTGGTGCAGGATGTTCTATTTTTTCTTTGAATCCAGAAAGGCCAAAACTGATCCAGTGGTTATATGGCTAACTGGCGGACCAGGGTGCAGTAGTGAATTGGCTCTTTTCTATGAAAATGGACCCTTTAAGATTACCACCAACTTGTCTCTTGTTTGGAACGACTACGGCTGGGACCAGGTCCGTTTGACTCAATAACAGTTCTTTATAATATATGGAACATACTACTATAGTTGGCAAATGGGCTAGTTGACCGGTTGCGTAAAGTATAAATTTTGTACTGTAGTAGCCAGTTGGCCCGAGACACTCTTTTTTCAAAATTTTGAATTCTTATCTTATTTTCTGAATTAAGTGATTGAAGAGGTTTTATCTAGGGGTGGCAGCTCGGGTCGGGTTAAGGTTGGTGAGCTGAAAGTATCCAATTAACCCAAACAATAGTTGATTTGATAAACGGATTGGCGGGTCGACTTGTCTACCTGAACGCAACATTGATACTTAAATGGGTTGGCAGGTTGAGAATCCCAACCCTAACCGTGTATATTCGTTTTGGGTCATGTTCATAATTGCCACTCCTAGTATTATGTTATAAAAAGACACCATAGTTGACTGATGACCCATTTCCCTCTAAGCAAATTATTTTGAAAATCTAGTTGACCCGTTAGTGATTATAGGAAACTTGAATAGTAAATGGGTTAAAATAGCCGCATCTACTTACAACATTTAACTGTATCAACAATGCTCACGAGCTAGTGTTCACGACACAGGTTTCAAACTTGATATACGTGGATCAACCAACTGGAACTGGTTTCAGTTACAGCTCTAGCGATCAAGACCTCCGTCACGATGAAACTGGTGTCAGCAACGATCTTTACTTCTTTCTGCAGGTTTGTGGACGACTTCCTAATTCTACTGATTTTATTATTTAATGATGTTTGGCTCTTCGCTACCACTTTCGGTTGCTGATGACCTTTTATTGTAGTTGAATAACTTTGAAATCTTTTAAAATTCAGGCATTTTTTAAGGCACATCCGGATTATGTCAACAACGACTTTTATATCACTGGAGAATCATATGCTGGACACTACATTCCTGCTTTTGCTGCACGAGTTAATCAAGGGAATAAGAACAAAGAAGGGATTCCAATAAATTTGAAGGGTTTTGGAATTGGCAACGGGCTTACTGATCCTGCAATCCAGTATAAAGCATACACCGATTATGCTTTGGCTAATAAGTTGATTTCACAATCAGATTACAGCCAAATAAATCAACAAATTCCAGATTGTGAAGAGGCAATCAAAGAATGTGGTAAGCAAAGGAAAATAAATGGTAACATGGTTACCAAAAATTTCCTAATATAGGTAATAAAAATGGGTTTGGGTTGAAATGATGGGTCTAGTTGATCTATCAACACTTTTGTCCATCTTAACAAACTACTATAATCTGTTAATTCATTACTAAAACAATAGTAATCTAAATCTTTGAATAAAATAAATCACGAGGTTTTATGCATTACTGTTTGACACGTTGATTTGACCCATTTGAAATAAAAAAACGATTCAAATCAGATCAGTTATAAGTAAATGGGCTGCAATTTACACCTTCAAATATAAATTTGCAATTGTGTATCCAGGTACAACAGGTACAACCTCATGCGTAATGGCATTGGAAATGTGTCAGCCAATTTTCGAGGATATTCTGGATATCGCAGGAAATATTAACGTAGGATTAAACTATATATTTCTTACCCAAAAACACGTTACTCATTTAACTTTAATTGTTTAAATGTTTTCAATTTGTAGTACTATGATATTAGAAAGCAATGCGAGGGGAGTTTGTGCTATGATTTCTCAAACATGGAAAATTTTTTGGGTGAATCATCGGTGAAAACAGCTTTAGGTGTTCCAAGCGACATAGATTTTGTTTCATGCAGTAGTGCAGTGTACCAGGCGATGCAGGAAGACTGGATGAGAGATCTTGAAGTTGGGATTCCTGCCCTTTTGGAGCAGGGTATTGAGCTGCTTGTATATGCAGGAGAATATGATCTTATATGCAATTGGATAGGTAAGTTCTTGATTTTGAACTTATAAAATTAACAAACCTTTATGCGAGTATAATTTTATTTGGGACAATTACATTACATAAATAGGAATTTTTAGAAAGTCATGTAGCATAATAACAAATAAGCATTTTTTTAAAGAACAAAGTAACTTAATACATTTCTTTAGAAAAATAAGCCTTTTAAACCATTTTTTGTGATGTTTAATTTTTTAATGTGAAAATTGACCATTTTCTTACAAAATAATGACTTTTCTCTTCGCTCTCTCATTTTTTATTTCTTGTGAAATGTTAACCTTTGACAGTTTTTTTATAAATAGCATGTGTTGTCAATTAGGGTGTTATTTTGTTTGAAAAGTATATATTTGTAAGTTATTTTTTCAAATAAGTTTCACTTTGTAATTATGTCATAAGATTTGGGATGAATAAAAACTGTAGTTTGAGACCTTTCATGCAATAACATGTTAAAGAAAGTATGAAACCATTAGCTATGTCTTTTTATCGAAGAAAGTTAATAACTTTGTAGGGAATTCGAGATGGGTTAATGCCATGCCGTGGTCTGGCCAGAACGATTTTGTGGCAGCTTCAAATGTGTCGTTTGTAGTAGATGGGAAAGAAGCTGGACTTATGAAGAACTATGGGCCACTCACATTTCTTAAGGTTCATAACGCTGGACATATGGTTCCTATGGATCAGCCAAATGCTTCGCTACAGATGTTACAGCTTTGGACAACGGGCAAACTTACTACACGCAGCAAGAAATGAACGATTAATCGAGAAAACGGCAGTAACCCAGATAGATTTGTACATGTACATGTTCAAAGTATTTAATTTGCTGTTTTATGCATATTGTCCCAATGAAAGATTTACATGTAAATTTGAGCCTTTATTATTAATTGGGTAGTCTTTAATCCTGGTCACATGGTGAATATATGGAAAATTTTAATTGATACCCAAGAAATTGTTTTGCAACCTAATTGAGCCACTGAAGTTACCCATCTCTGAGAGTTTGTTAATGAGTTCTCGTAATTGGTACTACTTTTGTTTGAATCTACGGGTTTAATCAAGTTGAGCCGAGCTTGAGCTCGACAGTGCTCGAGTTCGGATCGTCTCATTTAGAATAAGCTCGAGCTCAGCTCGATAGCTCGACGAGCTTTCATGATGGATGCTCGAGCTCGATTCGAAAATATGTAGTAATAGCTCGAGCGTTCGAAAAGCTCGAATTCTTAAATAAAAGTTATTTTTTTTAATACTAAAAAATATTTTATATTAATTTAGAAGTAGTCAATAACAACCAAAAGTCCAAAAGTGATATGAAATATTTTTATAATTGCACTAACTCATAAAAACTAATTAAAAACTCTGTAAAGTAATCTAACAATATTAGAATATCATTAAATAAACAAGTAATTATTAAAATTACATATATATATATATATATATATATATATATATATATATATATATATATTTATTAGTTAAGGTTCAAAAAGCTCGATAACAGTTTGAGCCAAGCTCGAGCTTGCCTCGATATATATTTCAAGCTCGACTCGATCGAGTTCAAAGCCTTATTCGAATCCACTTGTTACGTCTGCTGAATCTGGGATTCTACAGCTAATGCTCGTACGGTGGGTCACCTGTCTAAGAGTGCAGAAGTAATGAAGATTGTTAATAACCTGATGAAGGCTCCAGAAATGGCTGTCACAATGCAAGAATTCAACAAAGAAATGACTAAGGTACTTCAGTTCTTGATTGTGTTTCTCTTTTAGTCACAGAATGATTCATGCATGTGGTTTTGTTGAATTAGATTATGAATCTTTTACTTGTAGGCAGATATTTCCATGTGGATTGTTAGAATTAACAATTGTTAAACCTAGGGGTGTTGATGTGTTTTGAAAGTGATTATGTGACATTGAACATCAGAATCCGACAAACAGTGGCGGATCTATGATTTGGGATGACCAGTAGCAAGAGTATCTAAATTTTTGTTAACCTGTAGCATAAAGAAGAAATTCAACAAAAAATGCAATTTTTATATGAAATTTACACTGCATATAACAAAAGGACCCGTAGCGACTGCTACCTGACAAACCAGTTGTGTGAAAATGGGCTGCAGAAGTTAGTGGTTGAAGTTCTAATAATTAGTTGATGAGATGTTTGGGTGTTTGGCAACTTATTTATTAAGAAAAAAAAAGGATTAAATGACCAGAAATGGCTGTCACAAAAAGGAGAGGCTTTTGTGAAATGGGAGGAAAAATTCGTTAAGTTAGAGTAAAACTATAAATGGGTAAATGGGTGATATTAATTTAGCAATGGGTAATCAAAGAGCACAACTCACTCTTAATTAAACTCAAAACATAGCAAAAAAAAACTGGCTGCTGTGCAAAAGACGCACAACAAGAAAGAAACCAAAAAACGTTTTACCGCTACATTTTCACTCTATATTAGGGGTGATCATATGCATCGAAATACCGAAATCGAACTTGAACCGTACCGGTACCGTACCGAACCGGTACCAACCGAAGCTATGCGGTCCGGGAATCGGTTCTCATTATAGGTGATTTTGGGATTCGGTATTTAGCAGTACGGGACCGGTAATTTACCGGGTTTGGTACCGTACCCGAAAGTCCAAATGCTTTATCTTGAGTCATGCCTAATACTAAAGAATGAAAGATATATTCGTCAATTTTATTTTTATTTTTACTGGAAAAACAACATGACCGCATATCATTCTTAAACCCTACCCTTCAGCATCATTAACAACCATCACAAACTACAATCTAATACATTCATCGTCATTATTATAAACAAACATCATCATCGATCATCATCAAGAAAATGGAAGTAAGATTAAATTATTTTTCTTTTCTTTTTTGCTTTGATTCTTTTAATGATTTAATTATAACTTAATTTTTGTATTGTTAATGCATATGTTTTGTACTTTGTATGTTGTTAATATATGTCTATACAGTAAAAACAAATTAATAACTCAAGATCTAGTTGATTTAATTTTAAACGGTGGTCTTGAGATCATGGTCAGGTCGGTTGATAGAAAAATTCTAGATGATGATAATTTAATGTGAGTGGCCTGGTAACATATATTAACTATAAGAGTATTTGGTGCATGGTAAATCAAATAGGTTGATAGCCACTCACATATGTCACCCTGCATGATAAATGAATTTTTGATTATGTATATGATCCAGTGTATGTATTCAAATTCATGAACGAGTCAATTTATATCTGATGGTTACATTGTTATCTATTATTGTTATTAAAAAAAATCTAATGGTTATGTTATGTTTGTGTTTAGGGAGATACGGTTGTCGATGAAATACCTTATGAGATTATTGATTCGGATTCGGGTAATGAGACAAATGACGAATTGAACAATGGAGGTAAAAATGTTAAAAGAAAACACACAAGCAAAAGAAAAGGACACGGTAAAGTTCAAAAAGTGCAAGTAGAAGACAATGAAGAAGGTAATGGGAAGGAGAGGGCAGAGTATTGGAAAAATTATGAACGGGTGTTACGAAGGCGGTTTAAAGGAAAATAACTATCATATTGATTGTGTTACGAAGGCGATTAGGCACATTAGACACTCATCACAGAGAATAACCAAATTTAAAAAGTGTATGCAAAATTCGGGTAATGAATCAAAGAGGTTTTTGTGTGGTGATTGTCCTACTAGGTGGAATTCTACTCATGACATGTTGAAGATTGTCGTCGAGTTAAGAGAAGTATTTTTTGCTTATGAACTAGTGGATAGTAGTTATTTTCATGATCTTGAAAGAATGCCCGAACACTCTGATTTCGGTGTGTGCAAAGAGGTGGTGGATTTTCTAGAGAAATTCAAGAGTAAAACGGAAATTGTTTCATCCACATCGAAGCCCTTAGCTCACATGTTTTTCAGTGAGATTCTAGACGTAGACAAACATCTACGAGTGTGGGAGGTTAAACCTAATTTTTGTCATATGGGTGCAGCAATGCGAGATAAATATGATAAGTATTGGGGGAAGTTTGATGAGCTAAATGACTTTATGTATTTTGCCCTTTTGTTGAATCCTACTATGAAATCACCTTTTCTTGCACATGCATTTAGAAAGATGATTACATATACCATAACAAAGGAAAGTCCCGTGTCAAAACAATCTCTCGAAAGTAAGGTGTTGAAAATGGTGAAGGACATTGAGAAGAGGATGGAAGAGTTGTTCAAAATATATCAGGCTCGGTTTGACAATGTTGATTATAATTCGGGATCTCAAGAAGCTTGTAATGAAGATGCAATTGATGTTGGTAATGACTTTTTAGGGGAGTTTTTAAATGGGGAAGGAAGTAGCTCAGATTTATTTGAAACCGAGTTAAAGATATACCTCAAAGAGCCTAAAATCAACTTAAGTACCGGGTTTGACATACTTAAATGGTAGAATTTAAATGCTATGAGGTTCCCAATAGTATCTCACATGGCTAAAGGTAAGTTATAGTAATCTTTGTAACCTTTTTTTATCATGTAAAACAGTATTATTTTTATGAAGTTTTATTTTTGTTAGATATATTGGCAATACAAATTTCCACCGTGGCATATGAGTCGGCGTTTAGCACGGGTGGTCGTGTTCTAGACCCATATAGAACAAGCTTGTCACCGTAAATTGTTGAGGCTTTGATTTGCACACAAGACTAGGTGAGAAAGTCAAGGAAGCCAATTGTGGATGACATTGATGATATACTAAACGATGATGATATTGCTATAGGTAATAAGAATTATTAAATTACTTTGTATTTTACATAATTATGTTTATATAATGAGTGTTACATCACGCTGTTTCTTATTTCTATTGTAGCAATTGAAGGCGATCAACAAAGAAAATGAAAAAAGGAAAGGGGAACTGTAACACCTCCGAATTTAATGTTTTGTGGAAGCATAATTTGGGTGTTACTAATCAATAATCAAAGCACACAGATATATAGCAAACGACTCTATATGCGTAGTTTTACCAAAATATATTAATATTAAAAGGTTTACAACAGTTTGAACTCGTACATAGCTCCTGTTCGTAATATGAGTGATTTAAATACATAATTAGTTATACAAAATCTAATAATGCAATGAAATCTCTGAAGTTTGCATGAAGACTCGAGCTAATATGCATTCTTGATGGGCAGTCCAGATCTACTGCCGAGTACCTGTGATACATGCTAAAATGGGTCAGCTAACGCTGGTGAGCTCACAGGTTTTGATATCAAATAATAGTGTGTGAACCGCAAGATTTAAATGTTGATTTGCATCCAGCAAATGATACCGATAGTGTATACAACCATGAACGCATAGTCTGAGCTTAACTCGAGGGTCGAGTCCCATATAGAGAATTCCGAGCGAGGTGCCTCCACGAGTGCCTAATTCTACACTCGTTTTCCCAAATATTAGTACGTCCGTTGCAGAGGTTAGCGCGACTAACCCGGACGAGGTGGGTCAATCCTATATGGTACCATATACTAATATTCACGCTACTTTCGTATTACCAGACTATACTGACGGGGGACTTTGATTTGATTAGTTGAAAACAACTTATGTAGTATATTGAAATATGTACTCACGTTCACGTGTTAAAAACATAGCAATGTATCATACCCCTAGTAAAACAGTAAAAAGAGGGGCCATGAGATTCACCTGAGCCTGAAGAGTTTATCTTAATAAACTGAAATCGATTAGCCAAGAATTGAAGTCCAAAGACTTGTAACCTGAGGGTGTCCACGACACGCGATGGTTATAAACATGAGAAGGTATCTAATAAGACTACCTTGTAGTTGTTTGTCCAACTAGAATGTCCAAATGATTACAATTTGGTTGATTGTCTAAGTGTTTGAAAATGTGTACGGCCCGTTGGTGATTTATTTGCAATAATAATCTCACATTATTATTTTGATTTTTAGAAAGGTGTTATACTTAAAAAGTGTTTGTAAACTTTAAGTGACGGGGGTCCGGGGGCAGCGCCCCTGGTTAGCGGGGTCCCAGGGGTGGCAACCCCTGGCGGGGTCCAAGGGGCTGGCCCCTGGTTTGAAGTTGAATTTGGTGAAAAACGCATTGCTTTGGTGAAAAACGCATCTCAGATTTGAATTTAGGCAAAATCAAGTGATAAAATTTCAGGTTTTGCACTTAGTAAAATCTGAGTTTTCTAGGTTCTGTTGTGTCGCAGATCATGTCTGCGACATAAGGGCTTGTGTCACTAAGTGTGAGATCCGCCATTTATGCGAGGTAAGGCGTTGTGTCGCTATATGCGACGGGAATGAGTTTTGCGACATAGTGTTTTGTGTCGCTATATGCGACGTTCGTAATTTGTGCAACATAGTGGCTTATGTCGCTATATGCGACATAAGGCCTGGTTTGGCGACATAAAGGTTTATGTCGCAGGTGGCCAGGAGCCTCTGCGACATAACGCGCTGTTGGCCGGAAAATGAGCCGAAAAAGTGTTTTCCGGCCTCCGTTTGACTTGAAACTTTTACCCAACCCTTATATGGACATTTTAAGCCTAGACAAACAATTATAAGTTGAAAACAATAGAAAACGAGAGGTGTCGGGATTTGTCAGAAACTTACGAAGTTAACGCCGTGACAATCCGGAAAGATGGGGTTGTAGATCGTGACGCGGTGGTTCTTTTCTTCCAAATGGGTTTGACGATTCAACGGTGTTTGAGGGTGTTATTTGGTGATTTAAGATGATGGTGGTGGATGGTGATTTAGAGAGAAAAGAGGGAAAGAGAAAGGAAGATAGGTGATGAAATGAGAAGGAGGGAAGAAAGTGGAGGGGAAGAAAAGGGGGGAGGGGGCCGGTCCACTTGGGTCCCACCCAAGTGTGGTTGGCTCCAAATTTTAATTCCTGTATTTGCGCTCCGTGCGGCGTTCGTTTTTCGATCGTTTAAACGTTAAATAATTATTTTATACGTTTAAATATATGTTCTAAAATACGAATATTTATTCAGTATTTTTGTTGAAGTATTTTACCAAATACGTAATAACTTAAATGGTTTCGTTTGTTCGTGTGTTAAATGTTTAAGTCGCGTAGACGTTTATCATACGATACGAAATGTAATTGAAATATTATCAAAATAATATTTTGGGTATGATATCGTTATTAAATAATTTTATGTTATTTAATAAAATTGATCACCAATGTCCGTATTTACTTGAACCGAATTACATTCGATTTGAAACTTGTACGATTTAATCAAATCGCATATTCGTATATATTCAACAATATATATATATTTCGATACATTAATTAGCCTAAAACCAACTAATTACAAGTATTAACAACTGATTTGGTACTATTCACTAGTCCTAATTTGGCGGGTGTTACAGGAACAAAGCGCACATGATTAAGAGTTTTTGGAAGGGGGTCATTAGTTTTTGAACTTTCGTATTGCTTTTGGTTTAGAACTTCCGTATCACTGATGGTTGTTACTTAAAGTTTTAGAACTTTCATCACTTTAATTTTGGTTAATATTTATTCCGTTAGAACATTTTATAAGGTTGTGAGTTGTTAGTTCCATATTATATTGATCAAGGTTTTGTAGTGGTGTGTGTGGGACTAAATATTATTACTAAACAGTGGGTCTTGGTTGGATATATATATAATATGGATACTAGCTTGTTGTTGGTTTGTTTGAGTCATGGTAGTTGATGTAATTCAGGCGTAACTTTGTTGTTGTATACATATTCGGTACCAACTAGGTATGTGACCACTTACCGAACCGATACCGGAACCGCACCGGTACCAAATGACTTCAAGCGGTTCGGTATTCGGTACTCACTTTGAGGCAAAAAAAAATTCGGTACCAAACGGTTCGGTACGGTTCGGTACCAGTTCCGTCCCACACTCACCCCTACTCTATATCCCAATTAAACAGTACATGGCTTTAAATAAGAAAACTCCTAAAAACAAGCTACCACTCATTAGAACGTGACCACTTCTTGAAATGCTAAAAACTAGGAAACAAACAAGACTAAATCAACTAATACCCACGTGCACATTGGCTAGCAAATGACCCGCGACCCATGACCCGACTTGACCCATCAAGATTACCCAACATTCACCCCGTAATCTTGATGATCTTGACCCGAGCCTCTTCCACGGTTCTCTTTCACCACCTCGATGTTTAAGACTTATCCCGGACACCCGACCTCCACCTTGGTCACGTCCAAAATCTTCACATAACCCAAATCAAATTCACACACTTGTAACATCTTCCGTGACTTTTATCCCGGACACGTTCTTCACCATCCCAACTTCTACCGAACAAACCGACCACCTCCCGGTCACGTCCAAAGTCTCCGATGCGAACCGCCAAAAAACACAATGTTAACAACTCGTGTGATTTCTGTCATCCCCAACCTATCAATCAAACTTGTTTCGAGAGCACTTTTCCACCGATCAGAAACAAGGTCACACCACCTTTACCGTCTTCCATTACCCGCAAAAACGAACCGAACAAAGCCACTTGCTTTGATGTTTCTTGTTGTCCGTTTATCCCACACCACCGGTAAGACTCCTTTTGAAACTTCAACTTTTTTTCCGATCATACCCGTTCCAAGATCACTCTTCTACCGACCAAGAAAATAATCTTCCAAAGTTCCGAGATCTACCATCTTCTTGCATTTGCACAACGAACCAAACCCAAAGCCTCCTGCTTTGATGGAGTTTTTCCGTTCGTTTCCCGCACTACGTCGATTAGTGTATTCTACCTGAACGGTCTTGATCAAAGATTGCAACCGTACACTTCGAGCACTCGAACCTTGGTGCTCTGATACCAAGCATAAATAACCAGTGTTTCTATGGTTTGCTAGGTTTTTCTCAACGGGAACATGTATCTCTGCTCATATATTCTAAAAATGATTGGTTTATGTTAATCCAGGCGGGTGTTATCGAAGAGATTGTGAATGAAGCTGTTGATTCTGCACTAGATTCAGATGACATAGAAGATGAGATCGACGAAGAAGTCGATAAGGTCTTAACCGCAATAGCTGGTGAGACTGCTGCACAGCTTCCAGAAGTTGTCAGGAAAGAGCGATTAAAGCAACCTGCTCAATCAACTGAAGATGCAGAGGTATATTCCAACACTTTCCTCTTCATATCACTGTCGCAACTATAAATTTTGTATGCGATATCAAGTATATGTGGTGATTCTGACCCATTTACTTGTGAACGGGCTGATTTTGGTTATGTACCTTTGTCCATCTCTTAAGGGTCAAATGGACAAAACCAAAAATCAACTTAAAGTGAACTCTTTAAATGGACAAGACCAAAAAAGTCTACTTTAAACTGGTCAAATGGATCAAACAATTCGAAAATCGCGTAGTATGCATTTTTATTGCATAGAACTTTATTTCATTCAAAAAATTACTGTATAACTTTCTTGAAGTTATTCGATTATTGTAATTATATTCGAGCCTTTGATACACTGATAATTTATATAATAATCAACTTGTGGACAAAAAAGAATTTCTGGTACATTCAATCTGATCCACACAAAGAACCTATCGTTTTTGGTACCCAAATATAACTGACACTATGATATGTAGGATGAGGGCGTTGATGATGAGGAAGAGTTGGAAGAATTAAGGGCTCGACTTGCAAAAGTTAGGTCATGATAGGGTTTCCATCATGTGTATTACCTTGTGACCTGTGTGTTCGTATATACTATAAATTAAAGATAAGATGGCTGTTCCCATACCACGTTATTATTTTTTTAAAGTATCTGTAGCATATGAAACCATATCCACGTAATTAGGAAAATCTTGCTTGCTATTGTGTAATATCTTATTATGTTGATCTATTATTCTCTGTGTTTTAACTTATAAGTTATGAATTGGGTCCCTGCGAAAGCAAATAACTTCTACATAAATTTTGCAAAGCTAGTTGGGTTTCGTCATACTGTATTAAATTTTGCAGTTATGTACTAAAAGCTAAGCCTAATATAAATGAAGTTTGAACTAAGAAAGAAGAAGTAAAGTTGTAAAACTGTTAATAGGGTAGTTGAGTTTGATGATGATACATTGATACCAATTTTTTTATCCCTTGATTTTACGATCACACGTCATCAGTATGACGTGAGTCTTTGATAAGATTGTCAAACTGACTCTAAAGTCAGAATCAAACCGATATATTGAGATTAACTGTCCAACATGGTCAGTTCTGGCTTCGAAAACTTCAATACCACATTAGATAAATTAGATAAATGAAGGATAAATGATAAAAATCGACTACGTACTGTCACAAATTAATACAAGTATGCAACCTACCAAATTTATTGTTCATGTGTGCAACAAACCGGATGATTTCGTGGCAAAGTGCATTTTTACCCTTTTAAATTTACAAAAGCTGATTAAGCTTACACATCATCTGCCACATAGGTTTTTTTGCCACGTGAAATGTATAGGTGGAATGCCACGTAGTAATCTGATTTTTTTTTCTTTTTTAAATTTAAAAAAGGCAACATCATCTTGTCATCTCCAAGCTATCCATTCCATCGTTAAAATCATCTATACTTCAACAACAAAAGACTATTAACATCAAAGAGGTGAGTTCTTTTAAGAATGCTAAAAAAGTAGAGAATGGGAGAAGCAATAGGATTCTTCCATTTCTCTACATAACCCACTTCTTTTTTCTACCCCCTTGGTTAATTATCTCATAAACCGTAAGTTCGTAAATTATAAAAATTACATATTCGGAACCAGCGCGTTTTTCTCTTCGATTAGAGATGTCATAAGATATACTTTCGACGAATTTTTTTTCTTCATTTTTTTTACCGGATTTCACAATATAATCACATGTGATTTATGATAAAAAATTAAAATTTGTTCACAATTATTTATTCATGGTATTTGCTACTTAAATGGTGATTATAACTTAATATTCACCCACATTAATAGTTATAAATAAAAAATTAAAAATTGCAATAGTTTTCATTAAAAATCACATGTGATTGTTATTTGTACACTTAATCACAAGTGATTTGTTATATAATCACATATGATTTTGCATATAATCACATATGATTTTCATTTAAAAAATGATATTTGATGAGAACTTTACCGATATATGATAATTCATGTATGATTTCAACTTGATTTTTACTTGATTGTATAATTCTTAGTCAATGATTTAAAAATTTTATTACTCTTTAAACACATGTGATTAATAGTTTGATATTCAATTGCATGTGATTACACCTTAGTTTTCATGTCTTAATCTCTTTACATTATCAATGATTTGAATTTAAAGTTTAATCAGAAATATAAACGGGTGTGATTATTTTTTAGTGTTAAATCACATGTGATTTCATATTAAAAGTTTTTAAAACCCAAAAAAATGGGGGGAAAAACTTCGTCGAAAGTATATGTTGTTAGATCTATAATCGAAGAGAAAAAGACGTTGATTACGAATATATAATTTTTATAATTTGTAGACATACAGTTTGTGAGATATTTAGCTTTAAAAAAAAGTGAAAATGAGTATTTGAAATGCAGAAATCCTATTGATTTCTTCATTCTCTTTTTTTTACCATTCTTTTTTGAATTTTTCTCTAACATCAAATTCATCAGTATTATTTAACAATTTTTCACATAAAGTACAAATAACAAATTCCGATCACCAGTTAAATCATCAGGCACCACGTCTTCTCCAAGATCTGAATGCGATTACACGATGGTGTTCGATCCCAGGTGCGAGTGGTCGTTTGGGTGCTCTCGTACCACAAATCACGGAGTTGCAGGTTTATCCGTCGTTTTTTATGTCGCCGGATATAATTCCGAATCCGTTGGTGACAGTGGTCCAACAAGCTTTCTTTAGGTGAACGCAGATCTCGACGATAGTTTCGAAAAACAACGATGGGGCATTGGTTGTTAATAATATTGACGGTGATGGTATCAGAACCGACGGGAATCACGATATTCAATTCGGGCTCAGTAAACCAGTGGCGGTGGTGAATTAAGACATTGATGCTGGCCGTTCAATAATCGAGGTGGTGGTGGCAATTTTATAAACCCTCGTGAGACTTATCTTGAGAATCTTCGGAAAGTAAACAAGCAGCAAATTAAAATGCTTACAAATTTAAAACTAACAACAATGGCGTCAAAGCCAGTAATATTTTCCCATAAAGCTCCAATCTTTCGCCATTTTAAGGCCTCCCAAATCAACCCCACTTTCATTAAAGTTAATGCCATCAAAATCAAGAATCAATATTCCTGCTTTAGAAGTTTTTCATCATGTATGTTTCAGGGTAAGAATTTGTTCAGTGAGTTGGGTTTTTCTGGAATGAATTGAACTTTAAAAATGGATTTCAGGTCGGGTCTACTTCAAGTGGTGATGGAAATGGTGGTTCAATATGTGATTTGTGAGTATAAAGATGAGACATGAGTTTTACGGTTACGAGGTGGTGCTGGAGTTAGATCCGTGACTTTTCTAGTTTATATATAGTTTTACTTTTTATTTTTTTTATATAAAATATACAAACAAAAAGAAAAAGGAAATTAAAAATAAAGCCCATTTTTTATATTTCGTTTTTTCATTCCTCCAAAAAAATTATCGTTTTGCCCTACCCGGGCGCAAGTCACAAGGATCGGCTCGCAAGTCCCAACCTTGGGCCTTGCGTCCTGTTGCCTTGTGTATTTCATACTCGTTGATCGCTCCATTTCTCGGATATACGCATCGGTCGCAAGTAGCAAGAGCCGGGTCGCAAGTCCCAACATGCGACTTGCGCTCGGGTAGGGCAAAACCACAATTTTTTTAGAGGAATGACAAAACAAAATATACAAGTGTAAAAAGGGACTTTTTTTTTAATTTCTCGAGCCACCTAAGCAATTTTATTTAATGAGAAATGCCACGTAATCGATTTTACCGACTGTTCAGGTAACCGGTTACCATCTTACCCACATTAATACAAATTTTTCTAGTTTGATGCATACTTAGACAATAAATTGGTATGTTGCATATTTGGAATAATTTGTGACAGTACCTTACCGATTTTTGTCATTTATCCATAAATGAACTGCATGTAAGGACTAGTAAATTATATTCACACATAATTTCAATATTATTAGTATAAAATACATATGTTATTATAAAATCTAAAACAAATGAATGTATCTTATAATCTTATCTCAGAAATAAGATGATAATCTGACCAAGGAAGTCACCATTGCGTCGTAACACCTGAGCCCCAACGATCTTTTTCCTTACTCTTTGTAAGTCGGTTTTCACATGTATTCGATACTTATGAGACAAATGAGTCTTTTTGTCTTACGTATATAAGTTTACTCAATATTGTGGACTCCAAATCAAACAAAAAACACCACCCATAATAAACCTGGTATGCTGTATGCAAGTTTTTTTTTTAAGGTTTACGTTGTGGATCTTTGAGCATCATCGTCGACAACAACGACAACTTCTACGGAGTATTTTGTATGCATGTATGATACTGTTATCCATTTATAGATTTTGATGAATATTAGTAAAGTGATTCTTGGTTTGTCATGATGCCACTGGTGATCAAGGCCCGCAGCCCAAAAGACTGGGCTCATAGTTATTGACGTTCTTCATAAACTTAACTTAATCCGGCTCATAGTTTTCGGGATTAATTTTTTTTAGATAAATCACACAGCTATTTTAACCAACAATATCCAAAGAAATCACACAATTATTTATAAGTCAATATTAAACATGCAAACGACCCGCAGTGTAACGTCCCTATAGTCAAAATCTTTTAGGTTTAACTAAAAAATCATGATGGAAGGATACTACTGACTCGCCACTTTAGTCTTAAAAGGCACTCAAATTTCTTATCTTATACCAATGTTGGATGGGTTAGTCGACTTAGTTCCACTATATATGAAAAATATTATAAGAATGATCACTTCTCTTAACACTTTTAAATATCTTTACACAATCATACTACTCTCAATAGTAAATAACAATAACGGAGCAGCCCTCGACAATACAAAATCATCATATATTCACCGCACATGAATTAGGGAGACTCACAATTCGACTCATCGACCTCTCTGATCTCCCGGCCTTCTTGCCATATACCTAACACAAAACTCCTATATATATATATATAAAGGCAATGCTCCCTACTTATCTATCAAGTTACTTATCACCCAAAATAATATGTTTTACAAATCTCACCAATATTGAAATTGAATCATAAATAGAGACAAAAGTATCTATCTATTTAAATAACAAAATATGTGGTTACAGATATACAGCAGCGTGCTAAAAAATCCACGATACATGCATCCCTGGTTGTCACTAGAAACCAACCATCCGTTTCATCTGATTGGTCTGAATTAGTGGAATGTGGTCACTTTCAAGCGTATATGCAAGTCTTTTTCAAGGTTTACGTAGCATCATCGATAACAACCCCTAACTTAATTTTTTTTATATATATATATTATATTGTTAAAACAATCATTTATTTTATTATTGATAAAGTGTTGGTAAATTGATCCCTATGTACATGTTGGAATTTGGTTTAGTTATTATTGACCCTCATCATAAACATAGTCTTCCGTTAATAATTATTCATGATTTATACATCGAAGAGACCAAACATACAACTAGCTAGTACGTTAGCATCAGATATATTTGTCTACTCCATGAATTAATACGTACAATAACATGCAATATAACATTGATGTTGTACAACAATGTATCTGGTATAATTAGACACAAATAAGGTCATGCACAGGATGACAAGAAATTAGCTTTTATTTCGAAAACTATGCCGAATAAAGTTTTTAACTATACAAATTAATTATTCATATAAAATATTAAAATATTTTTTATCAACGATATTCTAGGATATGTCCCTTATATATGCTGTATCGAAAACTATAACAATTGGATCCAATTCTTTTTATTGTTGTCTTTTTATTTTGTCCAAGGTATTAAATCCTTAATTATAGAGCACAACAACAAGCTTTGATCAGTTCAATAGACACAAACGATATATCCAAAACATTTGATTGTACCATAAAACCAACAATATACATACGTACATACACTAATCGACTAAATTATTGTTTTTAGGAATAAGATGGGTAACAAGTTATGTTGGTTAAGACAGGAATCATTTTTCTTATATCTTATAAATCTAATCTAATCTAATCTAAATCTAAATATTAATGAAAGAAAACATCTTCTAAAAGATTTCCATGCAAAATTGAACCCTATTAACCAATCATACTCCTTAATTTTATCAAAAATCCAAGTGACCAATAAAATCAATTAATTTTCCTAAGAAATCTAATCACTTTATTCTCCTAAAAAATCTAATTTAGAAAAAAATACCATGTAAAAAACAATTCCATAAACGTTATCTTTATAATTTATTATACATATTAACAATCAACAATAACAAATTATATCTTATATTCTTATCAACAACATAAATATTAATTATCTAATAATCTAATAATTTGTGGCTACACAAAGTCGAAACATGCAAGTGGGTATGCATTCATGAGTTATTTAATATATTAAATTTTAGTTGATTAATTATTATTATTATAATTATGATAATTAGAACTCTATAAAATCAAACAAAAAAAATATATGTTTAATACTATACAATTACAATAAACGAAGTACGTATTCATTTTACAATAATCATGTACATATATGGGCCTAAAATTCTTCATAATTAATAATCAAAAGATAGTGATCAAATTAAATCATATGCATACATGGGTTTAATACTCTAAATTAATATTAATTAAAAGAAAGTATGTGTAAGTTCATTTTATATTAACCGTGTCACGAGTTTAAAACTATAAATATTAATTACAATGGACGGGTGAAATATTCATTCAACAGATTTGTGTGCATACACGGGTTTAAAGTATAAACACCATGTTAATAAGGGTTAATATACAAATAGGTCACTGTACTTTATAAAAATGTTCATTAGGGTCTCTAAACTTTAAAAATGTTCAATTGGGTTACTGTACTTGTAACACATATTTAATAGGTTACCAAACTTTCGACATAGTTCAATTATGTTACTGTACTTATAAAAATGTACTTAACAATATACAATTGAGTCACTAAACTTTTTTAACCAAAATGAAGCAAAATAGGCGGGATGACACTTTTTACAAGTACAGTAACTCAATTAAACATTTTTAAAGTTTAGTAATCCAGATGAACATTTTCGCAAAGTACAATAACCTATTTGTATATTAACCTTATTAATAAAAGAGTTTTTTTTGTTTAGTTTCATTTTACTAGACACGAGTTTAAAACTCTATATTAATTTTACATTAACTGTGTCACATGTATACATGGGTTTAAAGCTATATATATATTAATAATAATGAACGGATGAAGTATTCATTTAGCAGTTTTCGTGTGCATACACGGGTTTTAAGTTTAAACACAATATATATATATATATATATATATATATATATATATATATATATATATAAAACCATATTAATAAAAGAAAATCGATGCTTAGTTTCAATTTATGCTAACCATGTATAAACACATGTTTAAGACTCTATATTGATGAAAGAAAAACTATACTTAGTACAATCAAAAATTGATATATGTATTAATTTTTACATTAACTCGTGTACACACGGGTCTTATCTATTATACAAATGCATCTGTCCAGAGAGAACTCTTTTAGAATAATCTAAATTAAAAAGATTATGATGATAATATCATCTGAATATGCAAGAAATTAAATACGGGATTCACATGTTAAAAGTCGAATGAGTTAGGTTGATATACATACTAATAAAAAATATAATCAACTTCTTATGTATAAGCTTTGTAATTCATTGCTATAAACCACATCTACAGTTAGATTTACAATATATGCACATTAATTAGTCCATTCTATAATGACTTACTATCAAAGTTTTTCTACGATCAAACATACCATATATACAATCTAATTTTTCTTTCAATCCAATGTACTTGACATTTCATTATCCTTATAAACATAAATACTTAATCATAGTCATATGTTATTTTTGTTATTTGCTAATGAATTACCCGTGAGTGTGAGTTGATATTATAGTTTGCCTGTATGTATCGTTCGAGATTCGGTATACAATTGGTGATAATTGAAATATATGTGAAATATATGGATTATAATTTAAAATGTGAATTATATAATTATATATGAAAATATTGAGTCTTAATTTTTTAAGAGTTTTCTATAAATAAAACACTAAGATGTTTTACAAGTAGTTATAGATAAAAGTACATCTAATCAACATGTTTGCATCAAAGTACGTCCCGTATTTTACACGGGTTTAAAATCTAATATTAATACATATAATAGATATACATCTTTTAAATACAGAGATAATATTGCCTGTTATGAGCATGAAAAATCAGTTCTTAACTCTATCAACCTTCCGATTGGGGCTTTTGTTGGAACATATATAACAACATATTTGTGAAAATACAAAAAACATTGCATGTGGAATGATTTTTAGAGTTTTTGACCAAAAAAGAATGATAATTGTTGTATCTTCATATCACCGTTTATAAAAATTAGTCACACATAACTTTAATAGTACGTTTTCAGTGGTGATAAAATAGGTTGGGCGGAATTATTAACATTCTTTTCTTAATGAATTAATAAATATAAATAATTTATTAAAGAAGATAATAACATTCATACAATCATACTAAAAATTAATGAATTTAATTAGAAATTAAATTTTGCATGTTCTAATGTTCTTCGACCCAAATTTCTTTGGATTCAAATTAATAATTTAAATTAATAGCACTAGCATCTTTGCTACAAATCCTACAATAACAATTTAAAGCCAACAAACAATTTAATGACAAGATTTGACTCCCTTAACCTATCATAATTGTTTTTGGAATAGATCTACTCAAAAGTGAAAAAGCAAACAAAAAACCTAAATGTCAGATGTATACAATACATATATTGTTACACATGTATATTTTTCATTGTTATTATCATTATCATCTTATGATTAATAACTCCATTTATTCAACTTTTAAATAGATGTTATGAATTAAAAAAAGCAAAAAGATGAAGAAAGAGTCAAATGAGTTTAAGATATGATAAAGAATACAACTATGGAAATATATATAATTACAAAACAATGGAAATTAATAATCAACGTCATCTCCAAAGCTGTGTTTTCTTTCACTTTCAAGCACTATTTCGCAGAATAAACTCTTTTCACACACTAATCCAAAAACCACAACATACAAGCAAACACTATATATATACACATACACATACATATATATATACATCATGCCCCCACACACTAACCAAAAGAAACCTTCTTATTTTCTATCTTCACAATCATATATGGCTACTTCTTTTCATCCTCAAATTCTCTATCTCATTCCTTTTCTTCTTTTACTAGTCTTCATTTCATCATCAAATGCAAGAACCATTCCTACTCCATTTCATCATCCAAAATCTTTGAGAAAAACAGGCCATCAACTCATTAAAGACCTTAACTTGCACCCGAATCTTGATGTAAATATTGCTAGCTACTATAATCATTCTTCATATCTTGATCAAGAACTTCTAGTTACGCCATATGGGATCGTTGAAAAGCGATTATCTTTATCGGTTCTTGGTGACTCGGGTGCCACTGTCCATGATCTTGCTCAACATGCGGGTTATTATCGCATTGAACATACAGTTGATGCTCGGTATGTATTCATTTCTCGTGTTAAGTTTCAATGTAACAACATATTTGACGTGAAATATGTAGGGTTTATTAATATTAGAACAGTATTGATGTGAAAATGCAGTTTCTGTATGCGCAGTTTAACTTTACATTAATTCAAGAAAGATTTGATGGTAGATACTTTTTTCATATATATGGGTATTAATTAGATCAGATAGGTAGATCGAAATGTAAACTTTTTACAGGAAAAAACCTACCCTAAAGACAATATCTTGATGATTAGGAATAAGTTAGGAATATTTGGTGGGAAACTTGACTAAAAGTGTATAAAATGAATAATATAAGAATTTTGTTGTAACACACATGATATTTTGCATTTAATTTGATACTCCAACTCTTAAGGAATCTTATATCACTACCATATCCCATAAAAATATACTTATTGTTTAGTGAGTTATAATGTGTGATAATAGATAACTAATATGTGTAGTTCATTAATTTAATTTCTGGCCCCCTTAGAAAAGCTTGCTGAATTTCCCATATATTTCTGGTGCAGGATGTTCTATTTTTTCTTTGAATCAAGAAAGGCCAAAACTGATCCGGTGGTTATATGGCTCACGGGAGGACCAGGGTGCAGCAGTGAATTGGCTCTCTTCTATGAAAATGGACCCTTTAAGATTACCAAAAACTTGTCTCTTGTCTGGAATGACTACGGCTGGGACCAGGTTCGTTTGACTCAATACAAATGCTTTACATATCAAACATGCTACAAGATGTGGCATATGGGCATGTTGGGCTGGTTGGGTAATACAATATGTAAATTTTGAATTCTTTTTATTTACAATTAGCAAGCGCAAAATATGATTTTAAAAGTTATATATTTTTAACAGATAATTTAATTTGTGAATAAAGTGACTTAAGAGATTTTATCTAGGGTGGCAATTCGGGTCGGGTTGGCGGGAATATTACCCAAGCCAAACTCAACCTGATTTGATAAATGGGTTGGGGGTCAAAAGAACCCAACCCAGATATGACCCGCAAACCCGTTTGGTACGGGTCAAAAGCGTTGACAGTTCGATATATGTTAAATACAGAAAAGCCTTATAAAATCATGTCGAGGAGGTGGCAGGTCGACCAAATTACCTGAAGCCAACCTGATAAATTAAACGGGGTGGCTGGTTGAGAATCCCAACTCTAGCCTGTTTAGTTTTGTATTAGGTTTTGGGTCATGTGCAGAATTGCCACTCCTAGTATTATGTTATAAAAATTGAAAATGCGCTATAGGTGGCTGATGACCCGTTTCCCAGTAAGCGAATTATTTTAAACAACTCATTTGACCCGTTAGAGATTATAAGAACTTGAATAGTAAATGGGATCAAATTGCCGGATCTACATACAACATTTGAGTGCATCAACAATTCTCACGAGTTAGTCTTCACGACACAGGTTTCAAACTTGATATACGTGGATCAACCAACTGGAACTGGTTTCAGTTACAGTTCTAGCGATCAAGATCTTCGTCACGATGAAACTGGTGTCAGCAATGATCTTTACTTCTTCTTGCAGGTTTGTGGTTGACCTCCCAATTTCACTAATTATTTAATTTAATGATGTTTGGCTCTTCGCAACCACTTTCAGTTGTTGCTGATGACTTTTCTAGTAGTGGATTAATCTTAAAATCTCTTAAAATTTTAGGCATTCTTTAAGGCGCATCCGGATTATGTCAACAATGACTTTTATATCACTGGAGAATCATATGCCGGACACTACATTCCTGCTTTTGCTGCTCGAGTTAATCAAGGGAATAAGAACAAAGAAGGGATTCCGATAAATTTGAAGGGTTTTGGAATTGGAAACGGGCTTACTGATCCTGCAATCCAGTATAAAGCATACACTGATTATGCTTTGGCTAATAAGTTGATTTCACAATCAGATTACAGCCAAATAAATCAACAAATTCCGGATTGTGAAGAGGCAATCAAAGAATGTGGTAAGCATATTATAAAGGGAAAAATTCAGAAACGGTAACATAATTACAAAGAATGTCAAATGGGTCAGCTGTAGTATGGGTCTAGTTGATCTATCAACTCAATTTTCTATCTTTAACAGACTTTTATAATCTATTACATAATTACTCAACTTGACACACATTAATTTGACCCGTTTGACATAAAGACAACTGAAAATAAATAATTTTGCTTTAAGTAAATGGGTAACAACTGACACCTCCATATTTAAATATACAATTGCGTATTCAGGTACAACAGGGACAACCTCATGTATAATGGCATTGGAAATGTGTCAGCAAATTTTTGAGGATATTCTGGATATCGCAGGAAATATAAACGTAAGAAATTGAATAAACTATTTTACTTACCCAAAAATAACATTCTCATTACTCACTATTGTTGATTGTTTAAAATTTTCATTTTGTAGTATTATGATATTAGAAAGCAATGCGAGGGGAGTTTGTGTTACGATTTCTCGAACATGGAAGACTTTCTAGGCGAATCATCGGTGAAAACAGCTTTAGGGGTTCCAAGCGACATAGATTTTGTTTCATGCAGTGATACAGTGCACCAGGCGATGCTCGAAGACTGGATGAGAGATCTTGAAGTTGGGATTCCAGCACTTTTGGAGCAAGGCATTGAGTTGCTTGTATATGCCGGAGAATATGATCTTATTTGCAATTGGGTTGGTAAGTTCTTGATTTTGAACTATATAGATAACAAACTATGTGTTTTAGAAAGTCTTGCATCATAATAACATATAAGCATTTTTTTATCTAAAGAAAGTAGCATAATACATTTTTTATAGCAATAAAAAAAACCTATTTTACCGATTCTTTGTGCTACATGACTTTTTTCTTGTGAAAATTGACCATTTTCTTGCAAAATGTTGACTTTTCTTTGCTCTTTTTGTTGTCATTGTAGAAGGTTGCCTTTTTTCCTTGTGAAATGTTGACTTTCGAATATATATATATATTTTAAATAGTATATCCTGCAAAGGTGGTACAGTGTTAAAAAATATTGTATGTCATTCTATTAATAAGTTTCACTTTGTTGTGTCATAAGATTGGGATGAATATGAACTTCAGCTTGAGACCTTTTTTTGCAATATTATGTTAGAAGAAAGTAAGAAACCATTAGCTATGTCATTTAATCTAAGAAATTTATTAACTTTGTAGGGAATTCGAGATGGGTTAATGCTATGCCATGGTCTGGTCAAAACAATTTTGTGGCTGCTTCAAATGTGTCGTTTGTAGTTGATGGGAAAGAAGCTGGACTTATGAAGAACTACGGGCCACTCACGTTTCTTAAGGTTCATAACGCTGGACATATGGTTCCTATGGATCAACCGAATGCTTCGCTACAGATGTTGCAGCTTTGGACAACGGGCAAACTTACTACACCAAGCAAGAAATGAACGATTGATCGAAGAAAAAGGCATTAAACCCAAATAGATTTATACATGTACATGTTCAAAGTATTTGCTGTTTTATGCACATTGTTCCAATGAAAGATTTACTTGTAACTAGACAGCAATTTGCATTGTCAATTTCAAGTTGGTGCTTTTTTATATATATGAACCGAAAAGAGAATTGCAAAGTAACATGTGTTTTATATACTTGAAACAAAATTATATTTAAAATTGATCCTACAGAAGATAGCATAAAGCGGGGATAGCTCAGTTGGGAGAGCGTCAGACTGAAGATCTGAAGGTCACGTGTTCGATCCACGTTCACCGCATATCTATTTGTTCTTTTTTCCTCTTCTTTCCTCATGATTTTTCCCCTTTTTTTAATATTTAAGAAAAAAATAAACTGATTATTTTTTCTTCAAACCTGTGTTATCACGGGTCAATGATCTAGTATTATCCTACAGTGATTATAATTGTCTTCCCGTCAATATAAGCCTAGTGTATACAAATGAATTTTCTGTTTACTTTATTATAAACGCGTTATTGAACTTAATTGGGGCGGGTTATGATGTCGCTGATTTTGGTGAGAGCTCATATATGTTATACTTTCTTTTCAATCTGTAGGCATCTTAACATAGAAATGAATCTTGCAGGCTCAAATCAATATTTTTATATATATTGTCTGTTGAATTTTATGTGATGAGATTTTTTAAGTTTTTATTTTCATCTTTTAGGCATGGCATTGCTTAAATTTGATACTGTTTCGACAGACCAAACTCAGGTCCTGCCTCTTTTAATGTGAAATGTACAAGGTAATACTTCAATTCCAAGATCAACAGATCATGCAGATGAATCCTAATGCAAAATCTTAATCTTTTTAATTTCATTTGCCATATTCTGCAAATTGTATAGGTTCCAGGATGTGTGTCAGTCGGATTTGGTAAGAGGTCAAAGGAGGGTATGCTATCTGGTATGTGACAAAACGGGTGGGTCAAGTTGACCGATCTTTTGAAACTTAAAATCAATTAATGCATGAGTTATGATTATAAATCTTTGGGTAATTTTATTTTTGAAGGTTGTGAGCGTTAGAAATTAAAAACGCTGAGCACCTTTCTCCTTGTTTGATCTTCAATCCTTTTAGCTAAATTACTGAATTTGAGCATTTGATTCGTTTGAGATGAAGTCATGAAACACAACCCAAATTTACCAATTGACAGTTCAGATTTTCTGTTAAAAAGCTTGATGGTGTGATTGGCATCTCTAGGTTTCAATTGAACATATGACTACTAATATCTATTAGCGTGTCGCGCTTTTAGATTCGATTGGATCCATCACTACTGCAGAGATCAGTTGGCATAACAATGATCATATAAGAGCACTTGATCCACTGTTTGACTACGTTATTTGCATCGACTGCACACACCTAAAAGCAGGGTCGATTTTGTCAATTTTTTATACTGGAGCTATGTGATGACACTTCTAAGATCTCTACCGAAAATCTAGTGGAACTACTACTGCATACGATGTCAGGACTTAAAACAGCACTTTTGGTAAGAATGATGCTCGTTGTGCCTAAATATATATATATATATATATATATATATATATATATATATATATAAACTATAACAAACAAAAATTATTAGTGCAAATGGTTTGATTTGTGAAGAAAATGAGAGATTGGAAATAGAATTGTTGTGCCATTTATTGTAGGGAATACACATTATACTCGGTAAGAAAATTATTCAAATGAAGAATGACCAAATCAAAACATAGTTTGCTAAAATTGTCAATTTAACCACAACAGACTACTTTTTGTCGGTAAAGCCACTCGAATTTCTTTATATTTGTTGAGTTAGCCACTTTCATTCGGTAAAGATGTAAATTACAATTCCAATGTCACAAAAGCCCATATAATAAGCCATACTTGTAGATAAAGCAAATTAAAAATATTTATCTGCTCATTAACTAATGAGTATACATTTATTTTATAAGCATTAAGTGTTTATATATATAAGCAAATTCTAAACACCCTCGTAAACTTTTTTATTTAATAACAATTATATTAAATGAAGTTTCGATCCTTTTGATCCATGTATGGAGTTATTTAATTAAAATTAAATTTTTTATGAAGTTAGCATACGGTTCAAATGAGTCCATGATTTTTGAGTGAGACTAAGGGAACCAATGATATCATGTCACATGTACAAAGAGAATGTTCCATACTACAAAACCTATTTACCCCAAACATCAATTATCTCACAAACGACAAATCGAAAAATCATGAAACTTGCACCATAATTTTCAGCGTTTTATCCTCTTCGATTTGCCGTCCCTCAAGGCATACTTCCGACGAAAAAAAAAATTTCATTTTTTTGGTGGGTTTCATATGTTACTAACACATGTGTTAGAGTGTTGCGTTTAGGGTTTGGGGTTTAGGGGTTAGGGTTTAGGGTTTGGGTTTTGGAGTTTCTCCCCGAAACCCCAAAACCCAAACCCTAACCCCTAAACCCTAAACCCTAAACGCTATATAAAAGTCTAAACCCTAAATCATACTAAACCCTAATAAACCCTACTAAAACATAAGATCTAAACCCTAAACCATGAACCCAGCTAAATCCTAACCCTAAACCCTAACCATGACCGTAAATAAAATGTACAATCAATCACTAACACATGTGTTACTAATTTATAAAACCCACCAAAAAACCAAAATAATTTTTTTATCGAAAGTATGCCTTGAGGGACGGCAAATCGAAGAGGATAAAACGCTGAAAAATATGGTGCAAGTTTCATGATTTTTCGATTTGTCGTTTGTGAGATAATTGATGTTTGGGGTAAATGGGTTTTGTAGTATGGAACATTCTCTTTGTACATGTGGCATGATATTATTGGTTCCCTTAGTCTCACTCAAAAATCATGAACTCATTTGAACCTTACTCTAAATAGATAACAAGCGGATAATTGTTAAAAAATCGAAACCCGTGAGAATTATGCATTACATTAACGAGTATTTATAGAGTACAAAGTAACCTAACATAACCTTGGGCCCAATACCCACAAACGGATTTGGGCCACTCTAATCCATCGTCTAATACTCCCCTCGCAATCCGAGCGGCAATATCACGAAAGCTCGGATTGGAGAAAAAAAAATATACATATTAAATTAAAGTTATGCTAAAGTAGAAACATACAACAATAAATCGATAAATATTTTGTTGTTGAAGATATCCGACAGCAAGCGAATGCGTATCTTGAAGCAGTATCGGCTAAACCAATGCGGTAGCAAAAACATTAAATCTATAACTATTTTATTGATGAAGATATCCGACAGCAAGCGGATGCAAATCTTCAAACGACAGCAATAAAAGCATGACAGTATCAAGAAAGCGATAACAAAAGTAATAGTTTTTCCTTTTTAAAGCATAAAGAAAAACAAAGTTTTGTTTTTTAAAGCAAGTAAATTGATCGTGATGTAAAAGAATAAAAAAGAAACAGATATTGGATAAAAGAAAAGTCAACGACGAGAATGGTTATGGTCCGTGGGTTTTTGGGAAACGAAAATCAAAGCAGATCTAGAATGTAACCACAATCATTTGGATATGAAAGCAAACAAGAAATATAAAATAAAGAGATTGAGAGAAACGGATAATTGTATAACTTGTAGAAGATCCGAAGATAAAATTGTTGCGGACGGGAAACACATAGAGAAAGAAGTTGGAAGAACGGTGGGAACTCTAAGGCTTTAATACCATGTTAAATAATGAAAGAGATTATTATTGATTTAATGTTTTAGTTTAACTTCCGTCCGAGTTTTTGCGATTTCACCGTTCGAACTGCGGGGGAGTATTAGACAATATGTTTAGATTATGTTATATGGCACATTCCAAATGTATAGAAGGGCTAGGGTCCATTAGGTTTTAGAGTTTCATGTAATCGTTATAAATAGTGAATCAATCAATGTAATACTTTACGAGATTTCATTATTCAACAATAATATCGTATTTTTGATATTGAATTTCCAATCAAATGACTTAATTAACTAAAATAAAATAATTTATGTATAATTTATTAAGAAGATTAAAGTGTAAAATATTTAACTTTGTATTGGATTTATGATCATGGTAAGCACATGTGAAATGAAAAGGTTTAATCAACCAAGTACAATTGGTGAAGTCCATTTGTTATGTGTCAAGTCCATTTTGTCAAAATTATCTTGTTTTCGAATACAACCCAGTAATAAAAGCAAAATTCCATCATTTATTAATCGGTATTTTACTTTCAAAATCATAGTTCGAACAACTACCAAAAATTAGCTTCATTAATACATCTAATTAGCATTTAGTAATAATACATCTTTTAACAGACGCTTATAGTCTACATTAAAAAATATAGAAATTTACATGTTTTATGCATAAACACAGTTCTAAAGCTAGTTTATGATAAATCCTTTTATCTATACTACTTTATAATACCGTTCAATCAAGAATTGATCTTACCCATTCATTTTTTTTCATCCTCCCTAAGTAACTATCTACTATAAGCTATCAACCACCACATTACGCATACCAAACACATAGAATTACACACCTCCCTCTCTCTCTCTCTCCGGATTACCACAAACAACATTCAAAATCTGAAAATCACATTACAAAATTAAGCACAAACATTTTGCCGGGGTACCGTCCCATTTATTCCAAAAAAAAAAAAATCAAGCACAAACCACCCTTATTAGTTAATACGCCACCTTCTACGCTCATTTGCCTTCACTTTTAAGAGCCGCTGGTAACAAAATCAAGTGATTGATCTCATATCTACAAGTTTAACATCTTTTTTCGTTAAATCTAATACTCCCCCCGTCCCATATTTATAGTCCATGTTTCCCTTTTTGGACGTTCCAAAATAATTGTCCACTTCCAAAAGTAGTATGATATAATTAACCAAACTTCCTATTATACCCCTACTTTATATGTATGTTAAAAAAAAGTAGGTAAAAAATAAGGGTAAAACTGTCATAGTACAGTGTAATAATTATGTTTTCTTAAACTGCGTGTTTCTTGTTCGTGGATAATAATTTTGGGACGGAGGGAGTAGTGTTTATCGTTAAATAAAAATGCTTATGCTCATATTTCACATTTATGTTTATGCAACGTCACCGTGGAAAAAGGACACCATTGTTGTTTCCTAAGTAAGTGGAGTCTCCGATCAAAAGGAAAATGAAATAAGGTATGAAATACTTTAGTTTAAATTTGTACCGATTTACAATTTTGTAATGTTGTTTCTAATTTGGATGAACATGATATATTATGTTTTGAAACTCTGCATTGATCTATTTTGTTAATTTTCAAAGTTTGAATATAAATTATACCTTGTTTCTTCTTTTTTCTTTTGCAGGTGATATGTTATCGTGGAATCATGCTTCTTAAATTAGCAGGTTCTTTTGTGTGTGTGAGTTTTATCTACATTTTCTGGATTTTGAATACTTGTGACATTGTTTGTAACTTCGCGTTTTAATTTAACTTTGGTAAAGTATGGACTAATATTTGTGAATATTGCTTTATTATGTGTACTCCATGCTATATATGTCGTAATTTGCGATTTATATTTTATTAAAAGTCATCAACCGTTTGTATTGTACTATGTGTTTGCATTGTACTATGTATGTTGATGTAATTAAATTCAAATAAATGTTGCATATGTTTGTTATGATGTTGTGCACAATTTGTTTTTTTTTTTTTTTTTTTACTATTTGGATGTTGTAGCGAAGAGTTGTATAAGATTGATATGGCAAAATTAGAAAAAATTTAAAGTCCCTACAAAATTATTTTGAAATAATTACCGAAAGCATCCATATATTCGAATAGTTATTCGGCGACAATAATATTGTGTGTCAAAAGATCAAAATTTCTAGGGTTTGAGTTATGAAAGTTTAACATTTGAATAATTTGAAATCTTGGAGTACGGGCTTGCTTTCTTGTAAAGGTATTGTAGTGGGCTTATAGTCTGTAGCAGTTATCCGTGAACATTATTTCTTTAGGAGCAACCCAACATTTAATAAGAAAATACCGAAAATAGTGTATACTTACATCGGAAATCTTCAAGAAGATTTTTTTGTTTACTTCACAGCTTTGATAACTCATTCCCACCATGTATTTATTTCTCTTTTTTTTTTTGCTCATGACCAACGTATCCCATACGTTTTGTTATGGTTTATTATTATTGTGATAGAATTAAACACAATTCTTGGTTTGAACTCTACTACTAGACAATGTAAATTCTTTAATACATATTAAATTTAATGAGAGTAAGGATAAAAGTGTCACACTTACTACTAGACAATGTAAATTCTTAAAATCCGTAAAAATTGACCGTGTACACTATATTGGGACGGAGAGTATAGTACTTTGATCCAAAAGGTACATAAATTAGTTTCACATATTAAAAATGGGTAAGTTTCTAAGAAGAAGGTATCATATGAAAGGAAGAAGGGTAAGACTTCTTTTACTATAAAGGATAATGTATTTTAAGTAACACGCATATACTTGCAAGGTTAAGGTATCCTTAAATAATACACATATACTTGCAAAGTGACTATTTGTGTACTTTGAAATGAATGTTAATATTAAAAAATAAAATAAATTTTAGAATGAATTTGTCCAGAAAAGCATAAGACGGAGTAATATTCAAGATTAAACTCAAAAGGGAATGGTTTAAAGCCTTATGTCATTATATCAATGTATAAATAAAGATTTAGAAATGTAAGTGTTAGAAAAACTTCGTATTATTTTAGGGAGTTGATAAATACAATAAAAAAATTTATTTCGTACACCAAACTTATATTTCATCGTGTTTGCACAATGAGCTATGACATAGAGTTTGGTGTACCGATTAATTTATTTGTTGTATCTATCAACTCCTATGATTTTATGCTGAAATGAAATAATATAACAAAAATGTTTCAAGACTTTGTCGCTTATAACACATATTTGGATACGAAAACCATTTATGATTGCTTGCAAGTACAGGAAGGCCGAAAACAATTACAACTACCCAAAATATTGTAAAACTGTGATAATTATTTATTGCTACCGTTTTACGCGAGTACACAGCTAGTCAATCTTAACCAAGAGCATACCCTAAATTTAGTCGTTTTGATTATTCTTTACAATGAGATACAATATCACAAGTTCACAACCATAAGTATTATGTAAACTTCCTTGTGATTGGACGATCGATAATAATGAAACTTCATGGCTGCAATTTAACATCTATAAACACCATATATACTTATATAGATATTTATAAGAAAATTCTGCACAATTCAACTAAGAGGTAGCCAATAAGATGCTTCAAGATCCTTCGACTCTATTGATTAATCAAATAATTAAACAAATCTGTTTAAAGCCTAGACGGTTTACAATTTGTATTTCAGGCAATGAGTTATGAACTTATCATTTCCAACTATAAACACAAATATAAAGCGGGGATAGCTCAGTTGGGAGAGCGTCAGACTGAAGATCTGAAGGTCACGTGTTCGATCCACGTTCACCGCATTTAATTTTTTTTTTTTACCGATAAACCCATTTTTGACAAACACGATCAGAAATCACCTCTCAACAACTAATAACCGATAAACCCATTTTTAACAAACCTTTCGAACCCTAACTAAAATCGCCCCTCATTCAAAATTCTTGAGGTAAGATCTTTCTTCTTTTATATATCAAAAAGTCTCCAATTTTAATATGTTCAACGTTTCACAGATTGATGCTCACCACCTGTTTGATTATTTGCTTCTGAGGACAAAACCCTAGAAAACACAAAATCAGTATAGGTGTATTGTTTATAATCATCACTTCATATCAGTTAGTAATTAATATAAATTATGTTAATCTACATTGATGTAATATTTCTAAAAGTTTACTAATTTGGATTCTACTGCAGTGACATTTTTATTTTATGCTGATGGAGGCTGACAGGTAATACTTGATTTTTATAAATATGTTTGGTTGAATATATCAGTATCATCTTATATTGATAGTTTGTATGTTCTAGGCTAAATTCGCCACAAACCTCAGCTGTTTTATTTGAAGTTTTTGGCTACCAGTTGCAGTTTTCTCAGGTTCTTGACGACCCGCTAACGAACTCTTTAGATAATCTAGTATGCTTCTATGACTTGTTAAGATATTTCAGTTGTGTTGTTAGGATCCAAATTCGAAGCATTTAGGGACAACGGTTTGGGATGCTTCAATGGTCTTGGTCAAATATCTGGTAACGTTTATTGTTTCTTCTAAGAACCATTACTACATTGTTACTAAGATTGTGAATTTACGGTTATCAAACAATGCTCTGCTGATTTTTATTTTTAGGAGAAAAATTGCAGGAAGGGAAAGTTCTGTCCGTCTAAACTAAAAGGCAAACGTGTCATTGAACTTGGAGCTGGTTGTGGTGTTGCAGGTTTTGGTGAGAACTGATGTTATATTTCGTGTTTGATTCTTCAGCATTTAAATACAGGAAAATGGAATCTTGTGGACTCAAATCATTTTTATGTTCTAATCATAACAATCATAATGGTCAGATAGGTGCTTTACAATTGTGTTCAGGTTGGCAGGTTTATATATCCAACTGTAACTCGTCCAAATTTAGTTAATCGTGTTCAGACATTCAACCTTAACTTGGACAATTTTATATGATTTTATGAGCAGAACTAGAATTCCAAGGTACATGATAGAAATTACAAGGTAAGAGTTGGAATAATTTAAAGGTACGTGATAAACATTAAGGTATAAACATTAGCAACTGCAAAAAACTTTGAAGGTACGTGATAAATATCTAGAATAAACATAAGAAATCATGAAATAGTTGAAATATTTGCAAAATGAACTTAGATGTATAATATTTAATCTGTGATTGTATTTTTAGACCGGTTGACGGGTTGGAAAGGGGTTGAGAAGGTCAACCTTAATCCAACCATTTATTAGTGCCGTGTTCGTACCGTGTCAGAAATTTTGCCAACGTATTTTTTGTTTTGTTTGTTAAATCATATTTGATGGTTTTTTACTTTTTCTATTCAGGCATGGCATTGCTTGGATGCGATGTTGTTTCTACAGACCAAGTTGAGGTTTTGCCTCTTTTAATGCGGAATGTTGAACGAAATACTTCTAGGATCATGCAGATGAATCCTGATGCAGGTTCATAATCTTTAATTTTTTTCAATTTTTTTTCTTCGTTGGTACTTGGTAGACAGTAGAGGTCCCAAGATGAATTGGTCAGGCAGGTTGAGTAACGTTCTAACAGATGATGCTCGTTTGGGTTGACTTAAAATCATTATTTCTCCATCTTATTAAAGCTTGTATCTATTTAAATCATTACATATGATTGGTAGTTGGATCCATTTAATAAAATCATTTTAGGAGGTAGTAATGTTGTATGCATAAAGAAATAGATTGTGGGCAACAACCCATTTGACCCTTTTAGCTAAATTTTGAGTTTCCACCATTTGACCTGTTTAAGATTTAACACTATCCGAATCAGCCCATTCATAGATTAATAGATCAATATTGCCTATACTTGAGCTAATACTGAGGATGTCATGCTTTTTTAGATTCGATTGGATCCATCACGGCTGCAGAGCTCAGTTGGGGTAACGATGATCATATAAGGGCACTTGATCCACCGTTTGACTTCATTATCGGCACTGATGTTGTATGTTTACCTATTACCAGAGAGTTTTCTTCTATCTTTATAAATTGGGATTATGTGGCAATATATATATTGTTGTTGTTACAAGGTCTATGCCGAGCATCTCCTGGAACCACTACTACAGACAATGCTTGCATTGTCAGGACCGAAAACCACAATTTTGGTAATTGTTTAAAAACATTAAATTACCAACTCTTAAGATACCTTAACTAATATTTTATACATGTTTTCCTGTCGTAGATTGGTCATGAAATTCGGTCAACAAATGTTCATGAACAGATGATTCAGTTGTGGAAAAAGCATTTTGAGCTCAAAATAGTCCCCAGATCAAAGGTATACATGATTTACATGTTACAACCTCATTTGTGTTTAAATGTTTGTCATTATCAAGAAAATAGTCAAGATTTCATTTTTATTCCATAGATGGACATAAAGTACCAACATCCAAGCATACAACTCTACATCATGACTTTAAAGGCTCCAGAAGGAAACACAAATCTAGATTCCCTATTCGAAAATGGTACAACTGAAAAACCCGAAGATGACACCAATAGCAAAATCGAAGATGAAGCTGAAAATGCAGTACCAATAGAACCCCAAAATCTCAGTGATTGGGAGGCAAGAAGATACGGGTCAATGGCTGCCCGGCTTCTTCGAGACATCAAGATAACTTAATTTTCTATTGGTTAAATCTGGTAATTTATGTAACATTCTACATATTGTCACACTTTTTTGTTTGCTCTAATTAGAAAGATAATTGAATTAAACCATATGAGTTCGATTGTAGACTATCTGTTATAGAACTTTACAGCAATTGAAATTAGAGAAAGTGTTCAAGTTTGCAGTCTTGTTACTATTCGTGTTCCTAGTCAGAAAAAGCCCTGTTAACTAGGATTTGTACGCATTAAGTATCCGGATTTTTAACGTACAAGTATACAACTCTACGTCATGAGATCAAAAGACTTAAGATTACAAATTTTGATCCCATAACTGAAAAATGGTACACCTGAAAAGACCAAAAGAACCTGATGTAGTTTGAAGCAGCTGCACTTCTTTAATTTTGATTATAAAAACATGATGAAGTTTACATCGAGCAAGACTATGTCGAAGATATATGAGTGTGATTGGAAGTAACTTGATGCAGAACTTGACTACTATTAAAGTTAGAAAACGAGCTTGAGTTTGAGGTTACGTTACTCTTCATGTTCTCAATTACAGAAACCATGTCAATGTGAACTCCCAAATAAGCAACCAACGGGTCAGCCCTAGACCGATCAATCACGAGCCTTAGGCTCTGTGTTTTCACAGTTGGGAACCGTAGTATTCTCCGGTATCCGATCGTTGTGCCGCTAAAAACTTCATACCATTCACCGTCTTGGTTAACAACATCAACATGAAACTTAACAATCCTCTGCCCCATTTGAATCGGTTCTTGTATTTGCACAACGTTAAAACTTACTGATTCTTGAAAATCCACGTAAATTATCCATTTAGATTGATTTTTATACGGAGCCCAATACGTAAAAATACCTTCTTCCAGGATTGAACGAGAGGTGAACCGAGTATCATTATAACCACCACCTCGTGTGCTGCTAGCAGAAACTACGGCGGTTTTCGCTAAGTTATATTCAAAAATGGATCTTTTGAGATTCGAAAACTCTTTAAGGACTTTAATGTCTTCTTGAGATATCAAACCCGAAGAATTTGGTGGGACGTTAAGTAGTAAAAGACAGTTTCGCCCTACCGAATTGTAGTACAATTCAAGTAGGTTTGTGGCAGACCTCGGAACCTCAGACGGATGCCAAAACCATCCAGGCCTAATGGAAACATCACATTCAGGTGGGACCCAATCGTGCCCTAGTGGATCTCCGCCTTGTGAGTAGCTGGGATCAGTGCCACCAATGGCGGCATTGCTCCGGTTGAAAAGTGACCAACACGTAGTGCTTGCATAACCACCTTCATCACCGACCCATCTGACGTCTGGACCGGCGTCAGAGAATATGACCGCACCGGGCTGCAACTGGTGGATTAGACTAAACCAATTGTCAAAGAAATACTCCATGTCTTTCTCTCCTTCCCCTTTAGCGCCATCTAGCCATACTTCTTTTACGTTCCCATATCTGCATGGCGTTTTGAAAGTAATTATATGACATGAAATAATCAGAATCAGATAATCAACTCTAGGAAAATGAGTTCCATGTTATGATAAATTGATAAGTAGATAATCTGCTCTTCATGTGTCTGGAAAATTCTGATCATTTATCAATTACCTTGTAAAGTGACCCTCAAATAATAGAAACTAAATGTTGTTGTCTGAAACTAAATATTCAGCTACCAGTTATAATCAGAGCTTCGTGTTTAAGTCATAATCTGATTATTGCTAGTGATTTTAGTGTGATTGAGGGATTTTAGGATGAACTTTGAAACAGTTGAGAATGTGCCAAGTGCACACCCGTTATAAATATCATGAAAATCCTGAATGCAGCAAGATGATGAGGGTAAAGTGGGTCGCAACCGCTTAATGATCAGTAGTAGAAGCTGGCACCAATCAGCAACTCATCGGTAACTGCCTTTAATTAACTTCTTATAACTTTCTAAAAAACAATTTTGAAGGGGTCTAAACGGCCGATAACTAACCAATCACATCTTTAGGTCTATATGTAGTCATACAAATTTAACAAATTCATGTCTACCGATCATTTTCCTTTAATGAGTATACTCCAAAGTAATATTCACAACTGCTGGACAACAAGTGATCAAAGTATGGATAAAAGGTGATTCACACACGATTCAAAGATTTATCCTGTCATTAAGATCATAACCCTATTCTCTACTTAAGATTTCGAACAATTATCAATCAAATGAAGAAATTAATAGCAAAATCAAATAAAATGGTCAAAATTAGTATTTACCTAGTAAGCAATTCAGTCATTTGAGCCATATAATGTTCATTATACTCTAATGTTTTCCCATAACTAACTTCATGTCTATCCCATGGTGATAAATAAAGTCCCAACTGAATCCCAGCCTTGTCAGCAGCTTCTGCCAGCTCACCCACCACGTCACCATTCCCATTTCTCCAGGGACTTGATTTGACACTATAATCAGTGTAATCAGATGGCCATAAACAGAACCCATCGTGATGTTTTGCAGTTAGAATGACCCGAGAAAACCCGGTTTCTTTAGCAACGGTGACCCATTGGGTCGCGTTTAAGGAAGTCGGGTTAAAGATTGATGGGTCGTCGTGGCCGGAGCCCCATTCGGAGTCGGTAAAGGTGTTGGGTCCGAAATGGAGAAAGAGTGCCATTTCGGAGAGTTGCCACGAGAGTTGAGGTGAAGTGGGTAAGGGTAGAATTGGGATCGGTGGGGGGTTGGGGAATGAGGTGGTGATTGTGGGCTGCAATTGGAGGATTATGATGGTGAGGAGAAATGGGTTTCTTGAAATGGATCGGGTTGTCGGGTTGAGGAGTCGCTGATGATGATGGTGGTGAGAGTGAGGAAGATTGTTGTTGGTACCCATTGTTGGTTTGGTATGAAAGATGAGTTTGACCAAAGAAGGAACAAGTGGTGCTTGAAGCTCTTATTTCATTACTTCATATTCATTTTGTTCATTTTTATGACGTGTAGATCAAGATTTAGGAATAATTGAGGAATTGACTTGATACATGATTATATCAAAAGAATATAGTTAAATACAAGACTATAGTTAAATAACTTCATATTTATGATTTGAGTTGATAAATATAATTTTAGGAACAAATATTGTATCAAAATATTAAAACTCACACAATAGTCTAGGGCGAACTCACGTTATAGTTAACGGATACACGTGATACCAGTCAATTAAGCTGACTTAATGTGAAATTAGGTGAAAAATTATTGATTTTTTAGGAGCCACCACAAAAGTTATGACTTTTTAAAAATATCTCTACTCATATTTTGGTGGTGCACCTCAATGTGTAAATAACCTTGATAGACTAACAAGTGGAGTGAGTTTTAAAATTTTGTGACAGTGACGAATAAATTTTTTGTGTCCGTCACTGACATTCTAACAATACGGTGATAATATTTAAAGATTGCTAGAAAGTTAGATTTTGTTGACGTACATTTGAAAGACTCGAAGTGTGCGTGTCGATAATATAAAGATTGCTAGATAGGTAGATCTTGTTGTAAATAAAATGATGAATTATGAGAGACTTAGAGTGTTTTATCTTTTAAAAATGTAATTCAATACTACGAAGACTATATGTTTTGTGTTTGTTAATAGATTAGTAGGAACAGGAGGGAGCTAGAATGGTGGTAGTGGGGGCAACTGCCTCCTTAAGAATTTCAAAATAACATAAAAAGAAAATTTTAATGTATTAATGACAAATTTAAAAGTTGCCCCTTTTTAACAATGAATAATGAACAAAATAATTTTTTTTGCCCGCTTCATTCAAATTTTCTAGCTCCACCCCTGAGTAAAAGAGAGTTAAAGTATCTAACTATACAGTAAGAATTTTAGAAGGTTGATCAAATTTATTTTATACAATACTACAAACTACAGATATATGTGTAATAATAATGTTGGGATTTGGGAATGTGAAAGATCAATTGAATGAAAGAAAGGCTTGCTGACAGAGAAGAGATCAACAAGCGACGAACCCCGACTGCAGCGCAAAGTTGGAGATCGCGACATGAGGCGTAGGTCAGCCAGAAATTGCATTTTCTTTGTTAGCAAGTTGATTTTTTCCTATTTAAAGATACTTCTATATATTTATAACCCTTAGACTCTGAAAATAAAAGAAAAAATTCTCCGGTTTGACCTCATGGAAACTAATCTCCAATTTGAAGATTTGTGTCGCATTATTCGCACTTATCATATTGTTATTTTGTTTTAATTGCTTAGTTACTAATTATTATCCATTTATTGTTGCAGTTATGTGTTTACATTAGCACACGTTGTTTGGATTCGTTCCGAATTCTAAACATATAATTCTTAGAAACTACATGCTCTTATAATCGTTAGAGTGGATGGTTTATAATCAAATCTACGTAGCAAATTTGGTAGAGTTATGATATGCGAAAAAGATTTCATTTAATTGAGTATAAGAGCACACAGTGTTGTGATACTTATAGTGTCTTGGTGAGTTCCCTGTTGCTGAAGCATTGTTATGGGCTTTCTATTTTTTATTTTTTTTTTATTTTCAAATAATATAATAAATTGAAATAAATTTAATAAAAAAATAAATTAATTAAAAGTTAAATATAAAACTAATTTTTAAAATGTTTAACAAAAAACATTAGTCAAACTATAATTTTTTCAAAGAAGCAAAATTAGAGTCTATTTTGTAAGCCCATTAGTTAAAAATAAGTTAGCCCATTTTAAATACTCCAGTTTAATATATTGGCCGGATTTGGTCCAATATAAACCTTATCCTCCTTTGCAAAACACACACGACCCTACATAATTAAAGAAAAAGGTAGAAAGAAAATTGGAAAAGAAAAAGAAAAGAAGAAGAAAACAACATTCGTGAGGAAACGATGTTCGAGAATGTTGTTCAGAACGCCACCAAGAACGCAGTGACGGTGAAGGAGAACGCTGTTCAGCGACTTTCTAGAGCAAAAATGGCATCGGAACAATGTCCAAACCGTTTGCTCTAAAAGACCGTCGCATTTTCATTGTTTTTAACGATGATAATTAAAAGAATTTGGAAAGTGGGCAAGTTCAATGGGCCTACTAAGCCCATGGGCCGAGACAGACAAGTTAAGAAGCGACTACATAGCTAATAATAAAACCGGGGAATTTACTTTTTACTTTTTTTGTGGTTTCTACATTGTTATTAACTTATGCGAGAAAGTTTATCGATTACATATTTCCTTTAAAACGATGTTGTAAAAAAATCTCACACAAGGTCAAAATTACATGAATTAAAAATTTGAAATATGAATATGTCACATACATTAACATGCTAACGTGATTTACAAATTATATTTTGTTACTATCTTTTACATTGTCGTTTCATCTTGATTTAACCATTTGACCGAATTATTTGGGTAGTCGAACAAAAACAGATTAAGATTTACCAAAGGTCCACTGCTAGAAATATGTGAGGAACTTGTCAAATTAGTGATTGGGAGTTCAAGTCTTGTAAAATATAATTTGTAATTTGTGGTAGTTGTATATATTACTCGTGGAATATGTAGTGGAATATTGCCTTTATAATTTTTTTCTTCTTGATATATCTTATAACAAAATACCACAGTGTCTCGTAATTTCTTTTTATGTAACACGACAATTACGTGAAAGCCGACATTTCTCCAAAAGAGTTCAAATTCTGATAGAAAATGTTAAATTTTATTTTAAATAAAATAGCAATTTCACAAATACAAGACATGGTTTCTCTTAAAAAAATTGTGAAAAACAAAAGTTAGCTACTTGTATATTTGTAACCCATTTCTACGCACGACTCCATCATCTTCTTCTTTTGAGTGTGTTTGGCAACCTAGTTTATAGGTATTTTAGCTTATTTTTTTCTATAAGCTTAAGTATCTAACCTAGTTTGATATACAAAACTTTAAGAGTTCATTACAAAAATAAGTTAAAAATGTATTTGAATTAGTAATTAAAATTAAACTCACAGCTTATGATATAAGAAATTACACAAATATCTTTTATTAAAATTAGCTTAGTTTTTAGAATTAGCTTGTATGTTTTTTTGTCCTTTTTATATATATACATCCACATTTTTAAACTCCAACTAATTTGTGAAGCACTCATAAAACAATAAGTTCAACCTTCAAACTTTATAAATAAATATAAAATTCCAGCTGCAACTAGTAACAAGGTTTATCAAACACACCCCTTGTGTAATAATGATTGAAACAATATTCCAAACATATAAAATGGGGTAAAGGTAAAAGTAGAATCAAGGATGGTAATTGGTGAAATTGTACATGTGATTCCGTAAACAGAAAATATAGTAATGTATGGATAAAGATGGGGCAAAACAAAGGACCCGGGTCCAATAGACCTTCACTAGCTAGGGCAAGAAGTAGAATAGGTTAGCAATAAATTATGGACCATGAGCCAGCCGCCTGAGTCTGAACCTTTATTTTATTCTAATTCTAATGAGCCCAGCCCTGGGTCCTTTGTGACGTGATGAAGTGGACTTAAAAAGGTTTGGGTGTTTGTGGATACGTTTCGACCAGTCAGTTGCCTTCTAACTCGATCTATTTACGCAACATATACTTTGCTTACGTCATCATTGTTTCTACGGCTACCCAAACTATCTTGTCATTCGTTCGTGTTATGGGATGTCACAAATTCAACCAATACGTACTAGTACACTAGTACATACATATCTTTCTAACAAAACTTTTAATTTCAATGTTAATTAATACCTCACATGTTAAGTTGCGCATATCGAACAAAATCTTTTATAAAGTAATTTGATGCTCATAGAACTTGATTGTAATTAAGGATACATAATACATATGCGGCAAACAACATGTATGAACATTGTAGTCCCTTTGTCCAAGTTAAAACGTTTATTTAAAAACGCACAAAGTTCTTCAAATGTATGTACAATCTTCACTACTTAGAAACCTTTTTGATTGTGTAAACATCAAAAGTGACACTTAATTGAGAACAATGTAAATAGTAACTTAAACACTATAATTGAAACGGATGGAGTATTAGATACATGATATCCTCAATTGTTATAATGGTATATATAGTTAACAAATCCATCGTTGTATAGACAAACGAAAATATAAATATTTTGAAGTATATAAGTTAATTAATCGATATATAAATAATTGAAGGTTTAGAATTTTTCTTTGATCTGGAAACTTCAATGTGCCTAAATTCTTCAACAGGATCATCCCAAGATACATTCAACTCTTCTTTTGAATAGTCTTTACCTATTTACATTGCCTAATCCTATAATTGAAATGAAGTCCAAATACCATGCCTAACTTTTGGTGTGATATAATCTTAGTCTTATAATGTCAATCTAAACTAATCAGAGTATTTGTAAATTTTAAGCAGTATTATAATAATAATAATAATTGTTTATTAACTCGTTCATATCAAACTTATATTGATACAATAGTGATTATAAAAACATTTGGAGCCTTTATTCTTTTAGCTTTTTTTTTATTTAATATTTCTAATGATGACAGCCTAAGACTGTGTTGAAATCCCTCGTTATAATCAAGTTTTGTTCAGATTGTGATACTTTATAAGTTATAATCAAGTTTTTTCTGATTGTGACCTTTATAAATCACGACTGCTTTACATCCATCTTTTGAGGCCGAGTGTGGTCTTTTGTGATCGGAATTGTTTATTTTGAAGTTCCGACGGGTTTTGTTTCAGGTGTGGTGTGGTCATATTATCGGTTTTTACTCATTTTCATGCTATCTATTGAGTGATTGATGTTAAGTGATCATGCATTTGAGTTGTGTTAGGGTTAGATGATCGATGTGAAATTCTTGGGTCGTTTTAATATGAAATACGGTGGTCATTAAGAGTCGTTTTAACCGGAATCAAGGTGTGTGTCGTTTAATTAGAGTCATTTGGATCGGAATAAGCAGTACGCCTGTTTTGATGAGACATCACTTTGGGATAGTAGTATTTTACTATGGTCGTTTTGATTGTAATTCTAGCTTCTTGCTACTTTACATTAATATAACATAATTGCCATAAAAATGGCTATCAGTTTTTAAACTATGAACAATTAACTCCAATACCAAAGATAAATATAGGCCTAATGAATCTATTAGTTAATTAGGAGCTTTTTTAGTTAATAAAATCGTGTAAATATTAGTAATAATGATTTTCTCAAAAATAAAAAGAAGGGTGTGATCCCTGCACCACTATATTCTATCTATACACCACCAAGTATGTTTTGTAACCTTGTATTGTACAACATTGTAAAGCATAAAAGGTAACGTATGGATAAAAAGTAATGGTGTAAGGATCAACACCCTATAAAGAAAGGCAAATAATTAATTTTCTCTGACCAAAAGTAGATATTATATATAATTATCTCTTTGACGGATGTACATTATAATTAATCATAACAGTGAATAATAACATGTATATATAATAACATGATTGTTCAACTTTCAACAATTAATCTATATCAAATACAAAGTCTAACTACAATAGAATGAAATACATGGTTCAAAGAGGTTCTAGAACATAATATTTATACTATCATAACATCTACTTTAAACTTTAAATTGTATGGCGTCATAAACATGAGTGTTTAATTTGTACTAGCTATTTGTCACAAATTGTACGTACGTCTATATATCTCGATCAAGTTGTAATTTGACTACTTTCACTATAAATGTATCAGATATATAACAAGAAAATTGCTAACCCTTAGATTCAATTAGTTATTAATTAGTATTAATTATAAGAAAGGACGAGCAATATCTTTTTGGACAATAAAGGATAACGTGTTGAATAAATCAATGTTTTGAAAACCGGTTGAACCGGTCCGTTTCAACCGGTCGGGCCGGATTTGAACACTAAATCGATTCAATTCATATAGTACAAAATGGACAGTTTAACCGGTCACAAAACCGGTTACACCGGATTGAACCGGGTCCGGACACAAACCAGTTCGCTCAAAAAACCGGTTTTGAAAACATTGAATCTAATATATCAATATCAAGCCAATGGAAGTTGTTATATATAAAAATATGAAATAAAATATTTTGGGGCAAAAAATAAACAAGTATTGAGAGATTCTCAATTATGAAGGTTGGTTTCTTTAATTTGCCGCCCAATTGTTTATTACGTAGTATCTTTGTTGATTGTGTATACAATGACGACGTCCATCCAAGATTAAAAAAATAATGAAAATTACAATATCAATATGTTATTTATTCACATTTGCGTGATAATGCTTGGTTTTCTAAGTATACGGATTCTTTACGTTATATGATTCTATCTAGTCACAATGAACTAAATTAACATAAGATTTTATGTCTTAATTAGTCTATTATATATGTTTCTAAACGGAAAATGGATCACTTCATTAAAGATCCGGTCTAGCAGACGCTTGGGACAAATTAATTTTTCGAGAATTTTAACCTGAACGTTGTTTATAAAAGTAATAATTTAAAACCAAAATGTTAGAATATGAAAGTCATGCAATATATTACACTTGATCCACCGAATTAAAGTAGAAGTTATTCAACTATGATTACTGTTCAAAATAGAGATCTATAATGCAAAAGGTCGTCTTTTATATCTAGAATGCATATGCCCCTTGTAACAACACATATAACATATAATAAAGGCAAAATATACAACTTACCACAGTAGATAATTGAAATATAAATTAATGCTAGTTCAATATACCATTAAAAACTATGTAGTTGATGTGTTTCGATCAACACCTTTTAAATAAGACACTTTGTATAAAGATTTTTTGACCTTAATTTCTTTTCTTTCTTTTTTTTCATTCTTTTTTTGTTGTGTTATATAATACTTGATGCAAAAGATATGAATGGATTGAGTTTTACATGTATTTTCATTAGTATAAGTTTCATAAAGTAATATATAACATAAACAAAAATATTTAATGTCAAAGTTGAAAAAGAAAGACTTTCAATTCTGATTCATGACATTTAATTTGGAACGGAGAGAATATATAAGTAATAAGATTATGTTATGACACTAATAATAGATCAAAGTTACATTGTAAAACAAGTTTGCCTATTCAAATACGTTTACAATAATCTTATTTATACCAACCATAATATCTTTGCCCTTGTATTATACATGACCCAAAAGGCTAAAAAGGTGATATTTAACTTTGATAAATGAAAAATGTAGTATAATAACGTACTCACTCTATCATTCATATCCAAAGTGGTTCTTTTTTAAGGATTCATTGTTAAATTAAAAGATTTTAAGTCTCCTCTTGTTATACACGATTCAAAAGGCCATATATCAACATCATCGACTCACCATTAGGAGAAAAAACTAACGTACGTGTGACCATTGACCACGTACCATTGATTCATTAATTAATTAAGTACAATAAAATTTTGTACTCCGCTACATAAAATGATAAATGAATTGATCGTATTTTTTAAGTTGTACGGAGTAGTAATTAAACAAAAACATTACTAGATTAAGAGTAAGTATACGTTTCTAAATTTGGGCAAGTTTCCTTAAGTATTTTGTTTGTCTCGATATAATGTGCAACTTCGGATATATGTAGCGTTTGATGTCAACATTTAAAATGCTGCATTTAATTTGTTAAAATATGTTAAGTGAATAGCGCGCGCGCGCATATATATATATATATATATGTTCTAGAAACTGAGACAATTGAGAGATATGTCTATCGTGTAGCTATCAAGTTGTTATGTGATGGCTTAATCACTTAGACTTTATCTTCTTGAAGAAGAAGTAATTACTATTTAGTGAAGGTACGTAGATAGGTTGGAAATTACATATGGAACTTTATGTTAACCACTACCACCAACATTTTATATATTCATATTAAATTCAATAAAATAATTTTATATGATATGATATTATTATACGGCTGAAGTTAAACTTGATCATCGTATGATGTAACCACAAAATTATTTAATAATATACCCGATCTTTATAATGTGTATCTCATACAACTTCATTTTGATTTATTATGTGTGCCAAATTTTCAATCTTGATCTATTATATGTATTCGATCCGCTATTACTTGTAATGAACCTTTAACGTGACACCCATTCCATTTTTAATAAGGTATTAATGATGTGCCGAGTTATATGGTGGCTACGTAATTAAAAATACCAGGTACCGAATGAATAAGTAGATCATCGGATACATGCAGCATATCAAAATTAAAAGTATGATATACACAATAGACCAATATAAAGTTGTATACACATTATAAATTATAGATCGGCATGAAGTTAAGTGTATTTATTTCACACACTAATAACCCCTTCGTGAAAACATTTGTCATACCAAGTTGATTAAAATTTTTCAAGGGATATACATTCTTATCATAAAGAAATACAAACATATTTTGATTTTTGGTTAATTAGTAAAATATATTAGAAAGTAAGAAATCACGTCATATAAGAACTAATACTTTTTTACTTTAATAATTTAATGTATGTACGTATAAGAATTGCTACAGGTAGTTTGAAACCGAACAAGTCTTTAAGTTTGAAAAACAGAAATTACCAAATAAAGTTAACTATGAAAAGATGTTAGGATAAGCAAACGTTGAAGTACAGAAATCATTAAGAACTTTATTGGAAATGATTAATTTTATTAATTAAGTATTAATTATTATTTAATAAATAATATACCAAAGTTTAATAAGCCAATCTTCCTTTGAGTTTGACTTGTGTTACATGTTGTTTATAATATCCTTACTTTACTGACTTCCATCCTTCCAAAGTCTCTCCCTCCATATAAAGCCAACTAGCATACCCACCAAACATATTTGTCCATTCACTCAAAAGAAAGAAAAATATTAAATTTCTTCTGGAAAAAAAAGCTAAAAAACAAATAAAAGTGAGATAAATAAGAAAGATAGATATGGGGAGAGCCCCTTGTTGTGACAAAGCAAATGTGAAGAAAGGACCATGGTCACCTGAAGAAGATGCAAAACTCAAAGAATTCATTGAGAAATTTGGTACTGGTGGTAATTGGATTGCTCTTCCTCAAAAAGCTGGTATCTCTCTTTCTCTAAACCCTCTCATTTTTTGGTGTTTTTCTTCAGGATACTATAAGGGTTTGTAACTTTGAAGTTGGTCATAATGAGCAGGTCTTAAAAGATGTGGGAAAAGTTGCAGGTTAAGATGGCTAAATTATTTGAGACCAAATATTAGACATGGTGAATTCTCTGAGGATGAAGATAGGATCATTTGCAGCATGTATTCTAGCATTGGTAGCAGGTTAATAGTTTTAACTTTTGGACTTATTTGTCTATTTTCTATTTTTGTACTTACAAATGATTACTATCACAAATTACTTAGCTCAGATGAAGTATATCTAACTATATAAGTTCATTACTCCATCTATAAGCTAGGTCAAACACCATGTGAAAACCTAAAGACATATAGTAACATGTATGTGTGAGTCAGAGAGAGATAGCGTTCTTTTTAGAAAATAACAATAATAATTGATTAGTTAATGATGAGAAAAGGAAATATAAAATCTTGACAACTATGGGTGCATGCATATAATGACTTTTTCTTTATGCATATTACACAAGGAAATGTAGATTTATAAATGTTACCTATATGTACTGCCTAATTGGAGGTTAATTTGAATTATGCCCAAAAATGTATATGCAGGTGGTCTGTTATAGCAGCACAGCTACCAGGAAGGACAGACAATGATATCAAGAATTACTGGAACACAAAACTAAAGAAGAAGCTTTTAACTATGCTTCCACCCTTTCAAGAAAAACAAACTTTTTTCCCATCTATGTCCTTCCAAGCACCACCATCACTAGTACCATCCTATGATCACCAATACTTGAACACTGCCTCATCATTTTACACTTTTAGTACCCCTTCTAACTTCATGAATGTTGACAACACTTCCAACTCTCTTTTGGTTCATAATGATCATACTAGCACTATCCCAAATCTTCAATCACCACTACCACCTTCAAACATTTTGATGAGCAACAACAACATTGATGTTAATGATAACTGTTATAACCAATTAGGGTTTCAAGATGACCATCACAGCATGTGCAACAGTCCAATGCAGGATCATTACTATCATAATGCACCAACTGTGAAAGAAGGAATGCTAATGTTTGGAAGTACAAGTTCTTCTTCTGAAAATGGGAGCTACAACAAAGATCTTCATCAAAAGCAGCAGTATCAGATCAAGCAAGAACATGGTCACATTACCCTTCTTGGAGACCAGATTCAAAGCCATAGCTTCATGATTGAGCAGAAGCCAAAAGACTACATGATCAAGAATCATGTAACTCCATTACATGATGACATTGAGGAAATGAAGCAACTAAACTTCACAAGCTACCAGTTACATGATGGTGAAGAAAGCAAGCAGACAACACATTATCAGAAAGGGGTGTGCCCCTTCTATTACTAATTAATTAGCTTAATTAAGTTATTCAAAATTTGTTGTAATTAATTAGTGGTAGTTAAGAAATGATGAGCAGGTAGGTTATGATTTGAAAGGGCATTGAGAGTGTGTTTTGGTTTTCAAGAGGGAGGTTCAGCTGAGAGACTTTGACACAATTTCTTGGGGCTTGTGTTGATTTCTGGTACTTGATGATATGACGATGATGATGATAGAAATCAATGAAAAACTACTAAAAAAATTAAGTTCCTTTCTTTCCATTCTTTGGTGTTGTGATACTAGCTACATGTTAAAACTAAGCTAGTTGTAGCTTTCTTTATGTGCAATTTCTTTGAGGTTAAGTTTTCTTGATTGGTTACCTACATTTTACCATGTATCTAAAAGTCGCAAATATCAAATGAATTCTAGTTCAATTTCCTAGGCATCATCATCGCGACGTAAGTATATATGTTATATACAGAATTCTCACAAATGCAAATTTTACGTTCTTTGTGATTGTAAACAACTAAACGTGCTAATCATGTAGTGTAATCATGCCTTGATCTTGAAATTAGTTAAGCTGCAATAAGTCAAGGTGCGCTGAGTATTTGAACAACATTCAAAAAGTGTTATCTCAATTTATTATATAAATTTTATAATGTAAGGTCTTGATTAAATTGACTTTTTACTCGTTAATGTGTCATCTTCACTTCTAGATGGTCAAGGGTGCATTAATTTTTTATAGGTAGCTTGAGAATATGTACAAAATCATGTGTGACAAAACCAGTATATATATTTTCGTCAATTTGCATGAGATATATAAAAATTGCATGCGACTAAGAGGTAAAGGCATATATATTTAATAGAGATAGAGATTGGGAAACGTCAATAATTGTTGCCTTGCGTTCTTATCGCTTTATATTTCTTTTTAGGCGACACTGATGTTGATCGATTATTTAGAGGTTTGAAAATAGGAACGATAAATCATATAACTTTTGAATTTTTTCTTTCTAATTTACAAAACAGTATAAATAAACTAAATAGCTTTGGACCTCAAAATGAGGAACCAAAATACATGTATAAATAAACTATATGTTGCGTGTGTATACATATGTGTGTGCCCGCCAGAAATCTATAATTACTATTGATAAATAAATGTTGAAATACATATATAAATTATCAAATATTTACAATTCTCATTTTTTTTCATTACTTTGTCAATTTACATTGGATCAAAAAGAACTATAGGAAATTCATCGGAACAATATATAACTTTGCGAGAGATTTCCAAGGAACACTTGATATTTTTAAACATGTTGGTTTAAATTACTTTTCGTTGGAAATCCTTAAGAAAACAAGAATACCTCCAACAAATTTCCGACGAATTATTAAATTAAAATATAAAATGTGCTCTCTCTGTAAGGGATTTCCTTCAACTTAGAGAATTTATGGCTATTCCGTTGGAAATCCATCACAAACTGTTGTTATTGATCGACGATTTTCCAAGGAAACGGAATTTGTTAGTAATGTCTCGGTAATTCGTCGGTAATCCCTTATAAAGATGCTAATTTTTTTTGGGTAGGTTTTTGTTGGAAATTAGTCGGTGCGCCCTCAGAAATTTCCAATAAAATTATTTTGTCGGAAATACGTAGTTGATGCTCCGTTTTCTAGTAGTGACAGTTCTCAAAAAAAAAGACAATTTCACAAGCTATATATACATACATGCATATTATATAAAAAGTAAATTACATCATATTTATAAAAAAAATCACTTATGCTGCTTATTCACATCTACTCAAACTGATCATTTTTCCCTTAAACTCGTTGCACTTAGACCATCCGTAATCATAACACCAGAACGCCACTTTTTCAGCTGCCACATCAGCGCCACATCAGCATCACACCATAACACCAGAACGCCCGTAATCATAACACCAAAACGTCACTTTTGTAACCCATTCTGGGACCCACCCACCCACTAACTAACTAAATTTAATTTTCTTTTATTTAAAATACAATACAAAACAATTTAATTAAAAACACAATACACCACAATAATTAAAATAAAATGAAATACATTACTTTTTTAAAATAAAATACAACACACTAACTTTAAAATAAAATACGATACAACAATTCAACTAAATTACGATACAATACAATAATTAAAATAAAATACGATACAATACAATAATTTATAATAAAATAACTAGTCCGTGGAGCGTGGTAAGCTGCGAAAGTTTGGTGGTAGCATCCAAATGTGCTCGGTAAGATCGGTCCGTAGTTGGTCGTGCACACGTTTGTCCCGTATTTCCTTGGCTCTAGACTCTCTATCTTGAACACGAGTCCTAAAATCACGACGAGGTCGGTTAGCAGGGTCGTCGATCATTTCCTGCTCGATAGATGATATTGCGAAGCCGTTATCCTCTTGGATCATGTTGTATAGTATGATACAAGTATACAACTGTCTTCGCATCTTGTTGACGCTCATGGATCTCGCCGCAATTTTTAAAATTGCAAACCTACCTTGCAGTACACCAAAAGCCCGTTCGATATCTTTTCGAGCACTTTCTTGAAATCTCTTGAACTTAACTCGTTTCTCATCAGTAGGGGAGTGAAAGCCTTTGAGTAGTGTACACCAATCCGGATAAATACCATCTGCAAGATAATACCCTTTGGTGTAGTGATGTCCATTGACAGTGAAAGCTGCGGGTGGACCAGTGTCATTTTTGATAGAATCGAACAACGGAGATTGGTTTAATATGTTGACGTCGTTGTTCGAACCCGCCATGCCAAAAAAAGCATGCCATATCCACATGTCGTATGAAGCAACGGCTTCAAGCATAATGATGAGGTGTCCGTGATCACCTCTAGTGTACTGCCCTTTCCATGCATTCGGGCAATTTTTCCATTGCCAATGCATACAGTCAATGCTCCCTACCATTCCTCTAAACCCATGCTTCTGCTCGTGTGCTGCATATAGCCGAGCAATATCTGTAGCGGTCGGCTTTCTCAAATATTCCGCCGAGTACAAATCAAAGACACACTTACAAAAGTTGTTTAGACAGTCGAGCGATGTTTTTTCACCCATTTGTAAGTATTCATCGAACATATCCGCGGATGTGCCATACGTCAATTGGCGCATGGCGGACGTGCACTTTTGTAGCGGCGTAAAACCAAGCCGACCAAGTCCATCCGATTTTTGTTTAAAATATTGAAAGTGTTCGGGAATAGGTTCGATGGAGTAGTCGGATATACCTTGTACGATTCGCACAAACAATTGTCGACTCATACGAAATCGCCGTTTGAACAAATTTGGTGGATACTTCGGGTGCTCGGAAAAGTAGTCGTCCCATAGACGTTGTTGGGCACCTTCACGATCTCTTGGAATGTAGCTTCGGTTGCGTGGTGTTCTTGAACTTTGTCCGGCGTCACTACTTAGTTGATCTTTGTATTGTTTCAAAAGTTGAATAAAGTTTTCATCGTGGGGTCGGATTCGCAAATCTTATTTATCGAATCCATTTTGTGATTGAAAATGGTGGTGAAATTGTTTGAGGAAAGGTGGTAAAAGTGTGTTTTTGGATGAAAATGTAGTTGGTAAAATAGATGGAGAAAAGAGGTTGATGGAAGAAAAAAGGGGTTGATGGAAGACAAAAGGTTAAAAAAGAGGTTGAATTGGGTTGAAAAATGAAGTAAAATGGGGTAGTATATATATAGATAGGTGTGGTGGTTTAAAAAAAAACATTTTTTTTTGAAATATCCGTTGCACACACGCTCCCCTATTTTTTTTATTGTTTTTTTTGTTTTTTTCAAAATCAAACAGTTTTTAATGGTAAAGAAAAAAAAATCGCGTGGGGCCCACGACAACGCGTAAAACGACCTCGTTATCCCACCCAGAACGCCGCCCAGAACGCCGCGTTACAGGCGTTCTGACGTTCTGGAGCTCGAGAACGCGTGCCACGTCGTTGCGTTACGGATGGTCTTAGACCATCCGTAACCATAACACCAGAACGTCATATTATCAGGTGCCACATCATTGCCACATCAGCATAACACCATAACACCCCTAATCATAACACCAAAACGCCACTTTTAAAAAGGAAAAGGGAAAAAGAAAAAGAAAATCGCGTGGGTCCCACCAGAACGCTCAAAAACGTCCCGTTTTTCGATCCACAACGCCGCCAGAACGCCAGCCCAGAACGCCGCGTTGCTGGCGTTCTCGCCCCTCACAACGCCTGCCACGTGTGTGCGTTACGGATGGTCTTATAATTCTTTTGAGCAGACACATTCCGTAAATTAAGCCATGTCACATTATAGAAAGGTTAACTATATATATTGATCTCCATCGCATGCAAAGGCTGTTCTTTCATGTACTTAATCCAATCACAATTTTCTCTATCTTGTTTTATTATCGTTGTTATGCACTTGATTTAGCATATTTAAGTGTAATTTTCTTCAATTTAATTTAATCGTTGTCGGTTTAGAAATAAGAGTGGAAATATATAGAAAATTGTTGTAAAATTCATTAAAGGTTAATATTTAATTATAAATATATGAGTTTAAATATAAATTAATAAAACTAATTTATCCGAAAAATATATATGTACCGAAGAAAAATGATACGGAGTATATATGATATGATATGATATGGATATTATTAGGTTCTATCAAAAAACGCCTATCACGCTACAATTCAAGTTGGTCACGGCTTTAATTTACAGATAATCAAATGGTCCCATACTCCCATGGCCTGATTGACTTTAAAAATCATTGACCATTTTCTGTTAATTTTTCTGTATTACTAAATAAATTTCAACCCACAAAGAGGGTTCCGTGTTTTATTCGGTGTTAAAGGTTCAACACTGGTATAATTTTTAGGAAAATAGTTCAAGTTTAAACTTGAAGTGAAAAGGGATCACGAATAATTTTTGAACCAATAAAACTAAAAGAACAAAAAAAAATTATCTTAAAAAAACCCGATGTTAGACGTTAGCGGCTTAACTTCGGAGAAAAATATAGGCTCAAAGTGTTAACTTCGACTTGCTCAAAGTGTTAACTTCTACTTCCCGACATTCGGGCATTGTTGAACAAAAATGCTAAAAACGGAAAACGACTCTGGTGTATCACGTCGTAGTGCACCTATGAAGAAAGGAAGGTATTTATTTTTCTTTCAAACCTTGAACCACATTATACTTTCCATTTAAGGCTCTTCACTTCACTTAAATCTTGTTAGCTATTTTTTCTTATAAACACAACAACTTGTATTAAACTAAACTTGAAAGTGGAAACTAACTTTATTGGATCTAGTTATCGAATATTTCTTTTATCCCAATAATATTCCAAAAGCTAGTTGCTACATACGATACTTGGTTAATGTTTACATATATGCTCCAACATAATGTCCTTATTATAACAAACTAAACACCATAAATTATTCTATCAAATAATTATTTTCTGAAAGAATCTTTGGAAACCAGAATTAATAAGTACTCGTATTGTTTAAAGTAAGTTGATGGGTCATATATGAGGTAGGATAGTTGACCACGGTTGAGTATGATTGATTTTGTCTCGACACTAATGCAGACGGATTCCAGTTGGATCAATTAAACTATTGGAATTGGAAATTAATTTATTATTTACCCTAATCTTTTAAATAAATTCTTTCATTATTCACGAATATATATACATATATATATATATATATATATATATCAAACAGAGGAATTCTTTTTTATAAAAAGATAAAACCTATAACTACCTATATCTATACAATATAAAAACTTTTGTGTTATATATATATATATATACAATATATAATAACTACAAATATTTACAATGCCTTCCACGAAACTTGAATCTACGATCAATGCCGGTATCAAAGTGTGGGTTGCTGCCCACACAAAAGTTTTGATTGCAAGGGTTAAATATTAATCAAGTCATAATATATTAAGATTTGCCCCTTAGCTAAAAAGCAGCTTTTTATATCTATTTTTTTTCTTACCTTGATTCAATTTTCAGTCATTATTTTTCTTTCCAAATCTTTAACCATAAAAAATGGCACTATTACAAAAATAATTCATTTTATTTATCTTATTTCACATTTCTTCCATTCATTATTTTTCTTCGCAATTTTTTAACTAGTTACAAAATTATAGTTATTAAACTTTATATTTTCAAGGTGAAAGTGTTTCTTCAACTTTTTTCCGTAATACAAATTCTATAAGCATAACTAAATGCCTTATATAGTTCACATATAATTTTGAGTTACAAGCAGTTACAAGGTTTGTTCGGGTTGCTATGTTAATGAACCTTCGGTATGGTTTTTCGTGTTGATAATCAAATCAAACCAAATTCCTTTTCGGTTCGCTTGATTAATGCTAGCATAAGTTTTGAGTCGGTTTAGTTTATCATAGTACCCGGAGAATAAAAAAAATCTCAATTTGAAATAAAAAACATGACGTGACAATCCTAAAATCCGCCCCGTTATAATCAAGTTTTGGTACCGCCCCTATCCACAACTACTAGGTTGAGGGACAACTCACATAGTACCAAACACCCATTTGGTTAGTATACAGAGTTTTTGATGTAGCCATAATATGTGAAGACATAAAATTAAACTCGTGTATGTTTAAGTCAACTCTGATGACTGATGAGACAATGTATACATGAGATTTGTGAATGTACATAATAGTTGAGATAAAATATAGCCGGGTGTAAGTTACAAAGATGATTAATCTAAATTAAGGTTTGTCTAATGGGATATGATATTAATAATGTGTTGGAGCACACGGACTGGTCTGGTGGGGAAAATCACGCATGGAAGATCCACACCATGTTGTAATGCTACGCTGCATCTGGCGTACGTGGTCCCAAAGTGATAACCATCACGCCGTGTTCTTAGTGTAATCTTCCAATATGGTGTGGTTGGTAAACCCACGTCCAGCATTTTAGAATTAGTGTTTTGGTTTTTGTTATCTTACTAAAGAAAGTAAGAAACAAGATGAGCTGAAACTTAACGTAAACATGTTCCTGTAAATTGTCACACCCCGCCTAAAGCGGAAACAACGGGATATAACGAAGATAGAATCACAACACATTATTCATAAAGAATACTAAATGAAATAATTAATCAATGTGTCATGATGTCATTAACATGAAAAACGGTTCATGTCATGCATTCATTCCAACAATGAATCCCAAAATAACAAATGATAATTCCACAAAATAAAGATTAAGGCAAAACACGCCTTTCCAAATTATTAAAAATGTAAAAGTTCCACCTCAAACAATAGTCACAAAGTTTAGCTTAAATGCAACCTAGAGGTCCACTAAGCTTTCTTGTCCTCTATCTTCAGTCCACTAGTGTTACCTGAAAAGTTATGCTCAAAAACGTCAACAATAATGTTGGTGAGTTTCGTAGGTTTGAAACAAGACACCATAAAATAAACCTTTTTGCTGTGATAATCATTTGTTAGGACAATGCATATGAAAAGGTACACAAGTGATAAAATATAACCAAACATCACACAAACTCAAATGGCAGTAGCTACTCCAACAGTGGCTTTAATGCATACATAATATACACATCAGGTACTCACTCCTAAGGGAGCGAGGCCTTGTAAACAAACGTGGCTTTAATGCATACATAAAGTATACATCAGGTACTCACTCCTAAGGGAGCAAGGCCTTGTAAAATAAATCCAACAACCAAAGCACATAGTCACATAGTGTTACACATTTCAAGCATATGTCCAAAAAGAAGAAATAAACAAGTTTCACAGCATGAAAAACCATTAATAAAACATGAGCATACTTTTCCCCCAATTTAAAAACATGTAATGAAAACGGGGCCACGTAAACTCACCTTGATTAGCAAAGCAAATTACGCTCCCAAATAAGTCCACTAAACAGTTCGTCAATCTATAAATAAATACATATAGATTAATAACCTAATCAAAACTATACCTTTTATTATATCCTAGTTGATTTAATAGTCCCATAAAATCTGGCTACACATAACATTGGTATGTGGAGTACTTTGTTCAAGTGGATTCTATTGACATCAATAAATCTCTAGCTTTATACTCATATAATTAAAGTATAATACTTGTTAATAACCATTTTACATTACTCATTCTTTTTAAATCAAATATATAAATTACTATCTTAAACTTTTATAAATGTGATTTGTTTACAGAAAAGTATATCCTTAAACATTCTTTACAACCCCCAAAATAACTAGAGACAACTTGATCAAACCGATTTAACATTATCAACTTTTTTTTTTCTGAAAATTCGTAGTAAACATAAACAGTTTACTAAATAATTTTTATAAAATCATACGTTGCTTTTTAGAGACCGAAACCTCGTGAAGTTAAGTAAAATTTCGAGATCTACAACTTTCGTGTTTTGGCCGAAGCCTGAAAACAAACGTAGATAGGTCAAAACAGTCTCTGATTATAGCTACGAAAAATCTAGACATATTTTTTTTTTACGGCTTGCGGTTTTATAACTTTCGACTTCAAAGACACTTAGACCCAATATATTCAATCCCCAACCACATAAATCATCCCTAAGATACACCTATCCAGAAAAATAATAAGAAGAATTATTGATTAAGGTTTATAAAAAAAAAAATACCTATACGGGTACACGAACGAATAACACACAATGGCAAAGCTTGAACTCGATTTTCTTTTTTTTCTTTTTTTTTCTTTTCTTGGCCTTGGTCGACGATCACAGAAGTAACACCCCAGGGACGTTTTTATTTTATTTTATTATATATATATATAATGATGATTAAAGGTTTGAAGGTTAAATCTAGACTTATATTTATAGATGCAATAATACTTGGAGGTTAAGTTTAGATTTTAGGTTTGAGGATAAGTTGGGTTTGGTACCCCTTGGCTACCGAAACCCTCACAAAAAAAAAAAAAGTTGAGTCGGTCGACCTTTAGACCAAAATGGAAACTAACTCTATCATAATTTTATTATTATTTTATTATCAATGTAACATACTACGTTTATTATTATTGTTATATGATTACTATTATTATATTACTATTATTATTCTTATTATTTTATTATTCATTATTATTATTAATCTTTATTATTATTCTAACTTTTAATTTAACCGCGTACGTGTATCGGTTCGGATTGTTGAACACTATGCGAGAATTAAATTTCTCACATAGTTTAAAATATGAAGTACTTGATTAATTTCTCAAATAATCCCACTCAAGTAAATAAAAATGAGAAATGATTATGAGAACGAACCTAAGAATAGAGTTTTAGTGACGGATGTCACAGTATCCCCCAGTTGAAGGAATTTCGTCCCGAAATTCAACCAGAGCTAGTACTGCAACCTTGACTATCGAAAAGATGCGGATATTTCTGCTTCATCTGATCTTCACGCTCCCAAGTGAACTCAGGACCTCTCTTGGCGTCCCATCGAACCTTAACAATCGGAATTTTACTACGTTTCAGCTTCTTAACCTCCCGATCCATGATTTCAACCGGTTCCTCCGCAAAATGAAGTTTAGGATCAATCTGAATCTCTTCCAAAGGTACTTGCAAAATCTGATCAGCTAAACACTTCCTCAAATTTGCCACATGGAATACATCGTGAACCCCACTCAGCTCTTGAGGTAATTTCAATCTATAAGCAACCGGACCAACACGCTCGATAATCTCAAATGGCCCTACAAATCTGGGTGCAAGTTTTCCTTTCTTACCAAAACGAACGACTCCCTTCCAAGGTGACACCTTCAACAACACAAAATCACCAACATCAAACTCCAACGGCTTACGACGTTTATCAGCATAACTCTTTTGTCTATCGCGGGCCACTTTCAACCTCTCCTTGATTTGCACAATTTTATCGGTAGTCTCTTGGACTATTTCCGGTCCAATCAACTGACTTTCTCCTACCTCAGCCCACATTACAGGCGAACGACACTTACGCCCATAAAGCGCCTCAAACGGTGCACACTGAATACTCGAATGGTAGCTGTTATTATATGAAAATTCCACCAACGGCAAATGAGTATCCCAGTTTCCTCCAAAATCAATAACACACGCCCTCAACATGTCCTCCAACGTCTGAATAGTACGCTCACTCTGCCCATCAGTTTGGGGATGGTAAGCCGTACTCATATCTAACCTCGTCCCTAACGCCTTCTGTAGTGTTTGCCAAAACCGAGAAGTAAAACGACCATCACGATCCGAGATAATCGACACAGGCACTCCATGTCTCGCCACAACTTCATTTATGTACAACCTTGCCAACTTCTCCATCTTATAGTCCTCGCGGATAGCTAAGAAATGAGCAGACTTAGTCATCCTATCCACGATAACCCAAATTGAATCATGGCCACTACTAGTTCTAGGCAGCTTAGTGATAAAATCCATAGCAATGTTCTCCCATTTCCACTCGGGAATCTCCGGTTGTTGCAATAATCCTGAGGGTCTTTGATGTTCAGCCTTAACCTTCAAACAAGTCATACATTGGCTAACATATAGTGCAATATCTTTCTTCATGCCCGGCCACCAGTACAAATCCCTCAAGTCATGATACATCTTATCTGCCCCCGGATGAATCGAATATTTAGACTTATGAACTTTATCCATCACTAGCGTCCTCAAACCACCTAGTAACGGGATCCACAGCCTTTCAATGAAGTAATATAACCCATCCTCCTTACGAACTAACTGTCCATCCAATCCACGCACTAACTCCCCTTGTACATTAGTATCTAGTAGTGCTTCCAATTGAGCCTTAATTAACTTCTCCTTGATACCTGAATGGATGGTTAAACTCATTGCTCTCACTCTTCTTGGTTTAACTCTTTCCTTTCTACTCAAGGCATCAGCCACCACATTCGCCTTCCCCGGGTGGTAGCGAATTTCACAATCATAATCACTAAACAACTCCAACCACCTCCTCTGCCTCATATTCAACTCCTTTTGATCAAAAATGTGTTGCAGACTCTTATGATCGGTGTATATCACGCTCTTTGTCCCATACAGATAATGTCTCCAACACTTGAGTGCAAAGACAACTGCACCCAGTTCCAAATCGTGAGTAGTGTAGTTCTTCTCGTGCACCTTGAGTTGCCTAGAAGCATAAGCTATCACTTTCCCACGCTGCATCAAAACACATCCTAACCCTTGGTTGGACGCGTCACAATAGACCACAAAATCATCCGAGCCATCAGGTAATGCCAAAATCGGTGCATCACACAAAGCATTCTTCAGAGTTTGAAATGCTTCCTCCTGCTTCTCACCCCAGACAAATTTTCTTTCCTTTTGCGTTAACTGCGTAAGCGGTTGAGCAATCCTGGAAAAATTCTCAATAAAACGCCGATAATATCCAGCCAAACCCAAGAACTGACGAATTTCAGAAGGTGTTTGCGGAGTCTTCCAAGCTTTCACCGCCTCAATCTTACTTGGATCCACATGAATACCCGCCTCATTTACCACATGACCAAGAAAATGAACCTCGCGTAACCAGAACTCGCATTTCGAAAATTTTGCGTAAAGCTGTTCTTTCAAGAGAAGTTCAAGAATAAGTTTCAGATGTAACTTATGTTCCTCCTTAGATTTCGAATAGATCAAGATGTCATCAATGAAGACGATAACGAATTTATCAAGATACGGTTTACAAACACGATTCATTAGATCCATGAATACCGCAGGAGCATTAGTAAGACCAAAAGGCATAACGAGAAATTCGAAGTGCCCATAGCGAGTCCTGAATGCAGTCTTTGGTATATCCGACTCATGTACTCTTAACTGATGATAGCCAGAACGAAGATCGATTTTTGAAAACCACTGTGCACCCTGAAGTTGATCAAATAAATCATCTATCCTTGGAAGAGGATAACGATTCTTGACCGTAAGTTTATTAAGTTCACGATAATCAATATACATACGAAATGAACCATCTTTCTTTTTAACGAACAGAACAGGTGCTCCCCAAGGAGAATGACTAGGGCGAATGAATCCCTTGTCTTGGAGCTCCTGAAGTTGAGTGGACAATTCTTGTAATTCAGAAGGAGCTAAACGATACGGAGCTTTAGCAACTGGGGTCGCTCCGGGAATAAGGTCGATACGAAATTCAACAGATCGAGATGGAGGTAATCCCGGCAATTCATCCGGAAAAACATTAGGAAAATCACGTACAATAAGAATATTCTCAAGTTTTGTTTCTTCAGAATTCATCCTCATAAGTTTAGCACCTTTAGCCTCCGGTTGTTCACCACAGACTACCAATATATTGCCATCGGACAAAGGTATACGAACCACTTTCTCGAAGCACACAATCTCGGCCCTATACCTTGACATCCAGTCCATACCAACAATAACATCGAAACTACCAATCCCAAAAGGTATTAGGTCGATACTGAAAGCATAATCCTCCAATACGAGTGTACAATTTTTAATAACCTCATTCAAGTCTACCCGTTTCCCATCCGCAATTTCAATTTCATACACAACATCCAGCTTACTAGGTATAATATCAAGTATAGGCACAAAATCCACAGATATAAAGCTAAAATCAGCACCACTGTCAAATAAAACAGTAGCAAAATGGTCATTTAATAGAAACGTACCAGTCACAATGTTAGGTGTCTGCCGTGCCTCACTAGCGTTCATTACAAAAGATCTCCCAGGAGCAGTGTTTGTAGCACGACCCCTATTCTGATTACCACCCATAGTCAAAGCCCGATTATTATTATTATTCCCAACAGCTCCTACAGCCCTAACCATCCTAGGGCATGCACTGGCAAAATGATCCAAAGCCCCACATTCGAAACATCCCCTAGAACTTCTCACCGCATTAACTGGTGCCACAGTACGTGCAGAAGATCGACAGTAGTCAGGTGTGTGACCCCACCGGTTGCACTTGTTGCAATAACGGCAACCCACATACGGCGAATGATGATAATTACACCCCGAACACAAAGGATTTGGCCCACCATACATACTCCTATCCACATTAGCAGTAACATATGTCTTAACTACCCGGGGTTTCTTATTACTCGTATCACTATACCTAGCCTTACTAGATTCAGCCACCTCTTTATTTTTATCATGACCCCTCTTCAAAGTACCATTCCGCACCATCTCCTCAGTAAGGGCTCCAGCCCTCAATATCGCACTCTGAATAGTAGATGGTTCAGTTACTTGAACCATCCCTTTTATTTCGGGTACCAGACCATCCAAATATTTCTTGATCCTTCTAGACTCGGGTGTTACCATACTCGGAACTAATTTAGCCAGTTCATGAAAACGATCTGTATAGGCCGCATGATTGGCCCCTACCATCTTATGATCCAAAAATTCTTTCTCCAGTTTGTTCATTTCATTGGATGAACAATATTCTTCCCCCAGTAGTGCCTTAAACTCATCCCATGTCATACCCATCGCAGAAACCCTACCTCTCGCCTGTATCTGAGTGTTCCACCAGGTCAAAGCCTTACCAGATAACTGATTAGTCGCATATTTCACCTTCTGTCCCTCAGCACAATTACTGATATCCATAACAGCCTCGATTTTCTCAACCCACCTACAGTAGGCTACAGCTCCCCCTTTTCCATCGAATTCACGCGGTTTACAAGCCATAAATTCCTTATAAGTGCACCCTCCAACAACCGCTCCATCCCCAGCCTCATCGGTACCATCATTACCATTTTCCACATTAGGCCCTCCATTAGGATCAACTTCTTCTTCTTCGCCACCTCCTCCACCTGTACCCTGCAACACACCCTGAGTAACCTGTGCAACGATATTAGGCAATAATGCCTGTAGCTGTTCCGCAATCATAGCGGCTACATTGGGCGCCTCGCCCCCGGTACCTGCTTCGTCTCCACCTGTACGGCCTCCAGTACGGCCACCACCCCTACCATTGCGGCCGCCTGTTCGGCCTCCACCTCTACCAGCACCACTACCCCTACTAGCAACACGCGCAGAGCGTCTAGGTGGCATGATCACTACAATGGAAAACATATCACGATTTAGCACAATTGAAAGATAAAGATAGAGTTTATGTACGCATGAATTTTCATATATCGGAGATAAGCAATTCATGCCAATAAGAACAAAAGCCCACGAACAAGAAAAGACATAACGGTAATTGGACATAACTCATCCTTCGTACAACCCTAAGGATAGCACCTTGGATACTCAAACACAGTTAGATAGTCACGCATATATCGGAATACCTTCTTCAATTACGTCGGCCGCCATAATCGTAAAAGTATTCGTTCGCACACATAACTATCTTCTAAGTTCTTGTAACACAATGTACTCGTACAAAAGGCAAGGATTAACAATAGAATCAACAGATATGCACAACACATGTCAAATAGCAATTTTTAAAAGATAAATGAATTTATAATTAAATAAGGAGTTCTTAATGTAACAATTGTCATAATCCCAAACAAAATCAAATCACTATGATGGAGTACGTTAATACGATAATGAAAATGGTATATTCTAAGAAAATTTCACGGGCTCCATGTGCAGTTGGCTTAAATACGTTTCCCCTATTGTGGGTGGGGAAGAGGGGATGCAACTTCTGGCTCAGGACCTACTCGGCTACAAGCACTATCCCCCGAGGTCGTGGGTTTTGGATCCCTTGCCCAAATTGCATCTTCAAGATTTCTTTCCTCATGTTCCTCCAAGGGTTCTTCTTTCGAATCCTCCTCTTGTTCTTCCTTTGGATCCTCCTCAGGTTCTTCTTCTTCTTCTGGATCCTCCTCGGGTTCTTCTTCTTCCTCTACCGGTTTCTCTTCGAGCTCTTTTTCAGGTAAGGGTTCAATCTTCAATCTTATTCTTTGAGGCTTCCCTTCATTCCTCCAATACCTAACATACCGCTGACCCCACGTAATGGGCTTCTTTCTCTTATTTGGTACTTTCGATGGTCCAGAATGAGTCGGATTACTAGCTAACTTAGGTTTACCCTCAGAATTTTCTTCGGACGACGACAAGATGTGGATAACCTCCTTGCAATTTGACATGACTATGTTGTGCAACAAATGTTAGAAAGGAATCGAATTATGTCGGAAAATGCACACATAGTTTCCTAATTCATGTTCTACATGCGGGTTCCTTATTTATAGTCTAGGTCAATCCACCTAGATCTCTATAAACAATGGCTCTGATACCAATCTGTCACACCCCGCCTAAAGCGGAAACAACGGGATATAACGAAGATAGAATCACAACACATTATTCATAAAGAATACTAAATGAAATAATTAATCAATGTGTCATGATGTCATTAACATGAAAAACGGTTCATGTCATGCATTCATTCCAACAATGAATCCCAAAATAACAAATGATAATTCCACAAAATAAAGATTAAGGCAAAACACGCCTTTCCAAATTATTAAAAATGTAAAAGTTCCACCTCAAACAATAGTCACAAAGTTTAGCTTAAATGCAACCTAGAGGTCCACTAAGCTTTCTTGTCCTCTATCTTCAGTCCACTAGTGTTACCTGAAAAGTTATGCTCAAAAACGTCAACAATAATGTTGGTGAGTTTCGTAGGTTTGAAACAAGACACCATAAAATAAACCTTTTTGCTGTGATAATCATTTGTTAGGACAATGCATATGAAAAGGTACACAAGTGATAAAATATAACCAAACATCACACAAACTCAAATGGCAGTAGCTACTCCAACAGTGGCTTTAATGCATACATAATATACACATCAGGTACTCACTCCTAAGGGAGCGAGGCCTTGTAAACAAACGTGGCTTTAATGCATACATAAAGTATACATCAGGTACTCACTCCTAAGGGAGCAAGGCCTTGTAAAATAAATCCAACAACCAAAGCACATAGTCACATAGTGTTACACATTTCAAGCATATGTCCAAAAAGAAGAAATAAACAAGTTTCACAGCATGAAAAACCATTAATAAAACATGAGCATACTTTTCCCCCAATTTAAAAACATGTAATGAAAACGGGGCCACGTAAACTCACCTTGATTAGCAAAGCAAATTACGCTCCCAAATAAGTCCACTAAACAGTTCGTCAATCTATAAATAAATACATATAGATTAATAACCTAATCAAAACTATACCTTTTATTATATCCTAGTTGATTTAATAGTCCCATAAAATCTGGCTACACATAACATTGGTATGTGGAGTACTTTGTTCAAGTGGATTCTATTGACATCAATAAATCTCTAGCTTTATACTCATATAATTAAAGTATAATACTTGTTAATAACCATTTTACATTACTCATTCTTTTTAAATCAAATATATAAATTACTATCTTAAACTTTTATAAATGTGATTTGTTTACAGAAAAGTATATCCTTAAACATTCTTTACAACCCCCAAAATAACTAGAGACAACTTGATCAAACCGATTTAACATTATCAACTTTTTTTTTTTCTGAAAATTCGTAGTAAACATAAACAGTTTACTAAATAATTTTTATAAAATCATACGTTGCTTTTTAGAGACCGAAACCTCGAGAAGTTAAGTAAAATTTCGAGATCTACAACTTTCGTGTTTTGGCCGAAGCCTGAAAACAAACGTAGATAGGTCAAAACAGTCTCTGATTATAGCTACGAAAAATCTAGACATATTTTTTTTTTACGGCTTGCGGTTTTATAACTTTCAACTTCAAAGACACTTAGACCCAATATATTCAATCCCCAACCACATAAATCATCCCTAAGATACACCTATCCAGAAAAATAATAAGAAGAATTATTGATTAAGGTTTATAAAAAAAAAAATACCTATACGGGTACACGAACGAATAACACACAATGGCAAAGCTTGAACTCGATTTTCTTTTTTTTCTTTTTTTTTCTTTTCTTGGCCTTGGTCGACGATCACAGAAGTAACACCCCAGGGACGTTTTTATTTTATTTTATTATATATATATATATAATGATGATTAAAGGTTTGAAGGTTAAATCTAGACTTATATTTATAGATGCAATAATACTTGGAGGTTAAGTTTAGATTTTAGGTTTGAGGATAAGTTGGGTTTGGTACCCCTTGGCTACCGAAACCCTCACAAAAAAAAAAAAGTTGAGTCGGTCGACCTTTAGACCAAAATGGAAACTAACTCTATCATAATTTTATTATTATTTTATTATCAATGTAACATACTACGTTTATTATTATTGTTATATGATTACTATTATTATATTACTATTATTATTCTTATTATTTTATTAGTCATTATTATTATTAATCTTTATTATTATTCTAACTTTTAATTTAACCGCGTACGTGTATCGGTTCGGATTGTTGAACACTATGCGAGAATTAAATTTCTCACATAGTTTAAAATATGAAGTACTTGATTAATTTCTCAAATAATCCCACTCAAGTAAATGAAAATGAGAAATGATTATGAGAACGAACCTAAGAATAGAGTTTTAGTGACGGATGTCACATAAATAGTATCTTATTTGTATCACAAATCGATTAAAACAGATCAAATACTCCGTAAACCACTACGTACGTGCTTTCTACAATATTTACCATCAGAAAAATTTAGGATATTAGGTCATATATATCCAACTAGCTAGCTTGCACTAACAAAAATGAGTGGTTTTGAGGAATTAATTGTATTGCTAAAAACACCAATCTAATCTAATGGAATCAAACCTAGCTAACCAATGTGGTTGAACTGAAGTTACAACCCTTAAATGTGATGGTCTGATGGAGTCAAAGTGACAGAAATTGAGTAATCATATCTCAAGTATGGTGAGAGGGATGGTATTGGATAGCTTGTGACCATTTAAAGGTAACGAGGAGAATCGTATGTAGCAATTAATTAATTAACACATCATCAACTCCTTATCATCATTGCCGATTAATTTTTTCTTTCCCTTTCCTTTTCTAAGAATAATGCTATATAGATCTAAACATTAGTTTAATTTACTTCACTGTATATTTCAGCTCTCCTTATCTTATTGGTTGTAATTTACCATTGTCATATTTTTGTTATCATGACGAATTGTAAGCCCATCTAATAAAAAAAAAAGGTTTCATCTATCATTTTTCGTACGTATAATAAATGTAAAGACAATGTAAATTAAGCATGGGACAACTGAAGTGAAGTGAAGTGAAGTGAATCTAATACCTGGGGAGGAATCCCGTGTGGGAAGCAACCTTGATATGATGTGGTCCAAATTAACATAACATATTTCACAAGATCTTCCTTAACCCATCATATTACCCCCTACTTGAGTACTTGTTCCCTTGTCAGATTAACTTTTGTACTAACATAGGTTTCATTATATCACCTTTTATTTTTGTCAGTATTTAAAATATGGAGTTATATGTACTTTTGCAATAACAAATTTAATGGTATACTTTATAATATCCACACTACGTAGTGAATACGGTCTTTTTATTATGAATAGGGACTCGACGATAGTCGTATACTACGTTTGTTTTGACGGTAATGACAATCTACTTGTATGTAGGATTGTTGGTTCGGAATACGTACACGTAAAGAGTGAAAATTATAGAAATGATAAATTAATATAAAATGAAAATTACATGAGTTCAATTTGAAAATTTTGAGTCTTATTCTTACATTCTATATATAAAACACCTAACATTCTTTATATATTAGTATAGATATAGACCTCCCATTAAACGTAATTACCAAAATAGACCCAAACCTCAGTATTGTAACACGCTTGAACTCGGCTCAAGCTCAAATTTTGTTTGTTCCTTACTGCTAAAACTCATTAGATCATTTTACGTACGCACAAAACCTTTGACAACTGGCTAGCTAGTAACTACGGCTAGTCTATATGTCCGATCTCAAAAGCAATATGTGAAAGAGAATGTTGACACTCGCTTGGTGACACATTAAGTTAATGAATATTCATATTATGGAGTATTAGGTAACGTACTTATGTAACCATTTTCTTAACATCATTTACCACATAATCAACTTGGCTCCAAATTAAGTTGCACTATGTTGGAATTGAACTTGGCTGTATAGTTACATTGATATTAATTGTGAATCAAGTGTCCAACTACTAGATATCCGATCCCTTAGGGTTCATATAATCCGTATTATAGGGATTATATACAGTTCAAATAGCAGTAAAATAAGTAAATTTGAAAGATGGATAAAAGTAATTAGCCATGACATGGGAACTGATGAGGGGTATGGCAAGAAGGTGTTTTTCCAGTGAAGTCCTAATTTTAAGGTGATGGTCTGACAAACAAGTCCCATATACGTATATTTTAACATAAAATTCATGAACACTGCACTTCAGGAATCATAACACATTAATAATTAATAATAAACTATTATTTGTTGTCACATAAAGTTTAGGAAATTGGCAGAGAAGAGAAGTGTTTGAGCATAAAATTTCTACCTCTATCAAACCATCAGATCAAGTTTGTCATTTTTGACAGATGATGATACTACAATATTTCATCCAGGACCATGATCTTTTTCAGTCTACTTCAACTTTTGTACCACACTTAATCATTTATAATATTTTGTAAATTAAATGAGTTAATTAGTACGTATAATGAAAAACTGACTTGATGAAACTCGGGTACCATATATATTTACATCATATATATCTCGTGGTGCCGGAGGTCTTTCTAGAAACAGTCTCTCTACCCTTGAATAGAGTAAGGCTGTTTACATTATACCTCCCTCATACCCCGTCCTAGGTGGGATTGGGTAGCGTTGTTGTTATTGTATAGGGTAAATTACATTTTTCATCCTTGTGGTTTTTCATTTTCCCACTCTCGGTCCTTGTACTTTTTTAATTACAATTGTCATCCTTATGTTTTGTGCTCTTTCCCAAGTTAGTCCTTTTACTTTTTTAATTACAATGGTCATCCTTATGTTTTGAACTTTTTCCCAAGTTAGTCCTGAAAGTGTATAAATGTAAACTAGCCTTTTAAATTTCTTTTTTGATTTCGTTATCTTTTCCTATGATTTTTTTTACTTATCTATACCCCTTATAATCCATTTCCACTTATTCTTTAAAAAATTATCAAAAGAAATATCGAAAAACCCTAAAATATTAAATCTACTTATTTTCCACTAACTACACTTTTCATTAATCAAATATTAAATCTATCGACTAAAATCTTTTTTAATTGGTTAAACATAAACTTATAATGAGACAATCCAAAATAGTAATTTGGACATTCTAAATAAAAATATATTGTACTCTGTGTGTTCCACATTACTATTATTACTAATTTGGGTTGTCCCCATTATACGTGTATGTTTAACTAATCAAAAAAGATTTTAGTTGGTAGATTTGATATTTGATTAATGAAAAGTGTAGTTAGTGGAGAATAAGTAGAATTAATATTTTAAGATTTTCCGATATTTCTTTTGATAAGTTTTTATGGAAGAAATGAAAATGAATTATAAGGGGTATAGATAAGTGAAAAAATTATATGAAAAGATATCGAAATCAAAAAAAATAATTAAAAGGCTAGTTTAGTCATTTATACACTTAAAGGACTAACTTGGGAAAAAGTCAAAAACATAAGGATGATAATTGTAATTAAAAAAGTAAAAGGACTAACTTGAGAAAAAGCTCAAAACATAAGGATGACAGTTTTAATTAAAAAAGTAAAAGGATTAAGAGTGGTAATGAAAAAACCACAAGGATGAAATTGTAATTTACCCTATTGTATATATCTCATGGTGATGTTAGTTTTCGACTCAAAATACTTATACATTTTTAATCTTAATAATTGTATTTTATATAGCGGATAAATTTGACAATCTATAGGTTAACAATCAATAAATGCCCCATATCTATACTCATATATAATGCATATCAAAGTTTTTTTTAAGATAGATTTTACTATTTTGCCCCTAATATTACTATTAAAATTTAAAATATCTACATGAAATTACTAATATACCCCTAAATATATTAAATGTAATTAATACTATAATTATTATATGTGATTAATACTATAATTAATAAAAATAAAGTAACTAACATATGACATTAAATACTAATTAATTAATTCTTTTATATGCATATTATTAAAATATTAAGCAATTTAGGTATTTCTTTAAGGGAATTAACTACTTACCCTTGAAGTTTATATGAGTCTTTGAAAAACCTATTTGAAATTACTAATATATCCTTACATATACTAAACTCTAATTTTTACTAAAACACGACATAACTTTTAAACCGTAAGGAGGTACGTGATGTGTCAATTATGTTGGAAAGGTAAAAACCAACGTGATAGCAAAACGCTGAAGACGGATTGTCCATCGTTTGAAGTCGAATTCGGCCATTAAAGCCTTCAAAATATATTTTCGCTAAATTTTACACGTTTTTTAGTGTTTTAAAAAGTTAGAAACGAACTATTTGATGTCTTTTTGTATCATATTACAAATTTACTGGTTTTCTTACATTCCATACTTTGTTTTGATATCATCAATTTCTGTATTCTAGAGTTTCAATTTTTTAATCAAATTTTGGAATTACAATTTCATGAATATAATGTTTTGTATTAAAATACTACAGAAAAAATAAAAAATAATAGTTAAAGACTCCGCACCTTCCAACATGACACCTGACTATTAGAGACTCGCAACCCGACTATTGAGTTCACAAATACATTTTATGTACATATATATATTGTTACACATTTTTTAACAATTTTTTAAAAGGGTAAAAATATCATTTTGCTCCTTTTAGAAACACCATATCTTAAAGTATCATTATATAAATTCTGATTTTGATTTAATACTTTATATCGAATACATGTGAAGCTAATAGTTGTTTACCCGTCGCATCGCGCAGGCATTTTGCTAGTATTCTATAAAAGAAAAGGAAAAAGTAAATCTCCAGTAGAAGTAATCACATTATAAGCAGGAAGAAAAAAAAACATTAAGTCAAGCAAAAGGAAGTTAGTAAATGTGGCAATATCAACCCGTATATTGAGACTGATAAATACATTCATATGAGGCTGATTATTGTAAGTGATAGGATTCACTGGTCTAATGTGCTCAATAGACATTGTTAGAAAATACTATAAACATTTGAAGGTGTGCATAGAAAATAAATCATGATGTTAATACTATCTTTAGTAGATTTTTATTTAAAAGTTAATTTAATATTAAGTGTTAGAATGATAATCACATAGTTTTTAAATTATTACGATTTATGAGTTGACTTTTGCGACTCGAGTCAAAAATTAAAAAAACGAAACGACTCAGACCCCGATTCTTAAATGACTTTGACTTTTACGAGTCGTTTAACGACTTTTACTTGACATTCGGAGAGTGTGACATATCATCAAAACGTCACCAAAATACACAAAATACACTATTTGAAAGTTGAATGTATTAAAAATAACAAACTTAAGTTAGGTGCATATAATAGAGGTCGAGCACAAGTTAGATGCATTTTCGAAAACTAACTCCTTGATAAATGCATTGAAATAGATGTGTGAAGAGTGTAAACATACCAATGATTAGAAAAAATCTAGCATAAAAGTTAATTATTATTATTATTGTTATTATTATTATTATTATTATTATTATTATTATTATTATTATTATTATTATTATTATTATTATTGCATGGATAGTCCCTGTGGTTTACACACAATAACATACCTTGTCTTTGTACTTTACTTTTTGCGTTGGCAGTTCAAAAATGTAAAAATAGTAGTGCAATCGGTCCCTGTTCAAATGAAATGACTAGCATGCCCTTTATTCATTTAACTTATAACTTTATTTAATTTTATAACAAATAAAGAATAGTATACTCGTAAATAAATTATAATACAATATTAATATTCTATAATTAAATTAAAGGACGAAACAAAACAAACAATCACATATACATAATTTACATAAATATTAAAGTATAAAACCCTACAATCGTTTAGAACTTTGACTCTGGAGGGGTGTCCCTTTACTCATAATCATCATTTACTGGATCACCAAAAAAGAAACGTAAAAATCTCGGGGATGGTTGCACCGCTGCCGGAATCCAGCGCAAAACACACAACACACCCGATCGCAATAATACGGCGATCTCAGCCACCGGAATCCAGGTCGACGGCGGAGATGGGGTGGTTGCAAAATGGCCGGAATAAGAGTGTGAGTCTCACCGGAAAAACTGAATGAAGACGAGTAGTGATTACGGAAAGTACAACGTCGGATTTCGTGTAGACATCGCCGGATGTTCTTCTCATAGTCAACTCTAATCATCCATCTGCTCGTCACGAATTATGTGTACCAATTTTTCAAATTTGGGGTCCAATCAGAAATTAGGTCTTGCACAGAATACTTAGCAAGAAGTTTCAAGTTTGTGGTAATCTTTTGTTATTGTTTTGATTGCATAAATTATGTGGCTTAATTCACGATGTAATCTTGAAATAATTTTGGCATTTGATTTGATGAACATATGTCTGGTTTCTTTTACAATAGATGGAGTACCAATGTTTCAAAACTGTGGTTTACACTCAGATTCCTATAATGAACATACCTACATACATATTAAAATAATTTGAGATTTTAATACCATAATATTTATTAATAATTAGAAAAGTAAATAAATTATCATGATAAGGGTATGTTAGTCATTTCACTTTAATAAGGACCGATTACGCAACAACTTTTGCATTTCTGTACTGACAACGCAAAAAGTAAAGTGTAACACTCAGTCTTCGGGTCTAGTAGTATTTTAATATAGTCTGACTGTGAATTATTATTTATTGTGTCAGAAAATAGGTTCGGTAGTTTACTTTAAAATAAATGGGTAAAAGAGTCGAATAATTTATTGTGGTTAATAAATTATTAAATATTTTAATTCAATTCAGTTGACGCTAAAATAAAATAATATTTCTCCGTAAATGGTTTTTAAGTTCCAGACAATGATAAGTACGGGGAAAGAAATTTGGGTAATTATATAATAGACTCAGACTTTGAGTCGGTGTTTGTTTCAAATATATCCATACATACATACGCATCGTACGTACATACATAAACACTTGAAACCCTAAATTAATTCAAGAAATCACTTTCTTCCATCAAATTGAAATGGCTAAACACGAATTCAAGCTTCCTTAGTCATCACAAACAAGGTATGATCATGTGTTCTTGAATTATGAACCCTAGAATTTAGGGGTTTTAGTGTTCATGATTATAATTCGAATTTAGGGTTTCAAAATGGTAAATTGATATGAGTTAAGCTTCAATAACATGGATTAATCATTCCATCATCATCATAAGCATGTTGTAAGTGTTAATTTTCGATTTTCATATAAACCTAGAAATGGGTTTTTGGATATTTGATGAAAGTATGATGACTAACTTGAAATTGAAACTTGAAAGTGTTATGTGATAATATATGATAGTTGTTTGATGTAAAATTATGTATAACATCGATTTCTAGCGAGAGTTGTGTGGTATTTGGGGGTTGGTTCGGGTTGGACAACATGGTTTTAAACCTGCATATCGCAGGTAGTGAAGAACGAGCCGGCGGGTTCTATACCCCAGCAGGCGGGTTATGCTGATTTACCCGAGGACCCGGCGGGTCCTAGACCCCAGCCGGCGGGTCCTTCCTCCTGAACAACAACTCAGTTCTTGTTTTAATGTGATTCTTAATAGTTTGCTTTGTGTTATAACATTGATAAACTCATAACATGAGATAATAAGAGGTATGTTATGAATGATGAGAGACGATTAGGAACTTGGTATCTTTAGGCAAATAATGTGTAGTTCCTTGAGTCTATTATAAATATAAGTTATGTAATTGATGAGACGAGTTACTAACTTATATTTGATTTGAATTCTCAGATTACGAGAAGACTCAGTGACATTAGACTACTGAGCAGAGGCTGAGGTGTCGGTGAGTGGATCTTTAATCCTCAATGTGATTTAGTTGTAACAGATTTGGTTACAATGATTAAACTTATTATTACTGCTTTTGGTTTATCATGATGATTTTGGTTTAATAGTAATAATACTGTTGATAGATTGGTTAGTCTGATATGTTGACCTGGTTGAATATGTGAATACGTGATCACTTGATATTTGGCCTTCGGGCATCAGTATTGAGGTCAATCTATTGGTTGGGTTTGGTTACTATTGTAAGACGGCATGAATTTTCTTATACTTATCGTTAATAGGAAATTAGGTCGTATGAGATTAGTACCAAACTATCGGTCTATTCTGTATTGGCCATACAGATTATGGTAAGTGTTCTTGGTGAATCCCCGGGTATTATGATATCTCAAGAACCACCGATCGTCATTGTATTGAGATGTTATCTCATTGGCATTATGTGTTTACTGTTGGTATTCTTGGCTGAAGGTTTCCCCAAGAACCATTGATATATTATAATGTTATTTGTTTACTATGATTTGCTGTAAACAAGGTTGTTATGCTAAGTTGTGTTGTTGATTATAGTTTCACTCACTTAGCGTTATGTTAATCCCACCACAGTCCTTCCTGCAGGTTATAAGTGATGAGACATATTGGGGCTGGGCAGGAAGTTCTTGAAAATGATGGAATGTTTGACAGGCGGATTACTCTGATGTTGGTTTAATAACTGAAGATATGTTTTCGAATTATATAACACCTAGTTAGATACAATGAGATTTAAAGAAAGTAAATAGTTATGTATTTGGTTTGAAAAAGTTTATGTACATTTTGAGTGATGCATAATTATGATGTATGATTTAAATCTACGCTTCCGAACTGAAATCATTATAATAGTGGTTTGTAAATTAAGGGGTGTATATAAAGTATAGGGATAAAGTTTGTTATTGTGTGTAAATCACATGTACCATCCATGCAATTAACCATTATTATTATTATTATTATTATTATTATTATTATTATTATTATTATTATTATTATTATTATTATTATTATTATTATTAATTTGATACAATAAATGAAAAAGAAAATGAATAAGAGTTGATGATGTGTCAAAATTTTAAGAATTATGTTTTCTTTATATATAGTAGAAGATAATCAACATTTTTAAAAGTCTTTTTTTATGGGTTAATTACCGTAAAAACACAACGTACTTTTAATTTTCTTCATTTTTTTTCAATATATTTTTTATGTTCCAATTTTTCAACCGAACTTTAAGTTTTTATCCCTAGTTCCTCAACATATAACAAATTTATCATTTTTCAAGTTTTATTTTAAGTTTTACTTTTATAATATACGATTCAAAAATATTTTATTTCTTAAATTTATTACTTAAACTTGAAATAATTATTTTCTTAATGATTAAATATATAAAACTTTAAATATAACTTTTAAATAAAATTTAAAAAATAAATTTGTTACAGTTAGGAAATAGGCATAAAAACTAAAAGTTTTATGGAATATGGATATTTCGGACATAAAAAAGTTTTATGGATATTTCGGACATAAAAAGGTAAAGTGGAAAATATGAGGCAAAATAGAAAGTACATTGTACTTTTTAGTAATTGACCTTTTTTATTTATTTAAAAACCCAAGTTGTTTTATTCAAAACTCTCGAAATTATTGTAATAATACCGGTTGTCATTATCAACTTATATTACTAATTTATATTTATATTTATATGCTTCTATTAAACGTTAGACAGAATACAAAATTGTTGAAAATACAAAATTGTTCAAAAGTCAATTCAACACCACACCGACCCCCAGTTTGACTTTTTTTTTTTTTTTTTTTATCAGAATTCTAAACCTTTACTAGAAAATGGCTTATCATGTGGATCAAATCATGTACAGGACCCGCAAAAACTAAATTGTTATTTAGTAATTTAAAAAATCACATGTTTTACATTTCCAAATCAAATCATAGCTTAAAAATTAAAATCCTTTAATTAATTAATTTATCATCGATCGGGGGTAGCATTTTTACCAAGTACTCGTACTATACATATATGATCATCAAAAGTGTTCATGCATGAACTGAAAAGTACGTATTCCTACTAATTAATTTTAAATAGCACATGAAATAAGAACTAGCTAGGTTTGCTTTCTTGTTCAATATAATAATTATAATATAATGTTATTGTAACCTTTAAATGCGAGAATTGAACACTGTATATAACTATATATATATAGTGGTAAAGTACATATTAGGTAATGCATATCAAATCCCAGTATTCCCATTATGGTAATTTTAGGAATCAGGATCTTTCTTGGTACCTAGTTCGCTTCTAAAGTGTCTCAAAACCTTGTGAATACCTAAACATGAACATAATGGATGGAGGAAATGTGTTATATATTTTGTACAGAATCATATTCATATTTATATTTATATAAGGGAAATAACCATTTCATTTTTAATTATATTACGGATATATTTTTCACGAAATATTTATGGTAAAAATGTTAAATCATACGAGTATTATTGATCGATGAACTAAACATATAGCTAGGTCATAAATCTATTTTCATCTTTTATTCAAAAATGTTAAAATATATAGTTCAAGCTTATGAATAAGTCTAAGTGTTTGTAAATTGTATCTAATAAGTGGTGTTTTCTAGAAGTTTATTTCAGGTTTATTTGTTTATAAGTTGGAGGGCTTAAAGTGTGCATATGGCTTTCTCAAAGGTTGCTATTCCAGTTGGTTTTCTACACTTGTGCAACAAGCCTATTCTTCAGGGACTATTTGTGTTTATTTAATATTCATATATAAGTGTATCATACGGGTTATTAACCCTAATTCATTCTTTCTTACTTGAGCCGTATACTATACTCTCTCAACCACTTTCTAGGGTTCATAGCTTATGATTTGTGATTCTTTGATTCATCTCTTTGATGAATGATTTCTGTTATGATATGAGCGTATAGAGTGTTGTAATGAGTTTTCTGTTATATTTGTTCTTTGATTAAGTTCTGGAAATAAGTTGATTTGTTATTTTGATTTCTGAAGATTTAGTTATTGATCTTATATTTCATCATAAGATCTGTGGTTTCTTCACAAAAAATTAAGTAATTAATTAACTACTGTCTCTGTCTGTTCCCCTTTATCCAATATATCATGAAATTTAACTTCACCCCAATAATAATAAATCTCAGCTAATTGGTCCAATTTGTTGGAGGCTATCGAATGTAAAGGGCAAGTGACAATTAATAATTAATAATAATAGGCTTAAATTAATCTTTCAACAATCAACACTCTAGCAGTCTAGTGTCACTGTCTAGTACTCCATGTTCTGGGAGCCCACTTATTCCATCCCCAGGCCCAATGAACTTGCTACGCCAATGGATTATGGAAAATATGAAAATTACTCCTAAATTTGAGTTAAACTAGTTTCCACTATCTTGGTGATCTAATCTTTAAACATTATCTTTTAACTACTCGCATGATGTGGCCATACCAAATTCATAAGAGATGACTTTAATTTATACATGGCCATGTATCGAACCTGAAAGGTATATATTTTTTTGTTGCAGTTTTAAAATGGAAAGCTTTATTACGTATGTAAAGATGGGGGCTTCTTAAAGTGTAAGAGGGGCAAGTTTGTATATTTAATATATTTTAAAAAATTTTAAGATTCAACCGTGGATTTTTTTTATAAGTATTGTATTAGACTAGTGAAAAAAAGTTAGTAATTAATTGTAATCTATATAGGTATGAATTTGATAAGTAGATAAGAATATCAAGTGGGAGCTGATTGCTTACTTACGGAATTGCCGTGCACACATACAAAAATACTTAATGGACCATTTTACCTTCAAAGTTATACTACCAATTTTAGTTATGTTTGACCTGTTATTAATTTACCAAAAATCTCACGTTAAAGTCAAAACCACATACATCCCTTAAATAATTATCTCTTTCTCACTTTCTGGAATGGCTGTTTAAATTGTTTGACATCGCTGTCAGACTTTCAACCACTTAAGCTATATATCACCTATTAAATTAAAATGACTCTTTACGTATATCATCGAGTTTCAGATCACTAGATTATAAAATCAGCAAAAATTAGTCTATAAAATCGTAACTTTGAAAACCAATGTATTTAATTGTAACAATACCCACTACAAAACATTAAACAAATCCAAAAACTTTAAAGATACTCACTGTATTTAAAAATTTGGAAATGCGTTTAAATCAATTACGTTGTTCTCTTGGTGCATGAAACTATTCTCCTTGTTCACGTCATTGCTCCTTCGTGATGATTCTACGATCTCAAATTTTGAAGGATCTCGTTTTGTAGAAGTTTTCCCTCCTCTCTTTTTTGAGTTCGAAGGTCTTCCTTTAGGTCGTTGAATCACTGGCTCAAATAAAAAAAAATCACCTTTAAACTATAAGTCACACACAAACAAATTCATAAAAGTACGAATCATTCACTTGTTAAACATCTTTAGAATCACCTTTAGGTCGTTGAATCATTCACTCGTAAAAAAGTATCAAAATAGTATACCATTCCCTTGTTAAAAAGGTTTAATTGTCAAACATCTTTATAAAAAAAATCACCCTAGCTTTTTCTTTTTTCACCCTTTTCAACTATAAGTCACACACAAACAAATTAGGGGAAGAAGAAAATAGTCCGAGAACGTGAGATTTTTGGTAAATTGATAACAAGTCAAACACAACTAAAATTGGTAATATAACTTAGAGGGTAAAATAGTCCATTAAGTATTTTTGTATGTGTTCACGGCAATTCCGTAAGTGAGCAAATCAGCTCCCATATCAAGTTCAAACACTAGAATTTAGGGTCCGCTCCCGAGTTGTTTTTTCGGAGGAAGAGAAGAGAAGCTGGAAGAAGTATGAATCACATTGTGTTCCAGAGTTTTGTTTACGGAGAGAAGAGAAGAGAAGTGGGAGGAGGATTTGAGCTTCTTTTCTCTCCAAACTTTCTCTCCAAAAGTGGGAAGAAATGGAAGGATGGAAGATCAAACAAGTTATAAAATGTGACTTCCTTCCATTTCTCTTCAACTCAGGAACACAAATCCGTATAAATTTCATTTCTCTTCTTTCCAATTCTTTTCAACTCGGGAACACATAAATATTATTTCTCCTATTTTCTTTTCTATCATTTTTTACTCTTTTCTCTTCTCTTCTTTCACTCAAAAACTCGGGAGCAGGGCCTAACGTTTAGGAACTACACCTAATTAATCACATGTAAATACTGACTAAACTTTAGTGACTTAAATATATATATAACATCTAAGACCACTCCCAACACTAACTTCTTCATTTTCTTCTTCACTTGCGTCACATCATCATATCCACAACTGATGAAACACTCCCAACCTTCATTTCATCACTTCAATTTTTGAACCTCACATTTACCAATATATCTACATTTACATACACTAAACAAAAATGATAATACATTAAATATATGTTGGGCCCCACAAAAAACTCCTCTCTTTTCTTAGGTCTACCGAAGAAGTGTGAAGTGACGAAGGGAAAGAAGAAATCGTGCCAGTGGGGGAAGAAAGTCATGGCTTCATCGGATGAGATGTGCAATCGGGGGATAGCTTGCGCGGGAGCTACGCTTAAGGGTGGTTACACCAGTACTTCGATTGCAAATTTAATTTATTTACTAGTTGATTTATTAGATTATATATATATAAACCTATGTATTACATATCTGATAATTAACATTGATGGAAAAAAAGTTTTTATGTATAATATATATATATATACTACATAATTTTAAAAAAAGTTACCATAAATGGTAGAATTCAGAGAGAGGTGGAGTGTTATGATGTAGTTAATTTTGTAAGATTAAAATGTAATGTTTTTATAATACAATGTACATTTATGATACATTATATTTATGATGTAGTGAATCTGAATGGTATATCACAAAAATCTAGTTTAGAAATTGTCTGTCTTTTCTATCATCTTTAAACTACCATATAACCTCCGATCCCCTGTAAGTCTTTCTAATAATAATAATAGGGTTGTGACCGCAACTAGTCCCATGCTCTTTCTGTGTAAGATCCAATTGTAATTTCACGTTCTTTATAGATCACTTTAGGTATTACTTGCTTTTACCTACTCAGTTGTATAAGTTGGTGAATTAATCAACACCTAAGTGGCTACTTTTCTATTTTTGTCAATTTTACTACTATCTTTGATTACAAATGTGCAAATAATATGTGTAATATGATATAACGTATATATTTGGAGATGTGTCTTCGTCGTATAAGAAAAGAAAAGGTTGTATGACACGTTTAATGACTAATTAAATTGAAAAAGAAAAAAAAAATGCAAACACGAATTTATTATATAATGGTAGCTCAATTCCATTAAAAAGGAGCATGCTTAATTAATTGTGTGCATGTAAGAAAGTAAAGATTGAATAATGTTTTCTTTTATTTTACCCTTGCCAATTCCGTATAATGTAAGAACAACCCTGGAAAAACATAACTACGGTTACATTGGATAAGAGTTACGGAGTAATTATTTAATAATTAGTTATATAATATGGTGAAGAAATCAAGATGCCGAACATGCCAAATTCTGTGATGCAAGTTGCTATCAATGTAGCTCTAAGTATTCCCTTAATTGTAATCCTGGCTAACTTATCGTCTCACACTTTTGGTGCTTATATTATAAAAGTCTTCATTATCGTCTAAACAAATTTGTCATTTTAGCCTAAGTTTCTAGTATTAAGCCAAGTAACAGTTCAAAATCAACAGTGTCAAACATGGAAAAATCGGGGTATGGCAACGATGGAATATTTCGATCACTCTGGCCACTAGACATCCCAGTAGAGCACAATACATCAATGGTTTCGTTCCTTTTCCGCAACGTTTCATCTTACCCAAATAAACCAGCCTTAATAGAGGCTGACACTGGTGAAACCCTCACTTTTTCCGACTTCAAAACTGCCGTTGCTAAGTTGTCTCATGCGTTGAACACTCAACTGGGTATCACCAAAAATGACGTTGTTCTCCTCTTCGCGCCTAATTCAATCCAGTATCCTATTTGCTTGTTCTCCATCATAGCTCTAGGTGCTATCGTCACCACCATCAACCCTCAGTATACGATTGGAGAGCTATCCAAACAAGTCAAAGACTCTAACTCAAAACTTGTCATCACCGTTGAAGAATTGTACACAAAAGTTGAAAATTTTGGGTTGCCCATTGTGTTTTTAGGATCAGAAAGTTCAAGAAAAGGGTGTTTTTCCTATAAAGATTTGATTTTGAAATCTGAGTCAGTCTCAGAATTGCCCAAAGTTTCAATTCGAGGTGATGACACTGCAGCCTTATTGTATTCTTCTGGTACAACTGGTGTCAGTAAGGGTGTGATTTTAAGTCACTGGAATTTCATTGCAGTTTCACAAATGGCAACTTTCGATCTAAAATTATTGGATGAGAAGGATCATGTGTTATTGTGTTTCTTGCCTATGTTTCATATATTTGGACTTGGGATTTTACTATATTCTCAGTTACAAGAAGGCAATACGGTTGTGTCGATGGCTAAGTACGATTTTCAAGGGATATTAAAGTACATTGAGAAATATAGAGTGACAAATCTGAAATGTGTTCCACCAATTGTCCTAGCTTTGGCCAAGCGGGATGATGAGGTTAAGAAGTTTGATTTGTCTTCGCTGAGGCATATTGGTTCAGGTGCCGCACCACTGGGAAAAGAACTGATGCAAGAGTGTACCAAGAAGTTCCCTCATGCTATGATTCTTCAGGTAAACTTCCAATAGCATTTGAGCTATAAACTAAAGTTTCATGATCCCATTTTAAGTTTTATTACTTAATTGCAAAATTTGAACTTTTTTGCCTTAATAATCAATCATGTCTGTATCTGATGACTAGTTATGCCGTTTGATAACGGTGCTAGCTGTTTGTTTGCTTCTAAGACATACATGCATAAGGGTCAATTATGTCTTTATCTGACACTTGATTAACATTTTGATAGTATACGGATTTTTGGATCATATCATTATTGGTTTGCCATGACACTTTGATGTTCATGTCTGCTTCTTTAATTTATATGTTTTGGATTGGTATCTTCTCAGTTTAATCCTAACATAAGAAGTCATGTTCCCTCACAAAGAAAAACATTGGTCATTTGGTCCTATATATTAAGTCAAAATTCGATCTTAGTAGTGGATTTAAGGTTGGCATCAATATGAGAGGATCATAATCCATTGCCATACTACAATAGAAGTTTCTAACTACAACAATGGGTTTTGACTATCCATTGCCATACTACAATAGAAGTTTCTAACTACAACAATGGGTTTTGACTTATGAGTACAACAGGGATATGGTATGACAGAAACCACGGGCGTTATCTCAGCGGAGAGTCCTCTTTTGGGACCTCGAATCTCTGGATCGGCTGGGAGACTTATTCCAGGAGTCGAGGCTCAAATAGTTAGTGTAGATACCGGTAAATGTCTTCCTCCAAACCAGATGGGTGAAATTTGGGTTCGAGGAGATAACATAATGCAAGGTATATATGCTTATATCATCATATTTAAGTTTTTTCATTTGATGCACACTTGAAATTAAAATATATCCCACATATAAACTTTTCTATTTCTTGAATCTAGGTTATCTAAATAATCCAAAGGCTACAAAGATTACAATTGATAAACAGGGGTGGTTGCATACAGGGGATCTTGGACATTTTGATGACGATGGTCAATTATTCGTGGTTGACCGAATCAAAGAACTCATCAAGTACAAAGGTTTTCAGGTAAATCATGATTCAATCATACATATCTATCAGAGTTTATATTTGTATGTTTTTTGTTTGTTATGATTTTGTGCATGACCAAATACATTTCAAACATAACTTTCAGGTTGCACCAGCAGAACTCGAAGCACTTTTGCTTTCACATTCTGAGATATTAGATGCTGCAGTAATCCCGTACGCCAAGACTTTTTTTTTTCTTTTCAAAATGTACATCGTTGACAGAGGCGAACACAGTTGTTGATCTTAAATATCATATAGATTCAGTTAATACGTATTGACATAACAAACATACTCTGTGAACACTAATTTTACTTCTTGAGTGTTTAAATCATAGGGGGCATAATAACCCTCGTGAAGATCGGCTTCTAATCGTTAACATCATTTTGAACTGCATGATTGTGTTTTTATAACACGCAAAATGCACATTGAAATATGATCTTTTTATCTTACTACCAGAAAAATGCACATTTTTACTTGCCGTAAGATTATTGATTATTATGAGGATAACAATAATACAATAAGCACTCAAAATATGCAGTATTATCATCTATGCATTTTATCTCGCCTATAGGTTTCCAGATGTTGAAGCTGGTGAGGTCCCGATTGCATTTGTGGTTCGATCCCCAAACAGTTCATTGACCGACGAAGATGTTAAGATATTTATTTCCAATCAGGTAGAGACCAGTTAATTCATATTATTTGGTGATCATATATGCAGAATGATACTCATTAGAATGCTAAACAATGTAGGTTGTACCTTATAAGAGATTGAAGAGTGTAACGTTTGTGAATAGCGTTCCAAAGTCAGCTTCAGGGAAAATTCTGAGACGTGAACTTATTGAAAAAGTTCGATCGAAGATGTAACGATGATATATGTCAGTCTTGTTACAACTAAGCATGCCAAGAAAACAGAAATAATTGAATAGTTAATGGTGTCCTTTGCAGCATGATCCCTCTTGTGGCTGTTTTATTATGAATGTTATGTAATAATGTATGTAAATTTGTTTTCAAGTGTTTTTAGCAAATTGTACAAGAGTATAAGAATCTTCGGTAAATATTAGGGAAAATTAAATAATGTGTAAGTCAAGAACATCGATCATTATTCTATGATTGCATACATAATAAGAACAAACATATAGAAACATAAATGTGATTTTTTATAATATAAGACTTTATTAGTTGTATAAATGGTGAAGAAATCAAGATGGAAACACTTGAAATATAATTCTTGTGCTGCAAGTTGCTATCATTGTGGCTCAAGTATTTCTTGTAACAATTCTAGCTTATCGTGACACACGCTCTCGTGACATTCATTATAAAAGCCCTCCTGATTGTATAACGAATATTGTACCAGTATCATTTTAGCCTAAGTTACCATCAATAGCTAAAGATCAAAAGTGTCGAAAATGGAAAAGTCGGGGTATGGACGTGATGGGATATTTCGATCCCTATGGCCACTTGTCATCCAAGCGGAACATGATACATCAATGGTTTCCTTCCTTTTCCGCAATGTTTCATCTTACCCACACAGACCTGCCTTAATTGAGGCTGACACTGATGAAACCCTCACTTTTTCAGACTTCAAAACCGCCGTTGCTAAATTCTCTCATGCGTTAAACACTCAACTAGGTATCACTAAAAATGACGTTGTTCTCATCTTTGCTCCAAATTCAATCCAATATCCTATTTGCTTATTCTCTATCATTGCTCTTGGCGCTATCGTCACCACCATTAACCCTCAATACACAGTCGGAGAGCTATCCAAACAAATCAAAGACTCTAATCCAAAACTTATAATCACTGTTGAAGAATTGTATTATAAAGTAGAACACTTTGGCCTACCCATTGTGTTTTTAGGATCAGAAAGTGCAAGAAAGGGGTATTTTTCGTATAAAGATTTGATTTTGAAATCTGGGTCAGTCTTAGAACTGCCAAAAGTTTCGATTCGGGGTGATGACACTGCAGCCTTGTTGTATTCTTCTGGGACAACTGGTGCTAGTAAAGGTGTGGTTTTAAGCCATTGGAATTTCATTGCAGTTTCACAAATGGCAACTTTTGATCTAAGATTATTGGATCAAATTCAGCATGTGCTATTGTGTTTCTTGCCAATGTTTCATATATTTGGACTTGGGATTTTGCTATATTCTCAGCTACAAGAAGGGAACACCGTTGTATCGATGGCTAAATATGATTTTGAAGGGATATTAAAGAATATAGAGAAATATAAAGTGACAAACTTGAAATGTGTTCCACCAATCGTCCTTGCTTTAGCTAAGCATGACGATGAGGTCAAGAAGTATGATTTGTCTTCGCTAAGGCGTATCGCTTCAGGTGCTGCACCACTGGGAAAAGAACTGATGCAAGAGTGCTCAAAGAAGTTCCCTCATGCTATGATTCTTCAGGTAAAATTTGTTTATATATGAGCTATAAAACTTCATAATTTCATCTATAATTTTTTTAACTACATAACTAGTTGCAAATTTTGAACTTTTAACTCTTATTGTCAGTTATGTCTTTATAAAGATGCCTAATGATGTGGTTTTATATAGGTGATTGGTTGCTTCTAATATATGCATATGGGTCAATTACTATACGTCTCTATCTAACATTCATCTTTTTATAGTATATGCCCTTTTTGGATCATACATACATATATATATTGCCATATTGGTCTTCATTGACAATTTGACGTTCTTATCTGTCTGTCTATTGGTTATGGATTAGTACCCTTGATTTCAAGGTTAACAATATGAAAGGTCATGTGTTCTATTACAAAGAAGAAGAAAGAAAGTAATACTATCATATTTTAGTTCCAAAGTTGGTCTCTTGTTAATATACGGAGTAATTTTCTTTTATAAGGAAACATAATTACTTGTATTTTTGGCATCAACATGAAAAAATTCTAATTGTTATACTATTAGTAGTATCTAACAACCAGCATGTAAAATAGGGATACGGGATGACAGAAACAACGGGCGTTGTCTCATTTGAGAGTCCTCTTATGGGACCTCGAAACTCTGGATCAGCCGGGAGGCTTATCCCAGGAGTCGAGGCTCGGATAATTAGCGTAGATACCGGTAAATCTCTTCCTCCAAACCAGATGGGTGAAATATGGGTTCGAGGGGCTAACGTAATGCAAGGTATATATATGCTCCTATAATCATATCGTTTTCCATTTGATGTACACTAGCTTGATGCAAAAATATTTTCTACATATAATCTTTATATATTTCTTAACTTCTACTCTAGGTTATCTTAATAATCCCCAAGCTACAAAGATTACAATAGATGAACAGGGTTGGTTGCATACTGGGGATCTTGGACATTTTGATGACGAAGGTCAAATATTTGCGGTTGACCGAATCAAAGAACTCATTAAGTACAAAGGTTTTCAGGTGAATCATGTTTCAATCATACGTATATGTTTTAAACCTTTTATATTTAAAGTTTCTTTTGGTATTTTTTCGTGCATCACCCAAACGATCTCAAACATATCTTTCGATCAGGTTGCACCAGCAGAACTTGAAGCACTTCTACTTTCACATTCTGAAATATTAGATGCTGCAGTAATCCCGTAAGCCAAAAATAACATTTTTTTTCTTTCAAAATATACCTTGCTAACATGTTTTTCCGAATGCATAACGCACTTTTAGATTGTTCGGATAACGTTGTGTTTCAGGTTTTTGTATTATTGTTCTAGATTCGGAAAACCTGCATAAATTAAAACACTAGTAAAGAATAAACACTTATAAATATGCACTACAAATCAGCCCTTCAAATACTTTTTACAATAAACGCTTTCTTAGTTATCATGGAAGCATTTTATCACGATAATAGGTTTCCAGATGCCGAAGCTGGTGAAGTCCCGATGGCATTTGTCGTTCGATCTCCAAACAGTTCAGTGACCGACGAAGATGTTAAGAAATTTATTGCCGAACAGGTTGAGATTAATTGATTCATACATTATTTTGTGATCCTTTTCTACAAAATGGTACTCATCGGAATGTTAAAAAATGTAGGTTGCACCTTTTAAGAGATTGAAGCATGTAGCGTTTGTGAACGGCGTTCCAAAGTCGGCTTCAGGGAAAATTCTTAGGCGAGAACTTATTGAAAAACTTCGATCGAAAATGTAACCATGAAGATGACATTTCTTGTAACAAATGTATAATAATGTCAAGAAAACGGAAATAATCGAAAAATTGATGGTGTTTTATTACTGTATGATACTCCGTATTTATGTAATGTAATTAGGCAAACACAATTTTCGAGTTCATGCAGAAGTATGTACAATAACTGGATTCAAAACATAGACGATAGTAGCTTACAATAATAATCTTTATTCTAACCTTTTTAAATCATGGTTGAAACTTGAGACCTTTTTGGCTGACTAATTAATGAGATCTTAATCCACCACCATACAGACTCGAACCAAAAAGTCCTCCCTTTGACCGCTTTAAAGTATTTGCACCCATTGGGCCACCATTGGTGGTTATCAATTTACACTTTTTTGTTTAGGGCCTTAGGGGTAAACACGTGAACAAACTTTTTTTTAGTAATTGTGTTGGGCTAAATTCTTCATATCATTTAATGTCAAATTATTCTAAGTGTTTAGTCTGTTGGAAGTTAATGCTGCTGGGCTATCAAGACTTAGTTCTGCTAGTGGAGTTAGCTCTGTTCATTTATTGAAGACAAAGTCTTCCAGAGTTAGTTCTGCTAGTACATTTGAAGTTAGTTCTGCTGGGCATTACAAAGGTTAGTTCTGCCAATGATCAAGATTGCAAAGATTAGTTCTGCCAGTATAAAAAGTTAGTTCTGCTCATCTATCTGTTAGTTCTGCTTAGTGGGATTACTGCACAACAACTCTGCAACAAAGTACACCTACTACAGACATGCTTTTGAGGAACAGTGCACGCTGCAGACAAGAAAAGTCAAATGCATTTAATGCAAGCGTGGGTCGTGGAAAACTTGGTTTCAAGAAAGTAGATTGTATGCAAATTTTATACAAGTTTTTAGTTTAATAGCATGTACTTGCAGTAAAGCACTTTGTCATATATATACATAGAGATAGATCAAGTGCAAAGTAAGTGAACACAAGAGTGTATGTCTGTCCAATAGTTAGTCATCTTGTAATAGCTTCAAGGTTTCTTGTAACCCTGATACATCTGTGTATCCGTATTATTAATCAATAATATTGAGGCTTTTGACTAGTGAAAATCCAAGTGTGTTCTTGCATTGTTTACAATTCTGTTTTCATACATATTACAAGTTTCAATACATCTTCCTACTTGACAAGTGTTATTCCGCAAACTACTTGTTAAGAATTCATAGCTTATGTTAAAACACTTATAACTACAAGGTGTTATTGTGGGACCTCACAAATTGAATTCAAAAATTTTGAAGGCACGTTAAAATTTTACTCGAATATTTCATAACTATTTTTAGAATTTTTTTTCCTTCCTTTTTTGAGAGATTGTTTTATATAAAGTTCTAATTATCAATTTGCCATGAGGTAAATAGTCGAATTTAGGGCTGGCAATGGATCGGATCATGATTCAAATCCGATCCGATCCGATCCAACTATATGATTTATTGGATCAAAATTTTGATCCATCAATCCAATTAGTAATCCAATAAATCGGTCCATTGATAACGGATCACACTTGAATCGATCCATGATCCATCCGGATCGATTCATTTAAAATTTCTAAACAACTATTTTTCTATATATTTTGAATATTTTGATTGATACATCTATGCATCTGTACATATATATAGCTTATTATAAACTTAATAACAAGTAATTGCAATAAAATGTACAAATTATAGTGCAAATTAATAGTAAAAAATATGTATCTGTCATAATCGCAGCTATTCGTAATTGGACCTGCTGCATGTTGGATCGTACATTGTTGTTGCTGCTATATATAGTTGAAAAACCAACTAACTTATCTATATTTATGTATATATTTAGTTGTATGTGTACAGCTCTCTAATAAAGATAGTTAAAGTAAATCCATACATTTAGCTGTGTATTGATCTTTGCGAATTATAGCCTAACTGATTTTATATTCTTATGGTAATTGCATATTTAACAATAAAATCGATTTTCTGTGTTAACTAAATATAGCAGTTCACCGTATATCATGTCTGTAGGATATAAGCAATATGAAATTTTGATTAACGTAATGCTTTTCATGTGACATTAATAACTTAATCTAAGATCCATATTGTAAAATTAAAGCAATAAGTTATACGGAATAATAGGTTTGAATAAAATAAATTAATTTAAAAAAAAAATTGGACCGATCCGGATCATGATCTATCCGTTTTAAATTAGTTGGATATAGATCGGATCACGATCCATTCAATCGGATCATGAATCGGATCATTATCCATTTAAGTTGGATCGTTAATGAATCGGATCAAGATCCAATCCATGTCCATCCATTGACACCCCTAATCCAATGGGCTACCAGAAGTCCAGAACACATGGATGTTTATGGGCTTCTATGGTCTAAAGTGTCACTTAGTACTATAGAGTATAGACCCATAGTGGTATCTTTGCAAAACCCATGAGAGGTTTAATTAAATTTAAATTCAAGAAGACTATGACGCCTTGACACGGTAGCAACAACATGCGATAGCATCAGATTTTCCAACTTAATTGTATCAATGTGTTTCGTATACAATTACAACTAGTTTTTAAACCCGTGTGTACACACACCATGTTGATTTGTAATTGTTTTTATAAATACGATTTTAATTCTAATATCTAAGTAGTAAATTACCCATCGATAAATTTAAAATAGATACATTGATATTCAATTAGAATAGTAAGTCGAAACAAGTAAAAAGTACTCCGTAATACATAAAAAGTCTCTTTCGTATTTAATCTCGTTAGAGATTTAATCTTAATTGAACAGGTATTTTAATAAGTTATAACCATTTTATATCTCAAAAGATTACATCATTAGGATTGGTATTTTAATATTTTTGAATAAATCATGATCAAATTATAACTAATAGTTTAGTTCACCTTTATTGTATTTGTCACTTATTATTATTATTATTATTATTATTATTATTATTATTATTATTATTATTATTATTATTATTATTATTATTATTATTATTATTATTATTATTATTATTATAAGTTAGGATTTTTACTTTTAACTTGAGAAAAAAAATTGTTTAATTAAAAGTTTTAATTAGTTGATGACATCATCATTATGTTTTATATCATACACCCTTTTTAAAGAACTCTAATGACATAAACACCCCTATATTTAATACAATGGACTAAACTACCCTTTACTGTTTATAGAAACTGTCAACAATATATTTAGCCATAATAAATACTGATTGTAAGTTACCATTTTTTTTCCTACATAATAATTAGTCTTAAGATACACACTCATATGATAATTATTAGTCAAAATAAAAGAAATTAAAAAGTAAAATTATAAGGCATACAAATAAAAATAATATTTAAACATAAATAAATATTTTATCTTTTCATTTTATATATTTCGTTATTTTATGAAAAAATTTAAAAGTGATCTTCTTTACTTTTACATTAATTACATTCAATTTTTAATGATTTTATTACATGTGAATGAGAATCGATAATAACTTGAAAAATCAAAAAAAAAAAATATTTTATAATATTTATCGAAATCTATAAAGAATGTATAACGTTTGAAAGTTTTTATAATAGTTTAAAGGTCATTTGAAAATACTCACAAATACAATATTCTCAAACACGTGATTACATTATTTTAAACCATTATCAATATCTTCACCGCCGCAATGCGCGGATTGCTCTTCTAGTATAATTTAAGATGCTTCCCTTTTTTGATGCATCACAATCAAATTGTCACATTTTAGTGTGCTTGAGATTGTGTTTTAGATAGTTATTTGATTATCGTGTTTGTAAAATATATTAGATCAAAGAATTATATAATTGACAAAAAGATGATTATCGATATTTTCTTATGAGTTTTGCTAACGTGTGTCATGCCCCATGGGCCGTGGCACACGTGAAGTCACATTTAATGAAGTTGAATTTTCCTTAGATATCAGAATTTGTAATTAATATGTGTATAAAAAAGTAAATATTCAATTGAATTAATGAGTATTAAATGCAAATGATAATATTTGAGGAAATTTCAACTTCATTAAATGTGGTTTAACGTGTGTTATACGGAAACACGTTAGCAAAACCCTTTTCTTATACTCTGTACATAATTTCTTAATTTAAAAGAGAAAACACGATGGAAAATAATTTCATCTTAAACGCAAAATCAATTTTCAAAAACAATTTCAAACACCTTCGCTTTCGGATGGTATAAAGTCACTTGGACAATAATTGAGCGTCCGAATTATATGAAGTACACATATGTGTTCGTACTTTATCTTTTCTTTTAAAGGGACTAACTAACCAAGATTTGTATTTGCATGAAACACTCACGCGAATAAAAAATACATGCACGTGTTTATACACAAAACTAAAAAAATCAATTGGTCATGTCTCAAGTGGTACCGTCATAAAAAACGTTTGTGTCTTATATGTGTAATCAACATATCAGAAGTTTGTGTAAAATAATTTGTGAACAAGTAATTTGTACAATATTGATGCTCCTTCTGAATTGGACGGACTCGTCAACTTACCTTTTTCATACAAGTAAATATAATAGTTATTTAACTTTGTTAGCCTCACATCTTTGATGTTTCACTCATCGAATATCCAACTAAACCAACGGATGGTTCCAACCGATTTGGCCATCCAGTGGAAAGCGACGACGTCAGCGGCCCAACTGACGGATCGTTGCCACCTGTCTAGAGCTTTCCAAACAACAATACTTGTATTATTATTATACACATATATTGATATATACCATAATATTAAACTTAACTAGTTGCATGACCCGTTAAAACACATGTTTGATAAAAATAAATTTCAAATTTAATTGATATATTTATGTAGGTATAACAAAAGGAGATTAAGTTTAATGTATTAAATTTTATCTTAGCGCATCTTGTAGCCAATTTAGTGACACAATTATGTAACAATTAATTGAATCATTGAACGCTATTAAAATACCTTTGTCAAACACAAATATATACGTCTGTAACCTTTACATTATTGACCCGTGATTATACGAGGTTAACGAAAAAAAACATATACCGCAAGATTATTTGAGAATCCACATTTAACTATTTGAGAATCGCACACCCGTACACAAAAAAGTTTACGATAACGGCAAAAAACTTGGTGAAAAAGCCTTCAATTTATATTAAGAACCGTACGGCTGTATATATCTTTATGTATATATAAAACATAATATAATGGAGCAATCTCGACCTTAGATTGATTCCATCCATAAAGATCCTACGGTTAAAATTATTTCCTTCATTTTTTTCAATTTTTATAACGTATACCCACAACTATTGAAATTGACACTTTCAATACTTCCTTATTTTTTTAGTCCTTATAGTTTAAATATCATGACATTTCAAGTGGTAATTTATAAATAAACAATTGTATTTAGAGATGGCAAAAAAACCCAAACCCGATTTGACCGGCGAATCCCCGAGTTGACCGGGGATGGGGGCGGGGAATCCTCGAAAATAAAAACCGGGTATAGGGCCGGGGATAGGAATACTACGCGGGTCCCCATACCCGTACCCGAACCCGTACCCGATTGGGAATTTACCGGGGACGTACCCATACCCGGTATATTATATATGTATACTTATTTTGTATGTAACATGTGATATATGTATTATAAAAAATTAAAAATTATGATTTTCTTAAAGATTAAATAATCATATTTTACCTGATATACCCATCCTAATTCTTCATTATGTACACAATATGGACAAATACATTAGGCAAATACATAAGATACGATCATTATGGGCTAAACTATAAAACACATTCATTATGGGTATATCCCCGATTCCCCGTTGGAGGTCCCCGATCCTCATTCGGGTTGGGGATGGGGCTTAAATCATCTTCCCCGATGGGGATGGGGATGGGGACTTGAACTAGAATCCGGGGATGGGGATGGGAATTGAGGTCCCCGGTACCCCCGGTCCCGTTGCCATCTCTAATTGTATTTTAAATATTTATCTATATTGATTAATTACATTAACTTTTTATCAACATTATGAAATAAAAACTGTTCATTCATTTAGCCAAACAACCGTAATATTATGAATACGTTAAAATTGTAACTAAAATATTTTACGATTTTAACTAATAATCCTTTAAATAATGTAACTAAGATATTTTATGATTTTAACTAATAATTCCTTAAATAATATATATTAAACTAAACAATAAACATATGTCATATTCAACCATAATAACATTATTATATTTTCTTTTTGTGAATCATAGATTTTATATTTTTACAAGTTTTGTTTAAAGCATTATCAAAATAAAACTTTCGTTTTACTATATAACTATTAAATGATAAAGACCCTCTTGAAGATCATGGAATTTCAATAAACTTTGATGGTGTTAAAATCGTAACTAAAATATTTTACGATTTTAACTAATAATCCTTTAAAAATGTAACTAAGATATTTTATGATTTTAACTGATAATTCCTTAAATTATATATATTAAACTAAACAATAGACATATGTCATATCCAACCATAATAACATTGTTCTATTTTCTTTTTGTTGATCATAGATTTTATATTTTTACAAGTTTTGTTTAAAGCATTTTCAAAATAAAACTTTCGTTTTACTATATAACTATTAAATGATAAAGACCATCTTGAAGATCATGAAATTTCAATAAATATTGATGGTATTAAATTAAATATACATTTTTATATTAAAATATTATTTTTCCTTTCCATACACACATCTTTAAATTTATAATAACAAGTTTTAAATGTACTTGATAATAGATATGCTATTGTAACACCCTCTTTCCTGGTCTGGTAATTCTTTTATTTAAATTAGTTATTTAATTATTTTTAGGAATTACTTGACATTAATTATTTTACTTGTGAAACTTAAGTAAATAAGTCTTAAGACTTATTGTGAATAGTAAACTATTACTTGTTTTAAATTGATATAGATGACGGTAAAACAAAATACTATTTCTCGCAAATTGTTTTTAGGTTTCAGACAATAGATTTAGGACGGGTATAAAAATTATACCATCTTATATGTGAAGTCGGTTGTTAAACCGACCTTAGTATCCTTAAGTTTCCAAGTCTTCTTCTTCTTTATTTTCATTTGTAAACTCACAAGTTCAAAGAAACCATAAACAAATTAGAATTTAGCTAGTTATTCTGTGATTTCGAATTCGAAACAGCAACATCATCATCTTCATCATATCACCTTCATTTCCATCACAAAAGTGAGTTTAATTTTTGAGTTATATGAAATGGGTTTTAAGTGATTGAACCAAATTAAAGCTTGATATGTTGTTATTTGGTGTTTAATAGGTGTTGTTTGATGTCACTTAAGGTATTAGAAAACATAGAATTGAGTTTTTTGAAGTGTTGGTGAGTTTTGGTTCGAAAATCTCGTAAGAACAGCGAAATTCACAGAACCCAGTTCGTCTTGCGAACTGAGCTCATGTTGCGAAGCAAACTGAGATACTGCGAAGCGAGTTGAGTTTTGCTTTGCGAACCGAGTTCTGCGAAGCGAGCTGAAATTGCCTGCGAACTGAGATAATTAGCAATGCGAGTTGAAACTGCGGTGCGAACTGAGAATCTGCGAAGCGAGTTGACTTTGCGAGTTGAGATAACTGCGAACCGAGTTTTTTTACAACTTTTTATTTCGCAAATTTTGAAAATGCGTAAGGCTTTTCGGGGTAACGGACAGGTAACAATATGCTCTGATGATGATTATGGAACGAATTTCTAACTTATATTTGAATTAATGTTTCAGATCAACCTAAGACTCAGTGATATAAGAATCCTGAGTGTGGAGATGTCAGAGGTATCGGTGAGTGGATTTAGAACTCACCATTTGATTTAGTTGTAACTATTTGGTTGCAACAAGTAAACGTAGATATGTGTTAGACTGTTTAGTCTTGATTATTGACTATGAACCTACGTGATATGTGAATATATGTGTATCAGATTATTGAGGTCAATGTGTAGTTGGACTTTTGGTTATTATGTGAATTACACAGGTTTTGATTCATTTGTTTCTTACTGTGATGTGAACAATCAAGACTATAAATAATACAACAGTGAACCATGATTACAGTCCGTAACCAATTGACTTTTAATAGTCAATCCTTCTATGCTTCTTACTGTGATGTCCTAAAAATTCCAGCAATCTTCATTTCCAATAAAGTTTATACTCTCTTTCTACTAAATTCATATATTATAATCACTAAAAGTATAATGTTAAGATTTTTATGGATGTTCATTATTTTTTATTACCTCAAAGCAATAAATCAATCATAGAAAATCAACTGATAGAGCATGAAATATATTAGTGATATAGTGTCATTAGACAAACCTTATGGCAATTTCACGTGGGTATGATCCATTATGGCAATTTCAACACGAAAACAAAGATTGTGTAATTATAAAAACTCATCAAAAGGAGGTTCGATAGACAAAAATGAAGTGAATCTTGAAGTAAAAATGCATTAACATAAACAGCTTAAGTCATACCATCTAGAAAAACGTATTGAAATAAAAATCAGAAACTAAAATGTTACCACAAAACTGAAACTCTAACAATGAAGGCCAAATTCAACTAAAAAACTAAAAACACAATAAAATTAGGGCAAAACATTCACTAACCCCACGGTTAAACGTAGCAACATATAAGCCAAGCAGACATTAGTATCTCTAAAGGTTTCATTGCCGCCACCATCGGTACTGATGACCGTCGCATGATCAAAATCAGACTGGTTTTCCAACGACCGATGGTTGATAGTAAAACGCTGACCGAAAAATCGTCGATTCAATTGACCTTCTTAATAATTTTATGAAGATGATCGCAGCAGTATACCATTAAAATAGTAGCGATTAGAGATGAAATTTGAAAACCTCAATTTATATTGTAGACAATATGAAAATGAAAATAAAGATACGTGAAATTACCTTGAAGAAGTCTTGCGGAGCTCAACAAAAATAAATTTTTTTGAGAGAATGATAAAGATGGGGAAGATGATTGAAAGAGAATGGGCAATGGATTATCAGTATGTGTGCCATTTGTTTACGGGATACATGTTTAATTTGAATTCTTGATTCTTGATTATAGAAACACCAATTAAAAAACAGACGTGTTGCATAGGAAATAAGATGCACAAAAATCGAGTAACTTAGGAAATGACAAAAAAAACAAATCTTTCCTAATCTAATATAAGGTGGATTATGTTGATGTCATGAAGCTGAGTTGTCCAATTCTTAGGTTGTTTGCATTGATGAATTGGTACATTTTGGTGCAAGAAATTTTCTCCTTTTTTTGAATTTTCTTTAAATTATTTTCTTTATTTTTTTCTACTTAAATGTTAGTCTTTATTTTTTTCTAATATCATTGTTATGTTTAGGTTTCTCAAATTTATATCATGACAGATATTCAGCTGAAGGTCGTTTAGTAACTGTTAAATTACACTTGAGTTGTTCTCTTTTCAAGTTAAGGTTTGGTATGTGATAAACGTTCAAAAGTACTATATTTTAGTAGTATTTTACCCTTATTCTTGGATGTTTCTATTGCATTTATTTAAGAATAGATATTGATTTCGTTCATATTTGCAATTAGATGTGGAAATGTAGCGTTACGAAGAAAGGAACGGAAAACAGTCAATAATAGAGTTAAATGATGCGTATTTGAAGAATAAAGTGAAGCCGAAGTGAAGAAATGATTAAAAGAAGAAAATATTGAAATTCGGTTAAAAGTCAATCCATACGCCGTATGGATTATCCATACGCCATATGGATTGAGGCGGTGGAAGCCCAGGTCATGCGGACTTGGGCTGGGCTTGTTTTTCATCCATACGCCGTATGGAATTTCCATACGCCGTATGGATGGTTTACACAGGAAGTATAAAACGCGATCAAAACCCCAGAAAGAGAGAGTTCGGCTAGGGTTTGTTTACAGTTGATTATTTTCGTAGTTTAGGGTTTATTTACGAATTAATTTAGCATTTTGGAGGCACGTGGAGTCAAGATTGAAGCTAGTTCGTGTTGATTCTTCGTGATTCATCTTTATAATTCGGTATAACTTCTTTTATTTCGATTTAATTGAAGAATTTGACTTTGAATAATCCGAGTTTTCTGTTTTAAATGATGAGTTGAATATTCAAAGTGATTGTGTAGTTGATTGAACTCGGATTATGATTATTGAACGTTTATTTTTGCGTATTGACTAAGTTATTTATTTGAAAACTATTATATTGCTTGTAGATCCTTGTTTGTTGGTAATTAGTAGTTATTAGTGTTCAACATGGTTAATAAGATTGATGAGATTGAGTTCCTTTAATGTTATTAATTATTGATGGTTATAATCTTAGGATTTGTGACTATTGCTAAATATGTTGAGTCTGATAGGTTGAGTAAATGATAATTATCTACTTTAAAATTCACAAGACAATAAGTAATTATTGGTATTGTTGAATCATACCACTAGAGTTAATTATAATAAGTTGTGAATGTTTAATGCTCAATTTAGGGAAAATCACACAATTGACTGATCATCTTGTGACATTGAACTGATGTTTTATGTTGGACCCTAAGTTGTAGGAATTAGTTAGACCCGGAAAGTTGACTAGTTCACATTCAATTTGATATCATTGAAGAATTTGGTATTAAATTGATATAAAAGAATCACAATTAGATAATCAATACGTAATGAATCGGGATATTTGAATCTGAGTGACGTTAATTATGCAATTACTTATTCCTTCCTATTTGATATTAGTTATTATTTATTTAAATTGTTTTATTTATTTCAAGTTATTATTTTATCAATCTTATGTTCATACGGAACTAAAACGTTTCCCCCGTTTACTGTTTTCTAGTTAATTAGTAGATTTTATTTTTATAAACAACCACCGTTCCTGAGATCGACTCGGTCTTACTGATTCTATACTTATATTCGATCGGGTATTCTTGCCTGGTTGTATGAAAGGTATTAATTAGGTATTTCCATTTATAAATAATAAAACAAGACGCGCTTTCACACGCATCAATATGTTATACCCTTTGATATATTAACGATGATCAAGCTGAAACATCTATAGTTCAAGAATCTGTTGCAATTAAAGCTAGCTTTATATGTTTTTTCCTCCATCAATATTCTTTAGCAAATTTTCTTTCTTTTTTGTTGCTGATATCAGTTTGTTATGTAGGTGGATTAAGGGTTTTTTTAGTTTTGGTAATTACACCACTTTGGACCTCTAATGCTTGATCATGTAGTCTAATCTTTAAATATCTAAAAAACTACTAATAAATCGATGATTTTGTGAAGGTTTGTGCCATTGTACTTTTCAGATTCTTGGCTCAAGCATGCTGAAATGGCTATCGTGTCGAAGTTAGTATACTCTGCTGAAATGGCTATTTCTATAGTTTTATTATCTCGAACTGACTTGGCTAGCTTTCATAAGTGGTCAGTTACAGGTTGAGCTTTAACTCGCTTTTTGATTTGATTAGCTTTTTAATTCAGGTAAAGTTTACGATATGTAATAATAATTCAACATATATGTTTCTGGTTCCAAATATCTATTTCATTTCTTATATTAGTGTACATGCTTAGTTTGATTGATGTGCTTTTGTGATAGGTTATGGAGGTTCGTTGTCATGGAGGTTTTAACATGGTTTATACAAGCTGTCACTTATGCAACTGTTTTAAGGACCCTGGGTCTCATGTTAAAATGTCAAGTGATCAGATTTAGTGCGCTGCATGTTAAAATGTGTTGTACATTTTTCATGTGAATCGCTAAAGAAATCCTTATGAACTCCAAGAAAATCTACATGTACCAATTTAAATTCTTCAAGCAACTAATTCTATAATTTTATTTTTTTATCAAACCCGTATAGTCACAGGTCATTGAACTAGTTCAAACAAAAAAGCGAGTATGTGTGTCTTAATTGTGTAAAAGTGATTCCCGCAAATTTTTGACTCCTTTTTAATAATTGTTTGACATTAAAATTATACACAATTATGACATCACCAGATTAATATTGGAGTGACACATCAGCGCATTAACTTGCTTAAAAGGGGGCCAAATCAGCTTCATGTGTCAACGTAACCCCCTTTAGTAGATAGTATAGATATTTTCGTTAGTTTTAGTTTTGACCTTTATGAATATTGATTAGAATGCAATTAAATGTACCCAATATAACGGTATATTATCAAATTTTGACGATTTACCTTTGGTAGAAAAAGACAGTCAGAAAGATCAAGGTATCAACCTTTTCTTTTGTCTTAGCGTGCATAAAAAAGACAATTTAATTATGTATCTTTGTTGGTTTCAATCGTTATTTATTTTGTTCTTTCTTACTGTCTAATTACATAATTACTACAGTAATTGATAATGATTATTTGCTTCTATATGCTTAACATAAAACACTTAAAAACGAGTCCACTGAACAGGCCGGTGATTAATCTAGATAAACAATGTTAATAAATTATATGTTCTTAACTTTTGCATATTAAATAAGTTACACGATAGTACCTTAGAGCACACGGAGTTGTGACACTGTGTTTACAGTGTTCAGGACAGTATTCTGAAGAATGTTGTTAGTGAAGAGTTTGTGAAGTGGTGATAGTGTTCTGGACAGTATTCTGGAATTTTTTATTATTTATTTTATTTGATTTTTTAATGATGATAATTGTATAAATTAATATTTAAAAACATATAAATCAAATAAAAACACATTTAATTCATTAAAAATAAGTAACAAAAATTACATGTCCTAAAAATTAAAATACATAATTTAAAGACATAATTTAATAAATCCTAAAAATTAAAATTCCAATACAAGTACAATCATTCGTCTTCGTCTTCATCTTCAGCTTCATCTCCCGCTCCCGATCATGAAGCATGCGCTTCATTCCACATTTGTTGACGATACCTCCAAAGATGCCCCACAAGGTCGGCTCGAAGTCCCTCGTGCGTCTTTTGATCACGTAGTTCCCTTGATTTTCTCTCATATGTGTTACACCTCTCGTGCCAAGTACTTTGCATGTTTCCAACAGGTACATAATATATTTCATTCTCGGCAATGTTAAAACCGTTATCTTTAATTATCATGTTATGTAGTATAATACAAGCATATATGATTCATTTTATAGCATTTACTTGATAACATCTTGCCGGTTGTTGTAGTATATGCCATATTCCTTGTAAAACACCAAAAGTCCGCCCAACATCCTTTTCGGGCGGCCGATTGTTTCCTTGTGAAATAAAGCCTTTTCTGATCAATCTCGCTTGAAAATCCCTTCACGAACGCTGCCCATGACAGGTATATCCCATCAGCAAAATAGTTCCTCTATCATAATCCATGTCGGCCACTGTATATGGAACTTGAGGAGCGGTGCCATTTAGCAAATTCCTAAATGAAGGAGACGTATTAAGAACATTTAAATCATTGTTGGAACCCGCAACCCCAAAGAAAGCATGTCATATCCACATGTCGTACGAGGCGACAACTTCAAGCATAATCGTCGGATACCCATGATCGCCTCGGGTGTATTGCCCTTTCCATGCATTTGGACATTGTGTCCAAGCCCAATGCATACGTACAATATATGCTACCAAGCATGCTGGGGAAACCATGAAGCTCGTGATGTTTATCATACAAACGATGTATGTCTTCATTTGTTGGTTCTCTCATGTACACATTTGAATATAAATTGATGACGCACTTTGTGAAATTTTGTAAAGTTTCACGAGAAGTTCTTTTAGACATTTGTAAGTATTCGTCAAATGCATATGGGCATGTACCATATGCCAATTGACGAATTGAAGAAGTGACTTTTTGGAGACAAGTAAAACTCGTTATGCCACGCAATCGGGTCTTTGATGAAACGACAAAAAATAGTCGGGAAGTGGTTCAACGGAGTAAGAAATAATATCTTCACAAATTTTACAGAATGAACGCTGACTCATTCGAAATCGACGTTTGAAATATTCGTGAGGATATTTCGCGACAAAGTAATCGTTTAATAACGTTTGTTCCACGGTTAGTCGGTCATGCGGTATGAAACGACGTAAACGAGCCGTGGTACTTTCGGCATCGTGTTGATTGTTATGATATTGACGACAAGCAATAGGAGTTTGTACGTGGTTTCGTCATCGGAGGATGAATCGGATGACATTTTTTGGGTAAATTTTTGAAGAGTTTTTTTGATAATTTTTTTGAGAGTTTTTTTAGAATGAAAATGAATGTTTGAAGTGTATGAAGTGGGTTGTATTTATAGGTAAAAGTGGAGGTTTTAAAAAAAATGAAAATTATTTTTTTTGAAAAATTTGCCGTTGGAAACGGCTATTATTATTTTATTTTTTTTAGTTTACTATTGAGAAAAGAAGAAAAAAAAGGAAAAAGAAAACGGTGTAACAAAAGGCGTCGAGGAAGAGACGGTGAGGGCGGGACGCCGTCGAGAACGTCGGGAAAGACGCCGCCACGGAGTGGCTGAACGCCAAACCATGGCATTCTGGAGGGGAAACGCCGAAAAAACAGCACCCACTTCATATGCTCTTATAAACTTAGAGGTCAGTGTTTGATTTTTTTATTTTTTTTATTAAGGAAAATAGCTAAAGAAGATAATCAATTTTTCTAAGTATAACAATAAGAAAAATATAAGTACTTATCCATATTTTTGAGTTCATTTCATAAAAGGATTTAAGTTGCTAAAAAACTAAATTAAGGGTAAATTTATCGTTTTATTTTGAAAACGTGTCATAAAAGTATTTAACATTTTGAAATCTTGTCATAAAAATATTTAACACTCAAAATGAGCTTAGGATTTTAAATACTCAAAAAGTAAAATAAGTGTTTATATAACAAGTATTAATTAAATATATGACATTTGAGCCTATCATCACCTAAAGCCTGTCACAAATTGAAAGTAACAAATCAAACGTAATTTTATTTTTAATTCAAAAAATTTAGTAACTTGTATCATTTTATGACACGATTTTAAAATGCTGGTCCTTTTAAGGCACCATCAAAGATTATATTATTCATTTATTTTTATTCTTTTTTTATACGATTTCTAACAAATAGATTGCAGTCAATACACAAAAACATATGTTAGGAAATGACGGATTCAGAACTTGGGTTGTCCAATAGTATTGGTATCTCAATTTTTGTAAACTCGTAGCAAAATCAAATAATGTAACTAAAACACTGCACGTATCGAGTGAACATGTAACAACTACTATCCTATTTTCTACATGGCTCCGCTCTAATGTTATATATTCATTAAATTCAAATGGAGTACAAAACTTAACGTGTTTAGTTAATTTCTTCATTAAATTCAAATGGAGTACAAAATTTAACATGATTAGTTAATTTCCTATGAAAGGTAGATTTCTAAGAAAGAAAACCAAGAATATGTATTTAACATAATTACATGCACCTCATAATAACATTTGATTAATACATGCATATTGTGTTTTTAAAACCGTTTGTTACGCGTTTTGTCATGATTTAGGAACTCAAACGCGAAATTTTGATACGTGATTAGATCGATCTACTGCCATTGCCAAATCTTCTAATTCAGTAATTGAGTACCAACTATTTAATAATGATTGATAAAAAGAAGAGTATCGATGAAAATCTTGGACATGGATACTCACTCCATTTTTTAAGTATAGATGAAAAAGAGGATTTAAAATTTAAAAAAACAAATAAAAAAAACCTTAAAATGTTTTTTAAAATTTAGGGGTGATCGGTTAAGAAAACATGAAAGCACAAAAAGATTTAAATTGATTTACTTAGATCATAATCCAAATTATATATTATTATTATTATTATTATTATATTACTTCATCGGTTCCAAAATAATTGACACTCATCAAAATATGCAGCTTAATAAAAATATAATTATTACTATTTTTTCTTTTTTACTTTAAGCAGAATCACAATTTTATTTTAACCAATTAATTACAGCTTCATTAAAAGTTTGTATGATAATTCCGATTAAGGGTAATACGTTAATCACGATCAAACTTCTGTATTCATTTTTGGAAGTCAACAATTAATTTTGGATGTTCGTAAAAGAAAATATGGACTCTAATTTTGAGACGGATGGAGTATAAAACCTATGATAAAAGTTTGTGAAAAAAATTCTCTTATGATGGTGCGCAGTTATAAGTTAGAACTTTAGAACGTAATGGAGATATGATATACCCTATTATTTTTTTAGAGGCAAAGATTTATTAACATCGCAAAATTGGACATCAAATTACATCATAAAATACAAGTTGTACTCTAATGTAGAGAACCTACTCCAACATAATAGATCATACACCAAAACAGTTGAATAAAATGCTTCTTACTAGACTTAATCCTCCGCAACTAATCCCTTTGGATTTAGAATCCAATCATTTCAAGATTGAGCCACATTTCTGCACCTATTAGATAGTCATAACAAAGCAAAATTTTGAATTCCGATAAAAATATCCATATGCAAAGCATCATTTTTTCCTTCTGTGGTTGTGTGGCATATACAACATCATTTCTCCATCTCCATATCGACCACAGCGCCACCTAAAGTATACTCTTCGATCTTATTATTAAATATTTTTGCTTCAAACATATCATCATTAAGGTTTGGATCGGGGCAGGCAATTTGTGCATTTTTTTTTTATTTACAAATTACTAACAATGCATTTTAACGTGATAAATATATATCTATCTATCTTTATATATATAAGAAAAATTTTGAAAAAAAAAGTCATTTGATGGGGATAAATTATAAAGACCTAACCCTTAATCAAATCAATGGCATACTTAATATCATTTTTATGTGAATACAATACTAATATACCCTTCTATATTTACAATATATATCATTTTATATTTACAATGTATATCCTTTTTTTCTTAGTTGGAGATCACCCCTCCAAATATTTTAGGAAAACTTTAATTTAATAATTACTTCATTATTTCTTGCATAATTCAACCTCTTCCGTTAATCTTTATTTTTTTCCGAAAAAAACCCTAATACGCTAAATTAATTCCAAGAAATACAGGGTTTCATTCCATCGCTCAGTGATCTAAAATTCCTATATGATCATCTTTTTTAAATTCTTTTATTGATTTCTAATTTTCAATTATAAGACTAATGAGCCAAAACTGAATTATGAATTTATGAAAAAGACACATTTTGAATACAATAAATCATTACGTAAATTATGATTTACATTTCACTTTTGATTTCAATAAGCCTTCTTTATATGGTATGCATAGTTATCTATCATACAATAAACTTTTGAGACACCTCCTTCTTAGGTGTAATTGATATCAATTCTTAATTTATGATAAAGATACATTCCAAACACATTAAGTCATTACATAGTTTACAATTTAGATTTCAATAACTTGCATTGTGTGAGTAATTGTTAAGACTATTTCTCACGATTTAGATTTCAATAACTTACATTGTTAAATATTTAACTTACATTGTTTGAGTAATTTTCGGGCTATTTCTCACTGTTGTAACAAGCATAACCTAACAAATTTAGGAAGAATGAAAACGATATATGAATTATAACAATGAATATATCAGAATTTATCTCATCATACTTCAAACAAAAATCAAAGTAATTGATTTCACAAAATAATCGCGTTTCACTGATAACTAAGTTAAATCGTCCAATTCAGATGAAGAATATTTGAAGAGTCATTTGGTCACAAGTTCTTTGATCTATTAATGTAATCCATAAACACATTCGCTATACATATACTTATATCATTCGAATTATATTTTACATTTTGCTTTATATGCTAAAAAACGTGACTAACTTACCGTTAATGTACATTGATGACGTAATTTAGTCCAGATATACATATAAATGAGGCGAGTTAAGTATTGTTTCATGTACGAGTATGTAAATTTCGTCACTAAACTTGGTGATTCTTATTTTAAAAAAATCTTTCGCTTGACCACTACTAGTCTACTATCATTGAGGTAATAATGTCTTGAAAAAATCCTTTAATTTCCATTATCGTATAAACTATTACACGTATTAGATACCTAGACAAGATATACATATTTAGGAGTCTTTTGTTTTTTTAATATTGAAAACTGAATCTGAAAATCAGTTCTGAATAATAAGAGCTAGCAGCTGAAATTTGAATACATAATATTAAGATCGTTTGATATATAAAAAGTGCAAACATCTGAATCCACGCGTTTAACCATTTTTTGTCATGACACAAATGGCATGAATACGATATTGAGTTACAAACGACTCCACTTAAGAAAAAGGAAAATTACAAGAGGTTCCCGATGCAACGTTTTAGAAACCAATAATAACTTCAATGAATAAATTGTCATGAATAAAAAGAAAACTAAGACACATGAACCAAAAGGGAAAAAAACGGGATTAGTATATAGAAATGCAACTAACTTGTACCCGATATCTATTGTGTGTACTAAACTTACATACGCTATTTTTAATGCATCAAATTTTCAAAAAATGGTATTTTAATGTAATTTGCTGACGTGTCAAACTCTCCGGATGTCACGTGTCACCATAAATGAGCGACACATCAACAAGTTACATTAAAACACCCTTTTTGAAAGTTTGATGCATTAAATATAGCATACGTAACTTGGGTACTAGTTAGTTGCATTTCCAGATACTAACTTAGCTGAAAAATAGTGTTTAACACATAAATTAAACATATGAAATCCATTTATGCGAAACACTGAGATATATATATATATATATATATATATAGTAAGAGAATTTTTTTCCTCAATTATATGTTTTAAACAATTGTAAGTAGCTTACTGAATAAGAGGTTTTTCAGCTAGGTTAATACTTAGGGATCTTTTGTTTATTTTGATTACTGATAACTGAAATTTGAAACCATTTTTGAATAATAAGACATGTCATTTGAAATCTAAATACATAATCATTAAGATCGTTTGATAAATAAAAAGTATAAACATCTGAATACATGTGTTTCTCTATTTTTTGAGGTGATACAAATAGCATGAATATAATAAAGTTTCAAGCGACTCAACTTAAGAAGAAGAAAAACTTACAAGAGTTCCTACGCAACTTTTTAGACTTTTAGAAACCAATAATAACATCAATAAATAAATTATCATGAAATAATAAATAAACTAAAATACAAGAATCAAAAAGGGAAAGAAATATTATTTACATAAATTAAAATATGATAATCCATTTATACGAGAAAATTGACCGGAACATTATGAGATTTATTTAACTAGAAGTTTTAAGCAATTGTAAATAACTTACTGAATATATAGTTTTTTAGCTAGATTAAGATCTAATAAGAAAAATATACTAAAATATCTTAATGGACATTTAGCTTATCAAATAATACAACTACCCATTTTAAGATATTTTAAGCTCACCCCTTGGTTATTTACATTTAATAAACTTTTGTGAATTCATTTGTTGCAACTTGCTTATCATTTGACACCGTCACACAAAACCACACACCAAGTCGATGGAAAAATCCGGCTACGGTCGTGACGGAATATTCCGATCACTCCGCCCACCGTTGGTCATTCCGGCGGACCCCAATACGTCAATGATTTCATTCCTTTTTCGTAACGTTGCATCTTATCCAAATAAACCTGCTTTAATCGATTCTGATTCCGGCGAAACCCTCACTTTTTCTGACTTCAAAACCACCGTCGCTAAATTCTCTCAGGCTTTAAACACACAACTGGGTATCACCAAAAACGACGTCGTTTTACTATTTGCACCCAATTCAATCCTATACCCAGTTGCTTTATACTCGATTATTGCTATTGGCGCCATCGGAACCACCGTGAATCCGCAGTACACTGTTGGAGAATTATCAAAACAAATTAAAGATTCTAAACCAAAACTGATTATCACCGTTGACGAGTTGTATCATAAAGTTGAAAACTTTGGACTACCCATTGTGTTTTTAGGATCAAATAGTTCAAAAAAAGGGTGTTATTTGTACAAAGATTTGATTTTAAAATCTGGGTCAGTTTCAGAATTGCCTAAAGTTATGATCAAAGGTGATGATACTGCAGCTTTATTGTATTCTTCAGGGACAACTGGTGCTAGTAAAGGTGTGATTTTGAGTCATAAGAATTTTATATCAGTTTCACAAATGGTAACTTCTGATCAAAGGTTTATGGGGGAGAAAGATTATAGGTTTTTGTGTTTTTTACCGATGTTTCATATATTTGGACTTGGGGTTATATTGTATTCACAGTTACAAGAAGGGAATACTATTGTATCAATGGACAAATTTGATTTTGTTGGGCTTTTGAAGAATATTGAGAAATATAGACCTACACATTTGTGGGTTGTTCCACCTGTTATACTTGCTTTAGCTAAACAAGATGTGGTGAAGAAGTTTGACTTGTCGTCGTTGAAGCAAATTGGTTCGGGTGCTGCACCTTTGGGGAAAGAATTAATGGAAGAGTGTGCTAAGAAGTTCCCTCATATTTTGATTCTTCAGGTGAGATTCATGATCTTTTTTACAGTTTTGTTAGTTGCTACATTTGATTTTTTTTTTTTTTTTTATTTTATTATGATGTCTTTATTAAGGGTGTAGATTTGTGTATGCACATGGGTTGATTGGTTAATTATTTCATTGCCTATAGTCTATACCATCTTTTATGTTATTGTTTTGTACTTCCAAGTTATATGTGTTGTATGTCATTTTAGACTTTACTTTTAGATGAATATAGACACAATTAAAGTTGTGATCTTTATGTGAATCCTGAAGCTAGAGAGAAATTACACAATTGTTGCTGGAAGCCTCATATAAATATGTTCTAATCAAGAGTTTTGAACACCAATTTGCTATGATTATTACTTTTTTTACCCAATTCTTGAAAATATCATGACATGTGAAGTTATTTTTCATGTGTTTTATGAACAAAATATGTGCTAAGAAGTTTCCTCGTATTTTGATCGTCCAGGTGAAACTCATGATCCATTTTGATATTTTACAGTTTTATCAGTTGTAAAATTTGTATTTAACAATGGTGTAGTTTTGTAAGGGAATTGATTGCTTAGTGCAAAAGTGCAAATGTATGTAATGCACATGGGATAGATAGTTATTTTTTTTTAAAATTATTTACCCTTTTTGATCTTATTCTTTTGTACTTCCATGTGCTGCATATCATTTTTAGTTAAAAAACACAGACACAGACACATTAAAGTTGTGATCTTTATGTAGATCTTGAAGCTATGGCAAAAGTACACAAATTGTGACCAACCTATTAAATAAATATACTATAAACCAGAGTTTTGAACACCAATTGTCTTTACTTTTTTTTTCCATCTGTTTTTTAAATTATCGGAAATATGGTGAAATGTGAAGTTGTATTTCACTATTGCCTTGATGAATCTTGAAAGTATGTGACGGAAACATGAATTTATATAGCTTATTAGTTTGTACTAAAAATCATTGTTCTATAGTCACATTTAGTTGCAACTTTATGTACAACAGGGATATGGTATGACTGAAACGACCGGAGTAGTTTCTGTGGAGAGTCCAATTATGGGTCCTCGACACTCAGGTTCAGCCGGAAGGCTTATCCCAGGAGTTGAGGCTCAAATAGTTAGTGTGGACACAGGCAAGCCTCTTCCGCCAAAGCAGATGGGCGAAATATGGGTTCGAGGAGTTAACATGATGCAAGGTATGTGTCTACTACTAGTCTCACTACAATTCTGCACCATTTGATTTAAACTTTGCAATTTCGCCTCATTATTATATGAATGAGTCGATCCTGGTTATGTTTTATCTTTAACTGGTCAAATGAGTGAAATTTTAACAATAGCTAAAACGTAATCTGGTCAAATGGGTGACTAAAGTCTACTTTTAAATCTTAATACACCAAATATCCTAAATTATCATAATAATAAATAAGGTAAGATTACTGTGTAGTTGCAATTCTCTAGACTAATTATAATATGTAGAAAAAGGTTCAAAGTTTTCTGGATAATAAGTGGTTTGGGTCAACCCAATCCAATTGTTTCAACCTACACCAAAATTACCCAAATTTACTTGTTACTTGACCCGCCAAATTTGCCAATTTAATTTGATTGTGCATATGACGCTCAAAATGTCAATATCAAATTGGAATGGAAGCTCATTTGTTTTTCTTTGGTTTTGAACCTTTTTTAGGTTATTTCAATAATCCTCAGGCTACAAAGCTTACAATAGACAAACAGGGCTTCGTGCATACCGGGGATCTTGGTTATATTGATGATGAGGGTCAATTGTTCGTTGTCGATAGAATTAAAGAACTCATTAAGTACAAGGGTTTTCAGGTAAAACATGTTTCAGTTAGGCATATTTTCTAAAGATACAATTATTATAGGTTCTTTCCAGATATGGCAATTATAACTCATTTTTGAATAAATGAGTCAATTCGGGTTTTTTATATCCCTAACACTGTAACGCTTCATACGGGTGTTATCGAACAGGTAACCAATAAAAAGTTACCTAAAGTGCAAATGCGCAAAAGTCTGTAATATTTTTTATATTGCCTTTTTCAAATTAGATTGTTGTTGCAATAGCTAATCATATTTAACACACTAGTTATATTTATTGGATATGAAACTACTCATTTGACCCATTACTCCCATTTTACCACATATATAATCTTTGGGAAAAAAATTAGTATTTGGCCAAAACAATCTTTAATGTCTTTACATGTTAGGTTGCACCAGCAGAGCTTGAAGATCTTTTGGTTTCACATTCTGAAATATCAGATGCTGCAGTAATCCCGTAAGCCAAAAATACAATCTTCACTCACAACTTGCTACCCCTATACACCATTTAAATCCGTCATATAATCACATAGACGGCTCATTATTCTTATTAAAAACACTTTATTCTCTTTATTAGATTTCCAGATGCTGAAGCAGGTGAGGTACCGATTGCATTTGTTGTAAGATCACCTAACAGTTCGTTGACCGAAGAAGATGTCAAAAAATTTATTGCTGAGCAGGTAGATATTTCTTGTATGCTTTTATAGTTTTATGTCATGATCATTTGAAATTTTCAACAAAACACAATGCTCATTTGACTGTAATGGTGTAGGTTGCACCTTATAAAAGATTGAAGCGGGTGACGTTTGTAAACAGTGTTCCAAAATCGGCTTCAGGGAAACTCCTAAGGCGTGAACTTATTGAAAAGGTCCGCTCGAAAATGTAGGAGTTTTATGCATGATGAAGTTGACATTTCTTCTTCTTCTTCTTCTTATACAATAAGTTATAATGTGAAGTAAACTTAAATAATCAAGAAATTTGTGTTTTTAGCTACAACTTGTCTCTTGTGAGTTGTGACTACTATTTTGATTAAGGTTGATTATATCACCTGTGTAAAGATAATTCAAAGCAAATTATTTTCAAAAAAATCAGGTCAAAATTACCATTCTACATTATTTCCCTAGTCCAACCATAGTCCTTGTCACTGTCTTTGTAGTAGTTGCATAAAGCCATAAACAACTAGGTCTCTATCTATTTCTCATTATTAAGTATTACCTAATAAATGTAATTCATATATACCATAACATATGTTACCAAATTATCATAACATTAGTATTCATTAAAACAAAGTATACTAATAAAAGATACATATTACACAATCTCTTCCTCTAAATTTCTAAAGTACTCCCTTCCCATGTACTCAGGTTTAGAACCATTTTTCAACCCTTAAACCTATAATAACTTCATTTACATAATAGTACATGCATTTGGGTTCTCGTCATTAAACATTTGAGAGGCATGCATACTATAACTATTAAACGGATATTGTGACTCATACATGTATTGTGGAGGATACATGTACTGATTTTGATTAACGAAATTTTGATGACCCTCGAGTCTTTGCATCCCACCACCACTTTCGTTCCCCTCTCCGGCACCACCGCCACCCCCACCCCCGCTGCCTTTTTCCTTCTTCCCACCGTCACCGCTACCATCTTTAACGGGAACAACCTCAACCTTAATCTTGATTTTATTCTTGAGCGTCGTAATCAACTTGTTCACGTCCACTCCTCCTTTCACTATCACCAAATCTTTGCTCTTGTCAATTGACATTTCCATAAACCCTGCCAAAATTTCACACCGTTAGTTGATTTATGCTAAGTTAAAACAGAACAAATCGACTCGATTAGTTCTTTAAAAAGAAAACGGTTATGTGCATCTAAAAGCATAAATCGTTACTACTGGTAGGTTGAAAATTGCATCAATTATAGAATAGTCTATGCTACAAAAAAATCTCTGTGCTATTGACGACATATATAATATTCTGTTAAAAGCTATCAATATCTCCTCTCATTTAACATCAAAATCTTAATTACCCTCGGTTTTCCTGACGATCTTTTGAATCTTGTTGATGCATCCCTGGCAATGTAATGACATCTTCAATACTGTAGTCGTCACCGGAATCTGATCCAACAGAGAAGTGTACCACACTTAATCACCGGAGAAGCATAAGTTAGCATAGTAATAAAGTGTTATATCATGTAATGAACTGAATAGTACCTTTTTGGGTTTGCCCTCGTCTTTCGCCGCAACAGTTTTGGCATCATATTTGTTACTGTTTTTACCGTCATTTTGCTTGTTTGTTACCGGAGATATCAATTCCACTTTCTTTTTTATATTTTGCTCAACGTCTTCGCAGAGTTTAACCGGATTGACTTTACCAATCACTGTAATTTTCTTAGAATCATTGTCTCCTCTCTTCACCGATTCAACACCTACATGCATACACAAAAACATCAAAACGGATACAAACCAAAAATTCAAATCAAACAATTCCTACACAAATGCTGCAAAATCACACTTAGCAATATGTAAACAATTACATTGATGTATGAAACATATTTATATATGGTTTGCCACTATGCAATAATCGGTACATGCAGTACATTGGTAAACATGATTGATTTTTATACAGATGATAACTATGCAATAATCTTTTCCTTATGATAACTTCATAAGGAAGAGGTAACCGTACCGATCCTCTTTCAGGCTTTACCGACAGGTTCACGCCCAATATGTAAGAGGGAACTCGCGTAACCGGTATTTAAATGGACATAGAGATGGGAATTGAACCGATCACCTCCGCTCTTTATTCAAGTTATTATTGATAACGTTTTTGAAAAATTAATTTATTGATTTAGCAAATGTTTGTGCATCTTTTGCATCATATGCTTTTATGCAATCACATGCACAACCATATATGCTTGTTATGTATGTATCTAAACTGAGTAGTTATCTGTTTATTACTACTATCGTTCATTCTTGTACCTTGATATGGTAATTCTATATTCTTACAATAGAATTGCCTTTTACCGTTCAAATTATTACAAATAATAATGCATAACCATGTAACATGTAAGTATATAGGTTATTTACCTAATCATGTAAGTATTTTTTGTTATCACGAATTATTTTACGTAGATGACATATAAAAATGGTACGTACGGAAACATGTGTAGTCAATGTATAAACGGAATACCTTCAAGAGAACAAACAGTTTTGACGATTTTCTTAGCACAACCTTCACAATGCATGTCGATTTTGAGAACCACCATTACGCTACCATCGCTCTCCTTGTTCTTCTGGCCACCGCCGTTCTGCTTCTCATTGTCAACATTGTGAATCTTTTTTGCCATTGATGAGATGTAAGAAACAATGCTTTTTGTGTGTGTGTGTGTATGAGAGAGATATAGAAGTAGCTAGATAGAATGTTTATGAATGAAATGGGTATGTGAGGAAAGTATTTATAATGGTGTGACAATGATGTTAGTGTGAAATAAATTATGCAAACCGTATTATGTTAGATTATAAATGGAGATTGAGATCATAAAATTGAAATTGTAGAGATGGTTCATTGTGGTTACTACGAAATTTCTTTATAATGAAAGTGAAGCATGACTACAAACGACTCGGTTTCAATGGAAGTTGACTTCAAAAGGTCACTCACCTTTTTACAAAAGAAAGATAAAAATATATATATATATATATACAAAAAATAAAGTATGACACTTTTTCCCTTTAAGATAACAATTTCACAGTCTTTTACCTTTTTTTAGTTCACTTTTATTTCTTGTTTAAAGTGTATTGTTTGAATTCTTCAGATTTGTTTTTTTACTTGAACAAACAAAACCCAATATAAGAAACCCGAAACCTGACTTAACAAACATTTAGAGTTTGTGTTATGAGTATTGAAAAAAAATCTGATACCGCCCCTGAATACTATTAGGAGACGACCTAACTAAATCAGGAGAATACATTATCAACTACAAATTGAGTGAAGGAAGCTGATGACTAATGAGGTTGAGGTCGAGATCAAATCTGAAAAAGTGAACATTATGTCGTCTTGATAAACAAACATCATGCCGAAATCTATTAGAAAGTATGTAGAGTACTTGATGGCTTGATGCAATCATATGACTAACACGATTCATGTCGGGGTTAAAATTGTAAAATAAGATTTTTTTTTAAAGCAAGGGAATTTCTGGGAGTTTTCACTTGTCTTTCCGTTTCTAGTGGAAAATGTGGATATTCAATCTGGGTACACTTGCTTTTTCATTTTCATGAAAGATTAGAACTTTTGCCTATGTATATATTATGAATGGAATGTAAAGAACATTATTTTAATTACAAGATTATATAAAGAAACAGTAGATTCTTTCTCAGGTAATGGGTTCCTTCAATATTATTCAATTATAAATCTATTGCTTATGTGTAATCTAGATATGGCAAATACTATTGATTAATTTACGATATTACGATCATGCTTTCAAGGTATGAAAGCCGTATTGTTAGTGTCGGGTGAAATTCATGATATAGTCGGTATACGCGGTGGCAGAGCCAGAAATATACATCACGGGTTGTAAGAAAGTTAAATATATAAAATATAACTAAAGACAAGATCGAATTTTATGATTTCATTGAGTATGATTACATCAAAAAGTACATTGTCAACATGCAAAACACATTTCAACCATAACAGTTGTAACGGGCAAAATCAAAGCTAACTTCAATAACCGATAAATCATAGGAGTATACTAAGTACTTTTATCGCGACCATCAAAATGAAGAAAAATGTTGACTTTCGACGCTATTTTATGCCTATCATATTTATCTACTTAGAATCTTATTTTTTATTTTTTTCAAGGATTGGAGTTATTTTAGTATCAATGAGAATTTGACTTAATTATTAGATTAACTTCGGTTTAGTTTAACACATTGAACTAAATTAAATTGGTCTTTTACAAAATTATAATAGGTCCAAATGTCCAATTATCTAATTTTACGTATGATATAAGTCTGACCAAGTATTATGTAAGAGTAGCACCTAAACTACATTAGATTAAAATTTGAATTTTTTTACACTAATTATAAAAAAATCATGTGTAGCATGTGCTACCCCTTGCCTCTTAACAAGTCCACCTCTGGGTATACGAGTACTTTCAATGCTATTGTGACAGAACCAAAAGGGCGACATCCTAAAACAAGAACAAAACAGAAAGTAGCTAACTAGGTTCAACCAACGACGAGGGCAACAGACTAAGATTTTGACGTTGTCGCTGTCGACGGACTAAGATTTGGTAGAGGGTGTGAGCTGTGAGTTCTTGGTGTTTGGGGGGTTTGACGACTCTAATACCATGCAAACAGAAAAAATAAGTGTGACAGGTTAATTCTCTACTTATCAGGGCCGGTACACAATTTAAAGGTTTTAAACAATAAGAAAAGGTAATTTGGAAACAAGACAAACTTGGAAACTAGATAACCTAGGTTAGGTAAGTAAATTAACTAGATGTCATACGTTGTTTTTATGCTTTTATTTTGAGCATGCCACTTTCCTTTCCGCTTTTTGCTTTCTAATTTCTATTTTCCCTTTTGAATAAAGAAAGAAGAATCATATCCCTTTCTTAAATACCTTACTAATCAGTAATTTGATGGTCTTTCCTAAAAATTTGAATGCACACTTTCCTTCATAAGGACAAGTGACCAAGTCACTCGTAGGTGCTAAGTTTTTGCGATATAGGACTTTGGTTTTAACATTTATTTTTTTTTCAAACCAAACCCGAAAGGTTTGCAATCTTTCAATCGAAAACACGAGTTATCGGTTGCATAAGACCTTTCTTGCTATCAATAGGACCCCACAATTTCAATAGGAGAAAAAGATTATGCCAAATTGCAATTTGTATATTATATATGGTTCTAATAAAGGGCGTGTTTGGTAAAATTAGCTCGTCATTGTAGCTGTAAGCTTATAGATGTAGCTGGAGTTTATTTTTTAATTGAAAGTTGTAGCTTATTGTTTTATAATTGTTTGACAAACTAATTGAAACTTAAAGATGTGAATTGACGTAAAAGGATATGAAAGTTAGATGATAAATAATCTATAAAGAGTATTTAAGTAATTTCCCACTTCATAAGTTAAAAGCTTGTACTATTTAAGTTTACTTTTGAAAACTATTTCAAGTATTTTATTTTTGCAGTAAACTTTAAAATTTTGTATGTCAAACAATATTAAAAGCTTGAATTTATTAAAAAAATAAGAGTTTATATAAGCTCTTAGAAACTGGCTTGTTAAACACACCTGACGTTATCGCCTTTTGATGTATCACAAGTTCACATCCATGGGC